>CM074596.1:3697631-4930175 GCA_037305975.1 Chrysolophus pictus | reverse complement strand
TCCATCCCTTTCCCAACCTTGCTCCGCAATGGATGTCGGCAAAAGTAGGTTGGGGTTAGTGTGTGGGAGCTGTATTTTGTTGTGCAGGAAAGGGAGAAACGGTCCTAGTTCTCCCATGCTGTGCTGAATCACCATCTGAATTCCTGAGTCTTAGAGAACTGAATAAATCAAAGGTGGTTCCAGCAGCAGATGGAGGGACTGCAGAAATGGTACAGCCTGTACCGCAACAGCGGCAGACGTGGTGCCAGCTGGAAGGGTTCGTGTTGGCCAAGCGGTGACTCATGGCTAGATGGGAGCAGGAGGCATTGCCTTCCTCCTTCTCAGCAAGAGGTGGTGAGAAACACAAAGCTAGAAATCCTCCAGAGGAGAATAAATTCCCACTGCACTGTGAAGATGGTGAGACCAAGGTGGTTTTAATTGGGTGCTCAGCTACAGGTGTTAGTCGTCATGCTGGTGGGGCTGGGAGGGTGAAACATGAGTGGGAGTGCACAGATGTGTTGTAAAAGGGAATAACGTGTGAGATTGCAGATAAATGGTTGGGTTGGGTGAGAATCACCTGGGCTTGGAATTCCAGGAGCTGGCATTGGACCTGGCCAACCTGGGTGTGAGATGCAGAGGCCTCAGGCACGAGGAGACGATCCAACGACAAAAAGAAGGCTTGGCAGAGCTCCGGGAAAGGATCAAGGTGCTGGAGAAGACACAGACTGCTGGTAAGCACAGTGTGATGTGCCTTTGGTAGGAATGGAAGATGCAAGTCTCAGAGCCAGTGTTGTATCATAGAATTGGAATGGTTGGGTTGGAAGAGACCTTAAAGGTCACCAAATTCCAACCCAATGCCATGGGCTGGTTGCCCTTCCACCAGATCAGGCTGCCCAATCCAACCTGGCCTTGGGCATCGCCAGGAATGGGGCATCCTCAGCTTCATGATTGCATGGTGTTTGGTTTCCTTCAGCTGTCATGGGCAGGGCCAGTGAGCTGCTCGTGGTACAGAAGGCAGCCCTACCAGAGAAGGTCGCCCAGAAAGCAGGACTCAAGGTGGAACCAGCTCCACTGCCAGGTGCAGAATTCAAGTGCAGCAAGGTAAGAAGACATTGGTGTGAAGATGTTCAATGGAATGGGAAGATCAAGCCCTTGGGATACAAGAAGGAAAAGAAACCAAGAGGGAGGCATGGGGCCTGTCAGTGTGCAGGGAGCTCAATCAGCATGTCTCTGCTGTGCAGTGTCTGGGCCAGCTTCCTGAAGGCAGCTCACGTGGGGCCGTGAGCATGGAAGTGTTGGAAGACTCAGAGCTCAGCGAGAGGATGGTACGTCGGCAGCAGATGTGGTAAAAGAATCATTGAAGCATGGAATGGTCGGGTTGGGAGGGACCTCCAAGATCATCCAGTTCCAACCCCCTGCCATGGACTGGTTGCCCCCCACCAGATCTGGCCTGTTCTTGGCCTTGGGCACCTCCAGGGCAAGAAGAGATCTTCTGGGTACAGCAGGAGTGCCAACATGGCATGGCCCTGCCCCAGGAGCCTGGAACACTCCATAATGTGGAGCATCATCTTCCCAGTGATCAAATGAATGAACCCATCTGGATAACTCCTTAAGAGGGGAAACAATGTAGAAATGAAACAACTGGGAGTGCACAAATAGGTTTACATGCAGCATCTGAATCTCTCGAAAGATGAAAGCGGAGTGGGAGCAGATGGCTGAGCGCAGCGATCGTTTTTGAAGTAAGACTTGGCAGGCCTGGTAAATAATTCATCCCCTATTCTTTTTGCAGTACCTTGACTTAATCTGTGCTCTGGGAAGGCTGATGAATATGAAGGAGCTGGAAGGAATGCAGCCCATGGAGCATCTTCCCCAGGAAGAAAGGGAAAAAGTGGGGCAGCAGAGACGGAGGGAACTGGGGCTGTTATATGAGAGGATCAGCAAGCTGAAGGATCGCCTGGAAAGGAAGGAGGAAAGGCTCCAAGAGTACGAGACCAGCATCGAGCAGCTCAGGTACAGCAAGGTGAAGGGGTTCTTCCCAGGAGTGATGGTGTGAGAACCTGTAGCACATGTTATGGTTTAATGGGGCAGCAGGGATCCCTCCACAACCCCATTCCATGGACGCTGGGCTCTGCTTTGGGTATGTTGGAGATGGGCTCTGAAATGCCAGGGAAGGGACCACAGCCAAGGCAGTACCAATGGTGTGTCCATATGGGGTCCACAGGGGGAAAACCACGAATGGAGGTTTCATCTTGGTCCAGGCGGGAAGAGAGGGGCTGGGGTGGTGGTGAAAGACCCACGCTGGTGTTTCCCAAAGGCTGAACCAAGAGTCTCTGCAAACATGCCAGAAAGAGATGCTGAGACTGGAAGATGAAGTCTACAGGGAAGCAGAAGAGAAAGCTCTGCTGAGAGAGGCTCTGGAGAGGACGAGGGCAGAGCTGGGCCAGGAGAAGAGGTTGAACCAGGCAGCACGGCAGCGCAAGGTGGGAGTGCTGGGGTAGGACACGTCAGTGTGGGAACAACCAAGGCAGCTCCTGCAAGGATACAAAGATGATTTTCCATTTTTTATCCAGAGCCTTGCTGAGAATGGGGAGAAGAGAAAGGAGAAGGAGCTGCCCAACCGTGCCCGCTCTTCCAAAGAACGAGGAGGGAAGGTATGGCATGCTGGTTCACACTGAAAGCAAAGCACAGTGGGACTTGGAAGCAAAATGTCCACGGCCACAGGGAGCATATCTCATGTAAGGGGATGATGCATGGTTCTGTGCCATGTTCTCTTCCAGATGGAGATGGCCATAGCCAGCCCTGGAGGTGTTTGTTGTGGAGATGTGGCACTCAGGGATGCAGTCAGTGGGGTGGGTTGGGGTTGGACTGGATGGTCTCTCAGAGATCTTTTCCAACCGTAATGATTCTGTGATTCTAAGTTTCTGCAATGTCTGCCTTGCAGCCCAGAGCCCAACAGCCATCCCTCTTGGTGAAGGTGAAGTCAAAGGAGCGTGTGGTGGGAGAGCTCCAGGTGATGGGCAGCACATAGGAGCAGCACCACGGGGACATTCTGCTCACAGAGCTGAACAGCAAGAACTGTTTTGGGGTTGGACATTTGGACATGGCACCATGTAGGCATGTATCTGGGGGAAGAATGCCTATGTGAGGCCATCCCATGGTGACCAGGACTGCTGGAGGGACTGCGACATGCCCAGGGCCAAATGATCCTGCAGAATGTGTACCGTAGAGCTTAGGGAAGTGGAATAAGACAGGTTATGTGAATACAGCCAGAATGTGTGGGTGAAGCTGATGGTGTCAAGTCTGATCTCTGTGCCACGGCGGCTCCTCCGTCCCCACAGCATCATGGGGGCACATGGAGAATAAAAGAGGGAGCAAAAGGGAGAAGCTGGAACAAGGCACTGTGAGATGGGAAGAAGGCAGAGAAGGAGCTGTGCTCACCCTACAGCTATGTGGCATTGGAACGTGTCTGGGGAGAGCAGAGCCAGGTCTGTGCTGAGTGAGACATGGTGCTCGTGGGTATCCAGTGGGGTGCAATGGGCAGCTCCTGGTGCAGGTTTTGGGATCAGGTGCTGTCCTGTAGATCTGAGCATGGTTGTGTTCAGCTTTGGGACAACCCCTGGCTCCAAATAGTGTGGACACAGAGCTGGAAGCCCATCCATGCCCTTCGTGCACCCGTGTGTCTGCAGGGGCTTTGGGTTGGGCTGTGCCATTCGTCTACCACTAAACAACGTACGGAGCTGATGCTGGTGGGACCCTAAGGGGGGGAACCCTCGCAGGCTGACAACCCCCGAGCCTGGAGGTGCTGGGGTGCCCCGAGAAGATGCGTCCCCCCCTTTGCTAGGCGGCTGCTGGGGCGGAGCGGGGCGGAGCTGCGTCTGTTCGCCCATCCATCCATCCGGGCACCATGGCGGAGGAGCTGGCGGAGCGGCTGGGCCGACGGCTGGGGATGCGGGAAGGGGATGTGGAGCAGCAACAGCAGCAGCAGCAGGATGCGGAGCCCACCCCGGTGCCTCCTGGCAGCCCAGCGATGCGGGCTGTGGGCAGCGAAGGTTCGCCCGGGGGCGGCCGGAGGCTCTTCAGCCCCGCGGCGGAGTTCCGTGAGTTCTCCCGGCGGCAGCTCCGTGACATGGAGAGACTCTTCCGACAGTGAGTGTGGAGGGGAAACCCCCCCACGGGACCCCCAGGAGAGACCCCGGGGAGGGAGCACCGGGCAGAGGGTCTCCATTGCCCCGATCGCATCCCCTGTGCTTTGGAAGCCTGAAGCCCCTGGTGGGGGACTGGAAGGGGGCGGTTTTGGAAGCCCCCAGCCCCTTTGCAGGACCCGCCCAGCCCTTGGCTGATGGTGGGAGGGATCCTTTGGACTCCTCTGCAGAGGAGATCTCTGGGGCTCCCTCACTTCCTTGCAGGGGGCTCCCCTCATCATCTTCTCATCCCTGGGACCCCCTCTTGGCTCCCTGTGGAAGGAATCCATGGGACCCCCCCTTGGCTCACCACGATGCCCCCCCCAGTTCTGCACAGGAGTTGAATCTCAGGACCCCCTCTCAGCTCCTTGCAGCCATTCTCCCACCCTACAAACTCTTTTAGAAGGGTACCCCTTGATGCAACCCCTTGATGCAGAGAGGACCCCAGGACCCTCAGAGCAGTCTGGAAAAGGGACACGGGACCCCCAAGCCCCAGGACCCCCACCCTGGCCATGCACACGACTTTGGGCTGCGGCAGTAGTGTTGCCACATCCTCGGTGCCATCCCCACGTGTCCCCACGTGTGATGTTGCAAGCTTGGGTCAGTGAGCTCAGTCAGCCGGAGGTGGGGGGGGGGAGCTGAGCAGAAAGGCGTGGAAATGTGCAGGGGGAAAATAAGGGCTGCAGAGGGAGGGGATCAGCCCCCCCCCAGCCCTATGCACTGTGCAGCGTGTGGCCGTGGGTGCTGTGCCCGTGGGCAGATGGCAGCAGCACGGGGTCTGGTTGCAGAGCAGGACGTGCACGCCTGCACGCACCGCAGCGAGAGGAGCAGCACGGCAGCTGCAGGGCTGCAAGCAAAGGGGGGTCACCAAGGGGGGAGCATGGGGATGGGGTGATGGTGTGAGGCTGAGCCAAGCCTCTGCCTCGCTGCATGCATGGTTTGTCCTCTCTCCCACCTTCCCCCGCTGCGTTAAAGGATTGCGACGCAGGAGAGCCCACCCCAGTGGATGCAGAGCTGCAGCCAGGGGCTCGCTTTGCAGCAGCAGAGCTCACAGCTATGCGATGCCAGCAGGAAAGCACGAGGTTTCTGTGCTGGGGCACAGTGTGAGCCGCACCATGCTGCGGCTGCGGGGACAAATGAGTCACAGCCCCGCAGAGCTGCATGTCGCTTCCTGTAGGCTGAGCAAGGAGAAGTCGAAAGTGCATCCTATAGAGCCCAGCTCAGTCCTATAGGCACATAGGGTTCTTCCCTTTGCTGCACGGAGCTGGTGGCACACTTGGCAGCAAGCTGCTGGGTACCTGTGCCAGAAACCACACTCAGTGGGCAGGGAGTGCTGAGGATGCTCCTGGGAACTATTAGTGGTTGGATAGAACCAGCAGTGGTTTGGCACAGCAGCCCAACGCGACAGTGAGGATGTGCCCCATGATGAGGATTTACCACCTCCCTGCAGGTACGACGCAGGGAAGGATGGCTTCATTGACCTGATGGAGCTGAAGCTGATGATGGAGAAGCTGGGAGCGCCACAGACCCACCTGGGTCTGAAGAACATGATCAAGGAGGTGGACGAGGACCTGGACAGCAAGCTGAGCTTCCGTGAGGTGAGCGCAGGGGTTGGGTTGTGGCTGTGTCCCTTGGCGAGGAGATGGATGGCACACCACTAATGGTGATATCCCACCCCATGCTGCAGTTCCTGCTGATTTTCCGCAAGGCAGCAGCAGGTGAGCTGCAGGAGGACAGTGGGCTGCATGCACTGGCACGGCTCTCCGAGATTGATGTCTCAACGGAGGGTGTGAAGGGAGCCAAGAGCTTCTTCGAGGCCAAGGTAAGTATTGAGCAAACAGCAGCAACCATTGGGCATTGGGTACATGACCAATGTGCCACCATACAGCATGCAATGGGGACAGGGCCAATGTGTCACCATCCCCAGGCACAGGCGGTCACCGAGGGCAGCCGCTTCGAGGAGGAGATCCGTGCAGAGCAGGAGGAGAAGAGACGGCAGGCGGAGGAGATGAAGCAGCGCAAGGCAGCCTTCAAAGAGCTGCAGTCAGCATTTGCTCAATGACCACAACACGTGGAAGGAGCCACGCCACGCCGTCACCATTCCCTGCGTGTCATCATGCCCATGACTCGTGCCAAGCTGGTGGCAGCTGTCACTGTGCTTGGTGCCACGGAGCAGGCGGGTGCGCCCATCCCACTGCACCCAACGTTGGGTTGGAGGTGGCCTTGGCTCCCCTTGGGCTGCTGGCTTATTTTGGTGAAAGAAGCCCATAAAGGCCACCGAGGGGAGAGAAGCTTTATTTTTTGTGTGTCTGTCCTCTAAGCTCCAGAAGGGACGGCGTCTCACGTGCTGTCCCTCCAGGAGTGGTTGTGCCGATGACTGTGATGTCCCACGAAGGTGTTGTCTCAACAGCTGCTTCCATTCTGTTGTATGGATGTGTTGTTTGCTGTGTTGTTTTCTTTTTTTTTTTTTTTCTTTTTAAATCCCAAATAAATATTATATTTCCTAAGTGTTGTGCTTTCCCATGCCCAGGGTTGGGTGTCAGAGTGGGACCCTACGTCTCCTCGTGGCTGGGGACACAGTCAGGGCCACATCTGTGGGGTTGTACATGGGACAAGTGTATCCGTTCCCAGGTGGGCTGTGCTGCTCCGATAAGAAATAGCACAAGGTGGGCACGCAGGCTGTGGGATTTGGCCACCTGTTACCAGGGGGAAGGCCACGTGCCCAAGGGCAGGAGGTGGCACAGCCAACATATAAGACGGTGCGCCCTTTGGTTCTGCCACACTGGAAGCCTACAACCATGCTGGGGGCCGTGTGTCTTGCTGTCCTGCTGGGCTATGGTGGGTGAGGGCATGAGGAGGGGGGTGTCTGTGGGGCTGGGGGCCGTGCCCATACTGATGTCCCCATGCTGGGTGTCACACAGCCTATGGATGTGGGCAGCCGGCAGTGCCACCGCTGTTAGGCTCTCGCGTGGTGGGCGGTGAGGATGCCCGTGCTCACAGCTGGCCATGGCAGGTAAGTGGGGACTGTGTGCCACCTGGGGTCCGTCCCCACTGTTGGTGGCACAGGGATGGGTGGCCATCACCCATCGTGACTCCGTGCCGCCGTCCAGATCTCACTGCAGTACAGCCGCAATGGTGCTTGGAGCCACACCTGTGGAGGAACCCTCATTTCTCCCAGCTGGGTGCTGACAGCTGCACACTGCATCAGGTAGGGTTAGGGGGCATCCATGGGGGACAGAACCCCACACGTCTGCCCCCATGCTGATGGCCATCGGCAGCTCCACCCTGACGTACCGCGTGGTGCTGGGAGAGCACAACCTGGCAGTGGAGGACGACGGCGCAGTGGTGGCTGAGGTGGAGAAGATCGTTGTGCATGAGAAGTGGAACTCCTTCCTCATCATGTAGGGCAGCAAAGGAGGGAGGGAGAGGGTGTGCTAACCCAAGGTTGGGTGTGGGGATGGGTCTGGCAGTGGGCTGGTGGGGTTGGCAGTGTTCTACAGGGTTTGGTTGGAGGCACTCTAAGGGGCTTGGTTGGTGGTGTTCTACAGGGTTTGGTTGGTGGTGCTCTACAGGGTTTGGTGGAGGCACTATTGCATTTGGTTGACAGTTCTCTATGAGGTCTGGTTGGTGGTGCTCTACAGGGTTTGATTGGAGATACTCTAAGGGGTTTAGTTGGTGGTGTTCTACAGGGTTTGTTAAGTGATGTTCTACGGGGTTTGGTTGGTGATGCTCTACAGGATTTGGTTGGAGGCACTCTATGGGGTTTGGTTGGCGGTGTTCCACAGGGTTTGGTTGGAGGCACTATTGGGTTTGGTTGGTGGTGCTCTACAGGGTTTGGTTGAAGGCACACTATGGGGTTTGGTTGGTGATGTTCTACAGGCTTTGTTAAGTGACATTCTACAGGGTTTGGTTGGTGGTGCTCTACAGGGTTTGGTTGGAGGCATTCGATTGGGTTTGGTTGGTGGCTCTCTACAGGGTTTGGTTGGCTGTGTTCTATGGGGTTTTGTCATTGCAGCAATGACATTGCATTGATCAAGTTGTCAGAGCCAGTGCAGGAGAGTGACACCATCCAGGCTGCCTGCCTGCCACCCAGTGGGCTGGAGCTGGAGAACGGCTACCCCTGCGAGATCACTGGCTGGGGACGTCTCTGGAGTAAGAGGGGTGACCACAGAGGGAACTGAATGGGGTCAGCACTGGATATGGGTGCAACTTGAGGCTGTCGTTGCAGCCAACGGGCCGCTGGCCGAGGTCCTGCAGCAGGCCCTGCTGCCCGTGGTGGACTACGCAACGTGCTCACAGAGCGACTGGTGGGGCGGCCTGGTGAGGACCTCCATGGTGTGTGCTGGTGGTGACGGCGTCGTCTCGGGATGCAACGTGAGTGAGGGGGCTGCTGGCCATCCCCAACGGCTGCGGTGAGGTTGGAAGAATGGAGATGGGGAGCTGCGGGGTGTATGGGTGTAACACGGCGCTCTGCCTGGGTAGGGGGATTCGGGTGGCCCCCTGAGCTGCCAACGGAATGGCCTGTGGGAGGTGCATGGCATCGTCAGCTTCGGCTCCTCCTGGGGCTGCAACACAGTCAAGAAACCAACAGTCTTCACGCGGGTGTCCGCCTACATCGACTGGATCAACGAGGTGAGAGCAGAGCTCTGGGGGCGGGTTCTCTCCATCCTTCTCCACCTGGAGGTCTGACCACGGTTTCATCCTTTTGTCTTTGCAGAAAATCAGTGAGAACTGAGGATGTACAGAGCGGATCACGTATGAAGTGTGCAATAAAGGGAAACAACCAGCCTTGTGTGCCCCTGCTGTTATTTGTGGGGTGTAAGGGGGGCATGTGGTAGAGCCAGGGCCCAGCCCCTGAAGGGGGATGAGCCCCCAGGGAGCTGAATCTACACCTCTCCACTCTGCATTTCTTTAATCTTTCCTACACTGGAACGACTCTTTAATTTACAGTTGCATCCCAGAGATGTGGGATGCAATTAGGGTGAAGGACAGGCATTTGTGCTATTGACAAGACTGACAGAAACATTTACTACTCTGAGTATTAGAAAAATAGCAGTTGCATAAATATCATTTACTGACTAACTCACAAATAACACGTTCCAAGGGGAAACAGCTAGCAGCCAAAGTGTATAATAACTGTAGAGATTGTAAAATCTGGGATGTTCTTCTCAGTTTTACACCAAGATCACCAGGTCCAACCCCAACCTCTCCCCTCGTGTCCAACCCCAACCTCTCCCCCCCCCCCCCCCGTGTCCCTCAGTGACACACCTACAGCCACTAAACATTAAAACACGTCCTAATTTCCTGGTTTGATTGCCCAAAGATGGTTTTGGGGTATAATCTATAGCTCTAGGTACAGGAGACTGTGTACATCAAGGTCATGATGACAATGCAACTAAGCTTTCCTAGAGCTAATGATACGTAGACACTGAAAAAGGACACGAGAGAGAACAGAAGACAGAATACAAAGCAAAAGGTTTTTTGTTTTTTTTTCCTTTTGGTTTTTGTTTCACTCAAACAGAAAAATCTCTCGTTGCAAAAATCATGTATTTCCATTGATTCCAGCAATTGATTCCATTGACTCCTCCAATCCACTGCAGTTGCACCAGGAAGGAGAGCACAGCCACAGCACAGTTGGAGGCCCTCACTCCACAGTGGGATCACTGGGCTGGCACACTCTGGCACTGGGGATTCCAACAGACATCCCTTCCCCCTTCCTATCACTGGGATAGAATCATAAGGGTTGGAAGGTACCTCTGGAGAGCATCAAGCCATACACTCCTGCTAAAGCATGTTCCCTACAATAGATTGTCCCTGCAGGTTGGGACAGGGCCAGTCCTCATCTGGTTGCTACTTTATCCCAACAACAGTGCTCACAGATTGCATTTCTCAGGAGAGACCCCCCCTCCAAAGCCAGACAGCAGTCACCAGGAGCACCTGGTTCAAGTCACAACCGGGACAGTTTTCATCCAGCCACAGGGAAGCTGTCCTTCACGTTGACTGGGACCTTGACAACCCCACATCATTTGCACAGGAAGAAGAATTTTTTACGTAGAAAGTTGAAACAGCCTGGGATCTGCTTGTACTTCCCCTTGGTGGATACGATGTCTGACACCTGGGAACAGAAGGTGCACTGCATGCTCAGTGTCACAACCCTTACAAACTGCCTGCCTACCCTGACAGATAGAACCTCTGATTATTGCCCTCATTGCTTTAACACTACAAAAATAATGTTGAGAAAAAAGACATTTACCCGGAGTAACATGGTTAGCAGGTCTTCAGAACAGGCATAACGTTCCAGCACACTGTCCAGGGTTTCCACATACCACGAGCCACTCACCTTGTCCCTCCAGGACACAAAACCTTCAGAGAAAGGAGAAAATTACTCTTGCAGTCAGTCTTGCTATGTCTTCACCTCCAACAGGTGGTTGCCCCTAACTTCAGTAGCAGACACTGACTACTGGTGACACTATGCTGTGGCACAGCAGTTTGGTGCTGGCTTTCTCCAAAATCCAGTTGCAGAATTACGATGTCTTGAGTACTAGCCAAGCACCCTCAGCACCAACTGCTTCTGCAAATCATTTGCCTGGTGCAGTTATCTCACAGAATGGCCAGGGTTGGAAGGAACTTCAAGGATCATGAATCTCCAACCCACTGCCACATGCAGGGCCATCAACTTTCCCATTTAATACCAGACCAGGCTACATAGGAAAAGTATCTCACCTGGAAAAGTTGAATAGGACACCAAGATGTCACCAGGAGTGGGCAAACTGGCAACAGCATCTGGCTCATCCACACTCCCTGCTGGAGCCTGGAAAGGAATCGCATCCGACTCTACGGAACCTCGGCAAGTTTCATCTTGGGGTGATTCACAACCCACCTCAAATCCCTGGTCCTTTTGTTCTGCAAAAAATGGCAGCAAGAACAGCTCTCGCTCACATCTGACACGCTCTGCAGCCATACATCCTCTATTAAAAATTGTAGGGGAAAAAATCCTCCAATAAAACCATGCTTCTCTGCTCTCTGACAGTGCTGCTAGAGTCAGAGCCATTGGGCTACCCACTAACCAAGCCCTTTCAAACTAACCTCCCCACATTCCTTCCAACCCAAGCCATTCTACAATTCTACCTTATTGCTAAACACAGAGAACAGGTGGAATGCTCCTGGATGTGGGGCATAGGATGCCACTACTGCCCTCCTCCCATCTCACAGCCCCCACCCTGCACAGTGAAACCACCCCGGTGCATGATGAAACTACCAGTGCTGCCCTCCTGCAAGATGCTCCTGAAACTCAACCCATATTAGCATAAAAATACATGGTTAGGAATGCCAGAAAACACCTGGATAAAAGGGCAACAGACATGAAAGGAAGACGACAACAAAGCCTAACTGTGTCTCACCAGCCTGCTCACACCTAACAGCTTATTGGCAACACAAAGATTCACCTCCTCCACAGGCCTGGATGAAGAAGAGTTTGGGTTTTCCTCTCAAACTTGGGCACTGGGACCCATTGAAATAGTTCACAATCTTTTCAATTGGAATGGTTTTGCCATCTGTTCCATAAATCCCTCCAGGAAACTGAATATGGCTCGTCTGGAAGAGGAAAATCCAAGAGCTGTTAACACAGAAGGAAAGGCAAGCTCAGAGGGAACCCGTCTCTGCACAAGTGTTCTCTCTCTCCCCCATCACTTTCTAGCATAAAGTTTCCAGAACAAACCTTACTTCCTCATATTTGTGCAAATATGCACACGGCAGCAGGGCAAGGGGGCTCCCAGCAGACAATACCCAGAAATCCAACCTCTCAATATAATCCAACTCCTATTCCACCTCCTCCAGCAATGGGATTATTTATCCTCCAGGACAAGGGATACATAACATACAACCCTTTTAGGAACAATTTATCTCCTCTCATCTAATTTCAAGGCCTATACCTTGTGATGATTAGTCTTAATCATGACTAACGACTCTCCAGGCAGAGCCAGAGAATCAGGAAGCACATAGTATGAAGGTCAGCACCACCTCTTTCTGCTCTTTGCCCACCACTCAGTTCTGATGTACAGATCCCACATTCAGAAACTAACAACTTCTGACCAAAGGCCACCAACCTCTGGAAAGGCACTGCAGCAGAGAACCTCGTGTCTGCTTTTACCCAGATACAGGATCAGAACTCTCCATGATGTCAGAAGAGTACAAACCCACCTGGCAGCCATGGGAGAGGATGACCACGAGGCAGCAGTCCAGGGTGCTGTGGTCAAGCTGTGCCAGCTTCCGCAGCTCCAGATCAATTTCCTATATAAAAAACATCATGTTTTAAACTGCACACTGGCCACAGATTACTGCCAAGCCCTGCCCTATCAGACCCAGCTGGATCTTTGCTGCTTTCTGTCCAGTGAAAGCATGATAACAGACACCCCACATACAGACCACAAAATCCATTGGCACAGAGTAAGTAAGACTTGCTTACTTACATGATGTACATCCCGATACATCACATGCAGGAATCACAATTCAGCCTGAAGAGTAACCAGGTCTTCCTCCTGCCAACCTCACCTGAGCTTTGAGGTTCCTCAGGGTCCGGACGTGGAAGCACAAGGACTTGAAACGCTTCTCCAGCTTCTCACAGTCTATGTCAGAGCCAGCCCGAGCTGACAGATCGGAGTCTATGCTGAAGTTGACGTTGTTGAAGATCAGGCAGTGCCCACAAGGGTCTGCTCGCAGCTGGTACACCTGGCATGCACAAGAGAACTTGTCACAATTAAACACTCCCTAATTCAGAGCATACACCGGCTAGTCCAGTGGAACACACTGTCAACATGGAAGAGGAGTCTTTAAAGCAGCTCCTTTCTCAGTTTTTTTTCACATCTCTAAGCCTAGGGATGGATAATAGTGTCTGTTCTCCATGCTCACATTATTAAAATGTGCAACCAGAGGAAAAAAATTGCCTAATTCACAGAAAAATGGCCACTACTTTAGCCACAAGGTTAGGTTTTCAGGTTGTTTAGGCACATTCATCAAACCTCACCATGAGATCCCAGGGAGTGTGCTCTAGGAGTCAAGAAAACAGGCAGATCCATCTCCTGGGTAATCAGATTCAGCATCAACTCCAACACATTAATTCTGGGAGGGCCCTCCAAACTCCAGCCATGTGAACACAGCCAGACTCCCTGCCCTGCCTCAGGTATGAGCTGTGCTGTCAGAAGGCAGCACACACATTTCTGAATGCTCAATGCCTGTTTCACTGTGAGCCTCCTAACGTGCAAAAGCTGCCTCACATGTTTACTGTTGTTTTCCCTACTTCTGTTTCCCAACACAGTGATTACAAAATCAAAACACTGCTTTACAAACAACACACAACTTGCTGCCTGAGGAAATCACTAGCTGTCTTGCTGGAAACTGTGTAAGCACCATATTTAGCTCCGTGTCATGTTATCTGCAGCACAGTTCGTGTGATCCCAAGGAGGAGCTGGCTAATGATTGACCCACTCTGAGCACTGAGCCTTGGTTACAGCCACGTCAGCCTCAGCACGATTTCTCATGTCCCAGCACCAAGGACTGGCTGTCACAGCACTGTCACAGCACTGCTTTCAGCTGCAGCAGCTCTGGAGCTCTGTGCTGTAGGACTTCTTTAGTCCAGGTAGAAGTTTAAGCCATGCTAAGATCTTCTTTTGGACACTCTGTTCTTTGCCTCGTGAGGGTGAATGCTTAAATATCTTCTGCCTTGGTCTGCCTTTTCAATTCTTAAAGCACAAGCTTCTTGCAAACAGAATTTCAGAGATGACTGGCAGCAAAGAACCCCAACACAATGACAAATAAACTGGAAAAGAAGAAAAGTATCTAGAATACTAACCAGTCTGTGGTCACTCTTGTCAACAGCTGAACCTACAACACACAACAGAGAAATGGGATTTAGCTCTTAGCACTCAATAATGAGATGTTATACCTGTTCTTCACAGAATTAACACCAACTCTGTCCTGTCATCTGTCACACACGGGTGACACCCACCCCTTCCCACCCCACCACACACCAGAAGCAGCGTTTGGCTCTCATCTCTCAAACCACAAAGAGAAAGAGTGCCAGCAGTTACAGCTGGACCTCAAGCACATGCTCATCCCCCACCTGGGACACCATACACTATTTAGTTGGGGTCACCTCCCACTTAGCACACATCTGAGCTGGTCTGCAATTCACAGAGACACCCAGCACTGTGCCAGGACAAGCAAGGAACTGACCAACAAGCTGTCAGACCTCACTCAGAGCTGCAGGACAATCCTTACCATGGGCTGGTGCTGGAGGCATCTGAAATCGCTGACTCTCAGCTTGGACTGGGATGGACAACTGTTCCACAGTGCTCACACCTGTAATGGCATGGGAAAGTCATCCCCCTCATTCTGCCCCTTCTAATTTCACATTAGAATTAAACAGCTCTGGTTCCCCTTAAGGACCACAGCTTGCAGCTACGCCACTGCAAGGGCAGAACAAAACCACTTCTGTTTTTCTCTTATTTGAGTTCAGTGAGGTTTCTCATGACAGCTGTATGAACTGCATCAACAGATAAAGGGCAAAACAGGAGCAGCAAAGACACAGTGAAGCCCGTTTTCAGTGCAGCAATACAAAGGCCGCATGTGAAAAGCAGAAGGAAGCTGCCAGAGCACAGCTGCAGCTTCAACACTTCTGCTACCAGAAAGCACAACATTCTCCCAACAAACTCATGCAGTCACCACTACAACCTGTGCCAGAGGATAACAAAACCAGGACTTCACAGCCTACTTTCTACAGCAAGAAGGAACCCAGCTGCTACACCCCATCCTGCACTTCAGCATACAAAGAACCATGTCCTCACTACTTACTTTTGTCACGCCTTTCTCCAGGCAGCTCCAGCTGCACAGGCCTCAGGTCCACAGGTGGGGAGACTGGGCTTCCACACCCTTCATCCAGCATGTCAGCCAGGTCACCATGCCCAGTGTCCCTCAGGATGGAGAGGAATATTGGGAAGGCCTGCTTCCCACGGGTCTCCAGGTCTATGACCAGCTGTCGTGCTTGTTCCCTTCGAGTGCCAGCACTCTGCAGAGGAGGGAAGGCAGGGACAAGGCTCAGTGATGCTTCCTGAGCCCTTCAGCTCTGCCACAGCCGACAGGAAACAGAAGGAGGGTACTGGAACTCCTGGTTCCAGGGGATGGGAGGACTAGGGGACATCCCCCACCTTGACACCACAGGGATAAAAGACACTTTCTAAATCAGCTTGCCACCAGTACCATGGAGGGGAAACAAAGGGCACCAAGCAGATGGCCAGTGGAGGAGACAGGGGTGCCCTGGGCCATGTCATGGGCATGGAAGGGACACAGAGACCACCAGGGCTCTGTCACCAGGCTGAGAAGGCACAGAGGCCACTTGGGCTGGGGTGATGCAGGGATTCACAGGGACCTGTCAGCAGGCAACAGGGACACAAGGACCCCCAGGGCTGAGAGGATGCTGGATCCCTCAGGGCTTGTTATCAGACTGTGGGAACACAGACCCTTCCCAGGGCCTGCCATAGGGCTGGGGGGGGGTGAGGGGACACTTTGGGTCCTGCTACTGGGCAGGGGGGGACATGAGAATCACAGAATGGCCAGGGTTGGAAGGGACCTCAAGAATCATGAAGCTCCAAGCCCCCACCACACACAGGGCCACCAACCTCCACATTTCATACCAGCCCAGGCTGCCCAGGGCTCCATCCAACCTGGCCTTGAACACCTCCAGGGATGGACGGGGCATCCACAGCCTCTCTGGGCAGCTGTTCCAGCACCTCACCACTCTCATAGTAAAGAACTTCCCCCTGACACCCAACCTCAATCTCCCCTCCCTCAACTTAAAACCATTTCCCCTTGTCCTGCTGTTATCTACCCTTTCAAACAGCTGATTCCCCTCCTGTTTGTAGGCTCCCTTTAGGTACTGAAAGGCTGCAATAAGACCTCACAGCCTTCTTTTCTCCAGGCTGAACAAGCCCAGCTCCCTCAGCCTGTCTTCCTAGGGGAGGTGCTGCAGCCCCCTGACCACCTTTGTGGCTCTCCTCTGGATCCTCTCCAACAGCTCCCTGTCCTTCTTGTATTGGGACCCCCAGACCCGGACGCAGTGCTGCAGATGGGGCCTCACAAGAGCAGAGCAGAGAGGGACAATCAGCTCCCTGTCCCTGCCAGCCACCCCTCTTCTGATGGAGCCCGGGATCCCGTGTGAGGACACCCCGAGTCCCGTCACCGAGCTGAGGGGACACAAGATCCTTTCATCGGACCGAGAGGAAGCGAGACCCCCGGCGGTGCCCCGCAGCCCACCTGCATATCCTCCACCATAGCGCTGGTGAAAACCCCTCGGGCCTGCAGCGGCCCCCAAAGCGCCTCGGGCCGCAGTCCCTCCACCAGCCGCACCCGGCCGCGCCGCAAAGCGCGCCTCCGCTCTTCCTCCATGGCGATCCACGTCACGTGACCGGAAGCGGAAGCGTCGCTATGGTGACGGCGGGCGGGCGCGCCGGAAGTGGTGGCTGCGGGGCTGAGGCCGGTGCCGGTGCTCGCCATGGCGCTGGGCCGCGCGGGCCCGGCCGGCCTGCTGCTGGTGTTGCTGCTGCTTCTGGCGGCGCAGGCCGCGCCGGAACGGGACCCGTACCGCGTGCTGGGCGTGGGCCGCTCCTCCAGTCAGGCCGACATCAAGAAGGCGTACAAACGGCTGGCCCGGCAGTGGTACAGAGCGGGACCTGCGGCTGGGGGGCGCGGGGGGGGAGGCCTGGGGGCACGGCAGGGGGTAACGCCTCGTCCTTCCAACCCCGCTCCAGGCATCCGGACAAGAATAAGGACCCGGGCGCTGAGGATAAGTTCATCCAGATCAGCAAGGCCTACGAGGTAAGGGAGAGGCACTGCAGAAAGGAGAAGGGAACGGGGCTGAGCGGGGTCTGGAGTGCGGCGCTGGGATGGGTGAGGCTGGGGGAGGGGGGGCTCGGGGCAGACCTTATCGCTCCATACAGCTCCGGAAGGGAGGCTGTGGTGAGGCAGGGTTGGCTTCAGCTCCAGGTGACAGCGATAGGATGGGAGGTGATGGCCTCAAGGTGCAGGTTGGATGTTAGGAATGATTTCTACTCTGAAAGAGCGGTGATGTGCTGGCACAGCTGCACAGGGAGGTGTGGGGTCACCATCCGTGGAGGTGTTTGAGGAATGTGGGGATGTGGCTCTGAGGGATGAGGTCAGTGGGGGTGGGGGTGGGTTGGGGTTACTCCAGTCCCCCACCCCTCCACGCTTTGCACAGGGCCACCTTTCTTCTGTCCTTTGCTTCCCAGATCCTCTCCAACGAGGAAAAGAGGGCAAACTTTGACCGCTATGGAGATGCTGGGGAGAGCCAGGGCTACTCCCAGCACCAACAGCGTCAGTTCCACCACTTCCATGAAGGCTTCTACTTTGATGAGTCCTTCTTCCATTTCCCCTTCAACTCAGAGAGACGTGACACCTCCGACGAGAAGTATTTGCTCCATTTTTCACATTACATCAATGAAATCGTGCCAGATAGTTTCAAGAAACCATACCTCATTAAAATCACCTCGGACTGGTGCTTCAGCTGCATCCACATCGAGCCCGTGTGGAAGGAAGTTGCTCAGGAACTGGAGGCACTGGGTAAGGACGAGGCGTTGGGGTTGGGCACGAATTTCCTTGCAGAACGAGGTTTGGGAATGGTGTCCACCAGCAGTTAGTCCGTAGGACTCAGGGATTTAGGCCACAAGCCTAACACTTTCCTCTGTGTTAGTAATAACTAAATCAATGAGGCTAAGCGTTATAAACAAGGAAACATTAGGCTTTCTTTCTGACTCATACAGTTTCAGCTCTTTCTACCAGGTAGTTTCACTGTTGTTCCCTCAGTCACCCCCAAGGTTACAAGGGGAAGATGCCTTTTCTCCCTAATTTTAGTCCAGCAGCCATGGTAATAAATAACCACATTAATTAAAGCTGATAGGTAAATCCTGTATGGCTCTGTCCTGAACTTGGAACAAGCAGAATACAGCACCCGAGTCACTACTACTACTACCACAGGGCTGTGAGGGAAGTCTGGGGATTTGTCAGCCCTACTGGAAATATATTTGCATGCCAACAAGAAAGCTGGGAATGCAGAGAGCAAGTGGAAATTTTGTTTTTCATGCTGATGTTTCCTGTATGCACATTCCTAAAAAACACAGCAGGACACAGGGGTGGTCCAGTCCCTCCTTACTGAGCTTTTTCTCTTTTGGGTTTTACTGTAGCACATGTGACATCAGTGGGTAAAATAAAAGAGGCCATCACGTTCCCTTTCTCCCTCAATAAAGCTTTCAGTACAAGTTCCAAGGGACTGCAGCACAAGGAAAGTACAGAGCTGGGAGGGACCGTGACACAGATAACTCCCAAGTGTGGTGCTGAGCAAGGGAAGGGGTCTTCAAACTCAGCTGTCTGGTCCAAGGTTGGGATCATCAGTCATTTTTTAGGTCAATTTGCTCTCCTTTCACAGGAGTGGGCATTGGGGTCGTTCATGCTGGGTATGAGAGACGCCTGGCCCATCACCTCGGGGCTCACAGCACACCGTCGATACTGGGACTGATGAGTGGGAAGATCACCTTCTTCCACAGCGCCGTCAGTCGA
Source organism: Chrysolophus pictus (assembly GCA_037305975.1). NCBI lineage: Eukaryota > Metazoa > Chordata > Aves > Galliformes > Phasianidae > Chrysolophus > Chrysolophus pictus. The sequence continues at coordinate 4,911,393 of CM074596.1, read as the reverse complement.
GAAAACCTGCGGCAGTTTGTGGAGAACCTGCTGCCAGGGAACCTCGTAGAAAAGGTACACGTGAGAGGGGCGTGCAGCACTGCGGTTGCTGTCTGATTTGGATAGACAGATCTCATTAGCTGTTGCAGTGGCTCATCCAATTAATTCAGCCCGGAGCTGATCTGTGTCACTGATGTGAGAAGAGCCAACTGGGGAACCAGAGTGCTTCAAGAGCTGTAATTATGGCTACACACCCTGCTTCCCTGCTTGAAAGCAAGCGCACAACACTGTTCTGTAACACTTATTTTCTTTGTAACAGGGCTAATTTCACTACTGCACATTTAGGCCAGCAGTGCAGTCTGTATGCTGCTCTTTCCAGCTGCTCTCAAGTCAAACCAGCACATATGTCAGGCATACCTGTGGCAGCTTTTTCAGACCTGGTTCTTATTCAGGCACCTAATCCTACAGCATGCATGTGTCTGGCTATTCTGAGGTTAAACTAACGATCTGACTGTTTAAAGATTACAGATAAAAACTACATCCGCTTCCTATCTAACTGGAAGAAAGAAAACAAGCCCCACGTCCTTCTGTTTGATCACATGCCAGTTGTGCCATTACTGTACAAGGTAAAGCAATATCTGCCTCTGGATTTTGACTTGCTACTAAATCCAGCACATGCCCAATGGCATTTAAACAGCGGGGGGTGGTCTTGAAGCAACGTTACCACGAGCACTGGGGGGGACAAGGCATTCTTTATGTGCTAACGTAACACATTCTGGTGCTTTCTTTCCATCCAGCTGACTGCCTTTGCATATAGAGATTACTTGTCCTTTGGTTATGTGTATGTGGGGCTCAGAGGGACTGAAGAGTTGTCCAGTCAGTACAACATCAACGTCTACACGCCAACCCTGATGATCTTTAAGGAGCACATCGACAAGCCCGCTGATGTGGCACAGGTACAGCTCTGAGCCCTCTCCAAGTGCTTCCATGAGATGGAAGGCAAGTGTTTTCTCTGACCAAGTGAGAGGTTGGTTGGCTGCATTTTGAGGAATAAGTGGCATTCATTCTCAGTGGTACCTCTGGCTTCAGCAAAGCCTCAGGAGGGAGGTAGCTCAGTGGGCATCAGCTGTGGGGTCTGAGCTTTGTAGGGGGATAGTTGCAGGTAACTTCTAGGTCCTGGGGCCTCTAAGTGTCTTTGGGGGTTTCAGTGAGGACTGTGATGGCTGGCATCCTCCAGCTCTTCAGGTGAGAGCCTTAGAATAGCTTCGCTCTCCTCAACCAACTCAGTACCAACTCTGCTTTGTTTTCTCTAGGCACGGGATATGAAGAAGCAGCTCATTGATGACTTCCTTTCCCAGAATAAGTTCCTCATGGCAGCCAGACTGACCAACCAAAGGCTGTTTCAGGAGCTGTGTCCTGTGAAGAAGTCACACCGTCAGCGAAAGTAAGGCTCCTTGGGAACCCATTTTGTCCCCCGAGGCTCTTGGGTTGCTTCTAAAGCCATCTCTTGTTGGATTGAGTGAGATATAAAAGGTCTCCAAGGGAAGGAAGGAAATGACTGCACTGGAGGTTGCTGGGTATCCATGCAGCTTGATAGCTTTTGTGCCTCCACTAGGCACATTTTGGCCAAGACAGAGGACAGGGAGAAGGGACGAGGAGTGGGGCAACAGCCTGGAGAGCTCAACATCTGGAAGGCAGAGGCAGGCTTTCAAAAATATGCCCAAAAACAACAAACAGGGTTTCCATCCCTTCAGGATCGTTCTCATTAGCAGAAGGATTCTCATTAGCTGTTTCTTCTGGCAGCCAGAACAGCTCTTCATTTTCCATGTCTCTGTGTTGCCTAGGCACTGCGTGGTCCTGCTCACTGGAGAAGGAGATAAGTTTGCTGATGCTTACGAGGCATTTTTGACCTTTGCTGTGGCCAACACAAAAGACACGCTGAGGTTTGCACACATCTATAACGATAGGCAGCCGGAATTTGCAGATGCCTTGCTGATGGATGAGGAGAAGTACCGTGGGAAATCAGCTGTGAGCATTACCTTTCTTTTCTTCTGCTGCTGCTGCTTTTCGTCTGTCATTGTAAATCTCTTCGCTCTATGTAGGTCGCTGTAACTTGACCTGACTCCTAATTCTGGGCAGGGATTTGAAGCTAACATCTTTCTCAAAAAAAGTGCTGTCCTGTCAGACATCTGTGATGTGGTTGGCTTGTCCAGGTGGTCATTTTGGAGAGGCGCAACAACGCAGGGAAGATTGCCTATAAAACCTTGGAGGAGGCCTGGCAAGGCAGCAATGAGGACAACTTCATCCTTCTGGATCTCCTGGACCAACTAAGAACAGACCCTGGTCTTCTCTCCTCGGAGACTGTCCTGGCAGACTTGAATGATGAGCTTGCTCCTGTAAGTGCACGGCCTTTCCAGCCACTTAACACTTAACAAGTGTGTTACCTCCTTGAACAGTTCCATTATGCACATTAGTGGGAATCACACTCTGCAGGTGTTCTTGCTCAGGGAAAGATGAGCTCATGGCATAATCCAAAGCTGATTTGGGGCTGGGGTTCAGTTCAGGGGCTGGGGCTCTCATTGGTGCTGTGAATAACAGCTCTATCATTTGCCTTTTTTTTTCCCCCCTCCCTTCTCTTAAACAGATGTTTCTTATCCGATGGTTCTATTCCACACTGGACTATATCTTGGACTGCTGGGACAGCTTGTTTCATAGCAACTGGTATGGATGGGGCACTAACAAATCTCAAAGGGAGCAGGATTGCTCAGATGCATGGTAGAACCAGGCTTGGGTTAACAGGAAATGAGAATGTACCAAGTACATGGGTGCCTGTATGCTCTCGAGATTAAGGTGAAGAGCAGTGGCAGCACAGTGACATTAGCTTTTGCCTGAAATACTGGGTACTCTGGCCTAGAAGTTGACCGTGATATTATGCCCCTGAAAACATGCCAGCCATATCATTTGATGCTTTCCACTGCTTCCCCTTAGCCTTACTTTAAAATTGTTTTGTTTTTGTCCTTCTCCTTTTGGATGGGAGCAGGACAGTGCTCCAAGTCTTGATCATGTTTAAATTCAAGAAAAAACTATCCTACTCACAGACTGATTGCTGTTTGCAAATCTTCCCTTAGGCGAGAAATGATGCCCCTGCTGTCCTTGCTCTTCTCTGCACTCTTCATTCTCTTTGGCACTGTTATTGTTCAGGCCTTCAGGTGAGTGCACATCCTAGGGGATCTCACAGTCCAGCCAGCAGCAGCTCAAAGCAGCCCCTTAAACAAGCCCCAAATGATTTTCCTTTGCAGTGATTCCAGTGATACAAGGGACTCTCCTGCCTCTGAGAAAAAAGACACCACTGCAAAGACCGAGAAGAACGACACAAGCTTCAGCAAAGAGAGTAACAGGTTCCCTTCCCCTTCAAAAATATTTTTTGCTGAATTATTGTTTGTGAAGAGTAGTATGAGTAGCGCAGCGAGTAGTAGGTAGAGAAGTGCATGATAGAGTAGTGCCAGAGCTGTGTGGATGGAGCAGTTGTTGCAAGGGCAGTATGGGCACAGAAAGGCAGGAAGGAGTGGCGTTAGCAGGGCAGATAGGATGTGGATACAGAAATTTAGTTATTAAGTGATTCCTGCTAATGTGGGAGAGAAAGCAGCTGTTCTGAGATGGGCCTGGGATTCTGACAATCCAGGGGAAGCTGTGACTTTACACCAGGTCTCATTCCATCCAGCCACTCTTCCTTGCCCTGCATAAAAGCCATTCTTCCTCTCTGCAGGCTGCACCACCAAGGTGGGCTGTAGCTACAGGGCACAGGGCTGGATCAGCTTAAGGAGGGGGGAATGAGTTCATCTTTTATTCCCCTTTTACTCCATCTTTGTTTTGTTGCAGCAGGGTTCCCAAAAAGGGCTTTGTCGAGGTGACAGAGCTGACAGACATCAACTACAACAGTAACCTGGTGCGCCTCAGGCCGGGTCACATGAATGTGGTCTTGATTCTCTCTAACTCCACCAAAACTGCCCTCCTCCAGAAGTTTGCCCTGGAAGTCTACACATTCACAGGGTAGGTTGGAGCCCTGTCCTGAGTTTACTTTCCTGTTTTAACACCTCGCATAAGCAAAGCTGCTTAGGTGGAAAATTAAGGGGGAGTTATGCTTTACCACCTCTTCTCCAGACTAAACAATCTCATTTCCCTCAGCCATCCCCCATAGCCTGTGCTCCAGACCCCTCACAGCTCTGCTCCCTTCTTTGGACATGCTTCAGGGCCTCCATGTCTTTCTTGTAGCAAAGGGCCCAAAACTGAACAAAGCACTCAAGGTGCAGCCTCACCAGTGCCGAGTACAGGGTCCAGTTGGCAAAAACAACACCTACCAGCCTGATTTGGGAGCAGTGCTCATCCTGCTTCTCTCTTCTCCCCCTAGGAGCAGCTCTCTTCATTTCTCCTTCCTCAGCCTGGACAAGCACCGTGAATGGCTGGAGTACCTGCTAGAGTTTGCACAGGATGCTGCCCCCATCCCCAATCAGTACGACAAGCATTTCCTTGAACGTGACTACACGGGCTACGTGCTGGCTCTGAATGGCCACAAGAAGTACTTCTGCCTCTTTAAGCCTCACAGATCAGGGGACGAGGGGGGAACCCTGGGGGCAGGCGAGGATTACAATTCCTCACTACACACCGAAGCCAGAGGGAAATCCTCCTGCAGCCCAGGATCTAGATCCATTAAAAACAAATTACATAAATTGTCCTTTTGGATGGAACGCCTTCTTGAAGGCTCCTTACAGAGGTTCTATATCCCCTCGTGGCCTGCACTAGACTGAGGGATTTTAAGAGATTCTAACAGACACACTTTTTATGAAGATGCCGAGGGACAGCTCTCTCCAGGTCTAAACAAATGATTGTGATGAATGGACCTTAGGTTTTAGGTGAAATCTCCGAGGGCCAGTGACCAGAAAAATCTCCCTGCATCCAGAGCCTGGGAGTGCAATGAAGCGTGCTGAAACGCCCTCCACCAAACCATCCTCACGTTTGGATGCTGTACTGTCAAAAAGCCAAGAAGTCCTTTTTTCCCTTCTCATCATACCACGCCTGCTTCCTGGGCTGTCCCCGAGCCATCCCTCATTTCACCTCAGATGAATAAAAGCAGTGATCTCTGCTGCGGCGATGTGGCTGGTTACACAGGGCAGGTCGTGGCTCTCCTCTTGCTTCCTTGTGTGCTTAGCCCATGGTGCATGGTGTAACCCTGGCAAGACCCTCCAGACCCTCCCCGCAGACAGCCATACCCCTCGGCTCCCACTGGGTAAGTGACCTGGAACGTGGCTGGGAACACTCCTCCAGAGCAGCCCGGAAGCTGGCACTCACCTGTGGTGTGGGCAGGGAGGTGATCTGCATGTTTCGTGCTCCTGGCGTAACAGTTCCACCAGAACCAGGGAGGGAAGGGGTTTTGCACAGCCGTAAATACTGTAACGGTGTTGAGCCATTTAAATGTCACATTGTTTTCCAGATGCCTTCCTGCTTCTGTCAGTTTTAGAGGATGTATCCTAGAGCCATAACTTTAACTGTGTCCTCAGATTGTAGGCATATGCTGCTATGAGCCAGTAGATGTGTAGAAGAAACTCTACCTAGCTGCTAGGGAGCCAGTGGGGGCTCCTTTCAAACACCCTTACATCTGTAGTACAAACCAACCTTTCTTTGTATCAAGGAACCTAATTTGTCAATAATTGTACTCCTGAAACGTTGCCCCAGAAGTGCTGTACCACCAGACTGTCGCTTACATGTGAGGCTCCTTTTGTTTTAGCTGTGGGTTTAAGATGCTTTGTCATCTTGCCCATTCCGTTCCTGCCACAAACCTTTGTCTCTCAACATGCAGGCTGCCTTGGGTTTTCTGTTGTTTTTTTTGTTCTTGTTGTTTCTTTTTTTACAAATAGGTCTGTGTAAAGCTCGTGCAGTCACAAAGCACAGAGTCCCACACTGGGGTACAGGCTGCCTGTTGTGAGCTGGGGGAGGCAAGCAGCAGGTGCTGGGGTGCTTTGTAGCTCCTCCAACCATAACACAAAGCCAAAGGGTTTCCTTCCACAACTGGGACTGAAATCCTGCAGGGTCCCAACCTGGAGCTCAAGCCAATTTGCTGCCTGCATTATTTTGATGCACAAAACCTTGGCCTGTTGCATTCCCAGCATGCTGGGAGCAGCTTCACCCACTGTTGGCCATGTGTACTCCCAAATAAACATGGCTGTGCTGCCAACCACGCGCATGTGAGGCTGCTGGATTTTAGCTCAGCAGGCCCTGAGCCTCAGCTGCAGCAATGAGGCAATGAAATTGGGGGAAGAAAGAAAAAAAGAGGTCTTCTCCCTGCTAATGAGCTACAGGGCACACACGTGGTGCGACAGCTGGGGCAGAACACTGTGTCAGCCTGATGGTGAGACACAAACACGCCAAATTTGGATGAGGAATGAGGATGGACAAACTCATCTGCCATCTCTTCAGCGAGTCAGAAACCCGAATAAACTTTTGATGTGTAACTTAAAAAAAAAAAAAAAGACAAAGTGCCTAATTGTGCTACAGCAAGGGAATTCAACCCTGGGCCAAGTAAGGAAAAGATCTGGCCTTGTGGCCTTCAAAATACAATTTCTGTGCGCTGCAGCAATGCCAAACTGTTCTAAAATCACCCACTGAAGTAGTTTCGGTTGTCATGGAGCACTGGGCACTTGCTTGCCAGTAGAAGAGCGTGGTCAGAGGCCCCCTTAGCTGCTGCTTATGCCTGAGCTCTGCCTGCCCTCTCCCAGCAGTCATAAGCTGAGATCCCCAAATCACCCCACGTTGTAACGTATCATCAGCAACACGCACCCGCTGCTCTGCTCTGCATGTGGCAGTTTGTAACCCAAAGATTGAGGCAGTTCAGTCCTAATGCACTATTTGGCGATAAACAAGCAAGCAGCCCCACTCAGAAGCTGAAACAAAAACATCCTTACAGCAAAAAGGGAAGCAGCCCCAAGTCAGAGGTTGTCCGAAAGCCCTTCTTTTGACTGAGAGTGGCAGGAGCAGAGCCTGCCAGCAACTTGTACACTAACACAGCCTGACAAGTGGGACTGAAAACAAAGTACATCTTTTGCACTTTTGATACAGGGAGGGAGGCGGGGAATTAACTTATTTGGCAAACTTGTCTTTTTTATTTTTGGTTTGGGTTTTTTTTTTGTTTGTTTTTTTGTCATGTATTTGTGATCAGGCACTGATGTCATTTTGTTTTAAGACAGATTACAGATTCGCAACCAAAATAAACTATTTTAATGTGTGATGAAGTGGATTTTGTTTTTCCATGTGCCAAACGACCCCATGCCTGCACGAACTCATACATCCTGAGGGCAACTAAACCCCTCCTGGAACACCAGTGGTTGGGCCAAGGGACAACACCCACTTCTCCTCAGCTGCTATGCTTCCCTACCTCTTCTAGCAGCACACAGCATTTATTCCTTACTGCAAAGCACATGTTCACTGCACCTGGAGGAGAGTAGGGCATCAGGAACCTCATCCAAGGTCTGCAATGGCATCTGCTGGTGGTGGTTCACAGGGCTGGGGGCCAGACAGGAACTGCCCTCACATGGTTTTCACTCCAGGAAGGACACACAACATCTCAAAGAGCAGATTGGCCCCTAACAGAGCAGTGTTACCTAGGAATAGACAAAAAAAAAGATACACAAAAAATAAAAACTAAAAAAAGAATAGTAATAAAATCTGTGCTATGACTGCCCATCTGTTTTCACCCGCAGATCTCAGCCACCTCTATCAGCTCCTACCACTCTGTGGCAGTTCCTAGAGCCCAGGGCTGTTCTTTGCCTTTCAACACTAGGTGGCACCTAGCAAAAACTGAAGACTTCAGTGCAAGTGCCCTTTCAGCCCTCCCAGCCCCACAGGTTTCCATCGACTCACCAGAGACATCATATATGGGTGCGACCTCCACAAGGTCACATCCCACTATATTGAGTCCTTTGCAGCCACGAATAATCTCCAAAGCCTGGGAGGAAAACAGATTGGGGTACAACAAATGATCAAAGTTCCTCAAATGGGAAGAAAAACATCCTATTAGGAAGGGAGCTTTTTGCCCCTCACCTGCATAGGTGTGAGCCCAGCAATCTCTGGTGTGCCTGTTCCCGGGGCATAGGCAGGGTCCAGCCCGTCAATATCAAAGCTGATGTACACTGGGCCATCCCCCATCTGCTGCCTCACTTCTCCCATCAGTGGAACCAGGGACTTCATCCAGCACTCCTCAGCTGGAACCACCCGGAATCCCTGCGGACGCACAAGCTCAGCATTCACCATCCCACCAGCAACCCAGATCCCACTGGGGATTTACGGAAAGGAGACTGGGCTGCATTTTCCATGCACCCAAATAAGCTTTAAGTAAGAGCAGCTGCCAGAGGTTACCCGGTCCCAGCAGTACTTGTACGGCTCAGGGGCATAGGAGGAGCCACGGATGCCAATCTGAACCACACGGCTACAGTCCAGCAGCCCTTCATCCACGCAGCGCCGGAACGGGGTCCCATGGTAGATCTTCTCCCCCAGGGCCATGTCACTGGTGTCCGTGTGAGCATCCACATGCACCAGCCCCACAGGCCCATGCCTAGTGGGATCAGGTGGGCACATCAGTCCCCAACCCACACTCAGTATCCCCAACTTACACCATCACTGCCATCATTCTAGGGGCTGAGCAGCGTTAGGACAGGGCTGTGTTCTACACCTCCAGGTTGGAAACTTACTTTTCTGCCACTGCCTGCAAGATGGGGTATGTTACAGTGTGATCTCCACCTGCGACAGGACAAGGAAGAGGACGTTGCATATTGCAAGAGGCTCTTAGCACTCCTTGAATTTGTTTTCCAGTGATTTCCCCCCCCCCTGTATTTATGCTGCACTTGTTTATATGCTCAGACCAAATCACAACAGGAGAAAATGGAATCAGGACAGAATTAGGAGCTCCCACAGCGCACTTACCCAGAGTGAGAGGCACACAGCCAGAGGCCACGATCTTCTGGTAGGACTCGTAGATGCGGCGGCAGCTGTTGGGCAGGTTGTAGAGGTTGACATTCACATCTCCAACATCAGCCACCAGCAGGGAGTCGAAAGGTGCTGCTCCAGTGCTGGCGTTGTACCTCCTCACCATCACTGACTCAGCACGGATCTGCTGAGGACCAAACCTGTGTAGGAGAACGTGGGCAGGGAAAGCTGCAGGCAGAGCTATGCTACCAGCAGGAGCCAAGCAGCAACTGCCCTACTACCTGGCCCCGGGCCGGTTGGATGTGCCCGTGTCAAGGGGAACGCCGACAAAAGCTGCATCCAGCCCCTCTGCTGAGGTCTGAACAGGAAGCCTCAGCATGGAGCAGACCCCCACGGGCCGGGCCACGAACTCAGCACTGGGAGGCACGTTGAACCGCGAGGCACGGCGGCATGGAGCGGCAGCGGATGCAAAAAGCCATCGAGCAGAGAGCCTGGCTGTCCTGAGCAGACAACTCATCCTGCCACACACACAGCGAGACCCCAAAGCCTGCCCCGTTCCTGCAGCTGGGAACAGAGCCAGGTGACTCACTGTGACACCCTGCTGGGTTCGAAGTGCATCTGGATGTCCTGCAAAGGGCAGAGTGCTCAGGTTCCTGTTCCCACGCATTCTCGTCTTTCTGATCCCCCTTCCACACACTGATCAGCTGCAGGAAGCAAGGCATCAATTTCTTAACTGCCTTTTACAAAGCCACCCGAAGTGCTGAAGTATCATAAAAACATCCCACTAAGGAAAGGCAGTGGGACAAAACGGAAAGCATCTGACCTCACCAGAACTATAGACACACTAGGTGCAAACAAATGAGATGCAACCCCCATGGAATGCCAAGGTTGAGTGCAATGCTCTGGCTCCTAGTTCTGCTTACTGCCCTTCTAGCACCTGGAACTGGGAGAGATAAGGAGAGGCAGGGAGGAGAAAAAAAATAAAAGACGTACATTCACAACTGAAAGCCTGCTCTATACAATCTGTTTTCATGTGAAATACATCTGTAATTTTAAGCCCTATGCTGCAGTGACATGTAAAAAAGTGGGAGCTGTGCTGCTTTTTTCTGAGTCGGCTCAAGCTGATGGGTTGAACAGCAAACCAAAGGGAAGAGAGGTCAAAGCAGGGCTCCTCCAGGAAACTGACAGCATTTAGATTGCAACGAGCTCCAGGGGAGCAAGGGATACAGGAGATGGCTTCCCGGGGATTTCCTTGGATAGCAAGCAGCTCTCTGTTGCTGTAAAATGAGCAGGGCCATTCCCTGACAGGCAGCACTGCACTGTCAACTCAACCAGAGAGCACTTCAAAGTGACAGCTCTTGACAGCATTTCTGTGTGATGGTGTGCTCAGGGATATCAGCCACCTAACCCACAACCTGCAGGTCAGTTACCAGCCAGAGGAGTGAGGATACAAGTACATGGATCACAAGGCAGGGCCCGTTCCTCAAAGAGGAGGTGGCTCTCGTTGGGGAACTCCCTTTGGTGGAATAAAAGAACACATTTCAGAGACAGGACTTTGAGATACCAACGCTGACCCAGCACTACACGGCCTCACAGCCTCCACAGCCAAAGAGCTGGATCCGGTGAACAGAGATGAACTGGATTTAGAGAATGCTCAGAACGTCATCACCCATTTATTGTGCAACCAGCAGCAGTAACATTCTCCCCCAGCTCCCCTTAACACAATTACAGACATGAAATCAAACGATGTTTTCATTAACATAGCTGTTATCATTCCAACAGTGGTGCCTCCTATCCTCTCCAGCCAAAGGATGTTACTTCATTGTTAAGCACAAAACCAGGTACATAAAGCAGGTTAGCATCACAGGACACTCCCTAAGCTGGCACTGCTCCCCAGCCCTATTCCACATGCAGTATTATCCCTGACTGCACACAGTTTGACTTGGCCTTGGCAGAATTGGAGCTGCCATTGCACAACAGTCAAGAAAAAGAAGTTTGTATGTCCTTCTGCCAGCGCAGCTCTTTGTGCATTGTTTAAATCTGTGACACTTGTGTGTAAGAGCAGCTAGACAGTACCTCCTTCCCCACAGACAATACCTCCTTCCCCACACACACTCTTCTCAAAAGGAACTTGCTTCACTCAGTGCGTGACTTCAAAGCCAGCTCTGAACTCCTGACTGAACACAACCAAGCACATACCCCAGGACACCTGCACATTCTGCAAACCCTGACTGAAGGAGTAATGATGAGGCAAGGGCATGTCCTCTAGCAGGAAGAGAAAAGCAGCGTGTACTAAAACTCGCTACAGATAAACTCAACCTCTTGACGCAGGCCTGCAGATATTTTCCCTAAATTAGTACAGGATTCCAGGCAGACAGAAAAGACAGATTCCTATGTGCTTTCAGCAAGTGCCATTTATCTACTGCACGGTCACGCCCCACGCAGGTAGAACTCTTCACCCAGACTGGTTTCTCCAGGCCAGCAACAAGACGACTGCTGTCCAGAGGTCTTCGAAGTCGAGGTTGGCCAAGAAGCACATCTTCATTTTGGTTTCCACCCTGCTTTTGTCCACCAGTCCGTCCATGAGCAAAGTGGCTGCAGATTGGCAGAGAAGCCAGGCAGTCATCTGGTCAGGCTTCAGGGCCTCAGATGCCAGAATGCTTTCACCCCAGAGGCTCAAGTGGAGCACATTAGCAGCAACTCTAGCAGACAATCTCTGCAAAAGGAGTGAGAGGGAAAATTAGCTGCGCTCATAGCACATCCTGTCCCATCTGCATTGCTGAAAGTCCCCTACACCTTCTCAAAAAAGCCTTTCATTATTATTATTCAACCCTGCACACAGCAGGAGGGGGTTGAAACTAGATGATCATTGTGGTCCTTTTCAACCCAGGCCATTCTATGATTCTGGCAACTACATGTGAACCATTGACATAAACATCTGAAATCACTGAAACTGTTCAGTGAGTGCTATGCTGTGCTCCCATAAAGACCCACATTCACCTTTGTTTGTTATCTACATTGCAATTACATCTGGATTACAGGAGCACCTGGAGCACTACAGGGCAAGATGACTGACAAACAACGCAAAGAGCAGCTGGATGACTTCCTCAAGGCAGGTTTCTGACCTTGTTGGGATCCCTCTGAAGCAGCATCCTTATCACTTGCTTCACCTCACAGGGCACACCAACAGGCAGGCTTGGCAGCTCCTCCTCACAGTAACTTCTGCTTTCCAGGAACGAGTCCCCATAGCTGTAGAAAGGATTGGGCAGGCCCAGGATTTCATAGGCAATTGCTCCAACAGCCCAGGCATCAGCTTTGCTGTAGTCAATCACCATGCCTGGACCTGCCGACGCTGTGGTCACCTGCATGACAAGTTTAATGAGATGGAAAGGTTACAACAAAGAGCTCTAAATGAATATTTTCTGTAGGCAGGCCTCAGGTTTTCATTGCTTCTCAACCCACCACTACATATGGAAGATTTTGATCACTACATCTAGGATTTAGTTGTTACCTCCGACCAGCATTCACACCAAGTCCTAAGAGACATTTCACTTTGAGATTTAAGATAGACAGGAGACATGGAGATAACAACCAGTACTGCACTTGCATGCACGAAATACAAGGCAGGGTGCTCCGGTACACAAAGGCAGATAGACTGCTCTAGGTTTTATCAGTGCTATCATCAAAGGACTAAAAAGCAACTATCCATCATCTCACAACCACCTTGAACTTCGTTCAAAAGCTACATGCTGCCCCAGTGCAAGGACTGCTGCAGGAACTCCTCTAACAGCTACATGGAACTGAGCCTGAGAAAAAGGCTACAGAACAAACTTTCTGTGGGAAAAGTCAACACTGCCTCAAAACATCAATTGATTTTCATTTTGCGGCCAAAGTACCCATTTGATAAATATTTAGTGTGGATTCCAAGAAAATTTAATTCATTCTTTCCAGACCCAATCCCACACTTTGCCAAGTTCTCACATATTGCACCTCAGCTGGTGCTGAAGCTTTTATCCCCAGTAGCAGCACAAACCCACAACTAGCAGCACCAGCAGGATGGATTTACCTCAGGTGGCATGAGAGAGCTATTGCCACCACGATCCATGTCAGTGCTGATGAAGGGCAGCCTCAGACCAATGCTGTCATCTGCCAAACAGCAACCGAAGTCTGTGATCACCAGTCGGGGGCAGCCAGCTGCAAACAACAGGGACAGCAGTGAGCATTCAGCCTGGGAGCACCCAGCTGCATGAGACAGAAGCATGGGAACACCAAGAGCAGGCACCGTGGATATCCTGACAACCAGGACACATGAGGTTAGGAACTCTTCAGTGATGAAACAATCTTTTTATTTCTCTACTTTCATCTTTATCTACAGCAAAAGCTATAAGGATACACACTGAGCTACAGCAAAAAGCTGGAAAAATTTTGCATGAGTTAACAGTTCTTGTCTTGAAGGCAAGCCAAACATTGCAAAGCAAAATCATTACTTCTCCAGACTCTGAAAGGGAAAAATCAATGCTTTAAATCATTCCTAGTGCAGCTCCAGAGAAGCTCTTCCTTCAAGAAAGATGACATTAGCACTGCTGAAAGCCTGCCACAGCTGCTGCACCAAGACTTTTAATTACAAAGAGCTGGCTTCATTCTATTGTTTCCTGCCCATTTGATTTCCAGTCACGCTGAAAAAGAGCTCAGGTAATTAAAATCTCAGTTAGAAGGGCCAACAGGAGAAGTTGGTGACAAAAACGCTGCTTTTGGTTTTAATACTCTGCCAGTACCCTGTCTTTCAACAGATGTGCAGCCATGGCAGGGTGCAGCAGCATTTTAAGAACTGCTCTGTGCTGTTTGGCCAGTGAGGAATGACACAGCCTAATGCCAGGGCACCTCCAGCAATGCAAGCGTGGCAGTTCCGTATGTCTTCAAGCCAACATTCACTTTGCTTGTGCAGCACACTGCTTTAGTAACACTCTGCACCTCTCCCTCAGGTTACAGCACAACCTTCTATGTCCACAGACACAAACTTACACCCAGTGATCTACATACCAGAATCGAACTCAACCAGGATGTTGTCAGACTTCAGGTCTCTGTGTGCTATCCTGTGTCGAACGAGATGGTCCACGCCTTCCAACAGCTGCAAAATCATCATGGTGGACAGACGGGTATCCGGGCTGTTGTCCCTCAAATACTGGCGCAGGGTGCATGGATAGCTAGTCAGAACATGGAAGATACCTGAATTAGCATCCCTGAAGCTTTTCCCTTCCCATTCTACCTTAGTACTGGCTGGCTGGGGTTACACTGCACTCAGAAGTGACAAATTCTTACTGAACTTTGCCACACCTTTCCATTTTTGAGTCACCAGCATGGTGAGGGTCTCCAGGTACACCTTCTTACAGGGTTCTACATGCATACAGGTTTTATTCCTTGCATCAGAGAGGAGACAGATCACTGATACAGACTGTAGGAGTGTAATAGAGATATGCAAATTGAGCAGAAGAACATTTTCTTGAGCTACAAAAAGGATAGAGGGCTCCTCCAGATGCAGACAGAACAGAAAAGTGGGAAACAGAAAGTGGTTTTACATCAGTGGTACAGCCATATCCACTACAAAACAAAACCCAACTGAGACATCCAGAAACACCAAATCTCATCTTCTCCTCTGCCTCTAGCAGCGTGTTCAACCTAGAGGCAACATTCACTTTTCAGGGCAAGTTTTGCATTCCTTTGTGGCAATTATTACCATGGACAGCTTGTCTTTATCACTGAACAAGAGCTAAAATCTTGAGGATCTCAACAGCTCTCAGGAGGCATGTTTCCAAGTGCATACTCTGGCTTTTGGCAGCAACCCAGGCCAAACCTCTAGCAGGACTCATGCAGCAGGAGAACACACAGCCCTGCTGGGCAATCCCACAAAGTCCCAGCCCCCAACAAGCTTCTCCCCACCTACTTTTTCATCACTAAGAAGAGTGTGTGGCTGCGACCAATCCCTCTGGGATTCAGGCTCACTGGAAGAACATCAGGATAGTCTGTGAGGGCTCCAGGCAGCAATGGGACAGAGGATGTGAAAGCTCGGATCACCTGGATTATATTTGGGTGAGGTCTCAACCTCTTCCTCCCAAGGACAGGTTCTCTGTGCAAAAGTACAGACATCACAAGTTACACCAATCTCTATTACCTCCAGGATTATTTTTCATTACTATGGCACATCCCCTCCACCAAAGGGTTCCAAAGCAGCAGGCAAATATGTTTGTTCTGCTGTCACCTTGTGATTGGATTTCCTGCAACCTGATGGATGAGCAGGAAATACTGCTGCTTTATCTGCACAGCAAAGGAAGATTTGCTGGAAATGCTTACGCATTCTTTCAGTTTTTCATTTTCCATAACTCTACCTGGTTAGACTGAAAATAAAGCCCAGATTCACACTATGCAGATCACCTTAGACCTCTTATTTACTGGCATAGACAGGAAGCATTCGGGTTACTGAATCTGCAAAACAGAGCTCTCCTCTCTGAATGTCAGATAGCCCTTTGGCTTCTCTGTTGCATTCCCAGGCTAAGGACACACTGAGAAGCATTCATTATTCATCTGCACTGGCAGAGACATATTTGAAATGTAAATCGGGCAGTCTGGACTGTGGACTCCATTGTTTCCAGTTGAAAAAAAGACAAGGTTTTGAACAAGAGCACAATTAAACTCAAGATCCTTGAAAAGTTTCTGTGCAATCTGCCACCTTAATGCTGCCTGCCTAACCTTAGCTCAGGTGAAGAAAAGTTAACAGTCATTTTCCATTTGCCTTCTCACCAATTTCTGTTTTTTGCATGCAGCAACCTGCACTGCAACAGCTTCCACCTCCCTTCCTTTGCACCTGTTTTAGAACTAGACCTTAGGCCAGGTTTCACAGGGCTGCCCTTTCAGTTCAGCACCAAACTACCACAGAACGTCTTAAGAAGTGTTTAATTCTGTAATTAAAAAACACAATGATACTTTTAGATGACTTCTCAGAAACAGCTCCTCCCAGCTTTTCCAAAGAGTTAACTTTTTCACTGTCAGAGAGTAATGCAATTCATGCACTTTACACATGGGGAAACTGAGGCATGGTGCCCCATCAGACCCAAAACAGGTGGGTCCCTGATGGTCCCATGTCCTTTCAAGTCTTCAAGACTAAGACAGTGGAGGGAAGCATACAGCTGAGCTGCAGGGATCTCCTGCATGCTAACTGCTCCTCAAAGCAAACACTGTTAAATTATTATTTGAACAGCACCACTGCTGTGCTCATTAGAGAGAAAAGTCACTAGGATAGGCAGAAGCGTGCTCCTCCATGGCATCTCAGGCACACAGCACTACCAAAGGCAGTGCCATTTAGCTAAGGCATACACACAATAATCCCAAGGGTTCGTGCTCATTTCTTCCCAACAACTATCTCAGAAACCTCCAGCTGCATTCTCTACAGCATAGATGTGCTGAAAAATGAAAATGATGGACCCCGTTGGATAGAATTAGCACATCACACATAGAGAACAGCTGCCACTGCCATGGTTACCAAACCTGTGGTGGAAGACAGCTCCATACTCCCCAGCTAAGGCAGTCCGTGTGGCTGGAACGAGCTCTCGATGCATATTGCGCAGGATGGCTTCACTTGAAGAGTCAGCCTGCAACAGCAACGTGCTGTCAGCTAGACAGAATCACAGAATGGCCAGGGTTGGAAGGGACCTCAAGGATCATGAATCTCCAACCCCCCTGCCACACGCAGGGCCACCAACATCCACGCTTAATAATGACTGCTAATCACTGGCTGTGTGATCAGTCACTAATAACTGGCACTCAACATCATGTCCTTATAGAAAAGGTTAGGCTGGAGAGGACCTTAAAGATCACCCAGTTCCAAGACATCGTGCAGGCTAGGTGCCCCCCCCACCACAACAGGCTGCCCAGGACCCCATCCAACCTGATCCTGGGATGGAACACACAAGGAGGAGGTTAAGAGCTGACTCCTTACCGAAATGTTCCACATCATTTTGATAGCCAGGGGGAAAGCAGCTTGCTGCTGGTGTTTGTCAGCCGGCTCCTCTTCAGACACAGGCAGATCTGAGCTCTCCTTGGTCCCCTGGTGATGGAGGGATGAAGGAATCGCTGCTTCATAGACGGCTGCATTGCAGCCCTTCCCGAGGGGCTGCCCGATCAGATAGTCCTCCAGCTTGAAGCCCTGCCAGCGCAAAGAGCTCAGAGGATGTTTCTGTGCCTTGTTCTTCCCGACAAACACGGTCTGAAAGGAATAACAAAGGAAAAGAATTAAGAGAAAGCACTCAGTTATTCAAAATTGCACAATGAAGGCAAACCCGAATGATTGGAAAGAGCAAAATGCCTTTTTTTTTCAACCAGCCCACAGTAGGGGTTGGCACCGGATGGGCTCTGAGGTCCCTTCCAACCCAGTGATTCCATACACGGGGACAGGCCTGGTCCCGCCTGACAGCCTCAGCCAGGGGCTGACATTCAGGCTGTAACCATAGGGACAACAGAACGGAACAGGCTGGAAAAGGCCGCTAAGATCAACACCATCCCCTCCCCCAAGGCCCCACACCTGGATGCGGCCGCACACGGCCCTCGCTCGGCGCTGCTCCTCCAGCGGCGGCTCCAGCAGCGCCAGCCCCAGAGCCAGAGCCATGCACGGCCCGGCCCGGGCCCGCCGCACCGCCATGGCCGTCAGCCCGGCCGGGCGCCGGAGGGACAAGAAGCGGACAAAAGGCAGCCGGGAGAAGAGGAAGGGTGGAGAGACGGCTGAGGGGATGGGAGGAGGAACGGGGATAGGAACGGGGCGGCGCGGCGCGGCGCCGGGCAGCAGGCGGAGGGCGCGGGCAAACAGCACCCGCAGCAACATGGCGGCCACAAAGCGCCTCACGGAACGGCGGGAACCGGGCGGCGGCGGGAGGGGCGGGGCTGTGGGAAAGGGGCTTAGTGCGCAGTGCGCATGCGCAGCGGTCAGGTGTTGTGCGGCGCATGGGCAGTGCGAAGGGAGGCGGTGGCCAGGGCGCATGCGTAATGTGAGGGGGTTTGATGCGCACAGTGCGCATGCTCAGTACGGAGCGCATGCGTGGTGCGTAGTGAGACTGTGCGCAGAGCGCATGCGCAGTGCGGTGGGAGGAGATACTGCGCAGGGAGGCGGTGCACAGGGCGCATGCGCAGTACAAAGGGAGGAGATACTGCGCAAGGCGATGCACAGAGCGCATGCGCAATGCGAAGGGTCAGTGCATTGCTGTGTTGGTGCATGGGACGATGCACAGTGCACGGTGGATTGGTGCTCAGAGCACAGTGTAATGGTGCACGGAGCCCTGTGCACAGTGCATGGGGCTTTAGTGCACAGAGCACGGTGCATTCGTGCAAAGAGTGTTGGTGCACAGAGCATGGTGTGTTGGTGCACAGAGCACTGAGCAGAGCGTGGTGCTTTGGTGCACAGCGTGCATTGCACAGTGCACGGTGTTGTGATATAAAGAGCACTGCGCATGGTGCATTGGCTCACAGCTGCTGTGCATGGTGCAGCATCAATGCAAAGAGCATGTGCACAGCGTGTGCTGCCTTGGTGCACTGAGTGCAGCACACAGTGCAAAGTGACGGTGCGTGGGTGCACAGAGCTGGATGCATTGGTGCACAGTGCATTGGTGCACGGTGCATTGATACACAGAGCACAGTGATCATGCACGTTGCATTGGTGCACAGGGCACAGTGTATGGAGCATGGCTGTGTAGCACACGGTGCACTGAGCACAGGATGTGATGCACAGGGCACAGTGCAGCCAACACAGAGCACTTTGCAGGGCACAGGGCATGGTACACAGGGCATGGAGCACAGGGCATGGGGCATTGGTGCACAAAGCACAGCCTGGCTCATTAAAGTAACACATCTTTTTTTTTTTTTTCTATTGCACATAATTTAATTGCCAGGACAATCGGTGAACAACCTCTCCTGAATTCCAATTTGTCCTCACAGAAGCAAGCAAAAAAAAAAAAAAAAAGAAAGAAAGAAAAGAAAAGAAAAAAATAGGCAAAAAGGAGAAGTGGCACCACAGTGACAGCCCACTGAACACCGAGCTGCCCGTGCACAAATGGCTGGTGGATAATGTTGGGGACTTTGAGCTGAAATTGCTTTTTGTCCCCAGTTTTGCAGCCTTGGATCCAAGCAGCATCCATGCAGCAAACCCTTTCACGTGGCATTGTCCCCGTGGAGCCACGTGCATAAAGGGAAAGTTCGGGGGATAATTCATCACCCCCAGCACAGAAAGGGAAATGCAGGTGTGCAGTTCATGCCTTCTGCAGGTCCTCAGGGCCAAAGGAGAGTGGCAGGAGCTCCTGTAGTGTCTTCACAATGTAGGTGCCATCGGGTTTGGTCAGGTAGAGGTCCCAATCTGTGCCAAACTACAGGAGAAGAGGGGGAGAGAGGCTTAATGGGGAATCCGTGCTTCTTCCCCAGCTGGCTGCAGCACCCACAGCCACACCAGCAACTGCTGGGTTCCCTCAGTTTGTTCAGCCCAGAGCAAAGGAGGTGGAGGGGAGGCCCCGTGGTGGCCTGCAGCTCCTTGTGGCCCTACAGCTCCTCGTGGCAGCCTACAGCCCTCAGCATGGCAGAGACCCCACTCACCTCTCTCATCACCTGTCTGCAGGCTCCGCAAGGCGTGATGAAGTCTGCCATGTCGCTGCCAAAAAGAGAACCACACCAGGCTCAGTCCCACTCCACCTCAAAACCCAAAGGGAGTAAACACCTCGAAACCCAAAGAGATTCCCCCAAACCCAAAGGGATCGTCCCAAAATCAAAGGCGAAACCAAGCTGGAAAAGAAAGGGATCACCCAAAACCCAATGTGATCACCCAAAACATAAATAGGGCACCTCCCCAAAGCCCAAAAGAATTGCCAAAAACCTAAAGGGATTAACATACCAAAACCCAAAGGGATTTCCCAAAACCTAAGGATATCACCCAAAACCCAAAAAGGGCACCACTCCAAAACCCAAAAGGAGTAACACCCCAAAGCCCAAAGAGATTCCCCCAAACCCAAAGGGATCACCCAAAACCCTAAGGGAGAACCACCCCAAAAAGCAAAGGGATCACCCAAAACCTAAATAGGACACCTCCCCAAAGCCCAAAGGAATTGCCAAAAACCTAAAGGGAGCAACACACCAAAACCCAAAGGGATTTCCTAAAACCTAAGGATATCACCCAAAACCCAAAGGGGGGACCACCACAAAACCCAAAGGGACTGCCCCAAAATCAAATGGGGAATCACCCCAGAATTAAAGGGGTAACCATCCCAAAAAACAAAGGGATCGCCCAAAACCCAAAGGAGGCACCTCCCCAAAGCCCAAAGGAATTGCCAAAAATCCAAAGGGAGTAACACTCCAAAATCCAACGGGGTTCCCCAAAACCCAATGGGACTGCCCATAAATCAAAGAGAGAACCACCCCATAAAACAAACCGATCAGCCAAAACCCAAAAGAGGCACCACCCCAAAAGGAAGCATTACACCAAAAACCCAAAGGAACCACCCAAAACCCTAAAGGAGGCATCACCCTAAATCCCCAAAGAGTGCCATTGGGCCTCACCTGGCAATGGCCATGGCCCTGAATCTTGTGTGCCCCTCGGAGATGGCTTTCTGGATGGCAGTGCGCTCAGCACACACCCCAAGGCTGTAGCAGGCATTCTCCACGTTGCACCCTATGGGGAAGCACCAACAGCACTCACCACCCCTCACTTGGTGAGACCCCCTTCAAACGTAGCCCATCCTGGGCTCTGGCCAATGCACGTCTCCTTTCCATGATTTATTTCCCATATTTTCCCACTCTTGGCTCTTCTGGTGACTACAGCTGGTAGGGAGCATGGGGAAAGGTTGTGGCACCCACCTGGAAGACCTCAAAACCTAAAGGGAACACCACTCCAAAAAGGGAAGAGATCACCCCAAAATCAGAGAGGGAAACACTTCAAAAATCAAAGGGATTTCTCCATAATCAAAGGGGGAACCACCCCAAAAGCAAAAAGGAACCACTCCAAAAAGGAAATGGAGTGCCCAAAAAGCAAAGAGGGAAGAATGCCAAGAAACAAAGGGATTGCCCAAAAGTCAAAGGGGACACCGCCCCAAAAAGCAAAGGGAACACCCAAACAGTAAAGGGATCACCCAAAAAGAAAAGGGGGAACTACCTCAAAACCCAAAGGGTGAAACACTCCAAAAACCAAAGGAATCACCACCACAGCACCCAAACAGATCAGCCCAAAATCAAAGGGGGGAGAACCCCAAAAAGAAAAGAGGGAACCACGTCAAAATCTGAAGGTGCAACACTCCAAAAACAAAAGGATTGCAAAAACCCCAAAGGGAGAACCACCCAAAAACCCAAAGGTACTGCCCCAAAGTCATAGGGAGAACCACCAAAACCCAAAGGGAGAACCACCCAAAAACCCAAAGAGTTTGCCCCAAAATTATAGGGGGAACCACCTCAAAAACCAACAGGATTTCTCAAAACCCACAGGTGGAATCACCCCAAAGCCCAAAGGAGGCACTACACCCAAAAAAAAAACCACAAAGAGATTGCTAAAAACTCAAAGCAGATGCCACCCTAAACCCCAAGGGAATCACTCCAAACCCAAAGGGACCAACACCCTAAAACCTCAAGAGATCACCCAAAGTCTCCACCACCCCAAAACCCACAGGGCTCAAGCCAAACCCAAAACGGACAACACCCCAGAAACCCATAATGGGCACCATCCCAGAACCCAAAGCGATCCCCCAGAACCCAAACGGGCCACCATCCCATAACCCCAAGGCGACATCTCACCGGAGAATATCTCCCCGCCGGCGGTGAGCAGCGCGGCGCCCACGGGGAAACGGCTGTAGGGGCAGTAAGCACAATCTTTGGCCTCACGGCAGCGGCGGAGCAGCAGCTGTAGGCACTCACTGCCCTCCATGCCTGCACTGCCTGCCCCACACGATGACGCCGACGTGGTTAAATATTTCCCCGAACGCAACGCCCCGTCGGGATAACGCCCCATGAGTGCGCCGGGCATCATCCCTAACCTCGAGGTATTGGGATCAGGGTGGAGGTTGAGCTCTCTCTGAGCCTGCTTTCTCATTTTTTATATCTATATCTATATATATATTTAATTTTTTTAGCAATTTTTCTATCCGCTTTGCTTTTTTCGTGTGTGCTAAGCTTTCTCACGCCACCTTGTTTTCCTTCCTCCCCAGCAGGATTTTGGTGCCGGGAACATCCTGGGGGGAGCCAAAGAGAGGTCAAAGGGAAGAAAACCATTGGGTCGCAAACAAGAAATAGCACATTTCCCCCCCTCTCCCTCCCCCCCCCCCTTCTAGTTTCTCATTGACAGCCAACACGCAGCAGGGGAAGCGGATGGGAAGTCTCCCTGACGCTGCTTTCCCCTGCTGCTGCACAATCCTATTGCTGAGCACAGATAAGGACTGTTCTGCACCATCCTAGGGGGTGGTCACATCTCCCCTGTGTGGCTGAGCACTATTTTCCCATCCCTGATATCCCCATACATGGGGATAATAGGATGACTGCCTTCCTAGTTCCTTGTTCACTCTGAAACCTAATGATGGCAATGGGAAAAAAGGTTTTTTATAGCCACAATCACCCGCACTCCTCTGCTATTTGCAGAATTCAAAGGAGGCACCACCCCAAAAGGCAAAGGGATCACATGGAAAGCAAAGGGAGGACCACCTGAAAACCTAAAGGGTGCAAAACAACAAAAAATAAAGGGATCGTCCAAACCACAAAGGGGGAGCCACCCCAAAACCCAAAGGGATCGCCCAAAACATGAAGGGCAAACCACCCCAAAACCCAAAGGGATCGCCCAAAACATTAAGGAGGCACCATCCCAAAAATCTAAGGAATCACCCAAAAACCAAAGGAAATACCACGCCAGAACCTACAGGGGACAGCACTTCAAAACCCAAAGGAATCACCCCAAAATAAATGAGGGATCCACCCAAAAACCCAAAGGGATTGCCCCAAAATCAGAGGGGGAACTACCCCAAAAACCAAAGGGATCATCCAAAACCCAAAGAGAGTAACACCCCAAAACCCAAAGAGACCAACCAAAACCCAAAGGAGGCACCACCCCAAAACCCAAAGGAGGAACCACCCCCAAAAATAATGAGATTGTTCAAAAAGCAGTGGGAGAACCACCACAAACCCAAAGGGGTTGTCCAAAACCCAAATGGGGGCACAACCCCAAAACCTAAAGCAATAGCTCAAAACCCAAAGGGCCTAATACCCCAACAACAAAGTGGATCACTCCAAACCCAAACTCAGTGGATTCCACCCCAAACTCAGTGGATTCCACCCCAAAACCCCAAAGGAATAGCTTGAAACCCAGAGGGAGTAACACCCCAAAAAACAAAGGGATCAAACAAAACTCACAGGGAGCAACACCCCAAAACCCAAAGGAATTGCTCCAAGCCCAAAGGGAGTAACACCTCAACACCCAAAGGGACTGCCCAAAAGCCAAAGGGATCAAGCAAAACCCAAAGGGAGCAATATCCCAAAAAACAAAGGAATTGCCCCAAAATCAAAGGGAGAACCATATGAAAAAAGAAACAGAAGGATCACTCCAAACCCAAAGGGGGCAGCACCCCAGAACTCAAAGGGATCTCCCCAAAATCAAAGGGGAAACCACCAGAAAAACCAAAGGCATCTCTCCAAACCCAAAGGGGGCTGCACCCCAAAACCCAAAAGGGATCTCCCCAAAATCAAAGGGTGAACTAGTACAAAAACCAAAGGGATCTTCCTAAAATCAAAGGGAGAACCACTACAAAAACCAAAGGGATCTCCTCAAAATCAAAGGGAGAATCACCCCCAAACTCAAAGGGATCTCCCCAAAATCAAAGGGACAACCACTACAAAACCCAAAGGGATCTCTCAAAACCCAAAAGGGGCAGCACCCCAAAACCCAAAGGGATCTCCCCAAAATCAAAGAGAGAATCACCACAAAAACCCAAAGGGGGCTGTATCCCAAAACCCGAAGGGTTCTTCCCAAAATCAAAGGGGAAACCATCATAAAAACCCAAAGGGATCACCCAAAAATCAAAGGGAAAATCACCCCCAAACTCAAAGGGATCTCCCCATAATCAAAGGGACAACCACTACAAAACCCAAAGGGATCTCCTGAAACCCAAAATAGGCAGCACCCCAAGACCCAAAGGGATCTCCCCAAAATCAAAGGGAGAATCACCCCAAAACTCAAAGGGTTCTCCCAAAAATGAAAGGGGGCAGCACCCCAAAACCCAAAGAGATCTCCCCAAAATCAAAGGGAGAATCACCCCAAAAACCAAAGGGATCTCCCCAAAATCAAAGGGACAACCACTACAAAACCCAAAGGGATCTCCCAAAATCCAAAAGGGGCAGCACCCTAAGACCCAAAGGGATCTCCCCAAAATCAAAGGGGGCAGCACCCCAAAACCCAAAGAGATCTCCCCAAAATCAAAGGGAGAACCACCCAAAACCCAAAGGGATCTCTCCAAAATCATTATCGGCAGGGAGCACCGCTGGGGCTGCTCTTTGGGCTCTGCGCTCTGCAGGGGCTGCTCTTTCTCCCCGTAGCGGAGCAGCTCATCTCCCGCCGGCAGCAGCAGCTCAGCAGCATCCCTCCGTGTGCGCCGATGCATTCTCCCTCCTCTCCACGCTTTGGGCTGCGCGCGGCGGCTGCCTGCACGCCCGGGGAGGTGGAGCAGAGCTCCGTTCTGCAGCAGCAGCATCATTGCATCCTCACCCAGAGCATCCCGCTGGGGACCGGCCCTTGGGAACGGGATACGGGGACAGACCCTCGGGTCGGGATCTGGATACGGCAGCGAGGTGATGCTGCCCTGGCGCCGCAGCAAGTTCGTGCTGGTGGAAAACGAACGTAAGTGCAAAGGGAAAAGCTTGGGGCCAGGGTTGGGCTATGCCTCGTTGCTGGCCGGCTTCCTGCGCTCCTGCCCCGATTTGTTGCCCGAATGCCCCTTGGAGAGGTTGGGTTCCGTGTTTGGAGGCCGTCGGCAGAAAGTGGAGCTGAACAAGGAGGATCCCACCTACACCGTGCGCTACCTGGGTAATGCAGTCACACTGCACGCCAAAGGAGAGGGATGCACCGAGGAGGCGGTGGGGAAAATATGGGCCAAAAGCGACGCGGGCGCCGGTGGGGCCAAGATGAAGCTGACCTTAGGGCCGCACGGCATCCGCATGGCACCGGGTGAGAAGGGTGCCCGGAGGTCGGGCCACGCATACCTGCTGCACCGCATCACCTATTGCACAGCCGACCGCCGGCACCCGAAGGTTTTTGCCTGGGTTTACCGGCACCAGGTGAAGAACAAAGCCGTGGTGCTGCGCTGTCACGCCGTCCTCGTCCCCAAAGCCGCCACCGCGCGTGCCATGGCCCTGCTCCTCTTCCAGACCTCCGCTTCAGCCTTTGATGAATTCAAGAGGCTCAAAAGGCAGAACGACGGCCGTCGCCTCCAGCAGCAGCTCCTGGGTGAAGCCATCGTCCCCTTGGTGCCCCTGCGCAGGCTGCTCAATGCCAAGTGTCCCTACCGCCCGCCGGCCGAGCGCGCCCGCTGCGCCCCACGGCTCAGCTCCATCCTGGAGGAGGACGAGGAGGAGACAGGGGGCACGTGGGGGGACGGGGGTCCCACCGTGGTCTCTTTGGCCAGTGAGATGCGGGGGTGCAGCTTGCGTGGCCCAAGGGCCCCCATATGCTGAGCATCCCCATTGGCGTCCACTGCTTTGGCCACACCGGGTGCCCTCGGGACACAGCTGGACAATAGGGCTACGTCCCTAGCTCTCAAGGGGGGGGACACCTGGATCCCCCCATCCCTCTCCTGGAAATAAACCCAATCTGTGTTTTCTGCCTGTGACAGCGCCTGTCTCTCACCAGCCTGGAAGACTCGCGATGGTTTGTTGCTTTTCTATTTTGTATTTACCCATTTTTTTTTTACTCTTCTCAGGAAAATTTCCACCCTGGGGGAAAGGGGGGGGGGGGTTCTGCACCTTCCATGCCATTCCACGTCAAGTGATGCTCATATTGCCATGGCAACGTGGGGGTTTAAATAGAGCAGGCCCACGCTTTGGGAGGGGCTGCAGTGGGGACCCCAGGCCTGAAGCTGGGGGGCAAAGGCAGCCCAGAGAACCTAAATCCCCGGAATTTTACCCAAAATGGTTTATTTTCACCCAGTTCCTGCTCTCCCTGCCCTGACAGGAGCAGCAATGCGGGGGAACAGTGGAAGGAGCTGAATAAATGGGGCAGTGGGAGGGGGAACAAGGGGCACCGCTGCCCCACAGCCTGAGGAAGGGGATGCATCACTGGGATGGGGTTTAGGTGAGCTCCCCCCACATACAACAGCCAGGGAGAGGACGGGCTGTGGTCCTGATTCCCTCTCTGAACTTTGGGGGCTGGCATCTGGCTCCCTCCACACAGGGCTCTATGGGGCTGGGGATTGAGATAACTGCCCCCCAGAAGCACTATGGGGCCAAGATTTGAGCTAACGCTCCTAAAAATAAACCTGTGGAGCTTCGATATAACCTGCATCCTGCAGAATTCTGGGGTGAAAGACTGGGATTTGGGCTAAACATACCCTGAAAGCTCTATAAGGCTGAGATATAGGCTAATCCCTCCCAGAAGGTGCCATAGGGCTGGAATTTAGCTTGTTCACTTCCAAAATCCTGGGGGTGAGAGTACGGTATTTAGGCTAAACCCACCCCAAAGGGTTGGGGCTGGGATATGGGCTATCCTGCCCTAAAATCCTGCGATAAAAGGCTGGGATTTGAGTTAAACCCACACCAAAGGCCCAGTGGGGCTGGGATTTGGGTTAATCTGACCCCCCAAAAAGCCCTGTGAGGCTGAGATTCGAATTATTTCCCCCAAATAAAGCGCAGCGGGGCTGGGATTTGGACTAACACCTCCACAAAGCATCACAGGGCCAGGATTTAGCCTCTCACCTTCCAAAATCCTGCTGGTTTAACGCCGGGATTTGGATTAAACCCACCCCAGAGACCCTGTAAGGTTTGGCCAAACCTTCCCAAGGCGCTGCGGGGCTGCAGTGGGGCTCTATCAGCCCTCCACCCCGTCTGGAAACCCTCCATCCATTTCTCGGAGGACCGCGCACTCTATGGTCACGGCGCGCTGTAAGGTAGAGCGCCGCTCGCTGTACGCCACCAATGACGTCATCACTCCGCGCCGCGCTGTTGCCGCGGTAACGGCGGCGATGGAAGGCGGCGGGCGGCCCTCGGCCCTGCAGGCCGCGCTGCTGGCGGCCGGCACGGGGCTGACCGCGCTGTTCTACTCGGTGTACCGGCAGCAGGCCCGTCTCGCCCGCGGCCTGCAGGTGGGTACGGGAGCTCCGGAGCCGGGTTGCGGCCTGCTGCCGGCTGCGGTGGCCGCTTCGGGCCTAGGCCGCGGCCTGCTCTCTGCTCTGGGCCTTGTGTTGATCCTTCCGTCCCGTAGGGCGCCCGGAGGCTGCGGTTGGACGGGGAGCTGCGGGCCGTGCTGCTGGAGGCGCCGGGCCGCTGCGTGCCCTATGCTGTCATCGAAGGTATTGGCGTGGCAAAACTCTGGGCCTTTTTCCCCACCGCCTCTTTGGTTTAAGCGTTTTTGCCCAAAATCTGACGTTTTGCACCAAAAAAGACTTCCTGTGTGCAGGTCGTGGCAGTAACAGTAATGGGGGGCATGGAGGAAGGAGCTGAGGAACTGGGGCTGTGCTGTGCTGGGTTGGGGCATCACTGCTCTGCAGCAGTGGGGAGGGGGATGCAGGTTCCTCCTTCACAGCCCCACTGGGGTGAACTGCCCCCAAAAACAGCACCCAGGGAGGGGACAGATGTGGTCTGATTCCTTCCAAATTTCAGAGGGGCAGATGCCAGCCCTAGCAGAGGGCTCTGTGGCACTCTAGGGCTGATTCCTTCCATATACACTGCAGGCTGAGGTTTGGGCTAGCACCCCTAAAAACAAATCTGTGGAGCTTAGGTATAGCCTGCTTCCTGCAAAACCATGGGGTAAAAGATTGGGATTTGGGCTAAACGTATCCCAAAGGCCCTGTGTGGCTGGGGTTGGGGCTAATCCCTCCCTAAAGATGCCACAGGGCTGGGATTTAGCCTGTCCCCTTCCAGAATTTTTGGGGATGGGATTATGGGATTTAGGCTAAACCCACCCCAAAGGCCCTGTGGGGTTGGGATTTCGGTTAATCTGGCCCCACGAAAGCCCCTCAAGGCTGGGATTTGAGCTACTTCCCACCAAAAATGCCCTGTGAGGGTGGTATTTGAGCAATTTCTCCCCTTAAAAAAGTACAGTGGGGCTGAGATTTGAGATAAGGCCTCCACCACCTCCACAAGACTAGGGTTTAGCCTGTCTCCTTCCAAAACCTTGGGAGTGAAAGACTGGAATTTGAGCTAAACATATCCCAGAGCTCTGTGGGGCTGAGTTTTAGGCCTGTACCTCCATCAAAAAAAAAAAAAAAAAGCAAAGCACTTTGGGGCTGGAATTTGAGCTAATCTTCTCTCCCCTCCTCCCCCCCCCCAAAAAAAAAGAGACTTGCACCACAACTCAAGCACTCCACGTGTTCCAGGTGTGGTGCGCACTGTCAAGGACACCCTGAGCAGCCAGTTTGTGGAGAACTGCAAGGGTGTCGTGCAGAGGCTGACACTGCAGGAGCACAAGATGGTGTGGAACCGAACGACTCACCTTTGGTACGTACCCATAGAACCATGGGACATCCCAAGTTGGAAGGAACCCATAAGGACCACCAAATCCAGCCCTTGGCTCCACATAGAAACACCTCAAATCTGAACCCTACATCTGAGAGCAGTGTTCCAACACTCCTTGAGCTCTGGCAGCTCAGGGCCGTGCCCACTGCTCCACACATATGGAACCTGGAGGCCAGCCCAAGCAGCTGAACTCAAGCATCCTTGTGCTGCACTGAACAGCCCAACAAAGCTCTTCCAATGGGAAGCTCTTCCCACCACACTGCGACTCATCATAGCTGTGAAGGTGATGAGGATTGGATGGGTTTAGCTGCCCCAAGAGCTTTCCCTGTGACAACAGAAGGTTTTGCATGGGGGACGCCACGAGGACACAAGCAGTATGACAAACATTGCTGTGTTGACAGCTGTGGTGTTTCCCTGCTGCTTGGCGTTTTGTAGTATCATAGAATGGCTTAAGTTGGAGGGAACCTAAAAGATTATCAAGTTCCTGGGTAGATCAGGCCCTACCCAACCCAGCCTGGATTGCCAGTGTGGAAGCACTAATGCTTGTTTTATCCCCAGGAATGACTACGAGAAGATCATCCACCAGAGAACCAACACCACTGCCTTCGACCTGGCCCCGCTGGAGGACGGCACCGGCGTCGCCGTGAGGGTGATGAAACCACTGGAGGCTGCTGAGCTCAGCCTGGAGACGGTGCACGAGAAATTCCACCCCTCAGTGCAATCCTTCCCTGATGTCATCGGGCACTACATCAGCGGGGAGCGCCCGAAAGGCATTCAGGAGACAGAGCAGATGCTGAAGGTGGGAGCGGCGCTGACTGGCGTTGGGGAGCTGGTGCTGGACAACAACACCATCAAGCTGCAGCCACCCAAGCAGGGCTTGCGCTACTACCTGACCAGCGCCGATTTCGATGCTTTGCTGAAGAAACAGGAATCGAGTGCCAAGCTTTGGAAGATCCTGACCATCATTTTTGGTTTCAGCACGTGTGCCGTTCTCTTCTTCCTCCTGAGGAAGCAGTACAGGCACCACCGGGAGAGGCAGCACCTCAAGCAGATGCAGGAGGAATTCAGGCAAGCACAGGAGCGGCTGATGCGCGAAGTGAACGCCGAGGGTGGAGAGACGCTGAAAAATGCCTGTGTCATCTGCCTGAGCAGTGCCAAATCCTGTGTCTTCCTGGAGTGTGGGCATGTCTGCTCCTGCAGTGAGTGCTACCGAGCCCTCCCAGAGCCCAAAAGGTGCCCCATCTGCAGACAGGCCATCACCAGGGTGGTTCCCCTGTACAACAGCTAAAGTGCTGTGGCTCGGGGGGCTTTTTTTGGAGAGCTCCCTTGCAATAAGGGTTTGCTTGCAGCCTGCCCCTCTTGCTGCTGGGGTGGTTGGATTGCTGGGGATGAAAGGACTGGGGAAGGGGGAGGGAGCTGGAGGGGAGCTGGGCTTGAAAATGATTACAGGTGCTCAAGGTTCACGTGGTGCTCCTGGAGGCAAAATCAGTTTGTTTCTGCAATACCCTGGTGATTAAAAAAAAAAAAACAACTCTGTTATAAGACATGAGGAGTCCTGAGTCTGCGCAGTGTGGGCAGTGCTGCTGCCTAGCAGCTCCTCCAGCTGGCTGAGCAGGGGGTCAGAAGAGCTTCTGCTTCATGCCAGTGGTTTTGTGATAAATGGTGAGCACAGGCAAGGAGCAGTGTTTCCATCATCCCCTCCTACCAGCACTGCCAGGGGCTGCACTTTGGCCACATGTGATTATGTCATGCCAGAATGTGGGAATCGGGACATGGCAGCACTCTGGTTGATTTCTGCAGCGGGGTTTGGGCTGGGGTACAGCACAGATTGTAATAAAACTGATTGAAAAGCGTGTTTGTCCTGGCTTGTTCCATCCCTGCAACCCTGAGGGCACTGCCTTCCTCTGTTCCCGCTGCATGCTGCGAGCTGTAAGAAGCAGCATCCACCCCAGAAGCGCGAGGTGGGGCCGGGGGTTCTCCCCTTCATCTTTGAGGAGTCTGAGGTTGGAGCAGGGTGCGGAGAAAACCCGCGGCAGAACCCAAAGGCAGGGCCGCATCCAGCCGGGCTGCAGGTGGCGGTGCGCTCCCGCTGCGGGAGGAGGCGGAAAAAAAAAGCAGAAATAGCAAAAATCCGCAGGGACGGCGGCGCGTCTCCTTCCTTTCTCCCGCTGCCATCAATCCATCACCCCGCGGCGCGCTCGGCAGCACCGGGTGAGCCCAGGCTCTTCCCCCGGCGCCACAGACGCAGGAGGGGATTCTTTTCTTACCCCGCGCAGCACCAAAAAGCCGTTTTTTCCACCCAAACCCCGTGCGGGTCCTGCGATGGGGGCTGTAGGGAACGCAGCCATCCCCGCAGCGCCCAAAATAAGCTCCTGGGGGCTGCGCTGCCCCCGCTGCCTTTTGCCTCCTGTTCCCCAGCTTCCCCCGCGGGATGCTGGGCGCAGACGCAGCGTTATGCAAGGAGCTGGCAGCCGGGCTCTGCGGCTGCGTTCCCAGCGAGCCCCAGCCCCAAAAACACGGGAACCCCGGCCTTCACCTGCCCCAAAATAAGCTGTTCTGCCCCCAGACGAGCTGGAGTCCCTGTTGGTTGCGAGCTGTTTGCAGAGATGGTGCGAGCCTGCTTCGTGCAAACCGACTTTTTGTTGCTATGCCTGCTGTCCCCCCCCCCTCCCCCCTCGACTTTTTGCAGGCGTTGTATCGAGAATGTGCCGGGGATGCAGCACTGCCCCCAGAACTGTTGCTCACCCCGTGGTTTGCTTTGTCAAAAAAATAATCCCCTCTGCAGCCACTGGGCAGAAAGATCAGGGTGAGCTGGGAAAGGTGGGCATGGGGATGTGGCATGGGGGCACGGTATGGGGACATGGCATGTGGATGTGGCACAAGGACACAGTATAGGGACATGGCATGTGGATGTGGCACAGGGATATGGCATGGGGACATGTGACACACTACTGGGACGTGACACGGGGACATAGCAGAGGGACAAGCACAGGAACATGGCATGGGAACACAGTACAGGGTCATGGCAAGGGGACATGGCATGAAGACATGGCACAGGGACACAGTGCAGTGACATGGCACGGGGACATGGCATGGGGACATGGCATGGGGACACAGTAGAGGGCACAGGGACAAGGCATGGAGACGTGGCATCAAACACAGTACAGGGCCATGGTATGGGGTCATGGTGTGGGGATGCAGTACAGGGACATGGGACAGGGACACGGTATGGGTACGTGGTACGGGGACATGACACAGGGATATGGCATGGGGACACGGCACAGGGGCATGGCACAGAGACACAGCACAAGGACGGGGCATGGGGACGTGGTATAGGGACCCAGCATGGGGACACGGCATGGGGACACAACACGGGGAGGTGGTATGGGGACATGGCATGAGGACGCGGCACGGGGAGATGCCATGGAGACACGTCATGGGGACACGGCACGGGGACACAAATGGGTCCACGACACGGGGACAGGCACGCTTCCACGGGCAGCGCAGGGCAGCGCTGAGTCGGTTCCGGGGCATCACCCCCTCCCGGCTCGGGGGATCCCCGCACCCTCCGGGAAGGGTTGCGGGGTGGGGGGTTGGGGGGGGGACCGGCCCATCCCGGGGGCGTTCCCGAGCCGCCCCGCCCCGCTCCCGCCCCCCGCTCCTCTATCGCCGCCGCCACCGATTCCGCCGCCGCGGGACCGCCGGAGCCGCGGGCAGCGCCGGGCGGGCAGCGCCGGGATGTGACGGGGCGGCCGCCCCGCTCCGCCGAGCCGCAGCCCCAGGGGGGCTCGGGACCCCCCGCGGCCCGGGAGGCTGTCGGGGGGGGGGGGCGGCGCCGGGCCCCCCTCTGCCACCGCCGCCACCGCCGCCCCGGCCATGGCGGAGGGGCCGCCGTACGGCGGGGGGCAGCTGGCGGGGGGCGCGGCGGGGGGCGAGCTGCCCTTCCCCGTGCCCCTCCGCCACGGCCCCGACGCGCTGCTGGCGGCCGGGCAGGGCAAGCGGCCCCCCAAGCTGGGGCAGATCGGGCGCAGCAAGAGAGGTGGGTGAGCGGGGACGGTGACTGGGGGACCCTGGGGAGAGACTGGGGTGGGGGGGGGAGCGGGTCAGCCTGAACCGGCAGCCCGGGGATGCGGCTCATCCCGTAGCGGGGACTCCGGGGATGCTCATCCTGCTCGTCACTGTGGGGGGGGGCTCACCTTGCAGCGTTGGGATGCAGCACATCCTGCACTCTGGGATGCTCCCCGAGGTACCGGGACTGAGCATCCCCTGCGGGACGCCATGCAATCAGTCCCACCCTGGGGACGTGCCCTAAGGTGCTCACCTTGCACCGAGCATCCTCGGGGACTCAGCACATCTCACACCCTGAGGATGCAACACATCCCTGGATGAGCATCCCGTGTCCCCAACTCATCCCTCCCCAGATACCGGCATCCCACGACCCCAATCCCTCCGCGGGTACCGGGCTCTGCCACACCGCGTTGACGGCCGTCCTTTTGTTTTCCCATTTTCCCCATCCTTCCAGTGGTTATCGAAGACGATAGGATCGACGATGTGCTGCAGAACCTCTCCGAAAAGGCCCCCCCCGGCGTGTAATGCCCCCTCGGGAGGGATTTCTGCTCTCTGAGGTTATCAGCCAAAATCCCAGCACCGCCGGCGCGAGGACGAGCGGCGCAGAAACCCCCAACCCGATGCGAAATTACACCTAAAAATAATAACAATAACAAAAACCAAGAACAAAAAATCATCGTCATCATCACCTTCCCCTGCTCCCAAATGCTCCCGATGGAGTTCTGTCGTGGGGCTGCCCCATGGGGGTCCCAACCCCCGCCGAAGCTGCGTTCAGGCGGTGGAACCCAAGCAGAGGTTCCCTTCCCGGCGCTCCGTTCGTTTGGGTTTTTAATTTGATGTCTTTGGATGTTGGCGAATGCTATAAACCTATAGATATCTCCGTTTCATTTCGGTCGCGTTTTGAGGTTGGCGGGGGGAAAGAAACTTTTATAAAGGGATGGGTTTTGGGATGGGGTGGGGGGGGTGGGGGGAATGGGGTTTTTATTGACGGCGCTTGCACAAGGGAGCGATGGGAGGATGTCTATGGGGTCGCAGCTTTCCTTACAGCCATGCAGTGTGGTGTGGGTGACCTTCGTTTGGTTCATTTTTCTTCTCTCGTGGCATTTCCCTCTCTCTCATAGACCGTCTGTAAGGAAACGGATCAACGCCGACGAGAACTGCTGTAACCCGGAGTGCCAAAACGCAGGGCTCCGTCGGGCTCTTGTGGGGTTTTTCTTTTCTCTTCTTTTTAATTTTTAATTTTTAACTATTTCGCATGAGATGCAAAAAAAAAAAATATAAGAAAAAAGAAGAAAAAAAAAAAGGGAAAAAAAAATAATATATATATATATTCCCCTCTTGTGATGAGGGTGATTTTGTTGTATGTTCGCGGCTCGGAATGACGGAGCGCGGCCGGGTGTCCTCTCCTCCTTTATGGGAATATCGTGTCTGGTGCACTGTCCTCCACACACAGGGCTATTTCTGCAATGATGTACCAATAAAAAAGGAAAATGAGACAAAAGGCGGAGTGCGCCCGGGCTGCTGTGCTTTGCTGAATAATTAATGGATGTTAATATTCATTAGGGATTGGGTCATTGGGGTGATCGGTGGGAAAACACCTCCTGGCTGGGGATACGGTGATTGATTCAGCGTGAAGTGGATGGGATATGGGGATCCCAAAGAGTGGGGGGTCCCCAAAGACTGGAGGATCCCAATAGTCCCTCAAATTGGGGATCCCAGTAGTCCCTTTGGTTATGGTGGAGGGACCCCAAAAGGCTGGAGGACCTCAGTGGTCCTCCCGGGGGTTGGGAACCCCAATAGTCCTCTTGTCTATGAGTGGAGAGACCTCAAAAGGTTGGAGGACCCCAATAGTTCCTCAAACTGGGGACCCCAGTAGTCATGTTGGCCATGGGTGGAGGGATCCCAAAAGGTTGGAGGACACCAATCATCCTCTAAATGTTTGGGGACCCCAATAGACCTTTTGGTGATGGTGCAGGGACCCCAAAAGATTGGAGGACCCCAATCATCCCACAAACTGGGGACCCCAGTAATCCCCTTGGTTATGGTGGAGGGACCTTGAAAGGTTGGAAGACCTCAATAGTCCAGATGGTTGGGAACCCCAATTGTTTGCTTGGCTATGGGGTCACCTTGCCCTCCAGAGTCTAGGAGGTCCCCAAAACAGTGCTGTGATTGCACCCAGGTTCATAATCTGGAAGTTCCATTGGGTGATTTTGGCTATGATATTCACCTTTTTGGGGTTGGGATCAAGGCTGTCACTGGGACCGCTTTTGTCCCCCTTGGGGCTGACCCATGCAGGGCAGCTCTGCTGTTCATTTCTTATTACTTCTTCCAGCCCACGCAGCTTCCTACAGGTGTAGAACAGATGGGAAGATCAGATGAAACTTTCCCATAAAAACTCTTATTTTAATTATTATTATTTAACCCTGTCGGCACTGCATTTCCCAAGGTTTCAGCCATGGCTGCAGCTGGAATGGGCTCAGCACTGTAGAAAACCCTACAGAAGGAAATCCACAGAAAACCCTAAACCACAGGAAATCCTACAGACGGATGGCACCTGCTTGGGTAGATTTATCGAAAAGCCCTCATTTTCATGAAAATGGGGTCTGTCCTCACTGACTGTTGGATACATCTGCCCATTTCCTTTCCCTATACCCAAATCCCCCAAAGCCAGGAGGAGCTGGGAGGAAGCACAGCCCAGTGCTGAGCACAGCGCGATCCTGCAGAGCCCCAGAGCCGCTGCCATGCATCTTTCATGTGCCATAAATAAGTAATGGGGCGGGCAGCAGCGGGGCCAGGAAGGGGGGAGAGCAGTGCTGGGGAAGTGAGCGTGGTGCCAAACCCCGCAGCGCTCATAGGAGGACGATCCCACACCCAGGTGGGCACTTCCATCCCATTCCCCTATGGGATTTGGGGCTGCATGATTGCCTGTGGGCTCTGAGCCCTCCCATCCCTGTATATGGGGCAGAATTCAACATCTGCAGTGGGAAAAGGCAAAGGATCCCATGGGGAACGCCCTGTGCTGGGATGCGGGTGGGGATGCCCCATCCGTGGGGTCCTCCTTATGGGTTTCACCCTTCCCTAAAGCAGCTGACGGATGGGAAAAGCCATTTCTAACCTCGAAACAAAGCCTCTGGGCAGCTCTACGCCTCCCCCTGCCAAAAAAAAAAAAAAAGGGGGGGGGGAGGGGGAAGAAACAGAGCATTGCTGCTGCAGAGCAATACTACAACACAAGTGCTGCCCCGAGAAGAGCCCCGCTCTGCAAAACCCACAGAAAGCGCGGGCACTCGCGGCACCACCCGAAATAAATCCTCATCCCCCAGCAGAAGTAGGGCACAGAAAGTAGGGCAGCAGCTCCCTGCAAAATCTTTTATTTATCGCCCAGGGAGCGGCGGTGCAGGGCATGGCCGTGAGAACAGCGGGGTCCTGGGGGTGGGATGGGGCCGTTCTGTTCCTAAATGGTGCCACTATGGGATGGAAATGGGGTCGGGGTTGGCTGGGTTGTGCTGCTGCGGGGAGTGGTTGCCTTGAGGAAGAATAGGGTCACAGAGTTATTGGGGAATTGGGGAAATCAGTGGGAAAAACACAGAATTGGTCGTTCCAATGACATTGGACAGAATTGGCCATTCCAATGGCATTGGTCATTCCAACAGCATTGGTTGTTCCAATGGCACTGAACCCTTCCTGTGCAGGAACTGGAAAAACCAGGCTGATCACTTGCCCCTGGGTTTTGCCCACCCTTACAATGCTGCGGGCCATGGGGCCATGCCCACCTCCACATCCCCACATAGGGATTTGGGGGGCTTTGCCCCCATCACCCTCCTCCATCCACAGCATCAGGAGCTCATGGGGCTTTTGGGGGCTGTTCCCAATTGCTTTGGGTTCTCGTTTAGAGGAGTAACATCTTGCTGCATGGAACCAAAGCGTTGGGTTGAGTTTTCCTTCCAGGAAGGAGGATTTAGGGTTTTCATTCTGGGGAAAAATAGGAAGAGAAGCCCTGAAGCGCCCCATGAGACACATCCTCACGTTGCTGTGTGGGGAAACATCATCACCAGCAGGAAAATGAGAGCTTCCCACCCCAGATTTGGGAATTACCATAGCTGTAGGAGCCAGGTGCAATGGGGAAGACGTAGAAGCATCCCACAAAACTCCCAGATTCCTCCTATGTGCTGTGCTGTGCCCCCCCCCCCCCCCCCGGGCTTTTTGTTCTCCTTCAGCCTGGAGTTAGAATTCCTCCAGTCCTGCCAACAGCTGTTCCCGCTAATGAGGACGAAGCAAAACATCAGACATCTTAATTCATGCATTGCTCGAGGTGTCGAACTGTTGCTTTACAATCACACGTGGGAGGCACGGCACCGAAAAAAAAAAAAGACCATCATTTTTCACCAAGGGACCCGAATGCAGCTCCAAAGCCATGGTGAGCTCCAAGCCCTGGTTCGATAGTCAGAGGTTTGAAGGGAGGAATTCTTATTTTGAGGGGGTGGGCACACACACAGCCCTGCATTTGTGGGTTCAGGGGCATCTAACTCGCCTCATCTGAGCATCGCTGATGATTTTTGGGGTGGGAGATGGTTTTGCCCCTTCCAACGGGTCGGAGCACCAGCTCCCAACTTTGAGAGGGGAGGGGAGGGAGGGGAAGATGACAAAAATAAAAGAAAAAACGACCAACACAAGTCTGAAATTTAGAAAATAAATAAAAAAGTAGAAGGCAATCATGTGATGCAACACCTTAAATACTGGGCGGTGAGTCAACGGTGCTGGGGCTGGGGGGGAGAAGATCCAGGCTCTGACTCAGTGTGGCGGTTCTTGTTTCCCTCAATGGGCACTGAGGAGCTCATGCCAACGTGACCCTGTGAATATCTCTGTGCTGTGGGGGAGGAGAGGACTGGAGGGCCACACTCAGCCCCAAATCTAGGGATAAATGGTCATAAATTTAGGGATAAATGGCCCCAAATGTAGGGACATGGTTAGTGGGCATGGCGGTGATGGGTTGATGGTTGGACTTGGTGACCTTAAAGCTCTTTTCCAACCTTAACGATCTTATGAACAACCCAAGGGATGGGGACCAGAGATGTCATCCCAAATCCTGCACAGGCACATGGGGAAACAAACAAACAAGCAAACAAATCCCCCAAAATACAATTCCCAATGGATCTGAAGCCTATCCAAAATCCATCCTTTGGAATGCGTTGACCCAAAACAGAGCTGCGAATCCCCCAGTGCAATGGGTAGGGAGGAAGGAGGAGAAGCTCACAGAGCTCCAGCTTGGCTTTTCTTGCTCATCCGCACTGTGATACTGCTGCATTCAGAAGGTTTAATGACTCAAACAATTAACGGCACCTCCCCAGAGGTGCAGCCTGCAGCCCAAATGCTCACCCTGGGGGAGAGGGGATTTGGAATGGGGCCGAGATTGGAAAAACCAGAGAGGTCCACAGCACCATCAACACGAGCCTCCTTTTTTTTTTTTCCCCCCACGTAACAAATCCTGATTTTCCCAATTAAATTGCAAACCTCAGAACGGACCTGTGGAAAGAAGGGGGTGGGAGGAACCTTTATACCACCTGCAGCTCTCCCTGATGTCCTCACCTCTGTCAGCACAGGGAAAAAAAAAAACCCATGGGAATGGCAGTAGGAACATCTGCCTGACCCAGGGGAGCAGTGCAGAGCCTGCGACCCCCGTGGGGCACCCAAATCCCACCCCAAACCCCCCCAGTGCCCCTTTTCTCCCGTGGGTCGAGGCGTTGGTGGATGCAGCTATTTTCAGGATGTCAGCGCCCACTGACAGCCCCACACGGCGCAGGGTGCATATGGCTCTTTATATATAGGATGCACGCAGGGACACGTCTCTGCCAAGCGGTTCCCCAGCGCTCTGCTCCCAAAACCTCAGGAGTTTGAGTTCAAAGTGCATCCCGCACCCATGGGGGGGTCCGCATTCTGGGGCTCTGGGTCCCAATGGGCAGAACCCACGTGGGTTCGTGGGTGGGTCGGTCACCCCGTATTGTTCTCAGTTGCTGGGATTTGGAGGTGCAGCCAAGGAAAAGCGACCGATTGTGTAACGTTTGGCTCCAAAAGCTCCTTACGCAGTCGCATCTTTCTATTGGATTTCCCTTGCCCCGCGCCGCTGATTGCTGCGGTATTTATGTATAAATAGAAGCTGTCTTCCCATAATCTGCTCGTTTCTCCTCATTAACTCAGGGACTGAGCTCAGGCTCTGGTTTTGGGGATGCTGAGACCCGGTGGTGCACAATGGACCCAAATCCATCCATTTTCCCCCCAGACTGAGGTCAGTTTTTAAGCCGTTCTCTTTGGGTTTCCATGCGACCAAGGCAAAGCAGCCCATTCAGGGCACCTGGTGCCCTTGTACCCCTCACAACCAGATAGATGCTGAGGAGAGAGGAGAAGAAATCCCCCAAAACCCCCATTCCCCAAATCCCCCATTCCCCAAATCCCTCATTCCCCAAATTCCCATTCCCACAACCCACGTGTTTGCTGCCAGGCATCCCTCCTCATCCTCACCCCTTGGGGCACAATTCCTTCCCGTCCCCTTCCTCCATCCTCGCAGCGCTTCTCCCTCATTTAGGGAACGTCTCGATTTGCTAATTATTTTTAATCATTATTACTCATCTCTCCCTTCCTCCCCCCCAACACTCGGTCCCGGCTCCGTCAATCACGCTAATAGCTGTTTACAACCTATCATCAACTCTTGCATAACATCCACATGACTGTGCTTGGATGCCTCCGACACCCAGAGCTGCCCTGGGCTCTATTTTGGGAGAGCTGAGCCCACGGCACCGAGTGGCTACGTCCCTCCTGAGAAGCATCCCTCGATGGGGATGGTGTTGGTGGGTTTCATAACCCGCCCATGCTCCGCTGATGCGCCCCATCTACGGAGAACACAAGGTTTGAGGTCTGGCCCTGGCTATGACTGCAGATCGGCACCAGGGATGCCCCACTCGGGTTGGTTCTCTCCCCAAAATCCCAACATCCAGCCCACCTGACCCCCGGAATTGGGGAAGCCGCTCTCTCCCCACGCAAATATTTATTTTGCGCGGCACGGAGGGGCTCATTTATTAAGCTCCAGCTGATGACTGTATTCAAACTCATTTCTCCTAATGAGGCACTCGCAGTCACTCCAGCAACAGCATCCCAGCAGCCACACTGCATCCAGCCCTCAGCCAAACCCGGAGAGAACCATGGGGACCTGTCCCCACGCCAGGCAGACCCCACGGCCCTCATCAGCAGCCCAATTAGGCAGCTGGAGGTGGCTAATGAGCCCAGAAAACAGTGGGCAGGCACAGCCTGGTGCTTGGCTGGCATGTGGTAGGGTGAGAGGATGTGAATAAATGTTTGCCATCCGTGTGGCTCAGCCAAGGGAGCAGCCGTGGGGCAGGGAGGGGAGTGGGGAAAGGAATGGGATGGTGATGGAGAAACACCTGCAAGAAGGCACTCATATAACTGCTCACCAAACCCCGCAGCCATCAGTTCTCCATGCACCACGGAAGCTCCAGGTGCATCTCCTTCCCCTTTGAGCCCAAATGAGGAAATTAAAAAGTGGGTTTTCGGCTTTTTTTTTTTTTTTCCTCCCATTTTGCACGACCCACACCACGCTGCAGACAGTTGGGGTGACTCCAAAACAAGGCAGGCTCCAATTTACCCAGACAACACGGCAGTGCCAATGATCCCATCACACAGACCCCGAATGGTGACACTGATGCTCACGGACCCCTGACTGCACACACACACACACACAGCACAGAAACCTGAAGCACACTGCAGGAGGAAAAGGCAACGTGACGTGCCCACATCCCTGGAGTTTTCCAGGTGGGATTTTTGGGGTGAAGTAGGATGCTTCAGGCTGGGAAAATGTCCCCTTGCAGCCTGTCCTCTGCT
This sequence comes from Chrysolophus pictus, assembly GCA_037305975.1. Taxonomy (NCBI): domain Eukaryota; kingdom Metazoa; phylum Chordata; class Aves; order Galliformes; family Phasianidae; genus Chrysolophus; species Chrysolophus pictus. The sequence goes on along the minus strand of CM074596.1, from coordinate 4,870,773 downwards.
CCCCACAGCTCTACAAGGAGTGACATGGACAATACGTTGGTCGACAGCACAACATCAGAGCACTGCACACAAGGGATGCAGCATTTTGGCAGGGAGTACAACCCCCCAAGCTGTTTTGGCACAGGATGTCTCTATTTGGTGCCTGGGGGGCTGCTTTCCCTGCCCACCCACTCTGCACAGAGCCCCTGAGGCATGCTGCCATCTGCAGGAGCTCTGCATGGGCTCCTGGAAAGGCAGCCTGGGGCTACAGAGCTCAGCACCATCCAGATTTATGGTCCCCATCTGCAACTGATGCAGCTCATGGGGCTCAAGGCAAGGCAGCATCCTCCCAGCTCCTTGGTCCATCACAGCAGGTTTCCCTTATGAAATGCTGAGGGATGCCCGCTTCTGCTACAAGATAGCTGGGATAGGAGAAGCTGAGGATGTGGGGATACATGGATTTCTGGAGGGGACACAGCGTCCTGGCAGCAATGAAGGAGCAAGAGCTGACTGGGAACCAGAAGCACACAGCTAACATCCTACTGCAGGGACCGTCCTGGGGCAAAGCACCAACCCCTGAGCACAGCATTTTGCCCAGGCTGCTTCTGTTTGCTGACCAGCTGGATGCTGCCTGGTCAGCTCACACAGTCCCTGTGGTGGCATCCTCAGGGATGGGTCCCTATCCTGCTGTCCCATCTCACACACTGCCTGGGTTGTAGCACAGCAGGTTGAACTCCAGGTTCTCATCCCAGTGCCTGAGCAAGACAAAGAGCTGCTGGGCTGCAGATTTCACAGCAGCCAGGCTGCAGCCCTGTGAGAAGTCCTGCTCACCCAACCACAAGCTGGCCTTGGCAGCCACCAGCTCCCACTCAGTGAAGTGGGATGCTGAGCTGTGCTCCAACCATGCCAGTGCTACAGCCGTGGCCCACAGCATCCCCTCGGGCTCTGTCTGCTTCTGCAGCTCGATATCCAGCAGCAGCATTTGGACATCAGTGCTTTCTGCCTCGGAGATGCTGGCATCCCACTGCTCGGCTGGGGAGTGGCGGATGGTGATGGCAGGAGGGGAGAGCTCGTTCTCAGCTTTCAGAGCTTTGGAGATGCTTTCCATGGCACCTCCTGTGTCCCATGCAGAGCTGCTGCTGCTGGGGATCAGGAGCTGCTGGCTGTGCACGGGGCTTCCACGCTGCTCTGGCCTCTTGGTGCTGGAGGAGCTGGAGGGGCTGAGCGCCAAGCGGTGGCAAGAGAAGGGTGAAGTCCAGCAGAGCTTCTCCATGGGGATGCTGACTGCCTTGCAGAAGGCACTGTTCATGAGGAAGGCACCGCAGGCCAGCTGCAGGGACACCTGCAAGGAGAAGCAAGAAGCTCTGAGATACCAACCATATGCACGCCGTGTGGGGAAAGAGGAGATCCCCAGCTCAAAATGGACCTCCTGACACAGTGCTGGATGGCCCAGGGGTTCCCTGCCCAGGGCTGAGCTGCTCACCAGTGGAAGGTAATCGGTGCTTTCACCGTCACTCTCAGAGCTGGCTTCGCTCGCTCTGCCTGGAGATTTGCTCATGAAACCTTTGGCAGCCCGAGTCAGCAGCCTGGTCTTCTGGAGGGTAAGCCTGCAGGAGGATGGGATGGCAGCCATAATGTGTGCATCCCCTCCTGATGCCCACCTCTCCATCCCATCCAACCACCCCTATCCTCAGCCAACGCAGTGATGGTCACTGTTCCGTGCAGGATGCGTGAGACCTACAGGTGGCAGAGGAAGGCAGGGTGCACTCATACCTTGCAGCAAAGATGCTCTCGATGGATTTTGGGGAGCGTGTGGAAGAAGCAGACAGGCTCTGGAATGGCACTGGGAAGAAACACCAAGAAAATGCGACAGGAGAGTGACTGTCAGAGCACAGGGAGCAAAACCTACAGTGCTGGGTGTGAGCTGCTATGTCTGCTTAAATCCTGCCTCTCCTCTTGCCTGTGTGGGATACAGGATAACCGAATTAAAAACTGAACGTGAGGAAATCTGTGCCAAAGGCTCTGTGCCTTTCACCTCTGGAAGCAGCCAGGTCTCGTGCTCACAGGCCTAATTGTAGGCAATAGAGTTCAAAAAATAAAAACCAGAACACTCAGCAGAAAACTGGGTGAGGAGCCCAAATCACCGACTCAATTTCCCAGCAATTATGCTGCAGCAGCTCCAAGCTGTTTTCCTGCACATTCCCATGCCCAGACCTGACTCCAGAGAGCAGCAATCATGGGGGCTGAAGCCACGTGCAGAACATTCTGGTGCTGGAGCCCAGAATGTGGGGCCTGGCATGTAGCTGTGAGCTGCCCCACCTTTGGGCACCCTGGAAGCCTTCCCTTACCTTCAGGGATGCGGCAGCGCTTCCAGCTGGAGGACAGTGGGGTGCTGCAGGGTGACAGCCTGGGCTCATCCATATCTGCAAGGAAGGAAGCACAGCAGCATCGCTACCAACCTGAAATCTCCCTTGTGCCACCTCCAGCCCCCGAGCACGGAGGTGATTTTAGTACTGCCACAACCCTGACAGCAACAGATGCGGTCCCAGCCCAGCTTGTCTTCATTAGCAGAGGATTTGGTGACAGGCAAGTGCCTCACAGCCCCTTGCCTCTAATTATGCCCCGCTTCATCCCTCATGCTATCCGTGCTACGGCTGCCAATTAACTTCCAAGCATGGTTGGCAGCCACTGTCTGTGGTTTGGGAGTTTCAGGGCAAATTGCAGCTTCTTCCCTGTTTAAGGAGAAGGATTCCAGCCAGACGTGTGGTTAATTGCTCTGAGCAAATGGCTGGGCTTTTTTTGGGGGGGAAGGGAGGGGCAGGCACTGTACATAACAGGACAAAAGACCAGAGAAGATATCAGTTACAAAAAATAATAATAATAATAATAATAAAAGATCATATCTTCATAAAATCATAGAATGGTTGGGTTAGAAAGGACTTTGCAGCAGGCTGGTTGCCAACCACTGAACCAGTCCATCTTCATGGACTGAACCAATGAGAACAACAGCAAGGAGACACAGCCAAAGCCAGGTCTTACCCATGCCATAAAATCCATCATCTCCATTCTGGCCACATGGTGAGAGGGGTTGTGCAGAGGAAAGGCCACGACACCTCCTGCGCCCCGAGCTGAGGCTCCTATGGTCACCTTGCTTGGACAGAGCCCCTTGGTATGAGAATTGCTGGTGTTAACCAGGGACTGGGTCAGCAACAAACCCCGAAGCCCAGTGAGCTCAGTCCCTATGCCATCCCAACCCAAAACTGGCCACAGAGAGTGAGGTTGTTGCCACCACGAGTGACAGGAACCCAGCAACGGATGGATGGACCAGCCTTAGGTGCACAGATCTGGCGTTGGGTTGAGCCTTGGCAAGGTTCCTGGGGTGCCCCCCACCCAACCCCCAGCCCCACGTTACCTGTGTGGCTGTACTCAATGATGGGGGGCAGGTAGGTGCCACTGCTCAGCTCCACCGGCACGAAGGCTGTGTATTTACTGATGACATTGCAGGCCTTGCTGGTGTGGATGGCGTTGAGTTGGTATCGCCTCCCTGGCCCTACGTGGGACAGACACCAGCATTAGAGACCTCTGCATCCTCTCTGAAAGAGCAGTGATGCGCTGGCACAGCTGCCCAGGGACGTGGTGGGGGTCACCGTCCCTGGAGTTGTTCCAGAACCGTGGAGATGTGGCACTGAGATGTAGGCATGGTGGGGGTGGGTTGATGGTTGGATCCCTTGATCCAATGAGGCCCCTTCCAACCTGGGATGTTCCATGGCTCTATGGTGCTACATGAGGCCGAGGCTCCGTTACCGTGCTCGATGTCGCGCTCCCTCTCGGCGAGCAGCTCCAGGTCCCTGATGACAGCCCTGGCTGCCAGCTGGTGGAAGGTCTCACTCCACACGTCCTCATTACCCTCCTCCTGCCCGTTCTGCTCTCGGAGGAGCGCAGGGAGGTCGAAGGTGATTTCCCATTGCATGGGCTCACCGCCCCGCAGCCCCTTCACCACCGCCTTGCAGGAGGAGCGGGGGGAGCGCGGGGACCCCCGGGTGGCACCGGAATCCCAATCCTGGAGCTCCCAGTCTGAAGAGGTCTCTGTTTCAAATGTGAAGGACGGATGTTGGGCAGCCTCTGAAGAGAGGAGAGAAATATGTAATTAATCACAAAGACATAATTAACCCTCCCTAGTGGAGGCACTGAGCGGTGGCATTGAAGGATGTGGCTGGTGGGCATGGTGCTGATGGGAAGATGGTGATCTTGGTGGACTCTTCCGACTTTGGCGATGCAATGATTCTGTCAGTAGGGATGGGTTGACTCGATGATGTTAGTTTGTCATTTCCAACCTCAAACATTGTATGATTCTATTGGCAACGCCACCCAGATCCCTCTCCCACATTACCTGGCTCCCCAGGGCTCCGGCTGTCGGATGAGGACTGCAGGCTGGCATCCAGAAGCCCTGAACCCCATCCCACAGCCACGTCAGGTGCTGGTGGGGACGTGGGGCAGTGGCAGGAGGACACGTGGCTCTGCTGCAGCAGGGAGGGCCGGCGGGCGCCCGCACCACAGATCCAGGTGGTGGAGATGCGTGGGGTGGCAGTGAAGGGCTGGGGAATGCAAAGACATTGAGCTTTAGTCCCTGGCTGGGACAGACCTGCAGGGTGTCCCCGAAGCACCAAGGTCCCAGGGGCTCTCTCCCTATTTGCACAGGAGGTGAAATATGGGTTTCAGCCCTGCAGACGTTTTAATGGCTTCATTTGGGAGACAAGGGAAAGAAGAGAAATGGAAAGATCAAGCACCAGTTACTTGGTAACGGGAGGAGGAGGGTGCAGGGGATGGGGAGAAGGGAGTCATTTTATTTTATGTTTTTAAACAAGGCTGTTTCTCTACTTGCAGGATACATGAATCTCCCCTGCAGCATCTCTGATGCTGCATCCAGCACGGAGAGCAGCAAGCAGCCAGCCTCCATCACTCACCACCAAGGGTGTGATGCTCTATGAACCCACCAACAAAACAGGGAGGCAGAAAGCTGTGTGCGTGGCCCAAAACAGGAGCACCCCAAACTCAGAGTCGGTCAGAAGTGCTCCATCTCATCCTGAGCTCCATCTCCATCCTGAGCTCTCCCCTCAGAGAGGGAAGGAGCCAAGCACTGAGCTGCCCATTGCCAGCCCTGACCTTTCCATCCCAGCACGGCATGTGTGGAGGCGAGCAGAGGGCTCACACTCACGGCCCAGTAAATGTCAAGCCCTGGCAGCCGGCCTCGGAGAGCCGCCAGGAGCCCTCGCAGCACAAGGGACAGCAAAACCAGGCAGCAATTAATTACGAGCAGGATGCACGCTGGTAATGGTTTACTGCCCTCCTGAAGGGAGTCATTTCCATCTCTGCCTTCATGCTGAGCATCCCACGCACAGGCAGGATGCTCTGCGGGCCTCAGAAGTACAAGGAAGGTCGCAGGTATCTCCCAAACCCATCAGCTTGCTTCTCCTGTGCTTTTCGTTACCCTCCCTGCTGTTGCTACAGGGCAGAGGCTTCATTCCCATCCCCTCACCTCCGGCCCCCCTTCACCCCAGTGTCAGCAGAAGAGAAATGAGACCCCAGCATCCCTCTGTGTTTCCATGGGAACAGAAGTGCACGGCCGCTGCACATCCTTCCAGTGCAGATTTCAGCACTGGGCATCACAGTTATGCTGAGGACATGAGAAAAACCATCCCCACCCTTCCACAGTGCAGCTCCAAGCCCTTTCCAGGACTGGGTTCAGCTATGGGTCATCACATGCATCCAGCCTGAAGCTGTGGGATATGCTTTGGGACCGACCTGGGGACCTTGGAGGGCACAGATGTGCCACGCTCAGATTATACACCACAGCCAAATGCTGGGGAGATGGGCAGGAGGGAGCCTGGGGATGAGACAACAGCAAAGCTAAACACAAACCACGCAGGTGTGGGAGGAGGAGAGGCATTCAGCAAACAGAAGCAGGGAGCAGGATCCCATCAGCATCCCATCTGTGTTTGCCACATGCCTGTGGCATGCTGCAGCACACCCACCAGGGCTGGCGTGACCCAGGCTCCTTCTCCTCCACAACTCAGATGCTCCCAGTGCCGTGGGCTCATCCTATGGCACAGGTAGCATCCCTGGGGGTAACCCACCTGGAAATGCACAGGCTGTAACTCAGGGCTGAGCTGCTGCAGGTCCTGCAGCTGGGTTTTACGGAGGGGGTTCCTCAATAGCACGCTGCCCGGGTCGCTGGCTGTGGGCTCCTTGTAGAGGGGCTGGCGGTCAGAGATCTGGTTGGCACTGTATGCACGTCTCCTGCAGGATGCCTTCACATCTGAGTGGGGGGAGAAAGGGTCAGCATCAGTCCTCCCGAGGAGGATAAGGACATATTCAGCCCTGCTCGGTTCAAAGCAAAGCAGCAAAAGCGCAGAAGAAAACAAGAGCCTACACTCAAACCCCGGGGGATGTCAGGAGAGCTGGTTGGGGAGGCTTCGTCTGAGCAGTTTTCAGCCAGGAAAAAAAAAAAGAAAGAAAAAGAAGAAAAAAAAAAAAAAAAAAGCTGACTGCATTTACCCAAATCTTCCTGGAGAAGACAAAGGGTTTACTAATGAAATTTCATTAGTGCAGACATTTTCCTGTCAGAGCAAGAGCAAAATTTCATTTGGAAACGTATGATTTCTCATTGTTTTTGACAAGGCTGAGAGGATGAGCTGCGCAGTTCCTCTCTGACTACCAGCAGAGGATATCCCACAGGTAGCAGAGGTTTCCCCTGCAGCACGGGCCGAAGCTGGGGCTGCTTTGGAAACCTCTGGGGAAGGCAGATCTCCAAGGCTGCCATCGGTTTCCTGACAGCTTCGGGTAAAACATCCGAACCAAACAGCCTCGTTGAGATGTGTCATCCTCCCACAAAGCCCTCTGACACTTTGCAGCTGGGGAGATGGAGCTGTCAGGCGAGCAAATTGGCAGAGCAGAGATGAAAGCTGGTTAGGAAGACAGGGGCCTGACCAGCATCCGTGTCTGATTCTCCGCTGGGGTCCCTGCCTGCCGCCAGCTGATCTGGGGTGCTGCATCCCTCTGGGTAATTCCAGCTCTCAGCACCAGTCCCTTCTTCTTGGGAATGAAAGAAAACGGAGCTGCCCGACTCCTGGGAGCGCATGGTGCTGTACCGTCGCCTCTTGTCCTGCGGAGAGCAGAGATGGGTTTGTGTTTGTGCACTGGTGCCGAGGGGATCTCAGCCACGCGGGGAGCTCAGTGACGGTGGGAGAAGAGTGGCACTCACAGCTCTGGGCTTGGAGATGTACAGCGAGGTGTCACAGATGATGCTGTAGCCCACCAGGCGGTCCCCAGGGAAGAGGCAGCTGGTGTTGAGTGGGGAAACCAACACCTCGGTGCTTTCAGGGAAGACCCACTCCACTGACACATCACTCAGCACTGGGGCCATCGCCTTCTTCAGCGACCTGATCACCTGGGTGGGGAGCAGGAGGAGGAGGAACCACACCAAAAGCTGCGGGGCTGAGCCATGAACCCCAAACCCTGTTGGGTTTGGTTGGGTTCGATGCCAGCACAAATTAAAGGAGAGAGCAACACACTGCACACCACCCCGATGGGGAAGGCCAACATCTGTGGGGACACGTGGACTGCAGAGCCATCCCTGCACGCTGTGGGATGTCAGCACCAGATTCACAGCTTTGCATCTCCCGTGTTCCCTATTGTTCCCACTGCTTTGTCACCGGCTCTGGAAGATGCACCAGGCTGTTTTATAAGGCTATTAATTGATGCCTCAGACTGCTGAAGGCAAAGCACTATATTAATAGCTCTATTTAAAAAAAAAAAAAAGAAAGAAAAAAAGAAAAGAAAAGAAAAAAGAAATCACCTCCCTTCACTGTCTTTGCTTTTAATTTACATCAGAAACGCTGATGCTGTTCTGTCTTAGAGAGGATTCTGTGTGCTACAGGTCCCTGCAGAGGGACGGGGGCTGAAGCCCTTTGAGATGGAGGATGCAGAGACAGAATTTAAGGACGTTTCTGAGCTGAGAACCCGATTGTCTCCGGGTCTGTCACTCAGTGCATGCTTTTACCAGGAGACGGAGCCCACAAAGGACCATTCTTACAGCACAGCCTCAGCCTTCACGGGGAGAGCGAAAACGCAGCTCCCTCATTTGCTTTAAAGTCGGCTTAATAAGCAAAGCAACTGCAGCACGCTCCCCTCCCTCTAACCCCGGGTACTTCTCGCCTGAGCAGCGCCAGGGCTGAGCCTGACTTCAAAACTAATTGGCTGCTTTGATGCCGGCTCTCTGCCCTTCCTCTGCTCTGCGGCAGCAGCTGCTTTGAAGCCGGAGCGGCTGAACGGTGGCTATCGCCTCTCCCATCCCCGCGTGGGGTAAACACCTCCCACTGCCTCCGCCAGCGGAGAGGAGGATGCTCCCATCCCCTCCTGCTCGTCCACCTGCTGCCTAGTGGGAGCTGCAAAAGCAGCAGCAGCGGCAGGAGGAGGAGGGGGGGAATGGGATTGCAACGTGATGGTTTGGAGAGGTGATGGCACGCGGTCGTACCTTGGGCTGCAGCCTCTCGCCCTCCACCAGGAACTCAGCGATGCCCCTGGACACAGCAGCTGCTCCCTGCACCAACCTCCTGCAGGCGTGGGGCCCAATGCCGAAGCTGTAGCACCTGCAAAGGGAAGAGAAAGGAGCTCCTTGTTTGGGTGGCTGGAGTGGGGCTGGGAGCCGCCCACCCAAGGCTGGGTTGAATGGGGCTTTGGGCAGCCTGGGCTGGTATTAAATGGGGAGGTTGGCGGCCCTGCATGTGGCAGGGGGGTTGGAGATACATGATCCTTGATGTCCCTTCCAATCCTGGCCATTCTGTGATTCTGTAGAAGGCATTGCTGCCCATAACATGGGGTTGGGATTGGATGGGTTTTCAGATCCCTTCCAACCCAAAGCACTCTCTGATTCTCAGGTTCCATGAAGGAACAACACTCGGGGCTTGCCAGCAGGATCCCCAACTGCTCGGCTGCCAGGTCAGCTCCTCTCCGCACTGAGTGCCTGCGGTCAATAGCATTAAAGAGCTAGTAATTATCTCTGCTCACAATTACAACAAACATTTTCTCAAGGCAAGAAGAACCAGCTGGGCAAGACTGCTGCTCACCCAACTCAGCGAGCCAAGGGCTGCAAACCAGGGGCAGGCAGAGGGAGAGAACACCCCCAGCAGCCATCTGCATCTGCACCAGGGGGCTTTTCTCTTGGAGGTTTTAATCCCCAGATGGCTGCAAATCTTCCAGAGACTCACACCCTCTTAAAGAGGTTCTGATCTCCTTTTGAGCTGAGGGCTCGAAGCCCAGATTCCAGCACCAAGAGAGAGGGACAGGTAGTGCTGTGCTGAGAAGCACTCAGCTCTCCATAGAGGAAAGAAAGGAAAGAGCAGCTTCCCCGATCAGCCCTGGACTGGGGAGGAGTAAGGCTTTTTAATGCCTGATTCAGTGGTTGGCAAGCCTAACAGATTTGGAACTAAATGATCTTTAGGTTCCCTTCCAGCCCAAGCCATTCTATGATTTTTTTCTATTTTCCTGATGTTTCATCTCTCTTAAAGAGATGGAGAAGAAATCAGACCATGAGGGTTGGGGAACAGGCTGGGAGCTCGCCGCATTCATTTCCTGCTTATCCCATTGCTCTTTTTCAGCAAATTCAATTCCCATCCTGGAAGCAGCTGGGTCCAAGCCCAGATGTGCTTCAAAAATAAAAAAAAAAAGAAAAAAGGGGGGAAAAAAAAACAACAAAACCAAAACAGCAAGGAAGATTGCTGGTGTGTCAATCTCTCCTAGCAGGAAGCACCAGCAGAGAGCCTGTGAAGCTGTCAGCCCAAATCTCCTGTGCTTGATTGTTAGAAAAGCATCTGAACTTCTGGGATCCGTTCCAAACCCTTTGAGGTTCCGTGCTCCTGACGCGGGCTCGGCTGTGAGCTGCAGCCCCACAGCTCTGTGCCCCATACCTGGTGGAACAGGCGTGATTCCGCAGCAGCTCCAGCACCATCCCTGTGTTGCTCACAGCCCCGTGAGACAGCAGGAAGAGCAGGCGGGGGTGGCCCCTGCGGATGGGCTGTCGGACAATCCACTTGAGAGGAGACAAGATGTTGGGGCTCCCAGTGTCTGCATGCATCCTCCTGATGCTCTCACAGGCCATGGCCAGGCTTTCCTGTAGGAGGAGTGTGGGATTGCCCAACTGACCCCCAGCTCCCATCCCATCCACCCAGCACTCACCTCGCAGTACGTCCTGCTGGCTGGGAATAGGATCTTGAAAGTGGAGCTGAAAGTGATGATGTTGAAGAGGCATGCTGGCATCAAGCTCTTGAGGGCCACCAACAGAGCATCCTGATGGAAGGAAGCAGTGGGTCAGCACACCGTGCCTCTCCTGTCCACCTTGGCTTCATAGCTAGGTTGGATGGGATCTTAAAGCCCACCCAGTTCCAACCCAATGCCATGGGCTGGTTGCCACCCACGAGATCAGGTTGCCCAAACCTCACCCAACCTAGCCCTGAGCATCCCCAGGGATGGGGCACCCACAGCTCCTCCCATGGCAGTGCTCAAGGAAGATGTGGCACTGAGGGATGCAGTCAGTGGGCACAGTGGGATGGGTTGGGGTTGGACTTGGAGATCTTGGAGGTCCTTCTCCAACCTTAATGATTCTAAATCAGTTTCTTTCACATGATTTCCTATGCTGAGAAATCTCTGCATATCTGCTGCTCTCTTGCAAGTTCCCTAATGTTTTTTTGGGTCCCGATGCAACGAGGACAATGGGGTGCTTCCAAAGAACAAAATCTCTGTTGCTCCAAAATGGTGAATTCTGTGCTCACCCCGCAGCACTGCAGCATGGAGTTGGGGGTGAGAAGCAGAGTGTGAAGCAGAGCCGTGCGCCACATAATGCACTGCAGTGCCCGAACTGGCAGAAATAAACAAACAGCTTCGAGTCGCACAAAAGGAGAAGCCTCCCCCAGCCCCAACTCCCTTATAGCTGGCACAATTAAAATAGCAAGGAGAGGCTGCTTCCAGAACTTGTCATTACCAGCAGTGGTTATCTAACTCGCCTGCTCCTGGTCTCTTACATAAGGGGACAGAGCTTGGAGCTGCTGGGACAGCCACCGTGGTCAACTCCACCAGCAAGCAGTGCTGCAGGAGGGGGAGCAGAGAGCTGGCAGGGCTGCGTGTGCTCTGATAAAGGCAGACATAGGGCAGCAGAAAGCCCAGAGCCAGCCCTGGGAGAGGAGCTGCCAAGGTCACACCGGCCGCCTCCTTGCTTCATCCCAGGGCAGGGCATGGGCAGAATGCTGCGTGGTCCACGAGTGGGGCTGCCCTTTAGCAGCTTCACACCGAGCTGTTATCTCAAACCTACAGGGATGTATTTATATCACTGCTCCCAGCAGGCTCTGGGGGTGCTGGCTCCTGCAGATCTGACATCGCGCCTTGGAACTCATTACAAAGATTAAATAAATTATTTAAAAAAAAAAAAAAAAAGCATAAAAAACCACCCAGATTTCCAAATATTTCTGTTAAAGCGCTTCCCGAAGTGAGCTCCCAAAGCCTGCCTTCTGTTTCATCAAGCAGAAGGATTTATTGCTTCTTGCAGTAAATATTGATCCTGATCCCGTTGCACTCTCTATCAATACGGCGGCTCAATAAGAAGAGATGTTTGCCTCCAGAGAAGTCAATTCCCAGTTATTTTGCCAGCTCGAGCAGTGCTGACGCAAGCACTGTCCCTTCTCCCTGCTGAAAGGGATCAGATGCAGAAAGCCTTGAACTTCCCACCTCTGGGGTCAGATTAGAGACCTCCTGCCCAAACCCAGCCCAAGTCAAAGAACCCAGAGTGGATGCTTTGCAGCAAAGGAAAGGGGGGGGGGACCTGTGGCCTTCCTGGGGCTCGGTGCCATCCCTCAGGGTGACAGCACGCTCCTCATCGCTGGAGGTGGATGTCCTCAGTCAGTTCCCATGGAAACAGGAGGAGGTTGGGAAGGAGATGGGCTCGGAATGCTCCCTGCCTGCAGGCAGAGCTGCTGTTGGAGCAGGGATGCGGTGGCTCCGGGTGTTTGCACCCAAACCTGGTGGTAGGTGGGTTAGGGAAAGGTGTGAGCACGTCATGGAGCCTCTGCATGCTCAGCACAGCACCCAAGTGCAATCAAAGCCCCGAGGGACTCTGCAATCCCCTCTCACTCTCTGCAAGGAATACACTTAGGGCGTGGATCCATGCCCTGCTCAGGAGGATGTGATGTCCATTTGGGGCTCAGGTGGTCCCCAAAACCAAGAGAAACTCCGTGCAGAGCTTCTGCCAGAGACTGCAGCTTCTCACCAACACCTGCCAGCTGGCAGCCAGCAGACACCAGCCTGCCTCCAACGAGTCAGGCAGTGCTAACAATAATTAAAGTTCCCACAGTGCTTTCCCCTTCACCAGGTCCCCAATGGGCTCAGAAACCTCTCCAGATCCCATGGGCAGCAGCACGAAGCAAAGCCAGGTCCCAGGAAGGATGAATGAAGGGTTGTCCTACAGCCTGGACAAACCCAAAGGGGCGACAGCAAGGGGACCTGACAGCTCCATGGGAACCCCAAAACATCCCAACCTTCCCATCACCCAGAGCTCCCAGCACGCTGCTCAGACCTGCAGGCCCTCGTTTGTGTTTGAAAATGGCATCATGAAGGTGTCTGCAAGGGCACAGCCAGCATTTAGCCCTACAATTGGTCTCTGGATGCCTCAAGGCCCTATGCACAGAGAGCTGAAGGATCATAGAAGCACAGAGAGGGGTCCAGCAGCACAAACCTTGGCACGGCGGATGCTCGTGCTGCTCCCACTGCAGTCCACCAGGAAGATGAATTCTCCAGCAGCTTTCTGCAGGTCTGCCGGGGCCGTGCTGAGCTCGGGGCAGAAGTTCAGCATGAGGACAGGGTGGTGGGGGATGTCCTTGTGGAGGCGCTTCCGGATGATTTCCGTCTGCAGAGAAGAAGGAGAGGGTGTAAGAATTCAGGAGAGTGATTTTTCTGCCTCCTTTTTTCATATAGAGGGAATTAATTGGCTGCTGGGTTTTCCCAGGCTCCCCAGGCTGCTTGCTGGGACTCAGAATCCACTCTGCAGTACTTGGGGTTGTGGTTTATGGGCATGGGTTGGCAGCTGGCCTGGTGATCATAGAATGGCCTGGGTTGCAAAGGCCCACAGTGCTCATCCAGTTCGAACCCCCTGCTGTGTGCAGGGTCTCCAACCAGCAGACCAGGCTGCCCAGAGCCACATCCAGCCTGGCCTTGAATGCCTGCAGGGATGGGGCATCCACAGTCTCCTTAGGCAACCTGTTCCAAAGCATCACCACCCTGAGTGAAAAACTTCCTCCAAATATCTAACCTAGTTAGATTAGTGGTCTTTTCCAATCCTAATTGATGCTGTGATTCTGAGCAGCAGAAATCTGCCCCAGTTGTTGAGGGCTTTATCCAAGGTGTGCACCTCACCAGGGCTTTTTTGCTCTATTTCTCATCCTCTGTGCAGTTTCTGCCCAGTCCTCCTGGGGCACAGAGGTGGCTTTCCCGCAGGGAAACGGTTCTGGAATGATCCTCCCCATGATAACTTGACATGCTAAAGACAGAAATAATTAGGGAGCCATGTGAGCCGTGGCGTGGGAGGTTCATTTCGTTCCACCTGCCGCACGCTGAACGCAATTAGAGGAAGCGCCTGCCGTGCGAGCAGCCCGTCCTCATCACCGTGCTGCAAGGGGAAGGGAAAAGAGAAGGGGCTGCAGCAAAACCAAGAGCACCTGCAGCACGGGGAACAACCACGGAGCATCACCAGGTGTGCCCAGCCAGCTCCTGCTTCAGGGCTGTAAGCACTTGGGGGTCCTGCATGCAGAGCCCAGACGGCTCCCAGCAGTCCTCTCCTTTCCACCTGCTGCATGGCAGGCAGGGAGCACTGAGCTGTCACTCAGCTGGGGCTGCTGAGCCATAAATCCCAGAGCTGAGGTTTTTCTATTTGCTCGTCAGCAGAACAAAGAGAAGTTTCTACTACCTTGTCTTCGGCTGAGCTCGTTATTCCAAGCCAAATCACTTCCATCTCTCTGACAGCTTATCCAGAAACGGTAAACATTTACGGAGCAATTAAAAGAATACTTTATTCAATGTCACTGCAATAATTATAATACCGTTAATGCTATAATAATGTACCTACCTAATTATGCTATGCTAGAACAGCACTAATTATACACACAGCACCCATCTCACAGCCTCTTCCACACCCGGTTCATCAGAAGCAGTGCAGAATTTTCCCCTCCTCCTCCATATAAACCCCTCTCCAAGGGAGGATGCTGCAGTTATGGACAAGCACTGCGAGCAGGCAACCACATAATCACCCAGCTGAAGGAAAGCCTCGGCGCCTCTCACCTTTTTCTCAGCACTGGGGTCCTTCTTTGTGCCTTTAATGAAATCATTCTTCCCCTTCAAGTGCTGTTCGTACTCTGCAGGCGTCATATCACCTTCTTCCATCAAGATGTGAGGCATGTGGGGCTCTGGAAATGCAAGAGAACCCCCCAAAGCTCAGTTCCAGCTTTGGAAGAGCTGCATGCACCCATGCTTGCGATGGCTTTTGAGGGAGTCTGGGGATTATCTTGTAGAAGTCTGACCCCTGGCAGTGTGTGCAAAACAGGGGCAGAGCCCACGTACCACTTGGGTGGATGAGGATCTCCACAGGTCGGTCAAATGTGTGCCTGTTGGCCAACGTGATGACGATGCTCTTCGCTGAGCGAGCGGAGGGGTCAGCATCTGCTCGGATCTCATGCGTGGGGCTCTCAACACCTGGATGGAGGGACCAACGGGTGGGTAGGGAGGGCCATAGGACCCCACGCAGGGGGAAGGAAAGGAGGATGATGAGCGTGGGCATCACAGGCAGCCCCGTACCTGCCAGCAAGCATGGCCCCCTGATCTCCAGGTGGAAGCTGAACTCGTACTCAGAGGGGTTGGTGGCCTCGCTCTGCAGCAGCTGGGCCAGATAGAAACTGCTCCCAAGCTCTGGGCTCCCTGATGTGCAGCACTGCTTGTCCCTGCAAGTGAGGTGAACGCCAATGAATGCCTGAGTGCTGTCTCCCTGCACCAGTCCCAACCAGAACCCATCCCGTTGTTCCATACATGCTCAGCAGGTGGCTGGAAAGGCTGCTGGTGTTTTCCAGGCTGGGCTGAGGGACCCTGGGGACACACACAGCTGGCAGGAGGACCCGCACGGCCCCACTGGGCAGCGTCTGCAGCTCAGAGGAGGTGCTGATGAAGATGGAGATGCTTTCCAGGGGAGGAATCGTGCCCAGGTTGGCCACAAAAGCAATCCTCTCCAAGTCCTCATCCATCACAATCCTTCCTGCAGAGAGAAACAGCCGTATTAAGGTGTCACAACCACAAAAAATGCCATTCCCTAAGCCTCCCAAAGTCACCCCAACCCTGGACCAAATGCCCACACCAGCCCTCCTCTCTAGGGAACCCAAACCACAGCCCTCTGCATTACCATTTTGGCATATACCATATGGATATGAGTCCCCTTGACGCCACGACACATGACAGCCACCCACTCTCTACCACCTCCCCTTTCCCTTGGCTCCCTGTGTTCCCCAAAAGGCTCCAAACTCTCACCACCCCCGCTGGGAGCTCCTCCATCAGGGAGGCTGATGCTGTCCAAATACACGTCGTCAATCTTGGCTTTGTCCTTTATCTGCACGGTCACAGCACGCTGGCAGATCACTGCCTCAAATCCCACGACAGTGGTGCCTTCATCCAGGGGGAAGATGAAGAGCCCTGCCAGCCAGGAGGGTTTTAGCAACACCAAGCCCTCATCCAGAACCCATCAGCCTTGGGTTCTCTGGAGGAGCTCAAGGTCAGGCTGGATGAGGCCCTGGGCAGTGTGGTCTGGTGGGGTGTACTGGGGGTTGGAATTGAGTGGGCTTGAAGATCCCTCCCAACCCAACCATTCTATGCTTCTGATTCATGAACAAGAAGAGCCAAGTGCTGCACTGGGGAGGAACAAGCACAAGATGTGCTGGGGGATGCAGATGGAAATGGCAAGGCAGGACCCAATGGACACCAAGGTGACCACAAGCCAGCACTGTGCCCTTGCTGCCAAAGCAGCTAGCAGTATTCTTGGTTGCATCAGGCACTGCCAGCAGGTCGAGGAGCTGACCCTGCCACTCTGCTCTGTGATGGGACACAGAGACACACAGAGGTGGTGGGATTGCCATCCATGCAAATCTCCAAGCCCATTTGGACATGATTCTGGGCACTAGCTTCAGGTTTCCCTGCGAGGGCTGGGTGGGATCAGAGCCATTCTATGATACCCAACTCACACTTCTCCAGTCGTACCCTTTAGGCCCACATCACTTTGCATTTGCAACCACGGGACACAACTCCCACAGCAACATGTGCTTCACTTGCCTTTGCAGGGCTGTGCCTGCAGGTTGCAGTAGGTGAGCGATGCTGTCATGCCCAGGGCATATCCACTGACACAGGATGTCACCTCGGAGGCAGTGAGCAGCAGTGGGCAACGGGAGCTCTGGTTGATCAGCCCTGGCATCTTCACCACCACGCAGTGCTTGGGAAGGAAGAACCCACGAGAGGAGCCTGGAGCACCACGCGTCCTCCTTGTGCCTTCACAGCCCCGAGGGCAGAAGGAGAGGTGAGTCCTGATCACCACATCCCCACCTGCACATCTCACCCACTCAAGCTGGGGCAGAATGGGCCAACTTCAGCCTTCCCTCCACCCTGCAGTGCCACCGTCCCCAGGGAAGGCTCTGCCCCCCCTCTCCACACCATGACTCATCTCTGGCTCAGCAAAGCCCAGTTGTAAAGCTTCTGCCAAGCGCCGCAACCCTTCCCCTGGAGGTTCTGCTCCGTGCTCCCATCCCCAGCGTGTTTCCTTCCCTTCCAGCACAGGCATAGCGCTGCGGGAGACGCAGCATCATTTCCAGCCAGCTGACGCATAGGTGCTCGGGGCGAGATAACAGAGGGCTGGCTGCACCGCAGGGCTGGCTGCACCGCAGAGAGGTGGCAGAGGGCATCGGGATATTAGGAAGTAATTAAGCACCAGATGGGGGAGGAAGGAGGGGGAGCGCTTTGCCTTAGGGAAGAAAGGGAGAAATGAGCAGGGGAAGCGAGGAGTGGAGAATTCATTTCTGAGAAGGTGAATTCAAGTCCCAGCGGGGGGACAGCAGCAGTGTCCCCACGCTCCCGAGGAGGTTGGCACAAGCTGCAAGCCCCATGCTTGGGCTCAAAGCCCCGCTGGCGGGGCCACAGCTCCCAGCTACCACCGCCGCGGGTTGCTGCAGCCTCACAGCCGCTGGCCTGGCCCCAGCGGGACGGATCAGAGCCGCATCAGCAGCACTGTAATCCCATCCGCGTGGGCTCGGATGGAAGTCACCACTCGTCCGGCCAAGCTCAGCCGCAGCCCACAGCGGTGACACCGCAGGGCCCCACACAGCGCCGGGATAAACCCCCCCCCTACTTGGGAGGACGGCTGTTGTGCAAAGGGTTCAAAATATTCCTCCGGCTTCGTTTGCATCAATCAACACTGACATCCAGCGGCTCGCAGCCCGCTTACAACCTCGCAGCCGGCCGCGCTTTGCAGGGATGTGCGCGCACAGCCGGCCGGCCGCCTGTTGCACCGATGCGGTGTCGGGGCTCACGCAGCACCTCGGGGAGCCGCAGCGATGCCGTTCAGCCTGGCAAAGCCCGCACACGCAGCCGGCGTCCCGCTGCTCCTTACCTTGCCTGTGAGGAGGAGGAAGGTGGGGCGAGCAACTTCTCCCCTTCTCCTGCGGCTCGGGAAAGGAATCACGCAGGCAGCGCTTCACGCCGCTCTGCCTCTGGAAGGCACGGGGAGACGGAGACGAGGAGGGAGAGAACAGGGGAGGAGGGAGCGGGGTGACCGAGGCACGGACACACGCAGGCAGACGGACGCAGGTCCGGGAGCCCGTGGCAGAGCGGAGCCGTGCGGAGGTAACCATGACGATGATGCTCCCGCACCGCTGCCTTCGCCTCCGCCTCCCGCGGCCCCTCTCCGGCCCTGGGGACACGATGCGGAGCCCGCAGGGACAAGAAGGGTTCGCGGGGTGCCACGGCAGCGCCCTGCCCCGCTGAAGGGTCCCGCTGGGGCTGCCCCACAGGCGCTGCTGTCCCGATAGGACACGTGGAGCGGGGATGGGGCGCGCGGCTCCTCCGTGTTCCGGCCGCTTCCATGGCCCCGTTCTCCCTCTCTGCGTCTCCGTTTCGAGGATGGAAATTGCAAATGTCACAGCTGTGCCCTGAGCCCCAGCTCGCACATGGACACACTTATGGGGGAAGCCCTCCCTTCTGCAGCAGCTCAGCAACAGCAGCACAAAACCAACCATCCCAAAGCTGCGCGAGCCCACCTCGCTCCGATCTCTCGAGCTTTTCGGGGTACCCCAGCATTGCGTGCCTTGGGAGCGGGGCTCACCCCGCACCGTGCAGAGCGTGACCCCGACCCCACTTAACGCACAATCACTGAATAGGGCTGACCCTACAGTAATACATCAGGACAGGCCCCACACCTGTGGGGTAGGGGTAGGGTAGGGGCACGGCCTGACCCCAACCCGGTGCTCCCTCCTAACCATCCCCCCTCCGCCCGGGCGTGGGGCGGAACTTCGCTCCCCCGGAACTACAGTGCCGGTGTCACCGCCCCCAACCGGAAACGGAACAACACCGCGCATGCGCCCTTCCCGCGCCCGGCGCCATTGCGGTGCTGGCGGCGCGGCCCGGCCCGGCCATGGCCACCGACTCGTGGGCCCTGGCCGTGGACGAGCAGGAGGCGGCGGCGGAGTCGGTGAGGCCTTCCCCTTCCCTACACACACACATATACGCACACACACCCTCCTACATCCCCCTCCCTGCCCCGCAGCCGGGCTCACCGTGTGTCCTTATTGCAGCTGAGCACTCTGCAGCTGAAGGAGGAGAAGGCCAAGCCCGACGCCAATGGTGAGCGATGAGGGGAGGGCGGGCTGGGCGCTTCCTGAGGTTCTCAAGCCTAAAGCTCGCCCTCCTCCCTCCCCTCGCTCCCCCCAGGTGCCGTGCTGAAGGCGGACGACAACGTGGAGAGGACGGAAGATGAGGAGAAAGGTGGGTGAGCGCTCAGAGTCGCCGGATCCTTGGGGATCTATTGGGAAAACCCCACGTGTGGCCGTTCGGGTTTCATTCTGCTGCCATTCATCCTCACCCCGTGCAGTATTTTGGCCCTGGAACCTTCCCAAGTGCTGTTTCCTCGTGCTTTTCTTTCCTCATTTGGCTGTCAGTGTCTATCTTAATGATGGTATGGAAAATAGGGAAGCCCTAAAAGCCACCTGCCCCCATGTCAGCAGACAGAGGGGTGTTCAGCCCTGCTTCCCAGCTAGATGCTGAGCTGTAGGAACTGAAATGAGTTCAGCCCTGAGGTCTCCATTCGGCCTTAAAACTCTGCCAGCTTCACTTTGTGAGGCTTAATGTGAAGTGTGAACCTGTGAGATGTCCTCGCATTCAGAAAGTTTGGGCTGTCTGCAGGGGGGGGGGGGGGGGGAATTTGGGTCTTTCCTTCCTTGGGTAGAGCAGCATCAAACCAGAAACAACACCTGCGATGGCTTTTCCACCTCCCTTTTGGCAGAGGACCGAGCTGCCCAGTCCCTGCTGAACAAGCTGATCCGCAGCAACCTGGTGGACACCACCAACCAGGTGGAGGTGCTGCAGCGAGACCCCAACTCACCGCTCTACTCCGTCAAGTCCTTTGAGGAGCTGCACCTGTAAGTGCCAACATGAGCTGTGTGTGATAGATTCATGTAGCAAGAGGTGGTCGTGCGGGGTTGTTGTTGATTATATAGGTGATCTCAGCTTTGCTGCAAGGGAAAACAGACCTGCTGTGACTTCACACTGGTGTTGTTCTGCTTCCTTAACCTTAGTGGCTGGATGTATCCCAAAAGGCAGAGCTCCTGTAGCACCCGTCAGACTAACTCCTGTCTTTCAGAAGGCAAACAGTGTGGGGGAGTTAGGGATGAGGCAGCTGGGCTAAGTGAGCCCTGTGTTGTGACTTGGTGCAGCCTTAGCAACTGTGTCAGAGCTGGGCTTGGCGCGTCCTTGAGCAGTGCAAGGTTACCTTTCAAAGGGCTTTTGTTCCAGCCGTCCTCTGAAAGTGATACCGTCTTTTCAAGCAGTGTGTTGTGCTGAGCAGTGGGAAGTGGTGGGCAGAACAAGTGCAACCTGCTTTGAGTAGAGCACTGCTTACAGCTAGGAGCTCACTGCCACCATGACCTGAGTTTCAGGTTGGATTAGTGGACAAGATTAGTGGCCTCTATTCCAGGATGGCCAGGATTGTCTGGAAAGCTGCTTTAGAACATGCAAGAAGCACAGCTGCAGCCTCTGGAGCTGTGATACGAGTTTTTCCATGTTGAAAGGCAGGCATCCAGGTTGGCTTAGTAAATTGAGGGTTGTTTTTTTGGTAAAGCTTCTGTTCCAAAGAGCACTGTGCTGCTGCTTGCAGCTTCCTGCCACTGATGGTGGCCATGCAGCACTGCAATCCCAGCAGGGATGCAGATGTCGAGGTCTGGCTGCAAGGTTTTTCTTGCCCTTTGGGATGGTGTAGCTGCTTGCCTCTAAGATATTCCAAGGCAAAGCTTAAGAGAGAACCCCTCTGTTTCCAGGAAACCACAGCTCCTGCAAGGAGTCTATGCCATGGGCTTCAACAGACCATCAAAGATACAGGAGAACGCCCTGCCCATGATGCTTGCTGAACCGTACGTACATGTGCCTTTCTGCTTCCTCAGTGTAGGAAAGGTCTGAAAGATTTTCCTTTCAGAGAAGGGAGGACAGCGCTGGGGCTGAGGGGAAAGGATGGAGCAGTGCCACATCTCAGAGCTGTGGGAATGGCTCAGCCTGCACTTGCTCTCCCCCAGCGTTGTGGGGTGGTTCGTTTTCCTGAGCTCACACTGATGTTGAACCCTGCTGTGTGTCGCAGCAGCCCGCAGAACCTGATTGCACAGTCTCAGTCTGGTACTGGCAAGACAGCTGCCTTCGTCCTCGCCATGCTCAGCCGTGTTGAACCTGGGAACAAGTACCCACAGGTGAGCTGTAGCTCCCAAGTACCCACAGGTGGGTTGTAGCACAGGTGAGCCCTTCTGTGGAGGCTTGGGGTGGTGCAGAGACTCCCCACCGAAGGGCCTGGGCTTCTGTTGAGGCTTTTTAAACCCAATTTCCTTGTGAGATAGTTGAGCAGTGTTACTGAGGCCTGAATTCTTTCCTTAAAAAAATCCTGTTGGTGTTGGTTGTCTCATGGTCATTATTCCTCTGTCCCCTCCAGTGCCTGTGCCTTTCCCCGACATACGAGCTGGCACTTCAGACAGGAAAAGTGATTGAACAGATGGGGAAGTTTTACCCAGAGCTGAAGCTTGCATATGCTGTCCGAGGCAATAAATGTGAGTAAGCTGAAACACCACCAACAGACTGCAAATGAAAATAATTTTCCTTGGGTGCAATACAGCACTGGAACATTAATGATTTTTAAACATCTGTACAGAATATGAACTTGATGTAACGAGAATTAACTTAGTGGGTGTCCTGGGACAACGATGAATGCCTGTGGTTTTACCATGGTTTATTCCTTAGCTCAATCTGAGCTCAGTAGGAGTTATATTGTGGCTGATCTCAGAGCTTGACGGGTGGTTTTCTGTCTCAACAGTGGAGAGAGGTCAGAAGATCTCAGAACAGATTGTAATTGGCACACCTGGCACTGTGCTGGACTGGTGCTCCAAGCTGAAGTTCATAGATCCCAAGAAAATCAAAGTGTTTGTCTTGGACGAGGCTGACGTGATGATAGCAACCCAGGGCCATCAGGATCAGAGCATCCGCATTCAGAGGTAAGCATTACAGATATTGTGTAACATAGGGGCAGCAGGGCTACGTTCTTGGCTTAGTGACTTCCACAACAAAGCAGCAAGATTAAAACAATACCTTTAGCTCTAATCCTGGCATCTGATAGAGGCAGAACGCTATGGAAAGATGAGTGGTTGCAATTTTCTTCTGGAATAAGCCCCAGAGCATGGTTTTATTCCTTTTTTTTTTTTTTTTTTTTTTAAGAATGTGAGCCTGTAAGATGTGGGAATGATCAGGTGTTGATGAGAGAAGCATGAGGCTTTGCAGCCACTGAAATAACTGGCTCTGAGGTTGTTGGTCTGCGTTGCCTGGGGCATCCATCCAGCAGGAGATTCCAGGGTGCCACGTGGGAATGCTGCTCACTTTGCTCTCTCTTGCAGAATGCTCCCCAGGGACTGCCAGATGCTTCTGTTCTCAGCCACTTTTGAAGATTCTGTGTGGAAATTTGCTCAAAAAGTTGTTCCTGACCCAAACATTATCAAGCTGAAGAGAGAGGAGGAGACACTGGACACTATTAAGCAGTATTACGTTCTGTGCAATAGCAGAGATGAGAAGTTCCGTGCTCTCTGTAATATCTATGGTGCTATCACCATTGCCCAGGCCATGGTCTTCTGCCACGTGAGTCCTTTTGGGGAAAGTTACTTCCACCAACCCCATTGGCCAGGTGTCCTTTTCAGAATGGAACCCAAGGAAGGGATGGGGAAGTCTTACAGTTCATCTGATACGTAGCTCTTCCTGGCCCTCAAATTTGGTAATTGCTGTCATATGTGAGGGGTTTCTCTGTGAGCTACACCAAGGCTTTTCCCTGGAAGCCACCATAGATCTGAGAAAAAGCAGTGCAGATACAGAGCTCAGCTGGTGAAGCTCAGACAGGATGGAACCTGTACTGTCTGCTGCAGCAGCCTGCTTTTCTGCTGCCTCCAGGTGTCAGACATCAGAGTTCAGAAAACCAATTGGAAACAGTTTAATTCAACACTGTGTAGAGCCTCTGTTGGATTTCCCAGCTTCTTCCTGCTCAAACGTTGCCCCTTTCCAAGCTGAGTAGTTTTGTTTTAATGGCGATGCTTCTGAGACTTCAGCGTATGTACACAATGCAAGTCTCGCTTGTAAAGTGGAGTAAAACTTCCTCCCAATGACAGGCTTTGCTTTGTGTTTCAGACCCGGAAGACAGCTGGCTGGCTGGCAGCAGAGCTCTCGAAGGAAGGCCACCAGGTGGCACTGCTCAGCGGGGAAATGATGGTGGAACAGAGAGCCGCGGTGATAGAGCGCTTCCGAGAGGGCAAGGAAAAGGTGCTGGTGACTACCAACGTCTGTGCCAGAGGTAAGGTGAGGCAGAGCTGTGGCAGGAGGGGCAGAAGCAGTGCTTCATTCACATCGCTGGGCGGTTTGCAGAAAGCATTTCTATCCTCAAGTTCCACCCTGGACAAATGAGGGGCCTAAGGTGACTTTGAGCAGCTCAGACTGTTTTCCATTAGCCATGCTGGTGGGGTTCTCTGTGCTGATAGCTGGATGGCTTGTATGTCAAAGTACCTCAGAAATACCTTGTGAAGAAGGTTTATTTCCAGCTGCACTTGCAGGTTCTGTGGGCTGGTTGTTGCTGCTTCTTGTGTTTCTTCTTCAGAGTTTGAGACTGGCTGTTAAATCTTCATTCAGTCTGGGGTGACCACACGGCAGCTGTCTGAATATCACACCACAGGAGGCTGTTCCTGCTACAAAATCATGGCATCTGATGCTTTCTTTTATCAGGGATCGATGTGGAGCAGGTCTCTGTTGTTATCAATTTTGACCTTCCTGTGGACAAGGATGGAAATCCAGATAATGAGACCTACCTGCACCGCATCGGGCGCACGGGTCGCTTCGGCAAGCGAGGGCTGGCGATCAACATGGTGGACAGCAAGCACAGCATGAATATCCTCAACAGGATCCAGGAACACTTCAGTACGTACCCTCAGGCTTTTTTCCCTAAATTTAGATGTCGTTTCTGCATAATTCTGAGTTTCTGTAGATGTGAGCAGATTTGGCTGACGGCTGTTTGTTGAGCCCGAGCGGATCAGTGTAACTCCTCAGGAGGAGGCAGCTTTCCCTTTGCTGCTCTCTGGTGTTGGTGTCTGACTCGTTTCTTGTCTTCCACAGGCAAAAAGATCAACAGATTGGATACTGACGACTTGGATGAAATTGAGAAGATAACTAACTGAAGGACAGCTGCTGGAACCCGTGCGTACCCTGCTGTGGAAGCTCTCCCACTCCAATTGGATCAGATTGGCACGCCTCTCAGCTCGTCCCGAAGAGGACTCCTAAGATACGAGTACACAAAAATTACCTCATTTTAAAAATTGCAGTTGGACTTTCAAATGTGCAACTAAGGGGGGGGAGGAAGAGGAAATGTTTACAGAAGCTTTTAACATTTCTTAGTCTAGCCTTAAAATGGGAAGATCTTTTGAATGCTAAGAAGTAAACTTGCCACGAGTGGGCAATGTGTAATTACTGAAAACTAATCTGGGGGAAGAAAAAAAAAAAAAAAAAAGAAAAAAGCTTTATTGCTTTTAATTGAAGCAAAGTTCAGCATAAACACGATCTGTTAAAAGACAAAAAAAGAAACGAAACCAAGGCAGCTGGTTTTTGGGAAAAAACTCAACTTGTACAAAATAGGATGTCACCTTCTGAGCTCTTAAGACTCATTTCTGGCTTAATGATGGATTTGCCCAGCTTCTCGTTAGGTAAATTGTCCAGGGAGGGTCTCCAGTAAGTCAGAGTCTCTAACACAGGTGCAGTGTTGCTTTTGCTGGGCAGTACTTTCTTTTTACTTTGTCCTTGATCTGTTAGAACAGCCGCTGTGCAGTGGTGACAGTGCTGAAGTCAGTGCTCGAGAAATTCACCTGAAGCATTTAACCTTGCCAAACTATTGGGTGGGTGGGGAATGGGGGGGGATGGTGTGAAGGGAACTGTACTAATTCGTTTTCTGAATAAATTTGCCTCTGTAAAATGCTAGCATCCATTGGAGTGGGGGTTAGCCACCTTCAGGCAGGTGGTGCTGGTTCTGAGATGCTGCTGCGTGAATCATGTATACAGAACTGCTGGATTTCACTGACCAATAATAGAAGTATTTATCTGGCTTTAAAAAAGAAAAAAGAAAAAAATCCTAACAGCGTGTGTTGACCAAAAAAATTCCTTTTAGAAATGCCAAATTGTACCTGTGATGGGATGCTTCAATATCAGAGGTTAGATGGTGGAGGGGAAGTGTTCCCCGCTTTCATTGCGTCCGCAGTGCAGCTCAGCCATGCCCTTGCCTCAAGGTGACCCACGCCAGAGAAGGGACGAGCAGCAACTTCTGTGGCTTTGAGTTGGGTTGGGACCACTGCAACACGCAGGAAAAGCCTGCAGGTTGCATCCCCAGCCTGGTTTGCAGGAGATGGAGGCTCCTGAGCTCTTGGGGATGCGCGTGAGCAGCCACCGGCCGCTATTCGGTGTAGGAATCACTTCCAAACAGATGTATACATTGTAAATTGAAAACTAGGAATTTATTCTGCAATTCTGGCCGTCATATTCTGTTCAAAGACAGGAACGTGGATCCTTTTACCAAGTAAAAAACAAAACAAAACTAAAAGAGGCTCGTTTAAAATGTACCTAAAATTTTAGGAAACCGTGCACCCTTTTATCGATTTGTATAAAGGCTTTAGTGGGGAGGGGGGAAAAAAAAAAAAAAGAAAAAAAAAGAAAAAAATCTGTTAAACTCTTTTGTATTCTGGGGTGTATCTATTTTTATTCTGTTGGAAACCTATTTAAAGTGGCAGGTGAGTGAGTGCTTGCGTGCAGAGTGGAAGACTTGTTGCAATCACCTCCTTTCGTGGTACAGCTGAACGACCTCGTGACAGCAGTGAGTTGAATTGTCATGAAAGCTGCTGCTGGGCCTGTGTGCTGTTTCTAATGTACTTTTAATTGGAATAAAGAACACATACCGACTGATGCTTCAGCTTGTTTCTTAATGCCTTCTTGTTGTTGAAGAGCTGTAGGTAAGGAGCGGCCCAGACAGGAGCACTGATCCATTTTCTATTCAGGAACATCTCAAGGTGATGTTTCACCTCCTGCTCCTACAGGGAACAGTTTGCAAAGGGCAGAGGGGGAGAACTGGGGCAGCAGCTTCTTCCTGCACTGCATTTGCCTAGATGGAGACTCGATGTACTTTTCTGTAGAAAAATACACTTCTTTGGAGACACTGCAGTCCACGGGGGTTGGTTGGAGGGCTGAGCTGTCTGACCCAGGCCATCTCTGGAGCATTCATTTTCAGCTTGGTGAAGAGGAGGCCGAGCCTCCAGCAAACAGAAATCATTGCCAGTTCAAATTTTAGCTGAGAAGGTTTTATTGATTTTACCATCGCACTGTATGAAAATACTCTGACAGCAGAAGTGACATCACATACACAGACCAGGCACCAGTCCCTGCGTGCTAACACTGCTGTGCTGTTCTACCACCCACATCCGTGGTCCTGAGCTGTCCACATTCTCAAGGCTGCTTCAATACCATAACAGAGTGGCTGTGAAAGGTCTGATGAAAGCATCCCAGGTCTCATGCTCTCCCTGAAGATGCTGGCATTGCTACAGCTGGCCTACCAACAGCTGCAGCAGAGACCTGGACCCTTGAACACTGACTTTGGAATGAAATTCAACATTTTTGGTCATTACCAGAATGAATTTTCTACTGTTATTGCTCTTGTGAGCTGCTCTGGCAATTCTGCTGAGCTGAAAAGCCTGGGTTTTGCCTCATGATATTATAAAATGAGCTCAGCTGTGTGGCAAGCTGTCCTTTTTTTTTTTAGCACGAACATATTAAGTTGCCCTACTGGCAATTTTTGACAAAACAACTCTGCAACAACCATGTTGGTTCAATAAAACAAAACTGCTAGGTGAGACAATTCCTCTTTCAAAGCCAATTAATACAGAATTATAAGCAAAAAAAAACCCCAAACCTCCCACAGCAGCACTTGCTGGGCACGAGGACTAACTCATTTCAGCATAAAAGCATTAAATGAACTATTTTGCAGCATCCCACCTTGACTGTCCAGCTCCTGTTAACTACCAGTTGTTCAAACAAGAGAAGAAAAACTGAGGAGAAAATTCCACTGCTCACCAATGCACCACAATCCAGCTGAGTTTGACAGAGTAAAACAGTTCTGCTTCTGTCTTCCCGAATGTGTGATCCCCTCTGGGAAGTGGCACCTTCAGAGAAGAGGGCACAGAAGAAGGTTCCTGCTCCAAGAACAGAACAAACATCTAAGAAGGAAATTGTTAATTTCAAAAACCAAAGCTGGTGGCACTCAGAAAGGAACTTGTGGATAAAAGACACTGTCCGTGCAGTCAGTCTAGGTGGATACACTTGAAGCAGCACTTCAACACGTGCTTTTGGTAACCACGAGTCTGCTTCAAGGGAACTTTTAGAAAGATGAAGAGGATCAGGCTTCTCCAGTGCTCAGCCCATGCTTACAGGTCGGCGTCCTGCTGCTCGGCCTGCCGGATGCACAGCACAGATTTGTGGGGGATCCCACACTCCTGCAAGGACCTGCTGAGGTCATGGAAGCTCCGTCTGGGCACCTCCGTGGTTTCAATGCTGCAGCGTTCGTATTTGGCAGCTGTTTGGTGTTCTGCTATAGCAAGGACTGTCTGGAGACTGTCTGTGGGCTTGAAGTGATGTTCAAATCGTTGACCGGAAGGAGACCGAATAGCAAGCAGCAAACGTGACTCTTTCTGCAGAGGTTCTTCCAAACTCAGAGTTGATAACAAAGAGCTCTCTTGCCTCATTTTCCTTCCTGGCTTCTCAGGAGCACACGAGGCTTCTTCATTAGGGACATGGCTTTCTGGTGACCTGCAGGCAGACCTTTGCTCTCCAGAAGGAACTGCAGTTTTTGGAGCATCCTTCTGTCCCCAGCTCGCATCCAGATGGCTGCTCTGCTCTGCTGGACCTTCCACACCCTTTCGGCCAATGGAGGGGAGCACTCTGTATTTGTTCAGGGAGGACGAGCTCCGTAATGGCACCTGCTGCAGGAGCTCAGGAATCTCCTCTGGGGATATCTGGCCGGAGGGGAACACTGCTTTCATAGATGATGCTCTCCGGCTGCTCTGTAAGTCATGTGGAGCTGCTGGCGATGATGGCACCGCACAAGGATAGGTGTCTGTGGTCCCAGAGTAATTGAAGGTCGACCTCGTGCGACCCTTGGCAGATTTCGGCCGGGTCATGTGCATGGTGATGGCGTTTGGCTGAAAGACAGGGACCGCCGTGCTTGAAGGGAAGTAGCAGCAAAGTGGTACTGGGTTCAGAAGAGCTTCTGTGGCCATTGCTTCCCAAAACACCTGCAGTTGGGAAAGCAGAATGAAAAGTTACAGAAAAAGGCTTAAAATGGCCTTAATTTCCCTGCTGATTTCGTGCTCCATATCATCTAATAGCAAAGATCTGGCGTGTCGCTGTCTGAATCCTGGCTCAATGCTGGCAGCCAGAGCCAATGGGACACACACCAATGTAGGTGCACAAATTGCTTACAGCTGACTGGTCTCCCCAAAACAAGCAGAAGGAATGGAACAACCACTCAGTGCCCATCCCAGGCAGGGCTCTGAGGAGCAGCACAACACACACTCCTCCAGCCAGCTGCAGTAACACGGGGGCGGGAGGTGTTTGATTTACTCCTGCTAACAAACGTGCTCCAAGGCAACAAAGAGGAAATCCTGAATGCATTGCAGCACTTATATACACACCTATATAAACGTTTAGATACATGGTTACACCCCACACAACCAAAATGCCCTCAGCCACCACAATGAGACACCTCCAAGTGAGGGTCTCCACCCCCCCCAGCACAGAGCAGTTTAACCTTGGGTGCCCGAACTGCTCCACGGGGTTGGGACAGAGCACTGCAGCACCCACACGGGCCCAAAGTGCTGTGCCTCGTGTCTTGGGGTGGCAGTGGGCCCCGTTTTGGGGTAAGCCCCAACCCCACCGTGCAGCCCAGCTTCCTAGCAGAGCCTCTAGTGCCCCAGTCCCAAGCTGAGCCCAGCCCAGATCCTCAGCCAGTCCCCAGCTGAGCCCAGTCCTGCCCCCACAGCCAGGCCCCAGCCCCACAGCCCGCCCCAGACCCCAGTCCCCAGCCCCACGGCCCGGCCCCGCCGCCTCACACCTGCCACCCCAGGGCCGCCCGCGCCCGCCGGTAAACACAGCCGCGTTGCCACGGCGACCGCCCCACTTCCGGCTACCACCGAGAGGAGCGGCCGCGCTGGGCAGAGCGCCCCCTTGCCGCGGTCCTCCGAGCGCAATATCACGCCTTAAGCTCACCCAAACTTTGCTGTTTTAACCCCAAAAAGTGACCTGAGCCTTTTGTTTTGCTCAGGATAAGTGTTTAAAGCCACACAGCCCCACTCCAGCAACCGCTGGGTAGATCTGGACGGATAAACCCCAAACCCATCCGTTGGGATGAGAGCTCCTGCCCGGCGCACGCACTGACCGCCGTAACCCAGCGCCTCCACAAAAGGCCCCGACCCCCCTGGTGTGGGGCAGGGTGGGATCAGAGCTGCCTCCAGCCTCACCCCCCCTCGCTGTGCACACAAAGCACCGTTTTCTTACTGATAGATTTCCTCCCTTGGAAGCAGGGTTAATGACCAAGGGTGGAGCAGTGCCTATGAATGCAGGCAGAGCTTGCTGTCTGTTTGCTCTGGGCTGCCTGGCTGCTCTGCAGTGATAGCAGCCTTTGTGTGTTATCTCCTCAGGTGCTCTGCTTCTCTTTGCATCACGTCGTGGCTGTAGTGATTCAATAACCTGTGCTCCAAAGGCATCCCCCATGGGGCTCCCATGGCTTCCAGCCTGCTTTGACCACGGTTTCGTGTTGCAGACCTTTGAGAAGCCTCAGGCTCTCCCTTGCGCTGGTTGTACCAGATTTGGGGAAGATTGCATGGGAAAGACTGAAGAGCAACCAACTGAAGGGCTGCAGAGGACAAGCTGCTAACAGCACCCATTAGCTACACTGCCAAGGCTGGAACACCGTGTCTGTAAGCAGAGCCTCCACCTGACCAGAAATCCACCACTTGTGTCCCAACCCCACGGCAAGGTTTCATGGTTTTGTGCAAGGGGTGAGGACAGGGCACTGACAAGGGGCAGGGGGAGGACCTCTCCCCTCTCTATCCATATAAAGCAAACCCGCCAAGCCCCAGGGCTGCAGGGAGAGGAGGGTGGGATTTTATTGCCCCCATTTCATCATCAGCCCCAGGTGCTGCTCGCTGTCCTCTCCCTCCGTTGTGAAGATGAGGAATCTCCTGCTCGCCTTGCTGCTGGCTTACGGTGAGTCGGTTGGTGAGGCTGGGGTCTCACCCCCCCTGCATAAAACCATACAAACTCACGGGCTTTGGGTGTCTTTTGTCCGAGCTTTGCCATTTCCCTGCCATGCTCAGTGTGGTCGTGGGGGGTCGGGTGATGGGCCATGCTGGTGGCACTCTGTCCCTCCATCCATTTCTGCAGGGCTGCCTCCGGCACGTGGCAGCATACTGGAGCTGGAACGCATGATCAGAGTGACCACAGGGAAGAGTGCCTTGCTGTCCTATAGCTGGTATGGCTGTTTCTGCGGCATCGGGGGCAGAGGGACCCCAGTGGACCCCACTGACACGTGAGTACCTGGAAAATCACGCTGCTGGTCACCTCATGTTTGGGGCTTGTGCTTCCCTCACCTCTGACACATCTCCTGCAGCTGCTGCCATGCCCATGACTGCTGCTACAGGCAGCTGCGAGAGAACAGCTGCAGCCCCCTGATAACCCTGTACCAATTCCATGTCACCGATGGGGACATCACCTGTGGTGAGTGCCAGTGAGATTGCCTGGCATGGCGGTGAGAGCATGGGGATGGCACAGCAGCACTGGGGCAGAGCATCACGTTTGTCCCCTGCAGGTGATGAGCAAAGCTGGTGCAAGAGAGAGACCTGCCTGTGTGACAGGGCCATGGCTTCGTGCTTCGCCAGCGCTCTGCCTTCCTACAACGTGTCCTACCGCTTCTACTTCAAGCTGAGGTGCAGAGGGAGCAAGCTCCAGTGCTGAAATCTGCACACGTCTGCCGGTTTTGAGTGCCTTCCCTCGTTGCTGTGGGAAGGACAGGGTGATGTGGGTGCTGAGAGGGGCTGCAGCCCTCCTCCTGGTGAGGCGATGTGCAGGGTGAGCAGGGCGCATGCGATGGCTGGAGATCCCCAGCTCCCCAAAAGCGAGTCCTTGTCCCTTCCTCCTCTCTTTTCTCTACTGATTTTGTTTTCTAGCAAAAAGGAACTAAATAAACGGTGTGAAAAATGCTCTGTGGTGTTTTGCTGTTGGACCAGTGAGAGATGGATCTGTCCCACGCTCAATCGCATCGAGAAATGGGGACAAATACATGCCACCAAGTAAAACTCCCTGGGGTTTGTCAATAAAACTTCCCTGCAGCGAGCCTGGGGTTGGTGACTTCTCCCAACATCCCCTCCTCCTTCTCTGAACTCACTCCCAGAGCTAACGTGCAGAGCAAGCTTCATATTTTGATGGTCAGGGGATCATCCCTTCCTACTGCAGTCTGTCAGGAAAGCCATTTTTTGCCAGTTTTCAAGGATTGCCTGCCCCCTTTGAGCCTTTTTAGGGCTTTGATTTACACTTTCTGAATCAGGGCTGGTTATCCCACAGTACAGCATCAGCAGGGCTGGTAAAGCAGAGGAAAACACCCCCGAGCTGCTAGGGCTGGGGCAGAGTGTATTGCCTCCCTCCTACACTGGAAGTGACACCGCTTTGCTGTCATCACTGCTGGCATGGATGGGGTGGGGGGATTTCCTGAATTCACATTAAGGGGAAGGATGGTGCCTTCTCCTTTCTAGAAAAGCCCCACTTGCAGAACCGGATGAGTTGAGCGTTCACAGAAGGTTTGTGGAAGTGAAAGCAAGCCCTATATAAATGGAGCCATGCCAACCACGCACCTATGATCGGCAGAGGCTTTCCAGAGGTGAGCAGGGATGGAGGAACACCTTCCTTCCTTTCCTACCTTAACCATAACCTGTACTGCAAGCAGGGATGGAGGCACAGGCAGAGAAATCAGTGCTGAGCAGCAGAGGAAAGGCAGTCTGAGACACCAGTCCAGAGCTGTGTCCCCTCAAGGGCTTCAGCTTTTCCTGCTTTCTCTATATTCTGCTTTTTTTCCTGCTCTCCACCACCTGCTCCCCTTTGCTGTTCCATACCTGACACCCGAAATGCAGCATCTATTGCCAAAGCCATGGCTGGGCTGCAATGGGCATTTTCTCCTTGCTCCATCCCCAGCTGGGGAGCAGGAAGGAGAGAGGTCGGTCACCTGCTGCAAGAGGCTTGGTGTGCAGTGGGGAGATGACCTGGCATTGGGTTCCTCTTCCAGGGCGGTAGGAAAGATGAATGCTCTCCTTGCACTGGCCATGCTGTTTGCTTGGGGTAAGTGTCCTCACCTGCATCAAATAGAGATGTCAGAGCTGTGGCTTTCTCAAGCTTTCACTTTCCACCATCACTTCCCCAAAACACATAACAACCCCCCAGATAGCAGCTCTCCTGTGCTGGGGATGAGTTTCCTCTCCAGCACAGCAGGTAAGACCGTGGTGGGATGAGTTGGTGGTGGAATATAGCAGGGGATACCCAGGGGATGACAAAAAAGGGGAGAAAAGTGTTTCTGTCATCACACTGATTCCCCTCCAGGTTCGTCGCTGGCTGGTGGGAGTCTGTGGCAGCTGCAGCAGGTGGTCACAAAGTTGACGGGGAAAAATGCCATACTGCATTACTCCTTCTATGGCTGCTACTGCGGCGTGGGGGGCCAGGGGCAGCCCAAGGATGCCACGGACAGGTAAGCACCCATTTAAAAATCTCCCTGCTCAAATTTCTCATTCGAATCCGAGGGGTGTGGGAAGCAGGGGAGAAAATCTGAAAGCTCAGAGCCCTGCGCAGGTGCTGCCAGCTGCACGATGCCTGCTATGACAGCCTCCAGAAGTACCACTGCAACGCCAAGCAGCAGTGCTACCAGTACAGCTGGCACAGCAACCGCCTCACCTGCAGTAAGTGGGGATGCTGAAAACGGGGCTCCTCCCTTCTCAAAATGAAATGAAATCGAATCAAAACCTGTGCTGCTCGCAGAAGGGGACTCGTGGTGTGCCCAGATGTCCTGTGAGTGCGACCGCAGCCTGGGGCTGTGCCTGAGGAGGAGTGCAAAGAGCTACAACAGGCGTTATGTTCTGTACCTCAAGAGCAAGTGCAAGTGATGAGCACGTGCAAAGTGAAGACTCTTCGGGATTGGCCCTCTGCTCCAGATGGGTTTTGCATCTGGAGCTGAGTTCCTGCACGGACCCGCATTCGTGTTGAATTTAATCGATGTAAAATTGAAAATAAATTATGTGCTTAAATCATCTTGGTCCTCTATGAGCTGGAGCCCAGCATTTCCCTCCCGGTGCTTCCCGTTACATTCCAGATTCTCCTAGCACACACACAGTACCACCCTGTGCTACACAGAGCAGCTCAATAACCTCTCAGCACCCTCAAATGCTGCCTAAAGACCCCCAGAGCATCCCCAGTAACCTCCCTAGCACCTCCCAGTGTGCTCCCAGTGCCCCTTAGTTTTGTCCAGAGCCTCCTAACACCCTCCCAGTGGACCCCAATCCTTGCTAGAAATCCCCAATATGCTCCCAGTGCTGCACAGCACCCCACAATAATTTCTCTATGCCCTCCCAGTGCAGCTCAGTACTGCCTTGAGCCCTCCAGTATCCTGTTAGTGCTGCTTAGTGTAGCCTAAAGGTTTCCAGTGCCTTTCCTCTGAGTTTCAGCATTGCCCAAAGCCTTTCAATTAAATGCCAGTGCTCTGTGGTAATGTCTAGAACCTCCCAGTGCCCCCCAGTGCAACCTACAGACACCCAGTACTCTTCTAACGCCTCAAAAATGAGACTTTGGACGCTCAGCATGGGGCTTTAGATCAACAAAATTGGGTTTGGGGAGCTGAAAAATAGGTTATGGACCCTCAAAATGGGGCTCAAAATGGGCATATGGAATGAAAAAAAGATGACTCGAGCCCTCAAAATTATGACTTGCACCCTATAACTGGACTTGTGAACCCAAAGAATGACTCCCTAGACTGAAAAATTAGAGTCTGGGTCCTGCAAACAAGATTACAAGCCCTTAAAGTTAGTACTTGGATGTTCAAAAAGGGACTTTGTAACCAAAAATCAGGACAGTTAGATCCTCCAAGTGGCATTTTGCAGTGTAAGATAAAGTCTGGGCTCAAAGAATAAAGTTCAGGACCCAAAAAAATGAAGATGGGAGGGTGCCTGGGGTCTGTAGGCAGTTGAGCACTGAGAAAGTCCTGAGGACATCTAGAGAGCAATGGGAGGGAACTGGGAGCATACTGGGAGGCTCTTGGGGGGTTACTGGGAGGGCGTTTGGAGGTCTCTAGATAGCGCTGGGGGTGTACTGGAAAGCTCAAGACAATACTGGGAGACAGCAGGAGGGCACTGGGCTGTTACAGAAAGCACTGGGAGTGTAGCAGGAGGCTACAGGGAGCAGCAGGGGGTACTGGAATGGTGCCTGGGGGTCCCCAGACGGCAGCGAGGGGCTCCAGGCTGCGTCACACCAGGCTGTGGGTTTGGCCGGCAAGGGACGGGGCGTAGCAGGACGGCGTGTGGGGACAGGCGAGAGGCATTTCTGCACTTCCAGGCAGGAGCTGGAGGCACAGGGCAGCGTTCGGCCGGCGGTGAGGGATTGGAATTGGAACCGGTGCCATTTCCTGGTAAGAGACCCCAGCCTGACCCCGTCCCACTGGGGGTCATGGCATTGCAGAAGCAAAAATAGGGCTGGGGCGTTGGGAGGAGGGGGAGGAGGCGGCACGCTGAGCTGTTTTCCTTGCCTCGTGATGAAGTGCTTTGAGGGGAAATCTCAGCTGAGGAGATGCTGCTGCCAAGTCCTCTTTGGTGCGAGGAGCGGAGGGACGCGAGCTGGAGGGGTGGGCGGTGGGACAGCAGGAATACGTTTGCTTTTGGCCAAGAGGCAGCAGCACCGTGTGAGGGAGCCCTCCTGCCTCCCTCCCTTCAACTTCTGGAGGAATTCAACGTGATTTCAGCAGGGCAAGGTTGGCAGGGCAGCGCCTGTTTCTCCCCCAGGTGCAGCGAGAGGAAGATGAAGGTCCTGCTGATGCCGGCGCTGCTGCTCGCCTGCGGTGAGTGGAGCTGCGACAGAAAAGGAGATCCCAGCCAAACCTGCCCCACTCCAGCCGACCAGGGCTTGTTTATCTCGCTCACAAAATCCCATTTTCCGGTTGCTTCAGGCATGCTCACAGCTCGTGGGAAGCACCCACACACGTTTGCTCCGGGGCTGGAAGGAAGCACCGTGGGAAACCTGACTGCCCATGGCTGTGGCTCGGGATGGGGCCGTGGTCGTGCTGCTTTCATGGACAGGTACAGCATCAGCAAGCGACAGCAGAAGGGAAACGGGATTTAGGGGAAGTGAGGCAATGCTCACCCCTTCCTGCAGCCTTGTCAAGGCAGAGAACAGCTGAAATAGATGGGATGGCAGCACAGAGCTGGGCTGGGCTGTGCAGAAAGGCTGGAGCCAGCAGTGGATGCGGTGATCATTATGGGTCCCTTCCAACCTGGGATATTCTGGGGTTCTGTGAAAGGCTGCAGGGGGAAGCTGAGAAGAGGTGGGTGTGGGAGCAGGCTGAGGATTGCCCTGGGTGACTTAGTGCAGAAGATGCTGTGGGCAGGTTGGAGAGCAGCTACCGGCCTGTTTGGGGCAGGGCCAGGCTCTCATTCTCCTTGCAGGTGCTGCCTGCTCCGTGCCTGCTGCTACGCCAAGCTGGCCGCACGCCGCTGCCGCGTGGGACAAACCCAACGCCTCCCTGTGCCCCAGCCGGGGGTCCCTGCCTGCAGTAAGTCCCCACGGCCACGCTTTAGGATCCTGCCACTCGATGGCCTTGATAAAGTCCCCACTGCCACGCTGGCAGCTCCCTCGGTTCTTCCTACAGCCACCATCCCAGCACCGTGCTTCCTCTCGCTCCCATAGGCTCCGGGACGCGGTGCCAGCGAGCAGCCTGCAGGTGCGAGCGTTTGGCTCTGCTGTGCCGGGCACGCAGCCGGGCGCTGCGCAGGTGTCGAGGCAGACGCTGCTGATGGAGAAAGGCTCCTCGGAATAAACCCACCTCCATGCTGGTAAGCAAAGCGGAGCTCGGCGCAGCGCCAGGAGCGCTTCCCAATGCTCTTCTTCAGGGCTTTTTGGCTACGACAGGAGGACAACCGCCCTTTTGTGAAGCTGCGTCATTGGACACTGGGTGTGAGGAGGGCAGCGCAGATGTAATGTTTCTGCTCAGAAAAACAAGGGAGGAGCAGACACCTGTGCCTTGTCACAGCAGAGGGCGAGATGATGGAAGCAGTCTTGCTGTTGGCCTTCACCCCTTTTGGCTCAAGCTCCCCGTTTGTAAATCACTGCACGGAGATGTTGGCTCCCTCAGCTTCTTGCTTCGCTGCAGAATCTTGTATGTTGCTCCAAAATAAAACCAGAGAGCACAAAGCTTCGGTCCTCTGTGACTTCATTGTGTTCAGTGACAACCCCTAGCACTGGGGGAAGCTCATCTGTTAGTAGGGCTTCCTGCGGAGACACCAATAAAAAAAACACCCAGCCCTAAGGAGCAGAGCTGAGCAGCAGGATCCAGAACCTGCTTATATTGCTGCCCACTGGTACCATCCCCTTCTTCAGAAAGGAGAAGCCAGTCCATGCTCCCTGAAGGGCGACGCATCCCCCACGGTGCTCACTGGCACCCCTCAGCCTTCAGATCCCTACAATTGCATCTTCCCTGAGGCAGAGAAATGGAAGCTGCTGTGAAAGTCAGTGGGCAGGCGTGATGCTGCTGCAGGAGGGCTGGCTGCCAGCGAGCTTTGCTGCGATGGGACGGCGGGGAAATCACGCTTGCCTCACAGTCAGAGCAGAACAAAACATGTTTCTCATCAGAAAAGAATGTTTTGGCCTTATTTTGCAACAATCTCCAGCATGTCCCTTATGAAAAGGCAGTTCAGGCAGCAGCTGCTTCCTCTCTCCCCAAGCATCCTCACGATGCAGGTTTTCTGCCCTGCAGGTAAATTCAGCGCAGTTGATCTCATGGGAGAGTTTGGAGAGTGCTGCAAATCCTGTGGGGCTCTGTAACAAAGTACAACCCCCAAAACAGTGACAAAAGTTGGTGCCCCCAGGAGCGCCAGCTGCAATTCACACCCTAGCTTGTCCCAGATGTGATGACAGTGGTACTGGGAAACACTCCTTGAACAAGGAAGCATCCCTGAATAAGGAAGTATCCCTTGAATCAGAAATGCTCCCCACCAGCTGCAAACCAGGCACCCACTGCGTAGCCCTGGGGGGGCACAAACACCCACTAGGAAGGAGAGTGCAGCCCTGCGCCAAGCAGCTGCTGTTTGCGAGGTGTAAATCAAGGATCCTTGTCAGGATGGGACACAGAGGTGATTCAGCTGACAGATTGCACACCAGGATGAGTTAAAACACGCTCTCCCTGTTTCAATTTGATATATTTTTCTACTCGGACATCCGGCTATACAAATCAGCTCACTTGGAGCTCCACAGGCAGCTCTGTTAGCTCAGATGCTGCAGAAATGCTGAAAGCAGCACTGGAATTGGTGCATGGGGGGGGGGAAAGAAGGCAACTCCATGGAAACATGCCAAACTCATTAATTATTACCAGCAACCACAGCCAGACCCCAAGAATGTTGTTACAGCACTTGCTGGGGCACAAAGATGTGCAATGTTTAGCATCACTTGGGACTGAGCACTGAGCATCAGCAAAGCCCACAGCTCTGCATCTCACCTACATCAGGACAGCAGAAAGGGAAGATGCTTTGCACTCTGCATTTTTTCCCTGTCCAAGCAAGCAATCGGGGAAACAGTAAGATACAGCACGGTGCTTTCAAAAGCCACCTAGAGACTACATTGTTCCTGTTTTCCCTCCAGTTCTCCCTGTTTGTGCAAAGTACTGAGATAATCAGAGTCATGCACAGACAAGACTTCACTCTCATTTCCAGTCCATGTAAACATCCCCTGCCCTCCCATCAAAGGGCATCCCGACGTTTCCAAGAAAGGGAATTGCTCCTGAGCAGGCCTCCAAGATGCCAGGAGCAGCTTGCACGTGTAACGGAACCGATATGATGAGGACTGTCAATATTTGCCCACTTTGGAGAAATCAAAGGAGGAATCGTGCTGAGCAAACACACGTTGTCTATAAAACGTGCAGCTGGGCTCACACTCAGCACCCTGGGATCATCCTGCTCCAGTGCTGCCCATCACGAGGCCATGAAGCTCCTGGTGCTCCTCGTCTGCCGTAAGTATTCCTTGCATGGTGATGGGACAAGGCTGGGCTGATGGCTCCTCTTTTTTAGTCCATTTTTAGAGGGTTCTCTTTCCAACGCCACTAACAGCATGTCTCCAGTTGCAGGGCTGGCTCCCGCGGGCTGCAATGTGGCTCAGTTTGGTGTCATGATTAAGGAGAAGACTGGGAAGTCTGCGCTGTCCTACAATGGCTACGGCTGCCACTGCGGACTTGGGGGATCCAAGAACCCAGTGGATGCAACTGACTGGTAAGTGAGGAGGCAGAGGGGTGCTGCCAGCCCTCTTCCCCCAGAACTCAAGGCAGGGTGTAGCTGGGGCAGGCAGAGCAGGGAAGAACATGTGGCTTTTCTTGAATCTTGGATCACTTGTCTTCTCTGCCTCTCCCTGTGTACGAGGCTCGGAGCTGAGGTAGCAATGCCAAAACAGTCAGTGTACCCTTAACACATGTCTTTAAAAGCTGCTCAGTAGCAGCAGCTCACACCATGCTTACAAAAGGAGGACGATCCCTGAACAAACCTGGGCTAATTAAGGCAGCCGTTTGGTGTTACACCAAGTTGCTGAGGCAGAAAAATGGGAATGTTCAGGTGAATGAGGCTGCTCAGCAAGCACTGTGCTGCACCTAAGCATATGCAGGTTCTGCACCACCACCGTTTCCCCTCTGCTCCCCACCCTGCCCTGATCAGATCTCCTGTGACACCAGGTGCTGCCATGCCCACGACTGCTGCTACAAGAAGCTGTCATCCTTGACCTGCGTTCCCCACCTTGTCCTTTACAAATTCTCCATCAGCGGAGGCGAGATCACATGCGGTAAGAGATGGCACAGGGCCCAACCACTCATACTTCCAGGGAATCCCTTCCTTGGTGTCCTTCAAACTAACCTGGCTGGGAAACCACTTGCTGGGGAGAGGGGTGGAAGTGAAGGAAAGGTGCTAGGAGTGGTGCTAACGTACCAGCTGGAGCCATGGTAAAGTTGAGAGCTACAAAGGATGGGGGTTTTCCTTCTGTAAAGGCCAAATATTGATCCAGCAGAGCTGGACACAGAACACTTGAGGTTTTCTAATCTGGATGGGGTCATGGCGCTGTCACCTTGATTTCCTAGCTGTCCCTTGTGCCAATCCAGAGCAAGAAATACCATCTCTGGGTGAAGGGAGCAAAACCAAGCACTTCCTCATGATCAAAACAAGTATCTATATAAAGTAAGCTAAACGTTCCCTCCAGGGTCATTATTGGTTTGTAGCCACACAGTTTCATGCCCCAGGGGGAGGATGGTGGCAACAGGACTCATCAATAGCCTAGGGTTCATGGGGTGGATTTGAAAGATGACTCCAACCTCTTGCCCTCCCCTCGCTTTCCTCCAGGATCTGGGAATTCATGCCAAAAAGGTGCCTGCAAGTGTGACAAAGCAGCAGCAGAGTGTTTCAAGAGGAACCTCAAAACCTTCAACAAAAGCTACCAGAATTACTTAAACTTCAAGTGCAAGGGCTCACTTCCCTCTTGCTAGAGATGCCAGACCCAAAACCTGATGGAAATGCTCTAAATTGAGATTCCCTTCCTGCAGTGAGATGGAGCAAGGCACAACTCCAGACCCACTCCACCAAAAAGGCACTCGGAACCTCTCCACCAAGCCTGCCAGACCCTGAATTGGTGCACAAGAAAAGCTTGCTCCTCAGAATTAAATAAATCAAAAAATCTTTGCAAATAAATAAAAATAATTTTCCAAGACAATTTCTAATGTGTTGCTTCAAAACAGTGCCTGAACGGGAGGGAAAGCTGTAGCAGAGCTATTGGATCAAACACTACAAGGCAGCCAGACCACAGGTGCAAACCAGCCCTGTCCTGCTAATTACTTATTTACTAAAGCTATGGGGTACTGCCAGGGCTTTAGGTTTCCATTAGAGAGAAGACTTCAAGTTATACCTATACTTCTCCTCAGTCAGAAATCTGAACCAAACATTTCTACCAGAAGGGAAAAATGAGATAGAACCTGGGTGGGAAAGAGCTAATCAAGTCAATGCTGCCATCTAAGGTTTCTGAGTGCAAACACATTTGACTCCAGCCAACAGCAAAACATTTTTATATTTACATTTCTGTGTCGGTTTGGAAGCTCCATAGAACATACAGATTATGTATAGTTTTGGGGTTTTTTTAATGCTTCTTACTTTGAAAAGAAATCATTTCATCTCTGCCCTGGTTGATAAGGTATCTCCCGTTGTCTGTTGTGTATAAGTACACATGTACTTTCTTAAAGCTGATGCTCAATACGAGTCCAAAACTTGACTGAAGCTGAACTACTGCAAGCCATAAATCTAAGGCCAAGTCCTGTGGTGCTTCTACTTCAGTTCAAATTCCCAATCCTGTAGTGGAAAGCACCACAGGTTTGAGAGGAAATTAAGATTAAAATCCTACCCTAGAAAAAGCCTGATTTACAAAGAGTGAACCAGGCATAGCTTCCGTAACCAATGCTGCTTGGAAGCTTTTTCCCCAGGACTCTTGATCCATTGGTTGTACTAATTTCATTTAGAGACTAATGATTATCCAGATCCTGGCTCTGGAGTCCCCCTAAAGCTCCAGAGTATGGCAAAGGAGAAGAAACTGCAGATACCCAAGTAACAGCACTCAGCACAAACTCCAAGTCTGCTTGTATCATATTTTACTACCTTGTTTGACTTCACCAGATCAAACGTATCAGCTCTGCAGCCCCAGGAGTCCACTCTCAAATGAAAAAGAAAAGAGGAATCTCATGTTTGATAGTGTTGACTGACACTTTTTTTTTTTAAAAGAGAATTTTGGGACTGTTCCTTTATTTTTTAAACTTAAATAGAAAAAAAAGAAAGTACATTCCTGAGTTGAGAATTGTTATCATTTTCCCTGACAGTAAGGTAAAATAAATCTCCTCCATAGTAAAATGTTGCTATAATAAATCTAAGCACATGAAGAGATGAAGGCAAATCTGATGCTGCTGTGTAATGAAAATTCTCACCTTCATCATCACCACCACCAAGATAATGAAAAGCAGTCCCTACTTTTTTTTTGTTAGGTTTAAAACTCTTCTCTCACACAGGTTGCTGTAGGATTACTGAACAACTGTCCACCCTGCAAGTGAAGAAACAAAGTGCCTACGTGCTCAGCAATCTCCACAGAAAACAATTTCACAGTAACAACAGATGCTTGGAAGTCTGCTTAAGAGGAGATTTATCTTCATCAGTATCCTTTGCTTTTCTCACCAGAATGCTCAGAACACATTCAGTCATATATTTAGAGCTGCCATGGTCTTCACCAAGGTTATTTGGTTATCTGAGTCCACCTCTTTCCCACTGTTATCTGCACAGTTATTCCTATTGGCCAAGACCTTCTGTCGGTGCCTTTCTTCCTGCCGCTTCTTCTTCTCCAGCCGCTGCTGTTCCTTCTTTTGTTTTTTAAATACCTGAGAAGGGAAGAATAAAAACAAAGCTGAAAACAGACATTCTCTGCCCAGCTGAGGAAGAATAACACGGTGGAAAAGAGACAAGCAGATACCAAAGCAGCTGCCAGAAAATGTTTATTCCAGACTATTTATCTGCACTTTGTGTCACTGTGGGAAGAGTGCCATATGTCATTAATAAATGCTCGTCTTTGTTGCTGCTGCAGCTGTGGCTTTTCTAAAAATCCAGTAACTGGAAGTACTTTTTAATTAAAAAGAGAAAATAATTGCTGGTTAAGCGATCCTAAGGGCTCCCCTAATCTTTAAAGGATGTTTAAATCACTGCCAACCCACCATGCACATACCTTTAAGTTCTTATTAGCTCGACTCTCTTCATCAGATCTAGCCTGTCCTTTGATATTTTCTGTTTCATGGTGATGCAAATTCTGACTTCCAAAGATTCTTGAGCTGCTTCCATTATCTTCACACAGAGTTGAGGCACACAGCTTCTGACCTTTGCTCTGGGGATCACTCTGCTCCTCAGCACCTACCAACAACACATTTTTTTCTCAGACACTCTACACAGAAGCTGTCTCTGTCAGCCAATTCCTTCTTCCAGGCTTTCTGGAACAGTGATTTTTTTGGAAGCTGGATCAACTATGGAAAAAGACAAAGTTCAGTCTGCTCACTTCTGTCTGCTCATGTAGGACAACATGTTTGTCACTTGCTGCAATGCAGAAGGGGGTCTCTCCACACTAACCCAGTGACATGCTGTTATTTTTCAGAAGCATCAGAACAAAGCTCTACTGACAAGTGCTCATAACTTCACAGGGAAGACACTACATCACAAGCAACAAAAAAGAAGAGTCAGGGTCCTTGGTGCTCAAGAACTAGGTTACACCTGGGTACATCAGGTTGTCCAGAGAATAGATCTAGGACAGAACATGCTCAGAGAAGTTAAAATCTGAAAGCACAGTTATCTGGTGAGGAGGCCACAAGAATGGCTCCAGGGATTACTAAACTTACACAGAGCTTTTCAAGATTTTAGTGGGGAACAAATAGGATACAGTATGCTCAGTGTCATATTAAGAACTTAGTTTAGTGCTTTCAGCAGTCCCTGGTCAGTCTCACAACTGGCATTGTTACCAGACTATGCAGGAGCACAAAATCTGCCCTCCAAACTTTTCTAAGTAAAGAAGAGGCAGCAGCACAGCTAACAGGAAGCTTCTGCTGCCACTGTCCCTGCTGAACTGGTGTTTACAGTGAACATTAAGGTCAGACAGCATTTCTCTGAGGCACTAAGTGACAAAGTCCACGTACTTACTGATTCTTTCCACTTCCTGCACTTGAAAGATGGCAAATATTGCAGATTCTACGTTGTAGTCTTCCACTTTCAGAACCTGGCTTACCAACTCAATGTCCTGTTCAAGAGAAAGATAACATCAGAGAGTTCAAACCAGTGACATACATCCATTCAACAGCCATTTGCACCACTGGGAGGGGATTGCTGTTTATGATGTGCCCGTTTAGCTCATACTCAATTTCTTCAAGAACGTGAGGGGAAAAAATAATTTAAAAAAAATCCTGAAGATACCAGGAAAGGACAGTACACTATTTCAGCATAAATATTTCACTCTTGATCCTTTCTGTTCTCTGCATCTTCAGTAACCGCGGCATCTAGTGATCATAGCTAAATTTTGTGGAGTATGGGATGTCCAAATTTAACAGAATTTGTTTTAAACCAAGGGGTTTTTTTTGAGAGATTGTAAGACAAAGCTTCCAAAACTATTCACTATCCATACAAAGTGTGTATTTGATTGATTCTAAGATGCTACGCACCCTAATTTATGCCTGCAGTACTGAGATTGTCCAGGACATCTTTTTTTCCAAGGATTACCTTCACATATCTAGGAGTTTTGAATATGGAGCATAAAAAGGGCACTCATTACTTACTGAACACCCAGTTGCACTGCACACTTCTTGTACAGCAGCTTCCATTTCAATTTCAGTCTCATCTTCAGAGTCACCCTTCTGTTGCTTCATTTCCTCCTCCTTATTTGAGTTATTTTTGGAGAGCATCTACAAGAAAAGCAAAGCCCACAAGCATGCATTAGTTTCATCATATACAATTTGACATTACATAAATTGGATCATAGCATGTATTTCTCAGAAAAATCAACATATCTTGGAAATTGTGTAACTTCCACTTCCCTAACACAACTTCCCAAGACTCATAAATACTCCAATGAGAAATCTCTTATGTACTACAAGATCATGCAAACCAGTT
Source organism: Chrysolophus pictus (assembly GCA_037305975.1). Taxonomy (NCBI): domain Eukaryota; kingdom Metazoa; phylum Chordata; class Aves; order Galliformes; family Phasianidae; genus Chrysolophus; species Chrysolophus pictus. The sequence continues at coordinate 4,826,875 of CM074596.1, read as the reverse complement.
AACAATCACTGGCTTTTTAAATGAAGTATTGATTTTATTATAGTTCCACACAACATACAAATACAGACAAATCCTGCCAACAGGGAAGCTTACTCTTAACAGGAAGAAGTGAGATATGAAGATTATTGCATCTGGATGTTGCATTTCCATCTGTTTCCTCCCTCCCATTTGTTTTTGTATTTGAGGTGAGGAGCCTAATTGAGATGGGGGTTAACTCAAGACTTCTACAGCCCATACATCAGTGCATCACATTCAGGACTGATTTCTAGGCCAGCAATTTAAGCACTTCCCATACGGTCTCAAGAAAACAGGCAGCACTAATTAAAATGATCTTAGGGATTCTTCTATCCCCAGGATGGAACAGGGACCAAACCCTTCTCTCAATGCAAATGAGAAAGTAAATCAACTGGTAACATTCAGCTGCTACTTATCAGCCACAGCTGATCAGGTCACTCTGACACAACCAACCTCCATCCGAAGATATGCTGGGGCTTCAGAATCATCGTTGATTCTCCTCACACTGTCATAGTGCTCTCCGTGCCGATATGCAATATGCAGTTCCCTCACATTGCTTTTGTCAGTGCCTTGAATCTAATTGAAACAAACAGACTGCAAATGAGGATTTGAACTTCACTTCAGAGTCACATTTTTCTTAGTATTACTTAATGAAGTAATGATTAACACTGTGCTAGGAAAAAAGTACGTAGCTGCTGAAGTATCTTTAAACAGGAAGCTCTGACCTAATAATCCAGATGTACCTACAGTAACAACACAGCTTCTGTCTGAAGGCTAAGATACACATTGCTGGGTCAGTTACTTCATTGCAACCAAAACACAGCAGGAAAATATTTTAATGGTAAGCTTAAGAAGATTTTCTAAGCTTTCTACAGCAGCAATTACAGTTTTCTGATGATCTTTTCCAAACCTGTTTTCAGTGACAGTGTTCATTCAAGGCACAATCCCTTTTTTCCCCCCTCAAGTGCAAGGAAAAAGAGTTTGCTCAAATTGGAACTGCAGTAGAAACAGTCACCCATGGCAAGTTTTGTTCTGCAGTTGTGATAAGACAGTGCTTTACTGATTTGCATCTGAAGTGAATGCTTTGCTTAGAAAAGAAATAGCAATGAAGAAAACCATGAGAATTTATTAACTCAAGAGCATCATTAATAATCAAACACTCCTTTGCTCTGTCAGCACCAAGCACTGCAGCTTCTCTAAGAGAACTCCCACCATGAGAATTCAGCTCCATCTATGAGATAAAAGCTAACAGCATTTCAACTCCTGCAGGGAATGCAGAATATTACACCACGTTTGCAAGTCTCCTTTGCTCACCTGCCAAGCCAGAGTTCGAAGATCTGACACCTCTGCTAGAGAAGATGCCAGTAAGCAAACGACAAAACCTGCTTGCTTTTAGGGCTTCAGAGTTTCCCAATCCTTTTACGTCTTTTCCCAGCTTGCAGAATTTACACCAAGTCACCTTTCAACCAAGACTGCAGTCTGTGCTGCATTAACAACAGATTTCACAAGAGATATTCCCCATTCACCTTTTTTTACACTTGTTCACCTCTGAGTTCCAACTCAACACTTGGTTACGTTTAACTCCTGCCTTTTATCCTATTAAGTTGTTCAACACGTTGAATCTCAGATTTGTTTTCAACATTTCTCATTTATCAGAGCCTAAATGGTTATCTAACAAATCCTGAAGCTCTTAAGACTGAAAATGAGCCAATTTCTTTGGCTGTCACTATTGAAACCTCACTGCGTGCTCTCTCCAAAGTACAACGGAATTTTAAGCTAAAGGTATATGCAGATTAAAAAAACAGAAATACACTAAAAAAAGGTAAAGAGTTATCCAAAAAGCCAGCAAAATAACCCACGTGTCTGTGCTAACTTGTAGCCTGACATTTTCAGTCACTATAAAGAAAATGTTAAAGGTCATTAAAGCCCTAAGAAGCCATCACAGGGATGTCCAACTCCACAGAGTTTCTGAGTAGGTCATAGTTTGAGAAACAGCTGCAGGGCCCAAACACTTCTCCTGTTCACATTTCTGCAGCTTAGCTGCAGTGTATGCAAATAGTTTTCTTAAAATTAAAAGGATAATGCACCATCTGCTTTTGACTTGAAACCAAAGGAGATATTCACACCATCTGCTTTAAGCATCTTGCTGATCTGCTTCTCTGGAAATGCTCTCTTTCTAATTTTATCTTTCCAGTATGCTGCTGGGGCTCCAAAGTAGAGATAGAAAGGAAAAATATATATATATAGAAGCATGAAAAAATAAGAAATTATTATGACTAACATTAAGAAGTTGTCCTGGTTTAGTTGAACCCAGCAACTAGGAAAGACTGTCACCACGCTGTGATCCCCTCCAGAAGCTCCTCACACTACAACCTGCTCTCTTATACGAGTTTCAAGGGCTTACAAACACCTTTCATTAATAAAACTCCAACCAGGCACACAAAACAGATCCTCACCACAAACATTTACAACCCAGGAAAGGTCAGTGAGTGGGGAAAAAAAAAAAAAGATTTTCAAGAGGATGTACAAAATATGGGTAAGAGTTAAGTATGCTGACATTAGGATCCGGTTCAGAACAGTAAAACATGAACACCACCTCCACGACCTCCCCTGCAGGGTCATTACCTCCATACAAACTTGCAGGTCAAGCAGATCAGCGTTTCTACTCATGTGTGTCACTGGCAGGTACACTTGTTAAGATATTTATATAGATATCCACATATATTGGACATCGTACTGCTAATGGCTGCCATATAAACATGAATTTAAATTTGTTTGGGTTCAGGAATCCATCTGAAACTAGTTTGAATATACTTAAAGGAGAGCAGAAGGGAGCTGATGGATGGCTTGTTCCAGTCTCCCCCTGTAAGAAGGAATCACAGCACACAGTCCTTTCCAGGAGCTGATTAAATGCCACCCTAAGGTTTTAAAGCTTTTTCCCCTCACGCTGTTCTGGCTCCATATATTTACTTTTCAAACATTTATTGCTGTCTTTCATTCTCTATCCTCTTAACTGAAGCCTTGAAAGTTTTTCTTCAAGGCTGAAAAAGCAAGGACAGCTCCACCATGCCAAGTATGGCTGCTGAGCAGTATTTTTATTTTCTTTCAGTGGATCAGAATGTTTCAACAGTTTGTATCCATCAACTAGAAACGAGGCCAAAACACAAGAGTTTTCTTTCTCACCTGCCACAGTGGTGCATTCAGCTGATGAATAACCACGTTCATTTGATTGTTCCTTGCAAAGGCCACAATAGCATCATTGCCAGCAAAGGTACCAGGCTTTGCCAAATTGGTAACTGAAGGAAAAAAAAAATTCAAGAGATTTATGAGAGTTAGAGACCTGGTTTCTGACAGTTCCAAGAGCACTGCAGGGATAGCAAGTAATAAAATTTCAACAAGGAGCCCAAGAAATAAATTCTGGAAAGGAAATTCCACTGTTAAATGGCAATGCAGGGGCAAGAATCCAGCAGTGTCAGAAGTTTATGAGTATTAAATGACCACAGAGACTCCAGAGAATGCAGTACACCTTACATTATGCAAGACCATCAGTTCTGCATTAGCTCTCTGGAAAGGTGCCATGTACTAAATGACCACACTGCTTTCATGCATCACCTTCATGTCACCTGGCACAAGCACAAGGCTGTGAGAACAAAGGCTGCATTGGTCTCTGCTTTGGATCTTCCTCTAGGTTAGCACTGTAAAATATCACACGTTAAGGAGAAAGAAATCCAAGGAAGTCAGCACTCAATGGCCACCAGGATTCTGGATGCTTCATTTTCTCAAGTGAAACCTCATGTGCTTGTGAAAACACTAGCTTCTCACTCTTTGCTTTTTTTCTGCTCTTCCCCAAGTTCCTCCTAAATTCAAATAAGTTCCAGGACAACTCTACTGGCTCATCTTTCTACAAAAACATAATAAATGTGAACTCAATGCTGTTACTAAAGATTAGAGGCTGAACATAACATAGTGCTGGGATGAGGAATAGCTTAATAGGAAGTACTCAAATGAGATGTAATCATATCCAGAATAACCTCATCTATGAGTGTCCTATGGAAACCATACCATGTTTCTCAAAGGGAACATCATCCTCCACGAAGGGTTCAAAGTCCTCTCGCTGCTTTATCATGTACTCCACCGTCTCCTGGCGATGCTTGAGGTGGTTCCGGGAGTGTCCCTCAAGCTGGTCACCCAGGGCACGAAACAAACAGTTGCTAATGAACAAGAAACCACCCATGAGTGTGTTGACAGCACTGCTAACAAAATGCACTATTAAACCAATGCAGAAAAAATACAGGTTGGACAGCAGGAACTGAGGTTAGAAGAACGCAGGGCAAGAATTAAGTGAACACGTCATCAGCTCCTACGGAGCAAGTCAAAAGCAGGCACAGTGCGGGGCCAAGCTGTCCTGAACTGCTAACACAAAGAGCAAAGGCCAACCCGAGGATACACGGACCAGCTTCTCAAAAGGCACGTGTCCAACCCCGTCCTCCCACGCCCCGCACAGCCGGGAAGCCCTCCGGCCAGCACAGCGCTGAGCCCGTCCGTGCCAGCAGACGGCAAAAAGGCACAGACCGGCGTTATCCGAGGACACGGGGGAGCGCCCGGATCCCTGCGGTGCGCAGACCCCGCTCAACCAGGAGAGGCAGCCCCTCAGCCCTCACTCCTCCGGCACTCACCCATCCCCCGGCACCTCCCGCAGCTTGAGGCCGAGGGCTCGGAGCTGCCTGGCGAGGCCCCCGCCGCCTTCCGAGGGTTTCGGAGCCGTGCCCCCGGTGGGCTGCCGGGGCCGCCGGGCCTTCTTGGGGCCGCCGGGCCGCGCCCGGGCCGCTTGCTTGCGGGACATCCCCGCCGGCGGCTCCGCGCATGCGCAGCGGGACGGCACCATCGAGAGAGGCGTTGGGGTGGGTAGAGCGCCGCCACTCTGCTCCCCCGCCCTCCCCTCCCCGGGAGGAGCGGCCGCCAGGGGGCACCGCCGGAGCGGGGCTGAGCCGTCCGAACCCGGGCGTCTAAACCCGGGCGTCTATTTCATCCGAGCTGGGGCACAAGCTCAACCGGGGTAAGAGCGCACGGTCGCTTTACAAAGGTATCACGACACAGTGTTCCAGATGCTAGCAGGACTGCTGCAGTTCTGCTAGATTTATCCAGTTTTCCCCGTCCCATCACAGTAAGCTCTCCTTTTTCCTCGTCCCATCACAGTAAGCTCTCCTGAAGAGTCTGTTCCCTTTTTTTTACAGCCCTTCTAGATGCTAGCCAAGGACAAAACCGAGTCAAAATTCGGACGGCTCCTTTGGACACCAGCTGAGCATTTCGTCAGTGCAGGAGAACCACGAAAAGGCATCCTTAATTCAATCTGACCAATAAAAACCAGGCAGAGCCCACAGTCTTCAACTGAAAGGTCGTCGTGCCCCTGAAAACCTGGGGTCACCCGAAAGTCCGTCAAACACTGCTGTATCTTCTGTCAGCAGAAACAGCACAACGCCCAAATGCTTCTCTGAAGTTTGCTTACAAAACTCTTTTGCTATTCCAGGCACAGAACAAGCTCTTCTCACCCCCGCCACGCTCCAGCAGTTCATCAGATTAGAGTCCTCCTGGATTCCTTCCCCTTTAATTGCGGTTGTTTCAGTTCTTTCTGCTGCTCCCCCACTGTGGAGGGGCTGCTATGCAGTAGCACGGATAGCATTCGGGTGCATCTGAGGCTACAGGCTTGGTACTGTGTGTCTCCAAGCCCTCTGGGATCAGTGACCCTTCCTTTTCTACCTTCCTTCCTCCCATAGGATTCTTACTGAGAAAACTATCTGTACTTTACCCCTCAAATAAATGCCATTTTGTTCAAGCACTCGTTTTTCAGAAGAGCTGAGAGCCACCTACCTGGGCATTACTGGGAGCACGAGGTTGTCCTGTGAATGCTAACAAGAGTCCTACCAAGACAATGTCCAGATCTCTCCTGTGGGCTCTGAGAACCTTGTGGATCTCAAGTCATGCTTCAGTTAGCACCTAAACCAACAGAGGTGCTCCTATAAGAAAGAGTTGATAACAATCAGATACTGAACACTCAACATCAAGAATCACAGAAGGTTGGAAAAGACCTCTAAGATCATCCAGTCCAACCCCAACCACCCCCACCATGCCCAGTAAGCCACATCCCTGAGTGCTGCATCTCCACATTCCTCGAACACCTCCAGGGATGCTGACCCCACCACCTCCCTGGGCAGCTGTGCCAGTGCTTTATTTACTTTTTACTTCAAGTTCTAGGGCAGTGAGCAGTGCTAAAGCAAGACAGACTTCCTTACTGTCAGTCCTGCATGGAAGGCATTTGTGCTACATGTAGGTAATGTTCATTGTTGTGGTTCTAATGCCAAAAGAGAAGGAGAACAAAACAACTTATCAAGGTGGTGCAGAAAGCCGGTGCAAGAAAGAAGCAGGACAGTTTTCCTGCCTTTTTGTCCTCACTCTCTAATCAAAGCACTGCATTCAGTACACCAATTAGACAGTTCCTTGACTGTCACTGTCCAACCAGGCTGTGCTTAGAACCCAAAGAAATCACCCTTAACAAATTAAGTGCTAATTGATTAATAACAGTAGTGCCATTCTCTCAGTCTGGCTGTCCCTGTGAAAAAAGCTGCAGTCTCATTACACTATGGGATCTCCTTCTGGATGGGAATTGCTCAGTGATAGCAGCCACTGTAAAACGTCTTGGCCATGAAGTTAATTATTAACTGGCCAGCTCATAAAAACATCACACTGTGAGAGCACAACACACTTAAAAACAGCTGTCACTAGATCACGCATACAACAGGAATAAAGGAACACATAAAAGGAGACAGAAACTTGGGAAGTCCTTCAGCTAAGGGAAGACAAACTGCACTGAGGTTTGTCTCCATGGAGAAATCCATGGACAAGCTAAGCAGCGAGAACAAATGGACAGCTTCTGGAGCACCTCAGGCTGAGAAGGTTAGTCCTGCTCCCACTGCAGGGACTGCAGGAATGAGCAGAGCAGGACCCCATGCAGAAAATGCTGCTGATGTGGAGAGATTGGCATTCACTGAGGGACATTCCAAAGAAATGGAGAGCTCTCCAGGCACAGAGCTAGACAGTCCTGATGCCTTGAAAACAGCGTTTTCAGAAGAAGACGGTCTGAACTCAGCATCTCTTGCTATGGTAACAAACTCAAGCTCTCCTGAGGTATGCAGTTCTGAAAGGAACGACCAGCCTTCACCCACATCATCTCTTGCAGACATGGACTGCCTGGTCTGCTTCAACAAGTACAACATTTACCGGGTCCCAAAGCTCCTGGGCTGTCAGCATGCTTTCTGTGCGGTCTGCCTGAAGCTCATCCTCAGGAAAGAAGAGAATACCTGGATCATCACCTGCCCCCTGTGCAGAAAAAACACGTTTGTGTCAGGAGGACTTATCCGCACGCTCCCAAATAAAGAAGAGATCATGGACCTCTTGGAACACCCCGACTCATGTCCTGAGGTACACGTCTCTGGCATAGGGCTGGATAGCAGCAGCTGGGCTCAGAGCAGCCAGGACATTTTAAACAGAGACCAAACTATTCCAGCAGACAACAGACTGGCTGTGCAGAGACTTGTGCTGCTCCTGCTGCTTTTGGTGATTCTCACCATCCTCATCCTCCCATTTATATACTCCGGGATGATAAAATGGGTCATTTGTATCATGCTGACTTTGGGGTTGGTCATGTCTATGGTGCTTTGCTGCACTCCTAAATTTTATTGGCGCTGTAATGGAAGCTCACTCAGGTCCTGCCACAAGGAGACCCACATTGCTGCTATTGCCTGAAACAAGGTGAGATACCTGGAGATAATGCCTGGTTCCCCTTGCACAGCTCAGTATCAGCAGCACGAGTCAGTTACTGGACTTTGAAAGCAAACACATCATAAATTCAAAGCGTCTGACATACCCCTAAGGCTGAACGGCTATGCAGAGTGCTGTTTTAATTTTATTACTGAAAACGTAGAAAAACATTTGTAAGCTGATATCTGTAAGAGAAAATTGTAAGCCTTCCTCACAGCTTTTATCTCAGATTAATAATTATTTTGTGTTGCTTTGGTCATTTTGTTCTTGTTGGTGTCATCTCTGGATTACTGTTGCAGAACATTATCTGAAACATCTGACACTGAAAATTTGTCCCCATTGCTGTGTTTTCCTGCTCTCTTAACATACCCACACCTTTTCTTGTGATAATGTGGGGAATTAGCTTGATAATCTGGGACTGGACAACTAGCCTCAGTGGAAGAGGGTGATTTTAACCCAGTTTATCACCTTAATCTGTATCATGGACCAAAAGGTTGTTGTCAGCGGTGGGAAGGTAGGGCTGGGAGAAGGCAGCACCGGTTGTTGCCATCTTAAGTTGCACGCAAAACTAAAGGGGAAGAGGCAAAATCAACACTTCTAATCTTGAGTCCACAACTTACAAAGGGCAAGGCTCTGAAAAGCTCATGACATTCCAAGCTCTCTGTGTTATTTAGCACAGAAATGGTTCCTCTCAGCCGCACTCCTCTATCTGGCTCCCTGTACCACCTCTCCTCTTGCTCTCTTTACATTAAGTGTGACACTGCCCTTGGAGATGCCCACAATTCTCCTTGTAGAGATCAAAATAAATCTACCAATGGTTATGCTATGCCAAATCTGATATATTTTTTATATATATATATGGAATATATCCATTAAAGTTTAATAATGCTAATTGCTCATTGACTTCTGTGTTTCAATCCTGTGTGCCAATTAACATCAAAACATTTCACAGCTCCCTCGCTGACAGGAACTACAGCTGAGAAAGCATTCTGTGAGTAAAGCAGAAAAGTAATGCGTTGGGCTTTTTTCTTTGATTAAAAAACCAAACCTGTCAAGCCCTCTCCACAGCAGTGGATGACTGGTACTATGAATGTTTGTAACAAATACTAACGTTAGCCTCAATGTGATGTGCATGAATACAGAAGAATAAGCTAGAAGGGTTAAAAGAAAAGCGTGCACCAATTGTGCAGAACACTGATCTCATTCAAATGGCAAGATAGCAAGGATAGAACACACTGTCCTGTAGATAAGATGACAAAGATGACATGGACTACAGCCATAACACAGCCTGATTAAAAACTGAAGCGCAGTTTGGCCCAAGAGAAGACACTTGGGAAGAGACCAAGTGAGACTGGCACCAAACAACACCCACTCTAGAAGGCTGTACAGGTCACACCCAGTATCAGTTTGTTATCTCCAGTCAAGAGATACTGATTCTGAACTGATGCTCATAGCACACATATACAAAAGTGTTAGAAAGGAATGTTTTCCCTCAAAACGGTCATCCTACATCTCTACACCAGCACATTACAAACTTCTGCTCAGCAGTTCAACTGGAACGATGCTTGAGCCTTTACAGCCACTAACAGTCATCCAATTCAGAGTTCATGGATGTTGGCGGAAGTCATTACATCCTATGAGCTGAATTCTTTTACAGCAGCTATTAATTCCCATCTGACAAGATGAGGCTCTATGACAATGCAAACCTTTGAAGGGGCGTATAAGTTTATAGTGGAAAGCTGCAAAAAAATGTGTTTGCATTCTAAAACATAAAAGGATTTGTTTGTATGCAGTTCTCCTTCATACCAATCTGAGTGGCAATCGAGCTTCAGTTCCAAATTACCCTGCCTTGCTTACAGTAGCTAGGTGGGTCCTGATTTCACATAGTGATTAAATGACATAGCACAGAAACAGTTCATGGTAAGAAATGGGCCAAGGTGATGGCTGACATACTGCACAAATACCCCAGAGCTGTGTTTTATATGGACGGAATGCCATGGAGACACTAAGAGCATGATGAGACCCAACAAAGTATCATGGACTGTATAGACAGAACCCTGGACCAGGTGTTCTAAATTGCTTTTAACTGCAGGAGAACTTTCAATCCTCAAACACAAGAAACAAATCTGCAGATTTGGGTCTGAGAGCACAGATTTGTGTCCAGATGGCTTTCTGCTTGTTGTGAACCATGTGCGGATTGTCCATTGTGGTTATTTGGGTCAGTTTTTGCACCCCAGCTGGGATCATGGAGCCTTCTGAACCTCTCATCACATTTAAGTTCATGATGATGATGCCCAAAAAAAGTACCTGTGAGAGCAAACCTGAAGGTGTAATGTTAGTAGCAAGCAAGCAGGACAAGGATGTTTGGCCAAATCAAATTTGGCTTTTCAACAGAACATATTTTAGATATTTTATTTTAGAAGACTCAAGTAGCAGATTTTGATGTATACATCAGTTACTGAGCAGCCCAAAACTTGCACAAAACGTGATCATCCAGCAAAGCTGCTTCCTTCCTCTTGAAAAAGCAAATTTTGCCAAGGATCACCAAGCACTGTGCTTGCTCCGCTCCACCACCGGAGCAAAAGTACTGACCAAAACCCATGAAACCAATGCAATGCAATTCAGGGAGCTGGATTAACTCCACGGCCTTAGCACAACCCTAGGATTTCTACAAGGCCAATTAACCAGAGCTGAGCAGAGCCTGCCAAGCTGATTGCACCCGTAACTCCAGGTTATGGATGCTGGTGTTTGCTGATGGATCATTCTGCAGTTTGTGTCTCCGGGCTGAGGAGATAAGGAAGTTCTGCTGAGTTTATCAGGGAAATAGGAGGTCCTGCTTGGATTTGGTTACTGCATATGTAACATACACCTGGGAAACGTCTGCATACGTAACACGAGTAATGTATATAAGCTGAAGATCCGTTGTGTAAGCTATGAATTACAGGAGGCTGACCCCCATGCATCCAGCGCTGCTAGTAGAGAATGCTTGCTTTCTAACACTCCAACTTGAGTCTTAGAGACTTTCCTGATCGACTGATTTAAAGTATCAAGCAGCAGCTGGCCTTGTTGCCTCCTCCCCAGCCCCAGAGGGCCGGCCAACAGCGCAGCTAAGCCATCGCCTCAGCCTGGCGCCCGCCATCACCTCACGTAAGACGCCGCCTCAGCGCGGCGCGCTTCCTTCCCGCCCTTCGTAAGCTACGCTCCCCGCTACGCTATCGGCGTAAGGAAAGCAGAGGGTCGCCTGGCGCTGTCCATACGGAAACTGCGTAAGGGCAGAGAGGGACGGGCGGAAGGGGCGGGGGGCGGCGGCGGAAGGGAACGCAGCGCTCCGGGCCGGCAGCAGGTCGGAGCCGGGCGGCGAGAGGGGCTGGGAGCGGGCTGAGGGGTGGGACGGGCGGACACCTCGCTTCAGGCTGTTCCCTGAGAGGAGTGTGGCGGTGTCCGAGGGCTGCGCTTCTCCTCAGGGATTGCTGCTGTCCCCTCAGCGCGTTTTCCCGCTCAGCGTTTCTCTTCGCCTCTCCACAGCTCCGGGGTCCTGTTAGGATTCCTCCTTTCCCAACAGAATTGCGAGAAACCGCATCTCAAGAAAACAAAAAGCGTTTGTGCGCTTGTGAGGAAAAAAAAAAAAAAAAAAAAACTCGCTTTCAAGTGACATTTCAGATGATGGCAGTGCTATCGGTTGCTCGTTGTAAAGTCATGAATTCAGTGTCGTGAAAAACGTTGTAGAGTCCTGAACTCAGTGCCACCAGCTGTACAACCCCAGCACGTTTTCCCTTTTTTTCCCGTTTTCCTTAGATATTTATGAAGAAATCGATATCTGTGTACTGCTCAGAGCTGTCCTTGACCGAAGAGGTGACAGAAAAGGGCCAAGCGAAGCTGCCCTTCTAAGCACTCAGCATCACAAATCACTGTTTATTTCCAATGCTGCTTCCCATAATAAGTTAATACATCTATGTTCAGAGGTGAGTGGACATGCCAGGTTATTTTGCATGAAGTTATTGTGGCTGTGTTCCATAATTTCTAGGCAGTTGTGTCGAGTCAGGCTCTGGATGCTTTAGGAAGATCAGAGCTCGGGGAGTGGTGTGAAATGGATTTCGGTCACCCACGTGAGGGCTTTGGAGCTGCTGAGGTAATAAAAAGTCTTGGGATTTTGGATTTCCATCCTGGAAAGCATGGAGACATCTCACTGTGACTTCAGAGCCGAAGCCCCAGGCATAGTGCTGTGTGCTGAGGGGAGGTACAGTGCCACCTGAACCAGCACTAATCCCTGGTGGAGCATCACCTGGTCCTCCCCTCCTCTGACGGTAACACAAGGAACACCGTTTATTTATTCCTGAGGACTTTGTGCTCCCGTGTTGCTGGAATGTGATGTTTCCATGGAAACGTGCTGAGGTTCCTCAGACCTGAGTGCTCAGGGCATAGACAGCATCAGGAGACGCTTGCTGCAGGGAGGCTGAGCTCTCCTGGGGACAGGCATGTGAGTTACAGCAGTCCCCAGCCTTTCAGTGATGAATGCGTGCTGGTTTATACACCAGCAGTTACATAGTGCAAGCCTTGAGGAATATGAATAGCCTCAAATACATTTCTGAGTGAGACAGCAAGACAGACAGCTTACCTGGAACATCACGACAGATAGCATGGAGATAATACAGTCTCTACAAAGAGCTTCTGCTTTGCTGCACTTCTTTCTTCTGGAATTCTAAACTACCCTGTAAGTGGTACCTGAATCTTCTGAGATTGAGTGCTTGGTTAATGCTGTTACAGCAGGTTGTCTCCAGTTCCTATCAGCAGGGTTCAGAGCAAAGTATCCAAATAGCAAGCACAAAATGGTTTGCCATTTGTGATGTGCCCTTTGGAAATGGATTGAGTCTTGATGTAGTCAGTAGAACTTTCAGGTGATGTAAGTGAGCTTTGGAGCAGACTTACTGACGTTTGGTTGTGAAATGTGCTGCTGTCACCTCTGCCTGATTTCTGTCCTCTCTGCTAGCTGCTTGGATTAGCAGCCAAAACTCCCTGTATACTCAGTGAGGCTCCCAGGAGCCCTTTGGAGCAGTTCATTTGGAAGCGTGTGATCACAAGCTGCTTACATTTTGGTGCTCTGAAAATAATATTTTGGCCCAGCCTAAGTTCCACATAGCATGGGCATATTATGTTTAAGGAAATGTAGTGCTGGTTGTATAGGTAAGATTATACTATAAACAAAGCATAGCAATTGCCTTGGGAAATAAGTGGTTCCATTAACAGTCCTAATCAGCTGCAGCTGGACTCAACTTTCTTAACATTGTCATCAAAATGAACAGAGAAGCAATTTGAGTTGGGGATGAAAGAAGCAAATTATTTCCCAGGCAGCCATTCTGGTCCTTGTGCCAGGTGCAGAGCTTTTATTTTTCCATCTCTTTTTGCAGTAAATACGTGAATAATATGCCCGAATGGAGCCCAGTCTCTTTGCATCTTGAAGTAGACTTCTCCTTTTGAGAAGTATTGTTGATTTTGTGCAAAAGAACTAAGAACTGGTGAACAGAAAGCCTCGTATTGTCTGTGGTCACGGCATCATGTTGCAATGAGATACACAAGTTGGGCTTTGACAGACTTGCATTGCTACAGACCAGCAAGTGTGGCAGTGAAAAAGCAAAGGCAATTTGTTTTCTCTATTTCTGGTTTCCAGTTATGTTATTTTTTCCCTTCTGCTTTTTCTTCTTTGAACTTGCAGGTAAAAATGGCTGCAGAAGAGAGGTGGAAAAGTTCGGCTTCAAAGCAGCATAGTGGGGCTGAAGAAGGAGGAGAAAAGGAATCATGTGTGCTGCTGAGCCAGCAGCTGGGTGAACCAGGAAAATTCACTTATGCAGCACTCTGTGGGGTATCCCTGGCGTGGCTGTTCCCTGAAGAAGAACAAAGGTACTAAATGTGGGCACAAGGAATGAGCACAGGAGGTGGCTTTTGGAGCAGCTCACACCAAAGTCGTGTCAGTCAGTGTTGCAAGTGGGATGGATTGGGTTTAAAAAATAAAAAAAGAAAGACTCAAGCATATCCCAGGGAAGCAGGGACCACTCAAGGCTTGCAAAAATACTCTGTTACAGGGCCTCACCTGCCTCTGTTGCCTTACAGCTCTTTCAGAACAGAGTTCATTGAGGGCTTGGTGAAATGGCTGGACCTGCCTGATGCTGTCTTGCCTGCCATGACAGCATTTGCTAGTGGCTTAGGAGGTGAGGGCACAGAAACTTTCGCCCAGCTTTTGCTGAAGGATCCCACTGTGAAAGATAATCCTGTTGTCATTACCCAGGTAAGTTCATGCATTCCCCTTGCCTCTAGTTTTGCAAAAAAAGATTTGTCATACTTGCCTGTTTGACCAGTTCTGTTTGTACAGTTAGGGAAGTAAATCAGAATCCTGATATGCATTCTCTTCTGTGCAGCTCTGGGTGCCTAGCAGTCTATCCGTTCACGACATGTGGAAGTGATGAGCATGAGATGCAGTTACTGCTGAATTACCATTTTCTGTCTTTGATGCCTTTGCCTTAGAGAGAACTGTCAAAGCTTTTGCTTTGAGTGTATTGCTGCAATCTTTTTTACACACATGGGCGTTCTGCAGATTTTGGTGGAACAGTGAATGTGAAAGGTCCTGTTTTTCATTTGAGAGCCCCTTTCCTCTTACTGTGAGCAAGGGGGATTTTGGAGGAGCAGGAAAATGTGTATCTACAAGGATACACATTAGTGTATCTAATACAAAACACTTCTACATACATGACAAAGCTGCATAAGTAAAGAGATGATGGAAGTGTTCCTTCTTGGCCATGATGAATTCCCTTTATTTTTGCCTTCTTTTGTGTCTCCTAGCTGGTTCATAAAAGGCATCAGAGGATTTGCTCCAAACATCAGTATGTTATAATGCTCAAAATATTATAGCAACCTCACTACAGCAACAGAGATTAATGAGCTTAATCAACTTAATTAGTAAGTTTGGACAGATCTGAAATAAGAGCAGCTGTTTTTATATATTTTTTTAATTATTTTGTTTGCTCAAAATCAGTAAGTGTACGTTCAGTTCTTTCTGTGTTGAGATGACCTAGCATTTCCCAAGCTTGTTTCCCTAGCTCTGTCTACTCCAGGATGAATTCTCTAGAATTGGGCTGCTGCATTTAATAAGAGTGAAATTTTGGCAAAATGTAACTTGTGCTTGCTCCAAGTTTATATTGTGTCAGGTCTCCATGTGCTTTTACAAAACAGTCTCTGGATCCTCAGAGATCACAATCTCTGGGATTGTGCAATATTTTGTTATGAGAACAGAGGCACTTGCCATGGTTCCTTGTGGAGCACAGAAGCCTTTGATAACAGTTCTTTGATTAGTTGAAAGCAAAGATCAGTAATAGCTATCAGCCTAATGCCTCAACAGTTGGACCTCATGCAGTCCTGTGAGGTGATCGGTGTTGTCAAATGAAACATATAATTAAAGGTTGCTGCAGGGCAAAGCATGAGAGACTTGCAGGGTGTTGGTGGGAAAGCATACTGGCATATGGGAAACTTCAAGGTACCAAGCTAAGATAAGCTTTTTCCTTATTACCTGAAAATAAGCCACAGGATCAAACTTTGTCAGTTCTCCATCTGTTGCTTTATGGCACTACTGTTTCTTTGTGTTCTGCTGCTGCTGACTTCACATTTACTGTTTATTTAACAGTAAATGTTTATTCCAGGAACACACTTTAATGCTCAGTGTGTTCAGTGGCAGGGTCCTGGTGGCACTAATGCTCCTATTTTTGAATGCCCTCTACCAAGGGATGATGCACAGGTCAGGAGGTGAGCTCACCACTGATTCAGTGAAAATTTGAGGATTATGAATTTATGCCTTCATTTGAATTTATTGCAGGTGATGAATACATGCAAATACTGTCTTTCTAGACAGTAGTCATAACAAATAGCTGTGGGTGTGGTATGAGAAAGCAGTGATTCTTGTCTGGGTAGGAATAAATTTACCATTTGCATTTAGTGACAGTGAAAGGAGGGGAAGAAGTTGACTTTGCCCACTTTTATTTCCTGATAGTGGGTGAGAAAACAAAATTCTTATGAATCTTTTTCTTTGTTTTGAGCAGGCTTAGAATGCCCGTTTTCCTGTGTTGTTCCTTATTGTTACTTGCCCCCCACACACAGTAGTACTGCAACATGGATTTGAAACTCTGTTGAGGAAATAGATTTTGGGCTTGTAGCAATTAATAAAATACTGGCAAAGACTTGTAATAAAAATTGCTTTCCTTTCTTCTGCGAGGTTTCACTCAGTCGTGCATGGTGATCCTGAGCACAATTAAAATTAAAAACACCTCCAAAATGACCAAACCACAATAGCTACTGCATAGAGAGAGAAAACAAACAAGTTGTGAACTAATCTAATCAATGCTGATTGGACTCCAGGTGACTGCATGGCAGTACGTGCAAAGCCTGAAGCACTGATAAATACTTGAGTATGCTAATGGTTACAAATGCAATCAAACAGTTGTTCCAGTTTGTCACCTGATTACCCGTATCCATCTCTCACCTTTTGAACTACACGTATCTAAATGCTTAGGCCAGATTTTTGAAAGAAGTTATTTGACATTGGGTGCCACTGAGCCTACTGGATAAATTGTGTAGGAGCTGAGCCGTGACCTATGGCTCCTTCACAAAACCCAGGGAGCATTTATTGCCTCTGAACTGGCTCTGTGCAGCGCAGCAACCCTGCTCAGGAGACTGCCTACATTAGCAAACGAGAGCAGCAAGGTCAAAAGCTTCACCTAACTCCAGACTTCAGGTTCCATTCTTGATCAGCTTTCTGCTTGGGCCTCACAGCCTTGGGCTTTCTGCTGGGCTTTGTCACCTCTGTGCCAGCCCCTCCTGGCAGCCCTGAAGCCAGAGGGTGCATGGCAGCAGCTACAGTGCCTGGGGACTGCAAAACCAAAGTTCTATTCCTCCCTCTGCCTGGGGGATTTATGGTTCCATTTCCCACACCCTGCCAACCTGCCTGGGGAACTGTCTGCATTGTGCACAGATTGCTAACTGTGCCTGGAGCTAAAAAGAAGCCTCTTTTTTTTTTTTTCCCCCCTACATTGTGATGGCTTTTGGAACACAAGAGTCCCGATTCACAAAGACAACAGTTACTCACACTCTAGAGATAGCAAACCAGCCCTCTCCTTTTCCTCTGGCCACTGGGATGCAGGAGTGCTGTCTGTGTTGTGCAGAGCCCAGATCAGCAGAAACTTCAGGAAACACTTATCCTGTTGGACCTTGCAGGGCAGGCAGGCAAAGGATGGACAGACTCACACAGATATTTAGCAGCAGAGCACCTGGGTTGTTGTGCACTTGAGCAATATATCTTTAGAAAACTCATATGTAAACGTTAGGCAGCAACAGTGCAAAGGTTTTGGAGTCATGCCTTGTAAAAAAGCATAGATTCTGCCACATACATTCAACTGCACTGACCCTGTGCTTTCCCTCGTGCTATGTAAAAGCTTTTCTCCTGTATGAAATAGTAGACTCTCCTTAAGTTAAAATGATATTCAGAGTACAGGTACTGATATTTGACTCAATATCTACAGTCTGCCCCTCTTCTAGGACTGAGTTAAAGATGCCTTGTTCACTATGCTTCTTGTGCAGCAGATTAGAGACATTTTTACAATACAAATGTTGCTTAGGAGCTTGTGGGTCTAATAAACATAAACTCTTTGGCAGCGTCCTGTGTTTTTGAATGTATTTTTCATGTTCTCAAGGGGTCAAAGGACTCCCTATAAAATTCAGCTGTGCTTTATGCTTGGAGGAGAGGAACTAGCTAGACTGAGCTAGTGCTTAGTGTTTTGGTTACGTAAAGAGCTTAAAATTTATTGTTATTGTTATTCAGTGACAATAAAAGAAGAGAACACAGCAGTAAAACATTAGAATTTCTCATCTGAGGAGCACTCACCTCTTTCATGGATTTGTCCATGGAAGCCTTATATTGAATTGATCTGTTTTTCCTATTTATTTTTTCTGATGGAAAGCCAACACAGTCCCTCAATCTTTACAGATGGCTATAATTCTTGCGATTTCTATTTTTGAGTACTTAATCCATAAGAACTTCATGCTAGTTCAGCCCTACTCCCTAGAGCTATGAATTCCCAGAATGCCAAAGGAAATAGGGGCCACTGGTCCATCTAAGTAGCATTCAAACCTATTTGAGCTGAAAATTCAAGTAGGTGTGACTAGAAGAGCAGAAGGCATCAGTGCAGCTGGGAACTTACAGCCTGATTTTTCCAGACTTTGAAGTCCTGTGTAATCACAGGGCGTTCAGTTGCAACAGGATTGCTAATAACAACAACAACAACCCAACAATCAGCTGCTTCAGCACATACCAAGCAGGCACTACTCTCCCATCCTGTGCTTATCTGCTTCTGTCCAGCCATTTGTACCTGTATATGCATATGCATAACTGTGCACTGGAAGCATCTGGCTTTGCTGTGTTGATTGGTAGCTTCCTGCCTTCCCACAGGCAGAATAGACACTCTGCAGCCATTAAATTGTGGTGTGATAGGATTTCATACTTCCATTTTAAGACCTCTAAGTGTACATCATCACTCTTAAATCACTCTTAACTTCAATATTCTTTTTTTTTTTTTTTTTTTAGGATCTTTTGTCCTTCTCTCTCAGAGATGGTAAGTTTACGTTAGTGTTTGTTCTTTGTAAGGGCAACATCAGTGAGTTTATATCTGATATTTTAAAATGCTCAAAGAGCTCAGGGTGCCAATCGATTTCATCTTACATTCCTTTATAACAAAAGCAGCATGCTCTTCCTCTGTGTCCACTACAGGAAAGACAACTGATACTACCTGTTAAAAACTCAGCAACTGGTCATCTCTGTAGCTTCACATGTAGTGGCATGCAATTGTATGTAGTGATTGAAAAGTTCTGAAGTTGAATACCTAGATTGGAATGTTTTTCTCCTCCAGTGTTTCCAGGGGTGCAGGTGACCTGTTCTTCTTTTTGGAAAGCCACGGAGCTGTTACAAAAATTTCAACCCTAAAATCCTCTGCAGATCACTCGCTGCTTAAAGGAAAACACATATATATCCAGGGAATAAATTCTGGTGTGAATAAATGTGATTCACTTAACTGCTGGCTTACAATGTGTAGCATTGATTACTCTGATAAATTTCATGCAACAGACTGCCTACTGGACAAAATGTTCATTTTTACAAGAAGCCTGTTTTATATTGCAGCTTGCATTTTTTAAAAGCCCCGTGTTGTAGCATGTTCACACAGGAAAGAGCTTCCTGGCTGCTGATTAACCTATTTCACTTGAGAACAAATACCACTTTTGTTCCTGTTTTATTTTTAATGGAAAATCAACTATTCAGTTATTGCAAAACTGCCTGTTTTGCTAAGCTGGAATTTAAAACAAATGTATTTTCAAGCCTTGGTGACTTATTGCCAAGCTGGCTAAGTGAGAAGCTAAGTTGTGCATTGCAGGCAGGAAGCAGGAAGGCTACTATTAAGACTCCTGCTAGGGTTTGCGTGTTGTGCTACATATCAGGGATGAAAGGAGGGTAAGTATTAACCTTATTTCTCTACTAAGCACAAATTTAAAAAGTGAACTCATTAAAGCCTACTGAAGCAGCTTGGTATCTTGGTAATGATGGTAATAAATAAATAAACTGAACAGATTGCCAATGGCCATATTTGGTCTACGTGCAGCACGTATCAGAACTATACTTTGTAGTTGTGTCTTGCTGGTATCTTTATGCAACCCTAGAGAAACTGTTGTGCTTTTCATCACAGAGTGCACCAAGAGCCCTTTATAAAAGCCTGCTATCAGCAAACAGCAGATGCTACTGAGAGAAACACATTGAAAAAAAAAAAAAGAGTTGGCACAAATCATTTTGAAATCTGTTATATCTAAATTATTATTATTATTTTTCTAACAACACTTTTTTATATGCCCTGGAGTAGTCCTTTCTCCTGCTGCAGGTTGTGTAAGCTCATCCACTCCTCTGCTCCTTGTTCCTCTATCAAAGACAATGGAAACCTAAAGATTTGAGATCTTTTCCTGCCATATAGGCAGTTACCTGGTGCAGTGGCTCTGCTGACAGGATGAGGTTTGCACTGGGAAGGGTTTTCCATTTAGAGCTCTCTTCTTTAGACAATAACAATTGTCTTCAAACACATGAAAAATGAAGAGGGCCTGAGGGAAGGAATATGCTTTTGTATAACATGGTCCTCTAGTGCAGCTGGGTTTCTCCACTTGTTATTTAATGTGGTGTGATGAAGACTGATGGATTTCCTGGGCTTTCCTCTGTTTAAGGGTACTATGATGCACGAGTGAGGGTGTTGATCTGCCACATCAGCTGGCTGCTGAGAATCCCCTTGGAGGAACTGGAAGCCCTGGAGGAATCTCTGCTTGAAAGCCTGAAGGAACACACAGAGGAAGAGTCAGAGTAAGAATACTTGCCTTGGCTAAGGGATGAAGAAGCACTGCTGGTGGTTGAGAGTTCAGCATCAGTTATTCTGCCTAAGTCTAGGCTCTGCTCATTTTCCCTGTGGCTCTTAACTTAATCATTTACGGCTTGATGAGAGTTGCAGGGCCCTCAAAGCACTTCAGCTGCACTGAGAGCCAACAGTGCTCAGCATTTGTAAAATCAGAGCTGCAACCCAACATTGCAAGCTGATAAATGCACACACCAAACTCCTTCATCTCCTTGTTCCAACTTTGTCTCCTAGACTGTAGATTATATTTAAGTGCACCAAAAAGATCTGTATCTCTTGGCCTCATACTTTTCAGATAGAAACAAATAAATTTACAGAGGAATTGTTCCCTCCAGAGAAACCATGACTCTAAAAGACAAACAGGTTGGATACTTGCTGACCCGGCGGTGTTTTGATTATTTCCCTTACTCTGCTTTACAGAAGGGGATGGGTCAATGTGAATATATCAAGGCTGAAGCCAGGCTATTTCTTAAGGCCAAACTCACACCTGTGCAGTAATGCCTCCTGCAGAATGATGTTCCTGTAAAATTTCAGGATTAAATCCTCAGTTGTTGATTTTCTACAGATTCACCCATTCTGCCTAAAGAGTCAGCTGTAACTCCTATTGAAGGTAGAACTCTGAGGGCAACCACTGGCACCTTTATGTATCTATGGACTGTTGATCACCTGATTCTCAGTTGTTAATGTAAGATGAAGCCTCTTAATTGCAAGTTGTTATATTCAGAACTGCCGTCTCTACGAAACGTAGTCCTTTGCTTATGAGCCAGGAACTGTGTGAAGGTTTAGCAGTGTGTGAGGCAGTAAACCTGTCCATAGGAGACTTTCAAGGAACCGTTTAATATTTTTATGCCAGCTCAGCACAAAATGTTACGAGGTTAGCCTGAGTGCCAAAAACTACTTTAATCAATGTCTCTGACGCATAACATGTTCAGGCATTTTGCTGGGGTTCAGCAGGTGACAGGTACCTTTCAATTATGACTATTTAAATAAAGCTTAACTTTATAGTGCACTGTAAAAAGAGAAAGTCAAAATAATCTCAAAGATCATGTACTGCTAAAGAGAGCACCATTTGTAATGCAGGAGCAAGGCTTGGTACTAATGGGCACTGTTTTGCTGTGGCTTATGAAAATAAACTCAATCTTGAGCCTCTAACGTGGGACAGCACACATAGAGTGGAGCCTCGCTTACACCAATGGTGCCTTGATACATAATTCTTTTCCCTCTGAACTGTGGCTTCTGAAGTGGGCTGTAGTGCAGCCCCAAAAGATATCTGACAGCAGCAGGAGTGACTGCAGAATTGTGCTGCTGTAACTAGCCTAGGGGTTGGCCTGTGTACCTGGTGTGACAAAAGCCATTGATTTCACTCTTGTTCTTTCCCTAAGGAAAGCCTCTAAAGGCTAAAGTTGCAGCCATGGAAATAACTGTTAGACAAAAGAAGAAAAAGAAAATCTCCACAATAAGGGCAGTTCGCAGCTGCAGTGTCAATACATTCGTTACTACAGCACTAAAACTAGCACAAAGCTGAGACTTGTGGGGGAATTCATGACTCTTTGTTTTAGAGTTAGGACTCAACTGGGAAATGAAGCGGAATGTAATCTCACTGCTGCTTTGACCTCACAGATTTTTGGGGGCAGGGAAACACAATCTGCTTTGGATCCTTCCATCTCTGCCCATGCTCTGCAAGAATAGGAACAACCAAGTGGATTTTTGGCAGCTTATGCATTATTTACTGATACTTGTAATGGGAAGTTTTGTTCTTGCCTTTGCTCCTGTGGACACATCCTGTGGCCCAGCGTGTGCCAAATTAAATGTTCAGTGTGGTTATCTATAAAACAGTGCTCCAAACATTTAAATCCACATTACTTGTGCCAAGCATGTTCTTACTTGCAGGTGTAAATTTCTCTTTTGTACGCAGCTCTATGAGAAACTGGAAAATATGACATCAGTTGTTTGCTGACATGTATTCATGCTACTTTTCATCACTGGGAAATGATCTATAACACTACCTATAACATTTCTCCAAATGTGATCTGTGGTTCAGCTGCAAATCCAAGATCACTGAGAAGAGGCAGTTAGTTGCCAGAGTGGAAAAAAGCAGTCAGGTAATCAAGGGACAGCTGTCATGTAGAAGCTATAAGGAAAGCAACCATCACCAGCAATTCTAGCAGTTACATACAGAGAGCAATGACCCAAACTCCAGTTTGATGATGGAGTCATAGAAGATGAGCTTCTTTGGTGCTAAAGATGTTGCCATGCAGGCTGCAATTCTCCACTGACAGCTACATTTGCAACTGCAGAATGTGCAAACAGAGGTAATATGCAGTGGTTTTCTTGGAGGATCACTGTGGAGATGAAATCCCTGTGCCATGCAAGTCAGTGGGAGTTCTGCCATTGACTTCAATGAAGCAGGGATTTCACCCACTGTGCTTCATTTTCCTCCTGCTGTGCTGTACAATGCTGTGTATTGTTTGGGACTCATCTAAAATTGTCTTTATCAAAATTACAGAGCGCTTTGAGGGTTCCAGGAAGGATTAGGCAATTATATGGGTAATGAAAATCCACTATTAGGTTAGGATTAAGAGGGAAAATATCCAAGTTTGGAAGTAAGATAAATTCTCATGTTTCAAGTCCCAGATTAACCACTGAATAGGCACGTTAGAAGGAAACTTGCTCTGTGAACAACTTCACTATCCTCTGTTTCTCTCACTTTCCTCTGAAATGGAAAGTACTTCTTGTGAGAGATAAACCAAAGACAGTAGAGATAAACCAGAATTGGTGCCTAAAAAGTGACATTTTTTCTTTCTCAGTTTATTTACCTGTTTTGGGTAAGCTTGTTAAAGTATAGCTTAAATGTACAGAGACAAATGAACTTACAACTGTGTTTAATACTACTATGTTATTATATTGTGAGGTATAATTAGAGAGCAGCTAAATATAAAGTCTGCTATTGGAAAATAGTTTGATTCCATCTCACTGTTAGCTAGCACAAATTACCCTTATTCTCTGCTTCTGCTTCTACTTAATTTTCTTGTGGTTTTAACCCAATTTAACTTTATTTCTTTCCTAAAAGGAGAAGTTTTTATTTTTTTAATGTCTTCTGATGCGCTTGTGGGGGAATTCAGGACCAAATTCTGATTTTTCTAATACTAACATAATTCAATTTGTTTATGAGCAGCAGAAGGAGGATCTGGCCTTTGGTTCAGGTCAGGACACAGCAGCTCACAGGTCTGGTGGCCAATGGTCACTGCTAAGGATCATTCATCTTAATGAATACCATTCACCTTAATGAGTACCATCAAGTAGCATTTGGCATGGCTGGATGAGGTCACTAGGTCAAAATCAGTTCCTGAGTTGAATTGCACTTTCTCTGTAATCAGGTCTTTAAAACAAGTCTGGTGTATAATATAAGGGAGTAAAAGTCACCGTGCATCTTAGGTAGTTTTCTTGATGCTCTGTTGCTGAAACCAAAACAGAAAGCAGCATAGAACTGCACCTTTAGAAACAATTATGATTACAGAGCTGACTATAGCAGTCATCATTTACAGATGCAGGGTTGCTTTCAGTGAGGAATATCTGATCTGTGCCAAAGATTTACATAATGCTGGTGTAGCATTTACATGACACAGACATGATTTAACCTGATGTCCTTACATCCAACCCTGAGCTGATATGCTCACAGCCTCAGGGAACTGATCTGCAGGCAGCGCCCTAAAAACTGAGATGAGAATTGACAGCTGTGGCAGTTATCTTCCTGTCTGATGATATCACAGATGCTGCTCAAAGTCCTATCTGCACTCAGGGTTTACTTTTAATGAACGTCAAGCAGTTCCCCTTGCACCATCACACAGCTATGGACTTTTAATGACAGAGAAATGGGAAACCAACCTTAATGATTCTATGAAACTGCCTTGTGTCTGCTTTGCAGCTCACCCTGGTGATGTTTGATCTGAGCTAACCCATCTCAGCATCTCTGCTGTTTGTCTCCAAGGTTAAGTCTCCTTCTCCCCCATGTGCTACAGAGGGTGCAGCATGGATGGGGCTTGGTGTGGTGAATATTAATGTGAGAATGGTTTGATTCAGGAGGAGCACAGCTCCTGCTGGAACTTGGCAGAGTACTGCAAGCTGTAGGGTGCAATGATCAGAAAGGTTAACATCTTTATTATAGTAATTTGTGTGTGATCAGACCAAATGTCCATTCTGCATCCCTGAATACTTAGAAATTGTACTGTGTCAGAGAGGACCTAGAAGGTGCAGTATCAGACTTCCCTATCTGGTATCAGTAGATGGTTCTTTTTGTCAGTTCTTTCTCTTTCCCTGAAAGCTGAGGTCCTGAGCTATGTGCCCATCAGCTTTCACTGTTTGCTTCTGTTTGGATTCCTGCCTGCAACCTGACCTGACTTCAGAGCATCTCACAACAAATAACTAGTAATAATGGGCCAAATTAGCCTGGCAGTTGTTCTGCAGCCTAGAGGTGAGAGTCTCCAATGTAATCTGCCAATACATCCCATATGTAGGAGCCAGTTCTTTTCCATTAGACACACAGAATTAACTGCATAATGCAAAAATGGTTTTCTTGTTATAAAAAGTGCAATAGATTTTCTGCAAGCCACATAGGCAGTATATAGCTACTGAAATGTTTCTGACTTTGCTTCTTTTTTTTTTTTTTAACAAGCTTCATTCCTGTTAGGAAGTGTTTTCAAAGTAAGTAACATCTGTTGGCTTTTCTGAGCAATTAAATTGTTTCAATTTAAATCTGTGGCTTATGTCCATGCTCATAAATCTGAATGTGTTGTCACAGTCCACACCTGCATGGTACTTTTTATTGTTCCCAGTAGGGAAATTACACTGAAGAGGATATAAGCAGCATTGTTATCTGCCAGGCTTTTCCATCAGCTTTTATGCTTTTAATCCCCCTGCAGAACTGCAGAAGTCTCAAGAAAAAAGAAGGAAAGAAGAAGGAAGCTGAAGAGATACCTGCTGATTGGCTTGGCAACCGTTGGGGGTGGAACAGTGATAGGTGAGGCTGCCTTAGGCTGTCAAAAGCTTGCTCCTGAAGTGCGAGGGGGAGAAGGTGGGGTTCTGACTTGCACATTCAGCAGCAGAAGCCAGGCTGTGATTTTAAAGTGTTCACTGTGGTTTTTTTTTTCCTGCTTTTTTGCCAGGCTAAAGGTAGTATGTCACTTCTGTCAGGTTCTGCCGTGCAAAAGTAAAACTGAAAGAATTAGCTGTAAAAGTGAAAATCCATTGGGTTTGCTGGAGCGGTTCTCAGTGCATTCTGGAAAGTCAGTTTAAAGATACTGGAGAGAGACTGAAGAATTTGGATGATGTTTGTCTGGGGCACAATCTATCTCATATTCTTCCTCAACTTAAGTTATTCTTTATTTTTTACTGAAGTCTGTCAGAGAATGCGTGCAGAGATTCAGGGCCTGGGGATGATCTTAGAAAGCCCCTTTACCAGTGATGCAAAACAGGCCACTGTTTCAATAGCATTAGCAGTATACTCACCCACGCAGGGAAATGACTGTTGTTTGCACTTGGTAAGAGACTGCTGAACTCACTTGTTGCCTTCTCAGGCTTGACAGGAGGTCTTGCTGCCCCTCTGGTTGCTGCTGGGGCTGCTACTATCATTGGAAGTGCAGGAGCAGCTGCTCTTGGTTCAACTGCAGGAATTGCTGTCATGGCATCCCTTTTTGGAGCTGCTGGAGCTGGCCTTACTGGTAAGAGAGTGCAGAGCAAGGAAAGTGATTGAAAGTATGATCTCACAACTTTGAGATGACTTTTCTTTCAAGACATGCTTGATGACTAACTAGGAAAATAGTGTTTGATACGTGGCTAAGTAAAAGAGAGGAAAGCTTCCTGCTTTGGATTAGAAAGGTGCAGCAACAGTGAGCAGTGGCTGTTACACCTGATGCAGGGTTTTCTGCAAAACAGCCTTCTGCTGAGATACCCACAGATCATAAGAGCTCAGAGGGATCATGTTGGCTCCATACCAAGTAATACATAGATTTGCTGAGGGTCTTGGAAAGAGAAAACCTTAGTCATGAGCCAAGTCATCTCTTATGAATTTCTGCTGTTAACAGTGTCTGTCCTTGTGCGATTTCTGAGATCCGTGTTTCTGCCTTGTGTGTAGGATACAAGATGAAGAAGCGTGTGGGAGCCATAGAAGAGTTCGAATTCCTCCCACTTACTGAAGGAAGGCAGCTTCACATCACCATAGCAATTACTGGATGGCTGTGTGCTGGCAAATATGGTAAGAACAAGATGAGAAAATTGAGAGGAGCTTAGCAGTGTTTGTGCTGTAGTAGCACCGTGCCTTCCACACACTTACATAGGCTGTTGAATAGATCATCTGTTAACGTAAGACTTTGTAACCCAATCTGCAGTGCCAATCAAAACAGAGGAAAGAGAAGGTACAGTAAATTGGTAGTACTTATGGTAGGATTGGTGGTAGTGATAGTGAGACCGTTTTTGTTAGTAAATCCTGTCTGGTTTTTCTAGAAAGAATGTGGTTGGGGTGGATGAATCCTGTCTGGTTTTCCTAGGAAGAATCTGGTTGGTCTGAATGATTTCCAGCACTAGGACAATATGTCTCACCTACCTCTGAGACCTTATGTTTATCCTCCAGCAATTAACAGAAAACAGTGTTGTTTTCTTTCTCTCCGTCGGCCAGCTAATGAGGTTTATTGGCAAGAAAGTTGTGTGAAGCAAATCTCATTAAGCACAGAACTCAGGAAGTGAACTTAAAGGCAGCAGCCTTGAAAAGTTTGTATTGTTTTAGTTTCTAGTATAGCTTGTCATATAAAATATGTCAACTGTCTGCTGAGTTCAGCAACCTGGTTCAGCAGCTGCCAATTTATTCAGAACCATCATAATTAATACTGGATATCATTAATGTAGAAGGTTTTCTCTGTCCTGTTGCTTGTTAGATTGCAGCTAGCTGTCAGAGTAAGGTTATTTTCACTTTGCAGTACTTTGGCTTTACTCATTGCTTAGCAGGGCTCCAAATCTCTGGCGTTGGAGGGCTCCCAGGCACTGTTACAAACACAAGTGCATCCCTTCAGGAACCTTTTGGTGTCTGTTTGCCCTTAAAAGGGAGTTACATATGACACACATTCTTCTTCCATAACAAGCAATCTGTTATAATGTTTAAAAAAGCAAAACTAAAACTGTCGTCCATTCCCTTCCTTATAGCTGTGCCTATTTGCACACTTGCATGATTTGTTAACACAGAGGGAGTGAGGACAGGATTATTACAGAACATGTTGTGATTTTTGATCTCCCACTATCTGCCTATCTGTACATGCAGAAATAGAGCAGGATATTGTGGTGAGATCTGGCATGGGACTTACACATGCCACTTTGGTCAGCAGCTACCTCAACTTGCCCTGCTTTGTTCAGAGAACAAACAAAGTCAAAGGGTTTTAATTAATTAAGATGAACAGGATGGAGTATGACTTAAAAGTTGGTCTTGCAGCCAAAAATTAGACATTGCACAGTGTATGTTATTCATTCTTTCTTAAGCATTCAGACACTGCTTTTGATTAGCCTCTGAAGGGGAAAAATTAAACTAAAGTGGTTAAGTTAGACGCAGAATAAAAATAATTGCAGTCTAGATCTGCAAATACAGATTACTTATTTTCCAACAGAGCCACTAATGCAATCCTTGCCTGCCTAACTAAAGTGCTTGGAAGATGCTCTGTGGTAGATTTTGAAAAGATTTTACGTATTTCCCATGCCTCTGGACTCAGTCCATGCAGCCATTCAGCACTTGATCTGTGTCTGAACAGGCACTCCTTTGGTCTGTATGAGAAGTTGGAGCTGCAGGATTTGGCCTGATGTCTGAGGATAGGAGGAATGTCCTCAGTACCTACGTAATTGACATCAGTGTCCATCTGTCTTGGCAGGCTCTGAGCTACCTGAGTGGGCTGTGAAGTCTCAGCCTGCATGCAGTATCTCTGTCTGTACTGAAGATTTGCCAAAGCAGCTAAAGCTGTAGGATTATTTACAAAGCCAAAATTTATTGTAAAATAGTAGAACTGTGGAGTCTAAATCTAACAGTATTTTTAAATGCAATTCCTGATTATCACAGAATGTTCCAGTGCCCTGCAGGTTCTTTTCTGGCTCTTTTTTTGGAGCTATCTTGCCAGGAGTCAGCCATTGTTGTGCTTTCTGTGAACATGAATTCAATGCCTGCAACTTTTCTCAGGGAGCTTCACAGCACCATGGAGCAGCATGCTGCATTCAAGTGAGCAATATTGTCTGGCCTGGGAATCCAAGTACTTGATGGAGCTTGGCAGTGCCTTGGATACCCTGGTGAATGGTTTTGTTAACATGATGGCTCAGGAAGCCCTAAAATTCACTGTTTTGTCAGGTAAGACCCATATTGTACTGGATCTGTGTTTGTACAGTTTCACTGTGGGTGTTTATTTAAAGGAGCTTTCCTGATCAGAGAGGATTTCTGGGAAGGCATATTGGCATCACCCTGCAAAAGTGGCCTGAGAACCTTCTCTACCACACCTGTAATTCAGAATTGCTTTCCTGGATTGCTCTGCCTCTGTGTCATTGATTGTTCTTCTAAAATTACACCTGGAAACACCTTTCTTCATGTGTGTGTTTATTCCTCTGTATTATTACACTGTGTTTTAGTGCTTTACACAAACCTTTTAAACATGCAGGTTGCATTCATGTATAGTGTCTGTTTGCCTCCATATCAGAACATCAGATTCTTTCTTATCTTTAGTCTAGCAAAACATTTCTCAGACGAGTTCTTGAGAAAGAAGCACTGAAAATGACAAAAGGCCATAGGTTTAGCTTTTAACTGCAGTGAACCATCTTGCTTTTGATGTTTCCTAAGAGCAATCCAGATTTGTGACTGTGCTGCACTGTTTGTTTTCTGTGTTGCAGGTATTGTTACGGCCTTGACTTGGCCAACTTCACTCTTGACTGTTGCCAATGTCATTGACAACCCCTGGGGAGTGTGTCTGCATCGGTCTGCTGAAGTAGGCAAGCACCTAGCACATATACTGCTCAGTCGACAGCAGGTAGTTGACTAGAAATTATCCAGGAAGAATGTCAGGAAAGGATCTGGCCCATGGGGGGAAAATTATAGATATCTTTCCTGAGGGAAGAAAATGAATAATAACATGAAAAAAGAAAAAAAAAAAAGGATGCACAAAGGTGACCAGCATGTATCAAGTTAATTGAAGAAAATTACAAAGTCCCAAGTTAATCAAAGCACTCCTGCTAAGATTCATTCCATTTGACCCAAAGCTTCCCTAAATGAAGGAGTGATCCAGGTCATAAATGACAAGTGGATTGAACGTGCCATAAAACAGGCAGGCCAACTCACTGAGTGAAAATCTGAGAACAGAAGGAAAGATAGATGGGAAGGAGGAAAGAATATAGAGTGTTCAAAGTACTCACTGTGAATTAAGGGGCACAAAACAGTGTAAGAGAATACCCTGTAGCATTACATGCAGCATGAGCTCTGTTTTTGCCTAAATGATATCAGAATACATATAAAATAATTGAATTGAAGAATCCAGCTTCTCTCTACTTTTATTGATCCTAAACTATAACTGCACCAACTTTCATCAGGCTTCAGTCTGGAATAATTACGACAGTGCCTTTGCAGTATTCTTGCAAACAGAGTTAAGGAGGAAAATCCAGTGCTGAAAGGCAGCTAACAGAATCCTTTGAAACAGAAAGAAAAAGAGAAGAGCTGGATTTTTCTTCTTTTTGACATGTCTTCTCTTGGGAGGAATTAAACTGGGGAAGAGATCTCAGTAGCTTGCAGTTTCCTTCATTTTTACCAGGCACACAAGCAAGAACTGCACATGATGACCCATCATGATAAATGTACTTGTGCTTCCCTGCATTGCTGCAGCTGCAAAGCACTGGTGTAGAAGTGGCCATGAGCACAGATCTGTACAGATGTTGCTATTCAGGTGATTCCAACAAGTATTTTGTAAGTGCAAAGGCTCAATTACTAGTAAATTCCATTCTCCTGTTGGAAACCTGTGAAACAAAAGGCAGGATATGAGCTAAAGGGAAAATGAGAAAAGCAGAGGGCATTCACAGATGGAAAAGGAAGAGAGAGCAGCATGGTATTAAAAACTTGTAAGAAAAAAAACATGTCCAAATGGGATGCAAGCTTGAACTAGAGGTGAAATACAGCACCCAAAACAGAGAAGTGGAATGGACTGGTATCTGAAAGAAGGGATGGACATCATTAAGGCTCTCTGAGATGGTTTATGAAAGTCATTTCTGCCCCCCCCAAAGCCTGCCATTGATTGCTGGGCTATCTTTGGCATGGGGGAGGCAGTGTTCAGCTGGTCACTTGTTTCTCACAGGTATGCCAGTCCAGAATCTGTTATGGAGGGGCCCTGTGAGAGCTATGGCCACAATCAACAATGTGAAACAGCAGAGTAGAAACAAACTTGATTTCTCGTAAAAATACAATCCCAGGAAAGGCAATAAAGTTTATTTCATACAAGCCCTTTGTTGTGCTGGGGGCATTTGTTACTGCCTTTCAGATGTTAACTGTTGTGGAATCACACATTCCAATGTGCTGCAGAGCCTATATGAGTTAACATCATGTCTGGGGAGTCCATCTCACACCTGCTCCCTGGTTCTTACAAAGACCATTGCTGCTGAGACTAAGCTTTCTTTGATCTTTAGGAAAATCTCATTAGGTTGTTCAAAATAAAAGCTTTCCACACGTCATTTTTATAACAGCCACACACAGTGCTGCTGCCATTCAGTCTCAATTATAGAAGTGTCCAGTATTTTTGATTTACTGCTGTTTTTTCTGTTTATTGAAACATTTCCAGAAAAATTTTTGCTCCACGTATTAGGCTCTCTGTTGGAAATTTCAAAACAATGAGCATTTGTTTGATTTCTATTTGAGTAACATCTTGTCACTGGATTCTCTCAATTGATTTTCTGGCCATCAGAAATCCAAAATAACAGATACTCTGGATATTGAACTGTGTAAAACTTCAGGGACAATCTCTTTGAAATTGACAGAATCTCTCACATGCTTAAAAGACTAAGCACCAGCAAGAGTGCTCTCTGTGTCAGGGTCTCGGGAAGCCTGTGGCTCATCTTTCTTTCCAGGTCTAGTGGAACATTTTATGGATTTTCCTCCTTTCTTTTATCCTTAGGGCAAGCGACCTGTCACACTGATTGGCTTCAGTCTGGGTGCCAGAGTCATCTACTTCTGCCTGCAGGAGATGGCTCGAGAGAAAGGTAAGCTTCACCTTCTCATCCTCTTCCTTTTCGTTTTCCTTACTGCTGATAAATTTTCCTTCCAATGAAATGTTCTTCTGCAAGAGAGTTTGAGGTTTTTTAGAATCAAACAGAAACCTAAAAAAATGGTTTTGAAATGCGTTTGCGGCCAAATTCTCCTGTCAGTTCCACCAGTTCAATGGATTAAATCCACAGTCTTCATTAGAGGTGCTCCAGTGTGGCTGACAGCGTGGTTTGGTCACCAGTCTGTAAATAACAACCCTGACATGTTGTGACATTGGACCACTAGATCAATCTGTGAGCTGCCCAGAGCCACTGAGATCTTGGCAGAGGCCTTGCCTTTATTGGCAGCTCTCTGTAGCTATTGTATCTAATTCCATGAGTCCTCCCTTCCATTTAAGTCATTGAAATGCCACTGTCATCTGCTATTTTCATGATAATTTTTCCCTGAAGTCAAGTATAAAACCATCTGTCAATTTATTACCCGTTGTGTTTCTGTTTATTAATAGATTCTATTTTTAATTTAGAAAAAGAATAAAATCATTATGATCAGTTGATGTGAAATGCATCTTGGAGTTGAGTCAGTATGAGTGTGTGCGTGCAGCCTGCCTTCTCATTCGTAGCTCATGTGATTCATTAACTGTGCAGCTCACAGAAAGTCTCTCATAAATAAGGAGCTGTATGAAGTAAAATGTTCAGTAAAGTCCAGGAAGCTGGGGATGGTGTCAGGTGAGGACAAAGGAGGTCAACAGATTTTCTTTGGACAGCTGTTTACTAGAACTTTACTTCTGGGTTAAGGCAAAAGTCCTCAAATACAGAATTCTGTTCTGAGGATAAATCTAATCAAGTTCAGAATGATCCTAATGGAGTTACACTGAGGTCAGAATCCAGATCCTAATCCTGCTCTAGATCAACTCTTTTTGTGTCTTAAGAATGTTAAGGGCTGAAGTATTTTCAGGCTTTTATTTAGATTCTGCTATCTCTCACTGGAATAACATGGGACCATAGCTAAGTAATACATGAAAAGAAATTATATGGGGTCTTTAAAGCTGGCTGCTATTCTAAAGAAATCTAAGCACCGTAATTATGGATCATAGCAGCTCCCCACTGTACACTAATTTTTCAGTTCCTTAATTGAATTATGAAAGCTGAGCTGTTTGTGAGATGAAAAGCAGCATGTTTGGTGCAGATTGCCAAGGCGTTCTTCACATGCACATTCCAGAGCAAGCCACGGGAGGAATGAAGCTGAGACCTGGGACATCTGAGACTGATTTCGGTTTGGACTTGGATGTCTCACACAAAAGAAATAGAAAGCCTTTTGCATCCAGATGGCAGTGGCATTTATGAGGACAAATAGCTAATCATGGATTATTCAGTGAAAGACTATGGCAGAAATTCAAAGTCTGTTAAAAGAAAACACTCTTCTGCCGTTCAGGTAAATAACCTTTGGGATCCTTCATTGCAAATGACTTTGGAAGCCAGAGCTTAGTTTCCAGAAAATGACATTGTAGTGTGAGGTATAGTAATGCCCCATCAGGGACATGTTATGGCACAGGGAGTCCATTGCTCTGATTTGTTCACTGTGATTCCTGAATTCCATCACTGTTCTCTTTCCAGTGAGGACTAACCTGATGTTTCCTCTTTGCTCAGTGATTTGTGCTAAAACACAGAAGAGCCTGGCTCCTGAAAGCTGGTTACAGCCTCCTGCTTAGCCTGGATCTTTCACACCTTTACTGAGCAAATAATCTTATCAGTTAGCAATCTTTTCCCATCAGTAACTGTTTTTTTATTTTTATTTTCCTGCTTTATGTAGACTTTGTTTTTCTCCATCGGTATAAAAGATTTGCAAACTGTGAAATACATTTATCTAGAGCACCAGCAACCACATAGGTCAGTGATCTGTTCTCAGGTTTCTGTCAGCATTGAAAGAAAATGGGTATTTTTCAGCCAAAGCTGAATGTTTTTGTCTTCTAAGCACAAAATAAGCTGTGCAAAGGACTGGAGGAAAAAAAAAAGCTTCCAACACCTTGCCCAAATGTCCAAGATCCTGATGAACTGGCTGTTTGTTTATTCAGTTGGCTCACATTGTGGCCATGGAATTTAGTACCTCGGTTGGAGTAAGCTCCCTGAACAGGCGCTGGGTTTCCTTTTCATTGCCCATGACTGTGGAAACACAGGACTTTATTGCTCACAGATTACACTAACAAAATTGAATTGCTCTTTGCTGTTCTCTTGATTGGTGCAAAATTTTCTTTGCAATAAGAAATAATACCAAGAGAGCTCTTTTGGACTGTTGTCAGGTGCTGGGATTTACACTGTGTCGAGAAAGATGTAGGCACTGCAGGGAGCTCCAAGTTTTTAGTGCTATTAGGGAAAAGAAACCAGTTGCTTTCTACTTAAAAAGCCTAGCCAGGCATCACCTCTCCATCATAGCTTGTAGTGGTGCACTCTTACCTTCACTTCCCAGAAATTTTCAGCATATTATTTTACGAACTGCAGACACCAGCTTGAAAATAGTTCAGCTCATGTCTTGTGAACGCTGGTCTCAGCTGGAGAGTATTGATTCAGCACAGCGTGCCCATGAGGCTCCTGAGACTGCAGGGCTGAATTTAACTTAACTACTACATCAGGTGCTTGATGTCTCCTTACGAAGAAGAGTTAGGAATGTATATTAATATATTGTTTAAGAGTGTCTTTCCCTCTTTTCAAGCCTGTATCTGCACAGAAGTCTAACTGAAAAAGACCTAAATAAGGTCCCCATACGTCCTGAGTGGTGTCTAGACTGAGACTGTCTCTTTTTGTTTTCAGATTGCAGGAGTGGGAAAGCACATTAATATTTAAATTTTAATTTAGGACTGTTGCAGAGCTGCCCAATATTTTTCATTTTGTCATTTCTATTGAAATTTCCCAGCTGCAGCTGTCACATAAGAGAGGAAGATTTATGTAGGTCGCTCCAAAAGTAATGCCTTCTGTTTATTTCCATGAAAAACACAACAGCAAAGAGCATGGCAACACTATTTGATAGAGCAAATTTACCACCACCATTAGTTATGCATTTTCGTCAGCACCACATCACCCATAATTGTGCAATTCAGGTTCAGTTCCTTCAGCTTCACTTTGATTCACTGGGTGCTGGCAAACCTGCGTATGATGCTCTTTCTCTTCCCATGTGAGCATTCATGGGATCCACCTGGTGCAAACTTTGCAACATTCCAACATTGCCACCGTTGTTTCCAATGCATTAAAGGAGATATTCAGCTCCATACACAGCTCCATGTCAGATGCCACTCTGTCAGGCTGCCCCTTTGCTGCCATCTGTTCCATGGTAACAAATTGTAATGGGATACTGGTAGAAGGTTCAACCTCTACTGCCATATCCCCAACATTTGTCTCTGATGTCATGGGCCAACAGAATAACATAGGAGACATTACTTTTGGAGCAGCCCTTGTACTACATAAGTCAACATGCCTATTCAGCAAATGGTGCCCTGTGCACTGAGGTACCTCTCAAGAAAATCAAACCAGTTTGATAGTTGGCAAATGCTGTCTGATCTGTTTTCTAAACCTGAGCTGTTCTGCTTTCACCTTAACAGACTCCCAAGGGATCATTGAAGATGTGGTCCTACTGGGAGCTCCAGTGGAGGGAGAGGCCAAGTACTGGAAGGCGATCACAAAAGTGGTGTCGGGCAGGATCATAAATGGTTATTGCAGGTCTGTATGCATACAGTGCCCTGCTTCACTATTGTAGTGTCACTTTGAAATGATTCTGTACATCTATCCCTTATAAATGTTTTGTGAGCACGTTTGTTCAGCCGGTGAGTCCATTGATTGAGCAGTGCCTGAGTCTCTTCTCTCCAGAGGTCTCTCCTTCAGATTAGTTGGAGATGGCAGTCTTCAGGAGACAGTTCGAGGCTGCTCTGTCCCCAGTTCTTGCTTGTTTGTGATGCACACTTACACTGGGAGGCAGAGGTTCTCAATACGTAGGTCCTGTTCTTTCTACATCTAGACTGTTTCTGGTCAAAGTAGACCATGTGAACAAAAAATTTCACTTGCAGAGGGGGTCCAACTGGAATAGCTGTCACAAATTTACTAAGGATATGAAAGAATAAGAAGGTTACCTTGAAAGTTAAAACCAGCCTTTAAAACTGTGCAGATAAGTGTGTGCAGAGGTGTGAGAGCTGCTGGGTGAGAAGAGGAAGATTCAGAGGCCAGAAGCAACTGAAGCAGCATTGCAAAAGCTATTAAGAATTCAAGTGACAGTACCAAATCTAATGACTCTGTTTTGGGAGATAATTGTGACAAGAGCACCAGCACAATTAGAAGAGGGAAATTAAAACAAAGGAATGAAGTAGGGAAGAGCATGGGAAAATAAATTGAGAAATAACTGGGCAAGAAGATTAGCAAAGAACATGTAACTGAGTAAAGACAGCTCTAGAGCCACAAGCCCTCAGATCAAGGATAGCTGAAATTCTGCTGGTCCTTTCCATATGCACATGTGTATGTATTACATGTGTATAAGATGAGAAATTAATGTGTTACTGTGCATCTAACATAGTATATTAATTTACAAAGAAGAACTAAATAAAAAGATTTCAGAGCATTCAAGATTATAAACCCTCCTCCCCCAAAATCATTAATCCCATCTGTCAGGCTGAAAAATGTTGCTTTTGTCTTTTTTGGATCACAGGACTTTTTATGGATGCTGGATGTGCACACCAGTTAAAATATTTCTTCATGTGACACAGGGAAAAAGCAATTGCTGCCTCCTGTCGATTGGTGACTGGGGACTTGGGAATGCTTCTGTGTTCCTCCAAGAAGCCATAAATTACAGCAGTTGCTGCACAGAGCTGCATTTGCCCTGGCAAATGTTGCTCCTCCATGTGTTAAACAAGTATCTGTTTCAGTGCTAAAAGCTCAGCGTATCCATTTGCTGTAATAAAAAGGAAATCATTTTGTTACAGTTTCAAAGCCTATATGTGCTGTTGGAGCACTTTGTATGCTCGTATCTTTGTGTAAGCAATAATTTGGTCTACCCATCTACTGAGTATTGAAGGAAAAAAGATGTAGAAATCGTAGCATGCTGCCCACAAATAGGAAGAAGCAGGTGAGGAGACTGTCAGAAAATACTCAGCTGCATCAGTTCTCTGCTTTGCTCTCAGGTGCTGAATTTGAATGTTACTCTGTTGGCACAAGGGGCAGCCAGGGGAGGTTCTCTAGGTATGAGAGAAGGGCTGTACAAACGTTTCTTGATAAAGCCCCACCTGAATCTCATCATTCTGTCTCTTGCTCATACAAATTTTGTCCTTGTTCTGTCACTTCAGGAGTAACTATATTTAGTTCACATGAATTACACTGAGTAATACTTCTGCAAGATCAGATTTGGACACAATTTGTTGAGCTTCAGTCTGCTGCAGCTCATCTCTTCCAGCTTTGAAGTCTGAAAGGAGCCAGGGAGTGAAAGCCAGCTGTCAGGGCTGTCCCTCTTGATTTCACAGCAAGGTTACAAATTCCTAGTGGAAAACCTTAACCAAATTAGTTAAGACTCATTGAGCATGTCAAAAAAAGCCAGCCATGGGGTGACAGATCAAAAAGTGACTGTAATGCAGTGTGGATGCGCTGCAGAGATTTTGCAGAGCTCTGTGTAGACTTGACTCCTGACTTTTAGCTCACAGCATTTTGCAGTGAAAGGAGCAGCCTCATCTGCTGCCCTCCCAGAGTCTGCACACCACTCACATCCACCTTAAATCTGCTCCACAGACTGTAGTGGTGTTTAGGTACCTGGGTTCTGCACAGAACAAGTGATGTATTTCCAAAGGATGTATCACCTCCTCTCTTCATCCTGTAGCCTACCCTGATACTGCCATAATGACTTACAGCAATGCTTTACAGTAGAAACAGACCCTTCCTAGTATTGTCATTGAAACCACATATTTATACAGTACCTATAAATCAGGAGCACACTAAGGAGCTTCACAGCCCGTGTCTATGTCAGCAGCATTGGTATCGTTGGCCTCATCACATTTACAGCTCTCTGGAGCCTGGAGAACTTCAACCTATTAGTGCATTAAGAAGAGTAAATGTGAATGTATTGCAGTCTCCAGGCAAATACAGAAAGGGTCAGATTTTTAAACTCACTGAGTGTAATGAGACTGTATCCCCAAATCAGGATTTAACTAAGACTCACACTCTTACCTCCCAGGAGTCTGTCCTGATTTTGGCAACTGCTCTGATTCCTGTGTCTGACAAAGCTGCAGTGGGCATTGTTCCAGACTAGACTGTGCTTCCCAGCCCCTCTGTTCTCCCTGTGCTCTGTGTAGTCACATGTTGTGCAAGTTTAGCAACAGGATTTATTCACACTCTTCTTTTGCTCTGCTCTTAGGGGGGACTGGCTGCTGGGATTTGTATACAGAACCTCTTCTGTCCAGCTAAATGTTGCTGGCCTCCAGCCAGTCAAGCTGGACGACAGGAGGATGGTAAACATGGACCTTTCATCTGTAGTAAGTACTACTTCTAGTCTCACTTTTCCCATCTGCCCTCACATTCATTGATCAGGAGAAAGTGTGATGCTGGGAAGGTAGGTCAGCAGCTGGGGAACGTGTAGCTCCAATGCGTGGCAGCAGAGCAGGTGCAGCCTGCAGCCTTATCTGGATGGCTCCTCCAGCACAGTGCCAGTTCACACGGGGGCAATTGCATAGCCCTTGTACCTTGGTCCTAGGCCACAATGACCCTGGTGCAAGAGGCAGCTTGCACTGACAGCTCTGTGGTAGCAGTTTGCTGGTTTGCTAGGCTGCTGTGTTTTGGAGTACGTGTTTTCAGGAAGCAGGATGTGTTGCTTCACCTGTTTCACCTGTGTGCGTGGTAGACACTTAGCTTCCTCAAAGCTGTCATTAATGATTAGCAGTATTCAACTTGATTATCGTAAGCAAACTAATAATCTCAGTGCCTCATCGTTACTCATGAGTGAGTTCTTACAGAGCAGATCATGCAGAACTTAGCTTCTGTCTTCATAATCACTGGAATCTTGGGCATGCAATCTTGTTTTCCCATATCTTAATGATTCAGCTTATCTTTTACTCTGCAGACTGGACTGGAGGATGCTCAGCACAAAGCTCAGGGCACATCCGTCGTCATTCTTCCTGCTGTGACCCTTCCTGCCTGTCCCCACAAGCTGGTAGCACTGTCAGTGTTGTTCTGGAGCCAAAGGCACTTTTAAATTCTTTCAGATTTTTTGAGAACCAGCCTGCTGAGCCTGTAAATACCAAACTGTTACCAGCTCGTTTCATTCATTATAACTGAGCTATGAGCCCTTGCCAGAAAACACAGAGCTTAATGCCATACAGATAAAATAAGAACTTCACAGACCAAAATGTGGGCCTCCCAGAAGGAAGTGGTATGGTAGAACCTTTTAACATTGGTCCAGCACTGTAGCTGTTCTGGAATCTTTGCACTTTCCTGGGTTGCCTTGGTTAGCATTTCCACACACTCCCACATTCATTTTTTTCACTATCCCTGGGATTGTCATCAGTCACTTGCAAGCATCTGTTGGTGGCATTAAAAGATAAATGGCTGAAGGAGCCAAACAGCGATGACACTGGGGTGACGTTTCCTGTTAGGTTCGTCCAGGTTGCTCTCCTCTCTTCAGAGCCCCTCTTTCTGTTGACCTTTTGCTTTCTGACCCTCAAACCCCCTGGAGTCCTGCAGACCTGACCCTGCCTGCAGCCTCTCCATTCTTCCCCAAAGGAACCATTTACCATTCAGCTAAATGAATCATGGCTGCAGAGCTGCTATCTACTGATCTTCTGCTGTTGTTCATCTGTGTCTGTGCTGCCTGATGCCAGCAGACAATCCCAGCACTGTTCTCATTTCAGAAAGAGCTGACACTTTCACTTCTTTAATCTTACTGCAAAGCACTGGGGGAAAAAAAGAGCAATTCCCACAGCAGGGAAAACCTGTATTAAGTAGGTGTCATTCTCTTGATCCATTTTCCAGAGCATGGAGCTTTATGAAAAGAAACACAGTGTGTTTTGATGAACATTTTAAAAGTAAAAAGAGAGAGCAAGAAGGGGAAGGAAATACTCAGAAGCTCTCTGTAAAAAGTGACAAGTAAGCAAGGATGGATCTTGCTGCAAATATAGTGCAGTTGCATAAGAGAAATATGGAGAGATGTTTTCTATAAATTGCAGAATACAAGAAATCTCCTTTACTAAAGAAAAAAAAATCTGTCCTTCTGGTAGAGGAAACAAAACATAAGAACATCTACAGTAACTCAGACTAATATCCATCAAGCTCAGAATCCTGCCTAACAGAACATCCTCCTACAGAAATAGAGAAGATAGGTGAGGGAGGCACTGTACACCCATGGCAATGCATATTCTTATTTATACATGTAAATCAGGTATCTGCCTTGCAGAGAGCTTGTCATTTTGGTGCACATTTCAGAGAAATGGAGTGTAATGGCTCAAGTAAAGGACTAAGAGGCCTCTGTAGGATTCAGCTTCGCAGTAAAGGCTTTTTCTTTCTTTTTTTTTGAACCTAATTCCATAAAACATTTGGAGTTTCCTTTCATTTAGGTGTCTTGTGCAGAAAGATTTATTACCCACAACACACATCTGATTTGAGAAGGGTCCTGAAGTGATGCAGAGACTCAATTGTTTGTAGAATAGTGTTGTTTGACAAGCGTTCCATGGTGAGTGCCTTCTGCTGTGGGGTAATTCATTGGAGCCTATTGCTTTGCTGCTCCCCCTTATGAGTTTTTCTCTTTGAGCTTTCACGCTCAAAACATTAAGAATAAATAGAATGACTTGAGAAATGGACACATTCACAGCCCACAGAGATAGGGCTGCTAATGAGGAGACAGCTTGATGCGGCGTTTCCAGGGAGGGTGTTTGGCTGTACTTGCAGGAGTTTGTCTTGCTGGGATTGCAGAGGTCTCCGATGCATCCTGAGATCACCAGAAGAATACAGTCAATTCTCAGTTTCAGTGGAAATCAAGCATCTAAAAAACAGGAGTGCTTTTCAATTAAGCTCTCACTGCTTTTGAGGAACAATAACGATGATTGTTAATTGCCTGCTTTTCAGCACAATGAGCAGGCACTGGGATGAGCTTATCCGTCATGCCTTCATTTCTGTTTCTGCCCTCAACCCTCACAGACCACCCTGGGGCTCTGCAAAGGACCTGGAAAGACCTACAAAGAGTGGCTGCACAGCCACCCATCTGCTGAGGGACCTTCAGCAAGGACAGCTGCAACAGTGAAGTCCTTCAGGTCCCGCTGAAACGCAACCAGGGATAGGGAGGGATGAGCAGTGATAGAGAAATAAAGCTCGGGTGATGTGAGTGTGAAAGTATTGTACAGACAGCTTCAGTATTTCATCATCTCACAGTCTGTCCAGGATGAACAATAGTCTGGGCCCAAAGGGCTTGGTTCTCTTTGCATCACAATCTTCAAATGAGTGGTGGCCTAGGAGACCTCGCTCTGAACATGAGTTCACCTGTGAGGCATTTCTGGCAGGTCTCTCTTGATTAGTATGTGTTGTTTTATTTTCTGGCTGTCAGTAAAAAAAAATGAAGGAAGAATGTTCTCCCACTCAGCAAAATGCAGTTATAAAAGCCTTCCTAATGGTTACAATGGGACTGATTTGTTCAGTGGATTTATTTGACGGCACCTGTTAGGGATACCAAGGAAGTAATTGAGCTGTAATGTATTAGATTGATTGCTGTTTGTTCAAGTGGGATATTGTAGATTACATTTTGCATTAACATTTGAATACTGCAGCACTACTCAGAGTCAGAATGCAGGCAGAGCATTTTTGCAGAAGCTCACAATTCAGGGAAGGGTGCTTCTGTTCCTCTGGGCAGTTCTACTGCAGCAGAAATAAGGGATGAACTCTCAAGCTTGGGGCTACAGGAATGCATGACTGGAAGTCTGCTAGAGAGCATGTTGGCAGCTAAATTCTCCTTTTTGTGCTTTTCATTGACATGGTGTGTGAATGGCAGCTGCTCAAATCATGCTGGAGCTCATAAATTCCTATTAAGGGAACAATAGAAACGCCACCTGAGATTAAACCCCTCCTTGCTCAAGCACACAGCTGGATGGAGCTGTGGTTTGTACAGCTCACAGACACAAGTACTTTTTTTTATCTCTAGAGCAGTTGCTGTAACAGTACGTAGCAGCAGAACGTGCTCACAGCCATGTTCTCCTGCAGCATCTCTGCATGACAGAAGGCAAAACAGCAGAGCTCGTTTTTGGAATAGTCCGTGTCTTACCTTGGCACACCTTTGCTTCTTCCCTGTGAGCCACCCCAAAAGCCTTCTACCCATTCTTTGCTGTCTTTGTGACAGCAATTGAAAAACAGGAATAACTGATCTCTCTTCCAAAAGCGCTCTCAGAAGAGGAGCTTAGTGTTCCTGTTAGAAGGGAATGCAAACAGACTCCAGATAGTCTGGCCTTCAGCCAGCCAGGTACAGAAATACCAGAAGCAGATGACAAGTCTGAATCTTGTGAAATCCAATTGATTTGGCACTTCTGATGTTCAGGCGTTTCCCCCAAAATACTTTAAACTGTTGTTTGTTAGGTTTTTTTTATTTCTAGTATTCCCAAGACTTGAAGCAAAGAACTAATTGTGATTACAAAATGTGGATTAATTAAGAACACAGGGGAGTTGGAAATGCAAAAGGTTGCCTGTTCTCATTATACCCTTATTCCACTTGTTTCAAATGAGCCGTGCCACCTGCCATGGTAACAGGAATGAAGAGGATCAGAAGAGCAGCAGTGAGGTGCAGAACTTGGCTTCAGACAGTGGCTCCTGGAGAGTGTTCTCTCACATCTGCATATAGGAAGGCAGACAAATCCAGTCCTCTTCATGGTGTTATGGGGAACTGATCTCCCCTGAAATAATTCCTTAGTGTCTCCTCTTTAGTCTCACAAGGTTTTCTTCTCAACCTATTCAGCATCCCAAATATGTGTTTCTTTTCTTCTCATCCCTTTGTCAGCTGGCAGAAGGGAAGTGCTGTTGGTGGTGGTGCTGGAACAGTTCTTTGGTGGCCAAGTTTGATGATGATTTCTTCCCGGAAGGATGTGCAAGTCTTTGTGAAGACAAGTCTAGTTGTTTGCTAGGCTGTAAGGTGCATGTTCCTCTGCTATTTGGGCTACACTGGGAAATAAAAGCTCACAGAGATGATTTCTTCCTCTTCATGTGTCCCTGCAACCCTGAAGTTGTCAGGCCTTAGTTTTCAGTGGTGTCTCTTGCTGTTGAAAACATTTGGGAGCTCTGACAATCAAATCATGTATTAAATACATGTTAAATACGTTTTATCTTTAAAATTCAAGCAGTGGGCACTGATAATGTATTGAAACAGAGGAAGGAACTGAAAGACTTTCTCCAAAAAAGTGCAAATTGAGCCATTA
Source organism: Chrysolophus pictus (assembly GCA_037305975.1). Taxonomy (NCBI): domain Eukaryota; kingdom Metazoa; phylum Chordata; class Aves; order Galliformes; family Phasianidae; genus Chrysolophus; species Chrysolophus pictus. The sequence continues at coordinate 4,783,917 of CM074596.1, read as the reverse complement.
ATAACTTGCAGTTTGTTTTCCCTTTGTGGCAGATGAAAACTCAAAGAGTGGTGTCCCTCCTTGCTCCATAACAGATGCACTGCTTAATCTTGATGTACTCCTTGGAAGGCAGGGGATATTTAGCTGCTCCTAAAAGGCAAAGAGAACCATTTTGAAGTACCCTATAAAGATTTGTTCTCATAAAGGCAGACAGTGCAGACTCTGTTATTGACAGATTCATAGTGAACAGGTTTGTAGCTGTAGATTTTGCAGCCATCCCAATCACACAGCCATTACACAAGGAAAACTGCCAGTGAAAGCAGTGGAAGTTTTTCCTAAGTTGTGTTAATAATGTTTGATTCTGGAAGAGCGGCTACACAAAGTACAGTCAGGTGGATTTAGGAGAATTTAGCTTCCTGTTTCCTGTGTCCTACCTGCTGGTGGTTGAACCCATGTCTTAAAGCCACCCATTCAAAGTTTCATTCTGGCACAGGAGACAGTAATGACAAGAGGCTGTAATCTGCACCTTGAGGATGACACTAAAATAGCACAGCTCTCACTGAATGACCCATTAAAAGAGAGAGGGCAGTTTGATTTCTGGCAATGCAGAAGTGGGTGTTGATGTAAGGAGGAGAGTTATGCCCTCGTAACCCAGGTGTTATCTTGAAAGCTATTATCACTCTTCAGCCACCACATCATTTCCTCCTTTCAGTACGTACAGTCATTTCCATCAACAAAATGGGAGCAGAGGGAGATGTGAGCCATTGCCCCAGCGCAAGTGCTTGGGATCAGTACAAGTCTCATAAATGATGAGACTTTTTGAGCAGTCTGAGGCGAGGCACAGGACAGGAGCTGCAGGAAAAGTCATTTAGCCAATGGTGCAGCAAGAACTCATTCCAACTCACTGGAACTAGCCAGGTCCATGCTTATTTCCAGAACCATTGAGCATAAGTCATGATTTGATTTCCTGGTCTGAGATTTGGTAAGAGATGTTACCTGAGCTACATGCAGGTAAGGAAGAGGAGGAGCTGGGGATGCCCTTCAGAGAATGCTGAACCGTGCTCTGCAACCCAGAGCTTAGCTGGTAAAAACTGATCTCATTCCATGAAGCTGAAAGTCTGGTCTGTTTTGGTAACGTTTGACTTCCAGATCTCGTGTATTCCTGGAGGAAGAAGGGGAGAGGAAAGGTGATGGGTCTTAGTCAGAGTCACAGGGGAGGAGTCTTCCCTTGCTGCAGGCAGACACTGTTACACCATCCGGATATGGAGACTTCATCTCATCTCAGAGTCCTCATTTGCAGAAACTGAGCTCCTCTAAAACTTCTCCATCATCCTGACTTGATCAGTGTTGGATAGCTGGTGGACTGCTATAGTTTATGATGTCAGATTTCTGGGTCTTCCAGATGCTTCAGTACATTAATCCAGCCTTTATTTTGGGGCATCTCTTTTCCTCTGAGGTCTAAGAGATTATGTTCAAACCATTTCTCAGCTATAATTACATGCATGGTGTATTCCAGGCCTTTAAGACGTTCCTTATACCATCTAATTTAAATACCTTCTACTTGACTTAGCACAGACAGATAAGTATTTGATTACAGCCACAGTAAGAGAAAGTGGCTTGTTTAGTGATAGTGTTATGACTGGAAAGACTCAGTGTTCACACACCACGTAGCTAAAGCTCTCCATCATAGTGTTCTGTGAACTGGCAGAGGTGGGTTGAGAGGAAAGCTATGTAAGTTTCTTGGCAGTGCACAACTCCAAACAGAAAAACAGTGCTCACCCAGAACTGCCAACGTCGATGTGTTCCCACAAAACATATCAAAGTTTGGTGGAAAAAAAACACAGATGAAAGTTATGGCATTGGTGTGAAACTGGCCTGAGCCCACAGTTACAGCGGTGAGAATGATTTGGTCAGTGAGTTGTGGCTGAAAGATGATTGCGTGTATAAATTGCTGTCTTGTTCAAGAAGTGTCACTGAAATTAAAGCAGAACTTTTACCACTTGAGCCGGGGAATTATTCAATTCACAAGAATTGCACTTGTGCAAAGGGATGACTTAGAAGCAAAGCCTATTACCTCTGGCTGAATCATGCTCTAATCCTTATTCCATTAGTTATTCAGAGCAGGAATAGAAACATTAAAGAGGAATAATGCAAAAGACATTGAGAGTCTTTTCAAAATAACTTCAGCTCCACAAAGTTTTCCACAAATATAACTTGTTGCAGATGTCAAATCTACATTTTTTATTAATCCATTTAAATTTCAGCTTCTGAATTACTCGTCACTGTCCTCTCTTCAGGAGAACATTGTTTCCAAAGAATGAATACTGGAAAATTGTGTTTCTGTGGTAACTCAAGCCAGTCACAGCCTCTTTCAAGGTTTGTTTGATGTTCTGATGGTCCTCATGATGGGAATCCACTCTTCCACTGGCTTTTGCATGCACTCCAACTCCAGCACCATTCCTCTGGCTGAGCAGTGTGAGGTTGCTAGGTCTTTGCCATAAGCTTCCAGAAAACACTGAGGAAAACAGGAAATTTTGGCAAAACCAAATGTCCTCTATCAAGCAGGGTATGCCCAGCACTCTGACAAGTGGGAGAAACTCCAAGCCTTCCAGCTTGGCAAAGGTGCCTGCATTTTAATTGATAACCAGCATAGCTTGGGAACCCTGCCATCAGCCAGACCTTGCCACATATGGAAGCAGAAAGCTGCATGGGTTTTGAGGCAGTATCCATGACTGAGGATTTTTGGAAAGAAGAAATAGAGGCATTTGAGTTTCTTCCCTTAAAATTGTATTTGTCAGAAGGAAATCCTGTGAATCATTCACTGATGATGCCAAAATGAGGAAACTCTTGATGTTAAATTGAAAATCTTCCCATCGCTCTCTGAATTGATGGCGCCTTCCAGCTGACTGATAGATCCACCTGAATGCTGTTACTGTCTATAATCAAATTGTACCAAATTGGTGGTATAAATATTTGGGTTGTGTCCTCCAGTGACTCAAAGCACCATCAGTTACAAGAGGGGAGAAGTCACCTTAGCACAGTGATAAACCTAACCCACTGTTTTCATTTCCTTATAACAAGCATAAATTTGTTTGCTTTGGTTACAAGAGCACTTTTCCATTCCTTTTGTTTTGATGTTCCTCCTGCACTTTGTTCTGACAAAGAATCAAGCAATTGTTTATTTCTCTTTAAAGATTTTATTGTCCATTGCAGTGTAGAAGTTCCAAGCACACCCAGAAGAAGCATTCAGCTCTTTGGACAGCAGATGGAAACAGGCTTTTAAAAAGTAGAATTGCTCAATTTTCCCACTAGGATGCCTTCACAGCTTGGAAATAGCAAGGAATTTTGCTTGCTGTTCTGTTGGTGATGGTTCAGTAAGATTCCAACCACTAAGATCATCTAGTTCAGCCCTCAGCCCTATGCCTATGACCGCTCTATGTCATGGCACTCAGTGCCACTTCTACCCCAAGCACTGACCACCACAGGTCGACTGTAATGGCCGTAGGGGTTTCAGAACACAGCAAACCAAGAGATCCAGCAGCCCTTCCCAGCCAGTCTGTTGCATTCTTATTTCTCTCCACCTTGTCCAACGCTGTGCTTGTTTCCTTCTTTAGCACCAAGCTCTGCTGTGGGGCAGTAAAAGATTTGTACTTTTGGGGAGAGCATCTTAACAACCCGTCCATGAGACCCTCGATGGTTATTTTAATTAACTAATCTGTTCAAAACATCAAGAGCTTATTGAGCCATCTGGACTGATTAAAGTTGCATATTGCATTACTAACGTGCTGATTAAATCCTTCATTTTGCTCCAAGTCCTAAGTGCCTCCAAATGTTACCACTCAGAGGCTGCTTCACGCAACTGGGTAGGAGCTCTGCGTTCTGCACCGTGCTTCCAGCTTTGGAGATCTGAAGACTGCTCTGTAGGAGGGTCTTGACTGTAGTTACCTCTAACATGGGGCTTGAACAGGATACCTGAATCAGAAAGGGCAGCTTCTGCCTTTAACACATAACAATAATTACCATTGCAGAGGAGGTTTTCTCTCCCTCCTGTGCCCTGACACGAAGGACACATTCCTAACATCTGTATCAGAAGGGTTTATCTTATCGTGGAAATCACCCTACAGATAAATGTCTGGTTATTTGCAACAACATACTGCTGGTTTTAATTTGGTTTATGAACTTAAAACCTCGTGGACTCCCAGTTTTATATGGGACAGATCAATGCACATTTAAATACTACCTTGTCTTCCAGCCAACACACTCAGCAGTTGTTGCTTCAATTACTTTATCTCAATATAAATGAGATGTTTGCTTTTACAAGGAAGCTGAGGCACGGGGAGGGTGTGTAATTTAAAAGAGAACAGGGAGTTGAACTGAATCAAAGAATCTCCTGCTTGGGAGTCTGTCACCAGGGCAGATCACCTCCTCCTTTACCCTCATGGCACTCAGAGTCTAGTCTTGTCGCTCTGCACTTAAACATGCATTCCTCAGGGGTAAAGCGATCCAGGAGCACAGCCATGTAGGGTTATTTCCAGAGAATACCACATTCTTCAGACCTATCCCTTTCAGCCTGTCGGAGCTGAAGCCAAATCTCATGGCAGGGGTGGCTTTTGGGATGGAGGACTGGATTGAGCTGGGTTCCCTGTAGCTTCCTCACTAACTGCACTCCTCCTGTTGCTTGTAGGTCAGCGGCCACCTGGACTACATGAAGCAAATGGACATGATTCTAAAAGCTGTGGGCATTAAAACCAAGGAGTGTCAGCAGGAGGAGAAGGGCAGTGCCAGACTTTTCTCCCCTCTAGCCAAGAAATCACAACGGGCAGCAGGCAGTGAGACTCGAGAAGAGGAAAACACTGTGCAGGAGGAGGATGGGGCTGACAGTGACTGCCAAGTACCCACAACCAGCACCAGCATGAGCTCTGCACTAACACAGCCTGTGAGTGCTGAAACGAGCAGCGACGATAACCTGCATCCAGGAGATGATTCCTTGGCCAGTTGTGCTCACCGACAAGATTCCCCTGGATCTCTCTTGGCAGAGAGCTCACCTCCCTGCCCAGCTTGCCCCACCAGTGCCAGCAGTGCAAAGCAGGCAGCAGGTGATAACACAGACTGAACTGAATCTCCAAACCTTCTCTCCTCACTGCCAAGCTGCCATGTACATTGTGCCCAGCATCAGCTGCACGGAGCCAGCCTCAGCCTCCTGTCCTACACAGTCTGCAGAGCTTCCCGTGCAGGATGTGAATTGCTGCCCTGCAGCTCCCAGGGCTGCTGTGTGGCTGGATCAGAGGCAGCAGAACCATCAGCGAGCCCACTTTGCCTGGCCTGCGTGGAGGCCAATTGCAGCTCTTTGTGACGGGCAGGGATGCTCAGCCAGCACTAAAACTACTCTCAGAGCACAATCAGTAGAACCCACAGAGCTGTGCTGCAGATTTCAGGCCCTGCTGAGAGCCCAGCACATGGCATCACAGCGTCCCTGGATCACAACTCTCAGAGCAGTCTCCCAGAGCATCTCCCACTGACAAGAAAAGGCTAATTTTGGCCCAAATCAGCATAGTTCCTCAGGAAGCAGTGGCAATCCCCTCATTGCACAAGCTCTTTTATTCTTGAGGGAAGCAGCTGCCACCATTGGGGATCATTTTTCTGGTACTTAGCTCTTGGGAAAGCAGGTGGCTCTGTGGGTGTCTTTAAGCATGTTGTGGAGAGGGACTCATTACTAGGTCATTAAAAGCATTTTTCCACTTCAGCTCTGCTAAGCAGGAAGGTGAAAGGCTGAGAGCCTCTGGCTGCCCTCCCCGCTCTGCTGCAGGTTTGCTAGCATGGCTCTGACACTTTCCAACCAACAAGGTTGTTTTCCCCCCTGCAAACTGAGGGTGATGAGTGTCTGAGACTTCATTACTACTAGGAGCATGCGTTAAGTCCCATAGGTGAAAGACAGCAGAAAACAGAATGGGCTTTTTATGACTTATTGCTTTGAGAAGCTTTTTCCCTTGCAAGCCAGCAACACAGAGAATTTCTTCTTGCATCCCACACACATCTCCAGCCTTAAAAGCCCCCTCTAGTTATATTTTTAATTGTTTTAAAATAAAGCTAATACGTGGCACAAAATAAACATAAACCTGTTTGATTTCTCCCTCCTTCCATAAAGTGAATTGACATCCACTCCTTTTTTCCCCAATTTCAACCTGGAGGGACTCAGCTTTAGACAAGGTCCTTTTCTGACTGATTTTGCTGCTCAGCCCAAGAAAATACAACCTAGCAAGAACATGGCAAGAGGATAAACTCCCTCCTCTGGGTTTTTCAGTGTTATAACAAGTGCATTGTGGTCCAAATACCTTCCCACCTCCTGATCTGGAATGTTTCATTGACTCAGTGCAATTTTAGCTTGTGATTTTGGTTCGCTGGGAGCCCTCCCTGTGCCAGCAACCTCCCCTTTCTTTCCCGAGCTTTCCATACACCTTACCTCTGGATTATTTCTCACGCAGTCGAACACACAGCACAGCAACACAGGAAGAAAATGAATGAGACTTCGCCTGGCATGTGGTTTTCTTCTCCTGGCCTCTGATGTTGGAGGGATGCTTAGGGTTCACTTGTGCAAGCGTGAGCTTCAGGAGGGCAGCCAAAACCTCCTGGTGGAGTACCAGTCCAGGAAGGGCACAGCAACAGCCTACCAACCCATCTCTGATCTGAAAGGCACTTGAGGAAGTATTAGCTGAAAGAATTTGTTGGTGTTTATTAAGTGCCTGCTGACTGCACTGGAAGAAAAAAAAGAATTTCTAACGGCATCGTCTTCAAATTGATGGATTGTCAGAGCAAAGTGTGATGGCTGTATGCCAGAAATAGGAAGCTGTAGGATGAAAGCTAAAGGGAAACTTATTTCGTTCCTTACTACTGTCAGGATACCCGTGGAGCTACAAACAAGCTGAACACCCACGCCCGTGTGGAATATCCAAAAAGCAGCAATGAACATTTTGCATCAAATTTAATCCCCCATAGCGCAGACTGCTCATGATTAAATAGGATGGTTTCAGCGTGCTGCAAGTCACTGCTTTCACAGGAAACTGACAGATACAGCCCAGATCAGGCGAGAAAATTAAGCCCCCAGGGGACATGATGTGCTGTGGACTGGAGCAGCCCCAAATATTGTCCGTGTGTCACAGGACGTGCTTCCCCATCTGTTTCACTCCCGTTTGTGTGAGTTAGGGGCGACCTGCTGGGCTGTACAAGCAGAAGCTGAGCACCTCCCCTGGGCTGAAGCACAGGGAGACATACCCAGACTGGCACTCAGGCCACAGGGGTGCCAAGCTGCCGGTGCTGCAGCTCCAGCTCTGAGTTTTCCATCTCAAAAAGGCTGACCATGTGAGCACTCGGGGCTGGTAGGACACCTTCAGCAGCTGGCAGCAGGCTGTGTTCATTTGCCACCACCTCGGAGACAACGGAGTCAGTCTCAGCCTGCAAGGTGAGGACATTCTTGAGGGACGTGGCCGCGCGGGGCCCACTGTTGGAGTTCCTCATGGAGAGAGAGATGGCGCTGGGCCGGGGCTCCCCGGTGCGCCGGCAGCAGGGCAGGTATTTGCCCATGGCTCTCTTGAAGTCCCTCATGAAGAGTGGGTAGATGATGGGGTTCATGGTGCTATTGCAGTAGCCCAGCCAGGTGAGCACATCAAAGAAGCCAGCCGGGACACAGTCACACACTGCCTGGGGAGAGACAGCGAGGGTTAGCTGCAAGTTCCACTGAAAAAAAAAAGCTCTTTCTGCCAAAAGAAAACCCGAGAACTTGCTTACCTGCGTCACATTGGTGACAAAGAAGGGGAGCCAGGCCACGAAGAACATGCCCAGCAAGATGCCCAGTGTCAGGCTGGCCTTCAGCGCCTTCTTGCTGTGCTTGTTGGCAAACCTCCTGCTCTCGCTGCCAGCTGCAGGCTGACTTGGGGCATGGGGAACCTGCAGTGAGAGTTGGGATGGTGAGTAAGAACTTCTCCCCAGGCTGGACCCTCCTGCCCAAGGGAAGTGGCATTTGGTGCTGCAAATCCTGCAAGAAAATCCCACTATTATATCCCTTCTGGCAGAGGCAGGAGGATGGCCCACACCACCACCTCTGTACCATAAATCAGGAAGAGGAAGCAATAGAAAACCTCAACATTGAGAAGATTATTTTTTCCCCTGTAAAACAGGAGCTTTATCATTAAGTTACTTAGGAAACCCAGCTCAGTCAGTGTTTTGGTGAGGATAAAGCATGCCCCGAAGAGGCAGCTCTAGCTGCTGATTAGAGCAGCAAAATAATTATATTTTTAAAAGTGGGACGTCAAACATTTCAGCCTACAAACACCATAACTAACTCAGTTCTCTGTCCCTTATGCAATCTTAAATTAAATTACTATCTCAGCTCTCTGCCATAATTAGGTGAGGCCCTATTGCCACTCAGCTTCCTGCTGAAAAAGAGAACAAAAATCCATTTAAAAGCTCAAAGGCTCCCCAGCTGACACAGCATTTTCAGCTGGCCACCGACCTGAGCTGATGCGAGGCTCCTATAAACAACCTACAACCTGCACCCTGCTGGGACACTTGCCTCATTTTAATTCTGCTGAAAAGTTGGTGGATGGAGGCTTCCCTGTGGCAAGGGAAAGCACCTGGGCATCCTCTGAGCAGTACAGCAGTGGGGACATGTGGCTGTGATGAGTTGGGTTGGGTTTGGCTGGATTTGGTTGAATTGGGTTTGGCTTGGTTGGGTTTGGTTTGCTCTCTAGAGTCCGAAAACCCTTCATCCAGAGGAAAAAAAAACAAACATGTTTTGATATTGCCTGCTTCTCCTTTGATTCTCATTTTCCTTTTCAAAGTCTGGTACAGCTCATCGTGCGCAGGAGGGCTGGCTAGGTCTGAGTCCTGGCTCCTTTCTTAAAAGAGAGAGAACAACAAACCAAATCAAGGTACTTAAATGCAATTAAGTTTGTCTTTTCCTGTAGGATATGAGGTCAATAAAGCCTATTAGAAGGAATTAAAGCTGTTAGATTTAGTGGCAATTACCTTCTCCTGGAGATATACAGACAGCCCCAACTGCAGCCACGCTTTGGTTGCAGGAACACGCATGCTCTTGCTTAACCAGCAATCTCAAGTAAGGAGGTATCTTGCAGTTCCTATTGTAGACCAGGTAACAAAAATAGAACCTGGATGTGCAAAATAAGGTGCCCTCCAGAATTTCCTATTTGCTATTTAAACTCCTTCTCCCCCATACGTCTCACACCCACCACAGCCACGATTTGCTAGTTGAAAGATAAGATTAAAACCCTTTGGGATGACACAAGAGGGGGGTGAAGCAGCATTTATTTTGTACCACCGAGCATTTTTGCATCTGAATTTATTTCTCTGCTTCTGCTCACGCTGTTCCTGTGCTCCTGAGCAGCTTCAACACTCACCATCACTGGGATGAGACGTGGGCACCAGCGAGAACACCGCAGAGCCACCGCCTTCCCTCTATGGAGGTGGGTGTTGCCCAAAATCCCCATCCAGTTGCCAAACCCCCACTCCGGAGATGCTGCTGATGGCTGGCAGTGATGGGTTTGCTGTTTGCAAGCTGCAAGAGTGTGACGAGGGCTCTCTGCTTCTGTCCCATCACAAATACAGTGAGTGCATGGCTCCCCACTGCACACCTCCTCTCCGTAAGGAGCCCACCTGTGTTCTGGGGCTGTGACACGGCACATGGGAACAAGGCACATGCTGGAGCCTCCCATACTCAGATTCAAGCTGCGTGAACTTCCCAGCCTTCCCTGCTCCCTGGCTCCTGCAGAGGACACTGTCACCATTTCCCCACCACCCCGCCCAGCTGCAGCCCTTTACCTGCTCCATGCTCTCGTCGGTGGTGGTAGTGGCCACGTTGGAGGCGAGGGAAGCCACCTGCACAGCTTGCTTGCGAGCTGCCAGGAGGATGCGGCAGTAGGTGAAGGAGATGGCAGCGGATGGGAGGAAGAAAGTCAGGCAGGAGGCCACCAGGGCGTAGGGCAAGCTGACCACTAGCCGGCACTGCTCCTCGTCCCCCCGGTAGGTGACATTTGGGGACCGAACCTCGAATTCCAGCTTGTGCCAGCCCAGTTTGATGGGCAGGAAGGAGGCCAGCGCAGCCAAGGTCCAGGTGGCCAGGATGAGCCAGAGGGCCCTGCAGGATGTCATGCGCAACTTGTATTTCAGAGGGGAGATGATGAGCAGGTAGCGGTCCAAGCTGATGACGCAGAGGTTGAGGATGGAGGCACTGCAGCACATGACGTCGAAGGCGTACCAGAGGGAGCAGAAGTCTCCCCTCAGCACCCAGTGGCCGTAGAGCTGGTTGAGCATGGCCGGGGGCATCACCACCAGCCCCACCATCAGGTCGGACATGAAGAGGGACACCAGGAAATAGTTGGAGGTGTTGCGGAGGGAGCGCTGGGTGACGATGAGGAGGATGAGGAGGAAGTTCCCGGCTGTGGTCAGCAGGATGATGAAGCAGAGGAAGGCGGCCATCCAGCTGCTTCCCACCAGCAGCGAGCGCTCCCCCAACACGCTGGCATTGGGGGACCCCAAATTGCCCTCCATGAGGAGCGGGGCAGCGGGGCTGGCTCTGCAGCTGGGGACCTTCTCCACCTGTGCTAGGTGATCATCGCAGGGGCCAGCTCCAGGGGAAGGAGTGCCATCTCTCCTCCTGTCCTCCTTTCTGCTCTCCTGCTCTCTCTCTCTTCCCCCACTCTCTTCACCGGCAATCAGGGCAGAGTGACATTTCCAGGAGCCGATGAGCAGCAGCAAGGTTCCCCTCCTTGTTACTCACAGCCAGGCGTCTGCTCGTCCCTCCGTGCAGCCCGGACAGCGCTGCTAGACGCCGAGGATGCCGTGGGCACCGGGGGAGCTCTGGACGGGAGGACGCGCCGGACTCTGTGATGCTCTGAATGCTCTGCACCAGGGAGTCAGACGGACCACGCAGCGCTGAGGATGCTCAGCTCTCAGCTCTCACCTCTCCGCTGTCTTTGCCCACCTGCAGGGCTCTGCCCCACCGACCTCCTCCGCGCCTAAGCTTTGCTGCTGCAATCGGAGACGGCAGCAGGAGGAGAGGCAGAGCAGCCCTGGGGTGGGCACGGGGATGCTCCCAGCCACGCTCAGACGCGGGGAGGAAGATGCAGGAGCACGGGAAGCCGCCCGGCGGTGCCTGCCCCCCGGCAGAGGTGCGTCGGGCGTGCAGGGATGTGTGTGAGCGCGTGTGCGTGCAGGAGCCAGCCAGACTTTTACCTGCTGCTCTGCGATGCACAACGCAGGATGCAGAAATGCCGATTCGGAGGAGGTGGGGCGGAGGGGAGAGGAGGAGATGAAATGAAATGAAATGCTAATGAAAACGGGGATTTGGGCTAAACTCTGCGAAGTGGCAGCTAGAGAGTTCCCTTCTCTGCCTTAAAGAGACAGCCTGCACCGTGCTCTGCCTCCCCTTTGCTGTGCAGATCCCGTGCTCACTTTGCAGGCCAGCAGCGATCTGCGGCTCAGCCCGACCACCAGTGCTGAGTGCAAGGTTCCATCCTCAGTGCTGGCTGATGAGAGCAAAATTTTGCATAACCAAATACAAAGCAACAAAGCCTGCATCCAGTACCTGTAGCTGCCTTCTCACAGAAGCCAGAGGCATGCAGAGGGCTGGGCAGGCCCAGGGCAACTTGTCCCTTTGGTAGCAAGGCTGAGGACCCTATGTGCTCCAGCAGCTTCTCCATCCCATCTTCCAGAAGATGCTTCCAAATTTCTAGGTGCCATCATGCAACCTGAGCTCCCACCTCCACCTTTCACAGTCAGTACCTCGACGTGCTTGGCAGACACTGATTATTTTCTTCTCGTTGCTGGAAGGGTTTGTCCTTCAAACAGGTTCAGGTCTCACTGAGGGCACTGCAACCAACAGCACCAACCCCAGTGCTGATGGAGAGATGGGACACCAGAGAGATGGTGGCCAGAGCAGCAGCGAGTTGTGAGGATGTGCTGTTTGACCCTAACACACTGCCTGTGATACCAGTGGGAAACAAGAACATGAATGAAGGGAAGGAACAGAACTTTATCAAGATCTGCTACGCTAATCTGCTTTTCAACAACTCTGTCCCACTTTTCCTAGCAGCTGAATGGGCGTGCCTGGCCTGGATGCCATCTGTGAGCAAGACAGAAAGGAGATGCATAGCAGGACTCATCTCTGTGCATGGGGAGCACGGTGCTTCCCCCCGCAGCGTGCCACTCGATATCTGCTCAGGGTGAGCTCTCCTGGGTGCCTGCGTGTGGCATCTGCCCCTTTGCATCTGCAAGACCTCCTCCTGGGATGCTCCCATGCAAACCTCCTCCATGCAAACCTCCCCAGCCACCCCTGCGTCACGCTGTCCTGGCAGGCAGCCCGGGGCAGAGCACGCACACGCGAGGCTCTGATCGCAGCAGGAGGTTTCTTTAGAAATGCGTTTGTACCAGGAAAGCCTCACTTCCTCGTCCCATCTGTGCTGGGAACAAGCAAGGAAACCCACCCCGAGCCCACGCTGTGGCGGCCTCCCAGCTGGGATAAATCACTGCAGCAGCACACGTTTATCCCAGCTGGGTCACGCTGCTGCTCGGTGAGGAAGCACGATGCCCTGCTTCCTTCTCAGCACCGCTGCACCCCAAGCTTGGAGCATCTCAGCTTCACCGCAGAGCTTCTGCTCCAGAGAAGACTGAACAAAGCCTGAGCAGCTGAGCATGCTGCACTCCCTCCAGCAACTGGAACCTTACGTGAAGTCCTGGTCCAAGCTTGCCTTCCTCCGGCCCAGAAGCGCTCCTGGAGGCCACGAAACGTGCTGGATCGAGAGTGTCACCTAGTGGCAACAGAACCGACCAAGGTCGCATGAACCCGCAGGGAGCCCCTGCACAGCCCCCGCGAATGGGACCAGAACTACAGACGCGGGCCAGGTGCTGCATCCCTGCGGTTGGTTTTCCTTTCAGCAGCTCTCCCTGCTCTTGAAGGGAAGGCAGCAGAAAGCTGAAGGGAACCGAGGCTCTCCTTGTGCTCTCCTGCAGCACTGCCTGGTTCTGACATCCAGCTTGCTGCCGAAAACCAGACAGGCATCAGAGCGCCCAGAAATGGAAGTCAGAACTAATTTATTTAAGAAAACAAAACCAAAAACCAACAAAAAACACAAACCAAAACTTGTAAAAAGGAGAGGGAGGCGTTGGTTACAAGCTCTGGAAGCTCTTGTCAGGACAGTGCCAAAGAAATTAGCTTTATACAACAGAGAGAGGGGTAGCAGGAGGGGCCCCCACCCTGAGCCCAGCCCTGCATCTGCAGTGGGGTCCAGAGCAGTCCCCTACAAAGGTCCATCAGCATCCCAGGACTTGTCCCCCTTCTCCCTCCACCACAATTAAAGTGCAGCAGGGAAGGAGGGGAGAGGGGCCGGCTCCCACCAACACCACCCCAGCACAGGCTGTGAAATGTGAAGCCCCAGTGCCCATGGCACAGTGCAGCTCCCTCACCCTTGCAAGCTATGTGGTGGCCCTGAGGACCAGCAAGGAAAGGGATCTAGCCACCATGGCTCCCAGCAACCTCACACACAGTCCCAGAGGCACAGCCAGGGCAAAATACTCCCTATGAGTTACCTAACACGAAGGCATGGGGGTTGAAGTAAGACCCAGTAAGTGCCAGGAGGAACAGCACGCCCATGCTGAGCCCAGGCATCCCTAGGCAGTCAGGGAAAGCACAAGGAAGAAGGGAGACCCCCATCCTGCACGCCGCAGAAGAGATGTGCATCTCTTGTGTAGCTGCAGGGAAGCTGCGTCCCTTCTTCCTCCAGGCCAGGCAAGAGCCACATACAAAAGAAAAGCCCAGAGGGCTAATCAAGGACTCCACAGCAGGCTGAGGATCCTGCAGACAGCCCTGGGGAGCCCGGCTCGGCTCCCACTCTGCCAAAGCCCCCTCTGCCCACGTCCCCGCTTCTCTCAATATATTATTACTATGATGTGCAAGTAGTTTTGCATCAGAAACCCCCAGCCCTCCTGTGACCCCACTGCTCCAGCCCCACGTCCTGCTCGTGCCTCAAAACGCTCCTCCAGCCCTGGGGTGTCGTGGAGAGCAAAGCATGAGGGTAGATATTAGACAGGAAAGCCTCTACCACCCCCCTCCCTCCCCAAGCCCTGGCCCTCTCCCTCGCACAAACTCCCTGCCCGCGTTGCAAGGAAAATCCACGAGGGCCGGGTCACTCGTCGCCCTCCTCCTCGTGGTGGTGGTGGCTGGAAGCAGGGGGCTCTTCTACCTCCTGTTGGTGGTGGGCATAGTGGTGGGGGCCGGGGCCTTCTGCAGGCATGTTCTCCTCTGCGTTCAAGTAGACATTGAACAGGGCTCCCTCGTGGCTCGGCTCCTTGCCGCAAGCCTGGCAGCTACAGTGAAGTATCTTCTCCACCAGCTTGTCAACCCTGGGGATCTCGTCGTTGCCTGGGCAGTCCAGTGTCACCTGGGGAGAGGGACGAGGATACAGAATGAGCGCATGGGCTTGATCCGCTGATGGCCATCTTGACCTGCCCAATGCACAGCAGACTCAGGGTATCTTAAGCTAGAAGTCATGGCTTGCTACCCAAATAGTCGTGGTCACGACACAACGGTGCTTGGGAACATCTTGCAGCTGCAGAGACACGTTGCACCAGCTGGGGAAATGAAATGACTAAGGCAGGACCTGCTCCCAGGCACTACAGGCACAGCAACATCAGTGGTAACTGCAGAAGGCAGGGTGCCAATAATCTCAGCTAGTTTGGCTTAAGCCATCTGCCCAAACGTCTGAGTCCAAAGCAAAGCAGAGAGCTGGAGCCAGTGCCCTGGTTGCCCAAACCTCCCTTGGAGACAGCGCTTATGGTCCTTCCAGGATCCGTGTGGCAGGAAACAAACAGATGCTGGGAGGTCTGGGGGTGACTGGCAGGAGGTGACTCTTAAGTCAGGAGCAGGTGACAAAGGGGAGTGGTGCAGAGGAGAGGCACGCAGGACGAATAATGCAGGGACTGACAGAGGATGCTTCTTCCTGCACTGACAAATGCACCGTGCATCACCACAGTCACACTGCTTCCAGCAACCCCTGGCACCCAGGCGTCTCAAGGCAGGGCAGAAACACCTGAGGCAGCCTGGAGGAAACTGCGAGCAGAGCAACCTCAGGGAAAGAGAATGACTTCCCCCAAAGAGGTGGCAGTGCAAAGCTGAGAGCCCCCGAGTGAAAAGGGGCAGAAAAGACAGAGGAGCAGGCAGGGATACTCACAATTTCCCACATGGACTGGGCTGGCATGCAGGAGTCGCAGTGAACCAGGGACTCTGTGGACTGAGGGAAGGTGTTGGGGACACTGTAGCTGAAACACTGCCCCAGGCAGGCCCTGTGGAGACAATGGGAGGGAGGAGGGCTCAGGGTGGGTGCCTGCTCTTCCCAACAAAGGCAGGAAGAGATTTGGCAGGTAGGATCCCTACCTGTTCTGGATGGACTTGGACTCGCAGCCGCTGTGCCCCACGATCTGGGTGATGTTCTTTGCCTCACACCAAGCACTCTTGTCCGGGAAAAGGGCGAGTTTGTTTATGGGAGGCGGCGCAGCCAGGAGAAGCGCTGGGAAGAGGGCTCCGACCACAAACCATAACATCATGGCCAGCTCTGCCGAAAATCTGCAACTGGAGCCAGGGAGCAAAGCGTTAGCAGGAAGGAAAACAGGCAAGCTGACCCATCTCCAGCCCCGTGGCAGCTCTTGGCGGGGGCGCACACACATGGAGTGCTGCACAAGGAGCGGGACGAGCTGCTCTGCCTCTCCCCTGCAGCAAACCCTCTCTTTTGAGCTCTGTGCCAGGAGTAACAGCAGGCTTTCCACCACATCTTACCCAAGGACAGGCTGGAAGGAGTTTGCAAAACAAAAGCGTCGCCACCGCAGCCTGCGCCAGGTTGGAGAGGTCGCAGACCGCAGAGATGTTTGTGTTTGAGGAAGGCGCTGACTTGCCCGCTTCCGCTTCTCCCACCTTAAAAGCCAAAGCCACAAGGCTTCCCAGCACAGACAAACCGCTTTCCCAGGAAGGAAAACCGCTCTTCTCCTAGCAGCGCGCAGCAGGTGTCGCTGCAAGGCAGCAGGGAGACGAGAAAACCTCACCCCAGAGGCAGGAAACCACAGAAATGGCCAAAGGAGCGTTGATGTTTACAGAGCCGTTCCCATTCGGCAGTGCTGTCGGATGGTTCTTCTGAGGGTGGGAACTCGGTGTGCAAACAAGTGGGGGTCCTGTGACCAGCAGGCAGGAGCTTGCTAACAGCGGTGGTGGGCCGAGGAGGTGACTTAGCACCCCCACAGAGATCCCACGCCAGTTTCCATGCAGGCCAAGGTGCCTGCGTTAACACTCCCAATCACTGGGGAAAGGCAGATGGAACAGCATCACAGGAACAGGGAAATTTTTTCCTTCGTGGGGTTTGGATCAAGCCGTAGTGAAAGGCAGACGTTTGTACTTTGTAAAATGTTTGTTAGAACTGTGTTATTTATTTCCTTCTATTTATTTATCCAGACAAAGATCCAAAGCCCACACTGGAAAGACTCCTATTGATTCCCATGGCTCCCAGGCCCAGCCCTCTAACAGAAAGGAAGAACGCCGTGTTTATCAGCTCAGGCCACTGGGGTCAGCTCTGCTTGGAGTCCTCCCAGCCATGCACTCAGCCCTTCCACGCCATCTTCACCACTGCCTGCTCAGCCTGAGGGCCGCCAAGTTTGTCTGGGCTTTCAGAGCTCACTTCTGCTGCTGTAAGGTCATTATGGGGGAGAGGGTTCAGCCCTGGTAGCCCCCTGCTGAGGCTGACCTCCGGGTGTGACTGAGGAACCCTTCTTCATGAGGGACACGGAACGAAATGCTTCCCTCTGTCCTCCATCCCAACACAGCAAAGCCTCTCTCCCTGGCCCCACCATCTCTGAGCAGATCAAGTCGGGGTCTCTGCTAACTTTTCTTACTTCCTGACCGTACTGAAATGATGTAACGTACCACCACTTCTATAGGCCTGGCCCATGCAAAGCAGGCTGTGCAGGTTTTGGTTGCAGAGGAGCAGAAGGTTTTAGCCCCTGAACTCATGTTGCTGTTAATGAGAGCGGTGTGATTAAACACTTTTGTCCTGCAGACAGTTCTTAGGGCTCATTTCCCTGAGAAGTCTTTCCATTTCATTAGGCAAATTCTGAAATTTTCTGCTGAGGAATACGCAGCTAAGCTGCACACACTGGCTTTGCTTGGTTTTCTGAAACAAGCATCACTCATTCCTCAAATGCCAGCGGCTCCGTGCTGAGGAATCCCACTCCCAAAGGCAAGTCCGAGATCAGAGCTGGGATGTGACCCAAACAGCAATTGCAAACCCCCTGGGGAACAGCTGAAATTCCTCAGGAGTCAGCACGCAAGTTCACTTCCACATGCCTGATTAGAAAGCAATTTCCTTCCTTCCAAAGAAGGTGGTGGCTGTTTTTTTTTTCCAGGTTTCTCTGCATGTACACATGGCAGCAAAGAGGCAAGCAGCTCCAATGGCCCTGCTGCCCTGGGAGCGTCCTGCTGCAGCCTGGCTCAGCAGATACCCAGGCACCAGGGATCACCTGCAGCACCTGGGATCCTGCCTCCGATACCGAGAGGAAGGCAGGTGAGGTTATGCTCTGCTAAAGCACAAACCCTGGCCTGGATTCAGGAAAGCACTTAAGCACATGCTAAAGCCCTCTGCTTTCCTGAGCAAGGGCGCCTTCATGACCAGGCCCCAGCAGCGGGGGGCTGGTGCTGTTTGCAGAGGGGCTGCAGCGGCACCAGGCATGTTTACAGCAGTGCAGCTGAGTTTGGGAGGGAGCTGGGGCTGGAAGCAGCCTGCTGATGGCTGTGCCTCGTTCTCTTGCATCGTTTGAACCAGCCAAGCAAACAGAGCTGCCATGAAAACCATCCATCTGACAGCAGCCACAGGGCGGGGGACAAAAGTTTTCCTTCTCCTCCCTGGCTGGGAAGGGAAGCGAGAAAGGAAGACGAGGCATCCGAGCAGGTTTGCAAACTCACCATTAAATAAAGGCATTGAGCACATTCCTCAGTGACAAACTAAATTACATGGTGCAACCCCTCAAGGAACAAGTGTGTGCTCCCCAGCAATGACCCCAAGCCTGGCCTGCCGCAGGATCAGCATCACCCTGAGCACAGGGCCTTCTTTCTCCTCTCCACAGCAGGGCATGGATTTTTCTGCTCAAAGCTTTCCAAGCAGAAAGTTCAGCTCAGTTCTGCAGATCATCAGCCCTGAAGGTTTCCCCATTTTGGAACTACACTGCAGCTTCCCCTGCTGCCCGTCCCCAGCTGTGCTCCTTCTCCTCCCTCGCAGTGCCCAGGTGCCCTGGCTCTGCCCTGAAGACACCTAGGGTCACTCATGACCACCACGATTCTGAAGCCAGAAGAAAAACGCTTCTATCACAGCCCTGAGTCCTCTCCCAGATGAAGGAGCAAAGAAATGACTCAGCCCTGGAGCCTGGCACATCCTGGACTCTGGAGACAAACAACATGCGCGCAGCTGCAGCCTCGAAACCCAAAGCCCTTTTCCAGCCACAACCTGCACCCACGGAGCCAAAGGGCAAAACATCTGTGGCCAAAGGGTGTCAGCTCGTGGCACAACCTCCTGGGAGCTGGGGGTCTGGAGGTGGAGCTTTGGTGCCGGCAGCACTGAGGACTTTCCGAGCCCTGCAAGGAGAACGGTCCCAACGACGCCTGGAAGCAGCTGGGAAAACCTGCATCGGAGCACAATCACAGCAATTCCCTGCGAGGCCGTTTCCCACCACGCAGCCCACAGCTGTTCCCAGCCATTTGGAAACCAAACACTTCAGGAGGGAAGTAGAAAAAAAAAAAAAAAGATCTAATCAGTGTTACCCTGTTTTTCCAGAGGGAAGTGTAAACTGAGATAGAAGACGAGCCTGCAGGTGGACGTGGGGAACAGTTCATGAGTGGTTTCATATATTTATGTGTATTTTTCTCAGCCAGGATCTCGCAATTTTGCCAAAGGCATAAAAATGGTGACATGGGTATGTGGTGCCCATGGCCACACGTGTGGCATCCCAGGTTGTGTGAGACAAAGAACCCCTGAGCTTTATAAACATCACCCAGCCACGGCTCAAAGCCCACCATACTGCATGGAAACAGAGTCAGCTCTTGGTCACAAAAACCAGAAAGCACCAGATCCTTTTGGGGCTCCATTGCTGTGCCAGCAGCGTCCCAAATTAATGTGAGCGATGACATGATAATATCACCAGGGGAGAGGGAAGAGATCAAGCTCTGAAAGTGGTTAGAGGTAATTCTTTAGGACAGCAAGACAGATGAGT
The DNA here is from genome assembly GCA_037305975.1 of Chrysolophus pictus. Taxonomy (NCBI): domain Eukaryota; kingdom Metazoa; phylum Chordata; class Aves; order Galliformes; family Phasianidae; genus Chrysolophus; species Chrysolophus pictus. The sequence goes on along the minus strand of CM074596.1, from coordinate 4,764,630 downwards.
GCTTAAGTGAACGCAGAAATCCCATCTGAGAGCTCAGGCCTCGCTTTGCCGAGCTGCAAAATGCGGGAAGAAACAACAGAATGGAAAGGGAACAGCCGAAGATGTTGAAAATGCACAAGGATAAATCCTGTTTAAAACTTCTGCTAACGGAGCAAACGCTGCCTCACTTCTCGCTGTGAAACATTTCTCACTGCTCCTTTCAGAAACGGGAGGTGTTAGAGCTCCTCGTTCTGCAATGGACTGATTTCCACTCCAGCACGGCTGATTTGCAGGAACAAAGCAGGAGGAGAGAAAAGCAGCGCAGCACATCGAAATCCCCTTCCCCTCCAGAATTCACTTCTGGCTTCTCAGCTGCGCGCCAAGTGCCTGAAAAACCCAACTGATGCGGCTGGAAAGAGAAACCCAAGCTCCTCTGCCTACAAAAGTCATTGGAAAGCTACTTAACGACCGAGGCTTAGAATGGGGTCTGAAAGGAGCATTGCTGGAAGGACGGATGGGCTGTGGTGGAGGCGAGAGCAACGTAAGCACTTTCTGGTTCGAATGCATTGATCTCTTCAGCGTTAACACGCAGCCACGGCCAGGAAAGCGCAGCGACCTGAAGCGCTGCCCTCTGTCCCCTCTCTCCTCCAGGCACCTGGAGCAGCACTGCAGCTGCAGACCGTGCTCACATGCCCAGACCTGAGCGAGGCTCAGCTCCCTCCCGCGTTCCACCCCACGCCGGTGCTTCCCATGCGCCGTCCCTAAATCGGACACCGCGGTGATTCAGTTTCACCTTTCCTACATCAGCCGGTGTGGGAAGGGGCTGCCTCGTTCCCTGCACACCCCTCTGCTTTGGGTGAAGCCAGCGCTCCTGAGGCTGACAGTGAAGCTGGGAAGGGTCCCAGCGCCGCTTTTCCCGGTGTGAGATCTGAAGGCGGCACAGCCGCATCCCCGGGGTGCTGGCTCCCAGCAGGCCCAGCTCTGCTTTCACTTAGCAAAGTGGGACCGGCTCCTCCGAATGACTCCGCTGGTGCAAATGAGATCAGAATCTGGCACCTCTCATCCTACTCAAAACAAGCCTAACTGGAACCAGATAAAACCAGTTTGAGTAAATAGTGGCCACCGGGATTATGATTTCTTTTTGCTGAGCACACCCGCAGCGTAAGGCCGGCTCGCAGCCGGGGATGGGTGTTGTCTCGAATGCCAACCGCGCTCGCTTTCGGCTCGGTCGCTCATTCATTACCAAACTTGCATAAAGAATCGAGCCGTGCCCCGTGCAGCGGGATCGGGTTCCAAGCTGACAGCGGGAGGTGGGAAGAGGGGACGGAACAGGGATGGCTCCCCGGCGATGGTCCTGCTTGGGCCGCATCCTGGCCACAGCCAAACCAAGGGCAGAAATCTGGTGCTGCTGTTCTACCCGCTTGGTTAATCTCTGTTTTGCCGATAGGAAATCCATCGCCTGCACTATTTACCCACGGCATTAAGATATAAGAAGACGCAGCGCCGCGGGGCCGGCGGCTTTCAGGGCAAATGGAACCTCTGGCAGCCCTGCTGCTATTTGCAATTACTCGCAGGCGCTGGGGCTGACCTCACACTTGACATTCAGACAGTCTCTCCAAAACTGCAGCACTGGGCCCAGCACACGCAGTGAAGGTTGATAAGAGGCTGATCAAAGCGGCCGAGCCATTTCTCCCTCCAGCCGTACTCCTTTCCCTGCTGCGGAGACACAAGCGGGCACTCCAGAGGCTGAGCTCGATCACCCTCTTTGCAAGACCACAAACTCCCCAAGAAGGAATTCAGAGCTGAGAGATCAAGCCAAGAGCTCGGATTCTTCTCGGGGCTGTTTGCAAACATTTGGGATTTTTATACTGAAGGCAAATTCCGTTTCCCATCCTGTGGTTTGCAAATTTGAGGCGAGCTGCTTTGTTTTTCAGATGGGAAACCGCCTTCAAAAAGCAAAAGTGCCAGTTGCGGACAGAAGATTTTTGGCTGGTGGGACACTGCAAAGAGGATGTTAAGTTCTAAGGCTAAAAATACAAGGGAAAACCCTGCTTGTTTCAGCGAGGTGCTGATTTGATTTTATTTTTTTCCCATAAGAATCCGCATGGCAAAGCTGTGGTGCCCCAGCTGCACCAACAGATCACACAGTCTGAATTTTGAAGTTGATGGGGTTAATCCTGTACAAAAGAGTTAGTCCGTGGGGCAGAGCACAAGATTCTAAAGGGATGGTGCCATCGTAAGATGTTAGCAGGCAAGTTATGGCATAAGGCATTGTCCAGATCAATTTTACTGCAGCTTTAATGAGCTAATCTGTGTTCTGGCCCCAAAACATCTGCAAGAAAAAGAGAAATCTCCCCAGACTGTTGTACTGAACACAGAACGACTGCTGCAAATACTTGTAAAAATAGAAATACTGTGTTAGGGTTCAAGAAGCAGCTACAGATAGTTCAGATAAACGGCTCCATCGGATTCCAGGAAAGGCAAAACCTGCAGGATCCATTCTGAGCGCAAACTTTTCAAGCAGGAGAAGCTGACTGCCGTTGGGAAGACCTTCCTCTGCACTTCCCAAACGACCGCTCGTCCTGCGCTGCTTTGCGAACCGACCGGCTGAGCGTTCCCGTTCAAAGCCCCAGAACGGACGGGCAGAACTCTGCCCCACAGATGTGCTTCCCATCTCCCGTTCTCTTATTTCATTCGAGCTAATAGGCGGCGGTGAAAATAGTTTAATGACTGCACAGCAGATCCCCCGGAGTCCGCCCCGTCTGCAAGCGATTCGTGCCGGTGGCAGCGCCCTCATCAATCGCTCGGGGGAGAACGGGAGAGAAAACGAGGCAGAAAATCGAAGGGCAGAGAAAGCGAAGCGGGCCAGCTCGGTGCGGGGCACGGGGGGGCTCGGGGAGGGGGAGGAAGAGGAGGAGGAGGATTCCCGGAGGAGTACTCACCACCCAGGAGACGGCGGACACATCCCATGGGCTCCGGGGCCGCGGGCGGCGGCTGCGGGCGGTTACGGCCCCGCGGTGCCCGGCGGCTGCCGCATCCTCGGCGCCGCGGCCCCCGGAGGCGCGGGGCGGGCGGGAGCTGCCGCCTCCCTCCTTCCCTCCCTCCTTTCTTTCCTCCCTCCCTCCTTCCCTCTTCTCCTCCCTCCCTTCTCCCCGGTGCCGGGCTCCGGGCGGTGCCCCCGGCCCCGCCGCTCGCTATTGCACAATCGGGGCGTGGGGGGGAGGAAAGCGAAAGGAGGGGGAAAGAGGGAGGGGACCGCCGCCTCCTCTTCCTCCTCCTCCTCCTCGGCTCCCGGCGAGCCCCAGAGTGCCCTTCTGAGCCACCAAACGGGGCCGTGGGACGAAGGGAAGGCTGTGTGCGGAGGTGATTTCCCAGCGCTCGCTTCCAGCGGTGACATAAACAAAGGCTGCGCTTGGCTCACTGAACGCGAGCACTTCCTATTAAAACGTAGTATGTAATAGAGAGGGTTTGGGGCAGAGGCTGAGCCACGGTGAAGGCTTTGGGAACGTTCTACAACACACTTTGCTTTGCTTTTTCCCTGCCTTTTTCTCCTTTCCTCATTCACTTTTCCTCCACTCCTCTTTTCTTTCTCTCCTTTCCCTCTCTCTCCTTCTACCTTTCTCTTTCCCATTAAAAATCATAGCCCAGTGAAACCCCGTCCATTGCCACCTTACAATAATTGTTCAGAACTGGAAGGGTTCTGTTTCTGTACAGATGCAATTCATCTAATAGAGGCTGCATGAAACACTGGCACAGCTCTGCCCAAATCGAAGCTACCTGCAGGGCTCAGATGGGCCCTGCTGGCTCGATTTGAATCCAGAAATCAGAGAAGTTGGAAGGGATGGTGGTAAGAAAGCAACAGCTGTGCTGAGAGGTGTGCTGGGAGAAGCAAAGGAAGTTTGGAGATGGCAAAGAAGGCTGGAGGCTGCCAGCAGAGCATTGCTTTCCTGCTGCTTGGTTCCTTCCAGCTCCAGGACAACAGGATGTTGTAAATAAGCAGGATGGCAAAATCCTGCTTCCATCATCGCTTTCCTATCGTGCTGGATGCAACCTACCTGGCCCCAAACTGCTCAGCCCCAGAAGGGCCAACAATAGACAAAGGAGCTGCCTTTTGCCCCCGCCGCCGTTGGCAGCCTGAACTCAATTTCCCTGTTCTTTCCACCTCTGCATCACGGGGCTGAATGTGGGTTTTGGACTCAGCCCTGCCTGCTCCTCAGGGCCAGCACGACCAGCCCCTGCCCAGGGGGATGCTTTATTCTGAATGATGAAAGAGGAGACAGTGGAGTTTTGGAAGCAGCTTCTCAGGTCTATGGATAATGAAAAAAAATCAGCTGGAGGCACAAGCAGATATGAAGCAACTGAGCACAGACATTAAGATGAAATTCACCCGAATGTGTTGCGTCCTCAGTTCAGTATTTTGATGATTTCTGTGGGATCTCAGCCGGGCTGTGATTATTTGGAGCATGCAGCAATGTAAGCCAGCCTGTGGTTCATTCACTGCTTCCTACTATTCATTTGTGTTCCAGTGCTGTAAACAGCCAGACAGCAGAAAGGGAAACATGGCCATCTGTACATCTGAGGGTGGGGGAGTGCAAGAAGCAGATCCCAGGTTTTCTGGTGTCAGAAGAAGCAGGCAGAGGTGCTGCGTGACTTGCTGGCTGTGGGATGGAGGAAGTGCTGAGAGGCTGTTGAAGCCGCAGGCCAACATTTTCCCCCTTTCTGGCAATGCAGCATCAAAGCCAGAACAAGGAGCAAAGACCTGCTGCTTGTAGATCTCATTCGGATGGATGCTGGCTTAGGCACGGACTGGAGGCAGCTGCACTGCAGCTGGGAGCAGAGGGGAGGCAGAGCAGGGAGGTGATGCCAGCAGAGATGAGCAGTTCTCACCAGCAAGGCCCCTTGAGTCCCAGCCAGGTTTGCCGACACCAGCAGCACTTTTACACTCCTCTCTTCCTGGTTTCTGCTCACCGTAGGTTCTGGGAACTTCCTGCCTGCCCCCAAAACACCAGTGCCAAACCACACTGCTGTTCCCATGCCAAGCAGTGCGATATGTGGGTTAGTGTGACACGATGCTGCAGTCTCACCTCCTGACATCAAATTCAGATGCCATCTGAAAGCAGAGCCTCGCCTAAAAGGCTGTGCCCTGATGGACATTACATCTCCGCCCTTTCCCTTGCTGCTGGATCACAGCACGGCAGAAATCCACTCTCAGGTCTCTGGGAGCTTCCCTCCCTCACCCACTGCTGCTGTTTTGGGCCTGCTGACAAACGCCCACAGTGCCAGGGGCTCCCCGCTTGTCAGGACAGGACTAGGAACTGTAGGCGTGAGAATTAACAGGGTGTATTTGGAAGTTAAAAATAAAATGATTTCTTTTATTTGTGTCTTAGCGCAGATTCCAAGGCGACCTGCCCATGGCTGGATGCTAGAAAACACATGCAGGGAAAGGCAGCTGGGAAAAGGGAGCGTCTGTGTTGGTGAAGGAATTGCTCTCCAGTCATCTCAGCTCAACCCACCTCACCACGCTCAGTTCACTCCACCTCTCATTTGCAGAAGGGTCCGACGTGGTAGTGCAGATCCCTGGGACAAAGCAGGCTCTTCAGGAGTCCTCTTCTCTTGCCAGATGGGGCAACTCGTCACGCGGTTCCTGAATAAACCTGGAGACATCTCTGAGATCGGGATCTCAAATTGCTGTGTGCAAGAGCAAGATGTGAGGGAAGGGAGCAGTGCTCATGTCAGGAGATGGATTCAAAGACTTTACTGCTCAGCAAGCAAGAAAACTGGAGTGATTTCTCATCACCACCTCATGAGATGAAGGGAGGGGCCAGCAGGGGCCAGTAGGGTGTGAGCTGCACCTCCTCACCAAGGCATGTGCTTTTAAACCTCAGGGATGTGAGCAGAGCATCTGGCTTTGTAACAGAGTTAATGGGAGGCTGGAGGAGAAAAGGTTCAGTCACGGGGGTAATTCGGACCATCCACCTCCAGCAGAACGCAGCTTTAGGGTAACAGCTGAGCCCTCTGTGCCGGCACAGCAGAAAGACGTGAGTTGCAGTGCCTTTCTCTGGGTTAGCTGGTGTGAACTAGGAAGCCCAACACACAGAAATGTGCACAAAAGATGTGCAGAAAAGCAGGACTTATGGGCAGACTCGGCTGGCAGGGTCTGTGCTCAGGAGTAAGGGAAAAGGATTTATCATCGAGCTCATTAGAAAACATCTGGGCTCAGCAAAAGACCTGGAATGCGACTCAGCACGGGGCGCTCCTCTCTTCTCAAGTGCTGGGAATGTGAGCTCCTGCAGGGTGAGACTCGAGCCAGCTGTTTCCTCTAATCCCATCAGCCTTCCTGCCACGGGGGTCCCGATGCTCTGCTCGGCATGCAGGAGAGAACGAGAAAGTCCTGCTCCCTCCCCTCGGTGACTGGGATTAGTGGTTTCTCTGCAGTGCCGTGCCAATGCATTTTGGGGCCCTGGGGCAGCAGTAAAAAACAAAGTACCCCTCCCATCTGCGAGCAAGTCCAAGTGTGTTTAATTGCTTTTCTTTCCACCTTGCCCAATTGCTCCCGCTGGCAGGCATGCTAGGCCCCTCCGTCCCTCCCACTCTCGCTTCCCCAGCAACTCAGGTCATGCAAAACTCTTCAGCTCAACCCATGTCTGCAGGGATAGTTTCTACCTGGGAAGGCTGCGATGAAGGCTGGGCTTCATTCACAGGTGCTCTCCTCCCTAAGAGTTCAAACTTTTTTTTCCCCTTCCACTTCCAAAATATCATTTCCCTCTGACTCCATTACGACCAACTAAACCCCTCCGATAACCACCTTAACTGCAATCCTCTTGTTCTATTAATTGCTTTCCTTGCAGTGCTGCCTGATGGCCCCAGCCCAGGGTCTGGTCACAATAGGTGCTTGTCTGTGTTTAGAGACACTTCTGGCACCAAACTGTCAACCAGCAGCACAGACTTAGAACACACACATGTGCACAGGGAACATTCTGCACGTTACCAAAAGGAAACCAGCGCCTGCCTGGAGTGGGGTGACTCAGCCCACAGCAGTACTGTGCTCTTGCTGCATGGGAAGAGGCTCGTAGGCAAATTCACTGGCCTTTAAGAGAAACACCTGAAATCAGAAGGCTTGAAGTCCTGGTTTCTTCAATCCTGGTGCCACCAGAGTTGTTGAACATTCTTTTTAAAAGAGGGCAAGGGAGAAAAAAAGGATGAATACTTGTTCACTAATAGCTTGAACTGCTCTTCTCCCACTCCCCACACCTCACAGAAGGTAAATGCAAATATTGTCCTTAAGGTGATAACAGGATTTTCATATTTCTGAGGGTGTGGCTGCTAACCTCACCATAACGTGGGACCCTGAGCAATTTGCTTTCATTCCCTCCCTCCCCTCCTGCCCCGAAGCAGGAGCGTGATTTTGGAGTATGTGAAGCAGCTAGTTCTATTGCAGCTGGTGAGGAACTGAAGACAACTTGCCAGGGGACACAGCCAGAAGTCTTGGCTTGTCACTGCTTTCTTCAACATGCCAAGAGGTCTGAGCCATTTTTCACTATTCTGTTTTTAATTTTTCTAACAGTGCCGTTGATAGGAATTGCTTCAGCCGCTCCTCTGGGGTATGACAAGAGTTAACACTGAAGCCTCAGTTAAATCATTAGAGGCTCATCCTGTGCTCCGAGGAGTCACAGTGACCTTTTCTCTATCTGCCAGCCCACCTCTATTTATACCTAATATGGATATAAAATCCACAGCTGAGCCGATAGTAAACCACAGCCTCCCACAAGCATGTCGCCTACCAGGATGCTCCCAAAGATTTAAGGGAATTACTTCTCAGGCACAGGAGAACCCAGCAAGTTCAGTTCCTGCAGCCCCAGGCTGATGTCCATCATCCAGAGATGCGTTTATTGATGCATGAAATACCTCAGCTCTTGAGTGCTTATCTACGACACCATGTAAACTTCAGAGAGAACTAAACAAAAAACGGGCCCTGTGCCCAGGAGAAAAGGGGAAAAAAAGCGCACACCATCAGCTATTCCTTCAAAGCAAACCAAGGAAGAGAAAGCAGGCGAAAGGGAGGAGCTGGGTGAACAAAGCAGCCACGATCAGCATAGAAATAGGTTGTCTTACATCTGAGAAGCATGCCAGGGACATCTTCAGGGAGTGTCTAACAGTGTCCTCGAAGCTGAAAAATTTCTGCATTAAGTTCATACCAGATTAAGCCATGGGACAGAGATCAGAACAATGCAGTCAACCTTTACAGCCTTGGAAGTTCAGTAGAATTTGTGGCCAACACGAACAGTTAGATCATCAGATATGAATCCATGTGTGTTACAGGTCATTAGACTTCACCCGGTTACTCCCATGTCGAGCACTGTAACTTGCATTTCAGACACTGAGAGTTGAAAAATGCACCCATTCCCCTGCTGGCTTCCCCCAGTCTCACTGCTTATAATGCAGTGCCTCACTCCCAGCTGCAGGGGTCAAGCTGCAGTCTCACTGCTTCTCATTGTACCTCTCCCCATTAACAAACCCTGCTCCTGTGGGTTTTTTTTTCTTCCCTTCCATGAAGTCAGCTCCATATTTTAATCCAGCCACCTCCTACGGCTATAAGAACAGTTTCTCTCAGTGCACATTCCTGATGCCAGTTTGTCCAAGAACCATTCTGGCCATTTTTGCACCTGCGCCTTGTCCTTCTGGCATCCTCAAATTGCTGAATCTCACTTCTGAGTGAAGCAGGGCTCAAAACCCTGGCCAAGTGGGGAGAATATTGTTGCTTCCATTCTACAGGGGACAAAACCGAGGTGCTGTCTATCACGACTGGGCTCCTAAATCCTCAGGGACCACATGGCTCATGGGATTAGTAAGGGTCTTGGGTTAAGCTTTTAGTCACTGCTACTTCAAATGCAACACTGAGGGGGAGGAAGAGTTCTCTGTCTTAAACTTCTAAAAAGAAACACACTCCTTCATATAACAAGAGATTTATGAACTGAATTTGAACTGATAAGGGCATGACCTTTTCTAGGAAGGGATATACACTTCTAACCCAGAGCTGGAGTCTTTACAAGCAGTACCAATAAAGACTATAGATGACGAGTGATTTATTAGTCACCAACAACTTTCTCAGCATCTTTATAAGCAACAGGAGGTGGGTATCCACCACCACAAGGAATATCCAGCTTTAAATGGCTAGCAGTGCAGTACAGCTAAGTGCTGACAGCCAGAAGTCACCAGAGAAACAGATCCACAGCTGAATTTCCATAAACTCTGTTCCCTTTTAGCTTGTCTCAGTTAAGTATTTCACTGTGGGTGGGCCATAGGCTGGGCCATCAGGGCAGTTAAGACACTGTACACATTGCACACAGCTGCCTACTGGTGTTAGTGTGCCAAAATTCACACCAGTCCCTTGTACAAAGGCAGAGGTGGAATGGGAGATGGGGAAAAAAAAAAAAAAAGGAAAAGTTTGTTCACTTCTTACTGTTAGGATGTGTGTGGTAGGAAGGCAAATCAACAAAACCCAGCCAGCACAGAGCAAAAGGGAGGGTCAGCAGTGCCTGCTGAAAAAAGTGGTCTTCTGAGCAGGTCAATGATCACGTCTTCTCCAGCTCTGCCATTAGCCTCTCCTTTTTAGCTAAAGCAGAAGAGCTCTTGCTCTAACTAGAAATCACTGCAACAAGTCTCCTTTAGTCCATTCATACACCTGCTGCTTGCCTTTCCAAACAAGTGTCTTTGTGCATTTTTTTGCACTGCTCTGCAAAATCGAGGGAACCCAATGAAAACATCTTGAAAACCAGTTCTTTCTCCTTTGGAGAATCACCCTTGTGAAACCTCCGCAAGAACCAAATGATGCCATTATCACTTCTATTACTTGAGCAGCGTTGTCTTGTTGGAATGGCTTCCCTCCATTCTTTTTGGATCTGTGGGGAGCTCCACATTTATGGCTCACTGTGGATCCTATGAGTCCCTCCCCATTCCTACTGGGATATCTATGGGTTCCCCCCATCTTTGGGGCATGCTCCACCTAAGAAGGGCCCTACATCTATGGGTTACCCCCTTTATTATGGGTCCTATGCATGCCCCACTTTCTTATGGGTCTCACCTCGTATCTGTGGGTCCCTATGGTTCCCCCCCATTCCTACTGGGGTATCTGTGGGCCCCTCTGTTACTTAAGTTCACAGTAAAACAGAATTCCTAATTCATCAGGTACTTTTTATGAAGAACTGGAGGCAGTGTCAGGATAGCAAACAGTTGCAGAACATACCTTCTGCAGCCTCCCAGACTGTGAAGAGGGCAGCCTTCCCCTGAGACTCCACGACCTGCCAAGTGAAAAAGCAGTCAGAAAGGAAGGCTGATGGAGGCAATGGCTGAAGACTGCAATCAGAGTCCCAGCAGCGTGCCACATTTCCTCCAAGACTTATCAATAGTCTGGGCTACAGCATCTCCCATTTCTAAAATGGGAACTACAAACCATTTTTACCCCCCTTAATCCTATCTGTTTAGTTTGTAATCTCTCCGTGGCAGAGCCTAATTTTTATTTGTGTGTGCAGCACTTCTTACAGCAAGGTCCTGACCTTGGCAAGGGCTCCTAGGCATGACTGAAATACAAAGAAATGACGGTATCTTGATCAAACATGAAGAACTCAGATAAACAATAGAAAAGCAGCTTGATATTTTTTTCTGCAGTCTCTGCTTTCCGTGACTTGTTTATCCATCTCAAAGCCTCAGCAGACATCTAATCAAGCTGTTAAGAGTTAGATTTGTGGTCAGTCGAGCACTTAGGGAGTTGTTAAATGTTCAAAACCAGTTCTATTCAGCAAACAGCTACTTTTGTTTTTTTTCCTTTTCTCAGATAGAAATATGGTTTCTTTATTCACCGCATATTCAGTTTTCCCATTAAAATTACATCAGGATGACACAGTAACTTCTTCACTAAAAGGTGTCATTAAGTTTTGGGTAGGGACACCTGACATTTTAGGCCTACCTTGCTTGCACTTTTTGGTACCGATCCAAATCACACCACGGTTAGATGAAGCAATGATTTCAGCAGGCTTAAGAAAGAAGGAAAAATGTGATAGTTTCCAGATGAGTGTATTCTACTAAATTTAACATGCCACTTGGTACTTAGAATTTCCACTTTTTCCCCTTCCATTTATGTAATTAGAAATCAAGCAGCAGGAAACTGTTCCTATTCCAACCTCAGCTGAGAACAGCATGGTCTCATTCTCATAGAGGAGGTTTGTCCTCACAAGGAGTTCTGTACAGCTTACATGGACAGGCTCAAAAAGAGGGTTTGAATAATGCAATTTTAATCACACCAAAATAGATACAGGCTGACTGTGCACAAGTTATGTAGGCATATATATAAAAATTACAATATAAATAACAAGAAGCAAGGCAGCTGTGCAAATCAAAACCAGTCATTTCCCACTGAACACTGGCTAAAGCTTTTCTGCATGTTGACAGTCATATTCTGAGGGTCGCTGCCACTTTTGGTTCTCTTGTTTCTTACCCAGGTTGATGCTCTTCTCTCCAGCTGAACCTGTTGGCTTCCCAGGCTGCTAGCACTGCAGCACACACGCACAGAACTCAATAAAAACACTTTCCAAACCACAGAGGAGCTATGGCTCCAAAATACATAGTTCCAATTAAAAATTGGGGCCAGATAAAATGATTCAAAATTGGGAAGAGATTCTGTTTCCAATAAGCTGTTTTGACCTGATGGATGAATGCAGTCCGGCAAGGGAGGAGATGGAAAAACAAGGACATGCTCAAGCACTGATCCTGGATGGTATCATGCTTTGACAGAATTTAACGCTGCTCTGGCACGAAAGCAATTTTATTTCATAAGTCCCTTGCTCTGGGCTAGCTCTCCAGCTTCTGTTGACTCTGGGCACAGCTCAACATGTTTCTTCAGTGTGCACAATCCATACACAGGCAGCCAGGGGGCTGTGGGAGCGCAGGACTGCTATAGCACTCAAGCCAAATCTCAGTGACGCTGCTCTGCAAGGTAAGGAGCTTCTCAAGCTCTCTGAACTCTGACTGTCCCTCAGTCTGTCTCCTTCTCTTCTTGGGACAGTTTGAAAAACAAATATTGTGCAGCTTGTTTTCCATTGTCTCCCCTTTCTGGAGAGGAGATGTCACTCCTCTGTTTGCCTGCACGCACTGCAGCAAAACAGGCTTGCAAGAGAGGAAAGCTCCCTATCAATCTTTACAATTTCCTTTCTGTCTTGGGACTCATGCATCTATACCTTGCAGCAAGCGTGGGAGGAAGAACATGAGTCCTTAAGAACCATCTCAATTGCTAGAAAATTGTGCTGCGTAAAAGAGCGAAGACCTCAAGTTAGAAGTAGAGCAGTAGGCTGCACGCTAACAACTATTTACAAGAAGTAGGGTAAATGTAAAACAGAAGGGAGCATTTGGAGCAGTAACTCGCCAAGGCAATAAAGAGATTTAAATATTTGTGACCCGCTCCCAGACACTGAAATGTTCTCCCAACAGAAGAGGGGTGAAAAAACAATCAAACCTGAAACGTAAGCTCTGAGCCAGGCGGCATGTGCGTCTGTTTAATTCACCCACCATACCAAGGAAGCTCCAAGCTTGGCTCACCCCATGACTCAAAGCTACAAAGGGACAACGTTGGCTAGCTGAGTCAGCCACACAGTTGGGATTTGCTCTTTTCTGTTCTGCCTCTTTGGAGAGGACAAAAATTCCAGTTTTGAAGGGCAACTGCGCAAACAGGACAGAGGAATATTTATATTCCTCTCCAAACACCAGCACAAGCAGCAGGGGTCTAGTGGATGATTTATGAGGTGGGAATGCTTCTTTGAACTGTATGTTAGATGGGGCTGCCTTTCAAGAGTGGAGAGCAACATACCACGGCTGTCTTTTCTGAAGAGCACTCAGAGAGGCTTTACCCAGGTGGTCACAGCTGCTGCTAGGTACTCAAAATGAAGTCCTCCCCTTCCATTCTCTCTCTCTCTTGCACTCACATACAAAGTCAACACACCAGAGAAGGCCATTTTTGTTTTATTTATTTCCCAGAAGAGCTCTTCCTTGCACTTTCCAGACACAAGATACAAAACAAGAAACAGAACTTTGTTTCGTGTACAGAAACAGTTTGTTGGAGTATAAAGAGTTACTGGTGATCATTACTGAAGAATGTTGGCTTATTCCAGGCGCACTTCAGTATTCCTGAGGAATAATCATTGATTTCTCCTTCCTTCCCACTGGGATAGTCTTAGTCATTAGTCACTGTTCCTGTAAAGTAAGAAGGCTTATATTATTAAAAAGCCATTTGGGTTCTTCGTGTGGAAGGTGCTGCACGATGTGAAACAAGCCTCTTAGCTTTGTAACATTTCCAGAAGGTAGGTTAATGTTTTCATCTTTTGCTAGGCTGTGAAGCTGAATAGGGAGAAGTTACACAGCTATTTTCATACCAGCAACATGCCATGTTTTGTGCAAATAAGCCTCTGTTCTGATCAGCTGGGTACTTAAAAAAAAACCCAAACTGTTCCATTTAACTATTTATGGATTGAATAGATATCAGACAGAAATTAAAGCCACAAAGGTGGGAGAAAAGATTCCAATGGCTGAACTTGTACTGTAGTACATCAATATAATCCACATTGTTATCAAAGTGGTGGAGTTCTTTTGTCATCTTTTTTTGTGCATGCTAAATCATTTTTCAGGTGTTTGATCTGTATGTTTTCATTTTGCAATGATATCTAAGTCATGTAATTCTCAGCTATGCAGTTTTAAGCTTTGAAATACTTGCTAGATGTTGATTTTAAATCAGCTGAAGTCACAGTAAAACCCATTTGATCAAATGACTTAAAACCCTCAGAATCTTATGATCACAGATTAGAATTTTACTGCATTTTGTGTGAGTCTCTTGCTGTAGATGAATGGCTCCTGAATTGGTGTCAGTGCTTCATGATCAGTTTACTAACTCAATGGGCAGGACGATGATCCAGTTTAGGGTGGGTGCACTGTCACTTCAGAATCTCCAACTATTTGCTATCACGAAGATTCTCCATCCTCTCTCATTCTCACATAGGATTCAGAATTAAGGCCTTGATCCTGAAGAATCAAGAATTCAGACTGGATAAAGCCCCTAGCAACCTGCTCTGACCTCACAGCTGGCTCTGCTTGGAGGTTAGCCTAGGTGACCTCCTGAAGCCCTTTCAACTTCAGTTATCCCGTGACCTTATGAACGTGACAGGTCACAAAACTAGAAATCATTTCATTCAAGTTGATCCACATTACATTTTTCTCCATTAATAAAGCTGATTTTTCTTGCAGAACTCACATTTTGAGAAGTTAGCATTTGGAAAAAAAAAAAAAACAAAACTAAGTTTTGAAAAGAAAGTCGTATAGACTTCAGTTACAACAGTATTTTCTAGGAAGAAACAGATGAGTGATAATGCAACAATATTTTCCATGCTCCTAACCAAGTGAAATGAAATAATTTTGTTGTAATAACCCTGGATCCATTATCCATGACACGACATTCTGGAGAGAATTAATGGCATTAACTGTTAGATGGCTTCATCTGCATCTTCCCTCTCAGCATGTTCAGCCTCTTTGTGCCAGAGAGAGTTAGTGGAGACAGTGTGCTGGAAACTACTCGTCTCGTCTTGTGCCATGCAGGCAGCTGCGCTTCTTCTGTGAAGTGTCCTTTCAATTACCTCATGCTCCAAAGGACCACCCTTGCTCCAAAGCACAGATTAGTCCTTAATCCAAACAAAATCCCTTACTAGGCTGACCTGAAAGTCAGTTTTCTGTTGCTCAACATCCTTGGTAACAAGCATTGCTGAATGAACAATGCTTTCTCAGAACGTGTATGCAGGGCATTCATCCTTCACATGCAGCTATAGACATTTTGTTCCAATTTCTTTTTAGGAATGTGAACTGGAGGAATATGCTCAGGATGCCATACAAAGCTAATGCAATTCTGCATAATGAACAAATGTGGCCAGAAGAATTATACACAGACTTCTGATTCTGGAGCAGCACTGGGCCATAGCTGGCAATGTTGTATCAGCTGGATCTAAGTCACAGTTGCTCTGCTTCATTATCCAAATTCTGTTTTTCTGAAGTAGCTGTTCAAGAAGCTTATTATTACTTCCCTTTCTTAACGGGTGGCTGGAGATAACCACAGATAGCTGTACCTGGTAAGGTTGCAGAAGGCTGGCATAAGCTCATCTGCCAAGTAAATCTAGGAGGACTGGACTCAACTTCCACCTCTCACCTCTAGATGCATTAGATGCATTCAGATAAAGCCTAACAATACCATCAAGCCTCCCTCATTAGAAGAAAAAATGAATCAGTGTCAATTTCTGCAGTCTGTTTACAGACCATGAAACACCCCTGGCAGAACATTTTACCTCAGTACTTTCTGCAGTACTCACATAACCACCAACACCCAGTGGGTGGCTCTCCATTGGTATCTCTGCAGTGCTTCTCACACTGTATTGCTTTGCAGATCCAAAGTACTGCTCCTTCCCCCATTTTTGTTTTGTTTTAAGAGCCAACAAGTCACCAGAAAAACAGTCCCAACTTCTATACATGAAGAAATAAAAATAACATGAATGAGTTGGTCTTTGGATTCAATACACCATGAGTGCAATGGCAGCTTCTTAGTAAAGATAATTCCTACTAATTAATTTATTTTTAAATATTTTTATCACAGTGTGGTCAATGACAATACTGAAGTTATTTAAATTATTCTCTTTAGAAACATTTTAATGTACAATGTCCTGTTTTTATTATCCAGCCAAACAAGTCATGAGAACTTAGAAATGATTCATGTTTTCCTGCTGCAAAAAGATCACAGATCAGCTTCCACAGGCAGATCTACTTGACATGACTTTCACTTTCTTCTAGCACTGTCTATTTCAAAGGCTCAAGACAGAATTAATTCGTTAATTTGTTGTTGTTTTTGTTTTAGCTTTCCTATTATCTATTTTTATTACTCAGATTTTCTTATGGTAGGAAAACCCTCCTGCAGGAACTTCTACACTAGTGTTATGTATTCAGTCTAAATTTTACTGCTTAGCAATAAATTTATAAGGCCTTCTAACAAGCAAGGGAACCCAACCTCTCCAGTACAACAAGTTTATACTATCAAGTAAAACAAACATCCATTTGAACATTGTCTAGATGTACCATTCAATGCTAACTTACACAAAGCTACTAGCAGTTACTAATAACTGGTAGTGATACTTACTTTTACAAATTTACCATGGAGAAGATATGGAGACTGGAAGTCATGTTGACAATTGGAATAAGCCATTCCTAACCCCATCCCAGACCCAAATGCAATAGGCCACGTCTTTCCTGTGGGAAGAGAAGAACAGAAGGTAAAAAAAAAAAAAAAAAAAAAACAAGAAAAGCCATTAATTTCATATGAAAATGACAGCCTTATTACATAAACACCAAGATTAAGTTGGCACAGCATTTCCTGCAATTGCAGAACTTGAGCTGAGCACAGTAGTTTAGAGATGCCACATACAATGGCTCTGTTACCCAACAGTCAAAAGCTTTGGTAACTTCATTTCAACTTGATAATGAATGAGTTTTTAATGCCTTCATTAAGTTCTACATGCCTCAAAAATTGCTCGGTTTCAAACTGCAGCTATGGTAGACAAAAGCTAGGAAAGCAAGCCATCAAGATGACTGCAGTGCACTTACTTTTGAAGAAGATGACTGAGAAAACAATTCCTAACCCAAATCCAGCACCTGTAAGAAGAAATATAGCGAGTAAGACCTCAGATGACACAAAGAGATGAAAAATTATTTCGTTCTTTGCAGTCATTCTTTGTTCTGACTCAGGAATATCAGAGTGCAGTTGTTTCAGCACACCAAACAAAAGTGTTCTGAAAAGCAATTCTGAAACAAAGAATTCTTACTTTCTTCAGTAATTATATGCAGCTCATTCAAATTAGAATCCTGACATATGTAAGAACTTTATAATCAAAAGGAGTTGGGAAACAAACTCTCATCCCTGAGAAAATTTTCTGAATTTGTGGCCCAATTCACAGTGTGGAATTATGATTTATTTGGCTCATTGTCAGTAAACGGCTTAAATGAAAACTTATTGTGTCCTGGAGCTTCAGATTTTGCAGATGAATATCTTATTGTATTTCGTTTATCTCGCTACGTTAACTACTTCAACGTGTGGCCTGAGGGCAGCAGAACGTGAAGCTTTGTGTTACTCTATACCTTGCAAAAGCAAGCTCTGGGCTGCTTATCTTTCACATCCACAGCATTCACTTTGGAGCATATTTAAACACATTTAAAGGAGTGAGTGACTTTTCACATCCCTATCCTATATATATAGAAATAACTGCAGCAGTTGAAAGCATTCACCCGGCACCATTAAAGAACTCAGCTGGCATATTTAAAAATCATTTCTGCTTTCTTTGGAAGGTGCATGTGTGATTTTTTGTAAGAATTCAGGCAAGTCTGCAAAATTCCTCTCAAAACCCAATAAATATAACGGTGAAAAGTCTGAGTTCAGCAGCTAAATTCTACCCTTAATTATATCCACTCAAGACAAGAATTTCAGATAAGGTGCAGAAGGAAAAGAATGTTTTTAAGAAAAAATAAATCAGTCACGCATGCATAAGCTCACTAAAAAAATACCCAGCAGTTTCAGGTTTGTCTTGCAGCAAACACATCCTGTTAATACAGGATTTTCAATATAAGAAATCTAACTTAAGAATATACTTTTATTAATTAAAGGATACTACTTTTCTTTTCCCCATGTGAACAGTCCAAAAAGCATGTGACCTTTATTTCAGCTCCTGCTGAATGCATTACTAAGTGAGTTGTGCACAGAACAGTGCCAAAGAATCCTATGCCCTCTTGGCATATAAGGAGTAAAGTTCTTTTTTAAGTGGGTTTTGTTTGTTATTTTTATTTTATTTTTTTTTTTATTTTCCTTAACCATCCTTTTCCTCTCGAAAGTTTTTTCCTTGCAGAAAGTCCACTAATGGTGGCTCAGGCACAGACTATTGAAGCAATATTCACTGCACTAACTAGTATATTAAGCACCCCATGCTTTTCACTGATTAACAATCCTTAAGCATTAGAAGAGATGACTATAGAAAAAAACTCCCTAAGTTAACTCTCCCACTAGGACTTCTGTCCATATTTACCAAGAGCTGGCAGTCAGAGCAATGAAAACTCTTCTCATTGTACTACACGTTTTCACGAGCTCTGGTTGCACTACAGGTAACTGCTTTACCAGCTCATTACAGCTCCGAGCAGGCTCACAAAACATGCCATGGCAGAGAACTCTGACCACCTGCCAAGCAGTGCTGACATAACTCCCCCAGACGTTTTCGAGCGCTTCACAGAAGGTCAGGTTTTCACTCTGATCACTTGCACAGCTAAAAGAAAAAAGTCTCAGCTCCTCAGAGGTCTGCACTTCAGACAGTGAGAGATGCAGCACTCGAGGGAATGTCATATTAACAGCTAACTACTCATCCTGTGTCTGGATGTGACTGGCATTTCTGCTTGGACTGGAAGAGACATCAGGCATCACGAAGAGCAGCAGTTCATCCCTGCTAAGCTCTCCACTCCCCCTCCCCAGGCAGAGCCTTCCTCCTGCACCTTTGCTATAAAACAGCTGGTGCTGGCTCTAGCAGAATGTTTATGCTATTAGGGATAATTACTATCTTCAAGAATTCATCCAACGGACAACTGTCGGGCCCTCTGGCCTGCCTTCCTGACTGCCTTTTCCTACAACACTGCCTTTTTGTTTGCAGCTATTGTCCTGCGGGTCACAATCCCACTTTCTGGAGGAAGTCACATTCAGTTTGGAGGACTGCCCATTCAGGACTGACTGTGTGAACTGCCCATTCAGAAGGCCTGTCCTGCAGTGAGCAACACCAGTCCCATGCTTCCAGTCCAAGAGAAGATTCCCTCTGCCAATTCAAACAGTTTAGCTAATCAATGAGAAATGATTTAAAGGATGACAAACTCTGCATCATCTCAATGCACAGCCCAAGCAGTTTCTAATGTCACCACATTTTCCAGACACCATTACCAGTCAAACCCACATTTCTTCTTACCAGTGTGGTGCTAAACCAGTTACGTTCTTGTCTTAAAAAGGCTACAATACAGAAGCAGCTGCAGTTAATACTTTTTTTTCCAACCACATTCAGAAATCTTCATTATCTGGAGTTCTCTTCACCTCCCTCCTTCAGAAGTGAGAATCACACCCCCAGTTGCGAGGGCTCTGCACAGACACCATCAGCACTGCTTCCTGTTGGCATTTCTCTTTGCAATGAAAATGCAAAGTGTGAGTTTTAGATGCTATCACTCCACCCCATTGGGCAGGAAGGTAAGTACAGTGGCTGACTGGTTAAGAAAAATGATGGTAAATTAGCCAGGGCCTTGCTTTAAGTAATGAAAACACTACAGAGAAATACAGATCTGCCAGGTAACATTTTGTGGGTTTTTTTGTTTTCTGCACAAGAAGGAAACCTGAGAAGCAAAGCCCAAAAATTTGTCCATTATCATGCCCATTCCCAAAAGCAGTTAGGCTCATTTCATTCCTTGGTTAGGAAAAGCAACAACCTGTGTTGAAAGCTGTGGCTGACCCCAACACGCCTATCAATAAGAAGAGCTCAGATCTGCCCTCTCATGTAGCCACTGCTTATATAACATTTGCTCTTTTCTTGGTTGGTTTAAACATTGGTTTTAACTTCAAACCAGAAGCTTGAGCTACATTTCACTTCTTAGCCCATCTGGTTAAGAATCTATTTCTGTGGACAGTTTGTCACTCATCTTCGTTCCACTAGAAAGTATTTGTGGTTATGTGGTCATTTCCTGCGTCTCCAAGACCAAGGGGGAGCTGAACCATCTTTTCTTGGAAGCCAAGTAATGCATTTTGCTTTAATTCTATATAAAGTTACACCAGAGATAAACAATGGCAGAGCCCTTGATGAGTTTTACAGGTTTAAGTTCTCACATGCTCAATTTCCTTTGAAAGAGGCAACACGTTGCTTCAAAGAGCCTCCCACCTGACCAGGGGACACTGGGTCTGCAGCTGTTCCTACTAAAGAGCAGCACCTCTAGGCCAGGCTTGAGCTTCAGAACAATAAAACACGAAAGGTTTACATTACAATAAAAACAAACAAACATGGAAAAGCCAAGGGCTTGAGCCACACTGGGCACATTTTCCCTCCCTGTCTTGCATGAAGGCTCTTTGGAAGAAAAGGCCATAGGAAAGGGTACAACACATTTTTCACCTCCTCTGACAGTTTAAAATGTTTAACTAGGAAAGCAGCCTCTTCCACCCTCCATCTATCATCTCAGCTTAAACTCATTTACAGTCAGTGTCAGCAGAGGACAGGGTGGTTCTGCCGACACTGCGCTGCGCTCCCCGGCTGCACGGAGGGGCACAGCCACACAGAACTGGTGTGAGGCAGAGAACCTGCTCTTGGAAACTTTTATTTCTGCTTTTTTGGCTCCCCCACCTTCCAAGAAAAACATCAGGGTGCCTCAAATCAATCTAATACACAGAAGAGCACGCACTGCATTCCCAATAGGACATCATACAAGTGTCTCGTAGAGAAACACAGATCTTCAGGAGAGGTTTCTGCCCCCAGAAGAACATCTGGGAAAAGCTATTTCTATAGATTTAATCAGCAGTTCCTCCAGCAGTGACACCACACAATTCTTTCCTAGCGACCCAAGTAGCTGCAGGCTGAAGCAGCTATGAAGGCTGCCACACCTAGGCAGCCTTTCCTCCAATAGCTCGAAGCTTTAAAATAGATGGATTAAAATGCTTGCTGACATCTGGCAATGTGTCGTCGTTACTATAGCAGCTGGAAGGTTTTCAATTACTTAATAGTTTGGGGTTTTTTTTTGGTCATCAGATGATTTTCCTCTCCCAAACACAAAGCTTCAGGCTCTCCTTCAGATTCTGTTATTTTACACTTAGTTCTTCTAAGTGACCGCAGTAAAATGAGGAAGCAACTGCTGGAATTTGGCTTCTTGTTGCAACAAAGCAACACCTCCATGCAGACTGGACTCAACAGAAGCAGTGAAGGACTTGTTCTACCAGAGATTGCTTCCCAGCCCATTTCAATCAAGAAAATCTATGGAGTTCAGTTGGTTTCTGTGACAGCAACAGCTTCGAGGCTTAATGGCACATCTCATCCACAGGCCTGAGCATCAAGCAAGCATCAGCTCAGCAGCATCAGAATTTGCTTTAAACACTTAAGAAAAATTAAAGTATTCAGAAGAGGCTGCTCGCCAAGTATGCTTTCCTTCCTGTTGCAGGGTGTCCCATCCTAACCTCCCCCCATCTCGCTCCTAAAAAAAAAAGACTTTGACTATGTACACAGATAACTGTTGTGCAAAAGTGAGCCTTCTTTGCACATTGGAGCATTACAGGGCAGGGCTAAGCACCAGTTGAAGGCTGAGAGCACGCAACCACTGATTTACCAAGAGAAAATTAATTCCAAGCACACTCGTTGCTAGGTCTTTCATGGCAGGAGTCAGATTTTCTTCAAACACCAACCTTCAAGCTTTCATTCTCATCTCCCCTGTTGCGTGGACTGTTTACATTGTAGACAGAAAAATGAGCAAGGACACTGGAAGAAAGCACAGTGAAACCATACCCCGAGTGCTCGAGGAAGAAGCCGGAAAAAGTATGTTTTGTTTTCTTGTAGCATTTGACTGTAGTAACACAGAATACTTGGAAAGACAGAATAAAAATACCCAAACACCCATATAATATGAAAATGCTGACATGCTTTCAGGGGCCGCTTTCACCCTTAAGCACTCCTGCAGTTTAACTGCTGCCCAGATGCAAACCTTAGATAGACATCAGCACTTCTGCACATAGACTGAGTGCAGCAGGGAGTATCAAGTTTAGTCCGTGATCTCCTACACGGTCACAGCTGCTCAATCTCAGAGCCTAAGAAGAAACTCTTCATCTCCACGCTGGCAAATGTGACAAGAAGGCATATACATTTCCTCCTTCCCTCTTATAGAGGGTAAGGAGAAAAAAGAAAAGCAGCTCTGTGAATAATTCAGCCAGCAGAAAGATCTTCTTAATACTGCATGAAGCTTTTAGGCACAAATCAGGGCTGCATCTCTACAGCCATATTCCTTCACATCCGCCATTACTGATGTCTAAGGGACATTGACAATGTAGCAAGAAGCAGAGGTGGCAACACATAGTAGAAATGCTCCAAAAAGCAGCCTGAATTCTCAAATCTCTTGCTAACAGACTATTCTTATCAAATGTGTACCAGCAGCCCTGATTTACATAGAATTAAACGTGAATCTCAAAGAGCAAGGAGTTGTTCCCTCAAAATGCTGTCACGTCTCATGGACCTGACAAGTGATTTAGGACACCACTTGGCAGGAATCCCCTTCTGCTGGACAGTGTTCCCATGTGCCAACTCCCAAAAAAGGCACAGCTGGCACCTTAACAATGCACTAATGCAGAGGATGAGGAAGTCGATGTGCTTTGAATTCATTTCCAGCAGAGGAGATCTTATGAAGTCAGGGGGTTTCAAATGGCTGCAGTATCACATGGACATCACAGCTCTTCCTTAGGGCTTCCTGGCACACCAGAAGTATTGCCAGGAGCTGCTGGAGGAAGGCACCAGCAGGGCTGCCCACAGCACAGCTTGCAGCTCCCTGCCATGGTGGCATGAGCCATACAGCACCAGCTGCCAGCTTACAGACAAAGGAAAAGAAGCTGGGGTTACAAACAAATCATAATGCACATCATAATGCAGTTGCGTGCACGCATAACATTTGTGTTCTCCAGCATTAAAACCAAATTCCCAAATGAAAAACAAGTCTTCTGTCCTGGTAGCTAAGACTAAATGGCACGTTACAATTGCCAAGCAAAAAAAAAAAAAAAAAAAAAACCTGACAGAAACTTCAAAATAGGAATTTCAGGATTTTTGTATATTTAGACAAAGTTTAATCCAGTTTTCAGAAAGTGTAATCAAGTTTTATCATTATATAGACTGACTTTGTCCTGTTCATAACCATGTGAAGGATTATTTAAAAATACTGACATTGCAATCCACACAATGACTCTCTCTGACGAACTCAATCTGGGGAATGACACAAACAATACCATTTTACCCCTGCCATTAACAGAGACAGCTATTCAAGCAGGCAAGATGATGCAAGCCAGAAGAAATCATGTAACAGTTGCAGGACAATTGAAAGTGCCTTCTTCCCTTTAAAAATTCCTATTAAATGGGAATTAGAAGCATTTTATTTTCAGATGTCAAAACAGAGGATTAGAGGAAAATGGACATTATTATGCTGAGTTCTTCACAAGCTTCCAGGCTGAATCTTGGTCAAGCACAGACATACTTCCAAACATTCATCTTCTGCAAAAAATAAACTGATGTCAGCACAGCAACTTAACACACAAGCCAAAAAGTAAATAGATTTCCTAGATTACCTTTCAGTTACAGGTAAATTACAGCATTTAATCCTGTAGAACTACAGTTCCAAAACAAAACAGCACACATGCATACAAATTTCACCTCTACTTACATACACACTCTTTGCTCTGAAAACAGCACATGATATCCACGTGCCCAAAATTATAGCCTAACAGAGAAAAACAACTCTGCCAGTCTTTTACAAATAGCTGTCTTTCTAAATAAAGAGGCAAAAACTATCACTTAGCTAAAAAACAAAGCAAAGAGAAAGTAAAACCACCACCAAAACCCTTTAAACAGCAGGGTTGGAAGCAATTCAGCTGAGGCCTCTGCAAAGCCTATGTCAGTGTGATCTGCATCACTCACCAGAGAAACCCCTTGGTTAGCCAAGGACACGCAAACCAGCCCACTGTGCACAGAACACTGTGGTTGCAGCCAGATTTAGACTCATCCTCATCATTAGCAAAATAAATGTCAGTCTCCTTAAAAAGGAGAGTAGTACACAAGCCCCATTTAACAGTGCTTTGACATTTTACACAGTGGTTTAAAGTAGCCAGCTCTTTGAAATGAAATACTGTCTTCACTAGACCTGACAACAAATCTGTTCTGTACTGGAAAAAAGAAAGATTTTTAATACTGAATTACAAGATGCATACAAGTAGTGACCAAGAGGTCAAAAATATAACATTGGATTTCAAAAAAGATACAACTTAAGATAAATATGTATTTTGGACGTTTTAGTAGCAGGACATCTCCAACAAAAACAGCACAGCATAACTACAAACAGCACAGCCAAACACAAACAAACAGTTTTAAGACACTAACGGGAAGTCTAACAGACTAATAATACAGGACAGGACAGGCTGCATATGCCCCATAGCTATTATTTAACAAAATACTTTTGCTTATAAAGGTACTCTCCTCTGCTGCCAGTGTACCTTCATCCCTCAAGTTAAAACAGAGGGAAATTGGTTGCTACAGTTCTCACAGATGCTGGAAAACTGGCTTGCAAAGCTTCAGAAACTGAATGTCCATCTTTAGTTACAGTACCTAAAAGGGGAAAATGGAGAGCTAACCATGAGGTTCACTTTTTTCCCAGCCACTGGCTCAGAGGTACTTCCTGCTCTAGTGCTTGGGATGTGATGGAACACACAGAACAGAAGCCAGCACCCAACAAAGAAGTGAGGATTTGGTCCTTCCTACACCTCACATAACTGACAAAATTCTCAAGTGAAAAAGCTCATCTATTTTCTTTCCATTATAACAACCACCTTGGAGAGTTCATTGGAGAGTTCAACACAAAAGTAATGTTACAAAAAGTCATCACAACCATGCAAGTTTTTGAATTCCTGCAGAGAAAATTATCACTTCCACCAAGATGGTCTGAGTTGGTGCTGCCAGTACTCAGTTAACAGTTTGCCCAATCCATGTCCATTTTCAAGGCCAGCATCATCTTCTGTCAGTAACAACTGCAATAGGAGGCATTTTCTGGGGTGTTACAGTTTTCAAAGTTCACAGTGAATCAGTCTGCTGTTGCTGCCATAAAAGAGGTTGCTGCAGATACTAAATTAAAAGAACAAAAATAAAAATCTACTGCACATGAGGAGAAAGAGCGCAGCTCATCTGCCATCCCGAGGCAATGCATTGACAAACCTGAGTTTTACTTAGACCTCTACTCAGTGCCATTGTGAAGATAAGCTGAAACCCTAGAGCTCTGGTGCAGAAATTCTAAGTACATCTTATCTCCCCCCATCAGCACTTTTGGACAGAAGAAAACACCAACTGAAAACAAAAGGCCTGATAAAGAGGCATGCTGCATCATAACCAAAGCTGAATCTGCTTCTTTCAGCCTCCCAAGGAGGCTTTGCACATAAAGGACCCCTACATGTACAGCTGCAGCATGGAACAAGCTCTTGTTTATAATTTGGCATACTTAATATTTTATGATAAAGCAACCAATGGTATGGAAACATAAACATATCTGGATATGTTTGTCAGGCAAACCTGAATAGAATTTCAGAAGACAAAACATTGCTCCAGAGCACTTGACACTTTTCAAAGGCCTGTTATAAACAATGGAAGTTTCAGTTTACTTAAAATTATTAAACATCTTTTCTAATGGAAAAGTATTAGGAAACTAAAGCCCTGAGTTCCTCATCAGCCTTCAAGCTTAAGGCCACTAGAGCAACAAGAGATAAACACTCACATTTCTCAGATATTATTTATGTTCCTAAAAAAAGACTTTTGCACCAACAGCGTACCCACACCTCCCATATCAGACACATGTCACTCTGTACAGAGCATTTAAAGATTTGCTGTGATGCACTCTTTCTACAGAATCATTCAGGTTGGAAAAGACCTCTATGATCACCCAGCCCAACTGTCTGTCTACAATCAATACCGCCCACTAAACCATGTCCTTAAGTGCTACATCACCATGTTTCTTTTCCACAAAACCACAACCACTCTCTCATTCAGACAGTGATGTGGAGATCACCAAACCACACAAATGAGCTCTGATCACTCACAAAACTCCCAGGTTGATGTGAAACTTTATCAGTGTTTTGTTGCATGTGAATTGCCTCAAACACACACACAGTCATAGAATCATAGAAAGGCCTGGGTTGAAAAGGACTACAATGACCATCTGGTTTCAACCCCCTGCTATGTGCAGGGTCACCAACCAGCAGACCAGGCTGCCCAGAGCCACATCCAGCCTGGCCTTGAATGCCTGCAGGGATGGGGCATCCACAGCCTCCTTGGGCAACCTGTTCCAGTGCCTCACCACCCTCTGTGTGAAAAACTTCCTTCTAATATCCAACCTAAACCTCCCCCTGTCTCAGTTTAAAACCATTTCCCCTAGCTTTAAGGACAAATAAGCAGAGAAGAAAACAAGAAGAGATATCCTAATGCTTTAAGAAGAGGCACAGCTGTGTGCAGAGCTGGGACACCGGATGGAAAGCTCAATGTCAAAGCATGCACGCTGCACTACGGAACACACACCAAAGCTGTCAGCATGCCACGCTGCTCACTGCTTTTAATAAACACAACCCATCTCACACACAGACAATTCTAAACCCAAATTTCCATCACGGCAAAACCGAGGTGGTGGCAGGGATGGATACAGCAATGCAGCCCATCCGTGCTCAGTACTGACGGCGTTTCTCACAGACACCACTCACCTTCAACGCAAGGAGTGTCAAAGCAGAGGTCAAACCCGACCCTCCGCC
Source organism: Chrysolophus pictus (assembly GCA_037305975.1). NCBI lineage: Eukaryota > Metazoa > Chordata > Aves > Galliformes > Phasianidae > Chrysolophus > Chrysolophus pictus. Next base: position 4,738,001 of record CM074596.1, on the reverse strand, counting down.
ATCAGCCTGGCCGGGTCGCAGCAGCGGGGGTCTGAACCCGCCGCCAAGGTCACCTTGCTGGGCTCTCTCCAGCCGCTCCGCTCCTCGGTCCTCCCGGTGAGGGCGGAGCTGCGCAACCCCCCGCCGTTCCGCCCGCCGCTCAGCGGCGCGGCCCGGGCCCTCAGGTGGGCACAAGGCCGCAGGGGCCCTTCCCGCCGGGCACCGCAAAGCCTGCCGAGCACAGCCCCGGATACACACCGAGCCGCCGCCGCCGCCGCCGCCGCCGCCGCTCCTCCCCGGGCCCTCCTCCTGCGCCGGGCCTTCCCCGCCCTTACCCAGCTTGACGGCGGAGTCCGCCAGACAACGATCCCACTTCCTGCCCAGCTCGCCCTCCGACGCCATCTTGACAGACCCCTCCCACCTCAGGCCGCGCCTCTACCGCCTCCTCCTTCTCCTCACAGCAATTCTCGCGAGACTCTCCGCCGCGGGTTGGAGGCGGCAAGGGATATCTCGCGAGACTTCATTCGACCCGTTGTCAAGGTTACCGGCGGGAAGGCGCGATGGCGGCTCTGCTCTTCAAGGCCGTTCTTCCCCACAGTCTCCGGCCCTAAAAGGGCTGTTCTTCCCCTCAGTGCCCGGCTCCGGAGCTCCAGCCCCTCCTGGGCTCCATCTCTTCATCCAGGGCTCCTGCCGTGCCCTTGTGAGGGTACAGATCCGTCAGGCAGCATCCTCATCCCCTCACAGCCCAGGGCGCACCACACAGAGCTGCTCCCCTCAGGCCTCCCACCTCTGACTCGGTAGGAGCCCTTTTAGCTGTAGGGCCCTATCTCAGAGTTCGTTTCATCCCACTGACAGCCATTTCCACAGCAGAAAGGTCGCGGAGGACCTTCATCTTTCACAGCTCTTGTCTTCAGTATCTCCTTAGGGCCTGAAATGAGGTACAGTGCGAACAAAAAAAGCAGTTACCAACCCCAGTGTTACCCTGGGCATTGCCTCCGTTACTTAAGGCCAGCCTCAGCTCTACAGCCTGCTTCCTTATGTGGGAAAAACATCTGAGTATTATCAGAAAGAAAAGAGCGCTCTTCAGGAAGTTATGATGGGTGTGGATTTGTGGGAGAGTTATTGAGTGAATTATGAGCTTAAGGGAATCACCGGTCTTGGGTACAGCCTGAGGTGGGCTGCAGTGCTGTGTAACTGGGAATGTGTGTGTAAATAGTTTCAAGCTTATTGTAGTGAGTGCTATGTAGCACTTTTTTTTTTTCTTTCTGTAAGTCCTGCTCTAGAAGCTTTGTTAAAAGAAGAAATAAAAGGGTGTTTTTCAAGTAATCATATCTTCAGTTAATATGAATTTTTAACAGCGTTTACTTGTTTTGATGAAGTTCAACTTAGGGAGGAGAAGGCTCTGTTTTAGAAAACTGGATGTTCTTTAAAAAGTAAGAGAAAGACCGAGCTGACAAATGAATGACAGAACTTTCAAAAGTGGGTGAAAATTTTCTGAAGTTATTTATTATTATCCTTTGTGCACTTTGGTTTGTCTTAAAGGTGTAACTGTCCTTGACCTAAAGCAATGGTGGGAGGCATTGATTTCACTCCTTCACCAATGCATGAGATGTTCATAACTGGCTCTTACAAACCTAAGTTATACTTAGTTAACAACCTAATTTATTTACTTAGGTTTTTGGAAAGCACACGGTTAAACCAAACCCTTGCAGCTTTAAAAGCTTTCATTGGAGAAGGCAAATCTTGTTTCCCTGTAAAGGGAGCCTCATTTTCTCCTCTTTCCCATCCACTGAACTCGCATCACTTCACATTGGGGTCAGTATCAAAAATAGAGCCATGCATCAAATTGCTTATAAAAATACCAGCAGCATCAAGCAATTTTTTCCCTGACCGGATGAAGGAGTGTTTTTTGAAACTGCTGATCCTGTGGTACATCCCATGTGCCAACTCCACCCTTCTATTTCCAGGCACGCTCAGCTCCGAAAAATATTAGGAGGGAAAAGATATTTGAAGCATCCAGATAATTCTTTTCTTTCCCCCCCCAGTTTAAATTCTAGCAATCAATATTTTAAAAACAACTCAGAAGTACCGTCTTCTCTTTGGCGTGTGCTGGGTATTTGTTATTGCCAATGTGTAGTCTCACTTCACACTTACTCATTTTCAGGCTTTTCGAGTTGCTGGAATGCACTGTTTCTTCACGGATGAAGGAAGTGGTGGTGAGCTGTTGGGCTGTAAGACGATTTATAAAGGGTCATGTTGCTCTGTAATGGGTCTTGAAGTATTTTGACAGCCTGGTGTCAGGAACCTGATGCTTTAAATCCCTTCTAAGGAGATGGAATAGTTCAGTGTAATTGTTTTGGATGCCCAGATTTCTTCTGAGAAATGTCTGCTTCTTTTAAATCCTGGAGTCACTGACTGACGAGAGGGGTCTCTGGAAAATGTTATACATTAACAATCTAGAACACATTCTCTGCACCCCTTCTCCCCGGCTCACCCAAAGGAAAACTAAAGCAGGAGAGAATGTGTCCAAAGACAGCCTTTTCTCCCCATTGCTATAGTAACTTGGCAATTGGACCCTCTCAGTTTAATATGGAGTATTTATTATTGTATGACTCCAAGGTGATGTTTAGAACTCGTGGTTTTGAAAAACCTGTTTTACATTTCACAGTCTGGTGTGAGCTACCTTCCCTCCCTTCTTCCCTTCCACTCTCTTCTCCTTCCTTTCCAGTCTTTTTGTCAGCACAGAAAATAAAAATGAACAGATAGAAGAGGATGAGCACCGAAAGAAGCTTCAAAAATCCCTACCTTTTTCTGATGGAAATCAAACTGTAATAGGTTCAGATCTTCTATCACTCATTGACTTAATTGTATACCTCACTTAAAGTATTAAAATAATAGGATTGTTCACAGTTAAACATTAGGGATTGACATAAATACACTGTGGGTTGTTGTTCAACAGATGGCCATCAAGCAATCAAGAGGCAGAGCTGGGAAGAATTGTATTTCCCTAGGGAAGAAGCTGCACAGAAGCTTGCAGAGGGCACAGTTCCTGCTTGTACCCAGAGGTGGAGAGCCTCCCTGGTGCTACTCCAACCACAGCTCAACTCTTTAGGCTGTTACTCATCTTTTCACCGTTTGCCCTAGCTTGTGCATAATGCAATACAGGACAAATTCACATTCACCTCACTAATTTTTGTTACAAAACTACAACTGGCTTTCTTTTAAATCCTGACTTTTGCCTGGAATGACTATATCGCCTCTTCTGGTGCAAGGCATGTTTTCAAACAATCCTATAGCATCTCTCTTGTCAGTTCCCTGGGCATAAATGTGTTCCCAAACTCCTCTTTTCCAAAGAATACACATGTAAGTTCTCGCATATTTATTAAATAACATGAATCCCCTCCCACACACACTTTTTTTTTTCTGCCAAGAGCAGCAGTAATCTGCATAGGAAGACAGCAGCGTAGGAGTTATCTGCTTGAATTGGATGACACAGCCATAGTGGGTCCTCACTTGCTCTCAGACTGCTTCTTTCACAGAGAGAATGAAACCCAGGCTGGAAACTCCTCTTGGTCACCACTTTGGTTATTTTTTCTTCACGCTTAGTGAGGAATATACACCAGTGTTTGCCAGCAGATACTGATGCTTATTTTCCTCTTTGAAAGCCTCCTTGCTACTCGAGCCACAACAAAAAGAAGTCTAAATCCAAATTCTGAGGAAAAAGAAACCCCTCCTCAGCAGGACATTGCCTTCAAGTGGGAAAAGTGCCAGAGACTCCATTAAGTCTACTTTGTATTCTTATTGATTTTATGTGGAAGGCACTCAGATACTGTGGGGATGAACAATAGGCTAAGGGCTGAGGTGCTGCATTAGGAAACACAGCTTGTGACGCAGAGTGATCATTCAGCCCTTTCATAGTGATCACATTCACATTAATAAGTCCATCCTGTGTCTGTGCTAATGTATTTTCATGCCAGTTTTGCAAAGCTGATGTAATGTTACATTCAGTTACATTCAGCAGTGCAGTACTGCTGGTTACAGTTGTCAGGTACAGCTGATTGAAGTGGAACTTTAAAAAATGGAACAAGATGTGTCACAGCTCATTGTGCTAATTCTGTTTTAAGCTGCTTTTGCCATGAACATGAAGTTTGGTTCAGGAACCTGAAGAAAAGCACTTGCATGGAAAGATTGATCTGAGCTTTTGCTAACTCCTGTGTTTTGGCTTTACTCCCTTGCAGGCATCAGCACCACTACAACACATCTTCATTTGATGTGTGCTACTTTGTGATCCATTTTTTAGTTTGATTGTTGAAAAAGGACTATTGCACTGTGCTGATAGAGACTGTCTAATGAATAATCCTGCAGAAAGTACTCCTCAGCTCTTTAAGCACTTTTTTTCCATGCAGATTCTAACTAGTGAACCGTGACTATTGTATTAAGAAGGAATCCAAGCCCTTACAACTCTTTTGGCTGGTATATTAGCACACTTCCAATGAAGTGCAGCGTGTCAAGGAAGAAGGAAAGGAATGGAAAGTTTTGTTTCTTTCTGGTGCATTTAATCAGCTTCTCATTGCTTCTCTTTTAATGACAGGCTGGAGGCATTATTAGTGCAGTTAATGACCAAGTTTGACAAGAATGTTCTCTATATTCTTTGCTCAGGCTAAAGACAGTTCTGAGATGTCTTTCCTACTGCACTTTCTATGCTTAAAATATAAAGGCAAAATTGCAATCACAAGCACAGAAGTAAACAGCATCCCTGAATACAAAATGAAGAGGCATATGCTGAAAAACAAACAATCTCAGTAATTCTGCAGTCTGCTTTTTGGGATTGATATTTAAAGAAAGCCTCGTTGTCCTTTTGTGAGCAGGCTCTGCTGGGTTTTGTGTGGTGGGCACTGACATTTGCCCATTGGCATCACGCATTCTGTGAAACACAACTAGGTAGAAATCTATGGGACACAGAAAGAGTGTGGCTGCAAACAACTGCAAGGTGTTTCTGAAGGCACTGTTCTCATCAGGGTGGGCAGGTACTTTTGGACTGAAATAAACAATTATATGGACGTTTCAGGCCACTAAGTTTATTGCCTTTTATGTTATTCAGATGAACCTCTAAGGCAGGCAGTATATCTGCCTAGATGCTGATGAAGAGTTTCGTCTTGGAGTCTTGTTTTAGTGTCCTTGGTATGGGAGGAGGAGTGCCTCAAACCTCTCCGAATGGACAGCATGTCGCTTTTTACCAAACATTGTATTTTGATTTTCTCATCAGCTTTTGTACTGTATTGCAAGAGTACCCTCAGCAAAGCTGCCTTGGAATTGGAATGGGAAGGAGGTGGCTTTTATTGTTTGTGCAGCTATTTTGACAATGTGTACAAAGATTTCCATAGTGAGAACTATCTATGGCTTGAATACGAAATTCCAAACCATTGGGTAGCATTGTAGGTGCCTTTTTCCTATATTAGTTTCCAAGAAACACTCAGTTTTCAGCCTCAAATCAAGTGATGCTGCTGGTTTACTGACTGACTAATACAAACCAGCAAGCTAAACTTTACCATTGCTGGAAGTGGAGACTCTTGCAGCAGTAAACTCAATTTATGAGAACCCCTAATAAAAAGTTTACATATCTTTCAAGTGCCTCAAGCTGGACATGAAAGAAAATGGGCAATCTGACTGAAAAAAGAAAGGAAGGAAGGAAGAAAGGAAGAAAGGAAGAAAGGAAGGAAGAAAGGAAGAAAGGAAGGAAGAAAGGAAGAAAGGAAGGAAGAAAGGAAGAAAGGAAGAAAGGAAGAAAGGAAGAAAGGAAGAAAGGAAGAAAGGAAGAAAGGAAGAAAGGAAGGAAGGAAGGAAGAAAGGAAGAAAGGAAGGAAGAAAGGAAGAAAGGAAGAAAGGAAGAAAGGAAGAAAGGAAGAAAGGAAGGAAGGAAGGAAGGAAGGAAGGAAGGAAGGAAGGAAGGAAGGAAGGAAGGAAGGAAGGAAGAAAGGAAGAAAGGAAGGAAGAAAGGAAGAAAGGAAGAAAGGAAGAAAGGAAGAAAGGAAGAAAGGAAGAAAGGAAGAAAGGAAGAAAGGAAGAAAGGAAGAAAGGAAGAAAGGAAGAAAGAAAGAAAGAAAGAAAGAAAGAAAGAAAGAAAGAAAGAAAGAAAGAAAGAAAGAAAGAAAGAAAGAAAGGAAGGAGAAGCCTAAGATGTCTTTTTCTTTAGTGGAAAAATGAGTGTTTAGTGAAGCATTAAATCTTTCTTTAGGACCTGGTTTCTAAGCATGTTCCCAGTTACATTTTGGTCCTGGCTAAATGCTGGAATAAACAAAATAAACAGCGTTTCACCATGCATGCAACACATGCAAGGAGGATAAAATAAAAAGCATGTCGTGTTTGAAGGAGTTCTGGCTAAATGTGACAATGCTAAAAAAGAAGTATTTATTCTTTTGCTTCCTTGAATATAATCAAAAGTACAGGGAGAGCATATGTATTTTATAGTTGCTGATTAAAAGATGAAAAGCCTTGTTATTAATTGCACATGAATCTGATGTTGTAGGGCTGTTAAGCCACCAACTAACATAATTGTTTGCTTCCTTTGTTTATAGGCTCTCATTCTAAGACGAATAATGCCTGCTGCTGAGCCTTCTGAGCACACTCCTGGCTATAGGTGGATGACTCCATGCTGGGAGGTGTGGGACATGCCTGGAGTGCAGCTAACACCACCTCTCAGCACTCAGATCTACTGAATAAGCTTTGTTTTGTGTCAGCCTCTCCAAGAACTGCAACAGAAGGTAGGATGGCTACAACTGTAGTTACATACAGGGAGCTTTCTGCCAGCTGAGATCTCCACAGTGCAGATTGCAAGGAAGAGCTTGCTCCTACATCTTAATAAACAAACAAAAACATTCCCTTAAGCATGTCCTGCTATAAACAAGCAAAGCAAGCAGCTGGTCCTCATTTGAAAAGATGTTACATCAGTTTCAAAAGGAATCTGCAGATCTTCTTAATGCAAATATTTTTGGGAAAATAAAAAGCAGCTGTTTATGCTGCTTTATACCTATTAGCAGGAAAACAAAATCTATGATGCTTGTATTTCTACATGTAAGAAAAACATCCTCTTGGCATCGACGTTCATTCAGATCTCAAATTGTTTAAAATATACTAGGTTGCATAAATCTGCTTTTGCTCTGTCTTCAGCAAGCAGCTAGAAATCTTTTCTGTTCATTAACTGAAAGACCTAAAAGCAAAACAGTCATTGAAGAGTTTGCATGAGTTTTGTGACAAAAGCTGTGAAGTTTAGAGCATGTGTTTGTCCTCCCAGACCCTGCTGCAAGGAAACTGTGCACGTTAGATGTGTGGAACGCTGTAAAAGGAAGGAATAATCTATTGAGTAATGAAGGTGGCCTTTTCTTAATTAGTGTTGGTAGGGATTTCTGAAGGAATGTAAGGACTGAAGGATGTGGGGACTGGGAAATAGAAGAAGCTTGAATTGCTGCATGTTACAAACTGGCTTCAGGGAGGTTAGGCTCAATAGTACTGGCAAAGAATTGAATTTGGAGACTCTAGAGCAGGAAATGCCTTTTGAGGTCATGTGGCCTTTCTGCTAGACATTATTTCCCATCCTAGGGTTTGTTTGGTAGTGTTTTTTTGTGTGCTTTTGTTTGTTAAGTAACATAGCTCCTTTTTTTCCTGAGGTTATCATTCTTCTGCTTCCCACTCTTTGCCTCCCAGATTCATTTTGTTTCTGCACCAAAAAGACCAAAGGTTTAAAACAAACAAATCAACCAAATATAGGCCAAGGTTAACTTAGAAAAATTGGTGACAGCAACAGTCATCAACATATAGGACAGTTTGTGTTTTATAATTCACGACCTCCAACAGTTCCACCTCATGCTGCCGGGCAGCTCGTGCTAACATGTCCCATCCCTGGAAATCAGCTTGTTTCCTCGAACCTGAAAGTTGCAGCTGATTTGCTCTGTGTTAAGTGAAGTGAGCACAGCCCGAGTTGTCATCTCTTGGAAGGTTCTGCTTGGTATACGAGAGCTACTAAAATTCACAGCTGAACCAAAAACATCTGTGATAATGTTTCAGTGGAAAGTCAGAGTTTGGCCTTGGCTATCTCCTGGCGGGTGGATGTACCACAAAACGTCACCTCCCAGGAAAAAATGAAGCAGTTCCCTTAAGAATACATAAGTTCTATTACAATTGCACACAGGCTGCGGTTTCACACCATTGCATCAGAGCAGGAAGCAATGCATGACTCCCCTTGACAGCATTTCCAGTTTCTACAGCAAAGAAGGAAAGCAAACAGAACAAGAGCTGGGCTTTTGGCTCACCACGGCCAAGCCTGCAATGCAGGAGCCAGGGAGCACCAGCAGAGGGTTCTCGGGATCCTGGCACCAAACTCTCAGAAACACAGCCCAAAAGACTGCTCCCAAAAAGCTGCAACGGAGAGCTGTGCCACTATTGACTCTGACATGCTCTGCACAGGAAGGACAGTCAGAAACGGGGATTGGTTTTACCTGAGATCATTGAAAGGCAATTTAGTATTTTAGGAATAGATTTCTTCCACGGACATGTTTTATTTACCCATACACCCAGATCCACTGATTTTATTTCCCAGATGTGTATCAGCTTCTTGAGCTCTAAAGTCATCAAAACGTGCAAGCACCTGCTCACCTTCCAGCAGGCACACGCACACTTTACAGAATCAAAGTTAAGCTCTCAGGCAAGTTGGACACTTGCTGTTCAAATCAGCCTTGTCCTTAATTAGCCAGAAGCCAACTTTTCCTCATCACCTGTCCTTTGGGACTGAGGGAATGGAGGAATAACCGGCAGCACACCTAACCCTGCCAGCAGCAGTTTACACCGCTACGCCCTGCCCTCCCTTCCACCTTAGGGCGGTTTCAGGCGTTCGGGCACCACCACGAGACCGGCGCGCGGGCGCGCTCCCGCAGGCCCCGCCCCCTGCACCTGATTGGCCGCGCTTCTTCCGGTCTCAGCTTTCCCCACCCCTGCGCTGACGTTGGTAGCGCCTCGCGCTGCTCCCCCGCCCTGCTGCAGGGAATGGTTCCTCCCGCCCTTCTCTCCCGCCCCGTACGCGCGCAGCGCTCCATACTTGGCGATGGCCGGTGAGCCGCGCTCTGATTGGTTGGACCGCGGCGGGAGGGCGGGGCGGCGCGGCGCTGACCCGGATGTTCACTCCTAGGCAACGGCGGAAGTGGAAGGGCCGCGGCCTGCCTCGGAAGGAGGGAGAGCGGACCGGAGCGGACCGGGAGGCGCCGCCGTTGCCACCGCCCAGCGCAGCCCCGCCGAGCCGCCATGGTGAGCGCCGCGCGGGCAGCTCCGGGATCCGCCGCTTCCAGCCCCGCGGCCGCGCCCCGCCGTTTCCTTTTCCCTCCCCCGGGGCGGCGGTGAGGGAGGCCCCGGCTGCGGCCTGCACCGGCGGGAGGCGGTGGGGGCAGGGCCTGCGGGGAGCGGTGGGGCAGAGGCTCGGGGTTCCGCAGGGCCCGGGGTTCCGCAGGGTCTGGCGCCTCGCGGTGCCGCCGTCTAACGGAGCCGGAACGGGCGGGCGGAGCGCTGCTCGAGCTCCGCGTCCCTCCGCGGCTGTGCGGAACCAGGAACCGGCGGCGTGCGGGGCGGCCGAGCTCGTCCGGGGCGGCACCGCTGCGGTGTGCGGTGCTCCCAGGGTTCGGCTTGGAGTCTTTGCCTTCTGCAGCCGCGCAGTCCGGCTGCGCAGTGCTGGCGGGATGAGCTCGCCCAAGGGACAAAGCCTTCGGTTTCCCTTTGGTGCTGTGCGTGGAAGGGGTGCAGCCCTGGAGGTCTCATCTCCTCTGGGCGCACCCAGCAGTAAGGGCGGAGCAGTCCTGCTGTGCCCGGCCCACCTGGCGGGGTGCCTGCTGAACCCCTGTAACACGGCGTGCCTTTAGGGCTGTAATTGCTCCAGTGCTTGGTACTGCTCAGGAATTTGTGGTTTGACATTTTTTAAGGCTATTCAAATATAGTTAGGTTAAGAATGTGTCTAGCTGTATGTAAAGGCTGGTTGAGTAATCAATCCTTTGCTTCAACTGTAAGAATTTCAGAGGCAGTATCTTATCCTTTCCTCTGGAGGCTGAAGGTCCTGGTGATCCCACCACTTATATGGCACAGGATGAAGATCTTTGGTTTCTGGTGGAAGGTGAAGGATGCTTATGATCAAGATTCTGTGCCTGTTGGAGCAAAGCTGTGCTTGGCACCTGAGCGTGGGATTGGCGTGATGGAGCATCTAACTTCACCTGTGAATGTTAGACCAAGAGGCCTGGCTGAAGTCTTTGTGCACGAGACCTGCTGCAGGATTTATTAGTCAGGAGTCCAAGCAACTGTCCTGACTTCTACATTAGCAGAAATTCTCACAGAGGAAGAAGTGAAGGAAAACAAGCAGGCTTAATGTAAAACAACAGTGGTGATGTCTGCTGCTTTTCAGGGAATGCAAAAGTATACTGTAAGAATAATTCAGCTGAGGTGTGTGACTTTATCACTCTTCAGGGGAGATAAAGCACAAGCACTTCAGAAGTTTTGCGAGTGCTATAAGCTTTTGCTGTCTTCTGATTTCTCATGTTTAGTCACGGAGAGCAGTGGGCACGGGAGAAACCTGACCAGGATCTCCAGTACTGTGCTAGACTCAGCTGTTGGGTGGACTTCAGGTAGGAACCTGTGGCAGCTGCCCCGTTATTTGTGTGTTGTGGTGGTGGCTGTGTACACACCTGAAGGCTTGCTCACTGTGTGGGGCAGCTGGAGTGTGGTTTATCCAGGTCTACTGCAAGAAAGGTCACTGGGCTTGGTTTCAAGAGGCAAATGAGCTGTGGTGATGTGTTAATAAAACCTTGTTCTTAGAATCAGCATTGTGCAGACAGTGCAATTCCCAGTTTCAATTTTAGTTCCCTTCTAGTATTTAGAGTATCCCTAGGATCTTTTGCTTTAGTAGACAAGACTCAGATGGAGCGTGAAGGAGCTAAAATGGCACTGGCACTTACAGCTGCTGTTTTATGTAGGTGCTACCAAAATAATGTAAAATTTATGAAACCAATCAACTGAGGATAACACTTTTTCATCTTCTTGAGCTCTGAGTCTGTTTCTGATTGTGATTGTGTCACTCTTGAAACCCAAGGCATCAGGTTAGGGAAGGTTTTCAGTGCCCACAGCATGTCCTTTGCACATTGTGCCTTCTGGGAAATCCTGGTTTGAGTTATTTTGTAGAGTCCACGTTTTGTAAGCCAAGTATATGAGCTTAAATAAATACTGTCTTAAAAGGCAAATTCTCAAAGTAAATCAAGTTGGTGGGTATTGTTGGGATAGAGAATGCTGTCATTGCAGTGATGCTAAATGTTTGGCTTGAGAATATTTGAACCACAAGATCTTCAGATGGGATTTCCTCATATGGTAAATATACGTGCAGATATCTTATTAGTTGATATCTGGGAATAAACCAGAATGAAAGCACAGTTTAACTCTTTTGAATTACTATTTTTGGTGCTTATTACATTAGTACTTAAATGATTCTCTTTGGAAAAGACATGTTCTACAGTTGTCAGCTGGACTTCTTCTCAGTTGAGTTTCCCATGCAAAGAATGGCTGATGAGCTCCAGACTGTGCATGGAGAATTCTCCTGCCTGCCCTTTGGAGGAATGTTTGGTCACATCCAAAGGGTTCCTTACTCTAATTCAAATTGTAGAGCTGATTTCTTTTTCCTCCCCTTGAGCTGGTGCACATCATCACTGTGCTGCTTTGAGTTTTATCTCAACATGAAGCTGTTTCAGTGCCTTCTGAAGAGCTAGCAATTGTACTGCCTAAGTGTGAAGTTCTGAAAGGTGACTGTGCAGGCAGCTGGGGCTGAAGTTCAGGCCTGTGCTAAGCCTGGTTTTGTCCCACTTCTGTGATTGTGTTTTTTCCAGACAAAGGACAAAATTCCGAAAGTTAAAGATGCTCAAAATGAAACTGGTCTTCTGTTTTCATCTGTATCCTCAGTCAGTCATTGTGCATTATAATTTCACTCCTTTCTGTTGATTTATGTAAGGAGTTCTGAGGAGTTTGGAATGCCCAACCAAACCTTTGTCTCTCTTCCCCTAGTGCACAAGATCCAAAGCCCCCTGCTTGCCCACTTTTCCTAATCCTTTGCCATTTCCAGCAAGAGAGAGGGAAAACCGCACTTAAAACCATGGGATTTCAAATTTGAATTTCCATTGTGGGTGGAATCCATGTGGTGTGAAGGAGCAACGAATGTCTGAGCATTATAAACCTTTTCCCACCTTCCTGGTCCCCCTAGCTGTGCTGTAGTGCAGGGTTTGTTTGCTGGTAGGTTATGTTTGTTTATTTACTTATTACAAAGCTTTTCTAACTTGAACAGGAATTCAAGGGTGAATGCTGGTCAAGCAAGTTTTAAATATGTCTCCCTGCTGATTGAGCTGAGAGGTTTTATTACGAGGAGAAAATGGAGAATGCTTGAGGAAGCTGCTCTGCTTGTTTCCTAATTATAAAGTTGTAATTTTCCATGCCAAATGGAGTGGCAACCCAATCCTTCTGGCTTTTTAGATGCAACAAATCTCTGAGTTCAGGAATCAGAAACAGGATCTGCTTCCTATCTGTGGTTGTCTAAAATAGGCTTTTATTTAGAATTACTTTAATTGTGTTAGGTAATACCTGGTGCTTGGTTTCCTAGAATGGTGGTTTGAGTCCTTGGCATCAAAGATCAGACTTCCTTGTATTATTTGGTTCTCTTTTTGGCCCCGCTGTCCTCCTTTAGGATTTAGAGTGGAAGTGTGCAGCGTGCTGTGAGCTTGTGCTCTGTGAGCTTGTGCTGCCTTGTCCGAGTTGGGCTGAGGAATTGCAGAATGCATCTGTAGGCACTTGACTTATCCAGCTGCCCTTCCCATAAATTACCTGCTTTATTCCTGCTGAATGCAAATTCAGCTTTGCTGCTTTATATTCCATCAGCGTAGCTTGTGTTATTTATCAGCACGGGGTTGATTTGGGAGTCCTGCCTCTTGGTTTAAACCCATAAGAAATTGCTCTAAGTGTTCATAGCTGGGCTGCAGAGCAAGTCATTACTGGTGCTGTTCCTCTGATTGCGGAGATGATGTCCTCCAGGTCTTTCAGTTATAGAAAGCAGAGCAGAGTTCTTGCTTGGTGCAGTGCCTTGGGATTTCCATCACATCCTTGTTGCAAAGTGGGAGGGCGAGCAGTCTGGGTGAAAGCAGAACCTGGGATCTGAGAATTTTAGCACAATCAGCCAGACAAGAACAAAAAGAGCACTTAAGAGGATTTTGCGTGGAAGGAAAAGGGGTTGAGATGGCACTAAAGACATGAGCTTAGTGGTTGCCTTAAGCCATCAATCCATGCCACTGTAAATGAAATACTTTTTATTTCCTCTGGGAATTTTGTGTTCTTTCAGGTGATACTTTCCATCTTTCGTGTTTGTTAAAGTGCTGAGCTTGCAAGTGATGTCCTGTAACCTGGCTTCCCCTTTTTGCTTTGGGAAATAGCTGGATTTAAAAAAAGCTTGCTGCTTGCTGAGGCGGCCGTGTGATGGCTGTGCTGGCAACTTGAGACGAGCTCAAGAAACAAGAGATGGTTTTGTTGTTTTTTTTTTTCTCTTTTGGTAAGTTAATTCAAAGGATGAGAAAACTGAAATGGTGGAATGAGGTAAAATATCAGCTGCATCGTGCTGAGTGCAGCGGGTGAAAACTGCACTTATCCAGCAGTTCCTATCACTGTGCAAACCCAGGGGTCATCTTGGGTGCAGTGCGGAGAGCGATGTCATCTTGGCTCCATGCTGACTGCTGTGCTGGATGGTCAAGTACAGCTTTCATGTGGCTGTTGGTACAGGTGGAGGTGCTGCAGAGTGTGGTCAGGTGAAAATTGGTCAAATGGAGTAACTTAACTTTGTATGAAATAGAAGGGGAAGTCTGACGTGAATTGGGATTGGCAAATAAGTGCCTCAATATAACCTGTCTCTGTTACTTAAATGTATTAAAACCTTGGAAAACAAATGCATCTCTGGATTGCACACTGACTGCAGCTCTGTCTTGAGGGTAGGTCAGGCACGTACATAAACTGCAAGAAAAGCATGAAAAAACATGGAAACATTGGGTAAGCCTTGGAGTTATGGCAAGGGGAGGAATTTCAGGGTGCTTGAGTACCTTATTGGATGGAGATGGGAATTTCATGGCCTTAGTACAGGTGAAACCACCAGCTTCCTAGTTTAAAACTTCTCTTACCCTTGGATCCTTTGGATGAAGCTGAACTGTTTGCAAGCTTTGAGGTGTAATCAGCAAGGTGCGTTTCACTGGGCACAGTTGAAAGGCATATTAACCTACTTTTGTGACCTTTTAGGCAATAGGAGAATGCTGGGGGATGAGAGCTAATTAGATAACCTCTCCCTGTCTCCTCGCTGCCCTGTCAAGCATCCGATTACTTGCCAGAGTTATCCCATGAATTTACAACCCCAGCTACGAGACTTTGGGGTACTGGAAAGTGCTGAGCTAGTCCCAAAGCAGCAGGCAGGAGCGCAGGGCTGCACTAACAGCCCAGCATGGAGCTGTGTTGATTAGGTTCTCAGTAAGCATGTCTGTTCGTAGTCATTCGGTGATAGGGTATGTGCCTCCCTGCTGCTATAATAATGTGTGCTTTCTCTCTTGTTTTTGATGTAACTTGTATGGAAAAAAATCTAGGTTGCTGTTGGCTGGAAGGAGAATGCAGATTTGCCAGGCCAGGAGCAGCTCGCTTTGTACAAGGGAAAAAATCTCCATCTGATTTGGGCAGCTCCTCTTCTGATGTTTTCGTGACCAAATTGATTGGGATGTGAAACAAGCAGCACGTAGGATAAAACAGTGCTTTGAAGAGATCATCCGGGATTAAAAGAAAGCATCGCAAGCAGTGCATTCACAGATGGTCAGGATGGCAAATGGCAGTGCTGAATCTCAGGAGCTGTTGGGTTTGTTGTGATTAGTTTTTATATTTAAAAATAAAATGGAAGGATTTCCTGTCTAATCACACCCATCTGAAGGTGCTAAATGCCCTGTGCATTCAGCTGTGAATATCCACTGGTAAACAAGTAGTTTCTTTTGAGAGGTACTGAAGTCTGATACCTCGGTGCTGTCCTGTGGAAAGGGACTGTGACACCTATTTTGGAATCTCCTGGTAGCAGCATGTGCTGTAACACAGATCCTTGAATGACTTGTGCTGGGATCTTGTGTTTTCCTACAGATTTTTGTTTCTTAATTTCTTCTGCTACTTTACTTTCGAGAAACAGCAAACAGAACCTGGCTGGCCTGCTGAAGCTGAGCTCAGTGCTGCCATTGCTAAGGGTGCCAGCAGAATCAGCAAAAAGAAAGCAGTCTGTCTCTAAAGACTGATTTGGGCACTTCCTCTGCAATATTTGGATGGAAGGCAAGAAGATGATCCTCAAGAAACAGTTCATCAGGCTGGGGAACCACCACAGACCTGTTCCATTGCCTTATTTCAATGGCTGAGCTAACCCAGGTAGTCACAGGCATCAGGCCTGTGAAGACAGAATGAAGTAGAAGGATGGGGACAACAGACTCAGTAATTTGGGGTGCATCTGCAGGGCAGAAGCAAAGAGATAACAGGAGTTTCAGCCAAAGGGCTGACAGGGTCAGGAAGATCCTTTGAACAATTTCCTGTTACAAGTTCTGTGAAAACTTGTAGCTGCTCAGCAATAATCCTGCATTGGGTGAGTCAGGGTGAATTTGCACATGGGGGCAGGGGAGCAGTGCCTTCAGTCTTTAGAAGGCAAGAGATGCTTACCTGCACGGTGCCTTATGCATGCCATGGTATTTGTGGAGCTACAGAAAGGGATTAAAGTACAGTGCTGACTTGAGTTGCGAGGAAATATCTGGAGGCATCTTAAGTTACTGGGTGCATTAAGTGACACTGAATGGTTACGGTGTCAGAAAAGCAGCCTGCGCCGGGATGTCTGCAGTGGGGTATGTGTGTGCTTGTGCTGCAGCCAGCATTTATCTATGCTATTCCAATAGCAAAGCTGCTAGGCAGATACATAAACATCCTCACAAAGTGGCTGCAAGACTGGGATACGTTCTTATATCTCCTATCTGTAGAAATACCTGATGAAGAAAATGCTACTTTGTTTTATATCCATGCTTTAACCAAGCAAAAAGACACTCATAACCATTGTGAGCTAACATCAGCCTAATTAAACTTATTAACGTTGCTTAGACTAAGGTGGTCAGCTCTGCAGTCAACTTCAGTGACTTTAATCCCGTTTATTAAAAGTTAGCTGTGTGGTTTTGCAGTCTGCAGGTTTTCTGTGCTGTCTCCTCTTTACTCTTTCATGTGGGGCTAATAGATTGCATATTCACTTGATGCCATGATTTATTGGGAAATGACTTTTTGCAAACTTTACGCTTCACAGGAATTCTTGGCAGAAGATGAAAGCCAGTAAATTACATTGTCATGTTCAATGACAAGTTTAATAAATAAAACATTGTTTCTGTTACCCAGAAGACAAACACTGGTGCAGAAATCATTAGTGATGGTGGAAAAAGGTCAAGATGAATAGCCTGTTCCCAGAAAGCCTTGGTACTGGTCCACCCTGCTTGTCTGTTTGTTGGACAGATGAGAGACTTGCACTGGGCTTTACATCACACCTGTGGATGTGCTAGCAGGAGCTGAAATGCCTCTAGCTGAGACACAGCCCCAGGGAGTGGAAATTGGCTGCAGAACTGCTCCAGGAGCTGCTAAATTCCTGCTTCTACAGCAAAGAGAGTTCCAGTCCAGTGGCCTGCCCCAAACTGTCAGGGTTGTTAGGTTTTCCTCGGTCGGTGTAAAATAGTTTGACAGATAGTTGTTCCATGAGACTGAGCTTTTTAGTAAGGTAGTGTAATGAGCTGTGGTTTGTTTTGAAACTGCTGGATGGAAATGCCTTCGGTGTGCTGTAATCCATTTGGTAATTGTTTCTGGGGTTGGGCAAGGATGTTGGGTAGTGCCCTGTGAGCACCGGGCAGTGCTCACCTGACCTGGAGGTAAGAGTGATGAAGTCAAAGCACAGAGGTTGAGTCAAAGGACACTTGAAAGCATCTGCTCAAAGGTAAAGCAGCAGGGATTTGGGAAGAGGCTTCCTGCAAGCTTTGAGGAGATCACTGAGTGCAGCTGCAAGAGGAGACCTCTTGGGTAGTGCTGCTCTCTCTGTCCAGAACTTGCCTTAGTTGTGCTGTCAGCCTGAAATAGTGTTAAGTATCCAGTGTCACTAGCGTGCTGGTGGCAATGAAACTTAAGCTGCCTCATTTTGCTCTCCTTCCCGTGGATTATTTTAGTTCCTGTGCAAGCCTTTGGAGTAGATGTCTGAGTTACTGTCCCCTGCAGAAGGTCTGTAAAGAAGAGGTGCTTTGTGGGTGCCTGTCTTTGAGGTTTGTGTCTGTTCAGTTCATGACACAGAATAAAAGCTGGTCAGGGCTGTCCTCTCACTTTTTGACAAGCATGCAGGTGACTTTGTCAGTGCATACAGCACCTAGACCTGAGTTTACAGAACAAGTTTGAATGAGTTTTCATTCATTAGCTCTAGTGCTGTGTTTTCATGGCTTGCTCAGCTATTTTAAAGGGGAGAGCAGAGGAGAATGAAGTATGTTCTGCAGGAGAACATCTCTGAGGAGGATTCACTGGTATGATGCGTAGATTTGCTCTCTAAGTACAGGTTAAACAATAACTCAAGTACAGCACTTTCAGCTAAAATCTTACAATCCATCACTTCTTGCTTTTGTTTTAATCTTCAATCCTCATTTCGCATCTGTGGAGTGAGCATTCTCAGCAGCTGGTCTGTCTTGTTTGATCTTGACCACAGCACTAATGTAACAGCAAATTGAGCTAAATGTTACTAAAGATATGTGATGGCCATAATCGTTTGGGAAGATAAAAGCCTCTGGATCCCATCCTAACCAGAGAGTAGTCCGGGAGAAGGAGTCTGTCTGCATCAGCGTCGTGATCAGAGATTATTAAAAGAACTATTCTTTATTACTATCCATGATGTAATGGATCTTCAGCTTTTACTACGTGTGATTGTTTCTTAAATGTGCAGTCAGACCTTCTCCCACTGGTGCTGCCGGGAAGCCGTGATTTATAACAATATTACAAGTGGCTTTAGATAGGATCTGCCAGAAGAGGGTTAATAGTCAAGGGAAAAATTACGAGGGAAAAACAGATTGCAAAGGGTGTGTGCCAGTGATGAAAGTGTCATGAATACAGGGATTCATAGATTGGATGAAGTTATTCCCCTTCCCATCTCATATCCTAAAAAGTGAATGCTGACAGCCTGTTGTGCTGGGAGCCGGCGGGGAATCCTGTGCTTAACATACGGCTTTGCTTCTCATTGCTCAGGGTTACAATAATTCAACCCTTTGCTAAAGCTTCTAGCAGTAATACTACCCTATTGTGTAATTTGAAAGAGGAGGCTTCTGCCTTTTGAGCTCGGGAAGTTGGCAAGGAGTAAAATGACGAGGAGGATGGGAAGCCGCGTATCTGTTTCAATTAAAGAAATTTAGTGTTTAGTGCCACAAAGCTGAAACATTAGTCAGACATTCCTGTTGGGAGAACTGGCAGGAAATAATATGATTTACAATCTGGGGTATGTCTGCAACATAAAAGGAAGAGAAAAAGTCATTTGCTGGTTGCGTACTTCTGGTCCTGGATTAATTTACGGAGGTATTTTGCTTGTAAGCCGACCAGCGATCAAAGCGCTCTATGTGTGATTGCTTCAAATTGCCTAAGTTAAGCAAATATTCTATTTTCGGTGTCCCTTTGGGTTTTCATCTTTCATTTCAGTTCTCTGGAAATTGAGATGCCAGCTTGTGCTTGAAGTTTGGTGACTTTTCACATTCCAGGCTGGAGCAAATCTGAGCATGGAGCAGCATGCAGACCTCCAGGTCATCACCAGGGGCCTGGCAGCCATGCCATTTCAGAGCCAAGCCGGAGTGTTCAACTGGTAAACATGGGCAGCACTGCACAAATAATAGATGTTTTTACAAGTGGTGTGGTGTTTTTACCTTAATCATAACTTGTGAAGTCATTTTTAGGTCATCTAGTTCTTCTCTACTTGCATCAGAGACTGGAGACGGCGTGGGTCAGTGTGGCATAGCCAGACCTGGTGTGGATGGGCATTATGCTGGTTTCTAGTTGGAAAGATTTGCTGGCCCAAGTGGCTTATTTCCCAGAACAGGCTGAAATAAGTGCCCAGTGCAGCAGCACTTGACTGCCTCAGCTGGTCTCTCTTGGTTCAGGAGCAAGCTCAAGGCAGTGCTGATATAGGAAGACAATGCAGAAGTGAAACCAGACTGGTTTTCTTTTTGAAGAAAATGCTGAATTCTGTTTGTGCTCAGCAGCAACGTAGGCAAATGAGCAGGAGTCATCCAAACACAGCTGTGGGGGCCAAAGAATTCAGTCTGCACTGTTGTGAAATGTGGTGGTCAGCCTTGGAAATGAGCCTTCTGAAGCCTGGAGTGTGGGTAGCTGGCAATGGAGAGTTGGGAAAACCTGGGAAAGCAGCCTATGAATTTCTGTGAATGTTTGTAGTGACTTCCTTACTCTGTGCAGCTTACATTCACTTTCATGCTAGCTGCCTACATGTTTAAGGTCAGACGAGTCCCTTGCACTTGAATAACAATGACCTTAACATGCCCCTCTTTCAGGCATTGGAACATGGAAACATAATAGTTTACTACACAATCAACAAACCCTCCTCAAAACAATCAAACAACACTGTAGTAGCTTCCTGACTTCTTCCTTTGTGGCTTCTGCATTGAAGAACATTTGTCCATCCTCAGCCTTCTAACACTGCTGCTTACTACTGTATGAACGGAATAAATAAACATGTACACAGCCTCTGTGCTCTTAGATAACTGATTTTTTTTCAGCCTCAGTGCTGTGCTGAGGTGAGCAGAGACTTGGGGCTGTTTTGAGGGTGTCTGGTGTGCTTGGCTTATTTGCTGGAGACTGCAGAGAAGAGCAGAATGCAGGCAGAGGAAGCTAAACAACCATTCCTATGGACACATTCATAACATTTTGCCCTGCAGTGTATGGGAGCAGTATAGCAGATGCTTAAGCGAAGATTGTAGATAGCCAGATATCTTAGAGGAAACTTATTAAGAGGAGCTTTCATCTTGACTAATATTTTCAGTCTTTGAGATTCCTGTGATCTCTGAAATCCTTCAGTGACTTGAGCTGTAATAAAACTTCGTTTAGAATTTCTGTCTGAACTCCCTACTCCTCCACAGGAGTTCTGTGCTGGATGTAACAGTGGGATGGGGGAAAGCAGGCTGGTGTCAAGTAAACACTAAGCTCATTAAGTCCTGCAGCCTCAAAGCGCTTGGCTTTGAGTCCAGGCTGAGAGAGGGCTGTCTGATCACCTCACCAAGCAGGGGGATAAGCCTCTCCATGGCTAAGGGCAGGAATTCTGCAGTGTTTTGTCCAGAGGTCTGTGAAGAAACTGTCTTCAATATGCAATTTAATGACAGCCTTAAGCAAGTGGAGATCTTGAAGAAGTGAAGTTAGAGTGGAGAGATGCATGGGCTCAGTTGTCTGTATTGAGGTGAGATGTATTCTGAGTTCCCAAAGAGCACCTTTCTCTTGCACAGTTTGTGTAAGAGTTTTGTTGGATTTCCTATTAAATGCCACTGTCAGAATCACAGAAAAATGTGTTCCTGGAAGTGTTTGTTCTTCTGTAAAATCGGGAAATGTGTGCTGCTGGGTTTAGCACATTAGATGTGATTCCTCTTAAATATCTACAGCTATTCCAGATATACCCAGCTGGGGCAGAGATTGGAACCAAAGGATGTGTGTGACCACAGGCCTGGTTCCTAAAAACCTTGCTTCCCCAGCACAGAAAGAGTCAGGAGCATTTGCTCCTGGTAGAATTACCCATTCTCTTCTGAAATAGGGCACAACGAGTGCATCCAGCACCCAAACGTATGGCTGTGCTGTTGTGTGTGCTTTGTGCTGCCTTCTTGTTTTGGCCAGCGTGGATTTGTGCTGAGTTGAAGTCACCATATAGCCACAGACTTAGGCACAGGGATGCATCAGAACCTGCCTTTATTTCAGTGCTTTAAGGGATCTACAGGCAAGCCATTTAAATATTATTTAAATGCTCTGCAAGAAGGCTGGAATCCTGCTGTTCAGCCTTGCTTCTCCTTCAGGAAAAGATATGCTTCTCTTTGGTGTATGCCTGGATATTTTGGGGCTTTTCTTGGTTGCACACAGCCACTTGTGCCAGCTGTGGCTGAATGCCTTTAAGAATCCCTGCCTTAAGCAGTCTTGCTCATGTATTTTCACAGCTGTTAATGAATATACTGTTATAAAAATGTCAGTGCAAGTTCTTCTGGTTATCCATAAAAGGATTCTGCAACTGCAGAAGATAATCCTTCACTCAGTGCAGTTTATTTTGAAACTGCCGTGCTATAAAACACCTTCTCTGAGGTTGCACTTTAACAGTGCTTTTTAACATTATTATTTCCCTAGTTTTTTTGTCTGTCAAACAATTCCAGCTGGCAGAGCAGGAGAGAGCATTTCCATGAGCATTCCCACGATCCCCAAGCATGGAGCACGACCTTGCAATCACATACCAGCTCTCCTGTGACGTAAGAGATAGCAGGAGGTAAAGATAATACTTGATGTGGTAGATCTCCTGCCTGGGCTTGGCTGTTGAGAGGGGCACTCATAACCCATCTCAATAATGCCTGAGGGGTGGTTGCAAGAAGTGAGTTTTCCTTTCTTTCTATTTGAAGAAGGACACGAGACGTTGCTGTCACTGGGGAGCTGGGATTTTTGTCCCTTAGTTTCTCTCTATGCCCAGGGATTATTCTTCAACTCATGCCTGGATTGGTGTTTCATCTTCAGCTGATGTGAAACATTTGACCCCTCCTAGGAAGAGGACTGTTCTCGGTGTGGAAAGTAAGAGGCTCATAAGCAGTATCTGGAGGAGCTTCCTGTTCTTGAGCTTGTGACCACGGGACAGCTAATGCAGAACAGCAGCACCAGGGCTGTGGGTTTCTCTGCCTTTTGGTTCTTCTCTCCAGGCTCATTTCTTCTGAAGATTTGCTTGTCACATTACCCAAGCGCTTTAAGAGTGTGGGGATTGAAAGCATCCTCCTTCTGTCACAGCAGGTGACTGCCATTAGCTTGTGCTCTCCGTGCAGAGAGGTGAGTTGATGCCTACCTGCCTGTAGAGTTGGAGTTTTTTCCAAAGGTGATGCCCAATAACCTCAAATAACTACACAATCTCCCCAAACCGGTCTGTCTGACTTGCTGTCCGTGCAATATTTACCTTTTGATAATGAATGGGCAGTGCCTTTTTAGATCTATTTTCATAAAGCTAGACTTCCCACTGCTTCTCCTTGGCATGGGGGCTGCTACTCGTGGTAATGCAGCTGCTTCAGTTTTGAAGCCTTTAAGTACATCTTAGAGCTTGGTCGAATGTAGGAGGAGAAAATTAAATTTAAGCTTGTTGTATACGGGTGTCTAGAAGTAGAGAAACAAAAAGGGAGGGGAAGAAGCAGTGAAAAAAACAAGCTTGCTGTGCTTCAGGATGGTGATGTGCTGATGAAAGGAATGTGCTGTTGGGTTTGCAGGGAAGTGACTCTCACCCTTGGTGAGAAGAAGAGCAAAAGGTTGTGCTGGGAACTTAGTTCTGCTCACTGAGTGTCTGTGATAATGTCTGTTGCAAATTTTCTAATTCTGAAATGAGTTTTAAGCTTTTATCTTTTTCTGTGTGGAATTTATTGAGAGGCCAACTGTAATAAACCCCACTGAGTGTGTTGCTGTGGTTTCTCAAGAGAATTAAAGCTGTTGATTCCTTAGATACAGGCAGCTTTTGGTTTATCTTTTGGAATAAGAAGGAAATAATGGATCATACTTTGTGCATGTTTCACTTTGTTTTTTGGTAAAGCTGAAGGAGGAGGGGAGGGATCTGTCAGAACAGAATTTGCCTTGGGTACTGATTGTCTTGAGCTGAATGACACAACACGAATGAGGAAGAGCTAAAATTGTTTCAGGAGAAGGAACTTTCAGTTCCCTAACCCAGATTAATCTTGAGATAGCATGGAAAAACATTGCATTGAATGTTTCCTTAAGTGTAGGAGATGGTTTTTGGTGAGGACTGGACTGCTTGATTAAATTGCTGGCATGGCACCAGCTTAAGCTGTGCCCTTTGAACTGGGCTCTAGAACACTTCTTGCAATACCAAGTGAATAATCAGTGGTCAGATGGTTCCAAACGGTGTTTTATCAAAATGTTTTGATGTAAAACATTCTGCAGATTAGAATTGCTGTATCTCTCCCCATTAGGAGGTTGACAAGCACCACAGTTCTAGTTCACCAGACTTTGTGCTTATCTGTGCATGCTGTAACAGGGATGTTCTTGTTTTTGCAGAGTGACCAGCAGCTGGATTGTGCCTTGGATTTGATGAGGCGTCTGCCTCCACAGCAGATAGAGAAGAATCTCAGTGACCTCATTGACTTGGTGAGTACTGCACGCTCCAGCCAGATGATGACTGAGTCCTGGGTGTGACAGATCTGGTATGTAAGAACATTTCCTGGGGCATCTCCCAGGTATGGTGATCTGCAGTTTTCTCCTCCTGTTTTGGCACGGTTGAGGAACTGCCCAAACAATTCCAGGAATCTGGGTGTTTGTTCTGGGCAGGCCAGCAGGTACTGCTGTGTGTGCATGGAGATGCTTTTGGGTAAAGGATCATCAGCACCTTTCTTGATGAAGTTGTCATCAACAGTTTGAAGGCTGCTTTTTATTACAAATAACTGAAGAGTTCACGCAAGTTGGGTGCATGCCTTCGTACTGAGTATCTCTCCAGATTAGCTACTTTCCAGTCTGCAGTTTGACATGGGGACTTTTACCATAGATGCAGCAGATATGCAATGACACGTGCTTCAGAGACCTCACTGCAACAAAACATTGCAGGACTAGAGCACTGCAGTTCTGGAGAATGCCCAGATCTATTTATATGTTATGACATACCAGGTATTCTGCAGTCCAGTGAGTATCCAAGAAGGAACCCTTGCCAACTACCTTGTGCTGATACCTGTTTTCTGCTTGCCCATGCAACGTTCATTATCCTGCCATAAATTGGTAGCAAAGTAACTTCAGTCTTACACAGTACATGTATTCGTATTCTCAGTTGCATAAGGTTGAGTTGTGCATTCTGTGAAGTGATATGCTATGCATTCGGGTTTATAATGGCCTTGTTAGTGTCAGCTGTCTCTGAAAACTGTGTGCCACAGTTGCCTCTAGAGCAGGCTAAAGTATTATTAAATGCAAATGTAATCTGTGTAGAACCAACTGTAGAGGAAGCTGGGAAAATGTTTTTCCACTGTCCATTCTGAATATGATTTATGCTTAACAGTTTTCTGTCCTGAGCTTCCAGACTTCTGTAGACAGGGATATTGAGTTTGGAATGCAACTGTAAGACCTTTGAATTAAGACTTTTCTCCTATTTTCCTGTGAGAATTGCAGCCCTTTTCTTTGGTGGATCTGAATCTTACGCATGACTCTCAGACAAGATTTGTCAGCCACTTTAAAAACCTGTGGTGGTTCTGCATATAGCATCTGCTTGAACTGATACCTATTATTAAACTGCTTAAATTGCATCCAAGCTGTTTGCCATCTTTGTGTGCAGAAAAGTGACTGCTTAACAGGGAAAAATTTAGTTGAGGAATCTGTTCCTAAGTAGTATTGCAGCTGGTGTTGGTGAACTTGGGAGGAGTCTTATGGTGAAAGAGCTCTGGCTGACTGAAGCTGATCAAACTCTGTTTAAATATTGCATTTGGTTACATAAGCCAAGGTATAGGTAAGAAAGCTCTATGGGTCAGGGAAAGAAATCATTCCCTCCAGGAAGGGATTATTTCTCTTTCTTGAAACCATTTAGTAATTGTCTACATCTGTGCCACCAAAACTCTTGGCAGCTTAAGGCATCATTCTTGTGGCTGTTGCTGGAGGTAGGACACAATAACTAAATCCTGGTTTGATCTGGTATGATACAGTGGGTTTTCTGATGAAATGTGGAGGAATGAGTGAATATCAAGGTTTGATCAACTCCAAGGACCATCCAGAACAATGAGTTGATTAGGGAGCTATGGTAAGCCTGACTGTATAATTGGTATGAGGTTTTTCTAATGACTCAGAAAATTGCTAGTTACCTCTCAATATTGGAATTACTTTTGGATGGTGCTCATTAGTGTTCTACATGCTTTCCATCAGCAGCACGCTCTGGGGGCTTCTTTTCATATTGAAAGTGTAACATGAAACAGACCAGTTTGAAACATGCTTATGAGGTGGGGATCAGTGTGATTCCCTCACTGGTTCCTGCAGTCCCTTCTGTGGGGTGGAGATGACATAATGTATTAAAGCCAGTATGATTTATTTATTAGTGAGACATTTGTAAACCTCTTCTGCAGCCCACTCTGAGCCTGACCTCCACAAGACAGAAGCCTACAATATTTAGATAAGAGCAGTATATGCACTGCCACCTTGTAAGAGTTCCAAAAACATCATGAGCCAGCCTCTAGCAAATAGTTTTTTGACCTTTCTTGGCAGGTTTCATCCAAACCTTTACAGCTGATGATTTTTATTCTGTTTGCTTTACCATTAGCAGACAATAACCTCCTTGATGTAAAAGGTCAGGCCCTAAATGCATGAGCAGGTTCATTAAGTTTGTGATAGAATTATAAAAGATGACACCTTGACTTCTGCTTCCTTTGTATTTGGTTTCCTTGCTTCATTACACTTCCATGCTGGAGTAGACTTGGAGCAGAGACCTGAGTCTTGTTTTTTTTTGACTCTCCTGTGGGAAGTATACATTATTCCATGGTCTGTTTGCAGTTCAGCTTTCCATCTTTTGATAGGAGTTGATCTGCAGAATGATGCATAGCTACTGTTTTGATGCTTATTTAAACCTGTTGAAAGACACGGATGGTGACTTAAACGTGTCTTTGTATGCAAAGTGTTTCCACAACAAATGCAGGAAGAAAGTAACATCTATTTGCTAGGCTTGTCATGCTGCTGGGAAGAATAGCTGTGCTAAATTTTCTGCCTCGGGTCCCTGTTATACCCAAAGCTCTGCTTTTTAATAAAAGAGCATTTTGGTGCCAGAAAGTGTATGGAATACATTCAAGGCTGTCCATTACTGCCCCCAAGCGTCAGGCTGACTAGGCAAGGGGTCCAAACTTGAACATGAAGTAAAAGGTTGGGGGAAAGAATAGGATTTTTGGGTCACTGGCCCTCATCAGACCAGACACTTTTCATTCATTAGCAAAACAGTTTGTGGTTTGCCCTTTTACCACATCTGTTGTTGCTTTTTCAGACTGCAGAGTCCTCAATTAGAGTTCATTAGAGACCTTGTCAATCACAGGACTCAGCAGCCCTGCCTGAAAGAAGCTGTGCAGGGTGCTGGTGATGTGCCTTGGCATGGAATGCACTGCTTGGAGTTCAATTAGTTGTTATTTGGAAAATAGACTACTTGGAGTCTGTCAGAATGTGCAAGAGGACTTCTAAATCACTAGCAAATGTATTTAGTGCAGGTATATGCCTTTTTAAGGGCAACATATTTAAACTAAAGTGTTTTTTCTGTGTAATGTCTCTGGAAAATTGTATGAGGGAAGCCTTGGAGCCTGTACCTGTGAGCCTAGTGTGGGATGTAAAGCAGGACGCATGAAAAGGGCATGAAGTGATTGCACTGCTCATGCAAATCACACTTTCTGGCACTAGTAAGGAGGCTGGTAGTGCTGCTAAATGGCTTATACTGACAGATCAAACCCATTTGGGGAAGCTGTCCTCCTGCTTCCTTACTGCACAGCTGTCACCTTCAGAGTAAGTCAGTCCACATGTACCTTCAGCTGTGCTCTTTCCAAAAGAAACTGCACAGAAGACATCAGCTTTCAGGTGGAGCTGTTGTGGAGGACCTCAGCTGAGGAGCACACAGCAGGTAGGTGAGCAGTGGCTGAGTCCCACCTTCCTGACACCTTTCCCATCACAGGATGGAGGAGGGGTTGGCTGTGCTCATGGGCCACGTGCACAAGTAAGGAGTCTGCAACAGGGATGTCTTGGTGACTTTGGCTTCAAGTATGGAAGTTGATGTGCCCTCTGTGTTGGTAAAAGTTAAGCAGGTTCCTCTGCAAGTGAGAATTTCCTGCAGAGTGTTTAATTTGGATGTTTGCCTGTGAGTGCATGTATAAATTAAATGAAGAAAATCCAGCTGACTCAGAAGAATCAGATGGCTGGCATGAAGGTGAGCATGGAGAATTGTCCTTATAAAACTTGATTGCAGAGTGGACAGGCAGGCTTGCCATGTACAGGGCTTGCTCACAGCCATGCCTTTCTTTGTCTCTCTCCCCAGTAAAGCTGGTATTCAGCTTATCCCATTTTTATCCACTGTTAAATGTGAAGACTCAAGTTCTTGTTGCTATGGAAGAAACAAAGCTCAAGTTCTTCTATCTATAAATCAGTTGCTAACTTTGCTATGTTTAGTTTCTCCCAAGGGTCATTTGCAGTTACAGTTTTGAGGGTGACCATCTTTGCTTGATGTTTCTCATCATAGGAGAATGCTTAACTATTTTAGTAGCACGTGTTACTAAGGAGTCCCACAGTGATGAATTTATGCCTGCATAAACTTCAGATGTTGAAATATTTGAACAATATTCATGAGCTTGCTTCACATAGCTAGTGTGCTTCCAGACAAGCCTCAGATCTGCTTGTATGTCTTCAGTAACAGAAAATACATTAAGCTGGAGAATTTATCCTCTGGAATACTGCACAGACCATAAAGAACATGAGAATGTGACTGGAGCTTTATGTATTTGGAATCCAAAAGCCTGGGCAATCTGCAGTGCTGAGAAGAAAGATAAAATAATTGAGTGCAGATGGCTAGCTGAACTACTAGTGATGATGGAAGATTTTTCTTCTTTTAATGAAAATTAAAATAAAATTCAGACTTAAAGAGTGGAGGCAGAAGGGCACTGACCAACCAGAGCTGGGTTTTGCTCTGCTGCTGGTCCTCAGCTTGCTGAGTGGCGTGGTGGGCTCCAGGCTGGCAGCAGCCAGTTGGCTAAAGAAAAGGGCTCTGGCTGTGGGTGAATTGATGGTGGGTGAGAGCCAGTTTTCCATTTGGTGAGTAGCTGTAAGCAGGAGCTTTTCCAGCTAGAAAAGATTCCCTATGGATACCTTGATGGCAACTGGACATCGCAGTACATCTAAATTGTCCATGGAACACTTGGCATAGAGCTTGCAACCTCCCCATGCATGAGACCATGCACTTCTGTTTCACTTCTGGCTTCAATTTCACCTAAGTCTTTTTGTTTTTAAGCCTAAACTGTACCTTTTTTTCTTCCAGGCTCTTGCCATTGCATTGCTGCTGTTAACAAACCCTTGAATTGCCTATTTAAATGTCTTCCTAAAGGAATGTAGGGAGGGGAATCGCTTGATGAGCTTGAATCCTAATTAGAAAACTGTCTAAGTTCTTTTAAAGGTAGTGGGGGAAGTTAGACTATAGAAACATTGAGGAAGGACTGGAGAGAGTATGTATGCCTCTGCCTTTCCCATGGCTGTCACTGGGTATCTCCACCACCAGCTGGATGCACAGCCAGGACTTCCCAAGATACTGATATGCTGTGACGGCTCATGGGACTCAGGACTGGTAATGGGATACAGAAGCCTTCACCTGGAGGTCACTAGTCAGAATGTGGGGCATCTCGTTGTGCCTGCCAGATGGCTAGCTTTTGTTTCTCACTAAGCTGCATAATGCTGAATCCAGCCCTGGTTGTCACCT
The DNA here is from genome assembly GCA_037305975.1 of Chrysolophus pictus. Taxonomy (NCBI): domain Eukaryota; kingdom Metazoa; phylum Chordata; class Aves; order Galliformes; family Phasianidae; genus Chrysolophus; species Chrysolophus pictus. The sequence continues at coordinate 4,709,227 of CM074596.1, read as the reverse complement.
TTCAGACAGTTTAGCTGCACTTCCTCGAGCTAAGCTGAAAATGTCAGTAATTAATTTCTGCCATGACATCATTAACTAGACGAACCTAGGTTTACAACCTAATTAGCATTTGCCTTTTGCCAGAAAAGCAAATTGATTTTTATTTCACTTCTGCAAATTCTTACAGCACTGGACTTGAGTGCAAATACTTGAGTAAAGCTGAGCTGTTTCCAATGTCAGTTATATCTGGCCTCGAACACAAAAGTCCATTTAAGTGTAATTTAATAAACAAAGTTTAAAGAATGTGTGGCCCTTGGACATCTGATGGATCAAATTAAGGTTTAGCAATGTGTGGATTTGTGGGAGTGACATTACTGGTGGTTTTAGGCCCAAGATGAGTGGAGCCAGGCTTCCTTCTAGAGTTTCCACAACATCCGTTATGCCTGCGTTCTGTGTTCTGCAGGAACAGGAAAATCTGAGGCTGTGGAATGACTCAAATTATAATAATATTTTATTAGATGCTAGCCTGGAGGGGAGGAACCCAGGCTGCAGGGGGGTCTTGTGCCAAAGCAGTTCTTCTGCAGAAGTGCTGGTCTTGCATGGGCTCTTCGTTGCTGTGGAGTGATGCTTTGCCCAAGTGACACGTGCAGTGTTTATTGTGTGAGTTGTCTTAAAGCCAAAGCAAATTAAAACCGTGGGTTCACACACATCTAAAATATGCATTTTCCTGTTTGCATGCAGGTTTTAATTAAAAACAACTTGTCATGCGAGCTTTCAGATAGCTGTGTGTTACAGACCCTGTATCAAACGACAAATGGATCTGAGTGCCTGCATTGCTTATCTTCTGGAGCTCACTCCATCTTCCTTCTGATTCCTTAAGGAAAAATGTTTCATCTTTTAATTTTACTGCTTCTAACTTAGTTTTCCAGCAACGTGAGGTTCCTGAGGAGGTCAGAACGTACTGACCTCTGCGTAAACATGGAAAAAAAGAGGTATTTTTAAGCCCAGAACCTCACACTAACAATATTACTGCTTCAATTGCAAACATGATTCATTTCAGTCAAGGCTGCTGGAAAAAAACAATAATGGCAGTGTGCTCAGGTTGCAGGGCTAGCAAACCAACCCATTAGCTGTTCTGAATATGTAAGGTGAAGAATTTGATGCAATCCAATGAGCATGATCAAAGCCAAGGTGGAGAATGCACATCTGACATAAAAAGCTGAAATTTACTTCTTTAACCTTTACTGTTCATTTACTTCAGTCTTTTTAAGAGGCTAATTTAAATGTAAGAACCAACAAAACGGCAGTAATTGTTTTGGTGATAAGTTATTTTACCAAGAAGTGAGATGAGAAGGAATCATTATTAGGTGAGCTACTGTGAGAAGAGTATGGTTTTGACTTTGGCACAAGTGATTATTTGTCATGATAGCAGTCGACTTAATTAAAACACTGTCCACATACCTGGCTTGCTCTGATGGGGAATATTGTTACACAGGACAACAGGAACCTTGTTCAACATGCAGGGAAGTATGCTTAACTCACTTTCATTCTGTTCCTTTTTCCTCTGTACTACGCATTCATTATATATCTCCTCGGGAAAAAAGCAATCCATCCCCCAAGCAGTGCCCTGTTGCATGGTATGTGCTGCTGAATGATGCTGCTATTCAGTTCCAGGCTGAGTCGAGGCCTCCCAAGAGCCCTCTTTTTTCTTTATTGATTTACATTGAGGGTGGTCTCGCTCCACGGCTGTGCATACGAGCTCCAGAATAGGTCATTGAGCTCTTATTTGTGGAAACATGGGTGTGCCATGGACTGAATAGAATTAATGATGGCTTTTAGCTCAAGATACAAGGCTAAGATTATATTCTGCACGTGACCTGCTTAAAACGGGATAAATGGATGTCAGAATAAAGATGGGAGAACACTCTTATGAACCAATCCCATCCCCATACAACCAATGTTTTCATTGCAGGAACACTTGCAGTGGGGTGATGAATCAAAACAACTCTTTGAAAGGGTAGATAACAGCAGGACAAGGGGAAATGGCTTTAAGTTGAAGAAGGGAAGATTTAGGTTGGGTGTCAGGGGGAAGTTCTTTGCTATGACAGCGGTGAGGTGCTGGAACAGCTGCCCAGAGAGGTTGAGGATGCCCGTCCATCCCTGGAGGTGTTCAAGGCCAGGTTGGATGGGGCCCTGGGCAGCCTGGGCTGGTATTAAATGAGGAGGTTGGTGGCCCTGCATGTGGCAGGGGGTTGGAGATTCATCATCCTTGAGGTCCCTTCCAATCCAGGCCATTCTGTGAAATCACTGCTTTACCTTTCAGGATTTGGCCTGAGAAGTGGGTTTATTCATGCTGTTTTAAATGTAACTCAGAATTCCATTTCTGATGACTGTTGGAGACAGATGCTCTTACATAGACACCGAATGCCTTTTGGCTTTCCCATTAACACAGTAGAAACTAATGAGAGAAGTTCACAGTGCTAATGTACTTGCCTGGAACCTTTGAATGACAGCAGGTCAGCTGGGCTTTCAGGCAGAACTGCCTTCAGTTCAGATTTGGAAGTTTTCTCACTAAATATCAGCTGAATTCCATCAGGGTTTAAACGCACACAGAGTAACTGAAATGCTTCAGGAAGAAAGTTTGGTGCTTGGCTTGGGAAAGCCTTTAAGGAAAGGTGCACATGTAGTGTAAAAGAGCTGCTCAGTGCTTGTGTAGCAATGCTCGTTCAGCCCCAAATATTTTATCGTTGCCTGTTTTAAAGTAGAAAAGGCTTAAATTCAGAAGGAATCAACAAATTTCGTGTTGCTGGGGTCTTTAAAGCTGCAGATCACTGTGTTCACATTTCTGCTTTTGCTTTTTAAGTGGCTTCATAACGCAGAAGAGGAAGACCAGTGTGCGTAAGTCTGGTGGATCTCTTATAAAGGAAGTGCAGCAGCTGTTGGAAGTTGATGCAAGAAGTGATACAGAAATTCTCTTAGGGTAGCTATGCCAACCTTGGATGTTTTTTTCCAGAAATTAAATTGCATGAGCAGCTCCATCAGCTGAAATAGCTCTATTCTTTTATGAATGAAGTTTTCGTATACTTCCAAAGTGGATTGGGGTTTTCTTCCCCATTTCATTCTGAAACAAACTGAAGGAGAAAAGAATATATTGCCTGAAGTCCTGGAGCAAAGAGAGAGTGAGTGGTTAGAAATATGACTGCAAAATGGTACTGAATTATAGTACAGTATTTTAGTTTAGTAAGTAGATGCTATGATACATTCTCTGCTATTCCTCTAAGACCAGCTACAGCTCATATGGACTAAAAAAGCGTCTGTGCTTATGCACATTTCTGTTACTGAATCACCCAGGGAGGAGTTTAGTTCATCATTACTACATGGAAATGAAATTCATTGTTTTTAAGATGTAATTAATGTGTCAAGGGTTCCTTCTAGTCACCAAGAGCTTGTGCTGTCCCAGTAAGCAGTGCAGCAACACCCTCAGCACGCCTGGGATCTCCAGGAGTGGCACATCTTGGTGTTCTGCATGGAATTTTTGGAATTTTAATAATAAATCCTTAATATTACTTTATGAAAACAGGAGTTGTAAACACAGCAAAAAGCCTGCAGCTGTAACAGCACAGGAATCATCCCAGCGACCTCTGAGCTATGCTCAATAACAACCTGACTTTGTTTGGCTGTATGATTAATTTAATTTTTTTTTTTTTGGTCTTGGACATGAAAATCTGTGGAGTTCTGTAAGGATTGAATAGAACTTTCAGTGGGAATTAGCAGTTTTTTTTTTTTTTTTTTTTTCCAGAGGGTTTTTTAGTTGGTGATCTTGGATCTCAGATTTGTCTTTTGCAGATGGGGACAATGCAGTCATCCCTGTGTGTTTGGGATCAGTGGGGTTGGAACAGCAAGGCTTAGTGCTCCACATCCCTCTGTGGCATCTGAGTGTTCTGCAGTGATGCTTTAACCAAAGTCCTGCCTCTACTGTGTGTTCCTCATTCTTTTCTACCCAAGGGATCCTCTCTTGAAAAAGACTTCAGTGGGCACCCGGAGGAGGGGGGTGAGAGGGTTTGCTGTGATCCCTGGTGCAGGAATACTGATGGGTTGGTTTTACACAATGTGTGTGCATAAATGCACATATTTTTATTAACCAGCATGGTAATGGTTGGCCAGCTGCCTGGAAACTGTTCTAAACTGTACCCAGAGAGGGAGTTTGTGAAAAATACATTAGTGCATACGGATGGCGTGTTCTTTTAGCAGCTCTCTGCTTTCCACTCCATTATAAATATTTACCTTGATTCATCAGTCCTCAACAATTGCTTTACTGGCTGTCCTTGGCAAGAAGCTAACATTCAGACTGTGTATATTTAAGCATACTGGACCACACCAGTGGTTAGGTAATTAAATCTGAAATTATTGGAGGTGGGCTGTTAATAGCAAAAGCTGTTCTTAAGAATACCACGTTCTTTTAATTTTAATCTTATTACCTTCTCCCTCTATTTTTTCTCCACAATCCTTCAGGTCCCAAGCCTCTGTGAAGATCTCCTCTCTTCTGTTGATCAGCCATTGAAGATTGCACGAGATAAGGTGGTAGGAAAAGACTATCTATTGTGTGACTACAACAGAGATGGAGACTCATATAGGTGAGTTCCTATGCCAAGAAACGAGCTAACTGGTTTACTTTCTGTGTCAGAGTATTGAAGTCCCTTCTCCCTCTTATCCTTATCCAAAAAAGGGGAAATTAAATGATATTAAACTATATTAAACTCATCTCGGTGATAAATCTGGGACTGTTTCAAATCCTGTTCTCTTGAGTAAGAGAATACTTCCACTAACTGTGGAAGTAGTCCTTAGTGTTTCCCTGATGCAAAAGACACAAATGTCTTCGTCACCTGACAACTATAGAATGCTTTGCTTTCAGACAACGTGGTTGTATGGCCTCTAATCTGATGACCTTTGCAGCTCAGGTCCCTGTCTGTCTGTCTCAGAAACAAGATATGTTTTATCCTAGAAATCCCAGGACTTTGTGTGTTTTCTGTACCAAGATCTGTAGTCATTCACTCAAGCCTAAAATCTGATGTTGTTATCCTGTTAAAAGGGCTGACGCTAACGGGTTCCTCTTAGGCTTCCTGTAGCACAGGTCTGTCTTTGAGGATTGGAACCAATTGGATCTCCAGAACTGTGGTGTGGAATTAAATCCCCTCTTGTTGCAAGGTTGTAAAATGTTTGGAATGGCTGACAACAGAATAAAATGATGATTCAGGCAGCAAGTTTAAATAAAAGAATTATTGGTTTGTACAAAGCAGTGTGGACTTGCCAGCTGGGAAAGCTTCTTTCAGTTGTGTTTTCAAGGGGTTGTTCTCATTTTGGATGTGCAATGTCATTAGTTCTCAATGAAAATCTTGGCCCCAGCTTTTAGTGAAGGAAAGGAATCCCTTTCTACCAAAATAGCTAACTTATTTTGAGAACTGTAGACAAAGACAATGAAAATATTTGAACAACATGAGCTTTAGATAATTATAATAAATTTCAAAGTGGAAAGAGCTGTAATAATATGATGAGTATTCAGTATATTGGCAGCCACTTTGAATGCAGTCTCTCCTTTTATGCTTTTCTTCCATACCTTGCCATTAGGATGATTATATTTCAGCAACCAATGCTTAAAGCTATTTGTTTTCCTTTCTCCATTGCCTGCCTTTTGTTAATGTCTGTAGCGTTGGTGCCATAGTTGCAAATATTTTAATAAAGAATTACAAAGCTTATCCAGAAGCCTTTGTGAATATTGCATCACCTGGCTTTTGCTCTTTTCTCTTAACGAAGGCTGCTACACCATGAAGTAATGAACACCATCCATCTTCTGTCCTGAGTTAACAGCTCAGCTGTTCCACCTCCTCTTCTGGTTCCGATTAGAGGCTTAGATTTTGTGTTCCCTTTCTGGTTTGGTGTAGTAGCTTATGTTTCTAGTGCTAACAATTGGAACTGCTTTGCAGTAAGAGTTTAGCTTTCCTTTGCTTCGCGGTGGTGATTTATGTTCATTTGGCCAGAAAGTTTCAAGAATTCTGTTCCAAGTTGGAATTCCAGAAAATATTTTGACTTTTCTTTTTCTTTGGCTCAGACCATCACTGCAGACACAGGTAAGTTTATGAAGGATTATAACTTAGTTGGTTTCGGTCACAGAAAAAATACTTAACTAAACTGAAAGCACATCTGTCTGAAGATGATTGATACAGAGAACACAGTGAGATTCATTTTGCCCTGTTAGTGTGAGGAGCAGCCTGCTAATGGATGTGGAGTTTGACATCTGGGTTGCATCTGGGTTGTGGCCAACTGTAAGTGACAGAGGGCTTTTTTTTAAGTATATCCTCTATTGCAGTGGGCCAAGAGGTAAGAAAGTCTCTAAGGTGAAGTGTCTGCTCATGTTTTGAAGTGTACTGTCCTAACATTGAAATGTTCTCCGGGCCACCACAAGATGTATGTGCACATACATCTGCATCCTTTCTGGCACATGCAAGAGGATGAAGCATACCACAGATAATGTATTTCTTGTGGGTCCTTCATGAGATGTTTTCTCCCTGAGGCTGTGATGTGCTTCTAACAGTCTCTTTGGATCTTTGTTAGACTGTTGACATGAGTGTCTATCACCAGAGGCTCAGAAAAATGGAAAAGGCACTTGTTAAACTGTATTGCAGCATGCTGCAACAACTAATAACACTTGCCCCTCCCCATTCCCCAACACCCCATGTTTAATTACTGCATTTGGAAGCCCTTTCTTTAAGGTTAGTTCCATGCTTGCCTCTGAAATTTGCTCCGTCTCTTCCCTACTGAATAGATACTTAAACAGTAACAGGGAAGCAGGAGGACTTATTACATAACGAGGTTTCAGAAAAGGTATTTTATTTCTTTGCAGTGAATAGCCATAATGTATAAATTATTGGCATTAGAGAATGCTGTTCTTTCTCTGAGGCTTTTGGTTCAAGTGTTCTGGATTGAAGTGATTCTCCCTTCTGGAACTGATTGGCCTCAGCTCTGTTTCACAAAGCAAATTCCTTCCTTCAACAGAAAGCAAAAGCCTTTGAAAACCAGGCAGCGTGAACATGCGCATGTGTTGATCCAGTCCATGCCTGTGTTCAGATAATGCTATTCATACCTCATAAATTCTGAAGTTGTTACTGGGAAGTGGCTCTTGCACTAATGTAATCAATTAGACCAGAATTGAGGAGGAGTGTTTTATACTTCTAAAAGCTTTTGATATTTCCACAGAGGTTTTCAGAACCACACAATAGGTGAGAAGTCACAAGAAGTGCTGCAGTCACCTGCAGAATGCTACGTCCCCAATTACTGCACCCTTTGAACTAATCATCAGTTTTCTTCTCTTGGAGACTTTACTAATTGCATTTCTTTTAGTACAAATCCAAAGATTTGAAGATGTTCTGTGGACAGCTGAGCCTTGTACGAATTGTGCAGGAAGCGTGGAGCTTCCTCACTGGGAATCGAGCTTTGTAGGCCTTTTTTGAGCAGCTTTACAGTTAGGCTGGGTGGCAGCTTTGAGAAAAAACAGGGATGTTTGTCCATTCTGATGACTCATAACCTCACCTGTTTCATGGGGGCATCGTTCAAGGAAATTAATATCCTAATTGCTGAGCCACGCACAGTTCACTCCTTCCTTGTATTAAGGAATGTGATTTTCTTTGTGTTGGCATGGATCAGACCATGAAGTACATCCTGGAGTCTCTCTTGGATCTTCGTATGTCAGTAGTTTCACATTTCATCATATTATCACGCTGCTGCTTATATGATCAGCCTCTTATGTGTGTATGCTTGCAGGCAATTCTATGAGTGCTCCTGTAATAAAAGGAAGGTTTGGGGGCATATCAAAAGGCAGTGGAATCCACATTGTGAAAGCAGACCTTTTTTTTTTCTTTTTTTCAATATATAGGACTTCAAGGTCTCTGACTTTGTCCATACATTCTCATTCAAAGTATGTTTGATCACTCCATTAAATGGAATCCTTATGGGGAATTTGGTGCCAACAACACTGAAGCCTGTTAACTGAAACAAAAAGCATTCTCTTTTAGGGAAATTAGAGGTCTGACTTTTGAAATTTAAGTGCCCTTGTCCATCTGTCTTTCTTCAAATAGCCTCCATTAAAGCTTTTAAATGCGTTGTGAGTACTCTTCCACAAAGCATTAAAAAAAAAAAAAATTATGGGGTTGTGTTATGAATTTTTTTTAGGTGAAGTTGCTTCTGGCTCCAACTATAATGGGTTGAAAATGCCGCAGTCTGCTTGCTAGAAAGACTCAATTGCTGGCTTTCCCTTCAACATCATTCCAGCAGCCTGCAAAACAGATCTGAGCAAGAAATCAGAGAGTGGCTTGGGTTGGAAGGGATATTCAGTATCATCTAGTTCCATCTCACCTGCTGTGGACGGGGTTGCCATCGACTAGATCATGTCACAGTCTTGTTTCTCACCATTTTGGATGCAGGAGCTTCCACCTAATACACCTCTCAGCTTGTTTTGACCTTGGCAGTCAACTCAGTTAAGAGGTCTTACTCATCTTTGGGCTGTAAATGCAGTCCTGAGTCTAGCAATGCCTCTAAGTTCATAAACCTCTAAGTTCATTATTACCTACATTTTTCCCCACACTACATACTCAGTAGCTCTTTGTCTTATGTACTTGGAAATAAGCATCTGCCTGACTTAAGGAAACAGAGCACGAAGGGGCTGCTGATCTGATCACAAACCAGTCAGTGTCAGAGGTGGGAAACTGAAGCTTTTTACAAGCATCTGGTATCACAAGTCTCGTTTATCTCAATCTTGCATCAGTTTCTCTGAGAATCTCCTTTAAATATTTGCAGTTACATTTTTTTTTCAAGTTCCTCGACTTCACACAGAGAAATCTCATTTTCAGGTGCCGTTTTTAATCCATTCTCAGTAACAGAACTGTAATTTGCACTTCATGTATTTTCTCTGTGCCTTTAGCATTGATTCTTTGCTCGTCCACCTGGATCTCTTTGGTGTAGGCTGGTTTTTAGCATGCTGCCCAGTGGGTGCAGGTGTCCCATTTGGGAACCTTACCTTTTGGGGGATTTTTTGCAAATCTCTTCTGGATTTCGGTGGGCTGTTAGGTAAATAAATGTTAGCTGTCTTCTTCAGAGCAAGTGAGTTTTATGCAACTATTTTAAAATGAGAACCACCAGCTGAAAAACATTGCCCTGGGTGGATGTGACACGGTGATTTAGCTTTTCCTGATCTCTCACCTATTTGTTCAGATGTGGTCGGGAGGAGAGGGGTGAAGTGCTGTGAAAGCACAAGGGCAGCATGAAGCAGGGCCTGTTCTTTGTGCTTTGCATTAAACATGTCAAAACGAGTTACTTTTCTGAGAAATGAGTAACAAATGGCTACTGAGGAAAAAGCCCTTACGTATGGACTGCATTAAGACCTAGCGTTAGTCCGCTGGAGTATTCTGAAAACTGAGTAGGCAAAAGGTGGAGGTACCTTTTCTTAAACTAGCAGTGATATATGTAGGTTGGTTATCCCCAGGGGAAATGAAGAGGAGAATGCAACTTTGCAGAAAGGGAGTTATAAAAGTCTCAAGCAGATGGGCAAAGGGTTGCATTAATCTTTTAATACCAAATCTTTCATTAGGAGCGCAAAATCTCTTCCACACCTGCAGAAATCATACAATAAAAACTGCAGCTTTACAGACCCTGTTAAACCCTGTGCGTTGTTCAAACATTTTCCTACCATTGTGCTAAAAGACAAGTTTATTTGAAAGCAAAATAGTGGAGGAGAATTTGGACCTTAATTGCAGACAGCAAAGTTTGGCTCGAATATTATCAGATGCCAAACAAGCTGCACAATGTATTTGTATGGAAATAATTTTAAATACCTGATGTGCAACAGCTGAGGCTGAACCTCTGAATACTTGAGAAGGAGCAGATGCAAACACAAGCATATATTATGTGCATATACCCAGAGGATGCTCGCCATTATAGGACAGGTCAGACACACCACTCTGCCCTCTCTGAGTTTCCCTGTTGTCTAACTCTCTGCTTTCCTTGTCTCCTTGGCAGATCACCGTGGAGTAACAAGTATGATCCTCCCCTGGAAGACGGTGCCATGCCATCTGCTCGCCTGCGCAAGCTGGAGGTGGAAGCCAACAATGCCTTTGACCAGTATAGAGACTTGTATGTCAGTTCTACCATACACAGCCCTCTAATTTCTTTCTTTCCTTCAGCAGCCATGCAATATATATATTGATCTGAAATGCAGTGCCTCTGAGGGTGGCATACCTGTGTATAGTGGAGGCAGAAGGGTAGGCAGCAGCTGATCTTCTGCTGGGGAACACATCACCTGTGATTTCACGTTAGGAAAACATGATCCAATTTGCCAGCTGATGCTAACAGCAGAAGCTGAAGTGCTTTCTTGGCTCTCTCATCTCTTGAATAGATTAATGGCATCTTTGTCCTGAAATGACTTTGTTCTCTTTGATGTTGACTAAGTTCAGTCCTAAAGCATCTGCTTTTTCTGTTCCCTCAAGACAGTACTGTCTCAAAATATCTAACTATACAGCTAAAGTTTGCACATCTTGTCAGATTGCAGGCGTTGATTCTGAAATGTGGCAGTGGTGTGGGGAGTCATGTACTTCTGCAAAGACCATTCTCTGATGGTTGTGTTTCAGGCCTTGTCTTGTGAAAGAGATGTAAAAGGAAGGAACTAGTGGAAATATGTGAGTGTAATTAGGCTGTATCTTTTTAAAGCTGCAGTTACAGTTTTTCCTGGTGACTTGTCAGTTAGGCAGCCTTTCTAAAAGGTGGGAATGCACTGGTCTTGCATTGCATTCACAACTGTCTTCTGTATAGCCTGTGTTCTTCTAAGCAGCAGTGGGATGAAAACAGTAATGTTAAATCTAAAAAGCAAAGGTGTGCTGGAAAGCAAAAGAAACTTACTCATTTACCAAAGTTGGGATGCTCTTACATTGGAGATCCCTAGTGACCATGAAATAGGTGAACAGCCTTCATTGCTTCAAGTTGCACCCAGGTGGAGATAACTTAGATGTAGTTAATCATGTGTCACTTGAAATTTACACTATTTTAGTGCTAACAAAGGCAGCTTAAAAAGAAAAAATACTCTTGCTGACTTTCTACTCATTTTAAGATGTGATTTGATGTAAGTGTTGCCTGTCCAGACATATAGTCTTCTCTTATAGATACCTAATTCTACTTTTCTTGCAATATGTGTAGGTATCCAACTTCTGGTAACAGTTGTTATAGGTATCTGAATTCACTGAAAGATTGCATTTCTGCATATGCAGCAAAGAGAGGTTTGCAGTTATTCTTCAGGTGCAGAACAGACTCAGACGAGTAGGGGTTTTTGTTCATTAAGGTGAAAATGAGTAGCTTTCTGGAACAGAGATTGTTTGAATCCCTCTGTGATCACTGACCATGAAGTCACAGCTGGATACAATAACTCCTCTAAAGAAGTTTCATTTGCAGAAAGGAAAGCTCAGTACAGCCTGCCCTCAGACTTGGTGAATCCGCTGATCCCTGCTCAGCATGGGGTACAATAGTAGCATTAATATATTGTATGGAAGTAAAAGGAAAGATTTTATCAAATTTCATCTTTCAGTTAGCCAGTCCAAGTTTGGCAGGCAATACATTGTGAGAGGGATGCAGGAGGGATTGCTCACAAAGACTTCATTCTTGTGGCATCAGCCAGAAATGACTGAGGCATTATGGCTTGCAGTACAGACTAGATAAGAGCATCAGTCAGCAGAACACACTTTGATGCACGTTAGGATCTCAAAAATGTGTCAAAAAAAAGAGAAAAGGGATGGCTTATGTTTTGCTGAGTGGTGTAAAAACTGTAGTATTTTTGGAAAGAATTTGCAAAGTTAGGGAAACTTAACCCGACCGCTTGAAGGGTTCCTCATGCTTGAAATTGGAAGTGATTTGTACTTTACCTACAACAGAGGTCTGGATAGAAACATGCTTTTGTTCTTGTAGTTGGACTCTGCAGTTTCCTTAACAATTGGATTTGGTATTTTGACAGCAAAAGCTTAATTTTTACTTGGAGATTGGAGGGGAAAAAATGAGGTGGGGATAACAAGTGCCAGCTTTTCACACTTCTGCTGCCAGCAGGTCAGGTTGGGAATGGCTGTAACAATTATTGGCATAACAGCTGCTGAAATCATGTGGGAGCCCAAAGTGTGGGGAAGCTTGTAGTGGGAAGAAGATGGCAATTGCAGTGATGTCATTTCCGTGGTCTGCTGGAGCTGGAAACTAATGGTATATCCCCATTGCAAAGGTCTGAGTGCTGTCGATTCAAGGTGTCACTGGCCTTCTGGTTTGGTCTCTAGGCATTCATTCACAGAAAACACGAGGCTCCTGTGTGCTTGAACTTCCTATAACGAATGTTTCTGCTAGGAGGTGTTTCAAAGCACTTTGAGGCTTTGTTTCTTAGCCCTGCTGGGCTGACCCACTGACTCTTGTGCTTGCACTTCTCCAGGCACTCGCAGAAAGACATTGCACTGTATGGGCTTGTCGTTGATTGTAGGGCTGAAAAAGGAAGATTGTGTGCAGAGGTGAGTTCAGGCTGCCAAAGCAGTTTGTGTTAATTGCACCAGAAGAGCCTTTGCACGAGGAAGCAAAGTCTAAAAACAACAACAAAAGCAAACCCAGCCAACAACCTGCAGCATGCTTGTTTGCCTGGCATCGGATGGTAGCCTGCAGGTGGGTGTGAGCAGGTCAGGATGAATGACCTTCACCTGAGACAAAATACTGACCATAACAAAGGGATAGAGCATTTCCTACCCTGGCCTAAATTAGTAAATTGGAAGTACTTGTTTCTGAGATGTTGCTCTGCATGGTGCTCAGCTTTAGAATACATCTTAGAGCAGCCGTTCCAGCGGGGAGCGGAAGAGGAGGATGTTTACTTTCCAAAGTAAAATAAGTACTTTAGAGAATATGTGCTGTTCCCACTCAGCTCTCAGCACGCAGTCTAAGCTTCCTCTGGATTATCTCCCTTTTTACCTTCGTGCACAGTAAGTGATAATATCTCACTTCATTTTGAGTCTCTTCCAAAACCTCAGATAGTTTCAGCTTTTCCTCGTGCCGGTCCCATTTGGCCCACATACCATTCCTTTCTAGATTTCTGTTGTAATCAGGTGTGGTTAAGTATCCACCTACATCTAATGAGTCATCAGCATGGATCTGCCATTTCCCAAGGGGTTGACACCTGCTAGCGTGGGTGGTTTGAGGAAAGCAGCCTGTTGTGCATTTGTTAACGATCGGTGTGAAATAATCCATTCACATTTGTTTGCTGGTGACGTACATTTGTGTTTTGCCCCTAAAAGCTTATTGAGCAGCACATGGGGTGACTGCAGTGTGAAAACAACTTTGGAGGAGTCTTGTAGAGTCCCACAAAGTAGTTTCAAATCGTGAAAGCTTGAGAAAAGCTTTCCTGGAGTGTGGAAGCTTCCTAACCAGTGCTACGTTATTTCCTCTAAACATCACTAGACTGCCCACCTTTTATTTCTGGAAGCATATTCCTGTCTCCTTGGGTTGAAGAGGAATTATACTCATTTTTTTGCTTTCTCAACAAGTGTATTTCTCAGTTATCAGTTTGACCAAAATGCGTGTCACTTTCCCCCCCAAAAAAACCCAATTTTAATTTTGATCTCCTGCTGCCAGGTTTAACTCAGACACTGCCTGAAGCTAATGCCCTGGTATGTTTTTGTTCAGCAGGTTATTATTCCCAGATGGAAGCCTAATATCTCATACCATTCAGTTAGGGCTTTGGCTTTCCACTTCCAATATCGTGAAGATAATTTCTTCAAACACATGGTTGTAATTTATTGCCCTTTGCTTGACGTGTGTGTGCGCAATTGATTGAAATCAAAGCATAACGAGGACCAGGGCGGCTGGGTAAATCTATTTTAGATTCAGCATTCTGTTGTTTTGGGTTGGAGATAATCAGTGCTTTAATTAAGTAATCTAATCGCTCTTTGTTGTCTGGAAGAAATCGTTTCTGAAGTGATTAAATAGACCTCCCTGGGGAAGGATGTTGCTGCTCTGGGTGTTTCTACAAACAGGATGATTTTTGGCAACTCCAGACTAGTTTAGTAAGCGTACATACACTTAGAGAGCTGTCCTTACCTCTTCATTTCCCAGGCTAAGTTGAATTTCTTGGTGGTTTTGATTTTTAACAGCTGTACTGAAAAAAAAAAAAATCCAACCTCATGTTGATCATTCAGCTTCTGTAAATATTTTTATTGATTAAGACTTTGAGTTATTTCAGCAGAGTAAGCCACGAAGCCTTGAACTTCTGCTTCTGTCTTTGTTTAGATGTTGATCCATTTTCAATTTGTTATGTTAGGGCTCTGGATGAGGAATTTAATGGGAGTGGAAGGAGGTCTGGGAGAGGATTGACCTCTAAAATATGTCTTTATTGTGCGTAATCCTCTTGTTATTGAATTTTGGATTGGAATTGTGTCTGAAGTGGAGTTAAAAACAAGCTGGCACCTCACCTTTTAACTTTCAGAGTACTCCATTTACTCTCATTGGTGTTTTATGTCACTGAACAGCCTGGGTTCTCTCTTCTTTGGGGATCATAGAAGTAGAGTCATAGGGAGAATAGAGGTGTCTCATTTTGGGGCTCGGTGCCATCGTCTCTACCACCAAGCGCCTTCAAATCCTGGAGCTCTGGGTAGCTTTCCCCTTTTTAGCTGTTCTTATGTTTTTTTGCATCCTTTTGCATGATCTGATAGACCCCGAGATCCTCCAAGTGGATTTCTTTTATCTGTTTGAAAATATTTGCGCTGCTGGCAAGGTTGGTAGCAATTACTTTATTTACCAAGATGATCTATTTTGACTCATTTTGTGTATGGAGCAGTGCTGATTCCACCACGCTGATAGAAGCAGAGAAGCGGATGGAGGAGGTGCAGCTCACAGTTGGGTTCAGCACAGCCCTGCTTCCAGCTCACCAAGAGACCAGGCAGCTGCATGCTCTCTCTGTAAGCATTCTGTCTGTGTTTAGATGTAAACCTACTTTGCCTAAACTGAAAACCCATGGAAAGCTTTGAAGTGACTTTATTGCCATTAGCTCACTGTTCCTCATTAATGGTTACTAGCCTTTTGTGCTGGCTTTCTCTTGGGCTCAAGAGTTGCTGTGGTTTGCACAGCGAGAGCCATACAGATTGAATCCAGATGCATTTGTTATGCATCCTAGCACTAAGGAAACCTGACTTTCCATCTCACTGCTGGCTAGGCTTTTGCACAATAGGGTGTGACATCAGGATTATGTCATCTGTGAGATTCTTGCCTCCGGGTTAGGCTGATAAGTACAAGATGAAGGCTCATAAGACAAACCTAAACTGCCAAGATGCTCACTGCTTTAATGTTTGTGTGCTTTTAAAATTAAAGCCATGTTGTTTTCCCAAGGAAATTGTGTTTAGATGTAAGAGTAAACAGAGCAGTGTTGGGATCCCTTCCTTAGCTCACCCATAGCCAGCACAAAACTCAAAGCAGCACCAAAACTGAAGTTGTTATACGTTACAAAGGTTAAGGTGAACTTAGAAGAGGAAAGCATAAAGCACACTGTCATGCTGTGCAAACTAAATTAGTTGCTTTTCATCCAATTTCTTTTTTCTTTGGGTGCCTCATTTTGGACCATATCTGCACAGGCTGCATTCTTATCTTTTGAATCTGCGATTTTCAGAGGAGGAGGAGTTTTTCCCTTGGGTTCCCACGGTTCCCTATGATTACATAAAGTCTCAGCACAAGAGGGACAGCTTTTGTTAGGAAGCCAGCACTGTCCCAAATGAATGGTGTTCAAAGGATGGAAAATGGAAGACATTTAACAACAAGCACTAGCCATCTTGCAGTGTATGTGATGGATGCATATTTGAAGGAAGAAGCTGCATGAAATCTGTAGCCTGCTCAGACTTTGGCACACTTAGTACATGACACACAAGACTTGTGCTGCTGTCTTCTCCCCTCCTACCCATCCAGGAATTGTAGCTGGCAGCCTCTGAAACGTGTCAGACTGTTGGCTGATGAAGCAGTGAGCTGGCTGTGCAGAACGCGCTGCTCCAACAGATGGGCACGGGTGAGAGATCTGTGAGCATTTGGTGCTTCCTGGCAGGTAATGAGCCAGTTCCCCCCTTTGGACACACTACAGAGTGACCCATTGTCTTGATTATTAGGTGGCTAATGGAGCTGTTTCCAGGTGACTTCTCAAAAGGGATTTGATTTGTAGTT
Source organism: Chrysolophus pictus (assembly GCA_037305975.1). Taxonomy (NCBI): domain Eukaryota; kingdom Metazoa; phylum Chordata; class Aves; order Galliformes; family Phasianidae; genus Chrysolophus; species Chrysolophus pictus. The sequence continues at coordinate 4,692,997 of CM074596.1, read as the reverse complement.
TCCATCTTCTAAGAACAGTTGGATGGTAAGGAAGGTGTGAGCAATGCAGGTTTTTGTTTTTTAAATAATGAAAGGCACTAGAAAGCACAAGATCCAAGGTCCTGGGTGATATTTACCTTCAGGATCCCATTGTTTGGGTACTGTTTTCACTCCATGCAGAGTTCTTGCACTTCACAACTCTGCTTCACAGTTTGAGTCATCCCACCATGGTCCAGATGTGTGCTTTTAAGTACAACTGGCATTGAAGTTACACATACCTAACAAGATTGGTATGTTTGCTCCAGGGACTGTTGCACCTGTGTATGCTGGAAAGAATTTCTGTAAAATACCTGTGCAGAGTCCATGGGCATACTTTGGGCTGTGTTCGTAAACTGCGGTGAAAAAACAGCTGGTCTGAATACACAAACATTTTACCTTCCTCTCTCTAAGTATTTAGGTAACATTCTTTACGTGTTACATGGTTGCACCCCTGGGATTGAGAAGGGAGAAGCAAATTCTCAATCATTTATATGCAGGCCAGCAGGAGAGGTGTTACTTCTGGTACCAGGCTGACCTTTTTATTAGAGAATTAGCTTTTGAGCATCATTAGCAGAAAGCTGGACTGGGGACACAGGCAGTGAAATTATTTGGTGACAGCTGCTGTCCTAAAGACTTTTTCCCCCTGTCTTGAGCTACAGGGCTGCAGGTGATTGGAACAGACACCTCAGCAATGTTTTGGGTTTGGTAGGGAGTGAGCTGCTGAAATTGCCCACTTCCTTCATGTTTCTGTTGCTGTTCGTGTTTGAAACAGTCGGGTGCAGGCACAGAGGAAGGACTGGGGGGAAGTTGTACCAAGTCACATGGCACTAATGTCATCTGTTTTAATAGGAGGTGAGGTATCTCCTTCCTCACCTCACTGTGTTTTTGGGTTGCTCTGGTTGTGACCCAGTCATTGTCACTGCATGAAAAACATCTGTAGGTGAACCCTCAATATTTTTTTTTAAGATAGGTTTCTTGAAAGTCTGAATAGAGACATTTCCCTTTCCATGCTGAACTTGTGCAGTTGGAAGGAGTATCCATACAGCCTTGAGAAAATATTTTACTTCTTTGCAAGAGCCAGCTTGAAGCACTGCACCTCGTTTGAAGGTTTGCATGGCCCATCTGAGATCCCAGTAATGGTACTTTGGCATCGGGGTTTTGTTGCTGCAAGAGTCCTAAGCCAGCTACAAAAACCCACCCGCTGCCTTTGGCACTCAGTTCCCTACTGGAAAACTCACAAGTGTTTTTATGGATGAATGATTTGGTTCTAGAGTGTAACTGAGAGTCATGGCTTCTTTTTATTGCCGTGTGGTAGAAACTTATTTTCTCAGCATACAGTCCAGCATTCATTTGCAAGGCTTCTGGGAAGCAGAATGCTATCAGGAAGGTTATGGTGTCTTTTCTGATGTGTTCCTTAGTGGTAACGTTATGATCCTGTCCTTCTGTACTGAGGAATCTGTCAGGTCCCTCTTGAAGTCACAGCTTTGTTCTGGCCACAGCCTCAGTCTGATGGATACAGCTCAGGTTCCTTAAATTTCCATCCTGCATCTCCACCCGCTGGAACTTCAAACACTTCATAAAGCTTTGGATCACTCTTAGCTTAAATACTTCCCTTTATTCTTGCATTCGTAAAGTAGGTCAGTCCTAAGTGTGACATTTTTTGTATAAAACAGCTTTTTCCAGGAGCTTTGTGGTTGATGAGTAGCGGATATAAAACTGAAGTGTTTGATCATGGCTTTCGAACTAGAATTGATTTTGAGTGAAACGCTATACTGAATTTTGCAGAGAAAATAATGTGAGTGGTTATGTTGGGTTTATGGCTCTCAGTCACCCTGGGCAGCCACATAAAAGCTGATTTTACTGGAGATGGAGGAGCACTGGCTGTCCTCAGAGCAGGTGGTGGCATTGGCATGGTGACCTCTTGCTTGGCAATGGAGGGACGTGACTGGTGACATATCTAGAAAACAATGTTTTTTGTTGTTCCCTTAATTTTGCTGTAGGTAAAGGAAGATCTGTCCCGGAGAGATGTAGGATTTTAGTAAATAATAATTAGTTTCAATCACCATTGAAGGGGTTTCTTGGAGATAATCCAACCTTCTTGCAGCAAATCCAAGTTTATGAACGTAGATTTAAATTCCTACCAATCTGTCTGTCATCCCATTTTCTATTATGCAGCAGCCAATTAACCTGTATTACTTCTTAATTTTTCTTGAAGAAAACAGGTTTCAAGGAATGTTCCTCCCCCTAAACACGACTTCAAATAGTCTTCAGAAGCCTCCCTTCAGGACATTTACAGCATGAGGAAATGTAGACTCTAAAATTGTCATTTTCTGTAGATTTTCTCCCCACGAAGGAGGAATGAGTGGAATGGTTCTGGATTGATGAGACACAGAGAAAGCTTTGGGTCACGTTCATCCCCGCGTGCCTCGGATTCGTGATGGTTCAATCAGTGCCATTGTTGATGGAGCATCCATATACAATGTCAAAGCAACTTCATTGAAGTAGCACATTAGTGCTTAAAACAATATTAATGCTATATTTGATTCATTAAATATACAAAGGCAAGTTAAAGCAATTCCATGTGTGTGCTGTTAGTTCTGGCGGGGGGTTCTTCAGATGGTTTTATGTGGTTTCAGACAACATTTTAGCACATTCTTAAAATACCCACAAAAGCCTTTATGTAGAATCTCATAAAGGTGAACCACATAAAAATTATTTTTTTTTCCTGTTTCATGTCATTAGGATCAAAGTACAGTAGGTAAGAATGAATTTCCAAAAGCCTTGTTTTGGTCTCTCTCTTAATTAATGTTTCATGCTTGTAGCAAGCTCATAAAGTGGGTAATAGGGAAACTCTCTGTATAGATGGTAACGTTCTCAGAGACTTCCATTTTATTTTGACTGTATTCACTTATTCTTTATGTGAATATTTTAAGCAAGCTTGCTGTGGAAGTGGACAGTGCTTTGGGCTCTGTGCCTGTGGTTCAAGCCCTTCTGTCAAAGGAAGCATCAGAACTTAACATCAGAATCAGAACTTAGCTTGCTGAAGTCCTGAAATTCCTGTTAACTGCGTTAACCAAAATCCATTTGTGAATTCCCCAGGGGACATAAAAAGGGTGTTTGTTGGTTTGTTAGGTTCAAGTTGCCTGCTGGAAGTCTGGCTTCAGCACACCTGCAGAGCACAAGGCTTTCCTTTAAAGGCAGTGCCTTAACAGATGTCATAGGACAGTGCTGTGTGTGGTTGTTTCCTCAGTTATACAGTTATGCATGCACACAATTGTAAAGAATTAGGGCTGTTTTGGTGACTCGGGCTAACAACAACTGGTCTGTAAATGCAGATCAAACATTCAAAGCAGCACAGGTTATTTGCAATACATTCCTGATGGTTTTTTCTCCCAGCTTGCAGAAGAGGATGGGTTAGTGTTCCTGAATCCACAGCACTTCAAGCTGATATGCCAAGTCCAAAATGCACAGTAAATCACATCTGAAGTGCCATTAGCAACTGCCAGGCTCGTGTTTAGAAAGGATGGGAGCACGAAGGTGGGAGGCTCCAACACGTTTCTCATATTGGCGATGAGTGATGTTTCCATTTCTTGCTGGAGAGGAGAAACGTGCAGCCACTTGCAGATCTTTGTGATCATCTTGCTTGTATAGCAAGAAGCAGGAATACAGAGCACCAGTGCTAGAGAGCAGCTGAGTTCTGCAGGTGTCATTGTTTTGTTAGTTCTCTTATTATGTACCTTGTGCTACCTGAAACGTGAAGTTGAGGTGGTTTAGCTTGTTCTCTGTTGTATGCTGTATCTGAAGCCGAAATATGATGTGAACCTAGATAGCATCCTTTTGTTCCTAAGGACTTTGGTTTTGGTTCAGCTCTGTTTGCAGTCAATAAGTCAGCCTCACACAGAGTCTTGAGATAGCAGCACAAAACTGCTTACTTGCTCCCTTTTGTCTTAATTAGCAGCCTATGTTGTAAAGAACTTCCAGGCTTGCTCAATAGAGAAAGAAAAGGAGAAAAAAAAAATCAAAAACTGTAAAATAAAGCCTTACTCTCAGCCTGCTTTGTAGCTTGTGCTTTCACCAGCTGTTATAGTTAATTGGAATCAGAGGGATTGTTTTCTCAAGTACTGTAGAAATGTGCAACTTGCTCCGTTTCTCACTAGACTTTGATTCTCCTTTAGAGAAATACAGTCTTGTTGCAATGAAAATCTGTGTATTATAGAATTATGTCACCTGCTGTGTTTCTAGATATCTACCCATTGACATTGGGCCGTCTTACAATCAAAAAATCTTTGTTAAGATGTAGAGGTTCTGCTTATTTAAGATGATTATCTGACTCCAGCTTGGATCCTGCTTGCTGTTAACATGCCTATTGGATTGCATCCTGCAGGTATTTCGAAGGTGGAGTCTCCTCTGTCTACCTCTGGGATCTGGATCATGGTTTTGCCGGTGTGATCCTCATTAAGAAAGCTGGAGATGGATCAAAGAAGATTAAGGGATGCTGGGATTCCATCCACGTGGTGGAGGTTCAGGTACAGCCTCTGGGGCAGCTGATATTCCTAAGTGAAAACAAAACCCAGTTAATTCCAGACAATTAACGAGCACAGGTGTTCCACTGAACAATGCAATATTGTGTTCGGGGCTGTAAACTTCTTTCCCCTGTTAATTTTGAAAATTCCCTGAAGCAATTTGGATAGAGATAAGTCAGGTCTGTAATCAAAAGGAATCCCAGAAGAATTGAAAGTATGTTGCTTTCTATACTCGCGATCCTGAGATTATTATTTTTTTTTCTTAAAAAACATAAAGGTTTACAGATAAATATCACTAATTAGGTAATAAAAACGAGGGAACGGGAGGTTAAATTGCTCTAGCAAGATTTGCTTTTGGAGAACTGGGCAAATAGGCACACTTGTGCTTGTTCTTAAGAAACAGGCTGTGCTCTGTAATTGCATTTACATGTATCTGCCCTTTTACTCATGCAGCCTCTGTGGCCAGCCACCTTTTAGTTTCTGGAGGGTTTGTCACCTTTTGTGTTTTTCTTTTTGTCCTCCCTCTTCCAGGAGAAATCCAGCGGTCGTACTGCTCATTACAAGCTGACCTCCACAGTGATGCTGTGGCTGCAGACTAATAAAACTGGTTCTGGTACCATGAACCTTGGCGGGAGCCTTACCAGACAGGTATGTCTGCACATACTGCACTGGTGCACACTGCAGACCCTGCATGCCTTTCCTTACTTATATACCCAGTAGCCTCAGTCAGGAACAAAAAGTTTATTTTGTGAGGTGTTGGATCAACGTCTGTTCTCATGCTGCATGTGCACTCCAGTGAAGAAGTTAAGGCACAAGAGTGTGGTTACCAGGAAGCCCCTTGAATTTGGCTTGATGGCAGTAGAGCTTTCAATTAGAAATACAAAACGTTCAGCAGGAGCTTAGGTGTTCATTTGTCTTAATTTTGTGTTCAGTATTCCTGAACTCTTATACTTCTGCATGCATTGCATGGACAGATGTTTTTAAGTTTGCCCACATTGTTACCAGATTGCAATAGGATTATAAAAAAAAAACAAGATGACCTTTTTTGTTCCATCTCTTTTTTTAAAAGCCAGCTGGGCCACAGTGGCCAGCCCTGTATTTTACTTGGACCATATAATTCTTCTGTTCTTAAAGGCTTTAAGTATTTTTTAATATCTTTCTTTAGTGTTTTATTCCTGCAGTACCAGGACAATGATAAAAAAAAAAAATGACATATCTTCTAAGCCTTTTTTTATTATTCTAGTGCAAATTGCTTTGGCTTCCTCTTGAAAAAGCCATTTTTCAGAGAGAAGGTGCCAGAATGATGACTGTTAGGCAACACTGCTGTCAAAGGCAGTGGCAGAGCTGAGTGCACTGCCTGAAGGTGCCTCTGCCCCAGCCACCTGTCAGAGGTTTGTGTCTCTGTACTGCATGAATTGGGGTTGTGGAAGTCAGTGACTCGAAAAGAGTAATAAACTCAGGGGGACAGGAGGCATATTGTGTGGTCATGAGTGACTAGAGAGATTGGCAGTTGCTAAAACTCCTTTATGAGACTTCCCAGGGCAGCCTGTTGCTTTCGATACAAAGGACAATGCAGACTCTGTTAAGCAGCCCGTGGTTTTGTACAGGTTTGAGGCAGGCAAAGGAACAAAGGCTCTACGATCATTGAGAGGAACTAAATTGTGTTAGTCTTGCAGACGTGGAAGCTTGCCCTAGATTTTTCTTTCCACCTTGTTGATTTACAGAAGAAGCTGATAGAAAAACAGGAGGGGAAAAAGAGGCATCTGGAGATGGTTTTTGAGCATTGCCTACTCTTTTAAAATGTTTGCAGTAATTACACTTGAGTTATGGTGACCCAGACAAATATTTAATCACAGGCCTTCCTAATACTTTAAATCATAGCTGTGAAGTGGACGCCAAGGGCTTGACTCTGGCCATGGCCTTATGGTGTGTGAGTGCTATGCCAAGGAAAACAAGGGTCTGTTGAGAATGGGTGTCCTCAATACACCTTGGCCTGAACTGCTTGGCCTTGTTTAGTTTGACTTTCACTCTCTCAGCTTTAGTGAGGAGATTCATGCTTCTGTCATCATTTTAACAGCAGATCATTTAATTCATATGTGATGCATTAAAGCAGGGGCCTGCTTCCAATGTAAGTAACCATAAAGGAGCCACTGGGGTAATGATGCACTGCTTCTGCACAAACAATGGAAACTTGAGTTTTAGAATTTTGCTTTGGACTGCAGAGCTCTGCTTTGCAGATGCTATGACGTGCTTCATGGGACAGCAGTCCTAGTTTTGCTTTTTGGTGGGCTTTTTATACACTCTGCAGTGAACTCAGACACCAAAAGTAGGCTGTAGTCATCTTGTGAATGAATGTCACAGTTTGACAATATCAGTAAGCTGCTGTTCTAACCCTCATTAAAAACACCTTTCTCTATAGTAGATTGTTCATGTTTTTGGTCAACTCAACATTTAAGCTACCTACTTGACCACTTTTGATCCTAAAATGCAAATAGCAGATGTCCTTGTGTTTCAGTGGAAGCTTTTGAAGTGTTCACAAGTTTTGTAATATCCTGGCTTATGTGCTGATGGCAGGGAGAACCTTTCAGTGCTTGGAAAAGGAAGTCTGTTGAGAGCCATTACTTTGAAACCAGTTTCACCTCCTAGCTGCAAATCAGGTATTTTTCGAGTGATGACTGGAATGATTAACTTGGTGGCCAGGAGCAAAGGAACAGCTCGTGTAATGCCTCCTAATTCACCACCTCTGGCAGCTTCGAAGAGCTGGGCATGGCTCACACTGAAATGCTATGGGGAGCATTTGCAGCTTCGTATGGAAACACTTGCTCACTAATTCCCTAATTCCCCTTCCTGATGTCTGCAGATGACACTCGGTGCAAGCAGTCAGGCAGTCCTGTTTGTTCTGTGAGTGGACAGCACGGCACTGTGGTAGGATTGGATCTGGAAGTAAGAGCCTAAAATATTTTCTGCTGTCGTTTCCTATTGGTGAAGCATTGTTGCAACGCATCAGACACCAGCATACTTTTTTTTGGTTTTTCTCTTTCTTGATTTTATTGAGACTGTTCGGAAAAATGTGTCTGTGCATTTCTAGAATATCCTCAGAGCTGTTCCTGGAACCCTCCTGTTTAGGCTCTTCCTAAGTGTAGCAGAGAATTTTTAAAAATAAAACCTTTTTTTGCTTCTCTTTCCCAGATGCTGTGTATCTCAGTATTTTTTACACCTGACTTTGGGCTGTGTGAAGTTACGCTCTGGGCAGTCAGAAGTCATTTCCCTGTCCTGTGTCTCCTTTAGTGTTGCCTCTTTGTTTAGAATGGGAAACTGACTCTACAGCATTTTACATTTGTAAGTAGACAGAATAAGGAAGGAGAGATGTGAGACACTGAGGAGCTGTCCTGTTTTAGGAGGTCGAAAGTCTTTATGTAGCTTCACTTAGCCTGATGGTTTTCTAAATGAGAACTTCAGGCTTTTGCTTTATCCATTCATTATCCGTTGCTACTGTCTTGCCCCAAAAGGCAAGAAGAGTCAGACAGAGACCTGCTCCTGGAGTGCTCTCTAGGCAGCTTGTGTTCTGGGGATGAGCCTGGATGCTGTTCAAGAGAGCGTGGAGCTGCTGCACCACAGCCAGGACGGAGGAAGCAGCTCCCAGCTCACATCTGACACTGGCAGGCTTCAGTAAATACAGGGAGTGAGGCTGGAATTTGGATAGGGAAAGAGTACTCGGGATGTTCTGTGCTGTCTGCGTCAGCGAGGGGCCACAGATCGAAGTGCTGTACATCTGAGAGGAGAGGAAGGGACAGGACACACTGCCTTCAGTTTGCAACAAGGAATGGTGCTTACAGGGAAATGAAGAATGCCAGCAGCTTTTCAATTACCTTGCACACACTCCACTGGCAGCAGGTAGCTCCCACCCCATCCTGATTCGAGCCAGATGCTTGGCAGATGATTCTCTGTCTGACAGACGGTAGGGTCCCATCCTCTGTGTGTGCTGCAATTACTTGTGCTGTTCACCACTGCTTCAACCAAGCTTTGTGCTTGCATCAGGCCGTGCTTTTATTTCAGTCAGAGCAATCGTATGGTCCTGTTTCATTTTATGCAAAGTAGATGGAGCCTTCCAGCTTTCTGGCAAACAATCAAATGTGCACTTTGTTGGACAGCTTTCTGGAGCCCCCTCCTTAAAAGCAAGGCTAACAGGTGCCTTGCTGAGCTCCTGCTGTGCACAAAGAACCCATCTGTGTTTCCTAAGCCAGGGTGAGCATTGTGAGGAAGTGCCAGTTCACTGAGGAAGACGTTGGCTCCAAACCTGGAGTTTATTTACATCTGGAGGTATGGGAAGGGGAGGATATAAAGTTGTAGAGGAAGTGAAGCCTGGGATTTCAGATTAAAGCAGCGCAGATGTGTGTTGATTTTCGTGCTTGAAATACTCTGTAGCAAAGGTGGAACATTTTGCAGAGCTGGATGAAGGCTGGTCTGCTGCAATTTGAGCTTTTCCTGCACACAGGAAGATGTGCTCTGTGATATATTACTGCTCAATAAAGCACCAGCAGAGACATTCTGCCATTTATCATAATAGGTAAATCCTCTGAGGCTAGTGCTCTGCAATTAGGCAAGTCATATATTTTCATCAAGCTGAGCTTTCATGTAAAGGCCTATCCCACTGACTTCCAGATGTTGAGGCAGAACGGGGTGTTCAGGAGTGTATTTCCAATGGAGGAATCTGTGAGTTGTAGCTGTCAGACTCCTTATGCCATTTTCCCAAGTCCTGAAGGCATTTTGGGGTGCAGAGAATAGCAGAGATGTACCGAGTAGTAATTGTACAGGAAAAGGAAACTTTCTGCTTCACGTGGCACACAGATTTTACTGATTTACAGAATCACAGAATGGCCTGGTTTGGAAGGGACCTCAAGGATCATGAATCTCCAACCCCCCTGCCACAGGCAGGGCCACCAACCTCCCCATTTAATACTAGACCAGGTTTAGGATGAGAGAGAGTAGAAGAGATGAGCAAGTACAGACTGGCATGGAGAGCTGCTGTAATATCACTGGTTTTGCTCATGGTTTGGAAGATGGGGAAAGGATAGAGGATGTTGTTTGGTTACACTGATTGGGAATAAATGTGCTTGAAGGCCATGAAAAGATGAGGTTAGCTCTTGGCTGCTTTCTGCAACACCATAAGCTATGTGGAGCTCACAGCCTTCATTTATCTGGTTAGAGTTTGAAATAAGCGTTGGAGAAAAAGGCCAATTTTTGCTTCATTGATATCCAAATAATTCCACATATTTTCCACCTGGAGACTTCAGTCTGCCCACTGCCTGTGGCTTGGGAGCCTTTGGCTCACGTTGGTCTGTTTGTGTTTCATTAAGGAGATTTTCACGTTGCTCCATGGCCAGAGCAGCTGTGGCTGTTTGTCGTCAGTTCTTCAGAGCGACGTGGATGAGTTTCTCTCTTATCTTTCTAGTATTTTTAGATGCTTTCATGATGAACCAGTGTTTATCCAACTTACGTTTCTCATTCAGTGTTAACTCTTCCTCCAAATAACATTTACAGAAAGCCCAAACAGCTGCTGTGTTCCATGCAGGAAACAACCCAAGTGACCAGCCAGCCATTGAGAGCTGAATATGCCCAGAAGAGTGAGTTTCCTTCTGAGTCAGACCTGCAGCAGATGGCTGGGGAAACGAGGCAAGGAAGCCAGGCAGCATCTCCCTCGAATGGGAGAGGAGAGACTGGGCCATGGAGATGGGACTTGGCTCCTTCTGGAGCGTTAGGGTTTTTGGCTGAGCTCAGTGGCAGATGGGGAGGGACAGTGGGAAGATGAGCTGCTTGTTAACATCAACTTAGAGAATGGAATTTCCCCTCTGTACAAATTAACCCCTTTATTTAAGTGGCTGTAGGCTTTCTGCCTAGGTCCGTGCAGTGACAACCAACGGAAGGAACCTTTAAAAATCCCAACAACTCTGCTGTTTGTATAACACGGCTGCTTACTGACTCTGAACTCCATTAAAACAGCCTCTCATAACATCTGGGCTTCTATAGCACATAAAAAATGTTTTCCTTCTGGCAGCAGATTTTATGGAGATGTAATAATAAGCATTTTGAAAAAAAAAAAAAAAAATTCTATTTTCAGTTGCTGTTTCTTACCAATGAAGTTGGTGTGTCCAGGTGTGGAGGAGACGTGGTGGGAAGCTTGCAAAGTCAGTGACCCACTGCCAGCTGCCCCGCAGCCCCAGATTTGGTCAATTTGCTGCTAGTTCCCAAACTCACCATAACTTGTATGTGTGTATGTTTGCATAGTTCAGATTTATTTTCTCCTTCTCCCACGACTGGATCCATTCTTCAGGCAACGTGTCTCCATTACATGTAAACAATCTGACTGTAATCTAAAGGAAGAATTTAAACGTTCTTAGTCTTTTTCTCCCCCCTCCCCCCCCTTTCTAGGTTATCTTTTGCCTTCAGGGTTCCAACTAAATTACATGCTTCCCTAAGCCTGTTAGAGACTTGGCTTATTAGAAGAAACCTGTAGCTGGCCCAGATATTTAAACTCTACCCTGAGGGAGGGATATGAACAGATGGATAAGAGAATTCAGTGGGATTAGTAAAACCCTTTGAAGACTGTTCTTCCCACTACATTTTTTCTCCCAGTTTTTTTTTTTTTTTTTTTTTTTTTCCCAATGCCATCTCAGCACATCTTGTGTCATCTGAGGTTCCTGGGTCTGATTGCTCAACAGCTTGTCTGCACTTAGCCAGAATTTTCATCTTGGGAATTGGGAAGATTGTCTTTTCCCCTGGCAACTGGAGCTTACAGATCATGGACAGCCAGCCACAGCCCCTGGGTGAACATTGTATTGGATAAAGGCAGCTGAAACATAGAAAACCTGGCATTCTGCAGTGCCAGCTTCCAGTTTTCAGTCTTTGTAATGGAAAATCTTACCTGGGTTGGTACTTGTCTCTTGTTCAAGCAGTACTAAGAGTGTGGTACTGTGATGTTACTTAACCTTGGTCCAACTCTGATTTGCTTCTCCAGAATGCAGTCTGCTTCTTCCCCCCATACTTAGCAATCAGTACTTATTCTTCCAGTGGGCAAGTGTGTGATTAAGTTGGTTTGGTTTTGGTCTAAAAGAAAAAAAGATCAACAAGTGTTCAAATTTCTCTTTCCATGTAATTGCAGTCAATGCAGTTATCAGTAGTCTTGCAGGTAGCTGTGATTTTTACATTTCTCTTTTCCTTCCCTCTTTACTAGAAGGTAAGTAATACCTAAGACTTCTTTTGCCAGGAAATCCTGAAAATGGAGAATGTGCCCCATGTGTAGTTGGAAAAAGCATTTGAGATGAAGATGAAAATAAACAGCTGTTTTTGCAGGGATAGCTCACAGCAGTTAAACTGACAGCACCATCCTTGTGTGCATCTCATCAACAGCCTTGTTTTCACATCCACATGCTGTGCTCCTGTGCTGCTTGTCCTGCTACATGTGCACCTCCTGCAGCCCCTTAGTAGGTAGGAATGACAATTTCGCAGTGCCTGTTTACACCAGGAGTCTACTGCAGGGTTTTGCTTTGATTCATGGCTTTCATTACACCACATTTCTGTTATCAACATGTGAGTCTTTGTCTAGTTCATGGAATTTCTCAGTATGTTACTTGTTTGTTTGCACACTGAAAGAACAGAGTTAGTCCAGGATTTTGAGACCTACTTCTTTTATCCCTTCTCTTGAGAAGTAAAGCTGTCGTGTATGTATCATCACATTTCCACAGCATTGATGGATCTGTGTCTTTTCTTAACAGATGGAGAAAGATGAGACCGTGAGCGACTCTTCTCCACACATAGCCAATATTGGACGCTTGGTAGAGGTAAGGTTGTGAAGCCTTTGTAGCTTGAACTTGCTGCAGGTTCTCACCCATATTGGGTCCCGTGCTGAAGAACTCTGTGTTCTGCTTGCCTTTGACTTCACAAGCAAGTTATTGGTTTATACCCTGTTACACCTAGTGGTGTGAATGGTGCTCCAACAGTCTGTAGATGCAGAAGGGCCATCTGCACCCGATCTCCTGCTCAGCAGAGCAGTAATCTTCCTGTGAAAGAAACTGTCCTGAGAACTAGCTAACAACAGCCTGCCCCCCTCATCGTTTCTACAGTCATTTTTAAGGCAGAGTTATTTAAAGTCAGGATATGTTATTCAGAACTCAAAAATTTGGTGTTTCCTAGTGCTTATTGAGTCGACTGAAATTGTTGCTACTTTTATGGTTTTATGGCACCTTTTGGTCCCACGTGCTCAGTACAGTGAGACTGAAGGCTTGGGGTTGGGTGCCAGGAAATTACCACATAAAATTGAGGTGAAATGCACTTTTTTTTGCTAATATATGCAGGGAAAAAAAAAATAGGTGGACAGAAACTGCCCTCTTGTGGCCTAGAACTGCCATCTCATGGAGTTAACATGGAGTGGGCAGGGACAGAGCTAAGCCTTTTAAACTTGGGTAAGACCAGAGAGATGGGGCCATACTGTTGAACGTTGAGGTGAATGTGTAAGTTGCACAAAGGAGTGTAAGTGCCACTGTCCTGGAAGCAGCTGAACAGCCTAAAGACTGGTTTCATACTTTTCTTTTCTAGGACATGGAAAACAAAATCAGAAGTACACTGAACGAGATTTATTTTGGAAAAACAAAGGACATTGTGAATGGGCTGAGGTAAGGAGCCCTCCAGCTGACCATTTGCTTCCTTGCCATTCCCCATCATGCTTGTGTCTCTGTTTTCCCAGCAGTCATCTGCTTTCTTTTGCTGACTGCTCTTTCCTACACAAAGCCTTTCCACGTTTAATTACTCACCTCACTGTGCTTTGGAAAAATTATTATGTGTGGAGTTTGGGGAACATTTCTATTTTGTAACTGCAGCAATGTGAAGCAAGGTTTAAATCCTTTATTCCCTCACCAGGAAGAAAATAGCTCAATTAGCAGTGCTTGTACTTCAGAATTATTGTTAATTGGGAGCCTTATTCTGCACAGTTCTGAAAATAGTACTTACATTCTGACTTCTCTTTTCAGCTTTCTTAAAAACAGTCGGTCCCCAAATTAAATAATGACATTAAATGGCTTGTGATATTTAGGCTTTGTTTTAAATTCTGTCTCTCTCTCAACACCTCTGGTCAAAATATAACATACTAGAACAGATGAAGTGAATGAACCCTCTGTGCCTTTCTGCAGGGGAAACTACTCTGCTTTTCAACCCCTTCTCCTGTCTGGTGAGGCATTTTGTATAGGAATCCCAAGCTGGTAGTTCTCATGCTTGTAGAGAAAAGTTTAGAGATGTGATGCCAAATCTTTTTATTTTAAACTGCACATAGAGCTCCTCTGCACGGTGGGTGATGCAGAATATCCAAGTGGTGCACAGATGTATGCTGCTCTTCTCTCCTGTTCTGAAATAAGGAAAACAAATCAATAACCTCTTCTTCAGATGATAGAATAATGGAGCTAGCTGAATATTTGTGCTGCCTTCTTCACAGCATGGCCAGAGGGAGTCAACAGCATCATGACAAAGCAGCTTTTCTGTTTTGTTTTGTTTTTTTACTTTTTTTTCCAAATCCCAGCTTTCTTACCGAGCCTCCATTTCCATTTGCAGCGTGCAGGGCTTTAGCCAGGAAGTATGTATGAGCATTAAAAAGAAATATATCCAACAGGCTTTCTTCCTTGTGAACATGGCCTTCACGTTTTGTAACTGAACGTTTCCTGTGCCTCCTCATTGCTCAGTTTGTGTTACTTTGTGCAGCACTGAGATGATCTGCTCAGAACTGGTAACACACAGAGCATCCGGCTGTGCCTTTTCCTCTTGCCTTTTTCCTGTTTCTTCCAACTTATGATTTGACATTTTTTCTCCCTAAGTGTGTTTCCAGTGGGTTCCAGAATACCAGCTGTGTTACCTGATTTCTTCTGACTGTTCTTTTCCCTGTTTACTTCCCTCGTTTCCAAACTGCTCTCTGTAGATCTATTGATGCAATCCCCGACAACCAAAAGTATAAGCAGTTGCAGAGAGAACTTTCTCAAGTGTTGACCCAGCGCCAGATCTACATCCAGCCTGATAACTAAACCAATCCAGGTACCCTGCCAGGTGTGACAACCAGCACTAAACCAGGACTCACCCAGCCGAGACCTCTGCATGATAACTGAGGGCAGAACTAACCCCTAACTCCTGCAGACTGACCAACGACATCTGATCCATCTTTCACCCAAGGGTTATTCTTAATACAGCCAACTAAACGGTGTGGTTTTACTTGAGATGTTACTCTACTCCATTTGAAATGTCACGCTCTGAGGTGGGGCAGGCCTTACCACTTTGCACTGTAGCTTGGGAGCAAGAAAGGAGCACATGGTCATTTACCCAGAGTGCTGTTAGCTTGGACTTACTGCCTCCATAAGCCCTGGGACTCTGTCCCTTGTGCACCATGAGTTTTTACAGCTGTGGTACACCGCTCCAGTGAAGAGATTCCTTGTAATCTTCAAGTCCTCCTTGCAGAAAGGAATAACATTTTGAAAGTCGGGCGAGAAAACACCTTTCTCTGTGGTACTTCTGAGTCAGTTTCCCCTACATGCATACATGCACATCCCGTAGTGCTTGGTGTATCTTCAGTTTCCCTGGAGCTTGAAAATCCAGTCCTACTCGAGCTCTGCTGAGTGCTCTGCACAGCCTCCAATGGGATTTGTTCATATGCTCTCATTTGCTCTGGAGCTCTGAATGTCCAGGACGCACGGCAGTGACTAACCTGAGCCAGTTTAACCTTCCACTCCAACTGGTAATGAATTACAGATGTTGTCTTAAACACGTTCAGCTGACGAAGGGGAAAATGCACTGTTTGTTGATAATGGCTGAGAACCACTTCTTTAGCCTGTGACAAATGCAAATATAAAATGTATATATTTTTATGAAGGCAGTGGAAGTCTCCAGAGACAAGAGAATGGAAATAACTGTTAGAAAAATGTTAGAAAAATAACTGAGACACAGAGCAGCTTTGTTTACAGGAGATGGCATCCAGGCAAAATGAGGTAGCTTGGAGCACAGAGGAGGGTGTGAAATATGGCTTATGTGGGTATAAATCCTCCCAAACTGCATCCTCACTGCTTCTGTGCTAGCAGAAAGGCCTGGCAGTGTCATTCCATGGATGATCATGTTTAAAAGTTTGTTCTCTTGAAATTGGAAGTTGTAGCATCAGAAAGCGAGGTTCCTCTGCAGTTCTCTTCAGAGCAGTGAGCCCAGGTGGCTGGAAGCTGTAGCTCTTTGTAACCAAACTGGTAGCAAAAAGGAACCCTTGCAGTAATCTTGCCAACTCGATTCACTAATTACTGCAGGCAAGGTATAAGCTGGAAAAGCAAATTCAAGAACAAATTCTGGGTGCTTTTCCCATCGGTGAATTTGCTGGAAGAAGTTTTGACGTGGCTGCTCTATCCTGGGTGAACAGTCTGTAGAAAGGAGCTCCCAGAGCTGGGATTTCACCTCTGTTGGCAGAGGCTGGACTTCTCTACTTTCCTGTTGTGGTCCTTTTGAGAGTGAGAGCACTAACACCTTTTGCTGGTGGTGTACTGGGGTTTTTCCAACCTGTAACATAAAACAGTGGGACTCTCCCTCCAGCAGCCGGAGGTGGGGTGCAACTGCTGGGAGCATCTCTTGGTGCAGCCCTTGCTATAGGCTTAACTTCTCTCTGACATAAGCACTCAAGTGTTCACTTTGCCTTCTGTTTTCTGGATTAAAACAGGCAAGCTGAGTTTTATTTTCTCTAAGCCTGGGTTGAGGTGCTTCTGCTATTGCTCCCACGCCAGAAGAGCTGCTACAATCCCTCATTCAAGAGCATTGCCTCTGACTTGTGTCTCCTTCTTCCCCACAGGTCTGTGCAGACTTTTGCAGACAAATCAAAACAAGAAGCTCTTAAAAATGACCTGGTGGAGGCTTTGAAGAGAAAGCAGCAAAGTTAAAGTACTCTTCATGCTAACAAGACATGCCATGCACTCGTTAGATTCCTTTCTTAGAAAACTCATCCCCTGACCTTTTCTGTTACGTCACGTCACGATTTGCATTCAATACTATTCATGCAACGCCATCTTCTCCCCATGAATAAAGCTGTACAAACTTTTTCAGTCTCTGAGGCCTACTTTGCACCACATTTTACTATTGAGACCTTAGGCTATGTTTCTGTAGAAGTCCATGTATTTTTTTTCCTCTTCCACCCTCCCCCATTTATACGCATACACACGGATCATTGTTTGTCTTTTCCTCCCCCATCCCCCCTCCTGCCTTTTGTTACATTGGTGTAAAAAATGTAAAACAAAAAATTTATTAAATACTGTGGTGTGTGAAAGAGGAAGAACTGGAAAAAAAAAAAAAAAATCTATTCCACGTGTGTTTGGTGGGGGTTGGGCACAGGGGATGGCTGCTGGGAGGGAGGGAAGAGAGGTTGTTCCTCGGTGTTGTACTATACTGACTAAACCAGATTTACAAGGAGACATTGATTAGGAGACCTGCTGAACGTTCTGCTCTTCTATAGCCTGGTTCCAAGGCGCTTTTCTGTCAATTTTTATGGAATGCAAAAGGGTTTTTTTTTTTTTGTTTCGTTTTGTTTTGATTTTTTTTTTTTTTTTTTGTAAAGCTTAAATTGAATCTACATCTGATACTTGAGCCTCCATACTAAAAAAAAAAAAAAAAAGAAAAAAAAAGAAAAAAAAAGGCTAAAAAAAAAATGAAAATAAAAACAAATCCCAGGAAGCAGTGTGTGCAGTTGGTGTCGTCCTTATTTCCTTCCTTCCTGCTGTTTTATTTGGGGTTGGTTCTGCAAATGCTTCTGGATGCGATCGCTTTGTTGGTAGATGTGTGCTTGGGAGCACCAAACCCAGCTGTAATGCAAGCAGCTGCTGTGTTACGTGGCTTTAAAAACTTAAAAAGCTGAAACTGTGTTTGTTCTGAGCAGGATTGATGTCCTGCTGCCGTGCACAGGGAGCACTGGGTTGCCCTGCTGTGTTGGCACCCAGCAGACATCAAGCTGATGCACTGAGAGCAGGATGTGGGTGCTTTGCTGGGGGACTGGTTTGTTGCAGCACTGGTGCAGGCAGAGGAGGAAGGGAGGGGTGTTTGGGGCCACGGGTGCTTGGTGGGCTCAGTAGGGTGATTCTTTCTGATGATGCTCTTTAAGAGCAGCTCCTCTGCTTGCTGCGTGTGGTTTGTGAGCTTTGTTTCCTGTTTTGTGAAGTTGCAGATAAGCTCATGGGAACTCCTGAAGCTTAACAGCAGCGTGTGAGCTGGGTGGGGGAGAGGCAGCGTTCTGCCCGAGTCCAATTGCAGTGCACATCTGTGTGTGCTTGTTTTTGGGGCTGCTTTCACTCCTCCAAAGCCATCTGCCTGCACTCGAGCCAAAAATGAAACTGAGCCCCCGTGGGCTTAACGTACTTGTGGCATACAGGCTCCCTGTGGCACCTGTGCAGGGATGTGTCCCTTTCATTGAACAGTTTGAGAGGGCTGAGATGCTGCAGCCATTCATTCCTTTCTAGGCTCACAGCAGCACCACCTAACAGCGTGGGTACCTGCAGCTTCTGCTGGCCTAAGCCTGCTGCTGAGTCTTGTTTGGATTTTGGGACAAGTTGGTTTATACCTGTGCCTTTTCCATTTCAGTGTGACACCCAAACTCTGCAAAATGGGGAACAGCACACTTGTTTGGGAACCCATCACAGCCTCAGAGGGACGAGAACCTCAGCAGGACCCTCATTGGGCTGCTCTGCACTGTGTGTTTCCACCCTCTGCCACATGCAGAGCTGGGTGCCCCAGGATTTGTGCTTTGGTTACACTGTGTGAATAACTTTTTTTTCTTTATCTCCTTAGGTAGAGGTTCTTCAAGCTTTAAGAAAACCTTTGTTAACCCGTGCTTGGCCACTGCCCTGCCAGGAGAGCAGCTGGAGGGTGGCAAGTGGAAAGCGAGCCCTGCTGGGGAAACTGCCATGAAACAGAGGAGAAAAACTCACCCACTCTGTTCAGGAAGGTCGAGGAGTCCGGAAACAAAGGGGTGAGCTCCAACCACAGGTTTTAATTAACTGCTGTTGCAGTGGTGTCAAGCAGTCCCACGTAGCATCCAGGCTCTGTGCCTTCCTTGGGAGGGCAGGGCAGGGTGAGCAGCGTGGTGGTAGGAAAGCTGGAGAGTGAAAAAAGGGGAAGAAAAAGACGAGCTAATGGAAAGCGTAGGAGAGAGAAAGTTCCCGTTTTTGGGACAAGCTGTGCTGGTTTCCTTTCAGCCCTGCTGTAACACCGTGTTGGCAATGCCAAGAAGGCTGCATTCAGTGCTTGTTGGTGCCCAGCACTTCACCTCCTCGCTGCTGGAGTCTGAGAGTGCTGAACCTCCTCCCTGCACGCTCCTGTCTCACATCAGGACAACAGACCAGCTTCCCCCAAATCCCATATGAACAGAACAGGGATGAGACAAGATGAAGAGTCCAAGCATTTCATGGAAATGAGGACTAATGAGAACAATTAAGAGGCAGGAACTGACACACGAACCAAGAGAACACAAAGGCATGTGGGACAATGTTTTATGGAAGTCTGAGCCATACCAATAACGTGAAACACTTTGGCTGCCCTGCACCTTCCTTTCCTTGTTCCAAGGGGTTCCTGTCGCTGCCCTGTCTTCCAAAAGTCCAGAGGCAGCAACACAAGAACCACACAGTGCCGGTGCTTGTGATGGGTTGGCCACCCCACACCCTCTGCAGGGCTCAGCACAGGGAAAGACGACCTCCTGAGGTATCTGATTGCTTTCTCATTGATCCACCAGTGATATCAGAGGGGCTCGAGGTCTCACAGCAGCAGTGCGTGCCACCAGGCCTGGCAGCACGAATCCATCTCTGGCCTGCATCCCCCTCTCCCCAGCACCACGCAGAGAAGAGGACAGGACCAGGAGCACTGGGGTCACTCTGTCAGCTGTCACCATGCTCAGCAAGCAGTGCCTCTCGCTCCTCACCAGCACTGGGCTGTCCTGTGCGATAGGCGAGGAACTGGAACGAGATCTGAGGAGGCTTTAAGGATTTTTGCAAGGAGAGGATCAGCACAACAAGCCTGCAGAGGCCGTTTGCACCATGAGAACAATGAGCTGAATGCAGCTATAAGCAAAGCATTCAGCTCTTGCAACACCGCATTAGTTACAAGCATGGGATGCAGGAAGTCACAGCCCCAAACCATCATCACCCTGATGGTAAGCATGGAAGAGGAAAGGATACGATGACATCCAGGGAGAGGACACCCAGGCTGCCAATGAGCCATGGCAGGTGATGCAGGATGTAGTCACCTTCGCTCTGCCCTGGCTCCGGGTTCTTCAGCAGCACACTGGTGCCATACAGCAAATTCCCCAGCATCACCAGGGCAAAGAGCAGGAAGGAGACGCCGGCCGTGGATTTCCTCCGGTACTGGAAGGAGAGGCTGTGTTACATGGAAATAAGCTCTGAAATCTACTTATCCATTTGGTGTTAATCATCCTGCCATGGGAAAAGAGAAAATGGGAACCGACACAGTGCTGAGTGCCTTTTGGTTCCCTTTTTGCTTGCAGATGTGGAAAAAAATGAAAGCTCCACGCTGACAACATTGTTAAATTGGAGGGGAAGGAAAATGAATCGGGTTTCAGAGCATGCTGTGACACAGTGAGAAATAAGGGAGCTGCAATCACCAAGCAAAGAGGAAGGAAGAAACCCACTGCCCTGTTCAGATGCAAGACTTTGCGTGTCTGCTGCCCTCACTTACGTTGGTGTAGATCTGGGGGAGCCGGGAGCAGAGGTACAGCACAGAGGAGATGGAGCCGATGGTGAAGCCAACGATCTCAGTCTTGCTGATGGGCTGTGGACAAGGTGAACCCTGAGCAAGGCCTCATGACCACCCACCCTGGGATACCCCCAGCTACCCCCATGTCCCACCTCAGGGCCAGGCCCCTCCAGGCCCAAGGAGAGCAGAGATCTCCCTCTGAAGGCTGCAGGATTGAGGGCTGGGCCTGTGTCGTGGCTCAGCATCGTGAGGGTCGTGGCTGTTCCCAGCAGGGAGAAGAGGCAGGCGGCGTTGATGGAAGCTGTGGCTGTGGGGAGACAAGTGGGGGATGCTTGAGGTGGGCTGCTCCTTCTGCAGGGCTGGGTCTGGTGCTTGCAGCAAGTCTGAGCCCTCTTATCTCCATCTGCGGCGCTGGGATCCAGCAGTGGGGCATGTGGGTTTTTATCTCAGTGATAAGAGCCACTTGTAACTTACTGGGGAGGAAACCACTCCTATCTCAGCAGTTTCTGTGGTTTAGGGTTAAAAGAACTCCAAGCTTTTCGCTAACCGATCTGCCACGCTGCCCCAGCCCTGCAGACCACCCAGCTAAGGGACAGGGGTAAGAGGGGCTCTGTTTTTGTCACAGAATGGCTTAGGTTGGAGGAGATCTCAAAGATCACCCAGTTCCAACCCCCAATCTGGCCTTGAACACCACCAGGGATGGGGTATCCCACACCTTGGAGGTGTCCCCAGGGTCGCCTTGCCCCACTTTTGTCCCCACAGATGGGCATTAGCCACAGCTCACCTCCTGCACCCCAGTTCTTGGCTTTGTAGTAACCATACAGGGAAAGCATCACCAGGTCTGCCAGCACGTAGTACACAGCGGTGTACACCTGCAGAACAAGGATGGGGGCTCTGAGCACACCCAGATCCCAGCCTTGGGGACAGGGGAGCGATGCAGGGCAGAGCTGGGGGTACCTGCAGGGGCAGCTGGTTTGCCAGGAAGGAGCCGATGAGGTTCAGGAGGTCTCCACCGAGCCAGCCCAGCAGGAAGTAAATGGAGAGCGCCCGGTCCATGATGCCTGTCTTGCAGGCTTGGTAGAACTGCCTGCAGGAAGGACACACAGCATCAGCTCCGACCTGTTCCATACCCCCTGAAGACCTCCTGGGTTTTTTCTCTTGCTCCCAGCACTCAAACATGAGGCCTGAATGAGCGTGGGGGCAAAAAGCTGGAGCACAGATTGAAATGAGAACTCTAGAATGGCTTGGGTTGGAAGGGTTAGGTTAGAAGAGACCTTAGGGACCACAGAAACATAGGATGGTTGGGTTGGGAGGGAGATTAAAGATAATGTAGAAATATAGGATGGTTGGGTGGGGAGGGACCTCAGAGATAATATAGAAGTATAGGATGGTTGGATTGGGAGAGAGCTTAAAGATAATGCAGAAGTATAGGATGGTGGGTTGGGAGAGAGCTTAAAGATAATGTAGAACCATAGGATGGTGGGTTGGGAGGGTCCTTAAAGATAATGTAGAACCATAGGATGGTTGTGTTGGAAGGAACCTTAAAGATCATATAGAAGCATGGGATGGTTGGGCTGGAAGGGACCTTGGAGATAATACAGAACCATAGATGGTTGGGCTGGAAGGGTCCTTCAAGATCATATAAAAGCATCGGAGGGTTGAGTTGGAAGGGTCCTTAAAGATCACAGAACCATAGGACGGTTGGGTTGGAAGGGTCCTTCAAGATCACAGACCCACAGGTTGGCTTGGGCTGGAAGCCACCTCCATTTCTCTGCACTCAGCACACCCAGACCACCAGAACTCCCTCCCACGACCCCTCCCTCGCCCCCCACGTCCCTCCAACCCAACCCAACCCAACCCAACCCAACCCAACCCCAAAGCGGGGCACTCACGGCAGCGCGGCAGCAGCGAAGCAGCCGATGGAGATCAGCCCCAGCAGCGCGCTGCCCACATCGCGCCCGTCCCGTGCGCACTCGCCCAGCAGCCGCAGCACCCAGCGGGCGCCGTCGGGGCAGTCGGAGCCGTTGCCGGGTGGAGGCGATGCCCAGAGCCCCTCCGCCATGGGGAAATGGAGGATATGGGGAGAAAAGGAGACAACGCCTGGAAGAACATTTATACGTGACGGTCACGGAGTGGCCCAACCCAGCTGCAGTTGGTTCTAAAGAAGCCCAAACAGCACCGTCACCCCCTTACCTCGCTCGCTGCTTTTTGTCTGTTTTGTTTTTTTTTTTTTTAAGGGGAAAAAGTTACTTTTTGAGAAATCTGCTGCTTTCCAGAAGTTGGGGTGTTGTTTTTTGTTGTTGTTTGTCTTTCTTTTTTTTTTTTCTTTCTGGAAGTTCCGCTCTCCCAAGAAGCGCGCTGATTCCTTACAAACCGCCGGCTTTCGGGGCCAAACTGCGGCGTTCCGCCAAACTTCGGCTGTTTTTCCCAAATCCGCCCGTTTTCGCAATGAGATCCTAAGACCCGGCGGGGCCGCACTGCGCATGCGCGCTCTCACACAGCCCCCTCCCACTCGCGAAGTGGGCGTGGTCTGATCCTTCCGCGCGCATGCGCAGTGAGGGCACAACGAGCTCCTCCCTCCCGCCCCGCGCATGCGCAGTGGCGGCGGCAAGATGGCGTCGGGCGGAGCGCGGCCGGGGATCGTGCTGGGCACGATGGAGATGGGGCGGCGCGCGGGCCTTGAGGCGAGCTCCGCCATGTTGCGCGCCTTCCTGCAGCGCGGACACCGCTTGCTCGACACCGCCCACATGTACGCGGGCGGAGAGTCCGAGCGCATCCTCGGCACGCTGCTGGCCGGCGGGGAGCAGTCGGGTATGGGGCGGGTTGTGAGGGGAAGAGCGCGGTCTGTGGCGTTATGCGGGGGGAGGGGTCTCCCCACGGCCCTGAGGAGAAGGGAGTCCCTGATTGCTGAGGTAAAAGGGACTCGTTTTGACGGGTTGATCCCTGATTCCTGAGGAGAAGGGCTCTCCCTGCTGGACTGAGGTGTTTGTGAGGTAAAGAGGCCGTGGTGTGTATGGTAGAGCCCTGATCCATGAGGAGAAAGGTCTGCCCGGTAAAGCTGGCATCTTCCTGAGGAGAAGGGCTCCATTTCCACGGTGGTGCCCATTTCCAGGGCAGTCTTCCTGAGCAATAGGGCCCGCTCTGCTCAGCTGACGTATTTCTGAGAAGTTCAGACCTTGGTTTGCATTGCAGAACCCCTGGTTCATGAGGAGAGTGTTCCTCCCGCTGTGCTGTTGTATTCTGAGGAAAAGGGGCCTCGGATTTTAGGGCAGATCCCAAGACCCCAAGGAGAAGGGTCTCCTCTGTTATCCTCACAGAATCACAGAATTGCCAGGGTTGGAAGGGACCTCAAGGATCATGAATCTCCAACCCCCCTGCCTCATGCAGGGCCACCAACCTTCCCACCTAATGCTAGACCAGGCATTATCCTGAGGTATTTCTGAGGAAGAAGAGAGCCTAGTTTGTATGCAGATGCCCAATCCGTGAGGAGAAGGGCCTTCCTCTGCAGGCTGATGTATTTCTGAAAAAAAGAGCCTTTGGTTTTTGGGGCAGACCCGCACCCCAAGGAAGAGGGTCCCTCTGATGATGTGTTTCCAAGAAGAACATGCTTTGAAAGCACCCTGAGCACACTGTGCCCCTTCCCATCTGGGGCTGGGAGCATCGCTGCTCATTCCTCCTTCCCCTTTGCAGTGGAAGTGGCAACCAAGGCCAACCCTTGGGAAGGGAAGACGCTGAAGCCAGAGAGTGTGCGGTCACAGCTGAACACATCCCTGGAGAGGCTGCAGAGGACGAGCGTTGAGCTCTTCTACCTCCATGCCCCCGACCACGGGACTCCAGTGGAGGAGACGCTGCGTGCCTGCAATGAGCTACACAAGGAGGTAAAGCAGAGCTTGGGCTGCTTCTTGATTCCCTCCTGACACTTTTTCAGTGCTTGCTGTGCTCCTGTGCAGTGCAGGGTGTGTGTGGTGCTCAGGAGAAGGTGCCCAGGTGACCAGGGGAGTGCCAAGAACTGCAGCACTGCTGCTTGTTCACGTGATGCCCTTTGCTCTCAGGAGCATTGGAAAATGTTAGAACTGATGAACTTTGCTTTCTGCTGTGTTAACTGAGCCAGCTAATGTTATTTTCATAATGGGCAGAGAAGAATTCATCAACTGCATTAGTCTGAGAATTGAAACTAGAAGGTGTGAATTCAAAACATAAAATAAGGGTTGTATTTTTGTCAGGTGTTACATTGCAGTGGGGGTCAACAGAGAACTGGGCTAAATTTCAGTGGTGTCCCCTTCACCATACACATTTTGCATTTCATAGGTATAAATACTGTTTTAAAAGCTGGATCTGAATGCTTTTTTATTCCTCTCCAGGGAAAGTTTAAAGAACTCGGCCTGTCGAACTACGCAGCGTGGGAGGTGGCAGAAATCTGCACCATCTGCAAATGCAACAACTGGCTGATGCCGACTGTGTACCAGGTGAGGTATATGGGAGCCCTGTGCTCTGTGTTACAAACACAGGGGAGCTGCTGCAGTTAGCCCAGGGAGTCCTTTTGGGACATGGGTGGTTAGAAAGCTGGGTGAGATCACTTCCCAGAAAGAGCTGAGTGTGTGCTTCGTGCTTGAGTCAGTGACTCTCGTGATGGGGAACTGAAGTAATTATTGCATTGTTTGCAGTCCTTTAGAAAGTCTGTTCCTAGTGAGTTAATCATGTTGTCTGACCTGAATCCATCCTTCTGGGTAAGAGAACTCAGGGAAGGGTGGGGAAGAGGCTGTCCCAGCTTCTTCAAAGCACCATTGATCAAGCACTCCTCCACTATTAAAGGGAATCACATTTCTGAGGAGGAATTTTGCTGCTGCAGTTGTTTGTCTTGGTGAAACACTAAATTATTTTGCCAGGCTGTGCATCTGCTGCAAGGGCAGATCCCAAGATGCTAGGTTTTGTTTACGAGCAGCCATTAAAATGAGAGGAAAAGTAGGATGAAGCATAGAAATGCATAACTCTACCCGTTAACTGCACTGCTGGCAGGCAGGTTTGGGGTCACTGCTAGATGACACCCAGGTACCACCTGCTAAGCAGATCCAGATCATGGTTTAGCAGTCAGGATTTGTGGAAGAGGTCTGAGGGCATCCTGTGCTTTGTCTTTGTGCAGGGCATGTACAATGCAACCACCCGCCAGGTAGAGCTGGAGTTGTTACCTTGTCTGAGACACTACGGGCTGCGCTTCTACGCCTACAATCCATTGGCTGGTATGGGGAGGTGTGATGGGAGGGATGTGGCTGTGGGTAACCAAAAGTAGGTGTGTGGCCACAGGATTTGTTAAGGTGTCACCTGGATTGGAGATGCCTGGCTAGGCGTGGAGGCTTGGAGACAAGGTCGTGCCTTGTAGGGCAGCGTAAGAGCTGGTGCATTGCTAAACATGCTGCTGACACTTTGCAGGAGGGCTGCTGACTGGAAAGTACAAGTATGAGGACAAAGACACACGCCAGCCCACTGGAAGATTTTTTGGGAATGACTGGGCTCAAGCCTACAGGGACAGGTGTGTCCTGAGCTGATGAACAGGGAGCTGGGGCTGCATTTAAACAAAACCATCCAAATCCTAACGATCAGCTGGGAGGGAGCAGAATAGACCCAAGCTCACTTTGTGATTCTGCAGGCTCGTGTCCTTTCTCAGTGGCTGCAGAGCAGCCTTCATGCTGCTGCCACCCAGGGTTGGGGATACTGAGCACCTTGCTTCCTCCTTTCAGAGGCAGTTGGGCTGTGCCTCGTGACTGAGCTTTGCAGAGCAGTTTTTAGGGTCAGCTTCCCCCTGCCTGGATTGCAGAAGCCTGGGGGCTGCAAATAGCTGTACAAAGCTTTTCAAAGGCCTTTCACGCTTGCTTGGAATATGGATTTATGATTCTCGAGGGCAGTGATGTTGATTTATTTATTTTTTCCTTCTTGCAGGTACTGGAAGAAGCACAACTTTGAAGGAATTGAACTACTAGAAAAAGCTCTGAAAGATGCTTACGGTTCCAATCCACCAAGCCTGACCTCGGCCGCATTGCGTTGGTTGTACCACCACTCCAAGCTACAGGTCAGAGTTCAACAGCATTCAGAGTTTGACTTGGGAGGCAAGCTGGGGTTATTTGGGGATGAATGATTCCCATTCTGTCTTCACAGGGTTCTCTTGGAGACGCAGTGATCATTGGGATGTCCAACATGGAGCAGTTGGAACAGAATCTGAACTCCAGCGAGGAGGGCCCACTGCTTCCACCTGTAGTGGAGGCGTTTGACAAAGCCTGGAATCTGACTGCACACGACTGCCCCAACTACTTCCGCTAGAATGGCAGAGGGAAGTGCAGGCAGCTGAGCAGCACGGAGCATAAATGTGAGGTACTCACCCACACCGCCCTCTGGGTGGCAGGCTGTGATTTGTCCCGTTAATGAAGCTTTGTAGGATCGGCCGTTCCCATGCCCACATTACCCCTGTCAGCACTACAGGTGTGGGGCCATGCCTTACACTTTCTCCCCTTGGGGACCTTTACCCAGCACATGCTGTGATTCAAAATGCACTTAATCAAGGGAAGTGGAGCACATAACTGAGTGAAGATTTTAGTTCTGCTTTCAGTTAATAACGAATCTTGAGTATGGATGAGAATAAACCATTTTTCTAATGCAGTCACTGTCTCTTAATAGCAGAGCTTTAACCTGCTTTCCAGCTCAGAAATAAGCCTGAGCCAAAATGCCTGCAGAGCTAAAACTGACCCTAGTGAAGTAGAACTCTGGGGCAGGGCAGAGCTGGCTTCCCATGAATTGTGGAGGCCAACTTGGGCCTGAAATTTATCTTCCATTCCTCAGATCCCAGCAGTACTCAATAACAGGCAGCACTGACAAAATCTGAGGGTTTTATATATGTTTTTATATAAAAAAAGTAGTTAGATCATCTTTAAGAATGTTGAATTAATCACGTGTCCTGCTGCAGACAAGGAAGGAAAACATCCTCATCTTTCAGCTCTAAAATAGAGCTGTCTAGTGTCCAAGCACAAGGACTGCTACTAGTCCTCACTGATGTCAACGTCCTCCTCTTCTTCCTTCTCTTCCTTTTCTTCTTCCTCATCCTCCTCATCTCCCACAAGTTTCTGGAAGTCTCCGGTCTCAGAATTCCACAGGAATTTGATGGTCACTTTGAACTCTGCCATCTCATAGCCAAAGAGTTTCTAGGAAAGGACACAGACTTGTCATCCCACCTCGTTACCCCGCGGCCAGGCTCACGATACAGATATTAGATAAGCTGATTGTGAGAACCACACAGAACAGTGCATTTCCCTGTGGCAGTGACTGTGCCTGCAGGGCTGTGTTCCATTGCTCACCAGGACACGTGCTTGCTCGGGGGTCAGAATGTCCCCTTCTTTGCAGACTTCATAATCTGAAAGCAGCGTCACCACTCCTGCAGGAACAAAAGCTCTTGAAACAGGCTAAGAAAACCCCACATCTGGCTTCTCAGTGGAACTGTCTGCACTGCAGAAGGAGAGCACAAGGCTGGCTTCCTTCCTTCCTGTGACAGCAGTCAGGGAAGGCTGGTGCAACAGAAAGAAAATAAGGCTTTGAGCACCAGCTTTTCTCCAAAACTCAGTCCCAAGTGCCTATACAATGTTCTCCCTAAAGGATGTTGCACAGACTCGGAACAGAAGGGAAGCAGCTCCCTTACATACCTTTCTTTAAAGCTGTTGGCAATCCCAGCTGTCGCAGCTGAGGCTCCATGGAATGGGGGAACTGCTCCAAGGGCCCCGTGTCCAGGCTGACGGTGTATGTCGCCTTGTTCCCTGCCCTCGCAAAGTCCACCTCCTTGAAGCTGGAGAACCACCTGAGGCAGATTGGCAGACAGAGCTGCAGAAATGGGGGCATTTTTTGACAGAGCAGAACAAGACGGTGCTGAGCTGCGGGCTTTGTACTGCATTCTGCTGATGGAAATGCCCAGAGGACCTGGGGTGCATCTCAGGGTGGTGGTGATCAGAGCAGCAGTGAGGGAAGGAGCAGCCTGTGTGTGTTTCAGGCTGAGCTGTGACAGGGGCTTCACACACATACTTACTCATCCACCTCCTCCTTGGTGCGATTGGTGAAGAGGAGACCAACCTCCCCCCTCAGGTGCTTGCTGACCTGCGAGACAGGAGCACAGAGGTGCTGAGGCAGCATTGGGACTCAGAGTTTAGGCTGGAAAAGACCTTCACGACCACCCCAACCCACCACATCCTGCAGTGCCACACCTACAGCTGTGCCCGTTCTGTTTCCAACTGAGACCCCCCACCTTATGCAGGTTCTCCCGGTACTCGCTGCTCGGCTCCCGGCCCAGTGCCACCATCATCACTTTGTTCTTCCCGAAGAAGATCCTACAGTGCAAAGAAGAGGAAGATGATGAAGACCAGAAGGCTGCGAGGCCCGTAGCATCTCACTCTCCTCACCCCCCAGCCCTGCGCTCACCGGCTGTGCTTCCAGGCGTTCCGCACGTCCTTCAGCTTGTTGTTCCTCATGTTGGCCACGGAGAAGATGAAGATGTGTTTGTAGGTGTCCACGCATCGCCGCAGCTGCACGACAGCGGTTAGCGGGGTAGGGGAGAGCGGGGGGGAGCGGGGCAGCACGACTCACCTCAGCGATCAGCGCCTGCTTGGCTTCCAAACCCTTCCTGGGTGTCCGTGTCAGGGACACTGCGGGGAGCGGAGCGGGGGGATGCGATTAAAGAGGAAGGGGAAGGGAAAGGGGAAAGGGAAGGGAAAGGGGAAGGGATCCGGGCTGCGCGCTTACCCTTGCGGTCCCGCTTGGACTTCGGCATGGCGCCGCCGTGCTCCGAGGCCCCCCGGGCGCCGCGGGGGCTGCCGGGATGTTGCGGGCTGCCCCGCGCGGTGCCTGAGCGCAGCCGCGCGCCGCTCACTGTCGAATTCCGTTCAGGCAGCGCGCAGGGCAGCCCCGTGAGACGCGAGGCCCCCGGAGCTCAGCGCGGAGCACGACGGGAGCGCTGCCATGGCGGCGGGGTTGTGGGTGCTGCTGTTGCCGCTGGCGGCCGCCGTGTACGAGGACCAAGTGGGGAAGTTCGACTGGTGAGTGCCGGGCCGACGCCACGGGCTTCTTTCTTCCCGCTGCTCGCGCCTGTCTCACGCTGCCCGTCCCCGCAGGAGGCAGCAGTACGTGGGGAAGCTGAAGTTCGCCTCTCTGGAGGCTGCGCAGGGCTCCAAGAAGCTGCTGGTGGGCACCGAGAAGAACGTGGTGGCAGCGCTCAACTCCCGCAGCGGCGAAATCCGTGAGTGGGGCGGGGGGGGGCTGGGCACGGCGTGCTCGGGGTGGGCCTGCGGTGCTGCTGAGGGCGGCTGCTCCTGCAGCTGCATTCTGCCGTTGAGTTGTTTGGGTTGGAAAAGAGCTCCAGGATCCTCCAACCCAGCCAACTGTGCCGCTGCCCTCAGTGCCACATCTCCATGCTGAATATCTGCGGGGATGGTGACCCCACGCCTCCCTGCGCAGCTGTGTCAGCACATCACTGCTATTTCAGAGCAGAGATTGTCCTTGAAATCCAACCTGCACCTCCCACAACGTGCAGTGAGGATATGGCTCTTTGGGAAGGCTGTGAGTTTGAGAGCAGTAACCAACAGTTTCATTGTGCCCACCTCCTTCTCACTTTCTGTGTCTCTCAGTGTGGCGCCATGCAGATAAAGCCACCCCTGAAGGAGCGATCGACGCGATGCTGATCCACGGGCAGGGTGAGAAAATCACAGCAGCAGCACACGGGAGCTGTCCTGCTGCCAGAGCTCCTGGCTCTGCTGCCCCGTGCTGGGCGCAGGTTCTGGGTTCACCTCCCCTTTGCTCTCTGTGCAGATGCCATCACTGTATCCAGCGCTGGGCGCATCCTGCGTTCCTGGGAGACCAACATTGGAGGGCTGAACTGGGAGACGTCGCTGGACACGGGCAGGTAGTGTTGGTCGGGGCTCTCTCCCATCTTTGTCCCAGGGATAAGTTAGCATTAAGTTAGCAAGCTTAACATACCTGGACTACAGTACAACAGTTGGGAGATTAGGCTCTGAAAATCTGGATGTTGTGAGAGCAGCTGGTTGGTGGTTGCATCCAGGGCTCTGTTAACTTCCAGTGATGAGAATGTGGTCTTTGGGTGTCTTGCATGCGTAGATAAGAATACAGCTGTAGGTAATACAGCTATTAAATGTCCAGAAAAAGGAAAAATTCACCCTGTTTGATGACCTGCAGATAACTCTCTAATTTATCATGTCTGACTTGTGCTTAGTTTCCAGACCGCGAGTCTGGTGGGGCTGCAGGATGCAGTGAAGTATGTGGCAGTGCTGAAGAAGGCAGCCATCTCCCTGCACTACCTGTCCAATGGGCACCAGAAGTGGGTAGAACACCTGCCAGAAAGGTGAGAATGTATTTGAAGCAGAAGCAGAAATTTCAGACTCAGAGCCTGACATCTTGGGAGGAAAAGATGCTGCAGTTTCCTCATGTTCTTGAAAACCTTTGGTAGCAATAACACGAGAAAACAATGCTTCATGACCTTTGTTTCTCTCACAGTGAGAATACTCAGTACCAGATGTTATATTCCCGTGGGGCTGGAGTCATCCACGTGCTTGGAGTTGTCCCCCAGAGCCACTTGAAGGTTTTAACGCTCAGCGTGGAGGATGGAGAGCTCATAGAGCAGGTAGTGCTCAGTTATGGATCCAAAATAGCAAATTTGATACGAACAAACACAGTGTGTGGAGTTGTGTCAGTAAGTTCATTCTTTAAAGACAGTTTTGCTGTTGACGTCTTCATCTCTTGATGTCTCTCTTGGCAGACCAAAGTAGCAGCTCCATGGCTGAAGAGCTTAAATGGAGCCTGCGGTGTGGTGGGGGAAGCAGTGCTGGTGTGTGCAGACACAGCCACGCATTCACTCTATGTTTGCTCCTTGGAGACTGAGCAGGAGATGAAGCAGATCCCGCTGCAGGTGAGCAGTGCTGAGAGACTTCATATGCACTTATCCAGCTGATTTGGTGCCTGACTGCACCTTGGAGGATAGGGGTTCTCCTGCAGATAACCTGCACAGTGACTGAGGAGGTGTTGGGGGCAATGCGATCCATAAGAGGGAGAAAACTGTGTGTTGTGTCTGTCTTAAGTCAATTTGTCTGGATTGGTGTTGCCAGAGCCTTGCTTCAACGGCAGTCCAAGTCTTACTGCTTTTGCTCTTTGTTTTTCATGATGCACGTAACTTCTTCACAAAAGTGTCTGTTGCTGCTGATAAAAGGAAGCTATTAGTTTCATGGCAGAAGAAGTTTTCATGAATGCACGTGCTTGTCTTCTTTCCACAGTCACTTGACCTGGAGTTTGCTGATGGCTTCCAGCCCAGGATATTGGCTACTCAGCCCAGTGTGATCAACGCTTCGCGGACTCAGTTCTTCCTGCAGCTGTCTCCAGGTCACTTCTCTCTGCTGCAGTGCAAACAGGGGCTGCTCAGCCACCTGCGAGACTTCCAGCAGGTAACCAGGAAAAAAACATTCCATTGAGAGGGCCAATAGAGCTTAACATTCCTTACAACAGTCAAACATCCCTTCTGTGTTCCGAGCAAGTGTTCTGAGCAAGCTGCTGCAACAGCTTTCTTGTGCTCTCTGCTGCAACATTTGGAAAGCGTTTGGTTTTATTTATATCATTTGCTGACACATTTCCAAGCATTTGTTTAGTTGTCCTTTGTTGGTGACAGCTATCCTGGGTTTGAGGTGAATGGTTGCTGTCTTTGTATTTGAGGAATGTTTTCAGCTTCAGAGAGATTTTTCTGTCAGACAACACAAAACTTGGCCATGAAATCATCTTTTGTTAGTTGCAGTCTGGATTAATTTGCTACACAGGTAGTTTTTTTATTGTGTTGTATGACTTATTGCTGCTTTTGTTTGTTTGTTTCAGGCAGCTCTGGTGAGCTTTGCAACAACTGGGGAAAAGACTGTTGCTGCTGTGCTGACCTGTAGGAACGAACTGGTGGGTACAGCTTGTCAGAACTGTGTGTTTAGCACAGCTCTGTGATCTGAACGTGCCTTGGGAGTGGGTTCCACACTTGTATTCCTTTTCAGGCCTGGATGATGAGTAACTTGGGAAAGAGTGAGATTTAAGATCTTTTCAGGCCTAAGAAGTCAATGGTAATGCATGCAGATCTTGGTTACAGCCAGATAAAACTCATCTTGTCTGAACTGTTGGTGTGTAATGTAGAAGTCCACTTTACTGATCTGCAGTGGATTTCAGTTCTTATGGGCACTGAGTTGAGCACAGCCTCATTTTTAGCAGAACTATCTGCTATTTTCAGAGCCAACCTGAGACTTTTCAAGCACACAAAGCAATTTATTTATCCTACTCTCTTGGGTGTGTCAAACCATGTTACCTTTTGTCTTCCTCATTTCAGAAACCTGGAAGTTCTGACAGCCTTCATGGAAGTGCTCTGGAGGATTCCCAGAAACAAGTATGAGGGGGATCGTTCCCATATGCAGTAGAAGTTCTTGACAGTCCCTTTCCTTCCTTTGCTTGTGGGAACGTAGAACATAGAAGATGTTAAAGCTTGGTTTTGGAGGCTGATGTTTCACACCAGCTCCAGATAAATAATCTAAAACCATTTTGAAGCCATAGTTCTTGCTCACATGAGATTCTGCTGCAGAATTTGGCGTGACGGGTAAGTTTATCTCAGCATTTTTCTGTATGATGTTACAGGAATCCTTAACCTGTTCCAATCAAACCTACAACATCAATCTCTATCTGGTTGAAACTGGACAAAGATTGCTGGATACCACGATTACCTTTAACCTGGAGCAGAACGGTGCCAAGCCAGAGCAGGTGAGTGGGAAAAGATTACTTCAGTCCTGTGATTTGTGGGGCTTGCAATGCCCTTCATACCCTGATTTAGCATCATTTGTAGAGCTATTGAGATCAGGTGAAAAGATTACTGGATGCAGCTATCCTGTTTGCTCTTATTTCACCTGAGAGTTCACTTTTATCCAAGCAGACGGTGTGATCACAAACCTGACTGCTTGGCTTACTCTTTCTTTTTCCTTCAGCTCTATATCCAGGTTTTCCTGAAGAAGGATGACTCGGTGGGCTACCGAGCCTTGGTGCAAACAGAAGACCACATGCTGCTGTTCCTCCAGCAGCCAGGTGATTGACAAACAGCAAACCTGGCCTAAGTTTTACCAGCAACCTTCTTGTTCTGGATGAGAAGAAAACTCCAGTGCTGTAGAACCCAGGCCCCCTATTTTAGGATTGCTTTCTTTGGAAACTGATGTGCTGTGGAACTGATGGACTGAACTGATGTGCAGTCTTGCATTATCTTTCACCCTCAAAAGATATCTCAGCTGAGACAACTGTTCTGCCATGCTCTTTGTACAGGGAGAGCCTATCAATTTTATAGTGTTTTAGTTTGGTTTTTTTTGAGGGGTTGGGGGGCACAGATTTCCAACATCTTACCATAGGGTGAGTCTAAGCCATGTTCTAGATCTTGATGTTTGTGCAGAAAAAATCCTCGTGGCAGATAACACATATTTGCAGAAAGGGTTGGATGTCCATCTCAGTGATGTGAATGTTGTAGGGTTTATATCCTTACACTTCATTTTGATTTTTCCAATATCCCATACTTGTTTTTTTTTTTTTTTTTACCAGGAAAGGTTGTGTGGAGCAGAGAGGAGTCGCTGGCAGAAGTGGTGAGCTTGGAGATGGTGGACCTGCCTCTGACGGGTGCACAGGCTGAGTTGGAGGGAGAATTTGGGAAGAAGGCAGGTAAGCCATAGACTAATGGAATCAGCCTTAAGCGTATGAGTCTTTGTTTTTCTCTCTGAGGAAGTATATCAATTTCTTTTTCCTCTGAACTGAGAGTTAAGATTCAAATTTTCACTCCTGGCAATTAAAGTGAGCAGAAATAAACCCATTTCTGCCTTGACTTTTAAAGTCTGATGCCAAAGACAGAGGACAGAAACATATTACAGTCAAAACAAATCACTCTCTGTGGGTGATCTTCACCATTCCCCCTAAAGATTTCCCTTTGATCCCCTTAGAGTGCCCTTTCTGGAAGACCCATTTGCAATAGCTTTTGTTTTTGCTTTGTTTTGTTCTTCTTGCTGTCCTGGATGCAGCTATTCAAGGTAACCTCAGACTGCATGCAGTGTTTTCTAATTGCTTCTAATTAACACTTCTCAGTGGAACTTGATTTTCTTTCTGTTTGCTTTCCTAATAGTGAAATACACTTGGTGCCTGGTGTTTTGCTTCTTTCAAGTAGCTAAATATCAACTCTTATTGGACAGAATTGTGGTTTTTGATGTGCTTTTTGTTTTTTTTTATTTTAACAACAATTATTTCTGTTGATCTGAGTGATGGATGTAGAGGGAGATGCAGACCTCACAAGTTGGTTAGCTTCAGGAGGGCACGAGCAAGAAGGGATACTAAAGAAGAAGTTAAGTTCTCTAGATGAAGGTTTGCTTTCAGTTGATAAGAGCATATTTTGGGCTGAGATGTAAGTGGGAAAAGGTTGGTAAATACCAGAGGGTCTGTCACAGAAATGAGTATTCTGCTATTCTAGAGGGAAAGGCAGAGGAAAACAGGTGGCGTAAGTTCATGCATGGCAGTGTTTCTTCTCCTGGCTGAGGCTGTAATCTCAGATATGGAGTGGGATGTGGATGTTTTTCCTTTGTTACCACCGTTGGTCTGTTTGCAGATGGATTGCTGGGGATGTTTCTGAAACGGCTGTCCTCCCAGCTTATCCTGCTGCAAGCCTGGACTGCTCACCTTTGGAAGATGTTCTACGATGCCAGGAAACCCCGGAGCCAGATTAAAAATGAGATTAACATTGACAATCTAGCCAGGGATGAGTTCAACCTCCAGAAAATGATGGTGATGGTCACTGCTTCAGGAAAGGTGAGGAAGCCAGAGCAGTACTCTGCTTCTAGACTGTAGTGAAGAGCCTCAACACTGAATTCCCCCCCAGTTTTTACCTGGGCTTTGAGAATAATATCTTGAAGATGTGCAGAGTACTTTTGTGGTAGTTTTGAGGAGGAACTGAAACTCTTATTTCGTACCCCAGAAGAAGGTGCAGTGCTTGAATGTGAGAGAGATGTTTTAACTTTGGTTTTGCTCTGTCTCTGCTCAGCTTTTTGGCATTGAAAGCAGTTCTGGCACCATCCTATGGAAGCAGTACCTCAGGAACGTGAGACCAGGTGCCTCCCTCAAGCTGATGGTCCAAAGAACAACAGCCCACTTCCCCCACCCTCCACAGTGCACCTTGCTGGTTAAGGATAAGGTGGGTCCCTCTCCTCTGTCCTTCAAAGCATGGTGCCTCATTAGAGAAATGACTTCAGTGCTATAACAACGTCCAGACAGAATGCTCTGATGGAGCAGCTGAATCTAGGTTTTGAATAATGAGCAGTGGCAGATAACTGGTAGAAAAACAGCTCTTTTGTCTGTCTTAAATAAAGTTTTGCATCTTGTTTTGGTTCTTAGGAAACCAAAATGAGCTTTCTGTACGTCTTTAACCCTATCTTTGGGAAGAGAAGCCAAGTAGCACCCCCTGTTTTGAAGCGTCCAGTTCTTCAGACTTTGCTTCTGCCTATTATGGATCAAGACTACGCCAAAGTGCTGCTTCTGATTGATGATGAGTACAAGGTAAATTGCTTTGCCTGGAGACAGTTTTCAGTGATTCCATTTCCTTTGGGAGCAGAACAAAAAAAACATTTGCCATTAAGTCCCATTTTACACAAAACTATGGGGTTATTCTAGTAAGGCAGACCTCATCCTGCTTAACTGATTTGAAATAATCTGTGTTTTCTGTTTGCCTGTTCATTTTTAACCTCTTCCCATTGTTCTTTGCTTTCCCAGGTTACAGCTTTCCCAGCAACTAAGAATGTTCTTCGCCAGTTGGAAGAAATGGCCCATTCCATCTTCTTTTATCTAGTGGATGCTGAGCAGGGAAAGCTCTCTGGGTTCAGACTGAAAAAGGTATGGAAGGTATATTACAATCTAAACGATGTCACCTTCTTAAATGTTGTTTGGGTAACAGTAGATCACTTGGTTTATTGTGTTTTGCTTGGAATAAAAACGATTCAGCTGACTTAAGGATTCTTTCAAGCTTTAAAATGTGTCTCAGAAGCATTAGAAAGAAAGCTCCTCATGTCTTACTGGTTGAGGTGGTGTCTTGTGAGGACAGATAAACTTTACCACGTGGTGCTTTTTTCTTGCAGGACTTGACAACAGAGGAGAGCTGGCAGGTAGCCATACCCACTGAAGTACAGAGGATAGTGACAGTGAAAGGGAAGAGATCCAGTGAGCACGTGCATTCCCAGGGCCGTGTGATGGGAGACCGCAGTGTTCTCTATAAGGTGCCATAGGAGCTTTCTGTTGATGCAAGATTTCAGCATTTGTGGACGCTGCTTTGAGCCTTTGCTCTGTGGTGCCACTTCTTTATTTCTTTCTACTTATATGCATCAGTGTCTACAGTCTTCCCAAACAATGCTAATTGTGTTGCAGGTTTCTTTTGCAATTTTTTTTTTCTTGCTGCAATTAACTCAGGCATCTAATGATGGGGAAATTGCTGCTTGATTTCTTCCTATTTGCTCTAATAGGATAATATGCCTAGTTCCAGGTGAAATGCAGATAAATGCAGTGCCTGGTAGGTGAGGATCTTACCTGATCTTTCTTTTCTTGCTGCTACAGTCCTTGAATCCAAACCTGCTTGCAGTGGTGACAGAGAGCACCGATACGCACCACGAGCGCACTTTTGTTGGGATATTTCTGATTGATGGAGTCACAGGCAGGATCATCCACTCATCAGTACAGAAGAAAGCAAAGGGACCTGTCCACATCGTCCACTCAGAGAACTGGGTGGTGGTAAGGAGTGTTATTCTGTTCTTACTCTTGATTTTTAGGAGTTTGAGGCAATTGCCAAACTTAACCGGAGAAGACATTTGATCATCTTCTGTGATTTCCTGCTACCTCTCTACCGTTGAGTCAGTGTGCCCTGCATTCCTAAAATCCTTCTTTCATTTCAGTACCAGTACTGGAACACAAAGGCACGTCGGAATGAGTTCACTGTGCTGGAGCTGTATGAGGGGACAGAGCAATACAACGCCACAGCCTTCAGCTCCCTGGACCGCCCGCTTTTGCCTCAGGTCCTCCAGCAGTCGTACATCTTCCCCTCTGCCATCAGTGCCATGGAAGCCACCATCACTGAGCGAGGCATCACCAGCCGTCATTTGCTGAGTAAGTGCCTGCTGCTCTGGTCTGAATGTGGTGATTATTCAGGCACTGTGCTCAAAACCAGGCCAGTGTGCTTCTGTGGCCAAGATCCTGCTTGCCTGTGGGCTGCTCTGGACTCCTGGCAAGTGCTAGAATGTGCATTAGGAGAGTGTTTCTATTACCTATTAGAAAATGCTGTCAGAACTGACAGTTTTTAAGATTCATTTCCTTTAACCTGCAGTCGGACTTCCCTCTGGTGCCATCCTCTCTCTTCCCAAGGCTCTGCTGGATCCTCGCCGACCAGAGATCCCCACGGAGCAGAGCAGGTAAGGAAGGCACAACAGCTGCTATTCCTGTTTGAAGATGGATGGATTTTGTGTATAATAAGAGAATGTGATATAGTGTATAGATTTGGGGCGTTTCTTGCAGGACTTTAAGTGAAGCTGCCTTGTTCCCTGTATGTGACAGTGGAATATATGTAATATAGCAGGTCTTATCATCAGCAAAAACCCTAAGAGATAGCAGTTTGAGTAACTGGCTGTTAGAGCGACACACAAAACATTAGAACCCTAACAGGAGGCTGCTGCAGTGCAGTCTGACCCATCTGGCATATTTGATTGCTTTCTTGCAGCAAAAATAAATCTGCACTGGAGCAGAGCTGCTAATTTTGCTGTTTTAGGGCAGTTGCCTGTGCTGATCAGATGAGGAACTGCAGATGATGTCCTTTGCACGCTGTTTGAATGGGTTTTGATATCTCTTTAAATGCCTTTCAGAGAAGAGAACCTGATTCCCTACTCCCCAGATGTGCAGATCCACGCCGAGAGGTTTATCAACTACAATCAGACCGTATCCCAAATAAGAGGGATTTACACAGCTCCCTCTGGTCTGGAGTCGACTTGTTTGGTGAGCACAAAGCAGCAGCTTTGGTGTGGAATTGTGGAGTGTGTGGGGAGAGCAGCAGCAGTCTGTAACTTCTGATCATGTGGCTGCTCAGCACTTCATAATTCCTTTTTTTAATCACAACTACAGATACAGGATGATTATTTTATGAAATACCAGCTCATGATGATGTCTCTTTAGGTTGTAGCTTACGGCCTGGACATTTACCAGACCCGTGTGTACCCCTCAAAGCAGTTTGATGTCCTGAAAGATGACTACGACTACGTGCTGATCAGCAGCGTCCTCTTTGGGCTGGTGTTTGCCACAATGATCACAAAGAGACTGGCCCAGGTGAAACTGCTGAACCGTGCCTGGCGGTAGGGCTGCAGTGACAGAACAGTGGGGCTGGGGATGGCACCTGAGCACTGGTTCTGGCTGAGGATCTGCAACCCAGCAGGGCTGTGGGGTTGTTAAAAATTCCAGCTGGAGCGACTGCAATGACTGCAAACATCTTGCATTTTTACTGGAAGATACTTGAGAAGAGAGCTGCTCGTGCTGCCTGTAAAGAAATGGAAGAGAAATGGTGAAGAGACACCATAACGTAACGACTTTAAGATCTCCCACACCTCCCTGCGGTCTCAGTTAAAGCCCTAAAATCTGCAGCCTTCTTCTTTACGTGATTTTAATGAAGGTAATACCAAGAATGTGTCTTTGGGGTGCCCCCTGCTGCCCCACAGCCCACTGTGAGCAGACCTTGGGTGTGTGTGTGTGAGATGCGAGGAGCTGTGTGCTCATTTCATTAACGAGGCTAAAAGTTTCCCACCTGGCCACGGGAAACTGCCTTTTAATGAAGTTGTCGGGGCGTGGGAGCACTTGGAATGTAAAATCTCTCCATGTTCTTTATTTATTACGATTAAAACGTTACTTTCTTCCAGTTTTTAAATGTTTCTGCGTTGGAACTATAATACAATGTATAACTGTGGGCCTGTTAAACACAAAAAGCACCGCTGGGCCGTGATTCGTGGCAGCACGGATCCACTACTCAGCTTCTGTGGGGTTTCCCATCTCAGTGTGAGATTTCAAACCCCCCTCAGCGCCCCCTGAGGCTGCGATTGGCGTCGCCTCTTTCCCGCGCGCAGTACCGCGCATGCGCCACCACCCGCGCGCAGTACCGCGCATGCGCCACCCCTAATCCTGCTGACTCACGTACTGCACAGGCGCATAGGCTCGCCGTTCCTCCTCCAATCAGGGTGCTGGGTGCGCGCATGCGTTTTGCCTCACTTCCTGTCTCGCTGCTCGCAGTGGGGGGGGCGCTTCCGGCCCGTTCTCTCCCTTCCCCCCCCTCGGCCGCCGCCGCCCCCCCCCCGGCGCAGCACAGCGGCAAGATGGCGGCGGGCGGCGGCGCGGCGGAGCCGGGCTGGGAGGTGGCGGTGCGGCCGCTGCTGTCCGCCTCCTACTCGGCCTTCGAGATGAAGGAGCTCCCTCAGCTGCTCGCCTCCGTTATCGAGAGGTGAGGGCGGCAGCCGCGGGGTGGGCGCCGGGCCTTGCTTCACTTCAGGCTGCGTGCGGCCCTGAGGTGGTTTTGCTCGGCTGTGTGAGGCCGCGCCTCGGTGCCGCGTGCGGGGTTGGGTCCCTCAGTGTAAGAAAAGCGTCGGGGCTCTGGAGCGTGGCCAAAGAACGGAGCTGTGAGGCGGCTGCGCTACGGGGAGCTGAGGGAAGGGGGTGGGTCGGGCTGGGGAAGGGGAGGCTGTGAGAACTCATCGCTTTACAGCTCCTGGAAGGAGGCTGTGCTGAGGTACGGTCGGCCTCTGCGCTTCTCAGGTGATGGGATGGGAGGGAACGGCCTCGGGTTGCTGCACCAGAAGAGCAGTGATGTGCTGGCACAGGGGTCACCGGCCAGGAGGTGTTCAGTGTGGAGATGTGGCAGTGAGGGATGTGGGCGGTGGTTCCACGGGGTGGGTTGGGGTCGGACGTGGTGACCTTGGAGGACTTTTCCAACCTGTGTGATTCCTTGAAGTGCTGCTAGGAGAGGTGTGCTTCCTCCCCCGGCGTTGAGCAAACCCTATAGAACTGTGGAGTCCTGCAGGGCAGAAGATTTTGTGTCACGCCTCGTGCAGAGGAAAAAATAGCTCATTGCTGTGCAGAACCGTGCTCTGCTGTTCTAAGAAACAGCCTATCTTTGGATTTCTCATTAAAAGATGCCCTCTTTGTCATTTTTTTCAGAAGATTAGCAGTGAGGGGGTTGGCTGCTTGGTCCACAGTGAGGTTGGATGTCCTGGTGCTACAACAGCAAAATCACCAACGTCGTTCTTTTCAAAATAAATTAAGATGTTCCATTTCTTGATAGCTCTTATATTCCTAAGTTTAAGCATTATCCACTCCCTGACATCCTCTTATTAGAAGGTATACTCAGCAATGAATAGATGTTGGCCTTATTTTTTGACAAAAATCATAGAAATACTAACATAGAAAGACCCAGCTGGAGAGGAACACAGTTTACAAAGTCTGTGACGGTCAGATGAGGCTGATTTTTCAGGAAAGGTTTTCAATAGTGAGAGAATTGCACCTGCTGTTGTACCTTTCCATGGCGGAGGGTGTTTTGTGCTGCTGCCTTACATAAAGGGTCTATTTCTGGCTGGTTGAAATTTGGAAGCAGAAGTGAGAACGAGGTGGTATTCATTGCTGAAGTGTTATATTGATGGCTGGCTTCTTAGTTAGCATGAGTAATGATTTTTCCTGGTAAGTAATGTTATTTAAGCAATAAATCACAGCACAATAGCCTGAAGTTGTTATCAAGTTTCACTGTATATACATATGTATATACATATACAGTATAACACTTGAACACATGACAGGTTAAGCTGTTACCTTTTTTCTTGTTATTTGCAAGGACTTGATGACAATGATTAGCAGACAGGTGCCTTCCAATTTTCACTGCCCTAACAAGACCACAACTCGTTTAAATAAATCTCAAACCTCTTCTTGACCAATTGGGGTGAAAATCCCTGTCTGGTTCAAGTATCTGCACTTTTCTGTTCTTATTCCTGCAGGTATTGTGTGTTGCTCAGCATTACCTTTACAGCAGCTCATTAGGAGCTGCCAGTTTCTTCTGTGCTCCGTTAATCCCAAACTGTTCTCATTTGTTCTCTTAAAATACGTTATGTGCACCTACAGCCACTAATTTAGAGCTGGCTGTAAAGCAGAAGGTGAGCAAAATGAGTGTCTGACAGCAGCACGAATGCGTTGGCACATCCAATGTCTGGTAGTTGCCAAGCTTGAGGAATTGTCCCTTTGGTTGGGAGTGGAGCCTCTGCCTCCCAGCAGCTCCCCTGAAATGAGGTCTTTTTCCCAGAGGTGGAGGAACTGCTGTTTTTAGAAGCAGAGTGAAGCTGTCGTGCCATCTTTTCATCCAACTCACTCGTTGCCTGAGCGTTTCTGTCATCTGCGAATGGGAAGGCAATTAAGTATTTAATGAGCGGACATCCACACCACTTTGTTTTGTTGGAGGGCTGGCCTAGCCCTGCAGGCAGAGCTCTGCTTCTCACTGTGGCCGCCTTCAGGTTGGTGCAGATGGGACGTGGGGCGAAGCCTTCCCACAGCTGCCTTCAGTGTGTCATCTCTGCAAAGCACGGACGCTCTATGTGGCCAGCAGGCCTCACAGGGAAACCTCAGAGATTTGACTGTACTGACGCATCTTTTGCTTTACAGTTTGTACTTTAGCTTTGAGTTGACACTGAATTTTCACTTAGTGTTGATTTGTGCACAGGGAAAAATGGCAAACTGCTGTAAAAGCTCTGAAATCACCACCCTCTGCCCACGAGGCTGATGACAGCAGATGCATTCTTCTGGACTGTGTGCTACCTGCCAAAACTCTTTGCTCCTCTGCTTGTGCACATGCCGCATTGAGTATTTGTTGTTGTTATGCAATGGGCTGTTTTGATCCTTCTGTTTTGCAGAATTGCATAAACTGCTGTTGGCT
This sequence comes from Chrysolophus pictus, assembly GCA_037305975.1. Taxonomy (NCBI): domain Eukaryota; kingdom Metazoa; phylum Chordata; class Aves; order Galliformes; family Phasianidae; genus Chrysolophus; species Chrysolophus pictus. The sequence continues at coordinate 4,650,658 of CM074596.1, read as the reverse complement.
CTGCCTTGTCAGAACGGGAATGCCTGTGCTGCAGCCCTGGCATCAGCAGAACAAACAGCCCCAACTTTACGGGCAGCTGACTTTAGAGGAACTTAAAGATTAATGAAAGCTGACAGGAGGGTGATTGTTAGAGAGGCTGACTTCTGGTGATGTAAAGGAAAAGTACTGGCCATACTGGGGGCTATTTTCCTAAACTTCCAGTGCGGGCAGCAATCCTGATGCCCTGATCTGTCTTCTGCTGCAGGAATCAAGCCTGAGGATACACAAATGGGATGCAGGACAAGATCCTGTCCTCAACACTTTGATTTGGAAAGAGTGTGTGATCTTAATGATCTTGTCTTACACGTGTTAATGGATATATCATGTTCTGAGTGTTGTATGGCAGCCATATTGTGCCGTATCAAATCGACGTATCCCTTCTTCTCCTATTGCAGTGAATCAGAAATCTTGCACCACGACAAACAATACGAGCCTTTTTACTCCTCCTTTGTTGCACTTTCAACACATTACATCACTACTGTGTGTGGTCTCAGTAAGTGTTCTCCATCCTCCAATTTTACCCTCGTACAACAACTGAAGGATAGTAAAAGTAGGCCCAAGCTGTTCTTTTGGGATTTGTCTCAGGCCCCATTTCTGAATCAGATATAACATAGAACACAGAGTGGTTCATGTCCTGCTGGCAGATGGAAAGGGAAACTTGTCTAGTTTTGGCATTTGGGTACCTGGTGGGTGGTGGCAGCTTTTGGTTGCATGTATATATTTCTTTTTTCAGCAGAAAGGTAGTTTGGGTAAACTTGTTTTGTGTCCATCAGTGCTTTTTCTCTAAGCTCTGACAGTATTAACTTATAAATGTTGCAAGGAAAGCCATCGTATGTGGCTGTGTTAGAAGGTTTTATCCTTGCTTTCCTGACATTTCTTAGGTTACATTTTAATGAGACCAAATTGACACTGCATTTCTCTGTTAGACACAATAGACAGTGCATGCATGCATTCTGCCTGGCATTCTGCTTTATGGAAAGAGTTAAGAACATGCTATACCAATTTACTTAAAGACTTGCCCTAATTGATGCAACCATCTGCTTTTTCAGTACCCAGGAACCAATTGCAGTCGGTGGCAGCAGCATGTAAGGTCCTGATTGAGTTCTCCCTTCTGCGTCTAGAGAACCCAGACGAAGCGTGCGCTGTTTCACAGGTAAGCACAGATTTTGACCACGTGGCCCTGAGAGCAAAGATGGACTCTGGCTTCTAATTCTATAAATATTTGCTCTGATGTTGTACAAAGCAAGATTACCATCACGGTCTTTGCTGTGAGATCAGATTGGATCTGAGATGTTGTGGTTACATTACTCATAATGCAGCAGCTGAGGGTAAATGAGGCCACAAAATAATTGGTATCGAGAGAGTTTATGGTGTATTTGATGCCTTTTTCTTTGTAGAAACACCTCATTCTGCTGATAAAGGGGCTGTGCACAGGCTGCAGCCGCCTGGATCGAACAGAAATCATCACTTTCACAGCAATGATGAAATCAGCCAAGCTGCCTCAGACCATCAAAACCCTCTCTGATGGTGGGTGGTTCAATTTGTCATTATATTGCTGTGGCAATGGAGGGAACTATAGCAAATGTTACGTGCTTTGATGTATTAAATGATATTTTGCTGCTTGCCCCGCAGTAGAGGACCAGAAGGAGCTGGCCTCCCCAGTGAGCCCAGAGCTAAGGCAGAAGGAAGTACAGATGAACTTCCTGAATCAGCTGACATCAGTCTTTAACCCCAGAGTCTCAGCATCGCCATCTATCATGCCAGAGACGCAGGTAAACAGCCCCAGAATAAAAGCAGCCTGACTTCTAACATGAATATCAGTGCACTCAAGGACTTCTCTGAGTTCTGTTGCTGATGCACCTTGCTGCTTTGTAGAGTCATTGAAATGCCCTATATTCTTTATGCTTTCGTGATATATTTAGTATGTGTTTGATTTTAGGTTGAAGGAGAAAACGAGGATCAAGCTTCCGCAGATCAAACCTCTGCAGCAAAAACAAAAAGCATATTCATTGCTCAGAATGTAGCCAGCTTGCAAGAACTGGGTGAGGATCGGCTTTGTAGCGTTGCGGGGATAAAGAGTGCAAGAGCAAGCATTTCTTCTGATGGCTGTTAGATCTGTTCTGCTTAGATGCTCTCCCGTGGCACAGTAACAATAAAACAATTTTTGTTTGGTAGGTGGCTCTGAAAAATTGCTGCGAGTGTGCCTGAACCTCCCATACTTCTTGAGATACATCAATCGGTTTCAAGATGCTGTGTCAGCCAACTCATTTTTTATTATGCCAGCCACGGTGGCAGATGCCACTGCTGTACGTAACGGGTAAGACTGTGTCATCACTCTTCTTTGGTATATGCTGGATACACTGTATGAGAGAAAATACTGTGCTGCTCCCATGAGCACTGTACAGATTGCATTGTTGATCCATAACCTGTGTTGGTACTGTAGATTTCACTCGCTGGTGATAGATGTGACCATGGCACTGGATACTCTGTCTCTGCCTGTGTTGGAGCCCCTGACACCCACACGGCTCCAAGATGTGACTGTTCTTGCTCTCAGCTGTCTCTATGCAGGTGACTGATTTCCTCTATTTTTAGGTCTCTAAGTCATTCTTGCTTCTTCTCTCTTTTGTTACCCACACATTCATGGCCCACCCCACAAGTAATCTTCATTATGGATGTGACAGCTTTGCCCCATACTGTGTACTGTGGGGCCTGGGGCAATGTGAGCTTTGTTCTGGTGGTATTGAGGTTCTGGTATGTTCTGCAAGTGCAGTTTGGTGACTCAGCACCTTCTTAATAACCTGTAATTTCTTCTCTCTCTTAATATTCAAAGCATAACTTGTGTGCATGTCTGATACCACTTGTTTCTATGTGCTAAATGGGAAGATTGGCTTATAAGAAGACTGTTACCTTCACTTATTTTCATCCAGGTGTGAGTGTGGCAACTTGTATGGCCATCCTACACGTGGGTACCACTCAGCAGGTACGGACTGGATCTACGAGTTCCAAAGAAGAAGATTATGAAAATGATGCTGCTACTATTGTACAGAAATGTGTAAGTAGGTGGGAAGGAGTGCATTTGTTTTTTTTTTCATTCTTGGCAAGTGAAATGTATAGAATTTGTATTTGTTTGGATTGCAGTAGATGTATATTATTTCTAGGCATTAGTCTGGCTGATAAAGTAATTGGGTTGGCTAACTGTGGATAGGAAACAGCAATCATATCAGGAGTTTTAAAAGTGTGTGGGCTGGTTTAGTTATTACCCAGTCCAGTGCTTAAACATTACTGTGGTTCTGTATCTCTTTGCAGCTTGAAATCTATGAAATGATTGGACAAGCCATCAGCAATTCACGCCGAGCAGGGGGTGAGGTAAGATCTGTGCCCTTCTGGAAGCTCTTATGCTGTTGTGTTTTGGCATTTGGATTCACACTATTTCATCTTTTTTTTTTTTTTTTCCCCCCCTCAACTTTTTGGATGATAGCATTATCAGAACTTCCAGCTGCTTGGGGCCTGGTGTTTGCTAAACAGTCTCTTCCTCATCTTGAACCTCAGCCCCACAGCACTGGCTGATAAGGGGAAGGAGAAAGATCCATTGGCTGCTCTTCGTGTCAGAGACATTATTGCTCGGACGAAGGAGGGCGTTGGGTCTCCCAAACTGGGACCTGGAAAAGGGTATGTAAAGAACCCATTGAAGTAATCACTGTCCATGTAATTGTGCAGAGCAAACAATTACTATGGAGTCTCGTTGGTCTCACCATGTGAAATTCAAGTCTTGGTTCTTGAAAAGAAAATGAGTCACCTTTTCTTTTTCAATTTAGCAAAGCAATTCCTCAGTCACCTCACTCAGTCTGCTTTTTTTCCCCCCCCTGCAATTACATTTTATCTTTTATTTTTCTGTAGACATCAAGGGTTTGGTGTTCTGTCAGTGGTGCTTGCAAATCATGCCATCAAATTGCTGTCATCCCTCTTTCAAGATCTGCAAGTGGAGGCATTGCACAAGGTGTGTAGGTAGTTCTTGTGAAACACTTGCCCTTCTCCACTGAAACACACTTTAAATTCTCTCTTCAATGCTGTCCTCCAGGGCTGGGAGAGTGATGGGCCACCAGCAGTGCTGGATATCATGGCTCAAAGCACATCGATCCAGAGAATCCAGCGGCTGATAGATTCTGTACCACTCACTAATTTGCTGCTGACTTTGCTGTCTACATCGTACAGAAAGGTAGGAGCTGACGTGCAGCTAGGGAGATATCTGAGCAACTCCCACTGAGTGTCATCTGCATGGAAAATTCTCTCTTTACAAACTGTGAATATGCAAAGAAGAATTCTGTCAGTGTCAACCAAAGGCACTCTCCCTCCTCGTTTGGAGACCGTAAATTTGACAAACTTGTTCTAACAAAATAGCTCTGTAAGCACAGTGGCATTTGTGAATTTAACGAGAAGATGAAAAGGCTGTGTTCAGAACAGATGCTTTCATGTTAAAGCTGTTACTTGAAGTGTTGCTTAAATTCTTGGCATGCATAATTTATTTTCAGCCATCCTGCATAAATTCTGATACAACTTTAAGGGAGAGGAATCTTGAGAAACTGTTAATAAATTGCTTGACTAGAATTTACTGGAAGCAAATTAAAATGCTTTAGGAAGATAATTTGTTTTCAAATTCTTGTCTTTCATAATCCTAAAATTGAATTTGTTCTGCTGTTCTTGTAAGGCGTGTGTCTTGCAACGTCAGAGAAAGGGCTCCATGAGCAGTGATGCAAGTGCCTCCACTGATTCAAATACTTACTATGAGGATGATTTTAGCAGCACTGAGGAGGACAGCAGCCAAGGTAATAGAGTTTTCAACAGAGAAATTAAGTCAGGATTTTATGCTGTTTTTCAGACTTTGTGGAAACCTGGCTACTGGGATTTTGCCTTCTTGGGCTAAAATAACATGTAATGCTGAAAATATGAAGCAGTTTGTTAGATCTGTTTGGCAGAAGCAGTGCTGACTATACTCTTTTATGTAAACTGAAGCCAGAGAGGCTGGTATGTGGCAGTATTTGCTTGAGAGGAGAGTGGAAATAATTTCTTCTTGTAAATTCCTGCTGTAAAACTGCTGAGCTTTGTGACTGGAAGGGAGAAATGAAGATTACAGATGCCTTAAGTCTGCTCACTGAAGTTCTTCAGGCCTTTACTGTACCAAGTCCCTTGCATGAGGTAATTCTTCACAATCCTGTGCTTTTGGTTTTTTTGCCTCCCGTGTCAGATGATGACAGTGAACCAATCCTTGGGCAATGGTTTGAAGAGACGATATCTCCAAGCAAAGAGAAAGTGGCCCCACCACCACCCCCTCCACCACCACCTTTGGAGAGCTCTCCAAGAGTCAAAAGCCCAAACAAACAGACTGCTGGAGAGAATGGGAACATCCTGGCCAGCCGTAAAGATCCAGAATTGGTATGGAAAGGTCTCCAGGGTTAATGAAATGATATGTGCTGTAGCTAGCTGTGTTGACAGGTAACATGATAAATGTCAGGTATTAAGTATACTGCTGATGGAGGATTGGCTTTGAAGAAATGCATTTGGTTTACTCTTCCATCAAGCGGAATATTGCTACTGTATTGGTTATTGCTAGGGAATCAGACTGAGAGTATCAGTTCGGGTTACAAAGGAAGAGGGAAAATGAGGGCAGAGCTATAAGTAAGTTAAGTTGCTGATAGAATGCTGTTCGTGTTGGGGAAAGACAAAAATAAATTCTGCTGCCAAGAGCTTTGGAGTCTTGAAACTTTTTTTGGAGAATTACTAAAATTATAAAGAGTGCAGTGAGCTGCATTACAATGAGTAAAATAATCTGCTCTCTGCTGCCAGGGATGTTATTAGGGAACTCGATCTGTTTTGCTGACAGTTCTGGCTTTTTTAATGTTTTCTTATACTCCCTCAGGTTTTGTTGCTTCTATAGCAACAATCTATCTCTTTTTTTTCTTTTCAGTTTTTGAGCCTAGCTTCAAACATTTTGAACTTTATCACTTCTTCTATGCTGAACTCCAGGAATAACTTCATTCGCAACTACCTGAGCGTCTCTCTTTCGGAGCAGCACATGGCAACACTTGCTAGCATCATCAAAGAAGTGGATAAGGATGGGCTTAAGGGTGAGTGAGCAGTACTTCTCTGTTAGAAAGTGCAGATAGTGGGATTTGCAGGTGTTTGTTTTCGTAGTTCCATACAGAAATCATAAATATGGGAGAGCAACAGTAGTGAATGTCTCGATCTCTGTATTACAGGCACTTCAGATGAGGAGTTTGCTGCTGCACTCTATCACTTCAACCACTCCTTAGTGACCTCAGATCTTCAGTCCCCTGCCTTGCAGGTAAAGCCATGATGAATATAAAAATGAAATGAACAAATGTTGGTGTCTCTCAGTGCTTCTGTGTGGACTCTGCACCTGAAGTAGCGTGTTGTGATTCCACTTGGCCCTGGAGAGTGGTATTTTTCAAACAGAGCTCGGGATATTTTGGATCCAAATTGAATGACACTTTGCAGTGTGTAAGCTTAACATCTAGAGTTCAGGTTAATCCACTGAATTTCGAAGGTGATGAAGGCTGAAGGAGAAGTGGGTTTGTGTGTTTTGTTTTTGGACTTGCCTCTATCCATGTGTTAGCAAGAGACATTCCATTACTTTGCTGTCGGGATTGATGCCAAAAGGCCTTGGAATTCTCTCAGGAGAATCAAGTTAATCCCTTTGCTTTCATGTGCTAACTTTGTAGCCTCCATGTTTATTTGCTGGGTCATGGGCTGACCTGACTTAACACTGTAAGTAGGGCTTGCTTACCAGTCAGTGTATTCAGAGCCTATACTTTTAGTTGTCTGTGTTTAAAAAACCTTTTTTTACACTTTTGTTTTCCCCCAAAAGCAGCTAAACAGCCTTTTTGCTGAAGCACAAATTGCAGGCTGATCTGTATGATTCTGCCAAAGCCTAATCTGTCCTGCTGTGATTTTGTGGCGAATGAATAGAGATCATTAATGCCATTTTGTCCTGCACTGCTGCTGAAGTTCAAAATTTGCGATGTTTTAGGTGGCAAAACAACAACGTAAACATCCTCAGTAGCTATGTGATATATTTAAGATTAGAGAAATATTGCTGTATTAGCCCTTTACAACTTCTGGAAACAATATTCTTTATTCAAATCATGCTTTTAATTGAAGAAATCAGGCAGGACTTCCTTCTTTTCATCAAGTCTCTGCTTTATTCCAGAACACACTTCTTCAGCAGCTGGGAGTTGCCCCTTTCTCAGAAGGTCCATGGCCTCTTTACATCCATCCTCAAAGTTTGTCGGTGCTCTCAAGACTTCTCCTCATTTGGCAGCATAAAGCCACTTCCCAGGGAGACCCTGATGTCCCAGAATGCCTTAAAGTTTGGGAAAGGTGAGATCATTTTATTTTAGCTTGAAAGTCAGTCATCATCTTTATGAAATCGCCAGTATTGATTAGAAGAATAAGCAGAAAAATAAAGCAATAAAAATATTTCTCTAAGCTCTGCTTAAAGAGATCTTCAAGATGTATCTAAGCAAGAAGAAAAGGAATGTATGAACTTTCTGTCCTGTTGTCAGGTTTGTGGGCACGCTGAAGCAGAATGCCTTGCAAGGGACCCTTCCCAGTGATGCAGAAGATCTGAATGTTGAACATCTCCAGCTGCTGCTGCTTATTTTTCACAATTTTTCTGAGAGGGGCCGCAGGTCTATCATGATGCTCTGTATCCAGACAATTGTGGAGCTGACAGTGAACATGGACACCCAGCAAAGTTCTGTACCACTTATTGTGGCACGCCTGCTCTTGGTGTTTGACTATCTGCTCCATCAGTATTCCAAGGCCCCTGTGTACTTATTTGAACAGGTAAAACTTTGTGATTCTGTTCTGAAATGTAGTTCATTGCTCAGCAGAGATCTGTGACAGGCAATCATTTGGTGTGTTCTGATCTCTTTGGTTTTGTTACCAATCTTTCAGATTATAATAAGAGATTAACTACAATTGTTGATTCCTAATGGCAGGTTCAGTTAGAGCATACATTTGTGATGTAACTGCTGTCCTAATGAATCCTGCTAAGGACAGGGTGAAAGCCCTGCCTGCATCTTTCATGACTATTTTGGGTATTCAGACACCATTTCTGATACCTTGTATGCACTGTTCTTGCTTTAGCTTATCCCTGTTGAGTTATGGCACTGTTCTCATTAATGAGATGCTAGTATTTTGTGTGTTGCTTTTTCAGGAGTTGGAAACTTGTTAGGTAGGATCCAGGGCTTCTCTCAGAAGCTGAGAAAAGCGTGTTGTAGGAATGGGATTGTTTGTATCTTATGGCTCTTTGTTTTGTTATTGTGGTTCCCCTGCTTAGTGACTTAATGCTTTTCTACTTAGGTGCAATATAATTTGCTGACTCCACCCATTGGCTGGGTGAGTGGGTCCCAGGACAGTAGCAGACGAACCTCTGTCCCACTCTATCATGGTTTTAAGGAGGTGGAAGAAAACTGGACCAAACACTGCTCATCAGGTAAGAAGGAACACGTGAGGAGTTTTTTGTTTCAAGATTTGCTTTTGCAAATAAGTGAGAGCCATTCCTATGGCCTGGGTACATTTTCCTGCCTTTGACAGGCATACTTAGAACAGATAAAAATGCATGTAGTTATGCTTGAACGATTTTAGTAAACAAAATTATTGCTGTTTATCACCTTCCAGATGCAGTTCCACAGCCCAGGTTCTACTGCATCCTATCTCTAGAAGCTTCTGAAGATGACCTGAACCGTCTAGATAGCACGGTACTGGGATTTATATGTAGAAACCTTTCTGCAAGCTTTCAAAGGGCAGTGTTGGCTTGACAAGTGCCAGGGCAAACTGATGAGAAGGAAGGACCTGATGCAGTGGCTAGAGCAGGAATTTTATCCAAATGGAGAAAAGAGTAGTGACTGAGTAAGATAATGTGGGATTCTCTTTTTACACCAAGTTGTATGTCAGGGAAGTCCATTTGCAAATTCACATGTACTACTATGAAGCTGTGTTGGACAGCTTGTTGTAATGCATATGATTCAGTTATTTATGCTGCAAAGCAGAGTTCTATCATATCCACAGTTTACTTCTCAGTGCTGCAGAAACATCTGTGGCAAAGATATGGTAAGTAGGGTTACTTTCCCATCAGTTTGATCATATTCTTCCAGGATACCTGACAGAATTAACTTCCTGAAGTTACATTTTGCATAGTTTTGGTATGTGGGTGTTCTGAATACTTAACAGAAAGTATAAATAAATGCAGATGCAAAACAGTGATCGTGACTTGTAATCTCTTGCAGGTTTGTGAGGTCCTTTTCTCTAGGACTATGAAGTATGATGAGCTTTACACAGCGCTGACTTCACTACTTGCAGCAGGGTCACAGTTTGATACGCTCAGGAGAAAAGAGAACAAAAATGTCACTGCACTGGTAAGACTGTAGGTGTTGCTGTAATGTTGTCTGTGCTGAGGAGTAACAGGTTTTCAATCTTAGTGTTTTCAATGAAGTATTCAAAGTATTCTGGACAGAGTAATGGAGAACTTAAAAATCCTATGGCTAATATTTTTGGTGGTGGTATATTACTCAAGGATTTTTAATCCATAGCATGTTTTAGACTTACTGTTCCTCCCTGGTAATGCCAGTAGGTCTGCCTGGAATATGATGAGACAGAAAAATCTTGTGTAATCCTTCTTTTTCTTTTTTTTTTCTTTCTTGCTCCTCTTCCTTTTATGCTTCATTGCATAATATGACAGAAATTCAGTTCACCACATGTTCGCCCAGTTTAGCACATCTACATGAGTCTAGAGCCCTGTTGAGATAATTTCAACAGCTATACTGCTTGAAACTGTGATCTTCCTTTACTAATTTATCCAACCATGCTTTTAGGAAGCCTGTGCACTTCAGTACTACTTCTTGATACTGTGGCGGATACTGGGGATATTGCCTCCATCCAAAAACTACATGAATCAGTTGGCTACAAACACACCAGAGATGAGTGAATGTGATATTTTACACACCTTGCGCTGGTCTTCTCGCCTGCGAATCCCATCTTATGTCACATGGATCAAGGTTACAGTCTCATCTTCATTGGGCTGTTTTGTAATGTTGTTTATTAGTAAGAATGTCAGTTTCTTGTTCTTCTGTGCTTAGTGCATGTGGGATTTGTTGTGTGGGCATGGTGAGAAGTGGGAACTTGTCTGCATTTTTGAAGTGTTCTAGCTTGGTAGTTGGCAGAATGCTTAATTATAGAGCACTTTTAAAGTGTGTTTTTTTTTTTCTGGTGTCTGTAGGATCACCTTACCAAGCAGGGGATGAAAGCTGAACATGCTGCCTCTCTCATTGAATTGGCCTCCAACAAGTGCAGCTCAGTAAAATATGATGTGGAAATAGCAGAAGAATACTTTGCTCGACAGGTGAACTGATGCAAATGTAAATGTGCACGTGGAACATCTGTTCTTGTGGAATGATTTGCACTTACAGTTCCGTTCATTTGTATTTTAAGATATCTTCGTTTTGTGGCATCGATTGCACAACTATTCTCCAGCTGCATGAAGTTCCCAGCTTACAGTCCATTTACACCCTTGATGCTGCAATTTCCAAGATCCAGGTTTCTCTAGATGAGCACTTTACCAAGCTAGCTGCAGAAACTGATCCACATAAGTCTTCAGAGATGACCAAGAACCTCCTACCTGCTACACTGCAGCTTATTGACACTTATGCTACATTTACCAGGTACAACCCATGGCATCTCTGATAGAAATGATGTTTTCTTCTGTACACGAGGGTTCTTATTTTATTTGTTGTTTTGGTAGAGAGAGGTTGTAGTATATAGTCCAGTATAGTTACTTCAACTTAGATCCTTTAGACTGACCATTGTTTTTTAAAAGAAGACAAACTATTCAAGCTGTAATGTGGTCATTATTTTTAAGTAGCTTGATCTTTCAAGATTTTCTTGCAAGTTTGTAAAATCAGCTTTTCCTCCAAAGATGAAACCTCTTACCACTCTGTAGGACAGTGCTGCTTAAGGTTATTTCACTCTCATTATTGAGACTGTCAGAGACCATCAGAGAGAGGAGGAGGGTGTTAATTCTTAGATTAAGAGACTGAAGTCTTCTAAACTCTCATTAGCCCCTATGTAGAAGAAAGCAAAAGTAAATCAGCTTTTTCTTTTAAGCAGATGCTTTTGCTGGTAAGAAGCTTAGAGGAGATAAAAGCCTCGAACTCTCTTAGTGATATCACATGAAGTATGGGGCAGAACTTCAGAAGTTTGCTTTCTTATCTGTCACCATATTGACACATTTAGTTATGAAATGCAGAACTGCTTCCTTGAAGTGAATCCTTTCCCTCATGAATGCAGATCTTACTTGCTACGTAGCCTCTCTGAAGAGGGCTCCAGTGAGAACAAACCTTCTGAAGAGAAGCTACGAGGTTATGCTGCTGTCCTGGCCATTGGATCCAGCCGTTGCAAGTCCAATACGCTAGGTGAGCATCCTGCATAGTTCAGATTTCCTTTTGTGCACAGGTGAAGCTTTCTACAATGTTTTCAACATTCAACTTCAAAGCTGTGTGCTGGCTTATGTGCTCTTTTTCCTCTACCACTGTGTTCAGATCACTGTATTATCCTGTCAGCAGCAGATGGGGAAGTCTTTTCTTTTTAGTATTGTAGCAGCTGAAAAAGAGGGGCAAACCTTGGAAAAGTAACTAACTTGTGAGCTTATCTGGCTTATTGGAATGCTTTTATAGCCATGCTGGTGCTCCAATAGAATGGCACGAAAGCATATGGCCAACTGTGAAATATTAATGTGTTGAAGACAGCTGTGAATTAGTATTTTTGCCATGTCTCCCGTTGTTCTAATGAAGTTAAAGAAGCTGATGCAAACTTCAGGAATATTTTTGAGTGGTAGAAAAGCATAAGAGTGGCCTTCAGCAGGATAACAGGTCGAACTTAGCTGCAGTTGTGTCCTGTTTAACTCATGATCTAGTTTTAAACAGTTTTTAGAAGCATTCTGGTTTTCAACGGGACCCATGGTATTACACAGTGACTTACAATTCTGGATTGATTGCAGGTCCAATGCTTGTTCAGAACTTACCATCAACTGTGCAGACTTTATGTGACTCGTGGAACAACATTCATACCAATGAATTTCCAAACATTGGCTCGTGGGTGAGTCCAGCCTCATGGGTTGAGCCAACATAATCTTAACTCTGTAAATTAGTGGGAATGGCAAGTAGTCTGTCTTTCTGCTAAGCACAGATTGTTTTGATTTTCATGTGTTGTCTCAACCCTTAGCGCAACGCCTTTGCGAATGACACAATCCCTGCAGAAAGCTACATCAGTGCAGTTCAGGCTGCCCACCTTGGTACTCTCTGCAGCCAAAGTCTACCTCTTGCAGCTTCCCTAAAGCACACCCTTCTCTCCTTGGTCAGACTTACTGGGGATCTCATTGTGTAAGTGATGTTTTTTATATTGCATTCTTGCTTCTAGTCTTCTGAATGTCTGTCTTGATCAGACTGTTCTGTTAGAACACTTACTGAACTGGCTCTGTACTTCGAACTGAGCCTTAAGCTATGCTATATTCAGTGTGCAGTTCTGAATGAACAGCTTTTCAGTCTTGGTGTGGTATCTCCAAAAGGTACAGTCCTTGATAGGAACGCTTAGTCCTTTTGTTCAAGAGGCGCAAGACAGGGAAGTTTTTCACCCAGAGGGTGGTGAGGCACTGGAACAGGTTGCCCAAGGAGGCTGTGGATGCCCCATCCCTGCAGACATTCAAGGCCAGGCTGGATGTGGCTCTGGGCAACCTGGTTTGGTGGTTGATGACCCTGCACATAGCAGGGGGTTGGAACTGGGTGATCATTATGATCCTTTTCAACCCAGGCCATTCTATGATTCTGCGATTAGCTGAGGCCATATTGATCAAATCTGTTTGTGTCTTATTTTCATTCGTGTGATCTTTTCAAAGCATGAGAAAGAAGTGACATGAAAGAATTGTTTTTTCCAGGCATTTAACACTAAGATAATTGCAAACAAAATAATTGTCTACACTGCATATAATTACCTACCTTTTCTTTTCAAGCTGGTCAGATGATTTGAACCCACCACAGGTGATTCATTCCCTGTTGCCCCTCCTTTTGGAGACCAGCACGGAAAGTGTGGCAGAGATAAGCAGCAACTCCCTAGAAAGGATCTTGGGTCCTGCAGAATCAGATGAATTCCTGGCACGTGTTTATGAGAAGTTGATCACAGGGTGCTATAACATACTGGCCCATCACTCTGATCCAAACAGGTATTGGACTGTGTGGCTTCTAGTTCTCTTCCAATTAAGCTGTGTACAAAGAATTACTCCAGTATATTTAAAAATCAATGTAGTTTCTTCAGCAGCAAGACAGAGAGGCGAAAAATCAGCTTATTTTTATCTGTTGAAGACTATTGTACTTGTTGACTGAAAATGTAAGATACTTTATTCAGCTCACCAGAATTTTCAGCATTGCAGTTTAGGCAGCGTGGATTTTAATCATCTCTTCTAACTCTGGATGGATCACATATGTATCTGGATAGTTTTTTATTTAATCAAATAGAAAATTATGTAAATACAAGCACAAAATCAAAGCTGGAGATGCCGACCTAACTTGCTTTATATTCCTTTGTCTCGATTCTTGCTGTTTATAAGGATGGCTAATCCCTTCTTTATCATGGCCAACTAGCCAGATTTATGCTTCCCACCCCTTACTTGCTATGTATATAGAGAGAATAGGCTTGGTGCACAGATGTTGATTCTGCCCATCTGAAACATAAAACCATTAGGCATGATGATATTGCATCTTTTTAACACTGATCCTCTCTGGATGGAGAGTATTCAGAAGGAGATCTATTGAGCCTTCTGTTAGAGAATGTAAAAATAATTGGATTTTGCTTGCAGTATGTGTTGTGGAGTGAGGGTGAGCATAGTAGAGAATGGGTGGAGTAACTCTAAAAGAGACTTAAAGTATAAAAGAACAGCAAGTTAGAGGAATTTGTAACGCAAGGAGCTGGAAAGATGTAGATTATTCTAGATTTCTAAGCTACTGTGTAGATTGCCTACAGCGTGTGCCACTCTTTTTTCCTGATCATTTGGTGGATATATTGGTCTTTATGTGATGTTTGTTCATCAGTTGCTTTTCTCTTGTGTCTTGGAAGGAGATTTTCTTATAGCTAGTGGAAGGTTTGTTAGAATTGTGTTAGCAACGTTGGCTCTTATTTTGCTTATTGGCTCTCAGAATTATTGAAATTATTCTTATATATATTCTTACTAATATGTATTTTTTGACCTTCAGTGGCCTGGATGAGTCCATCTTGGAGGAATGCTTACAGCATTTGGAGAAACAACTGGAGAGCAGCCAAGCTCGAAAAGCCATGGAGGAATTCTTTTCAGAAAGGTAAAATCTGTGTGAAAGTTGTAAGCCAAACACTTCACTTCTTTTAGTTTGTCAGCTCTTCAGGAATGTTGATGCCTTTGTGCAGAACAATGCAGACCTGTGTAAGGACAGGACAGCCTTCAAGCAGTGCAGGAGGGTGAAAAGACTTAGGATTTTGTTATTCCAAGTAAAACATGAGCAAATCCTTGTAGTGATCGGCAGTGAAGGTCTAGTGAAATGAAAAGCATCAGGAGTTTTATGAGAGATGCTCTGTACTGTAAGACAGTGCAGTTTAAGTTGTGAAATCCCAGTTTCTCTCAGTCCCTTCCAGAGCAACAGATGGCTAATTGCAGGGATGAAGGTGGGCCATTGGCATAATTTAGGTTTATGAAGACTAATTGTGTTGGAAACTGCTAACACCGCAATGGTTCTGTGACGAGATATAAAGTGTTAAGTGGAGGAAAGTTTTTCCCTTATTGGAAAGCTGACTGATTTCTGGTTTGGGGCTATTTTGTAAAACTGGCTTTAATATTCACTCCTTTCATATAGTGGAGAATTGGTCCAGATCATGATGGCAACAGCCAATGAAAACCTCTCAGCAAAGTTCTGCAACAGAGTGCTGAAATTCTTCACCAAACTCTTCCAGTTAAGTAAGTGGTTGTGTTGAATATCCCTGTCGTGTCCTTGTCTGCCTACTGCTGTTGTTGGACTGGAGAGACTGCAGTAGAAAGGTGCTTGAAAGAAAAACTCTAAAAGGAATCGGAGTGACTTCTTCATTTTTAATGGTTTTGTATCACCTCTGTGTATTGCTCATTGCTTTCTCACTTCCTCTTTTAAGCTTCCCAAGTTTATTTGGCTCTTTTTCCTTTTAGTACTGGATAACAGCTGATTTTAGTGTTAGAAAAAGATGAAGATGATTTTTATCTGAGCTCTTGTAAGGGAATAAGTGAAGCATCCTGAAAAAAATTGCATTTACTTCTTATAGCTGATTGGTTTCCCTAAGTAGGAGAGAAAGCAAGTGCTTTGACCAGGTCCCCATTCCAAGTAAAGTTTTTATCCGAGTGAGACCATTAACAGAGGGAAATCCACCTTCAAACACATTCACAGGAGCATCTGTCACTCACTGTAGCTTTCTCCATCAGCTGAGAAGAGTCCCAACCCCAGCCTGCTGCGACTTTGTGGCTCCTTGGCTCAGCTGGCTTGTGTGGAGCCCGTACGTCTCCAGGCCTGGTTAACCAGGATGACCATGTCTCCACCCAAAGATTCAGACCAACTGGATGTTGTTCAAGAGAACAGGCAACTGCTACAACTCTTGACAACTTACATTGTTCGGGAAAACAGGTGAAGTACAGCTTTCGTCATTACTTTGTGCACTGTTGGTTTGTTTCAATCTGTAGATATGTGAATTAATTGAGTTACTGATTGCTTCCTTCTGTCAGATTTCAAATAAAATGATTAGGGCATAGCTGTTGCCTACGAGGGCATTGCTGGGTCAGTGTTCTTGCAATGTGGGCCTTTAGCTGCCCTTCCTGTAGGTGACGTGCAGCATCTGAAATCTTCTCCTTTCTTATTAGCCAAGTTGGAGAAGGCGTGTGCACTGTTCTGCTGAGTACTCTGATACCAATGGCAACGGAGATGTTGGCCAACGGTGATGGCACAGGCTTTCCTGAACTGATGGTTGTGATGGCAACTTTGGCTAGTGCAGGACAAGGTGCAGGACACCTCCAGCTTCATGGTGCTGCTGTTGATTGGCTAGGCAAATGGTAAGAGCAAACTGTATACTGCTATTTGCTTCAACTAAACTGTCTTTTTTTCTGATAATACAGGGACAGAAGTGCATATTTACTGATGCACACTCATTTTGTAGTTTGTTGTTTGGGATATAAGGTGTGTGAGACAGGCTAGGCTGTGTTCCCCTGCAACAAACAAACATGGTTTCATCATCTTTTCCACTCTTGATGGTTTAAGTAATCATTACATTGGTATGTTTCCTGTTGCTGAGCTAGAGCAAATTTGGTGCTTGAAGCTAAGATGGAAACTGAGTTTATACCTCCCAAAGGCCACTAGTTGTAATGATCTTCTCCATGTGTTTCAGCAAGAAATACCTGTCTCAAAAGAACGTCGTAGAAAAAATGAATGCTAACGTCATGCAAGGGAAGGTAAGGCACGTGGCTGTTGTTTTATTGGCAGAAATAAATCTCAGGCCATAGATTCATCAGCTCTCTTGTTCTTGTTGCATAGTGAGAATTTGAAAACAATTTGATAGGGGGTGTGTGTGTTATATTTTCCTGCTTTATAGTAACTGCTGTGGGATTTAAGTGTTGCCTCTCATTTTCATTCATCTCAATTTCATAGCATGTTACTATCCTGGAGTGTACGTGCCATATCGTCTCTTACCTGGCTGATGTCACTAATGCACTGAGCCAGAGCAGTGGACAAGGACCAAGTCATCTTTCTGTTGATGGCGAGGAACGGGCAATCGAGGTAGATTCAGATTGGGTAGAAGAGCTGGCAGTGGAAGAGGAAGACTCTCAAGCTGAAGATTCGGTAGGCAACAGGCACAGTTAATGCTGCAAATGAGCTAGGTGGTGCTAAAACTCACTGCTGTTAAAATATTCATGTAAATGTATGAGAAACACATTCTGTACCATCTGCCTTTGCTGTAGAAGTGCAGTTATAATACCTTACTAGAACGCATTTCTTCTTAATAGGATGAAGATTCTCTTTGTAATAAACTCTGTACCTTCACCATTACACAGAAAGAATTCATGAATCAACATTGGTAAGAATCTCTCAGAATTCCTGGTCAGAATTTCAGCCTGCTAGTTCTGGCCATTAATTAAAAAACAAATGCAGTCTGTGGAGCCTTCTGGAAGTACTATGCTTCATAACTCAACCAGCTTATTTTGTGCAGGTATCACTGTCACACTTGCAAGATGGTTGATGGGGTTGGTGTTTGCACTGTTTGTGCTAAAGTTTGTCACAAGGATCATGAGATTTCTTATGCCAAATACGGATCGTTCTTCTGTGACTGTGGAGCCAAGGAAGATGGCAGTTGCCTGGTAAAGTGTCTTGATTCCACTACCATTACAGCATGCACAAGTTAGCCTAAGCTGCACAGCTGATACTATCTTTTCTCATGTTTTCCACTAGCAGCAAAGTAACTTTAGATCAGAAAGGAACCTTTTGCTGGTACTTGGATGGGGAGTGGCTTGCAGGATACTGTTTTTTGAAAATTGCTGCTTTTTAAGAGCTTTGCATTCTGTTTCTTTGGAATTGCATTAGTCTTGTTGTTGTTACAGTCTGTATTCAATTTGTCAGTGATGAAAGCTAGTTTGGGCTTTTAACATTCCTATGTCATCCCCAGGCTTTGGTGAAGAGAACTCCTAGCAGTGGTATGAGCTCTACCATGAAGGAATCAGCCTTCCAGAGTGAGCCCAGAGTGCCCGAGAGTGTCATTCGACATGCAAGCACCTCTCCTGCAGAGAAGGCCAAGGTTACCATCAGTGAGGGGAAGGGCCCTGATGAAGAAAAACCCAAGAAGAGCAGCCTGTGTAGAAATGTTGAGGGCTGTCGAGAGGAATTACAATCCCAGGTATAGTTATCAGCTGGTTGTTAGAAGGAAAGTGGTTAGTGTAGAGGATCTTAAGCGAGCAGTATTGGTTATCAGCCAAGCTGCTTGATTTTTGTGGTCCTCTTTTTGATAGTAGAGATCACAGAAGCAATTTGAGGTTTTAAAAACTAGTTGAGATGCAGATCTTATGAATACCCAGCAGAAATATCTTGATCCTCACTTGCCATATCTCTTGTAGGCCAACTTCTCCTTTGCTCCTTTGGTGCTGGAGATGCTGAATTTCTTAATGGATGCAATTCAGATAAACTTCCAGCAAGCCTCAGCCATGGGGAGCAGCAGTCGTGCACAGCAGGCTCTCAATGAGCTGCATACGTTGGACAAGTCAGTAGAAATGACAGATCAGTTGATGGTATGATACTAAAGGGGTTATTCTGGGTAATTAAATTATGGGTCGCATTTAACGTTCAGTGATGCACTTTTTTATGCTTTCTTCATTGCTCAGGTCCCAACTCTTGGCTCCCAAGAGGGTGCTTTTGAGAACGTCCGCATGAACTACAGTGGTGATCAGGGCCAGACAATCCGGCAGCTGATCAGTGCACATGTGCTGAGACGTGTGGCAATGTGTGTGCTGTCATCCCCACATGGACGTCGGCAGCACCTGGCTGTGAGTCATGAAAAGGGCAAGGTGAGTGAGTAATGTCTTCTGTCAAGTATTGCGTGGCTTAGAACAACCACTTGCTCTTCAGAGAAAAGAATTCTTAGAGCAGAAATGGTAAAAAGCTCAGGGATGGCATCATAGAACTAGAATGGAGATAACTTTCTCTCTGAAATTCTAAATCTGGTTAAGGAAGTTCATTTCTTTTTGCAGATTACAGTCCTTCAGCTCTCGGCATTGCTGAAACAAGCAGACTCTAGCAAAAGAAAACTGACCCTCACACGCCTTGCATCTGCACCTGTTCCCTTTACTGTACTGAGCCTAACTGGGAATCCCTGCAAGGAGGACTACTTAGCTGTGTGTGGACTGAAAGTAAGTGCCTGACTAACTCTTTCCTAGGCAGTTGGAAACCTCATCTCAAAACCATCTGTAGATTTTTTTGGGGAACCTTGTCAGAGCCAGCTCCAAAGGTCTGTCATTAATTCTAGCTTATGAACCACTTACTAGATATATGAAGTAAAAAAGGCAGTATCTATATAAGTAATGTAATAAATGGGACAATGCCTCAAAATAATAATTATTTCTATATTTAGGCCAGATTTACTTGAAGACTGAAGTCAAGGTTTATCCATGTGGAACTTATTAGAACTAGTCTGTAACAGCTGGTGTGTTGTAACAAGGACTCACTTTTTGGTATTCTCCCAAGTTCAGATTCAGCTTTCACAGTGCCAGAACCCACAGAAGCCACAAATCTGCTATTTAGCTAAGAAACATCTGGAACAGAATATATATTTTTTAAACTGACTTTCATGTCACTTATGTTAAGTGCAGGAATTTTAGATTCTTAATGCGTGAACCATTATTGAAGTTGAAATGAATGCCAGCTTTTAACTGTTCTTGGCTTGAAACATACACAGGTATTTTGTTCTGATGCTTGACCAATTATTTTCATTACTCCAGGACTGCCACGTGTTAACATTCAGCAGCTCTGGATCAGTTTCTGACCATTTGGTACTTCATCCCCAACTGGCCACTGGAAATTTCATCATTAAAGCTGTGTGGCTGCCAGGATCCCAAACAGAGCTTGCTATTGTGACTGCAGACTTTGTGAAGGTATGTTTGCTCATAAGCTACTGATGATTTGTGATAGTCTGTTTCAGACTTAAAGTCTGGATCTCTGCAGACTTGCATGCAGAGGAGTTATTTTCATAGTTAGAAATAAATTGGAAATGTAAGGTGCTACTGCAAGAAAAGGCAAAACCAAATAACTCAAAGAACAGAAAAATGAAATGTGCCAGGCGTTCCCTGTTCTTGACTTTTGTCTATTTGTGCTGTGAAAAGAAAAAGACTGTTTAGTTTCACAGTGGTTGACTCTTTTCTTAATTCTCCCCACAGATTTACGATCTCTCTGTGGATGCCTTGAGCCCAACATTCTATTTCCTTCTACCAAGTTCCAAAATCAGGGATGTCACTTTCCTCTTCAATGAGGAGGGAAAGAACATAATAGTGATCATGTCTTCTGCTGGGTACATCTATACACAGCTCATGGAGGAGGCAAGCAGTGCCCAGCATGGTCCATTCTATGTCACCAACGTGCTTGAAGTCAATCACGAGGACCTAAAGGTACTGATGACTTCTCTTTCTTGTAGAATAGGCACAGTGACTTCTCATATTTTTAGTCTTACAGTCAAAGGCAGAAGTTTCCTTTCCTTTTATTCCCTTTTTAAAGCTCGCTTATCTAGATCAGTGAGCTTGCCATTCTTCTGAGGAGAGAAATATCCTTGCAGCGAAAGGGAGTGGGGGTAAAAATTAAACCCCTTGATCCTTTCATCTAGAAAATGTAGCATGTTCTTCCATGGCTCCCTCTGAAGTTATGCCCAGCAGGATTTCTCAGCAGGGAGATGTCTTGAGAGCAGTGCTGTTCACAGAGATGCATTTCAAAGGTGTGGCAGCAAATGAAGTTATTGACCATTGCTGGAGCTGCATAGGTGGAATGAGCCTTTGTTTCTGTTCCATAGCAGCTCTGTATTCTTGGGGCGTGCTATGCATGCAGGTGACTTTAAAATCCATGCACATTTTGCTCAGTGCTTTTCCTCCAGCCTGCATTTCTGAATCAGGGAAATAGATGAGAAGAAGGCCTGCAGAACAGCTCTATTATGAGCTGGGAACATGGGGAGTGCTCTATGTGACACTGTCATACAACATTCAAGCACGCTGTAGCTGAGGGCACTACCTACAGTATGCAGTCTCAGAATCCCTTTTGGAAGTCTTTGAAGTATCTGGTGGATGAGTTCATCAGGGAATTTAGCTTAGAAAATGTCATTTTGGACTTATTTTCCCTCACGGGTGGGGAGGGAGTGGTGGAAAGGCTTGTGGAATAATTTGATCAGTTGAGAAACTTAAAAGCCTGACTGCTTGTGAGTGTTTCAGAGGATGCACATTTATCTTGGATGTCCTTCTTTCTCTCATCCTACAGGACAGCAATGGCCAGGTAGCAGGAGGTGGTGTGTCAGTGTATTACTCCCATGTCCTACAGATGTTGTTCTTCAGTTACTGTCAAGGCAAATCCTTTGCAGCTACCATCAGCCGGGCCAGTCTGGAAGTGCAGCGGCTATTCCCAATTAATGTAAAGAGGTGAGACTCAGGTGCAAAGCCCCCTTGAAGTTTTTCTGTTGATTTATTAGTAATAAATATTACTGATTAACAACCCAGTCCCAAATAGCCAAAGCCTGTATTGAAGTTCCTCTTTTTGACTGATGTTTTTTTGTTACTTTTAATGTTATTTCTGGCCTAATATCAGGATGAATTGAAACCAGAGCTGACTGTTTCAGTGGTGGGATGCATATGCATCTCTTCCCACTAGGATTTCACAGCAGAAAGGTGGTTTCAGAGCAGCCTTACTGCACTGTGTGGAGCTGCTTCTGGTGCAGCAGCTGGAACTGATGGGATTACCCACCCTCACGGAGGCTGCAGAGCAGGAAGCCTTTGTTTCCTTTCGGCACCAGTACTGCAGTGGACCTTGTGCATTGTGCATATTAAGGCTTATTTTCAGGCTCCCTCGAGGGAAACCAATCTCTTATGCTATGAATGTGGCAAGAAAAAAGCTGTTCTGTCATCTGCTCTGACAATTGGAGCTGGGCATTTCAGCCACAGGCTCATTGCTGGCTTGACACAAAGCCACTATCCTGAGTAGGCCCTGTGGAAGGGTCACGTTCCAAGAACTCTCTGTCCTCAGTTAAGTTTAGCTTAGTGGGTTTTTTTTTTTGCCTTTTTTATTATTTTCAACCCGTGGACGGAGTCACACATTCTTCTTGCTTAGTGCCATTGAGTGTGCTGAAACATGGTACTGTGTATCCATGTGAATTTTAACCTACGTGCCAGCTTCCTGTGCTCAGACATAGCAATATGTTGCTACCCCTAATGGTAGCCTGATGACAGGAGCTTGTGCTTGAAAAAGAAAGCTGAAAACTATTTTAAAATTACTGTCTAGGCTTTAGTCATATAATTTTACTAGGTAAGAGTGTTTCCTTGAGTTCTCATAGTACAGATCAGGGCTGTGTGTTGAGATGCTCGTGTCTTCTGCTTGCTTTAGTTTTGCAGTATCACAGAATGGCAGGGATTAAGAAGGGATCTCAAGATATCATCGAGTCCAATCCCCCTGCTAAAGCAGGTACCCTACAGTAGGTTGCACAGGTAGACGTCCAGAACTTTAATCTCAGGTCTCTCATCTATGAATCAGGCACATGGTGTTCCTGGCTGTTCAGTGATATGAATTCCTGCAGTGGAGGAAGCTTTAATTGGTCTAATGCTCGTGAATTTTTGTGTATTTTCACTTGTTGCTTTTTAAATCAATATCATTCTGTCCTTCATCTCTTGTAGTTCAAATGGTGGGAGTAAAACTTCGCCAGCGCTGTGCCAGTGGTCTGAAGTCATGAACCATCCTGGCTTGGTGTGCTGTGTTCAGCAAACCACAGGTGTCCCACTGGTGGTGATGGTGAAGCCAGACACCTTTCTTATCCAGGAGATTAAAACCTTGCCAGCCAAAGCAAAGGTCTGTGAAGATTCTGTATATTTTGGCCCTTCAGATGTAGTCTCTTCTTTCCAATAACAAGATCTCGTTTTGGCAGCCTTTTAATCCAATATGTTTGTTTCTTCAAGCAGCAGTTACCAGGTCATTTCCTTGACTTCCATTGTCTGCATTCACAGATTCAGGACATGGTGGCCATCCGCCACACAGCCTGCAATGAGCAGCAGAGAACTACTATGATCCTCCTGTGTGAAGATGGCAGCCTGAGGATCTACATGGCCAATGTAGAGAACACCTCCTACTGGCTCCAGCCCTCCCTGCAGCCTAGCAGTGTCATCAGCATCATGAAGCCTGTCCGCAAGCGCAAGGCAGCTGCTATCAGTAAGGGATTTCTCCTGTACCTCATGCAAGCTAGCAGTGGCAAATGCAAACATGAAGATTGATCAACATCATGTAGATACTTAAGGCATTCACTTCTGACAGTTATCAGTTTATCTCAGGGCTAAGTACTGGTCTGGGTGAAGTCTTTCTATAGATCTGTGTAACAGTGCATAGCTATCTGGCTAGCGTGGGTGTTTCCAGAGGAGCAGAGCTCTTCTTGCAAGTTGTTTTACCGTCGATTTGCCTCTTGACAATATTTCATGTCAAAAATATTGATCTTATCTCTTTTAGCAACTCGCACATCCAGCCAAGTGAACTTTCCTATTGACTTCTTTGAACACAACCAGCAACTCACAGATGTGGAGTTTGGAGGCAATGATCTGCTGCAAGTCTACAATGCTCAGCAGATAAAGCACCGGCTCAATTCCACTGGCATGTATGTGGCCAACACAAAGGTAAATGGGGCACTTTGGGCATTCCATTGGGCTTCCAGGTGATGCTCTTGTCCTGAATGATGGTACTCCTTTGTGATTTGTCTTCTGCAGCCTGGAGGTTTCACCATTGAAGTTACAAACAATAACAGCACGATGGTGATGACAGGCATGCGGATCCAGATAGGCACACAAGCAATAGAGAGAGCACCCTCATACCTGGAGATATTTGGTCGCACTATGCAGCTGAATCTGACCAGAGCTCGTTGGTTTGACTTCCCTTTCACTCGTGAGGAAGCCTTGCAAGCAGACAAAAAGCTAACCTTCTTCAGTAAGTCTTTGTTAATTGCTTTGCCTGCCTGTTGATTTTGTTTGGTTATGTTGAAGTTACTTCAGCTCACAGTAAGGAGTTTCCACAAGTTGTTCGTTTGACCTGACCACAGAAACAGTTTGAAGGGCAGATCATGCACACAATAGCTGTTTCTTTACAGCCTGGTAGGTGAATGTGCAGTAGCCCAACTGAAGAATTTTGGGTGGAGGTAATACGGAAGGGAAGTAACCTCGACAAGGAGATGAAACTGTTAGTATGGCATACGTTCATGCAGCTTATTTTGTTAGTCATTAAACAAATTTCTCTCCTCACCACAGTTGGGGCTTCTGTGGATCCTGCTGGAGTCACGATGTTGGATTCCATAAAAATTTATGGCAAAACCAAAGAGCAGTTTGGATGGCCTGATGAGCCCCCTGAGGATTTCCCATCTGCTTCCGTGAGCAATGTTTGTCCCCCAAACCTGAATCAAGGGAATGGTACTGGAGACACAGAGTCAGCTACCCCTGCTGCTGCCAGTGGGACTGTCCTGGAGAGGTATCTCTGCAGTCTTACTTGTATTGCTCCTCGTAAATGAATAGTAGCTCTAGAAGGCTCCTAGGCATGTTTGTGTGCCTTTCAAAACTTGGAGAACTTAGGGAATTAGTGCAGTGTTCTCACTGCCATACCAAATAACAAGTGAGAAGTTGATGGTTCTAAGGAAAGTGTTGTGCTCTCTTGATTTATCTGGTGAGTTAAAGGGAGAGTTCTGTGTGCATGCTTCATGTTGCTAAATTAGTTTGCTGTAGGAGTCTTGAAGGTCTGAAGTAGATTTCTGCTTTCTTTGGTGCATTTTCTCAAGTTAGTCCTCGTCTATTCTCTGGAGCTCACCAAGTTTAGGCCTCTCTGAAGTTGAGTTTGAAAGTATATTTTTTGTGTGACCTTGCTTAGAGTGCTTTCCAGCAGCTTATCTTAAGAATCTGTATATTGCAGACCTAACTGCAGGGGAGAAAGTGTTGATTCCCCCTCCAGTACCCCTACTGAGACTCATGGGGTGATCTGGGGATATACTGGGCAGAAGAAATAGAACTTTTTTGATGTCCATCCCATTTTCTTTGAGCTTATACAGTCTGTGCTATATAGTCTGGCAAGTTAGCAAGGACAAGAGGTAAAAGGTCAGAGGAGAATTAATACTCCTGAAAATTTGGTGTTCTAAGGTGTACACTGCTTGACTTTGAGCAAGTCACAGCTAATTGTCTTACTGACATTCTCACATAAAAGTTCAGGACTTGAAGTACCAGTAGCATCCAAGTGAACGACCTGTTTGGACACTGATTGCTGTCCTTTAATGTTTTATCTTGGGATTTTTTTTTCCTGCGTGTAATTTCTCTTTTCTTCCCCCCTCTGCTGTGACATCTCCACCAGATGTCTCTCTCTGCACAGACATGCCTTCTGATTTCCCAAAGCAGTGGGATTAGATCCTAAAAATTTGGAACCAAAAGAAATGATTCCTTTTATTTTTACATACGAGTTACAGAACGCAGCACGGTTACCTCACAAAGGGCCTCTTGGGCAGGAACAGCTAAGACAGCTTTTCTATCAGAACTTCAGTGCCTGTACTTCAGATTTAACCTCCAGTTGTGCTTTAAGCAGTGTGCTTGGCTTCTCTGTGCTAGGTGGCCTGGATCTCCTCTATCTGTTGTGCTGTTAGGCAAGTGTCTGCTGCCCAAACAGAACGAGTCATGCTTAGATTGACTGTATATATATCGCTCTCCCAGCTTCCTGATTTCCCCATTTAATTTGCCTTTTGCTTAGAATGTGTTGTAGGGAGTTTTTCTGTGAGCTTTACACATTATTATTATTTTTTTTTTTTTTCCTTTTTCTTTGCTCCCCCAAAGTTCTGAAACTGAGTCCCTAACCACCCTGGACCGGTTAGTATGCCATCCTTTTCTCTGCACGAATGAGTGTGTGTCAGAGACAGAACACATGGTGTGGCTTTTGTTGACTGTTGATTTTCTGTTTTCCAAGTGACATTCGCTTCTTTACATTCTGATCATTGCATGGCAGATGATTTAGCAAAATGTAAAGATGAGGCGGTTTGCGGATTTTTGCTGCATACAGCTTGACTGCTGCTTGTTGGACAGATTCCTTACTGCTTCGTCCCTCCTTATGCTTTTTTCTCTCACTTCTCTTGCCCTGATGGCTTTATGGCTGCGGGTGTGGGAAATCAATGTTACTTATCACCTCCAGACCTCAGAATTGTTGTTCCTTCTACCTCGTATCCAATCCTATGCTGTTATTTCCCCCCTTAACGCTGTCTCATCCCTCCCTTTTCCTATACTCTTGCACTGCTCCTGGTGTGCCAGGTGGCACTTCAGCTAGTTCTACTTCAAGGCATGAAAGGGTGCTGCAGGGGAGGGTCAGCACTTTGCTGCAAAGGTGTAAATAAGGTTTTCCTTGGGGCAAGTATTTTACCAGCCTGCTTTATTGCTGTCAAAACTTCAGCAGCTCTCAGGCGGGTCATACCCAGTTAATTTTCCTCCGGAGTATTTTCTGCTGAAACTCCAAATTGGAAAGAGCAACCTGTGTGAAAATAGCAAGCAAATAGAATCTTGCTCCCTTAGAAAAGTCGGTTACGCTTTTTCCCATGTGTCATACCAACCCTTGATCTGCAGTCATATGTACGTCTGTGGGCCATGGTGAATTGGTACTGTCAAGACAATCCAAGTTATCCCTGCTGCAGGCTGCGTAAGGAAATGTTTTATCCTCTTTGGTAGAGAAAAGCCCCTGTCTTTCAGCTGTGGATTATTAAAGCAGTCCTAAGTTTGTCTGTGAGCGTGAGCCAGGTTTAACTCTGGTCTGTAACACAATGAAATGATATGCATGGTGCCTGTGGCAGGTTTTATCATGCTTTGATTTTGTACTTGGCATTCGTTAGCTGTCTCTGAGCTACTCATGACTGTAGCCCGCATAAAGCAAAGTGCTAAGGAGAGAGAAGGGTTGCTGTACTCAAGCCTGCTTTCCTTTCTCCCTCCAGGCTAGTAGTGAGTTCTTTAGAAGCACTGGAAAGCTGCTTTGCTGTAGGACCAGTCAACGAGAAGGCAAGTAACTTTCTGAATACATTCTTCTGAGATGGGGGAGGAGGGGTGAGATCAGCAGCACCTCCTGCAGCCCCCCGGGGGCCTGATAGGAGGGAGCTGCATCCGTTTTGCTCACAGCACTGATCTGAAAGTTGACTTAGTGAAAAGCATTTGAAACTAGTTTAGAATGACAATTGGCATTTGCATTTATTGCTGGTGGGATTTTTGTGTTGTAGAGTGACCTCGTTTACAAAAACAAGGGGGTAGAAGCCCATCAATCTGAAGAGGACTTTTCTTGTGTAGGCATGTGAAATGTTCTTTAAATGTCAAATAATACATTGAGGGAATATCAAAACTGTGTTGCAGGGAGGTAGGAACTTGCAGAGAAATAGGAATCATGCATCACCTTGATGGTTAGTGAACTGAAGAATGTTTTTGTCTGTTCTTGAAAACAGGAGAAAAATAAGGCGGCTGCTCAGGAACTGGCTACCATGCTGCTGTCCATGCCTGCTCCTTCCAGTGTCCAGCAGCAAACCAAGAGCCTCTTGGCCAGCTTGCACACCAGTCGCTCAGCATACCATAACCATAAGGTAACATGGTTCGAAGATTTCAGCATCTTCTGTCTACTTGCTAGCTTATGGTAGAGGTGCAGCTGGCCCTCAAGCACCTTTTCCTTGCAGTGTAGTGCTGTGGACTAATTTTCCTTTAGATCCTGCTGTCTGCCATGCTGATACAGTGTTTCCTCAGAGCTTCACTAGCTAAGATGCTCTTTGAAAATTTTGTGGAGTAATATCTGCTAATCAAGACAAATCAGGATCTTGAAACGCGGGTTTGTTTGTGAACTGTGTAGCTCAAGATTTCCATTTCCCTATGCATCTGGCTTGGGTGATAGGAAAATACTAGGGTAGATAGTGGTTAGGATACATGCTGACATAGTTGCAGTAAATGCATAGAAGCCTGCAGATAGCCTTTGCTAACAACTTCAGTGGTTATGGTTTTACAGCGGTCTTCCTGTCCACATTTAAGCACAAGGGAAAGAAAAAATGGGTTCTCCAACCAGATTTTTTTTTTTCTTACTGTTGCTGGGTGACCTTTATAATACTAGTTGTCATTTCTAGATGACACTGGCCAAGAAAATCAAAGCAAATTTCCTTGTGAGCTACCCTACAGTTGTGTTTCAGCTGTTTTGCTCTTCTGCTGTTCACTGATTCTCTTTACCAATGTTATTGTTCACTTTCCAGGATCAAGCATTGCTCAGTAAAGCCATTCAGTATTTGAGTTCCTCAACCAAAGAAGGAAAGGACCTTGATCCTGAAGTTTTTCAGAGGTTGGTCATCACTGCTCGATCCATTGCTATTATGAGACCCAACAATCTGGTCCATTATACGGAGTCGAAGCTGTCACAGTTGGAAACAGGTAGAGAAG
Organism: Chrysolophus pictus; assembly: GCA_037305975.1. NCBI lineage: Eukaryota > Metazoa > Chordata > Aves > Galliformes > Phasianidae > Chrysolophus > Chrysolophus pictus. The sequence goes on along the minus strand of CM074596.1, from coordinate 4,622,340 downwards.
TCTGGATTTTCTCTAGCTGTCTTTTAGGCTAACTCAAAACGTTTTGTGGTATGTGGTTCAGTGTGATGGGGCCGTGTTTGAACTGTGATAGGCCTGAGATGGTCCTTGAAATGAGGACATCAGACACTCTAGCAAAGGCCTTTTTCAAGTAAACTTGATGTTTCCCTGCTTGTTAATACTTTTCCTTGCACAAGTCTGACAGCTGTTCTTCCAACTGCACAGAGAGTGAAGAAGGGCAAGAGGCTCAGAAACACAGCGAAGGGGAGGGCTGCACCTTTATTACCCAGCTGGTAAACCACTTCTGGAAGCTACATGCATCGAAGCCCAAAAATGCCTTCCTTGCTCCTGCCTGCTTGCCAGGTGTGCTAACTCTTCATTTGCCATAGACAAGCTTGTGTATTTTGGTCTATTTTAAGCTTGTGAACAGAGAAAATGATTTATTCCAAACTTGTCTTAAGCTGCTAATGTTGCCACACATTTTCTGAGGCATGTCTGTAAATTCTACACTAACACTTTTGTTAAAAATACATGTATAATCTAGTAAAAAGGAACTGATGATTGGTTTGTTCATAATTGGTTATGCTGCTATTAGGATATTCAGTGGTGTATGGCATGTTCAATATTCCAAATACCCTACAGAGGTGGTGTGTAACCTCATTTTGGATTTAAACTTCAGGATTTTTGTTGACACAATCATTGTGCCTTAAAGTCTGCAAATAATAGATGCGTCCTGCAGTGTCGTGTTCTGTGCTGAAATGGAAAGGGAGTTGATTCCAGGCCTGCTTTTATTCCTCCTTAGGTCTGACTCACGTTGAGGCCACAGTCAATGCTTTGGTGGATATTATCCATGGATACTGCACGTGTGAACTGGATTGTATCCATACAGCATCCAAGATCTACATGCAGATGTTACTCTGCCCAGTATGTAGTCTGCTCTGCTCTCTATCAGCCTATACTGCAAGTGACACAAAGAGAGTTATGTACAGGTGCAGTGGTAAGATGAGGCTGTACAAAATAGAGACATGCAGCCAAAAACATGGAGCTAGAAGTGAATGAAGGAGAAATGTCTCTCATTGTGTTTTAATAATGTTTGTCACATACTGCTTGTGTAATGATAAGTATTGCTTTATGGCTGCTGGGGAAGACAGGGAGTTCAGAAGTTAGGCAGTGATGTAAGCCTTGTGTGAATCATGACCAGCAGAGAGTCATAAGCGTATTTCCCATCTTTCCACATAATGTGAGTAAGCACATGAAGCTTAAGAAGTTTAATGGTTAACTATTAACCCTTTAGGATCCTGCAGTGAGCTTTTCTTGCAAACAAGCTTTGATCAGAGTGCTGAGACCAAGGAACAAGAGGAGACATGTGACCTTGCCATCCTCCCCTCGCAGCAATACTCCTATGGGTATGCAAAATCTGTTCCTCTTTCCTTTAAATGAGCATGACCTACTTTATCTGTCACAAAAGATGCACACACACACACACACACACACACACAAAAGTCTTTTAACAGGACAAAACTAGTTTTTCTTATTTCCTTTCTTCCTTCTCTCTTTCCCCACTAAAAACCGTTGGGAATTAATTTGAATTAATCCTTTGCAATGCAGGAGATAAAGATGATGATGATGACGACGATGCAGAAGACAAGCTGCAGAGCTCTGGGATAGCAAATGGTGAACATATCCGTCAGGAAAGCCAGGAGCAAAGTGAAGTTGATCATGGTGACTTTGAAATGGTGGTAAGTCCAGAGTGCTTCTCTTTGGAATCTGTTAAGTGCTTGGGTTTAGTTTAGTGTATGATGAATTGATACTTACTGTTCCATTAGCTGATGGTGGTTTGACAAAGGCTCACTCACTGTGTTCCTTTTCCACAGTCTGAATCAATGGTTCTGGAGACTTCTGAAAATGTGAACAATGGGAACCCTTCTCCCCTGGAGGCTCTTCTGGCTGGAGCAGAGGGATTCCCTCCAATGCTGGATATCCCTCCAGATGCAGATGATGAAACCATGGTGGAATTGGCTATTGCCCTGAGCCTGCAACAGGATCAGCAAGGTAAGATGTCAACATTGCTGTTACTCAAAAAGGGAAACAGCATATGAGGAAACTGAGAAGGAAGCAGAGCAGAAGCTGTTGATGTGACCACCATCAAAGCAAAGGTAGTGGAACAATGAAATGCACATAGAAGGCCAGAGTTAATGTAATTTGTATGTAGGAAGGTATTCATCATTTGTTTTCTTCTTGCAGGTAGCAGCAGCAGTGCACTTGGACTGCAGAGCTTGGGACTGTCTGGCCAAGCACCCAGCTCTTCTTCTCTTGATGCTGGAACACTCTCGGATACAACAGCATCAGGTAACTGTTCACTGCAAGGAATCAAGTTGTTTGTTTTTTTTAATTTCAAGCTAAATAATGATTTTTAGATTGTTAGCAAATGACGTTTGAAGAATGAATCCTTATTATTGGCTTCATGTATCTTTAATAGTTTATACAGGATCTTTTCTTGCTTTGGAGGACCTTCCTTATGCACATCTGAGGAAGTGTTTTCCTCCTCTTAAAATAAAGCAGACAAAGTAAATCATATACAGTATTTTCTTTGCATGTAAAGCAGACAGACGTTGCCCTTCAAGTTATTGATGTGGTAGACCATTTCATAGTATGGTTTCACTCTTGGGGTATCTCCCCTGCAGTGCTTTTAGCAGGCTTAAATGCACTGATGGACAGTCCAAATTCCTTTTGGATTTGTAGTTGAAAATTAAGAGACAAATCTTAGTGGCTTTTCTTTTATACTGTATACTTCTTTTGCAGTTATATTAAGACAGTGTTTTTACTTGTAACAGCTCTCTTTATTCTTTTAGCTCCAGCATCTGATGATGAAGGCAGCACAGCTGCAACAGATGGCTCAACTCTTCGGACTTCACCTGCTGATCATGGTGGAAGTGTGGGCTCTGAGAGTGGTGGCAGTGCTGTGGACTCAGTGGCTGGTGAGCACAGTGGTGAGTATCTGTTGCTGGAACTGTGTTTGTGTATGTGATTTCTACAGTAAGAAGAATTACCAGGAGTGTGTGGGATGAGAAATCCCTGGAAGAGAAGAAATCTGTTCTAGATTGATGATGCAATGCATCATTTTGTGATTACTATCAAAGTGCCCTACAGAGTGTGAATATTTTCTCACTCTTGTGGTTCTCTGGAAATGTGGAATGGTAATTTTTGCTGATCTGTAATAAAATACACAGTGAAGTAGCCTAAAATGAGAATAAAAGAATGCCTTAAAATACAGGGTAAGTTTAAGGAGGATTAAGGTAATTTCCTCCCCTTTGTTTGAGATTGATACCCTGATAAAACTGATTGGAAAAATAAATTAATGATTTATTTAAAGGCTGCAAACAGACTTCTGTGAACAATTGCATTCATGCTGCCTATCCTGTACACCCTTCTTCTAACCCACCTTAAACTTACTGCTGTGGAACCAGTTCAGTTTGTGCCACCAAGATGAGGCTGGTGAACAAAGCACTGCTGAGGGTGTTGTGTTGCATCTGTGGAAGTGCTGCTCTTTTAACCTTTTGAAAGTAATCACAGACACTGCTTAGAACCATAATTCCATAGGGTAGTGCTGTGGTTGCTGTGAAGAGGGCAAGATGCATATTCAGTTGTGCTGACATTTTTCCCTTTTTTTTTTCCTTGTTGTTTTTCAGTGTCTGGCCGTAGCAGTGCCTATGGGGACACAACAGCTGAGGGCCATCCTGCTGGACCAGGCAGTGTCAGCTCCAGCACAGGTGCAATCAGCACAACCACAGGCCAGCAAGAGGGAGATGGCTCAGAAGGCGAGGGGGAGGCAGAGGGAGATGTCCACACCAGCAACAGGCAAGGAGCTTTGTTTTCCTGGTCATAAGTCATTCTTCTGCTCTGCAGTGTCATAGTTTATAGAGGAGTTATGTGTTGGTAATCTTGTTGGTGTAGTATTTCCTTCAGTATGTCTGAAAATGCTTCATATTTGCTTGCTGCTTTCTGACTTCTCAGGCTGCACATGGTCCGACTGATGTTGCTGGAGAGGCTGCTGCAGAACTTACCTCAGCTGAGGAATGTTGGGGGAGTCCGGGCCATCCCTTACATGCAGGTAACTGAGGAAGGCTCAGATTTTAAGCCTTAGTCAGAAAGTTAATCACTGCCACTAATGCCAGGTTTTTGTTTGCACATGCTTTTAACCTTTTCTCTTTCTTTTCCCAGTCACAATGTGTGAGTCCTTTTCTGAAATGTTCAACCTGTTGCACTGTATTCCTTACCCAAAGAGTTAAGACGTGTGCTCTTTCTCAATCTTGTATGACTGTTGAATGATGACCCTAAGTTCTGAAGTCCTTCAACTCTTATTTATCTGGGAGAGTCTTTCACATTTATACTGAATATTCCGATGGAGGTGTCATGATGCAGGGAGAATTTGGGAAAAAGCATAAATTAATTAAGATACAAGTTACAGAAGTTTTGTAAAAGATTGTATCTATTTTGAAAACAGGTCTTCTGTTCATTCTATGACTTCTATTTCCAGGTTATTCTGATGCTCACAACAGACTTGGATGGAGATGATGAGAAGGACAAGGGAGCTTTAGATAACCTCCTGTCCCAGCTGATTGCAGAACTGTGCATGGAGAAAAAGGCAAGCTGTAGTACAGGCAGTCTTGATTTGCTCCTTCTAGACAGGTTTTCTTCTCATGGAGGAGTTGGGTGCATGGGAATCATAGCAATAGATTGCTGTATGGGTATGTTCAGACACTTAATCTTACATAATGTATGAAATAACTCACTGTTACCTAATTCCAGCATCAACAAGTGAGCATGAAAACTTGCCTGACTTGAATTCAACAATTAAAACGGGGATGATTGATCAGTGATGTGTAACTGACATATGGACATGTCTAACTGTTCTCTGACACTCAGGCCACTGTCTGCTCTTATACTGAGGAATTCAGACTGCTTTTTTTATTGTTATTGCTTGAGCTTAGATAAGAAACACTTTGTGAGGGTCAGAGCACTGACACATTAGAATAAGGACATGATGCTCAGCTCTGTAAGTAAGCCAGCTCTCTCTTTGCAGGATGTGTCTAAGAAAAATGAACGCTCTCCTGTGAATGAAGTGCACCTGGTGGTAATGAGGCTGCTTAGTGTGTTCATGTCCAGAACGAAGTCAGGATCAAAGTCTTCTATTTGTGAGGTATGTTCTTCAGGGTGCTTTTCAGGGATGGGATGCAGCTGGGGAGCTTTTCTTCATCAGAGATGGTATAAAAGGTGCATGTAGATGGTGTAAAGCTGAAAAACAGTTTAAAATACTTTGCAAAAACAGTGTTACTTAATTCTTACCAAAAAGGATCTTTGCTGAAAATCAGAACACAGGAAACCAACATAAGAAGATGACTGGAATAATTTGTTTTGTGCGCAGTTTCTGGCTGAGCTGAGGGCAGGAGATTATTAAGGTTATTTAAAATGCTCTAGCAGATTTGTCGTTGCATCTTACCGGCACTGAAGGGGTTAAAAAGGATTTGTAATGTGATTATTGGAAAGCAATATGCTGCTGTGTCAACGTAAAAGTCGCTAAGAGGATTCCTTAGATATTTGTTGCTAAAAGGTACAGTAATAAGGCATAAAAAGCAGTATGTGTGGTGGGAAGGAGATTAATAAAAAAGCATAGAGGTTAAAAAATTTAGTCTGAACTGCATCAAATTTTAATGAGCTTATGAGCTGTGGGGTTTGTTTGGATTTACAGGGCTGCTTTAATAGTTTTATTTACAGTAGCTTTTTCTCCAGCCTTTGTTATTCACTTGAGCTTCCCACAGAAATCAAAGCTCATCGTCTTGCAGAATGCAGGTGGAGCAATACCTGGGTGGAGCAGAGCCTCTGAGCAGCATCTGCAACAGGGACTCTTTCTCTACCAGAATTCACCCCCAGCTGGCCAAATCCCAGATAAACAAATAGAAATCCCAACTTAAAGAAGAAAAAAATTAAAAATGAAGAAGAGAGAGGAGGAAAAAAAAAAAAGCCCTAGTCGTCTAATCCATAGCACAGTGGCCTCTGGCACATGTGTCGAGGGGAGATTAGACTTAAGAAGAGATTTTATTTGTTTTCCTTTACTAAGCGCTTGTTCAAAAGAGTCTCTGTAAATATTTGAGTTGCTTTTCATAAACAAAATAACAACAACAACAAAAAAAACCCAAACCCAACCTCAAACAAACCCCAAACTTAAAAGCTGCCTGTAAAGTTTTTGAAAAAACAACAACGCAACCTTCCTGTCTTACCCATAGTGTCAGCACATGCTGTCTGATTGTCACTGCTCAGGTGCTCTGGTAATCCTTCTCCTCTTCCTTTCAGTCTTCCTCCCTCATCTCCAGTGCCACTGCTGCTGCACTGTTGAGCTCTGGTGCTGTTGACTACTGTCTGCACGTGCTGAAGTCTTTGCTGGAGTACTGGAAAAGCCAGCAGAACGACGAGGAGCCTGTTGCCACCAGCCAGCTCCTGAAACCTCACACTACTTCTTCTCCACCTGACATGAGCCCTTTTTTCCTCCGCCAGTATGTGAAGGTGAGTCCTGCCCTATACCTAGCAGCTGGTGGGGATTTCCACATTAAATCCCAGACTTGTTCAGCCACCTTTATTTCAGTAGAGACCTTTGATATACAGACCTTTCACTGTACAGGTGCAGCAAAAAAAGGCTAGAAGCATATAGAAGCATGTGTCCTGAGTTGAAAGCTTGTATATTAAAATGCCTTAGGGCTACAGAGTAGCTTACTGCATCTTCCTTGTTGCCTATTAGGTCAGCTCCTCATGCAGGTTTGTCAGCTTGTGTTTGTTTATCAGCTTGAAGTGTTTCTAAAGTGCAGAAGAACTCTGTTTTTAAACAAATGCACTGGGTAGCATGTCAGAACAACACACTGGTCCTGACTGATGTCTCTCACTCCCAGGGTCACGCTGCAGATGTGTTTGAGGCCTACACTCAGCTTCTGACAGAGATGGTGCTGCGGCTGCCCTACCAGATCAAGAAGATTGCAGACACAAACTCCCGCATCCCACCTCCTGTCTTTGATCACTCCTGGTTCTACTTTTTGTCTGAGGTGAGAACATAATACACCTACAGGTTTCAACCAGAAAATCCCACTGATGTTACCTTACTTGGGAGAGATGAGGACTTCTGTAGGGCCAATGTGATCCACGTCTGATTTTTCTTTTCTCTCTTGAATGAAGATTAATTCTTGGCTTAGTGTTATTCCTGTTGAATAACTATTAATCAGAAAGGATGTGTGAAAAATAAGGTGTCTTTTGGTCTCTATAACTCAGTATTTACCTCCAGAAAACTCTAATATAAAACCTCACTGATGGTACAATGTAACATCATGCTTTGCTGTTGGTACTTCACTTAATCCTTAAAATAATAAGATTTTTGGAATATGTATTTTCGGTTCCTTCATCTGAATAGCTCCCTACATAACAACAAGTTATCTTACATTTGCACAAGTTTGTGGAAGGGATTTCTTAATGAAGCTTGACTAGCTTTTTATCTGAGGTTACAGAATGGTTTTCAGAAGCAGTCTCCCAATCACCCGGCTCAGGATGCTGCAGTATTGCTGTGCAGTGTCTTCTGCCTGTTACTTGCTTTTATGGGTGACTTTCTGTTAATGCATCTCCAGTATATTGTCTTTTTTGTAAGAAAGTAAGCCATATTTCTGCTGGCACAGGTTGCCTACTGGTTATTTCACAGTGCTGATGCTATGGTTTTTTCTTTGTTTAGTACCTGATGATCCAGCAGACTCCATTCGTGCGTCGCCAAGTCCGCAAGCTTTTGCTCTTTATCTGTGGGTCCAAGGATAAATACCGTCAGCTCCGAGACCTCCACACATTAGACTCCCATGTTCGTGGAATCAAAAAGCTCTTGGAAGAGCAAGGCATTTTCCTTCGTGCCAGTGTGGTCACAGCAAGTTCAGGCTCTGCTCTGCAGTATGATACATTGATCAGCTTGGTAAGGAAAAGCGTGCACCTGTACTTGGAGAAAGTCTATGTTGCACTTCTGTAAGATGTCAGGCATAGAAATACTGACATGGTGTTTAATCCTGTCCCGTTGTGCCCTTCAGATGGAACATTTAAAGGCTTGTGCAGAGATTGCAACGCAGCGAACAGTGAACTGGCAGAAATTCTGCATTAAAGATGACTGTGAGTTCTTTTCTCTGAAAGTGTTCAGGAGTGCAGAGGGTTTGCATTGCATGCCTTGATTTGAATGAAGACTTCTCAGATGGGGAAGCTCAGCAGACAGAAAAGGGGAGCAGAGCTGAGAGTTTGACTAGGACTGAACTGTTTCCAATACTAATTATCACAGTGCTCTAATTGCAACTGTTCCCTAGCTGAAGAACTCAGTATGCTGTAATGGATAACTTAGTAGAATATGAATTAGGAGATCTGCATTGTTTGCACTGATGTGTGTAAATTAGGACATGACACTTGACCTTGGTACCCAGGTGTTTTACTTCCATAATGTAGGGTTCTGCCAGCTTGTGGGATGCTCCTTGTCATGTTGGAAGGTATTTTTGTTGGGTTTGGTAGTTCAGTGTAGGTGCATTTAGTTTTAATTTAGGCAATAAAAATTTTCTTCCTTTCTCCACAGCGGTTCTCTATTTCCTCCTTCAAGTCAGCTTCTTGGTAGATGAAGGAGTGTCTCCAGTTCTCCTGCAGCTGCTGTCTTGTGCTCTGTGTGGCAGCAAAGTGCTGTCTGTGGCTTCATCCTCTGGATCGTCAAGCACTTCTTCCACCTCTGCTCCTGCAGCATCAGGCTCTGGGCAGCCAGCCACACAGAGCAAATCCTCCACGAAAAAGAGCAAGAAGGAAGAAAAGGAAAAGGAGCGAGAGGGTGAGCTGCAGCTGTGCCCAATTCTGTGGTTCTTTTAGGGATGAAGTCTGCTCCTCTCAGCTTTATGTACCTCTATTTAGAGAGCACTGCTTGCTTCTAGTTGTGATAAATACCACTTTGTGAAGGGGGCACGAATCTTGGCGTGGGTGCTTGAAACCTTTAGCAACATCTAGGAGAGAAGAGCAGTTTCACTGTATGTAATAATAGGTTCAAAGATGGAGTACTATGCTGTAGGAGTTGGGGCTGAAACTGGGTACTGGATATATCCCAAACCCTCTGTGAGTATTTATTAATTTGAGTGGGCTTTGAATTGTCTAAAAGAAGTTGCTTATACCAGTGACTGAATAGCTTCTACCTAAGTTACTTGTCTTGGGATGGAGGAGGCTGAAATCCTCATGGGAATTAAAACAAATGCTGTTGATGCACACCCAGCTAGCTCTGCTCCTCAATGGTTATGTTCAGACTTGTTTCCTCTGTCTGACTTGTAAGCTATGTTGGAGCCAGGGCTGCTTCTTAATGGATGTCCAAAGTCTTGGGAAAGTAATTAAGCTTTCCTATAAAAGTCACGGGCATAAATTCTCTCTTGGCTTTTCTTCAGGGAAGTGTTTTGGCTTTCTCTGACAGACGGTTCTTTGTGACTCTGTTCGCTGCCCTGTTATTGTTCCTTTTCTTTTTATCAGGATGTGTAGCACATTTCTCGTGTCCTTACTGGCAAGTATTGCAGGAGTTTTCTTCTCTAATAGTTAGGAGTGTTAAATTATATTTTTTGAAAAAGAAAAGGATATTCTACGTGTTGCCTTAACCACTGTTGTTTATCCCCATGTCCTTTCTCTATGGTCTATAAAATAGGAAACTGGACTGCCTGTGAAGTACTCAAATCATCTGTTTTGTTAACTCTTTCTCTTTTGTGCTACCTGGTGTCCCCTAGGTGAGAGTTCAGGCAGTCAGGAAGACCAGCTATGTACAGCTCTGGTGAACCAGCTGAACAAGTTTGCTGATAAGGAAACCCTCATTCAGTTCCTGCGTTGCTTCTTGCTGGAATCCAACTCATCCTCTGTCAGATGGCAGGCACACTGCCTTGCACTCCACATCTACAGGTGGGCTGGGAGGGAGCCTCTCTGAACCAGCTCTTGTGAATCAGTCCTAGCTCAGTTCTGGAAAGATGAAATAGCTCTGTCTCTGCCCTAAAAGTTGCTGAGGCTTGCAGTGATGGTATCACCTCGTGCTGCTCATGTTATTCTGCAGTTGTTGGGGCCAGAGGTGTAAGTTGTGACTTACACATTAGTGATCAATTTGAGTTACCATCTGCAAGTAGCATCTCATATCTGCATTTAGAATCTGGCTCCTGATATCCACAGAAGCAGGTGTTTGTGGAAGAGTGAATTCTTGAGGGTAGACACAAGCTGGTGCAGTTAAAAAGATGGCAGTTGTGTGCGTAAAGGCAGACTTCAGGGGGCTGAACTCCCTCAGGAGTCTGTTGTTACTAGAGAGCTCTTCCATTTCAAAGAGTGCTGGAACACTGTTGGTGATGGGAAGAGTTGACATTTGACTCCGTGAACTCTCATGTGTGGCAAGATAAGGAATAGTTACAACCTTTTTTGAACTGTAAATATGTTTTCCTTCCTCTGTGTATAGCTGTCTTGTCAGTATAGCTATCTTGACAAGTCTACTTGATCTGTAATCTGTCCGACAGGAACTCTAACAAGTCTCAGCAAGAATTACTCTTGGATCTCATGTGGTCAATCTGGCCAGAACTCCCAGCCTATGGGAGGAAGGCTGCCCAGTTTGTAGATCTCCTGGGATACTTCTCTCTGAAAACACAGCAGACTGAGAAGAAGGTACAGTGTCATTCAGAAAAGGCTGAACAGCACCTCAGCTCCAGCTGTTAAGAGTTTTCTAAGTGTTCATTTATGGTACAGCTGGATTCCTTGAAATGGAGAGTGGGGATTTTTCTTTTGTTGTGTTGTGGGTTGAAAACTGTTCCTTGGGAAGCCTTTGGGGAAGTACTGCTAGCTCTAATGCGAGCTCTGATTTACAGATTTGGTATTTCATCTCTTTAACTATGACTTCTGAACAAAGGCAGTGGTGGAATTTCTTAAGGGGCCACAAACAGAGAACAGATAGTTTAGATGCACTGATAATTGCGTGTGTGTTTGTAAGGAGCTGGAAATGTTCTATGAATCCTGGCAAACATTTCCAGTCATTGTCTGTGACAAACAGCACTGTTGTTGTGGTAAAGGTCTAATTTTAGGATCTGTTACATTCTTGGGTAATGACTTAACCACACAAATACCTGTGGGTACAGTGCACACACCGTCTGGGGGACCAAGCATGGCATGTGATGAGAAATCTTTGCAGCATTAAAAAAAAAATTGCTGAACAGACAATATTTCCTAATTGTATTTCAGTTGAAGGAATACTCCCAGAAGGCTGTGGAGATCCTCCGGACTCAAAACCACATTCTTACCAACCACCCTAACTCCAACATTTACAAGTGAGTTACTTCTGCCTTTGATCCATTTCGCTGAAGGAGCTTTTTAGCAGATGAGCTGCAATCCACAGAGCAATACCCAGTTCTTCTAATGAAACTGTGGTGGAGGAAGGACCCCTACTGAGATTACATGCTTGCTGCAGCTGGCCTTGAGAGAATAGCGAAAGAGAGAGAATCTGCCACGTGAAAAGAAATAAATACATGCATTATTGGCAGTAGTTTTAGCTTTTTTGTTTTCCTTTTTGGTACATGTTAGAAAATAGTAGGAACAATTGGAGTATATAGATTTGCCGAGTTGTTAATTGTGTTCTTAGTCATACCTTGATGGTTAATTGTTTTATTTTCTTCCCCTTTGTTCCAGCACACTGTCTGGGCTGGTGGAATTTGATGGCTATTACCTAGAGAGTGATCCTTGCCTTGTCTGCAACAATCCAGAGGTGCCCTTCTGTGTAAGTACTGCTGTTCTTAAGCCCTTTCCAATTAGTTACAGGAATCCCAACATTTACAGCAGCTGTGTTTCTTTATTTTTGGTGGATGTGATCATATGGACAGCGTGTCCTTATTTTTTTGTCTTCTCAGTATATTAAGCTTTCCTCCATTAAAGTGGATACCCGGTATACAACCACCCAGCAAGTGGTGAAGCTGATTGGCAGCCACACCATCAGCAAAGTGACAGTGAAGATAGGAGACCTGAAACGCACCAAAATGGTCCGAACCATCAACCTCTATTACAACAACAGGACAGTGCAAGCCATAGTGGAGCTGAAAAACAAGTATGTTCATCCATGTTTGTCATTGAGTTTGACATAGGATTTCTGCTGAGGTGGATGGGTTACATCTGTGTTACATTTGGAAATCAGTGTTAGTACCAAGAGCATCTCGGGGGGATTTTGAATCAGGAAGGAATTTGGACTTTGCAACACATCCAGGAATGTTGAAAGTGTTAACACTACTTGTTTGAAGCCGTATGGAAGAACTGGAATTAGAAGATGGATGGCCTTGCTCTCAAGTGCTGATGTACTCAGGAAAAACCACTCTTTTTCAGTGCATTGCTCAGTCTGGAGCCAGTTCTGCTTATATGCTTTCCCTTCTCACTTCCTGAGATCTTCTCACCAGAATCAGATCTCTTTGGCTTAGGGATTAATCTGTGCCTGCTGCTTATTGCTTATTTGAAGTCTTAATCTTCTGTGACATCACGAGTGGCTGCTGTGGAGAGGATTATGATGTCACAAAGAGAGGATTCTGACTTCAGGTTGAGAATAAGCAGTGGGAGTAGATGAGATCTTTAGAAATAAATATCCTGTTTTCATGCAAATGTCTTTACTAATAAAAAAAAACGGAGGTGAAAATCCCTAGAAAATGTCTGTAGAATTAAAGTTCTTCCATGAGGCATCAACAGCTCTCTAATCCTAAACAGTCTCTCTCTATGAAGAGGATAAAGGCTTAAAATGTATTTCTGGCTACATATCATGTCAATACAGAAGCTAAGGAAGCGAATCCTAGGACTGCTCTCCATTCATCCCATATAAAGTAGATTTGGAACCAGGGTAGTTGTGCTTGGCTCCTCTTTGTCTGTGGGCAGGAGGGTACTTCCCCATTGAAAAGTGTTGCTCTTCTCTTCTCTTTCCCAGGCCAGCTCGATGGCACAAAGCCAAAAAGGTCCAGCTGACCCCAGGCCAGACAGAGGTAAAGATTGACCTTCCTCTGCCCATTGTGGCTTCCAACCTGATGATTGAATTCGCAGATTTCTATGAGAACTACCAGGCTTCCACGGAGACCCTGCAGTGCCCTCGGTGCAGTGCATCCGTCCCTGCCAACCCGGGGGTGTGTGGGAACTGTGGTGAGAACGTGTATCAGTGCCACAAGTGCAGGTAGGTCATCCCAGTTCCTCCCCAAGGAGCCCTCGTGCTGCTGCTCACGTTGGATGTTCAGCAGAATACCCTTCTATTGAAATGCACCATTCTGGTTAATAGGAGCGCGCAATCAAATTAGTCGAGAAGTATAAAACAGGCTTACAGAGGGATTTAGCATTAATGCAGGCAAACAAAGGAAACCTGATACGACAGTGCTGAAAGAATGCTGAAGTTTTGAACCAAGCCCTCAGAAGTTTAAAACGGCGAATTCCCAGAAGGAGGTTATTTTTGGCCTGCTTGGTTAAAGCAGGAACTGGAGTTCAGTTTTGGGGTGTTCCCCCCGGGATCCCCGACATGGTGTGCAGGGTGGATTGTGCTGGTTTGTCTTTTCATAGCTTTTGTTGTGCTCTCATTCAGAGCAGGGCTCAGGGTGTAATTTACTGTGTGCCATTCGGGCTTTTACTACAGTATCGCAAATCTTCCTCTTTTGTGAGTTTAGTTGCCTCGTTTGGAGTCTCTTCTCCCATCGTGTTGTCTCACATTCCTCTCAAATCTGCAGGGGTTCCAAGGTGTTCAGCAGATTCTTTGCACAGATCAGTTGATTATTGGTCTGCTGAAAGGTTTCCATATCCTGTATTGAAATATGGGAGCTATAAACCAGTTCATGTCATGCTACTCTAGTCTGCAGCAGAGGATATTAAGTATGCTGCAGCTAGTCCCACTGCAACTATGTAGAGAGTGAAAGCTATTCAGAGCCCAGACCTTTACAAAACTGTTTTTTTAATCTGTGTCCTCATAAAGGGCACAGTGTCCTCATCTGACGTTCTGCTGGGAGTTACTGTTGTTGAAGCAGGATTGTTAGGCACAAACTCAAGTCTGTTTCCACTTACTGCTCAGAATGCACTACTTCTACGTGGATTTTTTGGTGCCTAGGTTTTGTCACATACCACATGTGCTTTGCTCATAACAGCTTTCTTAAGGTAGGTTAGATGTTTTGAGGGCCATCCTTCTCTTTTACCTAATTAATGAGTGCATTCAGAGCTTACTTGCTTTATTCCCCCAGTCACCTCGATAAGCTCGGCTGCGTTCTCTGACCTTTCTGGCTTGCCTTCCAGGTCCATTAATTACGACGAGAAGGATCCCTTCCTTTGCAATGCCTGTGGGTTCTGTAAATACGCACGCTTTGACTTCATGTTGTATGCCAAGCCTTGCTGTGCAGTGGATCCCATAGAGAATGAGGAGGATCGAAAGAAGGTTGGACTAATAGCAGATTCATTAATGAAACGCTGTATCTCTTGGCCAAGCCAATAATGTAGAGACATCAGAGGCCCATTTGTCTTGGGAGTAACATGAAAAGCAGTGCTCTTCCATGCTTTTTACTGACTAATGCATTTTCTTTAATTCTGGTGATCTCTCAAAATCCTCATTCTTGTCTCTGGCATTTTGAGAAGTATGGAATGCAATCCCTTATTTACTCTCTTCATCCGCTAAGTAGATCATTCTTCAAAGACATTATTCTGTGCTTTGCATACAAACTATCTATAGCTATCTAGCACTGCATCTCTTTGTCTTGCTGTGCAAGACAGGTTAATTTGGGTTAGCATCCCATCTGAGGAGCCCTGCTAACGAAGGAGGAACTCATTGCAGTACATGCAGTGTCAGTGTGGCCTGTCACAAAGTCTGAGTGTGCAGATTACAGTGTTGCACACTGGATACTTGTGGAAGAAGCAGAGCTCACACTTTTCAGTAACACAGAGAACTTCAAAAGACTTGGGAAAACTTGGAGGTGTAGCTCAGTAGAATTAAAAATCTTGTCTGAGCAGAAACCAAGAGTTTCCTTTCTTCTTTTATTCTTAGGCAGTAACAAACATCAACACTCTCTTGGACAAAGCTGACAGAGTTTATCACCAGCTAATGGGACACCGACCACAGCTGGAAAACCTTCTGTGCAAAGTGAATGAGGCAGCTCCTGAAAAGCCCCAGGTAACAAAGGACAAATGGATTTTGCATAGAAAACCTTTGTAGGAGGCATGCTGGACACTGGCTTTTATGTTGCCAAGGACAGCTGAAGACCCTTGCCTAAACGCTCTTTTGCAGTGGTTATTTTTTGTGTGTAGCTTCCATATGTGATGCATCTTATTTTCCCCTCTGTTCCAGGATGAATCTGGTAGTAGTGGAGGGATCAGTTCTACCTCAGCTAGTGTGAACAGATACATACTGCAGTTAGCCCAGGAGTACTGTGGTGACTGCAAAAACTCATTTGATGAACTTTCCAAAATCATCCAGGTATGACATGCTTCGATTTGTATTTGGGACATGTGTTTCCTTCCATTTCTAAACTGGACAATAAGCCTTAAAACAGAGCAGATAACAGGGAGTTATGCTGACATTTCTAATGAATTTCCCAGGTTTGCCATTGACATGAAGGATTTTGAGTTTTGTGAAACATAATGTATCTCCATGAAGTGTACAGTGGAAGTAATCTGTGAATAGGTTTAGCAACTGTGTACTGCTTCACAATTTTCATTTCTCCTTTTCTGTGTTTCCAGAAAGTATTTGCCTCTCGGAAAGAGCTCCTGGAGTATGACCTTCAACAGAGAGAGGCAGCAACCAAATCCTCACGGACCACCGTCCAACCCACGTTCACTGCCAGCCAGTACCGTGCCTTGTCTGTTCTAGGCTGTGGCCACACATCATCAACAAAGTGTTACGGCTGTGCCTCAGCTGTCACTGAACACTGCATAACATTGCTCCGGGCTTTGGCAACCAACTCTGCCATCAGGCATATCCTCGTGTCCCAGGGCCTTATCCGAGAGCTGTTTGACTATAACTTGCGGCGGGGCGCAGCCACCATGAGGGAGGAGGTCCGTCAGCTCATGTGCCTTCTGACCAGGTATGGGTTGATTCAGTGCTTATAGCCCTCTTCTAGTAAAAACAGAATTGGGAAGGTGTAGCTGTGCAGGGGAGAGATCTTACATCAGCAAACTGTAGACCGTAACTGCTTGCTGTACGTTTGTCATCAGCTAAGCTGAAATCCCAGGAGCTTTTGGTATTTAGTAGGAGCACAGCGTAACAGTGCTCTCTTTTTCCTTCTGGTATTAGGGACAATCCAGAAGCCACACAACAGATGAATGATTTAATCATCGGGAAGGTTTCTGCAGCCCTGAAGGGACACTGGGCAAATCCAGACTTGGTGAGAGACTCCAATTCTTTCTTTTTTTTTTTTTTTCTGACCCTCTGTAACTGCTGGTGTATTCCAGTCGTTGCATTTTCTCTGTTATCATAATCTGTCTGTAATACATAAGGTGTCTTGATAGGAATGAAGGCAAAGTACAACATTACATTACAGTAACATGCCTGAGTTTCCTCAGGCTGTTCTACATGCCTTAGCTGTTGTTTGCAGCTCACTTTGCAGCTCTCTCAGGCAGACTGCCCGTCATCTCAGTTGGGGATGGGACTAAATGTACTTAGATCAATTTGTTTTAAAGCTGTATTTTTAAATATCAGAAAGCAAAAGGGACTGCTGTATCACCTTCTTAAGCTTTTACACTTATCTGTCTTACAGGCTAGCAGTCTCCAGTATGAGATGTTGCTGCTCACAGACTCCATCTCAAAGGAAGACAGCTGCTGGGAGCTCCGACTACGCTGTGGTGAGTTGGACCAGCTAAAAATGAAAGCTTTATTTTAAATACTATACCCAGGTTCATGCACTTTGTCTCCAGGATCTTGAAATAGGAGTGCTAAGAAACAGAAATATGGAAGTCCTTAAAAAAACTGAATGTTTTCCATTCTTGGCTCCATGAAAATGTGATAGCTTTGCTTAAGGATATGAGGTCTTACTTTATTCCAAGCACTTTTGAGGTGCTGTACAGAGCTGTGGAGGGGTCCCACGTGCAGATCTTGGTGGCATGAGTGTGTCTCTCTTTCAGCTCTCAGCCTCTTTCTGATGGCAGTGAACATTAAGACTCCAGTGGTTGTTGAAAACATCACACTCATGTGCCTGCGCATTCTTCAAAAGCTGATCAAACCACCTGCTCCAACCAGCAAGAAAAACAAGGTATTGCCTTTGAATTTGAGCAGAGTATCTGAAAATGAGCTGATTAGAGTCTGCTTTTTAGGGGCGAGCTCTTGGTGCTTCAACCAGTTTTGGGAAATCAAGTACATCTGACTCAGATTTTTGAATACAGCTGTAATTCTGATAAAGGCAATATTTGTTGGTTGCTCCCTGACTGTAATTTAGCTGCAGTGTGTGGCTTTGTCAAGAATCACAGAGCTTTTTTTGTCTGCTAGGATGTGCCTGCAGATGCTCTCACCACTGTGAAGCCTTACAGCAATGAAATCCATGCACAAGCTCAACTGTGGCTCAAGAGAGACCCCAAAGCATCTTATGAAGCTTGGAAAAAGTGCCTCCCTGCCAGAGGTAATTCTGTGTTTTTAACTCTGCAATATTGTGAAAGAACATGCATGTACTTCTGTCGAGTTGTGTTGGCTTCTGTCCCTGCCATCTGATACAATCTTCACACTTAACCATGCAGTCTGTGGAGATGGCAGCACTGACCTTTCTAAGCTGCGTTGCTCAGCCTCTGAGCAGAAAATGCACTGTGCCTGAAGATAAACATTTCTCTTAGCCGTGTTCAATATTGCAGGTGTAGATGCCAATGGGAAATCTCCCAGCAAAGCAGAGCTTCACCAGCTCTATTTGTCAGAAAAATATGTTTGGAAGTGGAAACAGTTTATGAGTCGCCGTGGGAAGAGAACTTGTCCTCTGGATCTCAAGCTGGGACACAACAATTGGTTGCGACAGGTAAACGTGGGTGAAAGGTCCAGTGTGATGCATTGGCCTGTCAGCACCATGGGGCACAGTTAACCACCAGGGAATGTTGGTAGTTTGCCATATTTTACATGCTGTATGGATGAGTGCATGGTATAAATGTTTTGATGTAGAACATCATGTAGGCATTCTCTTAGAATGATGTCTTTAGAAGAACAAGTGAACACTGCCATCAAGTCCCACCCAACTGTCCCAATGTGTGCTCTTTCTAGTGAGGTATGCCTGGTTTATCTCTGCACATCAAATGATATCTTCTTTTAATGCTTTGCTTCAGGTACTGTTTACTCCAGCCACTCAAGCTGCAAGGCAGGCTGCATGTACCATTGTGGAAGCTCTGGCTACCATCCCCAGCCGCAAACAACAGGTCCTTGATCTCCTTACGAGGTATTTCCATGATGCCACACTTGGCAGCTCCAGGATTATTTTTCTCTTAATTCCCATGAGAATACTCCCTTCTTCTTTTATCACCTCCGTCTATAGTATGCTTTTGATTGGCACATTGTTTTGTGCTGGGTTCTTAAACTTAATTAGCTTGGTGGATAGTGTTTTAGGAAGACTTTCTGTTGTTGTTGCTTGGCAATGTGTGTTTTCCAGAGGTAAGCAGATGGTATTCAGCTGTGTGACATAATTTTCCTGGTATCTCAGACAGCAAGATAACAGGGAAACTCTCTTCTAACTAACGTGACATAACTTAGCAAAAGTGACACTGTTAGCACAGTTGGTCACCATCTTCTTGGACAAAGTATAACTTTAGCAGTAAGTAATGAATATTGGTAATACTGTTAGTGAGGAAGGATAGAGAGTGAGGGGGACTTGTTGCTTGGTTGTCAGCATGTGCTTCTCTTTACCAGCTACCTGGATGAGCTGAGCATTGCTGGTGAATGTGCAGCTGAGTACCTGGCACTGTACCAGAAACTCATCAAACCTGCCCACTGGAAAGTCTACCTGGCAGCCAGAGGTGTTCTGCCTTATATTGGCAGCCTCATCACGAAGGTATGGACATGTTTGGAGAAACTCAAGAGTAGCAGAAAGCTTGTCCCAGACCCATCAGTCTGTCTGGCTTTCGTGTTTTCAAATCTTCACCTCTTTGTTCAGTTGCTGAACAGTTCCTCAGGTTTATGAATTTCATGCTTTTGCCCTGTCATCTCTGAACAGAAACAGCTGCAGTGGTTTTAGCCCCAGCAGTAGAAGGCCTCTGTGTAAACTACCCAGTACATAATTAACTGCTAGGTGAATGGCTGTGCTAAGGGGTATAAATATTGCTCTCCTGACTTGGCATCAGGTTCACGCTGAAAGCTGTCTTAGGTGCCAGGCTGGACTCTGAAAGCTCTTCGTGACAAGGGAAGATTAGGTTCCTTGAAAATGAATTTACAGACTGTTGAAGAGGAAACACATTTAAATTGCATTTGTCAGAGAGTTAGGTCTTAACACTTAGGTGTTGTGTGGTGCTCCCAGCTGCACTCCAAAGAAGGTGACAAATTCAGTGGGAGTGGAGGCCATGAGTCCATCATGGAGGGCCCCTAGAGCAAAGCAGTGCTAATAGTCATGATGTGGGTACAGGGAGAAGATAAAGGAGGATATTTGGATCAGTTTTTCTCTCTCCTCTTCCTTCTCACTGCTGCACTGCAGCTGTAGTTTGTGGTTGACTCTGTTCTTTTGCTATGTTCCTCTGCACCCCACAAGTCAGTGTGTGTTAGGTTTCAGTCTGTTAGACACTCACCAGCTCATCAATATTGACATTGCAGTTTGTTGTCTAATGGACTTGTTAATTATTTTCAGGAAATAGCTCGCTTACTTGCCTTGGAGGAAGCAACGCTCAGCACTGATTTGCAGCAAGGATATGCCTTGAAGAGTCTCACAGGTATCAATGCAATTCGTGCAGTAGGATTAGTGGCAGGATGATCATTCTTCTGTCACAGCATATAATGAAATTTCTGAGAAGTGATTCAGTGTTTTGTAATTGTCAGCATTGGATTTTTGCCATCAGTTCAGCATTCAGTCCCAAAGTAGACTTTTCTGTATCTTTTGTGGTCAGTTTCAGTATGCAGTTACCTGAACTGTGGTAATGTATCATGAACAAACTTTGTCATATTACTTTTCTCCTCCTTTCTTGATTGTATTTATCGACCACTGTGATTTCTGGGGCCACTACTGTTTGTTTCTCACTTAATGTATCATAGCTTTTCATTTTTTAATCTTCTGGTGTGTGCTTTTTTCCACTCCCATTTTCTTGGAAGTGGGAGTGTTTTATATTAACTATTTATAAAAGAGGTCGCTCTTTTTTTCTATCCTCCTGCACATTCTTCAGAAATGAATGGACTAAATCATAAGGTGTGGCTTTTAGCCAGAAAAGAAATGTTGATAAATGTAATGGGAAAGAATCCAAATGTCCACTGATTCTTTTCTTTGCTGTAGGAACACGGAGTATGGTGATGTAACTGATGAGTCGTATCATCAGAGGCAACTTAAACATTGGAAGGGGAGCAGTCATTTGCTTTTGAAGTATCTCGCAAGAAAAAACTCCCCGTACCTTTTCCTCATTCCCTCATTATGTTTCCATATGGTATAATTTATAGACAGCTTTTGCAGGCCAGGATTTTTGTTTTCAACCACTCAATTCATAAGCTTGAGTTTTAAACCACAAACTGACAAGAGGAGTTGGAACAAGCCAGTTCATCATGCTGTTTTATATTATTTTGCCCAGTTTGCTGGCCACATGAAATTCAGAGCCAGCAAACCAAATTCTCTTTCCCTCTTCCTGAATATCTCACTGCTTTGTAGGCCTTCTCTCTTCCTTTGTGGAGGTGGAGTCCATCAAACGACACTTCAAAAGCCGCCTGGTGGGTACTGTCCTGAATGGGTACCTGTGTTTGAGGAAGTTAGTAGTACAGAGAACAAAGCTGATCGATGAAACCCAGGACATGCTGCTGGAGATGCTGGAAGATATGACAACAGGTAAAGCCATCTTGGTTCCATAAATACAGGCTCTGGGTCAAGCAAGATGAAAAGCAGATAGATAGAGCCATGTGAAGAACTTCTCCCTAAGAGACTTCTATAGCAAGTTGTTTGGGGGTTTTTTTGTGGCTTGGACCCCATTTTTATACTGATTCTTGTGCCTTTTGTAATACTTGTGTTTCTTGGCAGGCACAGAATCTGAAACCAAAGCGTTTATGGCAGTATGTATAGAGACTGCAAAACGTTACAGCCTGGATGACTACAGGACTCCAGTTTTCATCTTTGAGAGATTGTGCAGTATTATCTATCCTGTAAGTGTGCAGATGGCTACAGCATGATGTATGAAATCAGGAGTGCTAGCATATTGTCAAAAAACAATAGTCCACAATAATGATTTATTGTGAGCCAATGTAAAACTGGCCCATTTGGGGAATTTAATATTGAGGTTTCCTGCTTTGGATGCAATAAAAAGCAGTATTGCTTCGTCTTCAGGAATTTGTTAACTAAGTGATTTGTGTGTGTAAAGCAGGATACACCAGTGATGGAAGCACTTCATGTTTAAGTGACATCCTGCTAATTGCTACCATAAGAATGCAGGAATAGGAATATGGGTAGGAGGAAAATCCTTAACTCTGCCTGTGCCCTGTTGTTCTTTAGGAAGAGAATGAAGTAACAGAGTTCTTTGTAACGCTGGAGAAAGATCCTCAGCAGGAAGACTTCTTGCAGGGCAGAATGCCAGGAAATCCCTATAGCAGTAATGAGCCTGGCATTGGGCCACTCATGAGGGACATCAAGAACAAAATCTGTCAGGACTGTGACCTGGTTGCTCTGCTGGAGGATGACAGTGGAATGGAGGTGAGAATGCATGCGTACGAATTTCTTGCACAAATGTGTGGGGATATTTCTAGGCAGCTGATGCTTTGTTAGGCTTGTTCTAGATCTCTTATTATTTCTCTTTCAGCTTTTGGTGAACAATAAGATCATCAGTTTGGATCTACCTGTGGCTGAGGTCTACAAGAAGGTGTGGTGTCCTACTAACGAGGTATGTGTTATCTTTATATACGTGTACGTTAACAGCACAAAGCACTTATCCTTGATATCAAGAACAGATAAATCACAAGCTGGTATTTATTTCCTACAAAGAATTTCTTCATATAATTGCTCACACCTGTTTTGCTTTATTTGGATAGACTGTTAGTCAATTCTGCAATGTAAGTGATTTAAAAGCACATAATGCTGACCCAGGTGAGTCTGTTGGACTTACCCCTGTAATATATCAGATACCTGATCTGCCTTCTTGAGTGACTAACTTTCTTACCTCCTTTAGGGAAGAGACTGAGCTTTGTGTCACTTCCTTTCAAAGCACATTTCACACTCCATGTGCACATGGCAGCTTACTGCACGCTTGCAGTCTGAAGCACCTGATTGCTCCATCAGTCTGCACTTCAGAGATGAACCCAAATTATTTATAGAGAGAGAGCATCCAACATTTCTCCATATTGCTTTGCATTTCTGCTCAGCTTGAACACAGGAATGAGATGCCAGTGTCAACCACTGAGGTCCTGCTTGAACTTGAGTGCAGTCCCAAAGGAAATGAGAGCCCCCATGGCACACACACTGCCCCAGCCCACGTGCCCTATCTGAGCAGCACCCAAAGCTCTGCACTTCTGAGATGCAGTGCTGGCAGGGAGAGGCAGAGTGTGCTCAGCATTACTGTCACCAAGCAGCTTTCATCTGTCTTCCTTTGTGAGCACCTCTGCAAAGCACTTCTGGAGTGGCAGCTCCTGTTCCCTAGGAAATAGACAGGCTCACAAGAAAGCAACCTCAGGCCCCTTTTTGTTTCTCTTGTCTCTCACTGGCTTTTTTTTGTTCATCTGCCATTTTACCAGGGCCCCTGTGGTGTTAATTGCTGGTCTCTTGCGTGGCCTTTGAGCAGATCTTCCCCCCGGGGCTTTCCCTGTGCTTATGTATTTGCTGTGACATTAAGCACTGCTTATTCCACATTAGGCTTAGCGCGCTCTCTGACAGGTTTTCTCTTGCAAGGTCTCCTGCTCCCAAATCTGGGATTTTTCTTTTCTGCTTTTTATTCAGACCTATGGATTAAAATGGAAAGTTTAGCGATATACAGTCAATATTTCCAGCTGGAAAATTCACCCTTTCCCAGGGCAGAAGCACAGCCCTTTGGTGGGTTTGGTTGTACTGTTGTAATAACATCCCACCTTACTAAAATCACATTAAATTGGCTTCTACTTCTCCTCTTCCATTTTCCATCGCTGCAGATTTTATCTGCTTGAAAGCATTCATCCAATTTGCTTTTCTTGCTTAATTGCCTGGTCCCTGTATTTCCCAGGTATGCTGTGAATACCCTCAGAGAAGTTGCTGTGAAAAGCAGATGTTTCTCTAGAGATGAACACATGTTTTCCTTGCCTGCATCTATCACTGGTGCTAAGGAAACCATTGGAGGAAACATAAAGAGGAGACTGTTTATTACAGGCTGTCCATCTGATCTGACAGACAGACAGATGATTAATTGAGGTTTTTGCAGATAGTGGCTATACTGTTTTCCTAATTCATCTCAGTAAGGGGAGAATGAGGGAGTGGAAGATTTCTCCATGTTACCATCAGCTGTCAAGTCAAGGATGCATTTCCCCAGAAGCACAGTTCCTATAATGCTCTCCTTCCTTGCAGGGGGAGCCAATGAGGATCATCTACCGCATGCGAGGGTTACTAGGAGATGCAACTGAGGAATTCATCGAGTCTCTCGACTCCACCACTGGTAATGCACTTGTCTCCTGAAAGCTGGGATTAGATTTGAAATCTGAAGTTCGCTGCAGAGCAGTGACACTATTATCCCCACAGCTTACAGTTGATTGACATTCCTTGTGCTGCATTTACCTGCTTCACCTAGTGTGGAGGAGGATTTTAGCAGCACTTCAAGTCTGTGCTTTAAACACAAACACTAACACGGCACGTGGCTGTTCTGCCTGGCCCTTCATGTTCCTGCTCATAAGCCTTTTCAAATTTGACATGGTCGATGTGACTTGAACTGTTGGTAAATGTGCACTACTGTGCTCTGGTTTTGCCTTCATGATCTGCCTCTGGTCCTGTAGATGAAGAGGAGGATGAGGAAGAAGTCTACAAGATGGCAGGTGTCATGGCACAGTGTGGAGGCTTGGAGTGCATGCTCAACAGGCTGACTGGAATTAAGGACTTCAAGCAAGGCCGGCACCTCCTCACCGTGAGTCTTAATTTCTTTTCTTTGGAGTCAGAAGATAAGATGATAGAAAATTCCACAAGTATCAGTGGAGTTTCCACTTCTGGCTGCCTGCCTTGTGTTGCATATTAAGTGTTGGAACAGAAGTGTCAATTTAATAATTTACAAAAAACAAAGTAATTCCTTCTTTTCCTCTTCCATTCCTCTTTGGTAACAATTCTTTACACGGGCCTTGAGGTAAGGCCCTGGCACTGCTGCCCAGAGAAATGTGGGTGCCCAAGGTCATGGATGGGGCTCTGGACAGCCTGAGCTGGTGTGGGACAGCCAGCCACATCAGGGATTGTAACTGGCTGAGCTTTAAGGCCCCTTCCAACCCAGTCATTTTGTTTCTATAATCATTCTCTACTGTCTGGTGTTTTTAGTTTCAGTGCTCATTTTGAAGGGACCCTAAGGAGCACATTCTGTGTTTTGTAGGTGCTGCTAAAACTGTTCAGTTACTGCGTGAAGGTGAAAATAAATCGTCAGCAGTTGGTCAAACCAGAGATGAACACTTTGAATGTCATGCTGGGAACTCTCAACTTGGTAAGGACATCCTGGACTTCCATGAGGTGCTTTCAATGGACTCCAGTGAATTTACACTGCCTCTTGACTGTCATGCTTCTTTTTGACAACTGCAAGAGATCTTAAGTGCTGCTGGACTACTGTTTCAATAACTGCTGCTGTCTTCTCCAGGCTTTGGTGGCTGAGCAAGAAAGTAAGGACAGCGGAGGTGCAGCTGTGGCAGAACAAGTGCTCAGTATAATGGAGATAATACTGGATGAATCCAATGCAGAACCTCTAAGTGAGGACAAGGTGAGTACCTGGGGCTTACTGCACAAATGGAAATGTTGACTGGGATTCAAGGATCTTATTACAGGGATGCTGAGTTTCAGGAGCTGTAGAGGTGTGCTAAACAGGAGCCTAACCCTTGTTACGCTTGCTGGCATGTCTTAGCAGGCCTCAAAGGTAGGGCAGGAGGAACCAAAAGCACTTCATAGTTTATTTGGGATGATTCTCGCACAGTCCAGGTGTGGGTTAGTAAGCACTGCTTGGATCCCTTCCCTGGTGCTTTGGGCCACAGAGCAATGAGAGGCAAGAAAAGACGCGACTCTGCCTTGTTTTGTCAAGTGTTTTTGTACCTACTGAAAACATGCTTGGTTTTACAGCTAATTGAGGTTAAGAGCTGTATCTCAAGTATGCTGAGAGTGAAAAGAGTTTCTTGCTCATCGTTCGAAACTATTGTTTTATAGGAATCTGCCTTCCTTTGGGCTGGGATTATCAGACTAGAAAATAATGGTAGGTAGAAAAAGTTAGGTGTCAGCTAGGGGAGTTTTGCAACCATTCCATAAACTGTTTAGAAACGAAGATGGATTTTTTCCTTCATCGGGGTCTAGAACTCTAATCCCTCAAGACTGGGTTTCCTTGAAGGATGTGGTTTTATTCCTGAACGTAAATCATGCTTTTTTTTCATTTGCAGGGTAACCTCCTCCTAACTGGTGACAAAGATCAGCTGGTGATGTTGCTCGACCAGATTAACAGCACTTTTGTCCGTTCCAATCTCAGCGTCCTGCAGGGCTTGTTACGCATCATCCCTTACCTGTCCTTTGGGGAAATGGAGAAAATGCAGATCCTGGTGGATCGGTTTAAGCCTTACTGTAACTTTGATAAGTATGTTGTCGTATTTCAACTAAAAACAGAAATCAGAGTGTATTGATAGTGTGAAATCAGAGGTATTGATAGATCTATGCCTTACTGATGCTTACTTCAGTGTAATACAGAGCTTCAGAGATTCCTGGTATATAAGCTTGATTTCCCATTTCATTTCTTAGCCATTTAAACAAATATGTGAGCATGTAGCTTGGATAATGGTGCTTTAAAAAATGTATTCCGAGATGACAGGGGTCTGAGTTGGTTTTCTGAGTCTCTGAGCTGGGGTATGCACATGCCTTCAATGATAACGTAATGAGAATTACAGGCAGAGATTCTTGGAGAACCTCCAAGTCACCCTTTGTTCTCATTTTTCAGGTATGATGAGGAGCATAGTGGAGATGATAAAGTTTTCCTAGATTGCTTCTGTAAAATAGCAGCAGGAATAAAGAACAACAGCAACGGCCATCAGCTGAAAGATCTCATCCTCCAGAAGGGGATTACACAGAATGCCCTTGACTACATGAAAAAACACATTCCCAGTGCAAAGAAGTAAGAGTCACTACTTAATCTGATAATCTGAGACTTCCTTGTCTCATTTCTTCATTGCCAAATGCAGAGATCTTCCAGGACAGTATTAACAAGTCCACCTTCTGAAGCATTTAGACTTGGTCTAATAGCTGAAAAGCAGAGGATTCAGTGAGAAAATGTTGCTGTAGAGAGAGGCTAAAAAGCCTGCAGTTATCCCATTTGCTACCCATCACAGCTGAGTATCATGATGCCAGTTTTTTTCTGCCTGTTCCTTACCTATGACGCTGGAACAGAGCTTTTGCTGTTGCTGCACAGTTCACAAACATAAATCCCAAGGCTAAGAGTTGACAGTCTGGCTATTAACGTGCACAACATGGAAGTGAGAGTGTGAATGTCAGTTCATTAATTAATGGAGAAGGGACAGAGGGGGGAGGGGTGCTTGTCTTGCCTACAAGCCCATGCTCTGCAAGCTGTGCAGCTGGCTGACTGCCAGCGGCCTTTTTGGAATGGGTGACTGCCCTTCAGCTGCTGCCTCTTTCTTTTTTTCTGTGCAGTTTGGATGCAGACATATGGAAGAAATTCTTATCTCGACCTGCACTTCCTTTTATCCTGCGCCTGCTCCGAGGGCTTGCCACGCAGCACCCTGCTACACAGGTAAGGAGACCACATTCAAAGCTGAGCTGAGCACGACAGGCTTGGTACACTGCTTTTTGTGGTCATAGCTAAGCAGGTTTTTCTGTAATATTTGACTTTTTGTTGGGCTTGGAGAGGGACAGTATCACAGTAATGGCCAGCGTAGAAGCAGCTTGTACATGGTTTTAAGGCCCCGGGTTCATAATGTAGGAATAAATTAGGTCACTGCCATTGGCAAAAAATTTCTTCTAGATCAGTGCTTCTACCTAGCTGTGATGGGTGGGATCAGAAAGAAGAGTCACCGTTGTGTGCACCCTTTTTCTGAAGAAGGTGCTGTGTTTCAATCTCTGCTAGGTGCTGATAGGCACGGACTCCATTACCAACCTGCACAAGCTCGAGCAGGTGTCGAGTGATGAAGGGATTGGGACATTAGCAGAGAATCTTCTGGAGGCACTGAGGGAACATCCAGAGGTAAATAAGAAGATCGACGCTGCCCGGAAGGAGACACGGGCAGAGAAGAAGCGTATGGCCATGGCAATGAGACAGAAGGCCCTGGGCACGCTGGGGATGACGGTAATATCTGTTTGCAGTGATGACAGCTAGTGATCTAATGGTCTTTTATTTTTGTCCTGTTAAAACTGCCACATGAGGAATTGTGTAAAATGATTTATTGACAAATATTGCAGAGCCTGGAGCCCACGGTTTGCTTGGAGAGTAAATATGGTTGCTAATAGCAGGCTGGGAAAAGGTTTGGGCATTCCTGTCACAGTGGTGGAGATGGTGCTGATGATTGTTGTCTTTTTGACCTGTTCAAGTTGTTTTCTTTTCCAGACGAATGAGAAGGGTCAGGTGGTGACCAAGACTGCACTGCTTAAGCAGATGGAGGAGCTCATAGAAGAACCAGGACTGACTTGCTGCATCTGCCGGGAAGGATACAAGTTTCAGGTAAAGTGCAATATGTTTGCAAAGCACTCTCACCACCTGAGGGGACTCAGCATCCAGCTTCACAGGGCTCAGTGCATTGGCTGTGGGAGGTCAGGAAGTCCCAGGTTTGGTTCTTGGAGTCCAAAGGTGGTTGGGATGTGGAAGGGTGTTCCAAGTGAAAGCTGGAAAAAAATGTACTCAGTGTAAGTGTCTGGGATGGGTGAAACTCAGTGCAGTGTCAAAACAGCACAGAGTGTGAACTGTTCCAGACGTGGATGATCTCTAACATAAGTGTTGTCATTGCAGCCTACAAAGGTCCTAGGTATCTATACTTTCACCAAGCGTGTTGCACTAGAGGAGTTTGAGAACAAGCCCCGAAAGCAGCAGGGGTACAGCACAGTCTCTCATTTCAACATTGTCCATTACGACTGTCACCTTGCAGCTGTACGGTACGTTCTGATGAGAAGCAGAATTGTGGTGCTCATGTGCATGGCCTTATAATGGGTTTGCTTAGGAATTTGTCACTTTGCAGCCTGCAGATAGCCACGGTCTTCTCTTTTGCAGTCTGCTTTAATGTGCTAAATGGAGGTCAGGCTTGAAGTTTGTAGTTTAAACTGTGGAGTTGCCAAGTTGTTCACAGTTCCTTTGAAAAAATCTTGCATGCTTTTAACTTGCCTGGGTGTATGGCTTGCCCTCTCAATACAGACTTGCTCGTGGCCGTGAAGAGTGGGAGAGTGCAGCCCTACAGAATGCCAACACCAAGTGTAATGGGCTCCTGCCAGTCTGGGGACCTCATGTGCCAGAGTCTGCTTTTGCTACTTGCTTAGCACGGTGAGTACTTGTTACTTCTCGTGGTGTTTTGCACTTGAGTTATGTGAGACCAACAGAATCCTTTTGTAGATTTCCATATCTCAATGCTAATGAGTTACAGTGTCCTGACTACTTATTTAGAATGCTTGTAGATTGATCGTTCTGTTGTCCATATTCTGGTTCACTTTGTGAGGGGCTTTTGTACAGTCATGTTAGAAATTAGGAGTTGTAACATCTCTAATGCTTTTCAGCCAAGGAGCTGTATCCCAAGCCCTGGACATAGGAAAATAGTACTGATATGTGTAAATGTGTATGCACATGGAGTTGGATTGGCTTGAGTAAGCTCAGAGCCTCTCTTTGGGGAGATTAATCAAGTGCATGCATCTTCATATTCTGTTTGTTCTATAGAGCTTTGCTATGACACAATTGCTAAGATTCTGAGTTCTAACTTCTTCACAGTGTGGAAGAAGAAACTTTATTAAAAAGCCTTTACAGACTTCTCATAAAATGCCACTTCACTGCTATTTTTCAGACACAACACATACCTCCAAGAATGCACAGGGCAGCGGGAGCCCACCTACCAGCTCAATGTCCATGACATTAAACTGCTATTCCTGCGTTTTGCTATGGAGCAATCATTCAGCGTAGATACTGGAGGAGGAGGAAGGGAGAGCAACATACACCTCATTCCCTACATCATCCACACGGTGCTCTACGTCCTCAACACGTCAGTATCTTTCTCTTAGTAGCAGGGAACTGCATGAGGAAGGGCGATTGGGAATTAGATGCCAATAATTACACCCATTCTAGGTGTAATTGTTACCTCTGGGGTGAGCAAAAGGGTTATTAGATTAAAGAAACGTTGCCAACTTCGTTTTCTGGAGTAAACAGTGGGGAGACCCTGTGAAGAGGTAATTGTTGTCAGCTGAAAGCAAGCTTGGTATCATTTTTGTCTGATGTGATAACCACTTACTGGTTTTGGTTCTGCTTTTAGCAGGTTTGTCAAAATATCAAGACAATCTCAAGATCAAATTTATTTTTAGCAGTAGACAGCAATGTATGAACACTTCTGTTGAAGTGTTTCAGTAATATCTTCTTTATACAAAGCAAAAGTGTGAGACTTTGGCTTGACACTGTGTCTAAGCCTCTGAATCGTTAGGTACCAAAGTACTTTTGAATACATGAGCTGGTTCTGATAATACAGCAAAAAGTGATAATACAGTGCCAAAAGGTAATGCCCTTATGCATTTTATTCCTACAGTTAGATACTGAAAGGTAATATTAATGATAAGAGGCTGTAAATGTTAAAACACATGCCTCTTAAACCGAGGTCGTTCCAAATGGAGTGCAGTGAAATCTCTGCCGCCTGGAACTAATCAGCATTTTGGCTCTAATGCAATTTGCCTGTTGTTTTTAATATCTATCTCCAGATCCTTGTCCTATTGTTGTTCTGAGTCTCTCGAGAGACAAATAAATGAAACTATTCTTTTCATCTTGTAAGTCTTCTTAGTGGCACCAGCGAGCCCAGCACCCGCTGTG
The DNA here is from genome assembly GCA_037305975.1 of Chrysolophus pictus. NCBI lineage: Eukaryota > Metazoa > Chordata > Aves > Galliformes > Phasianidae > Chrysolophus > Chrysolophus pictus. Next base: position 4,592,001 of record CM074596.1, on the reverse strand, counting down.
TGGCTGTTGTATAAAAATGCATTATGTCCTTTCCAGAGACAATTTTTTTTCCCCTAAAGATGTGTTTGGTACTAAATGTAGAAAATAGAGCTACTTGTTGGCTACCAGCTGCATAATGTAGCAAATATGGTTTATGCAGAACACCCAGACATAGCTTTATATGCTAGGGATACTGCTTGGTACCTCCTGATGGGGAGAGCACAGCTAAATTTAAGAGACCTCGTGCAGCAGAGCAATAGGCTGTGATAAAGGGCTGCACATCTTCACAGGTGTTTACACAACTCTTCTGAGGAGATCGAAGCAGGGAAAGGAGACAAATGCACATCCATGTGTATAAAATGTGGGAGCTTACAGTAAGCACACCATCTTTTTGGTTTCGAATTGGCCCGTATCTCCTCCTTGATTGCTTTTGCAGCAGATGAATTACACAGATCGATCCTGAGGTCTGGCTTAGGAGCAGTTGTGCTTAGTGTCAGTTGGGCAGAGATTCAACCCAACACATGGGATGCCTGGCCTGACTTTTTCCCCTAACAAAAGGAAAAATAGCTTTACAATATTATTGTCCTGCTGGAGCAGTGCCAGCTGCCTTGCAGACCTCTCATACTTATGCAGCTCCAGGGAAATGAGTTTGCTGGGCTTGCATGCTTCACTATGAGCAAATACAGACGCAAGCACTGGCTGAATTTGAGAAGCAGCAAACAGCATGCAAGAGCCAGAAGAATTGTTAAAGCTTTTCTTATGTTTCAGAACTCGAGCAACGTCGAGAGAGGAGAAGAACCTCCAGAGCTTCATGGAGCACCCCAGGGAGAAGTGGCTGGAGAGTGCCTACGAGGTGGATGGGCCCCATTACTACACCGTGCTGGCACTGCACATCTCACCCCCTGAAAAGTGGAAAGCCATGAGAGTGGAGATCCTCAAGAGGCTCCTGGTGACCTCCCACGCCAGGGTGGTGTCACCAGGGGGAGCCAGCAGGTCAGCCACCAGCAGCTCTCCCTTCCTGTCGCTGCCACAGCAGTCAGAGCCACATTGGGCAGCTTGTGGGGAGCTGAGGGAACGAACATGAGTATTTTAGAATAGCAGTTGTTAAGCCTTTCTGTGTAGCTCTGTGTTCAGCGTTGCAGAGGTGTGAGCAGGGGCGCTGAGTTTGGGTGATTTGGGGAGTGGATCCATCAGTTGATGGTAGAGTTGTTAAGGTTGGAAAAGCCCCCCAGATTATCTCATCCATCACTACCGTGCCCACTCACAGAACCACAGAAGCAGAGTTATTAAGATTGGAGGGAACTGGGCTTGTTTAGCTTGGAGAAGAGAAGGCTCCAGAATGAAGACCTCATGGTGGCGTTCCAATATTTGAAGGGAGTGTGTAAACAGGAGGGGGAACGATTGTTTACAAGGGTGGATAGTGATAGGACAAGGGGGAATGGTTTTAAAGTGAGACAGGGGAGGTTTAGGTTAGATATTAGGAGGAAGTTTTTCACACAGAGGTGGTAACACACTGGAACAGTTTGCCCAAGGAGGCTGTGGATGCCCCATCCCTGCAGGCATTCAAGGCCAGGCTGGATGTGGCTCTGGGCAGCCTGGGCTGCTGGTTGGTGACCTGCACATTGCAGGGGGTTGGAACTAGATGAGCATTGTGGTCCCTTTCAACCCAGGCCATTCTGTGATTCTATGAAAAGACCACTAAGATTGCCAAGTCCAACCCCAGCCCACCCCCACCATGCCCAGTAAGCTGTGTTCCACAGTGCCACATCTCTGTGTTCCTTGAACACCTCCAGGGACAGTGACTGCACCACCTCCCTGGGCAGCCTGCACCAGTGCATCACTGCTCTTTTAGAGAAGAAATTTTTCCTAGTAAAACTTTCTGTGCTTCCCTTTGTGAGAAGGCTCCTTCTGTTCTCTTTGCGATCAGTGCAACAGCTTCCTTAAATAGAAAAATAGAAATAGAAATCAAATGCCATTGCTTTCAAAAAAGAAAAGAATCAATAGCAGCTGTCAGGCACTTGAGAAGTACGAGAATAAGTGGCTCTGCTGCCTGACAAAAGGAAATATTTCCAGAGCAGGAAGGGGAATTCCAGTTTCTGAAAAGATGATTTTAAATAGCTGTCATAATTAGGAATGCACTCATTATTATTCTAAGTCGTCTTACGGGGCATTCTTACTCTGATGACATTAATTACGTGTTTGATAAAGTCATTACATTGTAGTTACATACAACACAGCGTGCATCAATGCTATTAGAGGCATCAAAAGAGCTTCCTTGCCATTAAAGGGGCTATTGTATTGATTGCTGTATTACTTTCTGCTGTTCCAGCTCAGCCTGCTTTGTGCTTGGCTCCCATTCCTCTGCCTGAGTGCTGGGAAGGGGGTGCAGCAGTTACAGGAGATGCTATCTTAGAGGGTTGCTTGCTCATGCTTTCATGTGGTCTGCAGAAGAGAAGGGTGAAGCAGAACCCTTGTGTGGGTTTGTTGGTGTTCTTGAAAACCCTGTGCGTGGTGTTGTTTCTTTCCAAACATATCTCCAGGCACGTAGGCAATAAAAGCAGATTGAAGTGGAAGGAACCTCCACCAGCCCCACAGTCTCTGGGATTGCAGGGGAGAACGCTCAGAAATAGCTCTTGGGAATTATGTCAAGGTTTATTCAAGGGCTTTCTTTAATCCCTGCGGACTAAGAGAACACAAAGCCTTCCTCTGATAAGACCAGCTCTGATTTCCAAGGTCTCAGCTTATTTATTCTTGTGGGAAATCAGGAGGAGGGTGATGGACAGTGAAACTCTGCACAGATAAGTGCCAATACCTCAGCAGTGAGGTGCAGGGGAAGCTTGTGCCTGTAACAACAGGGTGATACGTCTGTATGCAAAAGATTAAAATTAGCATTCCCTGTTAGAAGCAGTGCAGAGTGTTAGTGGGAACACTGCTGTTCACAGCACTTTGGAATGCTGAATAGAAACAAGGACCCACTTCCACTCTTGCTGGCAGAGATGCAGGAGAGTTGCCATAGCAACTATCAGTGCATCTGAAAGCAGCTGAGCATCACCTCCAGCTCCCAAAAAGGACCTGGAAATCTCATAATTGAGGATGCAGAAACGCTGTGCTAAGTGAAGGTGGTGAATGGTGCCCGTGTCCAGGTGTTGTAACCTCAGCACCCTTTCTGTGCTGTTAAGTGTGAGACAGATTTGGGGAGGGCCTAGCCAAAAATGTGGGGTTTGTGAATTCTGACAGATTGTAGCCCATCTTCTCCTCCCCAGATGAGGATGAGATGGTTTGGTGGGCATGGTGGTGATGGGTTGATGGTTGGACTTGATGACCTTAGTGGTCTTTCCCAACCTTCATGATTCTATGGCTTGTGTTAATGACCAGGTAACAGTATTACATGGAGCAGCTGCTCCAGAAGGAACCTACCCAGACTGACCCCACGAGGGCCTTTAGTTTTCAATTAAAGGAGCAGACAGCAATTAGATCAAAACCAGGCACATAAAAAGAAGCTCTGGCTTGCAGTATTTGGGAGCCTAGAATTAGCCTCGCTTTACATTGCTCTTCTTCCCATGAAAACTTAGTCACTTTTACTAATTGGTTTGCCTTTAAATAATTAAGCCTAGCTGTCACCCAGCAGCATGTTGCAGCTGATGGTCAGATGATTGAGCTGTGCCTATTCTTTGCAGGGGAGTTGAATTAGATGACCTTTAAGGGTCCCTTCCAACTCAAACCATTCTATCATACCCTCTGTCCTGCTCTTTGCTGTCAGTGGCAGCTGGTCTGGTTCTGGATACCCAAAAAAGGCCATTTTCAAAGCTTTTGAGTGGTGATTGGAAGTGACTGGTGACGGAGGCAGCTGTACCTGAGGAAAGCGTGCAAGAGAATTCCAAAGGCATGAGATCTGCTGGCAGGAGGCTCTGCCATGCCACAACCTGTCGGTGATTCATCCCACAAGCTTTGGGAGTTGGTGCACCACGACAGCTCTGCTCCTTTTGTAGCATTTCTGCAGCTGGATGGTGGACGTCTCAAGGCACAGACCCTCCCATGGCCATACAGGAATCAAGCAGCATTAAGTAGAAGTTGTTCCATTTCACTAAGGCTCCTTTTTGGGGCTGGGATCAGATTCTGCCATTGCCTGAGACCCATGTTGTATTATTTCTTTGGGAATCCACTACACTGCAGCTAGTTGACATACACGTGAGGGCTGTGCATTATTTTTCCAGCTTTGCTGTTGACTTCCTGCTCAGCCTTAGCAGTCTGCTTCCCTCTCTGCTTGATTTCTCCTCATGAAACACGTTTTTTATTGGTTCACCTGCTTTGCTAACAGCAGCTACAGCTCATAAAGCAATTTCCCAGCCACAGGAACCAGCGCAGGATGCCCAAGGTTTGTTTTGTGTCCAAGAGCACATAGCAGAGCTCCCCAAGAGCCATTCCCCAGGCATTATTGACAGCTTTGGGGCCGTTTCGGCTTTCACACTATTCATCACATGGGTTACCAAAGCATAATAAAGTGATTGACTCTGAGATGGATTTCATTATCTCCCTAGATTGGCAGATAAGGCGGTGAAGGAATACGCGACGTACCGCTCTGGCCTCCTCTTCTGGGCCCTCGTAGATCTCATTTACAACATGTTCAAGGTAAGAGAATCAGGAAGCTTCTGCTCGTGCACCTGCTTATTTTTCAACCAAGGGTGTTCAGAGGGTAAGGAATGAGGTGGGGGCATCCACCAAATAGCTCAAAGCTTCCAGGAGGGGTTAAATAAGTGAGAAGACACCTCATTGCATTCTGTACAAAGAGACTGGGAAGTCATCAATGGGGTGACTTTGGAATGGGGCTTGGGACAAATCCAGTGACAGCAGGGCATGCTGTCAGAGTCTTGAAGTTGTTCTGTGGACCGATTGGCTCTGAGCTGTCCTGTTTTCTCCTCTTGCAGAAGGTGCCTACCAGTAACACAGAGGGAGGCTGGTCCTACTCTCTTGCTGAGTTCATCCGACACAACGACATGCCAATACACGAAGCTGCAGACAAGGCCCTGAAAACCTTCCAGGAGGAATTCATGCCAGTCGAAACATTTTCCGAGTTTTTGGATGTGGCTGGTAAGCATGCACTTTGCTTTCCCTTTTATAGGCTGCCTTATGCAACTCGTGACTCCAGACAGCAGCATTCCCGACGCAGCAACGGCTTGTTTGCAGGGAGGGAGGAGACCTTGGCACCCAGCTATGGCCTCAGCTATTTCCCAAACACACTTGAGCATCCCCAGACAGGAAAATTTCTCTCACCTGATCCTGCGTGTCCTCCCCCTGCTCTGTTAAATAACTGACATCACAGCATAAGGATGTTTGGGGGTATATGAATCATAGAACCATAGAATTGTTTGAGCTGGGAGGGACACTTAAATGCCATCTAGTCCAACTTCCCTGCACCAAGCAGAGACACCCACAGCTCCATCAGTGCTCGGAGCCCCTCCAGCCTGACCTTGGGTGTCTGCACCACCTCTCTGGGCAGCCTGTGCAGTGCCTCACTGCCCTCACTGTAAAAAACTTCTTCCTTCTATACCATTTAAATCTCCCCTCTTTTAGTCTGAAACTAATTCCCCAGCAGACAGTGAAGCAGTGCTCCAGTGCAATGAGAGTTCCATCTGGTGGGTTTTTGTTATCTCCAGGCTCTGAAAATTCACCTGCAGAGGAGCTGCTCTTCTGCTAAGAGTTCCCAGTGCCCCTCAGTCTCTCATTCTCATACATTTTCATGTATGGAGCTAGCTGGGGTCTCTGCAGCAGCTCTGTTCCCCAAGAGCTCTGTTCCCTGCATGGTTTTAACACACACACACCTCAGCCCCATGCATACAGAAGGGTTTATCTTTGTTGAATCCATACTTAAAATAACATTGCAGCTGTCATTATTAACTTAGTATACACATGCCCTAGCACCAATCTGTAGTATCGGCTGGAGAAAACACTTCTTGGACCTAATTACTGTCTTGTCTTCTTCTGTTTAAAGGTCTCCTATCAGAAATCAATGACCCTGACAGCTTCCTCAGAGACCTTTTGAATTCCATCCCCTGAGCCACCAGCACAGAAGCGATGGGCAGAGACCACACTGCTTGCCTTCCATCCCCGTGTTCCTCCTCGTGCAGTCTATCCCTTCCCTGAGGAGTGCTGCAGTTTATTGGGGTTTTGGTTTGGTTTTGGTTGTTGTTGTTGTGTTTTTTTGGTTTTTTTTTTTTCTGTTGTTTATTTTTCTTTTGTTTTTATTTTCTACAGGTTTTTCTTCCTGGAGTGATGTGGAATTTAGATTTGTTTTATCTTTTATTTCAGTGCTTCTGTCTGTAAAGCCTTGTGTATTCAGCTGGTTGAAAGAACTTGTACAGAGAGGAATCCATACTAGTAAATCTTAATGCTTTAGTGTGCACCTCTTTGAAGTTAAATAAATCAAACAAATAAGTAAGATGGGTTTGACGAGTATTTTAACCTAAATGCCAAGTTCTTTCCCATCTTTTTCTTTCAGAGCTCTTTATTTCAGGGCTCAGAGCTGCTGCTCTTTCTGGAGACGTAGGAAGCAAAAGCCTTGCAAGGAGCACACTGACAGTGGTCACTGTTGCACACACAGAGCAGGTTTCCCTTGTGGGATGTGAGCCTTAGAAACACGTGTGTTGCACACACACCACTTCCTCACACCTGGCCATGGGGAGCTGTGTATCACTTTGCTCTCACCAAGGCTGTACTCAAAACAGGTGTGCATATGGATGGCAGCACTGCCTCTCTTCTACCTGGTGCAATTTTCAGCTATGGAAAATGCATGGAAAACAAATGCCACGAGTGCTTCTAGAGCTGGGTGCTTGCTCTCTGCTGGTAAATCATGCACTTTGCTGTGCCCTGACCCAGCACCAAGTGCCTGCTTTGGACACAGCCCTGCCTTTCTCACCAAGCTGTGCATGATGGTAAGCTGCCTCTACCTCTGCTGTCCTGTAGTCCACCTGCCACCTGGCTGAGCTGGAACCCAATAAAGCTTTCCCTGTCATCTTCATCTCTGTTTGAACTTGAATTTCTGCAATCCTAACGCAGTCCTGTCACCATAACTAATAATTATTTCAGAGGATGAATAACTCGCCGGCCCGTTTGATGCCTTTTAGTGCTGAGCATGTGCTGTGATTTAGCAGTGAGCAGATGGGTGAGTGCTGTGTTTTCCTTCTCACCTCTGCTGGTGCTTGTTTCGCTCCTCTGCCTTGGTCTCCCTGTTCCCAACCAGGGCTGAGCCTCTGCTTTGTGTCTCACTGTTGTTGCCTTGATATGTTTTCATTACAGCCAAACACAAACGCACCCCAGTGTCTCTGGGCACCGAGGAGGATTCCCTGCAGTTTTTCCAATGTAGAAGTCATTTATCTCCCTGTGTGGCCACCCAACTGCTGCTTTCTGGGCACAATGTTTGGGTCCCACCTTTGGGACATCGGGGTAGGAAAACCCCTGGGTGCTATTCAGTGGAATCCAGTGCCTTGCATAAGTGATTCCAGCAGGGCCAGGTCTGCAGCAGGGACCATACAGGAGAGGCTTCGGTTGGGGACGTGCTTCAGCCAAAGGGATGCTCAGATCTGGGGAAAGGTTTGCTTTTCCCTGGGAGGGATTCGAAGTCAAATTACCTCGATGAAATGCCAAAGTGATGAGTGTGCCCTGAAGCACACCTGTGTGACTTATCGGGGTGATTGCTGCTCTTCTCAATGCTGATGCAAATATTTGGTTGCTGGGGAAGCAGGCAGCGTTGCCACCACCACCAAGGACGTGTCTCTGCGATGCTCTGCCTGCAGTGCTGTCACCTGCACCTCCCACCGCTCCCCTTGTATCTGCTGTGGGTTTGTTTCCAAAATATTTCTGTTATCTCCACGCAGAAGGGGATGTTGGTGGCACTGAGATGGCATTGTCCCGTTGTTTGTGCCTCAACCTGCAGAGATAATGGTAGGAAATCCCAGGGTGCAGAAGCTGGGAGAAATATGTGAAGGTGGAAGGGCCTCTTCCATGAAAAGCCAGGATTATTGGGAAGGTTGGGGTGCAGCAGCCCCGTGGGGGGATTTGGTGCCCATCCATTCTCCCTCTCTAAATAGCATCACGATTAAGCAGTGGCTTTGATTTGCTGGGTGGCTCAGAGCTCCAGGAGCTGCTTATTTAATAACTTAATTATTATATCATCAGAATAGCGTTAGTTAGCACTTAAGCAATTCTCTGTCTTCAGATAACAGCTAACAAAATTAATCTTTTATTGTTCAATCTTAACAATTAAGCAATTCCCCTGAATTCCAGAGCATCTTGCAAGGCATGTGAGGAGTGTAGCTCACAGGGCACAGTCACAATTTGTCTTTTATTTGATGCCAGGTGATTCATCTGTGATGTGCTGACACCGTGCATGGCCCTATGTGGCCCCCAGCACCTCCTTATGGCCTCCAGCACTTACCAGTGGTTCTGTATAGGGCCACTGATGGGAGTTGGGGGCTATATGGTACCCACCAATGGCACTGTATAGCCCGGAAAACCCACCAATGGCCCTATAAAGCCCTCAGTGCCCACCAATGGCCCTTTATAGTCCTCAATACCCGCTGATGGCACTATACAGTCCCCCAGCACCCATCAATGGCCCTATATAGCCTCTAATACCCACCAATGGCACAATATGGTGCCCAGCAATGGCCCTAAAAAAACCCACCAATGACACTATATATGCCCCAGAACCCATCAATGGTCCTATATAGCCTCCAATACCCACTAATGGCCCTATATAGCCTCCAATACCCACTAATGGCCCTATATAGCTTCTAATGCCCACCAGTGGCACTATATTGGCTCCAGAACCCACCAATGGCCTTATATAGCCCCCAATACACACCAATGGCACTATACAGCCCCCAAAACCCACCAATGACACTATATAGGCCTCCAAACCTGCCACTGGCCTTATATAGCCCCAATACCCACCAATGGCACTATGTGGTGCCCAGCAATGACCCTATATAGCCCCCAATACCTACCAATGGCACTATACAGCTCCCCGAAACCCATCAATGACACTATATAGGCCCCAGAACCCCCCAATGGCTCTATATGGTACCTGGCAATGGCCCTATATAGCCTCCAATATCTACCAATGGCACTATATGGTACCCAGCAATGGCCCTGTATAGCCCCCAGTACCCACCAGTGACACTATATTGACTCCAGAACCCACCAATGGCCTTATATAGCCCCCAATACACACCAATGGCACTATACAGCCCCCAAAACCCACCAATGACACTATATAGGCCCCCAGACCTGCCACTGGCCTTATATAGCCCCAATACCCACCAATGGCACTATATGGTGCCCAGCAATGACCCTATATAGCCCCCAATACCTACCAATGGCACTATACAGCTCCCCAAAACCCATCAATGACACTATATAGGCCCCAGAACCCCCCAATGGCCCTATATGGTGCCCACCGATGGCCTTATATAGCCTCCAATACCCACCAATGGCACTACATGGTGCCCAGCAATGGCCCTGTATAGCCCCCCAAAACCCACCAGTGGCACAATATTGGCCCTAGAACCCACCAATGGCCCTATATAGCCCCCACTACCCACCAATGGCCCTATACAGCTCCCAATACCCACCAATGACACTATATTGGCCCCAGAACCCCCCAGTGGCCCTATATGGTGCCTAGCAATGGCTCTGCATAGCCCCCACTACCCACCGATGGCCCTATTTGATTCCTCAGCACCCACACGGCCCTCAGTACCCTCCAGACTCTTCTCCAGGTCTCCTCCCTCCCTACAATCTTTCACTCCCCTAAATGAGCCCCACTCCCCTCCAACTCCCGGCAACGAACACGTGGACCGGAGGCGGCGGGGAGGAGGGGCGTGGCCTCACAGGGGGCGTGGCTTTAGGTGAACGAGGGGCGTGGCCTGCGCGCCAGCGGCGTTGCGGCGAGGGGGCGTGGCTATGATGGAGAAATGGGCGTGGCTTGACGCGGTGGGCGGAGCTTCGTGCCGGTGCGGCGGTTGCGGCAGCCGCAGGAACGCGCGGCGGCGGCGGCGGCGGCGCTCCCACCCCCACCTCCCCCCCCCTCCGTTCATAACGGCCGTTCGCCTCCCCGCCGCTTCCCTCCGCCATGAACTCGCTGCTATTCGGCGAAATGGCCCGCGCCTTCTCTCCCGGCGTTACGGCGGCTGGAAGCGGTACACCGGGAACGGCGGGCGGAGCGGCGGGTGGCCCACCGGTAACGGCGGCGCTGCGGAACGATCTGGGTTCCAACATCCATCTGCTGAAAGGTCTCAACGTGCGTTTTCGCTGCTTCCTGGCTAAAGTGCACGAGCTGGAGCGGAGGAACCGGCTGCTGGAGAAGCAGCTGGCGGCCCAGCAGTGCGAACGAGACCGCCGCCTTCGTTATAAGACCTTCAGCCGGGATCAGGCCGTGCAAACCGACGGCGGTCTCCCGTTAAGCGGAGCTGCTCTGTCTGCGAGCCCGGCACCCGGCCTGGTTCCGTCGCATTACAGCCGTTTACCCGGTACTATTTGGAGCTACACGCAAGTGAGACGTACCGGCGGCGGCGGATTGGAAACGGTTCAAGGGCCGGGGGTGTCTTGGATTCACCCGGATGGTGTCGGGGTGCAGATCGATACCATCACACCCGAAATCCGGGCACTTTACAACGTGTTGGCCAAAGTCAAGAGGGAGAGAGACGAGTACAAGAGAAAGTGAGTGGGGTGTCGGGGGGCTTCGTTTGGGTGGTGGTGGGGACCCCCCCTTCTTCTTCCCACTTTTCATTCCCTCCCCCCCTTCCCTATAAAGGGGGGTTTTGGACCCCCGGTTGAGGATGGGTGCTCCTTGATGCTCTAAAGAAGGGATTTGGGCTCTTCTGTTTGGGGATACTCCTCCCCCAGCATCACAAGAGAAAGGATCCCCAGCTGGGGATGGGGTTCCCAGCACAACGATCTCTCTGGAGAATGGATTTGTGCCCCCCAGTTGTGTGGCGTGCACTGGGGGCACAGGGATAGACCCTCCTGTTACACCTCGATTCTATGGAGAAGGGATTCGGAGCCCCCAGTTGGAAGTGGGACCCCAGCACTGCGACCCGTTGGAGAAGGGATGTGTGGACCCCAACAGGGGATGCCCCCTTCCCCCCCTCAACCACCCCCATACCCCACCCTATGATCCACTGGAGAAGGGATATGGGGACTCCGATTAGGAGTGCCCCCCCTCCCCCGCCCCAAACACTGTGATCTTTTAGAAAAGCAACCTGGGGATTCCAGTTGGTGTTGGGCTTCCCCAGCACTGTGATCCTTTGGAGAAGGGGTTTGCTCCCCTCCCCAGCAGGATGGCGCAGCCCTGGGGGCAGAGGGATATGGGGGACCCCAATTAGGGTTAGGCCTCCACTGCACCGTGATCCTTTGAGATGAGATTTGGGCCCCCCTCCCGTTGGAGACGAGTCCCCTTCATACTGTGATCCTCTGGAGAAGGAATTTGGGGACCCCCCAGTTGGGGTTAGGCCCATATTTTGCTGTGATCCTTTGAAGAAATGGTCTGAGGAGCCCAGCCGAAGTGAGGCCCCCATTGCACCACGATCCCCTGGAGAAGGGATTTGGGATCCCCCAGTTGTGTGGCAGAGCCTTGGGGTTGTGGGGATGGGCTCCCCTTGGAGCCTTTGGAGAAGGGATCGGAGAAGGGATCTGGGATCCTCAGTTGTGGATGAGCCTCCCAGCACCGTGGCCTTTTGGAGGAGGGATTTAGGCCCCCTCAGCCCTGAGGGCACAGGGATAGATCCCCTAGCACCACTGGAGACAGGATCTGGGGACCCCAATTGGGGATGGGGCCCACTTGGCAGCCTCTGAAAGAGATTTGCAGATGCCCCCCCCCCCCCCCCCCCAGCATCATGATCTCTAAAGAAGGGATTTGGCACCCTCCCCTCCCCCCAAGTTGGGTGGCACAACCCTGGAGGCGCAAGGATGGGCCCCCCCAGCACCACAATCCACAGGGAGGATGCTGGCAGCCCAAGCTCCCCTCCTTGGGAAGGGTTTGGTGGGGGGGGGGAACCCTTCTTGAGGAGGGTTTTCTCCTCCTCCAGCATCCACTGCACCACAGGGAGGCTGGGTGTTCCAAGCAGCGTTGTCAGCTCGGCTGTAAGACCCCTCCAAAACCCCCTTTTTGGAGATGGGGAGTCATCTGTTGTTAATATTGCATCGTTCTTGCTAAATTTAGCTCGTTCTTCATTTTCTGGCTTAATCAGTCGTCGGTTTCGTCCGCCGGTTCTCTTAAATTAGCTCAGTGCTGCAATATTTGGGTTGCAAATACTGCAGGGGAAGGTTTGCTTGTAATTCTTTGAACTGGTCAAAACAAAACAAAAGCCATCGGAGCAGCCTTTGTGAGCCCTGGGAATCTTGAGGCTTCCTTCAGCCTATTGGGGTTTGAAATGGTGTTCTTTACCCGGTGATGGATAGCATTGCCTTTGCAGTGCTGTGTTTGCTGCTCAACGCATCTGTGGTAGAGATGGAGGCCAAGGGAGGAAAAAAAAAAGAGAGAGAGAGAAAGGGTAGTTGGGATTCTGCAGGGAAATTCCTGCATTGCCTGAGAGCTGCTGGGCAATGGGATTGGTGTGAGTGCTCCCATTTTGGGGTTTTTTTTAGGCTTCAAATGTGTTTTTCGGGTTGTGTTTTTGCTGGAGAGCAAACATAATCCTTTATTTGTTTGTGTTCCTTTTGGAAGCAGTCGGGGCTTCTGGTGGAGCTGCCTGAATGTCTTCTGCCTGCTTAACAGAGCTGCAGCGTTGTGGCTTTTTGCATCCTTTTATACCAGAACTGATGAATTGCTTCGGAACGCGTTTATAAGCAGGGATAATTCTGCTCAAGTCATGAATTTCAGCCCTCTGTGCTTATCACTGATCTCAGTGCATCTCCTGCGAGCTGCCTTCATTGCCAAGCATTGGAGCACCCACTGCACCCAATGGGAAAAGTCTCCCTCTTTGTTCCCAGCCGTGGGGCTGTGTTTGTTTGGTTGGTACCAGGGAGATGGGAGGAAGCTGCAGTGTGACAGGGGCTGGGTGTTGTGTCATTGTGCTCCGTGGCTTTGCTCACCCTTGAGCACCCTCGTGCTGGCTCATCTGTGGCGTTGGCGATGCCGTTTCTGCAGTGAGATTCCTCAGTTTGGGTTCATTATCCTGAACTCACGTGGGGTTGTGTTTGTCAGCAGCCCTGGAAAGGTGGGTGTGAGTGTGTTGGTGTCTGTTTGTTTGCAGGGGAAGGGTTCTGTGTTGTGGCACGTACGTAAAATACACGCTCTGAGTTTACATTATCTTGCAGGGATATATACAAGTTATTTCTGATCCAGATCTGTGATCCTACAAAGCCACGCAAGTGCTTAAGAACTGATAGTAAAAACTGATGTGCGCCTGGCAGGCGGGCAGCCCTCTGCAGCAGCCCTGCTCCACGTATTGCAGGGACAGCCATGCTGGGAAGACTGAGTTTGCTGGGCCTGATGTTACGGTTTGAGCACTGCTGAAGTGCAATTCAGGATCATAGGATGGCTGAGGTTGGAGGGGACCTTAAATATCATCCATTTCCAACCCCTGCCATGGGCAGTTTCTGCCATTACTGATGTTTTCTTGCAGGAGAAGGCACCCATCTCCTTGGTTCTGCCCACCAACATCACTTTTCTGGGATATCCCAAAGCAATGTGCTTTGGATGAACCTAACACTGGGATGTGCAGTCAGCAGAGCACCTGGGCTGTGTTACATCCCTGCTTTCATAGAGTCACAGAACAGCTTGGGTTGGGAGGGACCACAAACGAGCATCCCGAGCAGCACACCACAACTGCTTCCTTTCTATGGCTTTGTCTGCTGCCCAGCAAGAGGCAGCCCTTTGCATTCAGCCACCCTTGAAGACCATGGAATCACAGAATGGTTGGGGTTGGAAGGGGCCTTCAAGATCTCCTTTAGGACTTGTGTGCCCCCATGTGCTCTGCCAGCACAGTGCTGCTGCGTGTGGCCACGGCTCTGCTGACGAGGTGAAACCCTGCTGCAGTCCTGCCCTGCTCTCCTTTCTGTTCCTCCCCCCCCCTTTAATGCTGTGGCAAGCTTTGCTCTGAACATTTGAATAGATTTGTCTATTATGGTTTCAAAATTGTTCATAATTGGAGCAGATATTGAGCTGGCCAGATGTTGGTTGTCTTTTCCAACCCGGATTTAACTCTTAGTAAGGGTTGGACTGGAAATAATTGTTTTACCCCAGGATGGTATTTCATTGGGAAGATTAATCAAGTCCACTTGAAAAAGAGATTATCTTAAATTTGCTGCAGCTGGAAAGGACAAAGATTATCATTGTGAGAGGCACTGAGCGTCAAAACTCACTGGGTCTCAGTTTTTTAAAGAAGGGAACTTAATAAAAATGTGCTTAAGAGAAGCCCTGGAGGAATGTCTGAGAACTTTTAAAGCTAAAATAGCAGTGGTAACAAGATGCAAATGTTACGCATAGAGCCAATCAAAAACAAATCATTTTTTCATCCCTCCAGAAGAATGCAATCATCGTGCAGGACTTGTGTCCACGTTTCAATTGGTCACAGAGCTGGCAATAATGCAAAAGCCACACACATATATGTGGGTATACATTTAATCCTGGTGCATAGGTATAGGTATATTGGTATATTTTGGCATATACAGGAATGTATTTAATTCTGGGATGTGTACTTTTCTATTGCAGTTGTGCTGCAATGAGGCTGTTTGTGTTCTGCACCGCTTCCCGTGTGGATGCAGCCCGATGTCAGAGATTTCAGGTACCCCTCATAGATGTGAATCACAGAATCAGTAAGACTGGAGAAGACCTCTGCTCCAACCTACCCAGATGTGAGGTTTGATGCTAAGTGCTCACCCTTGGGAAACCAGATATTCAGTCTTAAAAAGAGAAATTTACTCGCCCCGAAAGGGCAGAAGGCTGGGATTTCTGGGCTGTAGTAATGCAGAAGTTTGGGAGGAGAGCACAAGGCTCCCTTTGATCCTTCTATCCAGCACTGCTACACAGAACCAAGGGATTGAGGCTCTATTTGCTAAATACTTAACCAGATGAACACCGTGCCTTATTAAACTGGCTTGGAATGGGAACCACCAGGGTAGGGTTGAGATGCAAGGACTGATTTCAAGTAGCGTGCTAGCTGTTCATTCCGTGCTTTATCTTTGCCCAGCTATTAGCTCAGAACCCCAATTAAAATAATGAATTTGCAGATGAACTGGATCGGAGAGAGAGGAATCGCCGCGTCGTGCCGTGAGTTTCAGAGAAACTTGGGCTGTGCTCTTCAAAGAGTGGCTTCCCCTGTTGAAAGAGAACCACAACGCTTTCTGTGCGTGTTGAATTCACCTTTTGTTCCTCAGTGACTCACGGTGGGAAACCTCGGATTTGGTGAAGGGGGAAAAACCAGGCAGAGAGCACAGCTGTGGGGCTGCAAAGCCCCCATGTGCCTCTGATCCCCAACCTATCAACCCCCCGAGACCCTTCTGATGTAGGGGTGAGGCGAAAACAAACTTGAACCCGAGTTATTTCTGGCTCTTCATCATGGGTAATCACAGCCTTTCTGCAGTGAGTGCTGGGATGGAGCTGAAGGAAGCGCCGAGCCCCTGGACAGCTCAACAGCTGCTTTTTTGTGGTTGGGTATTTGTGGTAAAGCTCCGTCTGGTCTTAAGTTAGCTTCCTGCGTTTCCTTCTCTGTGACTAACTAACTATTCTCAGTTTGCTGGATGTGTTCACAGGACGTTGCTCTTTTTGGCTCAAGTCTCTATTTTAAATGTAAAGTCCAGCTGTTTTTATGGAACCATTAGGGTTGAGAAAGAGCTCTACGGTCACCAAGTCCAGCCGTCAACATATCATCACTATGCCCATTGACTGTGTCCCTAAATAGAATCATTAAGGTTGGAGAAGGCCTCCAAGACCATCAACCCATCGCCACCATGTCCTTAAATATAATCACTAAGGTTGGAGAAGACCTCCAAGATCACCAAGTCCAACCATCAACCCATCACCACCAAGTCCTTAAATATAGTCACTAAGGTTGGAGAAGACCTCCAAGATCACCAAGTCCAACCATCAACCCATCACCACCAAGTCCTTAAATATAGTCACTAAGGTTGGAGAAGACCTCTAAGATCACCAAGTCCAACCATCAACCCATGACTGCCATGCCTATTGGCCATGTCCTTAAATAGAATCATTCAGGTTGGAGAAGACCTCCAAAGTCACCAATCCAACCATCAGCCCATCACTACCATGCCTGCTAACCATATCCCTAAATAGAATCATTCAGGTTGGAGAAGACCTCCAAGATCACCACATCCAACCACCAGCCCATCCCCACCTTGCCCACTGATCGTGTCCCTGGATAGAATCATGAAAGGTGGAGAAGACCTCCAAGATCACCAAGTCCAACCATCAACCCAACCCCAAGTAGAATGATAGAATAATTAAGGCTGGAGAAGACCTCCAAGGTCATCAAGTCCAACAATAAATCTATCCCCACCATTCCCACTGATCATGTTCCTAAATAGAATCATTCAGGTTGGAGAAGACCTCCAAAGTCACCAATCCAACCATCAGCCCATCACTACCATGCCTGCTAACCATATCCCTAAATAGAATCATTAAGGTTGGAAAAAAACACTAAAATCTTCGAGTCCAACCTCAACCCCACCATGCCTACCCAGCCATGTTATGTTTTCTTTGGATTTGTGCAAGAAAGGAGATTTTGTTGTTTGGTCTAATGTAAGACGATGTAGTTTAACTGAATTTAGTTTAAGTGAAGCTCTTCTGCAGCCTTGTGACCAGTTCATAGTGAAAGATTATCTTGTTCCCAGAACCCTGAGCTGATTTGTGCTGAGAAACAGAGCGAGGCAAACTTCATAAACATACAGCAGGAAAGCTGTATGGCTTCTCCATGGTGTTATTTTCTATATTTTGCTCTCTTGTGGTGTTTGGTATGGGTGTCCTTGGGCTGCTGTCACGTGCCAATGTTAGCTGCAAGCGAAGTGATTGAATGCATCTCCATTTTATGTTCAGAAGAGGAGAGAAGAAGTAAATTTGCTGCGGTGTGACGTGAGCTTGGATGCACTGATAGATCATAACGTTTCAAACATATTGTTGGAAAGCCTTGGTTTTGAGGTTGGAGATGCCCACGCTTGCTGGTTAATGACTCACGTTGGAGGGTGGCATTTGGTTTTGGTGTGAAAGAAAGAAGTCCTTTTGTAATCCCTGGGCTGTCTCTGGGTCTCTCTGCTTCAAAGCAGGCATGAAAAATCCCAGAGGTTTACCAGTGCCTGCTGGTGAGTTCAGTAACTTAGAAATGAAATGATTAATCCCATCCCTACACCATAAGGGAATCCCTCTCCTGTTTTCTGTGCTACAAGTGATGCTGGTCAGCGTGCAAAAACAGCATTGGCTCACACTCAGGGCACACCAATCAGCCCTCTGCTGCTGCCAGGGCTGCTTCTCAGGGTGAAAAATAGAATTCCCTCTTGCAGGCATAAGGCAGTGTGACGTATCCACCCCATGGCTCTTCCTGTGAAGCATTGGCTGTGTGACGAAGCACTGGGCAGTCTGGATTCTGTCCTTACTCTTCCCCCAAATAGCTCCCCAATGACTCCACCAGCATCCCTGACCTTTGGTTGTTTCTCTGTTCCACACTGCTTTGAAACCCCCGCTCTCAAAAAGAAAGGGAGAAAAAGGAACGCAGAGCACTTAGGAACTCCTGATTCACAGGGCAATGTTTTTCCACTCATCTGTATTCTTACCCAGCACGTGGAGCTGCTGGCTGCCAGCAGGGACAAAGCGACCCTGGGAACGAAGCCCCTCCTGCAGCGATGCCATACAGGATTTCAACCCTTCCAGAACAGCTCTGGGACTTCAGTAAGCTCATTTGGGGATGGCTGTCCCTTGGGTTAGCTGGGCATGGGGCTGTGACTCAGCCTGGAGCTGCAGGCAGTGAGCTCACTGCCCACCAAGCTGCTCCTCCGACAGCCCTGCTGCCTTCAGACCAAGTTTGTCCTGCAGCTCCTCAGCCCTCCATCATCTCTTCCCTTCCCTAAATAGCACAAGCATTCCAGTGCCAGGGTTTTGCATCTCATTAATAACCACGTTGCTCATTTAGCTCTCAGGTAATGTAAGATCTCCAACACCAGCCTCTGCTCATCCCATTTTCCTCATTGTTCGTCCGTGCATTAAGTACTGAGCAGTCATGTCACTGGGAATTGATGCAACAACAAAAACAGCCATTGTGCTGGTGTGAATTTAAGGCTGATCTGCCTTTCTCCAAACGCTGAAAAACGCCTTGAATGCTATATCCTCCTTGGTGTCATCTTTATTAATTTGCTCCCATTGAAATGGCAGGGTTCTGCTGTTCAATGGTCCTGCCCTAAAGACCAGTCACTGTAATTAGCCAGGAATACTAAACTATATTAATCTACCCATTGTACTAACGTGATTAAAGCAGCTTAAACACAGTAAGCACCCTCACAGTTGTTGGAGGGCCGTGTCAGGAGTGCTGTGTGTTTCCTCCAGTGTCACAGCAGGCTTTCAGGAGCTGTTTACTTCCTACCTTTTGCTGCCACTTGCTGTCTCAGAACCCCTGATGTCGCATGCAGATATTGGTGGTGGGTGAACAGTTGGTCTGGATGATCTCAGGGGTCTTTTCCAGCCTCAAAGATTCACCTTTGCAAAGATAATGGCTTGTAAAACAGAGGTAAGACAAAGCTGGGTGCATAGGAGCACAGCGCGGAGACTTTGCTCCGTATCTCAGCCATGACTTTGATTTCCTGAAAACTGATAAGAATCATCTCACTTGATAAAACAGCTTCATTGGGTTCAATTGAGCCTTCGGTGTTGGGGCAGAGATTAAGACAACTTCTGGCTCTTGGTTTTGAGGCTGGTTTTGAGGAGGTGGAGGGAAAGGGAGGCCAGAGAGAGGCTGAGCATTTACTCTTGGCTTTTCAGTCTGAGGTTTTGCAGAAGTAACAAAGACATCACAGCAATGCACTCCAGCAGGAGCTCTGCTTGCCTCGTGCAGAAGAATAATCACAATTCTTTTCATCTCTTGGTCTCATCAAGACTTGTGCCTTCCAGAAATGCTCAGTGTGCTTACAACACAGGTGAGGACTGACTGCTTGTAGCTCCGAGATCAGGCAGACTCAGTGGAGACCTCTTATGTAAGTGTTACTCAGAACTCCCAGCTCCATGCAGGAGACCCACAGAGCTCAGCCTTTCCCCTCCATAGCATTGCTGTGAGGTCCACTGCGAAGGCAGTGCTAAAAGGAAATAATCCTCACCCTACATGGGAAAAATTTCCCTTAGTTAAAAGCTTGCTCGATTACTGCTTGGAGCTGTGATGTCAGGCTCTTCCACGCAGTCATATGCATCAGCTGAGATAATGTGCTGTTTTAACTTGGCAGCCTCCAAGAGGACATTCATGAAAGCTTCCAGTAGGTGTTTATAGCAAATAGAAAGGAAATTCATGCCACAGAAGTTTGCCTGTTCTTTCCGACAGCTTAGCATTAGATCTTATTATGGCTCTAAATCTCTTCTGTAACTACTTGTCTCCCCAGCTGCCAGGCTTTGGCAAGTAGAAGTGTTTTGCTAAGAGAGCAAAGCGTGCCTTGCTTGGTTTTTCTTTTTTCCTCCTGCCTCCAGAGTGCTTCTTCCATGTTAATATTTGTACCAGGTCTTGAAGTGTCTCCAACGTGGGGATTTAAATCTACATCAATTAAAAAGAACTAAGAAGTAGGGGAAAAAATGGTGAGGCTGTGGGACGGGCGTGCTGGTGCCTATCATCTTCTCTTTAAATCCATTTGATTAAATGATGAGCGTTAAGCAATTTCTGAGTTTCTCTCAACAATGGATGGATTCTTCTGCGATTATAACATGACTCAGTCATAATAATCCCCTTTCATTGTGCACTTTTGTTCCTGAAACTGAGCGCTGAGGGCTTCCCAGTACCTCCCATCCTGACATCCAACCTGACAATTTGGTGAGGAAACCTTTCTCGCCCCGTTCTGCTCTGCTGCAGCCTGCATTTATGTCAGTAATGATGCAGATGGTGGGGATGAGCTGCCCAAAGGAATCACGTGGCTTTTTTGGGACGCTGTGATAATAGCACACTGTATTCTGCAGCTCACAGTCCCCTTTGTGTGCACGGGGTCTCTTTGAGCTTGTTTTTTCCCAGTGCAGCTCTATGAGTTCCTCACATTCACACTTGCACCAGGCTCTTTCTAAAAGAATCTCAGGTGCTGAGCAGGCTGTGCAACGACTGCAATATGATTTTTGCAGCTTTGCATGGGCGACTGTGCCTGCCCTGCTGTTGGAGGGTTAGGAAAAAACACTGTTTCAAGATGTCAAACTATTGCTTCTCGTTTGTCCAAGAGGCTGTGGATGCCCCATCCCTGCAGGCATCCAAGGCCAGGCTGGATGTGGCTCTGGGCAGCCTGGGCTGCTGGTTGGTGACCCTGCACACAGCAGGGGGGTGGAACTGGATGAGCATTGTGCTCCTTTTCAACCCAGGCCATTCTGTGATTTGCTCAGAGATGCTTGCACATGCCTACATGAGACCCCCATAATGGAATTCAGCACGTGGCACTTCTTCATGCTCACAGCCTGCCTTCTGCTCTTTGTGCCCCACTTGAGTTTTGCAGCATCTGTCACTCCGTTTTGGAAATATTTGGAAATACAGGCAGGAATAACACATTTACTTGGCCAAATCTCAGAGCAGTTTGCAAGGATTGGGTCCGAGCACCTGGATGTGTGACAACACACTGCCCACCAGAACGGTGTAGCTGCAAAATAAATGTCTGTACACGATCAGCTGTCTTTAATGCACAGCATTCGTAGTGCTTGTGTTTGTGGGAGATTTCCTTACATGGGAATTGAGCATTTGATAATTAACTCGTAGCTAGCAGCGCTATACAGTCGTGTAATCCTGTGCTTTTGAGATTACCTGTTTCAAAATGAGTCAGAGTAATTACTTTATCTGCAGTTATGACAACAGTTTCACAGGAATGTGATGTTCTTTGCTGTGGCTGTTTCATAAGCCGTGCTCGCAGTTGTCTCCTCTGTACCTGGGTGGCAAAGGAGATAAGGGCTCGTCGTGTTCGTGCATAGGAGCAGCTCGGTGCTGCTGTGTTCTGATCAGCCAGGGCTGACTGATGAGCTCTAGAGATGCACAGCATGTTTTCCCCCTTCCATCTTTGCCTCATCTTGGTAGGATATGGTTTTGTCCTCACTTTATGCCCTTCTTTTTGTGCAGAGGAAATGCTGAACTCCCTGCCCACCCTGCAGAAAAGCAAACCCCCAGGCCTTGTGTTTTCCTAAATTGCTTTTTTTTTTGCTTTTTTTTTTTTCCACAAGGCTCTTTTGTGAGAAACTGAACTGGGTTAGCTTCAGTTACCACGAGGCTCATTGGAAAATGGAAGGCAGGCAGCTCTGTGTTCTCACGTTACTGAGCAAATCCTTCTCCCCTTCCCCAGGGTCTGCTGTACCACTGGAAAAAAATGGCATTTCAGCTGTCAGAAACTGCTGCAGAATTGTTTGTTCATGCTTAAGAGAAGTGTATTTGTTCAGGGCTTGTAAACACCATCAAGAAGATTTTGACAGGAGTGAAAAATGAATTTAAGCTGCTGGTGCTGAGTGGGAAAGAGCAAGAATTAATCCTGCTGGATGCCTTGGCTGCTGACTGCCCAGCACTGTGAGCTCAGCACATCCAGCTCCATCTGATCCTTGCTGCCTTCAGATAGGCTCTTTGCTGCCCTGGCAAATATAGGAGGGAAGCAGTGTTTGGTTCACTTTGTGCAGTAGTTAACATACTGTGCATTACATCATGAGGCTTGCTGCTATCTTATCAGCTGCCCCCGGTGATGACTGACCAGCAATCTCTTTCTGCAGGAAATGATTGGGTTCCAGGAGCTGGTGTGGAGAGCTCCAGAGGTAAAACGTGACCCTAATTAATTAGATTCTGATTCCAGAGTATGGATGCTTCATAGAGAAATACCAAACAGGCAGAGGCCTTCTGTGGTTTTGCTCCTTAAAGCTCCATTCCTCCTGAGCAGTTTGGATTTCCACACGCCTGACCTGAGCTGGAGGAGCAGAAATGTAAAGATGATGTGAGCTTGCAGGAAACGTGAAACAGAATTGCCTTACCTGATCAGGTCCATTTCAGGAGGGTGTAGGTAGGAGTGTGATTAATGTGCTGATCTATCTCTAATCACTCACAGCTGCAGAAAAGCAGGTCGGTGGTGTTGCAGGCTGAGGTTACAGAGCCATTAATGGTTAGGAAGGACCACTCAGACCACATCCAGCCCTGCAGTGGTCAGTGGAAGGCCTTCAAGGTGCATGTGCAGAAGGGAAGGTGCAAGGCTTGCCTGGGTATCAAGAGATGCTTTAGAGTAGGAACTTAATTGCAGGGTTGTCATACAGGAGGTGTCCTGTAGCTGTGTCACTTAAAATGCATTAAATTGGGCTCTGAATCTTGCTATTATATGTATTACTACTATTATATGTAGATTCTCCTAATGTAAGAAAAGCAACACCATTTGCTCTCTAAAGGAATGCCAGCATGGCTGTTGCTGCTGCTTGAAGTTATTGAGCTCTTGTGACATTATGCATGGCTTAATGAACTTAATGAACAAATGAACTTGCAGCTGATTTTTATTGTGGTTCCATTAACAGGCTCGATCATCACTCCAGATGAATATAATCAAGAGGTATAATTACACAATGCTTTTCTGTACAGTGAGTTCTTCCACTAATTCTCTTCGCAAGGAATGGAGCCTAGAAGAGGGCTTTAATATTAACCTCTCCTTTGTAACAAACCCCCTGAGCTCTAACAATGCAATTTACCTGTCCAACCTCAACCACTGCTACAGGTTCAAGGCATGGACACCCGTGGGCAGGTTCCATTGCATGGATCTTGTTGCTCTGATCTTTGGGAAATCTGATGCTGCAGAATTTGAGCAAAGAGAGCTGTGACTTGTGCAGAGCGAGTGCTGCCCTGCCTGTTGCAAACAACAGATGACTTCATTCAGGAGTGCAGCTTGCTGCTGCTGTGTGAGAGCCAGCCTTTAATGGAATCAGATGTGCACATTAAATTAATACGTTTTACATGGGAGCCCATCAACAAACATTTAATTTACTTCAATACGAAGGCAGGGCATGTGGGAGCAGAATGGGCTGTGCTTGGGATAATCTAGGAGAATCCCTGTGTGGCAAAAGCTTTCTTAATCAAGAGGTAGCATTTGTGAACAAGCTAATTGTTCGCAGTTAGCAATTGCTTAACGTGACCTCGCAGCTCAGAGTGCAAAACACACCGGGTGGAAAAATGGAGTCTAAAAACAAGAAGGTTGGTTGGGTTTATTCAACAGAATAGAAAATGGAAAAATAGAAAGTGTGGGTTTGTTTAGGAGTGTAAAGCTTCGTTGACACCTCTCCAAAAAGCCTCAGGTCCCCTCTCCCAAAAAGTCCAGATGCCTGGGTACCGCAGTGCATCCCAGCCAGCGTGCCCTGCCCAAATTCTGCCTCCAGCCATGCACAGCATCAGCATCCTCATGTGGGAGTGCCACAGTTGGACTTCTGAAGGGCCGTTAAGTGAAATCAGCGTTTAATGAGCGGAATTATTAAGTGTAATGTTGATGTGATCTAGGTGGTGGAGAAGGGATTAGCAGGCATGTTGCTGCAGCCCCGGTGCGTAACCGTGATGGTGATGAAATGGGATGGGCAGCGCAGGGTGCAGAGCTTTCAATCCCGTGCCAGAGGTGGTGAGAAGGCAGCACACCTTCCGTTTGGAGCTGCCATCAACAAGGGATGGGCGTCAAAGGGCTGAGAGCACAAAAGAACAAGCAGTGCTGGCACGAAGGAAGGCGAGCTGGGAGACGTGTCTCCATTGGAACGGCTTGGTGCTGCCATGGGGTGGGGGTTTTCTCCACTTCCTTGCAGGTGTGGTGCAACAGAGAACGCAGCCTAGGTGATACATTTCTTACAGGTGAGCAAGGCTGGGTGCACCTCATGGCCAAAAATGGAACGGTGCTGCCTTAGCATGCAAGGAAAGCCAAGTGGAGTCATGGATGTCCGTGAGCGTTTTTCAGCCGTCGTTCAAATGCACACTTTTTTTCCTATTGTAAACTTCAGCACTTGAGCTCTTTGCTTTTTCTTTGTCTCCCTACGAACTGATGAGAAGGCAGAGCTGGAAGATTCCAAGTCCATACCTATACCATCATTAAGTGTTATTGGAGGAGGGTTTGCTCCCTTGAGGAAGGGTGTTTCTAATGAAAGGAAGAGTGCAGTGGATGCCACCAGGCATCATTAACGATCAGCTGCTCTATTTGCCTTTCTGCCTCGAGCAAAAGCACATTTAGGGCCGTATGTTTATATCTGGCTTATTTTGCAAACATCTTGTCTGTTGTCTAAATAATACTGTGCTCCTGCATTCATCAAAGAAACTCACCGAGCCGTTTTTGCAGCGGCAAAAGTCTCTAAACCTTTCTTTCCTAAACAGCTTTTGTGAATCTGACGGGCTGTTCTCTCCTTCCGAAATTCACTTTGATGATATTGAGGGAGGGGAATTTAGGCTCAGGTCGGTGGGGGCAGGTGATGCAGGAGAAAATTTGGAAGCCTGTTGTGTCAACCTCATGAATGCTAAGGTTGGCACCTTAGCTTTGGGGAAGGTTTGAGGGCTTACCATCGAGTTCCTGAGATACCCCCCTCAGCAGTGTTAGTGCTGGTGTAGCTGCTCTTCCAATTTCAAAGGAAACACACAAGTTTGTGGTGTGACTCAGCTTTACAGGAATAAGGCTTTAAGCAACTTTAATCCCAGCCGACTGCTGGTGAGTATTGTTTGTTTAATAGCCCTGCAACGCTGCTGTTCCCTTTAAAGACAGCAAACTGCCTTTGTTCTCCTCTGAGCTACGCAAGACACTGACTCTTAATCACAGGGCTGCAGAAGTAGTTTGGGGCCCTGAGCTGCAGTGACTGCAGGCTGCTGGAATGTAATGTGTCACATCTGGTAAAAGGGAATCGGTCCGGATCTGCTCCATTGCACACTAGCCCATTTTTGGGGGTGGTGGCTGTGACTAAAGCACCCTTGGTAGGTGGGAAAAGTGGAAAGAAGCGTGGCTAGGCTTGAAATACGTATTTCTGATACAGTGAGCAGTGCAGCCTGCTGGGGTTGAGCCTTTGGGTTGAGCCATAGAACCATCAAGGTTGGAAAAGACCTCATAAAGCACAGCCATACCTCTGCATTCCTCTGCACGACCCCAGTGACCACATCTTCTGCTGTCAAATCAACACCAAGAAGATACAGACTGATTGACATAAAATGAGATTAGGAGAATAACTCACAGCAGGTTGATTATTAATGATGCCAGTGCCTTACTTAGCATCTTCTCAGTGGCTTCTTGTTGCATTTGTTGGAGCGTGTGATAGCAGCTGCCAAGGGCCCTTGTAAAGTCCTGTGTGTTACAGCAAATGGAGCATGATCATATGAATGAGCAATCTTTCTATTGTCTCACTTGCTTGGAAGTTTAAACGGAGAATGAATCAACTGCCTCATTGTCAGCCTCCAGCTTCTCCTTCCCCTTCTTCCCTACCAGTGACCTGATCACTCCTCTAATTAAGAGAAACAGAAACCAGAGTGGGGTGTGTTGTGTGTAAGAGAGGACGGCCTTTTGCTCCCCTTTGACTCCGAAGGAAGGGAATTAGGGCTGTACATCACCGCTCTGTGAAATGCACTATGAAGTGGCATAAAGGGAAGAAATGGAACGCCTGGAATTTTGTGCAGGATGAGGGAGGTTGGGCTGAGCAGACGTCGAGATGCGTACTTTTGGCAGCTTCCCAGCACGGCTGAACTGCTGGGGAGGAACGCTAATCCTTTTTGCTTGCTTTTTGGCACAACCAACTCAAAATATGCAGCTCCATCTCCCGAAAATGCATCCCTCTCTGCAGACTGCATCGTGCTCTGTAGGAATGCAGGTAACACAGCAGGGTAACCTGAATGCAGCCTCTATTGCTGATGGAACAATGAAAGCCTGGAGGAGCAGCGTGCAGTGCCAGCATTGACTTGCATCCATAGAGGACCAGGAGGAGTGATTTAAGCCCAGCAGCACTGCTGTATCTGAAAGAGCCCATCACAGACTGCAGTATTACTCTCCGCTTTCATTTCACCTCCTTGACTTCAATATTAAATCTGGAAAACGAAGTTACTGTTTTTATAGGAGCATACGGGTAATCAGCAGTCAGAAAGGAAACAGGATATGGAAATACAAGCGAAAATGTTTGATGACAAATGCAAATTTCAGCCTAAATATTTTACCCTGCTTGGCAGTAAATCCTTGCTGGTAAAAAGATGCACCACAAACCTTCCTGTGCAAATCAACCGTGGGTTGTAAGGGGAGAGTGCACATGCTGTTTTGCTGGCTGTTGCTGCAGCACAATGGCAGGAGGGAGCAGGAGCAGCCAGCCTGTCATCTTAGTGCTGCTGCAGTGAGCTGTAACCCCTTCAGTTGCTTCTGGTTGTGCAAGTGTGCATCCTCCCCTGCAGGAGATCCTCCTCACCTTCCAGCTCAGATGGGATTAAATTTGTCCATCAATGCAAATATCAAACGTTATTTGGTAAAGTTTTGGTCCCTACAGAAAACAAACAAACAAACAAACAGTGGAAGTGGCAGCAGAAATTCTTACAGTGGCACTCAGATGCTCACGTGAGTGTTTCAACTGTGCTTTCCAATATTGGTTGGATTATTGAAAGTGAACACATAATTCCTTCTGTTCCGATGGACTGGGCAGGTCTCCTGTGGCACTATAGAACCATCGAGTCATGAAGGTTGGGGAAGACCACTCATATCACCAACCCATCAACCACATCCCTCAGTGCCACATCTCCATTGAACACCTCCAGGGGTGGGGATCACCACCTCCCAGGGCAGCCAACACATCACCACTCTTTCTACTCAATATACTTTTTTTTCCTGAATTCAAACTCATGAATGAGCATCATCACGTTTCTGAGAGCTTTGCTTTCAAGTCAGCAAATGACAGAAGTTGACAGTGCCCTTTGAAACGTTCCTATGCTTGAAATGAGGAACTGCTGCATGGTTCTGTACCCAATCCAATAATGATGCTTGTTTAATTACACAGCTTGTAATGACAAACCTCCTTTTCTTGTGCCCTTTCAGTGGCACTCATCTGGGTGCTCTACTTGAGGCTGCAGGACGTGGCAGAGGCGTGTAGGTTCTTGCAGGTTTTGATGTAGAGAGCACGTAAGTGTTTGAGTTGATTGGGCTGAACAGGTGAATAGTGAGAGTGCTGATTGGGGTGATTTAACTTTAAACGCCTTCTGTTGCTCTGAACATTTCCCACCTTACTTGGAACCAAGAATTGCACAGAACTGTAGGAAGGGTGGTGATCCCAACGAGAGCTGATTTCACTTCTAGGCTTTTATAGACTTGCATCCCTGGTTTGGGGGTGTGTACACGAGGGGGACCATCTGCTTGACGTTTGAAATAACTGTCATCATCCTACAGCAAACGTGTGATATGGAAAAAAATATATACACTCTTTCCCACAGTTAACGCTCCATCTGCACATCTTGTCTTTCAGATGGGAAGAGGAACTGACAAGAAGAATGAGCCTGGAGTCTATGGTAGAAACTTTGCGAGAGGTAAGGCTGGAATAGAACCTTAGAAGCATTCAGGTTGAAAAAGACTTTCAGGATCACCCATCCATCAGCCCATCCCCACCGTGCCCACCAACCCATGCCATAGAACCACAGAATCAATTAGGTTGGGAAAAAAAACACTAAGATCACCAAGCCCATCCATCAGCCCATCCCCACCATGCCCACCAATCCATGCCATAGAACCACGGAATCAATTAGGTTGGGAAAAAAAACACTAAGATCACCAAGCCCATCCATCAGCCCATCCCCACCATGCCCACCAACCCACGCCATAGAACCACGGAATCATTTAGGTTGGGAAAAAAACACTAAGATCACCAAGCCCATCCATCAGCCCATCCCCACCATGCCCACCAACCCATGCCATAGAACCACGGAATCATTTAGGTTGGGAAAAAAACACTAAGATCACCAAGCCCATCCATCAGCCCATCCCCACCATGCCCACCAACCACGTCACTCAGTGCAAATAGCTTGTGCTGAATGGCACCTGCTTTCTCTACACCTTTCATTGGTGCTAATCACCATTCAGTTGTTGCCTTTTAATTAAAACCCCTCTTGTAGCCCCAGCAGCTGAATGAATGTGTGCTGGAGAGCAGGGTGAATGCTTGGAAGCTGAGTGCAGTGTGGGGGTGGTGATGTGCCTTATCAGCCTTGCTCAGGTTAAGTGAGGAAGCGTGTGTTGCCCTGTGGCCTCTGAGTTCTTTGTGTGCTTTGTCTTGCAGGAGGCGCAGGAAGCAGAAGCTCTCCAGGAAGAGTTAAATGAAAAGATTGAGAGATTGAAAGCAGAACTTGTGGTGTTTAAGGGTCTGATGAGTGATGTAAGTACACCGGAGAGCGGAGTGGCCAACTCCCAGTGCCTCTGTGAAATGTGTGTGTTGTGCAAATGGCTTCATTCATGGAAAAGTTACGGTCGTAGTGAGTGCTGCTTTGTAGTTAGTATTATGACTGCCTTTATGATCTAATGCATCAGACAGATCACCCTTCCCCCTGCTTCCTGTCTGGTCTGTGTAGAGATGCATTAACTTGCTGCTTAGCCCATAAACTGGACTCTTCCCTTCCTCCCCCGATTCCACTGCTGGCGATGCTGGCATTCCAGTCTGCAGCCATGGGGAACGTGATGGAGAACTCCCAGGTTAGGGACAGGGCTTCAATCACCATGCAGCTGTCTTGCATTTTAGCCATACTGATCGTATAATCGTGCAGATACCTGAAAGAAAAGCTGGGTGAACACTAAGGTGGCTTTCTCCGTAAGACTGAAGCAGCGTGCTGATGCCAGTTGTCTAATGAAGATGTTCTCTTATGCTTATTTATTCAGTAATTTTGTTTAGAACCGCTTCCTCCGGTCTTTATATGAGCTTGCAGAACCTGCTCCCTGGTGTCAAATGTATTCTCTCAGGGCCACTGGATCTATTCATGCGAAATTTGGCAATTAGCTGTCTCTTCTGCTGGTGTTTAATGAAGAATAGGCATGCTTGGTTAGAGGCAGTGTGAATCTTGTTAGGGCTGCATCACTTAGAACTCGTTCACAGAGGGAAAGGTGTTGTTCAGTGTGTACAAAAAGGGTGGTGGTGAATGCAAACATCCTGCTGGATTCGAGAGAAGGTGTGCTCTGAGCTTTGCAAGGTGGAAGAGAGCCTAAGGAAAGCAGCAAGAATGCTTGTTTGAACCTTTCCATGTAAATATGTAGACCAAAGAAACACAAAGCATTGGCACGTTCCTCTTTGCCTTCCTGTCGATAAGAATCACTGCTACCTGTTCAGTTGATAAGATTGTGTTTAAAGAGTGTCATTGTTCATAGCCTCCTTTTTTTTCAGTGTGTTTGGAAAATAAAAACCTCCCCAAGTTGTCCAGAAGAGGCTGGAGAAGAATGAGAATCATAGAATATCCCAAATTGGAAGGGACCCATTCAGATCACCGAGTCCAGCTCCTACAGAAATGTTTTAAAAGAAAGAAAACAAAACCAAGTCCTCTTGTTGGAAAGAATTTGCTATTTAAGAGCGCTCTGCAAAGAGTTTTTCCATTTTTCTGGTCAGTGGGATGATTTTCCCAACCACTGAGATGCTTTCCAACAGAGAACATCTCACCTAGGCTGGGTGTCTGCAAAAACATAGAATGGTGTTACTTTGTGGATCCAGCAGCAGTGTCTGAACAGGAGCATCCCTTATAAATTCAAAAGTTGTGTTGGGTTGGGCATAGGTTGTTCAGTGGCAAAGAACTGAGCTGAGATTTTCCTTGGAATTGGACACAAATGTTAATTCTGTTAGCTGTCTAGTCTGCTTAGACTGTCTTTCCAGGAGAACAGGACGTAATATTGTTTAAGGATGATAAGCCCTGGGGTTAGAGAGATACTGCGGGGTATCTCTGCTTTCCTGAACTGTATAATAATAGAAGATAATCACTGCTGTCCTTCCTGCAGCCCATGACAGACCTGGACACAAAGATTCAAGAAAAGGCCATGAAGGTGGACATGGACATCTGTCGGCGAATCGATATCACAGCCAAGCTGTGTGATGTAGCGCAGCAGCGCAACTCTGAAGACGTTTCCAAGATATTCCAGGTGATTAGGCTGTGAATTTTCTGTAGGGTAGGACGAGCAGTGATGGGTCGAGAGGGAGCAGTGTCGAGAAGCGTGGTCCAGGTCGCTCCCATTTATTGAAATTTCTCTGTGTAGAACTATGTTCTTCTTTCTCAGCGTTGGAGTGTAGCTGTCTTCTGATGTAGCACTAAAAAAAAAAAAAATTGGGAGAGTTTTCACTCAAGATGAACTTTAAGATATGATGTTAGTCTTGATCCCATTTGGTAATGAATGCGTTAAAAAAAAGCATTCCAGGGCCTAGGTCTGTATAAATGGCTTCCTCCTCACATGTGAGAGGTTTTAAGCTTGAAGAACTGTCATCTGAATGCTCTTATTTCTGGCTCGAGCTCCACAGCCAGAAATAACACTTCTGTGGCGGCGAGTTATGATTGCATTGTGAGCCCAGCAGCTCTAATTGCTTTCCTTGAGCTCTTGTGGCTCCTTGGTGCTAGTAGGAAAAGCCGTCTAATTTGCTACCAAAGCAAGCAGTTATAGCTCTGTGTTGAGCAAACCTGTAACTCCCATTGCAGCTGATCTTGTGTCATACCT
This sequence comes from Chrysolophus pictus, assembly GCA_037305975.1. NCBI lineage: Eukaryota > Metazoa > Chordata > Aves > Galliformes > Phasianidae > Chrysolophus > Chrysolophus pictus. The sequence continues at coordinate 4,561,197 of CM074596.1, read as the reverse complement.
GCTCTTTCAATTGTGATTAACCCAGCTTCACTTTGGTCTAAACGTGTCCTGTCCAATCCCTGAATGAGTCCAGTGCTTTTCTCCGTGTTGTGATGCCGTGTGAAAACACTATAAATATCCTTGTGGTCTCCACTGGTTGTGTATTTTGGTTGTGATGAAGTTGCCTTAATGTTTGGTGGTTTGTTTTTCTGTTTTTAGTTGTTTTGTTTTTTTTTTTCCCCTTTGAAGATTCTGATCTCCTTTTTGGAGACAATTTTTGTAGCATATTGAGCCACTGCGTTGTGCTCGTGGTTCCTTCTTGTCTCTGAGCAGAGCTGCTCTGTCTTTCTGCTCAGAGGTAACTGCAAAGCAGGCTTTTGGTCAAGCATGCAGTGGTTAAAATGATCAGTATGGAGAGCAACACCAACAAAGGATGGCTCACGTGCCAATTAGAGGGAAAGCTGCCGTAGGCTGGGAGCAGGCTGTGTGTGACTCAGTGGTACTGCATCTTTTGCAGCGATGCTCTCTGCCCTTTGTGGCACGGGGTCCCTTGAATTCTCTGCACATCTGCAAACTTCCTTTCTTTCGAGGCTGTCCAGGGATTGTCATGGTTGGCTCCATCCTCCTTCTGTCAGTCTGAAGACTAAAGTCTGCCTCTGCTTATGGGGAGGGAACAAAGCTGGCTTAAAGAATCTCTGCAAGGTTTCTTGTCTACTCTTCACAGTTCTTCAACACTGGGAGCAACAGCCTGTGGTGGTGGCAGGAAAGGGAGAGTTCTGTCATTTGCTCTCAAGCCTGCTGCCTGGGCACTCCTGCAAGCTTTTGCTTTTCCCCTGTATCATTCTAACCTCTGCATGTTCTCTGGTAGGCCATAGGCTGCTGTCAGTGAGCAGGTGAACATCTGTGGAGCGCTGACAGCCTGCAGCTTGCTTTGCTCTTTGCCATTTTTGAACTGCTTTCTTATGCTCTTTGTTCCCCACTCACTAATGGATGCAATACGTGCAATCCCTGAACTGCCTGGGAGCTGATGTGGTTGTAACCACCCCAACGTAATGCCTCTCCTTTATTTGACACAGCATCTCAAACGAACCTTCTAGTTACAACTCTTCTCTCCAATTAAGGTGGCTTCCAAGAAGAAAGAACGAAAACTTGCCTCTGATGATGACCTCTCAGAACAGGATGCAGACAACAGCAGGTTCTCTGACGACGAGGTCAGCTGTTCCTTGAACATCACAGATGAAATGAAGCGTATGTTCAACCAGCTGTGAGTATCGTGGATAACGTGGGCAAGCCTGAAATGCAGATTTAATCTCAGAACTCAAGTACTGAGTTACTTCTATAGGCGTTCAGAAGGTTTTTCATGGTAGAGAATTCGAGTCTGTGTGTTAGAGGATTTTAGGAGGAACCTTGCTGCTTTTTGGGCTGGATGGAATATGGCATCATTGTCACTGGAAGTTCAGGAGTTCAGGAATGATTCCAACTTCTCTGGTGTTTCCCATGATTTTCAGGTCAGCTGTAGGTACTTGGCACTGGTGGATGTGTCCAGATCAGTGGTAGCAGAGGATGACAGTCGTACAGATACCAAGAATGTCAAAGGTCTCTTCTCCTGGGCAGGAAGAGTTAATTCATTCAGCCTAAAGGTTTACCCCTGGTATCCACGGGCTAGTGAGAGTTAAGGGTCTCTGCTGTTTTCTTTTGGCAGAGGGAGCCCCAGCCAGCGCCGTAGGTCTGATTTCAGTAGCATTTCAGTATTTGTGTCTTCTGCCAACTTCTGCAATGACTGCGCTGGGAGAGGCAAGAATTCCCAGTGCTTTCCCACACATCAGTATTTAATACGTAGGAGTACACAAGTCCTTCTCTAAGAAGCACTGGCTCCTCTTCTGTTGTCAGCTGTTCCCAGAAGTTCTGTTTTCAGGCCATGCCCCCTTCCTTCCCTCCTCGGTTTCATATGTAGGAGGGCACGATGTGCCCAAGCAGTGCAGGTCCTTCTTCATGTTCCAAGTCTTGGGGCTGTGTTTGTGGCTTATTGAAGGTGATGCACGTCTAAGTAAATTCTTGGTTTGGGGGCTTTGTCTGATCTTAGTAACAGAAACCTTATGCATCTTTCGTTGTGTCTGCAGTGATGAGCTTAATGCATAAGTGCCTAGCACTAAAAAGTCAAAACGTGGTCGATGTTGGACAACATTTGTCTGTAATAGGCAGCAGTCAGAACTGGGAGTCTGCATTCTGTAGCACTTGCAGCGAAAAGAAACTGAGCTGAAGAAATTCAATTGCAAAAGACAGAATCGTGCACGTCCAAAATGTTTATTATTTTGTGAAGCAGAGACAAATGCCATCTCTTGTGCCAAGCTTCTCAGCTTCCTGAAGACAGTGGGGAACTCAGCTTCCGGATTGAGATGTTATCTGCTCAAAAGGAAGTGAGCTAAAGAACCAGAAATGCATCAGCCAGAAATGAGCAAACTGCTGCTGTGAGCAGCTTCAGGTTTTTTGCCAGGCCTCCTTAACAAAGACAAGAAGCAGCTACTTGTGTTTCGCTGCCTGCTGTTCAAACCAAGAGGGACCTGGCTGCCTCCTGAAACTCTTTCCTTTATTGCACAACTGGCCATATTAAAGGGGCTTGACCAAATAGTGAGGTTAAAGGCCACTCTGCCACTGTTTTTTCTCGGTCTTAAGTGGCTTCAGTAGTATCTTTGCTTGTCCAGCTCAATAGTAAGTACTTATGTTCACTTGTGCATCATTCTAGGGCTCAGTTTTCTCTTACTTATTTTTGAAATGAACGTTTGTAAGTCCTGCAGGGGAAAATGTTGGCTGAACTTCAGCGTGAAATCAGCAGGGAATCTTCTAGTGGCTGTTTCCTGCATCATTCCCCAAACTGTGGTTGAGTTCATTTTCCCATGTATAGAAAGAATAGTTTAAAACATTTTTGTGGTTTTGCAAACAGGGGAAACTAACAAGCAGCACCATCTGGAGGACAGAACTAGGACTGTGTGCTTTGGGCTGGGAATGCTAACAAGGATCTTTTATTCTGCTTTGGAGTGGCAAAGAGCCCAGGAGTTGAGGGACTTGCAGGCAGTGGCAAAGGCTGTTTTTAAAATCTTTCAGGATTTTCAACTGCTTTGTTTCCTTTGTTCAGCTCTTGTGAGCCCTTTTTTATTTTCTTTTTTCCTTGAACGTTAAACGAGGGGCTGAAGGAGTGGGGCTGGAGTTCTTTTTCACTCATGCTTTTCCATTACCTTGACAGTCGTGAGACGTTTGATTTTGATGATGACTGTGATAGCTTAACGTGGGAGGAGAACGAGGAAACGTTGCTCCTTTGGGAGGACTTCACAAACTGCAATCCTTCAATTGACCTCCAAGGAGAGGTGAGTATTTCAGTTATCTTCTTAAACTCTTCTCTTCAAAACTGGTATCCCTCAGCTGCTCTTTCAGCCATCTGAGCCTTTGGATATTTGACTGGTGATCTAGTTTGCCATGCAGGCTTGCTTTGATTTTAAAATCCTCTTAGTGCTTTCTCTCCGTGGTTGCTTTTCAGTTTATTTACCAAACTCTATTTCTTCTGCTCCTTCAAACTGAAGGAGACAGAAATATCAAGCAAGCGTCAAAAGATCCAAGGCTCTAGCTGTTGTAGGAGCATCACACCATCTGTCCCCCTGACCAGCGAGCCAGCTAAAGCCCTTTATCTCACTTTCTCTGTAGGGTGTCAGTCACCCTTCTGTTGTCAAAATAGTGTCACATGTAGTGTGTGAGATGGTTCCATACCCTCATTCCAGCAGGGAGAAAAGCAAACTTGGTGTGTGCTGTGTGTGATGCTGAGGTGTATAGATTCTGAGCCCACAGATCTTGTGCTTCTGTCTTCCCAGTCAATAGGAATCTCCTGGTGCTGGTGGATAATAAACAGCTTGCTCTTAATCCTTAAGATCCCATGCAAAGTAAGCTAATGGCTGCACGCTGCCTCATTCGGTGACTCCTGAGCCTTTTAGGACAGGCCTGAAGAGAGATTGAAATGGCAAGGTCTGGCTCTGCGCAGGCAGTCTTAAACGTGATGCTATTATTTCATTACTGAGCAGCATGACAGCAGTAGGTAGGCAATAATCCTGCCTTCTCCCATCATTGCCATGGTACGGAGATGCTGAGGCAGCAGTCTCCTGAATATTGTCTTGTGTTGACTGCCAGGGGTGTGTTAATTTACATCTTCCCATTTGTGGATCATCTGGCATAGCCTGAAACTGCGGAGATTATTTCAAAGTGCTGGGACTGCAGAAAGCAGCATACTTAGCTGTACGTCTTTTGAGCAGGAAGAGTGGCAGAGTGATAACGTGCAGCCATGTACTGGAATTAGTGACAGATTTATTTGCATATACCCATGTGTGCATGTATAAGCACAGCTATCAGAGGAATATTGCCGAACTCAGACCTTCAGTGCAAAAAAAACTCTAAAGGTTTTAAGTAGCTTAAATCCTTCTAAATGAAAATTATACAAGGAAAGGGTAGATCCGTCTTGTAGATGGAGATTCAGAATAAAGACTGCTCCGTCTGTGCCTGGTCTTTAACACAGTGCTTTACATGCCTGAATCTTCCTTCCACTGGCTTTATTCCTTTCAAGTTCTTACACGGTGCCCTCACCACCTTCTTTGAAGACCTTCCTCCTCCGTGCGCTTCTGCATATAAAAGGATAAGTGGAGTGATTCTTGTAGCTGGTTAGCCTGACGTTGATCCCATGCAGGATCCTGATAAAGCTGCTGCGGATGCGGCCGAAGGATGGTGGCAAAATGAATGCTCATCAACTCAGTTGTGTTAAATTGATTGCTTTACCTAGCGTTTAAGTAACGCATTTCAATAGGAAACAATGCGTGCAGGCTATGAGGTGATGGAAACTGAGTGGTCTTGGGAGTAACAGTATGGAATCAGAAAATAGGAATTCCAGAGCAATGCTGTAAGCAGTGGCGTGCTCAATACAAGGAAAAAAAATGGAGTTTCATGTCTGGAAAGTAATTGCTGCATATTTCTGCATGATCAGACTGGGGAAAGGTTCAGCAAATGCAGCAGTTTCATTTTTTGGCATCATCAGGTATCTGTTTGTTGCTGGAGTCTTGATCCAAGGTTCCTTTGCATGGAAGGGTGTAAAAACTTGCACTTCCCAGTGAGGTTCTATGAGAAAAATCTGCAGTCTGCTGCTCTGTTGGTTTCTTGCTAATTCTGTGTGTCCCGATTTCCCATCAGGAAGAAAACCTGGGAAACTTGATCCACGAAACAGAGTCTTTCTTTAAAACAAGAGACAAGGAATACCAAGAAACAATAGGGCAGATAGAGGTAAGGAAATGATTCACGATCATATAAATAATTACTAATGGACAAAAACGTGTGCAGTGTTCTGGTCACACATGCACGCACTGCCAAGGAGGGATGTGTATCTCTATCAAGAATGCAAAGGTGTTTTCCCTTGGCATATTTTTGGATATTTTTTCCTAAATACTCCTTTCATCACTACTACTGACTGAGCACAAGTCTGTAATTAGTGCAGTGAGAACCTTCAGGGCAAAGAATCGACGTGCACTGGTTTTCTTTCCGCTGTTTGTCTTGCATGCCCACCATCAGACTGGGAAACGTCTCACAGGAAACCACCTCAGAGGTCGCCAGGCACAACATCTGTAGCTTCTCACCATCTCAGCCCTGAGTGTGCTTTCATTCATTGCCATACGCTGACAAACAAAGCGCCAAGCAGCAGAACAGGATATAAGAGCTGTTCTAAAAGCAGCGTTGAGCTCTGATTAAAATACACCTCATAAGGAGATGAGTGCACTCTCAGCATGCAACGCTGGCAAGAAGGATTTATGTATCCCCAGCAGTGTGTGAAGCTGAGGGAGGCTGGGAGGAGCTGCCAGCAACTCACCTTGAGCTGATGTTTTCTTCTTCTCCTCCAGCTGGAATTGGCCACAGCCAAGAGTGACATGAACCGCCACCTTCACGAGTACATGGAGATGTGCAGCATGAAAAGGGGCCTGGATGTACAAATGGAAACCTGTCGTAGGCTTATCAAAGGTTCAGCTGACAGGTAGTGAGATCTTAGAATCCTCCTCCTTACCATCCCACCTTTTATTTACTGCAAAGCTGAAGTTTGTTGGTAATGAAAGGTATTCTTAATTGTTTGAAGAGTGAAGGTGATGATTCTCTTCACAAGTCCCACAAGTTTCCTTGCCTATCAGTGGTGTTTAATGCTTTGCCTAAACCTTTCTCTGAATTTTCTGCAGAAATTCTCCATCTCCCAGCTCTGTAGCCAGCAGCGACTCAGGAAACACAGATGAAATTCAGGATGAGTTGGACAGAGACGCGGATGTGGAGCCCATGGTCAGCTGATACGTGGTTGGAGCATTCCAGTGAAAGGGAAAACACAAGCAAAGATTGGAAAACAACACACTGATGGGGGGTGAAAAGAATAAAATTAAGACTTGTAAGCCCCTGCGTCGGGCTTCTAAGGACTCGTTCCTACACGCATCCCCACCCCACCCAAGGATTGGTGCTGTAAATTTCTATTGTTATACAATTCACAAATGCAGAGTCCTGTAAGAAAACATGGTGTTTTAATTGTGCCTTTGCCCCAAGCTGAGCCACTTTGAGCTCCAGTGGAATATTACTAGCAGGTGTTTTTATATGAAAAAAAAAAAAAAGAGTAAATTATATATGTATCTATTGAAAAATCTGGTTGCAGCAGAGAATGGTGCTGCAAAGGCTCTGGATATTTCAATAAGCTTCTGGTTTTATTGAACTGCTGCACTGATTGGCAAAAGAAATACTGGCAAACTGAGCAAGGAACCCGAGACAATTGTGGTGTAATCACCAATGCCTGGCACAAAAAAAAAAAAAAAAAAGAATGCCTGCAAATTGATCTGTAAACATTTAAAAATAATACAGGGTTTCGAGACTGAAAGGAGTTTCTTCATTCCCTCTTTCTGGGTGAAGGAGCCTTTGGGATGTGGATGAGCTCTCTGCCAGACTCCAGGCTCAGAAGCAGCAGGTCTCAGCTCGGTGGCAAAGCAGTGGGTGAGGGAGGGTTTGTTGGGGTGGGACTGTCACTGATAAACTACTATGCAACAAAAAATAAGCGCGCCTTATTTATACGGAATGTTTGGTCCCTGCTGGGCTACAGCTATCTCTTGGGGGAAGGAAAGCTCAAAACACTTTGCACACGTTAGCTATCTGTAGAGCTTCTTTTGAGGAGGGAAGTCTTGTTTCAATGCCTTTGTTTCCAGTGGTTGGATTAAGGGGGAAGTGAGACCTTCAGTTCCGGAGTTGTTTTGCGTTTTCTTTTTTCTTCAGGATATTTTTTAAACCATAGCATTTGCAGATTTTACTTTGCTGGCAGGGAGATAACTCCACTTTATGCTGCTTTCGTGACGTGGGATAGTTGAAGCATCGGGATGAACTGACATGTTGTGCTACGGATGTGGGCTTGAGGTGACACTGGGGGAGCTCCAGACCACTGTTCTTCAGCAAAGCTGCCATCCTTTTTTAGGGAGTAGCAAAATCAATCCCAAACTGCTGCTGCCCTAAAGGAGGAACAGCTGTGTGCTTTCTCTGTGGGAAAGCTTTGGCAATCTGTGTTTTTAAGCAGTGTCAGAAGTCTGAACCTCTGGCATCATCAAGCTGGTTGTGGTTAGTAGTGGGAGTCGTAGCACCTCAGCCAGGTAAAAACAGGGTATAAAGCTAAGCCAATAATGTTTCTTGTTTGTATTTAAGAGCAAGATTGCAAGTGTAGTTAATACTGCCTAAAGGTAGCTCTGTAGTTAACTGGCAGTTGCAAGAGTCGAGGAGTAAACACCAAATGTATTTTGTACCTGCCAGAAAACTTAGCAGCTGTTTCATCTGAGCAGTGCTAGGACTGGGCAGGGAAATTCCAGATTTAAGCACCCTCTCAGTGTTATATAAAGGTAGGGTGGCCATCTTTTAGCTTCCTGAGTATTGTTTCCAAGCCTCTCTCCTTTATTGATCTGAAATCAGCAGGGCTGCATCGTAAGCATACAGCCAGCAGAGATCAATATTGCTTTCTTGCAAAAAGAGCACGAGCGTTTCAGCAAATGGGCTGAAAATACCTCTCCATCTCGTGCTGCTGTGCAGAGGGAGCAGGACCTCAGAGGGATTCTCCTGGTTGTTCAGGGCGAGGAGAACTGCTGGGGGTGATCCATCTGGATTCACAGTGTGAGCATCCGCAGCCTCCGTCCAAGAGAAGAGATCCAAAGGTTGTGGTTTTCCCTCACTGGTTAAAATACTCAGCGCTGTTATTCGTAGAGTTAGCAGCTTCTTGGTTCTTGTGGTGTGTGTGAGGGGCTTCTTCATCACCTAGGTGGGGAAGATACCTTATTCCAAAGTGCTCATTCCTATTATTTGGTGGCCAAAGTGGTGTCGTGTTCACTAGGGCTGCGAGTGCGGGGCGGGTGGGAGGGGGCAAGAAATACCAGATGGGATATTTTTGTGACTGCATGCTTTCAATAAAGTACTGTTAGGGTTTTTGAGCCTGTATGAACTTCAGCTGCTAAATATGTCGTTTCTCACGAGGCTGAGAAACCGTCTGCCAAAGCTGAACGTCTGTGATGCTTTAGTGACTTTGGTGGAGGCATTAAGCAATCTCCTTGCACAGTGAGTCGGCCTCGTTGGAGGCTGTCGTGTGTGGCTGTCCTCAAATTATGAGATGTTCCTTGGTACTGGAGAAACTGAGCAATTTAAATGACCGTCCAGCTTAGCTGCTGTTTGTTTGGTTGTTTTTTTTTTTTTTAATTATCATTTTTTTTAAGTAAGAAAAAGGCTGAGTGGTCTTGAAACTAGTAGCTGGCATGGCGAGGTGGGAAAGAATATCCTCAGTTTGACAGTGGGAGCCAAGTGAGGAAGCAGAAATTGAGCTGTAACCTACAGCTTATCTCGTAGCCATAATTATGAGAAGCATCTGTCATAGGGTTGTATTTTTTGGTAAGTGTAAGGGATGTGGGTTCGTAGTAGACAGTATAGAAATAACGTGTACGGTGGTGATGTGTGTGATGGTAAGTTACCATGCTCGTTGGTGTCTTTCTTATAACCATATGTAATCCATTTTCTAGGAAGAAAAAAAAAGGTGTTTTCATACTTGGGATTGGGGTTTTATTTTCATGTAGGTCTCAGTGGGTCAACCTTTTGGATATGACCAAGGTTGGTCCTTGATAGTTTCCCTAGGAGGTCTTTGGTTGGTTTAGCGTCAAGCGATGCGACGGTGGCCCTGTTCTGTTTGTGTTGAACCACTCTGTAGCAACCAGATCAAAAGCTTGCCAGAAAAAAAAAAAAAAAAAATGGTGAAAATGCTGGAAAATGATTTTGGTGACCTCTTTTCTTTTTTTTTTTTTCTTTCCTTTGTAAAGCTGTAAATACTTTATTTTTGTTTACTACTCATAATGCGGTGTCATATTGACACTTTTTTAGACTGATAATCAGAAAATCCTCCTCATTGTTTCTCATTTTTTAAAAGGGGGTTTCAAGGAAGCAAATTTTTTTGCTTGTTAGCGGTGTAATAATAGATCCAATTCCTAAAATGGGTTTGTACAAAAAAAAAAATAATGTTTTCAGTAAACAATGGCAGTTGCTTTTGTGGATGCATGTCGTTCAGAAATGTCCAAAGAATAATGTGATACAAACACTTTTTCAAAGATGTAGTGATTATTGTATTAGTTCAGACAACGTAAAAACAAATGTATTAAAAAAAAAAAAAAAAAAAAGTATGGGGAGGGGGGGATGTAATGAAATTCAACTAAGCTAAATATGTAATTATTTATATAAAAAAAAAAAAACCCACACGGTATATATTCTATTTTTATTAGAGGTTTTTAAAGTGCAAACAGAGTTCTGTTGGCAGATGCAACTGTTCCCCTGTGAAGTATCTTCTGCTCTGATGGGACTCCGAAATCCCCGACTGTTTTCACGTGACGATGTGGAACAGTGGGATGGGTAGGGCTGTGATGTGTTCCCCATCGCTTCCTCAGAGGTAGAGAAGACAAGGCAGGCTTGACAGCCTCAACCTGCAGAATTCTTGCTGCTCTCAGCCCATTCGTACTGCCCCAGCCTTGGCTTCGTGTCCTACCCACTTGGAAGAGGCGTTGCGTTGGTCGACGCCAACGTAAATGGGAATTAATGAAACAGAGTAGATCTAAATAGTGCCTGGCTGTAGATCTAAAGCTCTTTCTACCCAAGACGAGGTGTTTTTCCATCGCCATTGCTGCCAGCAAAAACACAGGCTGAGGTCATGGTCCAAGAGTGGCGACGGTTGGGTGCGCGCAGCCTTACGTGGAGCAGCTCTTTGCTCGTGTTTCCTTTGGCTCTGGGAAAAGCTGGGAGAATGTTTGTGCTGGAACTGCAGTATGGGGAAGTCTCTAGCTGTGTTGCACGTTTGTGAGTGCTTTATTTTAGAGATGATATTTAAAGCAATTATAACGCTGTGGTCAACGCTAAATCACAGTTGAGCTCTGGTTGACCAAAGGGTGTTGACCAGACTTTTCCATGCCGTGCTTCCATGGTGTAATAATACCCCAATGAGGATTTTCCACATTTTGCTTCAGGATTTTTGGGTTTTGATTCTTACGCACTGCTCCAGGACTTGGGTTGCTGGGGGAACACGCAGGTTTTGGCGATTTGTGTCACCCAATTTTAAGCTTTCATTACAAGATAACTTTATCAGTTTGAGTTTTAAACAAGAGATTGCTGCACTGTATCCTGGTGTTAATGATGCTGGTGGTAGAGGTGAACTAGACATACTACCTGCCAAATTCTTAATTCAGTCCCTCCCCACCCGTTGGTGGAGAGGCTGGAGGCTTGAGCCCAAGTCTTTGGCAGAGTAGTGAAGAAACACTTGATTATTTCTTGTTGTCTGTTTTTGTGTATAGTTCTGTGTCTTAAGACCCTTCCGCGTTCGTGGGAGCCGTTCCGAGCTTCTCTTTTGCAGAAGCAACAAATTGTGTTGGCAGAAATGGGTACTTGATGCTTCTGGAAAACGATGATTCCCTCCCATCTAATTCCATAGGACCATAGAATGGTTGGGTTGGAAGGGACCTCAAAGATCACCCAGTTCTGGGTTGGGTCTCTGTAGAGGAAATAATGCTTTAAAAACCCACCACGCTGGGGTTCTTTGAGGGCCTTGTAGCTGACAGCACCATTTCCATGGTAGAGCTGCCCATCCCATTGGGCCACAAACCCAACGCTGTGGGGTTCGCTGCCTGAAATGATGCTCCTTCCATAGCTCTCATTGGAACCCCCAATGGTTTATTTGTTATTAAGAAAGAGCTGAAGATGGCTGAAAAGCTCCATCACCAAACACTCCTCCTTTCACTAAAAGAAACACAATTTAGCCGTTGCTCGAGCGTACGTAGCTTCAGTTCTGCCAAAAAAAAAAAAAAAAAACAATTATTTATTATTTAAGGTGTCGGAGTGGAGGGTGTCAATGAATGAATCACTTCTCGTCAGTCCCTCTTTAGGCCATTGTAAGAGTTTTTTATACACATCAAAACAGACTACTGATGGGTGTTGGAACCTGTTTACCGTACGGTTGTAAATATTGTGCTTTGTATTCTGTATATTGGCTTCTTTTAAAGAAAAACAAAAGAACTGGTGATGCCGGCTGGGATCCAAGGTGAGGACGGAGCAGCACCGGGTCCTGAGCTGAGCTGGGGGTGGATTTGGGCCATCTGACACCCATTGATGGCAGATTTGGGACCATTCGAAGGCTCCTGTTGACCTTTAATCCATTTTAGAAGGAGCAGCAAGAGCCGGAAGGACTCCAACTCCTCTGATTTCCAATGGATTGTTGCAGTTTTTCCTCATTAGTGCCAAAACCCACCGCTCAGTTCTGCTCGTCTCTCCTTCCGTCCGTCCATCCGTCCGTCCGTCTGTCTGTCCTTCCGTCCGTCCGTCCGTCCCGGCTCTGCTCTGCAGGAAGGGGCTGTGCTGGGGGTCCCGGCTCTTTGGTTCCGAGGGGAAACAAAAAACACTTTCAATAAATACCAACCTCCTGGTTCCTGCCTGTGCCTGCTCGTTCTTGTGCTGCAGTAAAGGGGTGGGGAGGGGTGGTGGGGGGGAAGGGATGGCCGTCATTTCTTCCTGGAAGTCCCAAATTTAGGGAATGTGGGGAATTCTGAGCTGATCCCAAACCAGCCGAGTATGAAATGGAGACCTTTCAGCTGGCATCTGTAGTGCTCACATCCTTTGGGGGGGCATTAAAGCACCCGATGCTCACACAGCCCAGCTGCTTTGCAGCCCAACCTCTCCCTGCCAAGGGCCAGGGATCCATTGAGGGCTAAAATCCCATTTTGTTCAAGTTTTTGTTCTTTAAGGAGGTGTTCTTTAAGGTTCCCTTAAGCTGCTTTCTCTTCCCCCCCCGAACAGGGCAAAGGCTGGGAGCAGGCCTCATTCTGGAGCGTTTTTCTTCTCTTTTTTCTTCTTTTTCTCCTCTTTTTTTGTTCTTTTATTTTTCCTTTTCTTCTCTTTTTTTTTTTTTCTCTTTTTATCCTCTTTTTTCTTTCCTTTTCTTCTTCTCTCCTTTTTTCATCCCCTTTTTCTCACCTTTCCTCCCCCCCTTTTTTTCCTCCCCCCCTTTTTTTCCTCCCCCCCTTTTTTTCCTCCCCCCCTTTTTTTCCTCCCCCCCTTTTTTTCCTCCCCCCCTTTTTTTCCTCCCCCCCTTTTTTTCCTCCCCCCCTTTTTCTCTCCCTTTACTTCCCCCCTTATTTCTCCTTTTTTTCTCCTTCCCCTTTTATTTCCCCTCTTTTTTCCTCCCCTTTCCCCCCTTCTTTCTTCTCCCCTTTTCCTCTTTTTTTTCCTGCCCTTACTCCCCCCCCTTATTTCTCTCCTTTTTTTCCCCTCTCCTTTTTTTCCCTTCTCTTATTTTTTCCCCTCCTTCTCTCCTCTTTTTTTTCCTCTCCCCTCTTTTTTTTCCTCTCCCCTCTTTTTTTTCCTCTCCCCTCTTTTTTTTCCTCTCCCCTCTTTTTTTTCCTCTCCCCTCTTTTTTTTCCTCTCCCCTCTTTTTTTTCCTCTCCCCTTTCAACCCCCCTTTTCCCCTCCCTTTTTCCCTCCCCTTACTTCCCCTCCCTTATTTCTCTCCTTTTTTTCCCTCCCCTTATTTTTCTCCCCCCCCCCATTCTTCCTCTCCCTTTTTTTTTCCTCTCCTTTTTTTCCTCTCCCCTTTTTTATCCCTCCCTTTTCTCCCCCTCCTTCTTTCCCTTCCCCTCTCCTTTTTCTTCCCCCCTCCCCCTTTAAAAAAAAAAATAATTAATTAATCGCCTTTATTTAATTATTTCCCCTTATCTTTACGCTCCGCCCCTTCTTACGTCCCGGCCTCAACCACTACCTCTCCGCAGCCGGGTTGATCACCCATCATCACCATCCGACCCCGCAGACTTTACGCCTCGATCCCGCATCCCCACGCGTTGGCCTTTAACCCTCAGCCTCCGGTACCTCTCTTCCCTTTCCCTTTATCCCACAGCAGCGTTCATCCTCCGGTTTTTATAACCGCTGGGTTTTTTCCTTCCTCCCCTCTGTGCCCGGAGCGTTGCGGGCTCTGCCGTGTAAAGCCTTGCGGAGCGTTGCGGGATGTGGCGGGCGCTGCGGGGCCGCGGGTGAGTGCCGGCCGAGCCCACATCCCCCCTACTGTCCCTCCGTCTGTCCCCCCCTCCGTCCCCTCTTGGTGTCCCTCAGTCTGTCCTTCCATCCCCTCGTCCCGTCCCTCTCCCTTCAGTCCCCCCCCCCGCCATCCCTCCCAACCCCAAGCGATGCCCAGCGGAAGGGAACGCAACCAAAGGAGCCCCACGTGCGTTTGGTCGCCCCCCCAAATCCTCACCCCTGGCACAAACCCCACCGCCTTCCCAACCTTTGCCCCTCTCTCTGCCCCTTTGCCCCTATGAGGAATGCGGTGGGATGGCAAAAGCTCAGAGCTGCCACGCACCGGTGCCCCCAACCATTTCCCATCCCATAGAAACCTTTGATCCAGCGTCTTTTTTTTTTTTTTTTTCCCAGCCTGGGAGCATTAAAACCGCGTTTTGTTTTGGGGGGGGGAAAAAAAAAAAAAAAAAGCAAACGAGTTTTGTTGGAATGAAACCAAACTTTGTCGGGTTAAATTGTGTTTATTGGAATAAAAGCGTGTTTTATTGCGATAGAAACACGTTTTGGGGGGGATAAAACTGCATTTTATGGGGGTAAAAGCAAAGTTTTTTGGGGTAAGAATACATTTTTGGGGAGAAATGCACATTTTATGAAGATAAACTCATTGTTTTATTGGGATAAAAACGAGTTTTCTTGGGTTAAAAACACACTTTATTAAGATAAAAAACACATTAAGATGAAAATGTGTTTTATGGGGATAACCACGCATTTTAATGGGATAAAGACATGTTTCATTGAGATAAAGCACATTTTATTGTGATAAAAGCCATGGTTTGGTGGGGTGAGACCACATTTTGTTGCTATAAAACCATATTTTGTTGCTATAAAACCACATTTTGGGGGGAGAAACTCACCTTTTTATGAGATAAAACCATATTTTGTTGTGATAGAAAGACATTTTATTGTGATTAACCCACGTTTTGTTGGGATAAACCAAGGTTTTGTTGGTATAAATCCACGTTTTGTTGGGGTAAACTCATATTTTATTGTGATAAAACCATGTTTTATTGTGATAGAAACACATTCGATTGTGATTAACTCAGGTTTTGTTGTGTTAAATCACATTTTGTTAGGATAGAACCAGATTTTGTTGGAATAAAACCACATTTTATTTGGATGAAACCGTGTTTTACTGTGATAGAAACACATTTTACTGTGATTAACCCAGGTTTTGTTGGGTTAAAATCAATTTTTTAGGGGATAGACTCAGGTTTTGTTGGGATAAACACAAGTTTTGTTGGGTTAAAATCAGTTTTTGGGGAGATAGACCCAGGTTTTGTTGGGATAGACCCAGGTTTTGTTGGGTTAAAATCAGTTTTTGGGGAGATAGACCCAGGTTTTGTTGGGTTAAAATCAGTTTTTGGGGAGATAGACCCAGGTTTTGTTGGGATAGACCCAAGTTTTGTTGGGATAAACTCATGTTTTGCTGGGATAAAACCACATCGAAATAAAACCACATTTTATTGGGGCAAAACCCCACTTTTGGGGGATAAAACCACCTTTTATTGGAAGCACGAGTGGGATTTACCCATCCCTCCTTCCCTAGGCAGAGATGCCTGCACCATGCAGCCATCCAGGTGACCAACGAGCCCATCCTTGAGTTCAAGCCCGGCAGCCCCGAGCGAGCAGCTCTCCAGAAGGTACCCACACATGACATCACTTTGAGTTCCCCCCCCCCCCTTTTTTTTATTTTAAACCCATCTCCATCCATCCCCAACGCTGTGCTCTCCCCTCTCCAGGCACTTGCTGAGCTGAAGGGCCGGACTGAAGCCATCCCCTGTGTGGTTGGTGGGGAGGAGGTGTGGACGTCGGCGGTGCGGTACCAACTGTCGGTGAGTTTTGGGGTGAAATATCACATTATGAGGGATGCATCAGTCAGACAGGGAATTACTGATGCTACGTTCTCTTTTCAGCCATTCAACCATGCGCATAAAGTGGCCAAGTTCTGTTACGCTGACAAGGTGAGCACCCTACTTCTGGCCCTTTTCCCTTGAATTTCCCTTTTGGGGACAGCACAGATCCTTGGGCAGATGGCCCTTCTCCCCCACCCTGATCTTCGATGGTGGACATCTCCTCATGGCTGCCATTCCCCTTCCACAGGACCTCATTAACAAAGCCATTAATGCCGCCGTGGCTGCCAGGAAGGAGTGGGACTTGAAACCCATCCAGGACCGGGCTCAGATCTTCCTGAAAGCAGCCGACATGCTGAGCGGCCCACGGCGTGCCGAGGTGCTGGCCAAGACCATGGTGGGGCAGGTGAGTGGGATGGGGTGAGTGGGAGGGATCTGGGGTCTTGGGAAGGAGGGGTATGGGTTTTTGGGAGGGATTGAGATGGGGTCTTGGAAAGGGGTGAGAGCGATGGGGTCTTGGGAAGGGGGGTGAGAGCGATGGGGTCTTGGGAAGGGGGGTGAGAGCGATGGGGTCTTGGGAAGGGGGGTGAGAGCGATGGGGTCTTGGGAAGGGGGGTGAGAGCGATGGGGTCTTGGGAAGGGGGGTGAGAGCGATGGGGTCTTGGGAAGGGGGGTGAGAGCGATGGGGTCTTGGGAAGGGGGGTGAGAGCGATGGGGTCTTGGGAAGGGGGGTGAGAGCGATGGGGTCTTGGGAAGGGGGGTGAGAGCGATGGGGTCTTGGGAAGGGGGGTGAGAGCGATGGGGTCTTGGGAAGGGATAATATGAGGCCTTTAGAAGGAGCAAGTATGGGTCAAGGGAAGGAGCAGGTATGGGGTTTTGGGAAGGGATGTTATGGGGCCTTGAGGAGAAACAAGTATGGGGTCTTGGAAGGAGTAGGATGGGGCCTTGCAGGAGGTCAAGCCCTTGTTGTAAAGGCCAAACCCCAATGCCATCTGTTGTTTTTGTTGGCCATGACCAGGGCAAAACCGTCATCCAGGCGGAAATCGATGCGGCAGCGGAGCTGATCGACTTCTTCCGCTTCAACGCCAAGTTTGCACTGGAGCTGCAGGGCAGCCAGCCGCTCAGCGTGGAGCCCAGCACCAACAGCATGGTGTACCGTGGCCTGGAGGTGAGCAGCCAGGCAAACTCACAGCCATGGGGTGTTGTGGGGTGCTGTAGGGTGACATAGGATGCTACAACCTGTCCTTTTCATTCCGTAGGGTTTTGTGGCGGCTGTTTCTCCCTTCAACTTCACAGCCATTGGTGGCAACTTGGCAGGCGCCCCAGCTTTGATGGTGAGCATCATGGAGTGATGTTTCCTTGTTTTGTCCACCAGTCTCAACCCCAAATCTCTGGGATCCAGACTCAAAATCTCTGAATGATTTGCACTTGGGGATAGAGGAGCTCTTTGGGGCCATTTCCAAAATTGGGTCCAAAACTGGGCACCTCCATGCTCAGCCCAGCCACAACCTTCTAGACCTCCTCCTGAATTTTGTTATTAGGCTCAGGGGATGTTAATTAGTCAGACATTCCCCTGGCTGCTGGGTAGACCTGTCCTCCAAACAGCTTTGATGGGCAAGTGTTTGAAAAAGGGAAAACATTCCCAAAATCTGAGAAGTGCCCCATCCTTGGAGACATTAAAGGTCAGGTTGGATGGGGCCCAGGGCAGCCTGATCTGATGGGGGGCAACCAGCCCAATTCAGGAGTTGGAACAGGATGCTCTTTAAAGTCCCCTCCAACCTAAACCATTCCATGATTCACTCGTAGGTTGGGCTTTACACAGAGAGCAGCTTGTGGTGCTCTAATAGCTGGGTGTTAATTAACCCCCAGCAGGTGTTAATTAATCCCAGGGTGTTCTCCTCTATGCACTGCACCACTGAACCTTGCTCATCATTGCAGTGGTGGTGACACAGGGCAGGTCACGAGCTGCAGCCACGGTGGGGGCACAGAGCCAAAGGGGTGGGAGCACAGCGGGGCCACTGCTCTGCGTCTTGCAGCCAATTGTGCTGTTTGTTTGGGCTCTGTTAATACATGCTTGGGAGGTTGCTCTGCTCCCTCAGCTGGCATTGGGTCACGTGAAGGCTGGAAGCCTCTCCCCGTGCACTCACTGTGCTCTGTCTGCAGGGAAACGTGGTGTTGTGGAAGCCCAGCGACACGGCCCTGCTTTCCAGCTACGCCGTCTACAAAATCCTGCTGGAAGCTGGGCTCCCTCCCAATGTCATCCAGTTCGTGCCAGCAGATGGACCTGTGTTCGGTGATGCTGTCACCAGCTCTGAGCACTTCTGTGGGCTCAACTTCACTGGCAGCGTGCCGTAAGTCGGGGTGGGGAAGCACAAGGAGCTGCTTTATCCAAAAACCAAGGAGTGAAAGGGAAGAGGAGCTTCTGCTGAGTGCTCTCTGCTCTGGGTGTTGCGCAGTGCCCAGCGCTTTGATATCCAAGGTCTTTTTCTCACCAACATCTCTTCCATTTGCAGAACATCCCTTCTTCGGGGATGGCCAGATGGGCTTGTTGGGATGTCACAGCAAAGTCAGGGCCATGCCACACTTTTCCCAAGTTTCCCACACCTCCTCCTTTCTCCCCCAGGACTTTCAAGCGCCTCTGGAAGCAAGCATCCGAAAACTTGGACCGCTACCGCAACTTCCCACGCCTGGCTGGAGGTGAGCTCCCATTTTGGGGAGGGCGCACAGCGAGCACCGCGGATACCCCATCCCTATACCTCGTGATAACTCCTCTCTTTCTCCTTATTTCTCCACCAACCAGAGTGTGGGGGTAAGAACTTCCACCTGGTGCACAGCTCGGCCGACGTGTCCAGCGTGGTGAACGGCACCCTGCGCTCCGCCTTCGAGTACGGCGGCCAGAAATGCTCGGCGTGCTCCCGCCTCTACGCCCCGCGCTCGCTGTGGCCCCAGATCAAAGCCAAGCTGCTGGAGGAGACCAAGAAGATCAAAGTGGGAGACGTGAGTGGAGCTGCCGGGCTGCTGAAGGGCTTTGCGGCTCAGCGGGTGGCTGATGGGATTAGAGACTGCGGTAACTGGCTACTAATTCCTATTGAACCGAGCTTTTTATCCACTGGTTCTCCCCACCACCACCACCCCTCCACCTCCCCCCCCCCTCCCCTTCCTTCATCTTTTTTTTTTTTTTTTTTTATAGTGATTAGAAATTAACTTGTAGCCAGCATCTGCGGGAAGGATTCAGCAAAGCGCTGAATACCGTGGGCTAATTGAAAAAGGGGAGGTTGGTCCCTCCAAACGGAGGTGTGCTTTGGGAAGGGATGCGTTGTTGTGGGAATTCCAGTTTTAGGATCAGCTTTTTGGCACAGTGTTGACCCCAGGCCCTGGTGGTTGCATGTCCTCGTGCTGTCTCCTCCACCTTTCAGCCCAGTGCATTCATCAGGAGCAACCCACATCGGTTGGACGCAATGATCTTGGAGGTCTTCTCCAACCTTAAGGATTCTATGGTCCTATGAGTGGATATGGTGGGGTTGGGTTGATGGTTGGACTAGATGACCTTGGTGGTCTTCTCCAACCTTAAGGATTCTATGATTGGGCATAGTGGAGATGGATTGATGGTTGGACTAGGTGACCTTGGAGGTCTTCCCCAACCTTAAGGGTTCTATGAGTGGACATAGTAGGGATAGCTTGACACAATGAGTTGGACCTGATGATTCTGGAAGTATTTTCTAACCTTAATGATTCTATATTGTCTTGTCTTTGCCTCTGCAGCCTGTCCAGGACTTTGGGACCTTTTTCTCAGCAGTGATTGATGACAAGGTGAGCTCATGCGTCCTGTCTGCATGAAGGTAGCACCACTTGGCTGCTGGTAGAAGTTTGGTTGGGTGGGGTTCATTACACTTAGCAAAGCTTTGAACATTATTCCAGGAGAATAACAAACCCAACTGTCACATATTGCCCCATTCCTGAAGACATTAAAGGCCAGATTGGATGGGGCTCTGGGCAGCCTGGTCTGATGGGGGGCAACCAGTCCATGACAGGGTGTTGGAACTCAATGATCTTTAAGCATCGATGCTCTTTAAGGTCTCTTCCAACCTAAACCACTGTATGATATGTCACTGCCTCTTCTGAGAAGTGGGATATCTTGCTGAGAAACCATCTCAGATATAAGGCTCAGTGCACAGCCCTCATCCTGAGCTGGAAGCGAGCAGCACAGTCCTGAAAAGCAGCACCCAAAACTCACCTGCAGCCCTGCTTCAACAAGTGTAAGGTTACTTACACCTTTCATCACCCTTCCTTTCCTCAGTCTTTTGCACGTATAAAGAAGTGGCTGGAACACGCCAAGACGTCCCCCAACCTCAACATCTTGGCTGGGGGTGGCTGTGATGACAGCGTTGGGTACTTCGTTGAGCCATGCATCGTGGAGAGCCAGGACCCAACAGACCCCATCATGAAGGAGGTGAGAGTGGGGAAAACACAGGATGTGGATCCACACCTTGGGCAGCACGTTGGCTGGTTGATGGTATTAGCTAACCTGGTGTTAATTTTTAGATGCTGGCGGTTGGAGGAGGCTGGTTTATATAAAATGTTTGAGTTATATGATTTGTATTTTTGCTTTTCAGGAAATTTTTGGGCCCATCCTCACCGTTTACGTGTATCCCGAGGAGAGGTACCAGGAGGTGTTGGAGCTGATCGACACCACAACACCGTATGGCCTCACGGGGGCGGTGTTCGCCCAGGAGAGGTGAGCAGGGACCGAGGAGGGGACAAGAGGAGGGGGCAGCCGGGGTGTTGGTCCTCCCATCCCCTCCCAGCCACCAGCCTATGTTCCAGCCCCTCAGGGCTTGCACAGTGTACTTTTTTGGTTAGAAACTGGTTTCAAGAATCCTGTTTTGAGTTTCTTTTTACCATGGGGAAAAAGAAATTAGGAGAAGAATGAGTTATTTCATTACTTAAGAAGCCTAGAAGAAAACAGGGGCACTATTTCTAAGCGATGAGGAGAGCCAGAAGCTTTTTAGATTGTATGAAAAGCAAGTTGTTGCATTGCATCTTTGCGTTGTTGTATTGTATTGCTTTGTTGTGTTGTTGCATTGTGTTGTTTTCTTACTTAACACTTTTTGTTGTTGTGAGAAAGTTTGAGGCTCACACAAAACAGATAGGGAATTAATTTTTCAATGAATACTTAAGAATAAAACAAATATTAGTGAAACTAGTGAGCAGGTGTAGAATAAGTAACCTAGGAGGTCATTAAACCCAATTTACTCATCGTTAGGATGAGTTGTCCTAACTTAGGAGGTCCTTAAGTTGGGCTGTCCTTGGACTTGGGTATAAAGAACTTCATTTTATAACAAAAAATCTTGAAAAGGAATTAGAAGAGAGAACTGCAGTCATTTAATTGAATTTCAAGCACACAGATCCCATTGGAGCGCGAGTTGGACTTGGCTTGGCGAAACTGCAGTCCTGGAGGTGCAAGCAAAGGAAAGCAGTGCCCAGATTTGTTGCTGTTAGGGTTAGGGTTAGAGCAGAGGCCCCCAGTCATGTTTTTGCCTTTTCCCCCCATGCTGACATCCACCCATGCTTCCCCAGGAGCATAATTGAGGAAGCCCGGAGCCGTCTACGCAACGCAGCCGGCAACTTCTACATCAATGACAAGTCAACGGGCGCCGTTGTGTCCCAGCAACCCTTTGGGGGCTCCCGCATCTCAGGTGAGACCCTTCAAAACCCCCTTCTTTCAGCAGCACGATGGGACACATCCCCTCCAACCACATCTTTCACCCTGAGCTCCCGAGGTTCTACTTCTCATAGAATCACTCAGGTTGGGAAAGTCCACCACAATCACCGAGTCCAACCGTCAACCCATCACCCATGCCCACTAAACCACATCCCTGATATCCCTTTTTTTTTCCCCAAAACAGGAACCAATGACAAGCCTGGTGGCCCCCACTACATCCTACGCTGGACATCTCCCCAGGCCATCAAGGAAACCCACGTGCCTCTGTCAGACTGGCGCTACGCCTACATGCAGTGATGCCTTCCCCCAACCTGTGCCCTACTACTGATGCTCGACGCACACCGTGGCTTCCTGCCACAGCCTTGAAAGCACTTCAATCAACAGCTCTTCAGCTAAAGTTTTATTTTTAGGGGGTGATTCTTTTTATTAAGTTAACTCGCACGAAAACAGTGTTTAAGAAAAAAAAAAAAGGACTAATTTAGCTGCAGCAAATCCACCGTGGCCTTTGGGAATCGATTCCTCTGCTCTGTGCTCTAAGAGGGCAATGCCCCATGCAGGAGTAACACTTCTTCCACCACCTAAGGGCTTTTCCATCGCGTATCTCAAGAGCTAGCAGCACTGTGCCTCTTCAGAGGGCTTTGAGCTCACCAAGGGATGCTGGATCCAGTTTCCCTTTATCCTTCTGATGACTGTCCGATGTCCTCAAAGCATCCTTTTATCCATGGACAGAGCCTCGAACAGCAAAGTGAATGGAATTTAGGGACTTACCAGGAAGTTTGGTTTAAGCCAGTGTGAGATGCAGTGGGAGCCTTGAGCCTTATCTTTTCTTTGCTTCTGAGCAACGTCTGCAGAAGGCACGTTTTGCCAAGAGAGGGCAGCTGCGAGCTCGGTGCTGCTTAGAAATTATCCAAAGTGCCTTATTCCACTGCAGAAGGCACTTCCAAGGCTGCATCCCTCCCATGGGCTCAACGGCTCCGACGTGGTCCCCAAGTTTCCTTACCCATGGGGATGCCCAGCTGTCCCCACGCATCCCATCGTTGATCCTTGGACGTCAACTGGAAGAAGTGGAGGGGTTTTCTAGAACCCTCAATGCCATTCTGCAGCATCCCTCACCCCAAAGGCTATCAGGATTTGCAGATAGTGTGGCTAACCCTGTTACAGCTGCTGCAATAAGCACTGAAGTATCGATCTTGTCCATGCCTGGGCAGGTATTCAGCATGCAGGTGAAGAATGAGTTGCACTAACACCTGCAAATCCAGGCTTAAGTGATGAAAATCGCAATAAAATGCATTGCAAAAACTTTTTGTGCTGTTTTAATGAGTTATTTCTTCCAGTTGTTACTAAAGGATGAGCTGAGACAAAGCATGTGTTTGGTGCGTGCAGTGTTATGAGCAAGGATGGGAGCGATGAGTGAGAATAACACCAATAATAGTCATAAATAATGATAATAATAAATAATCTCCCGTGGGAAACTCCTCCTCCTTGCAGCCTTTGGGAGATAAAATAGCTTTGGGTGCTGAATATAGGGGAAGGGACATCCTTGGTGCCCTGTTCCAGGGAGCTGTGAGCCGCTGCCTTTGGCTCAACGCCTTTTAGGACTTAAGGGCAAGGTGTCAAGTGGATTTTTGAGCCTTAACTCCAATTTTCATGGCTTTTGTGGCTTCAAATCAGCCCCCTAATGCTATTGAAGCAGTTGGCTTTTTGAAGTTGGGAGTGCGCCGGGGGGGATCACAAGATTCCTTGGGTGCTTCCATGCCTGCAGGGATGGGGAATGGAATTGCCTTTGAGGAAAGCGATGGGGAGAAAGGAACAGCTCTTCTACCTCTGGAAAAAAAGGCATCAGAGGATAAAATGTGGGACTTTCCCACAGTGCAGATGGAAAACTCAAGCAGCAAGAAGGGTGTGGATGTTGGCCCTGTTCAACAAATAAACGCAGCCCCTCCAAAATGCTGCGGAGCCATGGAGAGCTCGCTAATATTTGGCATTTTTGTGCTAAAGCTCCAGGTCCTGGAGTCATGAGAATACAGCAGGATGTCAGCCTCCAGCTAGAGTAAATAAAGCCTGGCTTCCATCCTTGGGGCTGGAACTGCATTGTGTGACCCTTTGGGGCCAGAAGAAAATCCCAGAAAGCAAATAAAGGGGCACAGAGACCAGCCTGCTCCCACCTATGCCACGGGATGCTCCGGATTTCAGGGACTCCAATCCCACCCGTGCCCTGGGGATCAGCATCACGTGCAGCATCGCATCCTTTGGGTGTTTAAAATGTATCAGCAGTGCCATCACCGCCTCTGTTTTCCATCCTTCAGTGATAAGGCATCGGCGTGTACACAGCACCCAGAAAATCACCGACAAACACCGCTTCCTCCCCCCTCCTCACACCAATTATTAACATCATCACAGCGGCAGACCCGCTCAGGCTCTATTCTCATTTAAGATTTTCTTTCTTTTCTGTGCTTTTATATTTATTTATTTATTTATTTATTTGCCACCCCCCCACTCCACATCCTGGAGATCACAAACGTGACATTTCGGTGCTGGAGTCGTGGTGCCATGCGGGCAGAGTGGGCGACGACAATCGATTCTCCCCGGATTGTCCAGCAGTGCCATCCAAAACTGAGCGAACTGAGTTTAATCAGAGCAAAATCAGCCCTTCCGGCAGCTTTCCTTTATTATTATTATCGTTTTTAATTCTTATTTTGTATTTATTTTGTTTTCTCCCCAGCCTGCGAAAATGCACAACACCCCCAAGTGGGGCTCAAGACATAACTGTAGGGGAACAGAGGAGGAAATTGAAGTGGCTGGCTTTGGGTCCATCCAAAAATGGTTTAGGGGATCCTGGGGGGATGTAGACATTAGGGTGAGTTGGGCTTTGGGCTCCCAGCCCCAAGCATCTCCATCGGTGTTCCTTGGGTGGGATAATGGGATGGAGTCTCTGCTAGGAATGGTGGCAGGGAATCCTCCAAAATGGGTCCTGATGGTAAACTGAACCCCCATATGGCATTTATGGCACTCTGTATTTACAGCTGTGTGCCAACACCAGGGAATCCCTTCTTGGTGTTTGGGTGCAGAGCTGTGCTGTGCTCGTTTTGCAGATGGGGATGTTGAAGCACAGCAATGGGAACAGCTGCACCCAGACCCCACTGCTGCCCCATTGCAAACAGCAGCAGAACATGGGGCTCCCAGCCTTTGGCTCCATCCACCGGAGTGACGCCGCCCCCCAGGAATGTACCCCCTCCCACCCCATCCCAGTGCAATGCTCTAATCCAGGGGACACTTTCAGACAGCTGCACTGCACAGAGCCCTGACATCAGCAGGCAGCTATGAGGTCTGCTTGGCACAGTGCTCTTTCTGTAGGGCTGGCTGCCTGAGAGGGGGGGAAACAGGGACACGTGTGGGATTTCATGTTCCCTGTTAGGGAGTGAATATGGGAGGAGGTGAATCATTGCCTTTTCTCCTACTTCAGCTACTGTATTGGGAACTGCCTAGCCCTTTGTGGCACCCCATCCCTCTGGGGTGAATTGAGACTCCCCTAAAGGACACAGGTGACCACGAAGCCTTTGATCCTGATTAGGATATGATGTATTTTCATCATGTCAATTTTGTCAACAGTGCTGGAAACTGCTCCTGGCTCAAAGCTCCCCAAGCATTCTCATTCCCATCTCTGAGCATCTTCATCCCTAAGCATCCCCATCCTTGAGCACCTCATCCCTGAGCATCCCCATCCTCAAGCATTCCCCCACCCCAAGCGATATCTTTGTGACACTGATTTACTGCAGCCCAGCCTGCGGGGAAGGTGGTAATTCCCTGCCAACACCTGCATTTTCTGCCTCTCCCACTTGTCAGCTCCTTTTAACAGCAGCAGATAACTCGTCCCTGGCTCCTGGTGGTGATATCCCCCCACGTTGGGCACCAGGGCCAGCAGCTGTGCACGGAGCAGCTCTCATCTTTCTGTTCCAACCCTGGGGGACTCAGCCGTAACCTCCCCACTAAGGCTCTGGCACCATTTCAGACCCTTCCCCTGTCCCAGGCGGGTGGAAGCCAGCTGCGATGCCTCCTCGCAGCCTGGGAAAATAACTCAAGGACTTTTCCTTGAGAGCCCTGAAATCTGAGTGGCCGCCGTTCCTGCTGCCCCCTCCCTTCCTTTTCAATTTCCCTACCCTACACAGCCTACACAGCCCTCGCTTTGGAATTTAGCGTTCTTCCTCCCTTTTCAGGTCTGGATTGGGCCACCCATCCAGCACCCTACAAGGACTCTGAACGCTATGCCCACCCCCCATATAAATAACAACCCATTCCTTCACCACGCCATCGTTTTTTGAGGTTACATATCCAACTATTCCAAGATTTTCCTTGAAATCCCACTCTTTTTTCCACGGCCATGAGACCATACCTACTGGATAAGGAGGTGGGACAACGTCTCTATACCTCCTTGGACTCACAGACCACAGTCAAAGAACCCACATCTATTTCTTGGGAGATCCCTCAGTAAATTAAGCCACAGCAGTTAAAAATGCTATTTATCCCTGATTTTAGGTGTTCACTCGTAGTGTATCTTGACAACAAGGTGTAAAGAGATTTCACAGCATCTCAGCACCACAGAGCGTGGACAGCGCATGGTTGGAGATGGACCCTCAGCCCCCCAGGAGCAGCACATCAATGAGCACACCCCTGTTCTACCAACCAGAACCCCCCAGATGATGATTTCTGTCGTCGATTAACATTCAGAACAAGTGTTACTGTTAGTATGCACCTCCTGCAGGAGGATAGGGCCGGTGGGAAGAGTGGGTCCTGCTGGGTCTCCAGCAAAGCTTTGGGTGCGCATCCCAACCCATCCCATGGATGGTGGATCAACAATTTGTTCCAATCCTCCCAACCTCATCGGGTTTCAGAAATGGGAAAGATGCACAGATGTGCAGCCTCAGTCCTATGGCTTTGGTTTGAGATTGGATTGACAACCGTACGCAGTTGGATTTTGGATTCAGGTTCAGGCACAGCTGAGAGCTGTTATCCCAGCACTATGACCAAACGTGATCAATAAATTTGGTGGTGGGGACAGAAACAGACAGGAAGGTTTCCAGAGCAGGAAATCCAACCTTCAAGACAAAGCCTGAGCTCAGGGATCCTAATGCTGGCCTCCATCCCCATTTGCCAATCATCACTCAAACCAAAATCTCTTTATGTTTGGCCAAAAGCAGGTTCACAGATGCTGGTGTCAATGCACGTCCTCCTTGGGGTAATTAAATGGGTTGTGAGGGAGATCTGATTCCTTTCCTCCAAAGGCAGGAATGCAGTGCTTCCAAACCACAAGAGGGGCTGGAGACCTTCTCCTACTCCACCCTTGGCATTGCCCTTGGCAATAGGAATGCAAGTTGGCAGTTTTTAGCAGGAATCAGTCTCGTGAGGTTCTTACCAGCTTCCCCATACAGCCTCCCAAATATTTATTTTAAAAATTCTTCCACATATTCCCCATCCCCTTTTCATCTCCACCCATACCTGACCAATACAGAAAAGTAAAGTCTATGAGTAACACATCCCACATTTGCCCATGGGGGTTCTCAAAGGAAGGAACATTCCTTCCCCTGGCAGTCAGTGAGTGATTGAATTGGAAAAGGAAAACTGGAGGGTGGAGTAGCACAGGGCTGCTCATATCTAACATCTGTCTGCCCAATTTAGATTGTGCTACCTGATAGAGAAGAAAGGTTTCATCTCCCACAGAGATGGAATGAACTTGGGGCTAGCTGCTCCTAACTATGCAACTTTGAGGTGCCATGTCTCTATTTGTTATTTCAGGGAGGCTCCCATTGCTCTTCATCACATTCAGGTGCTTTCCTGTCACTACACACCCGAAGTGCTGGGGATGTGACAAAGCAGAACAGCTCAGCTGACATCCTGTGAATTAATCAGTGAGAGGGAACCAGCTTTGATTAAATTAGAAACTTGCCAACTAATAGGGATGGCCCTCGGTAAACAAGGGACTGGGAATGGTAGGGAGGGAGCAGCATGAGAAGGGATGACTTAGGCCACAAACACAGAGAGCTCTTGGGGTTAAAGGGAGGCTAGAACAGATCCCAAAGTATCATCTCCTCCCATTTGAGGAGCATTTATCCCCACTTTCATACATATGGAATAATGCTGAGAGCTTTGTCCCTGTCCAAAAGAGGCAAAAAAGAAACAAAATGGGTTTTACAATGAGCTGCTGACTCTTCCTGGTGACAGAAGAAGGGATTTGGGATCAGTGAAGCACTTTTCTCCCTAACACTTTGTCTAACATCAGAGTCTTGGTGCCACCAAAGGCCATGCAGCGCTGCGGAGCTCTCCCACCTCCTCCTCCCATCCCTCCTTGCCTGTGCATCCTCTGCATTTTCCTGCTGGTGACTCACAGGGAGTTAAGTGTTGCCTTTTTTGCTCTTTTTCTTCTTTTTCTTTCTTTCTTCAGAGCAAACTAGGCGGCAGAGCAAGTTGCTTTGCAGCCCTCCCCACCTCCGCTATGCCAGCGAATTTCCAATTTTCAGCTAATATCAAGGTCGTGACAGAAAGCGCAGAGGCCCTGGTAGGACATAATGGCAGAAGAATTGTAAATGTTGCTTTTAGTGAATGCAGAATGAGGAAGGGCCAAGGAGGGGAAATTTTCCATTCAGCGTTGGCCTCTGAAAAGCGAATACATTTTCTCCTCCAGTGTGTCGCATTAGATTTCCAGAGGTGCTCGGCACCAGGTACATGTCATTAGTAACAGTTTGCGTGGTAATGAATCCTTTTATTTCTCTTCCACACAGCTCATGAATACATAAAGAGGCTGGTTTTAGTCGCATCTGGTTCAGCTGCAGGAGCCTCACATAACTTAATTTCGCATCCTCTTCTGTACGGTGGCAAGCGCAGCTGGGGCCAGCCTTAAAGGCACAGGAGGTTCTCAAAACCTGAGCAAAACCTGGGATTGGAGGTGAGAGCCCTCTTGGGGATGGCCCTGCACTGTCCTCCTGGAGCTGGGCATCCTTTGTTGAATGGTGAGATGGACTTGGTTGGGTAATGGCAGCTATGGGTTCAGCCATGGCAACATGGGGTTGAGGTGGGTTTGGCCATGGCAACATGGGGTTGGGATGGGTTGGGTTCTGCCATGGCAACGTGGGGTTGGATGGGGTTTGCTCGTGGCAACACTGGGTTGCTTGGAGTTTGGCTATGGCAACATTGGGTTGGGTTTGGCCATAGCAAGGTGGGGTTGGTTCAACTGGGGCCATGTTAGGCTGGACTGAGTTCAGCTGTGGCAACATGGGGTTGGGTTGGGTTCACCTGTGACAACATACGGTTGGTTAGGTTTGGCCACGGCAACACGGGCTTGAATTTGGCCTTGACAACTTTGGGTTGGGTTAGGTTCAGCCATGGCAGTGTGGGGTTGGGTTGGGTTAGGCCATGGCAACATGGAGCTGGGATGGGTTCAGCTGTGGCAGTGTTGGGTTGATCTTCAGGGGACACACAATAGCTTAGACCAGCCCAGCACTCCTCATGCTTCTGGTGAACAAAATCCTCTCTTGGGATTCATTTAATTCATGTCACCTCCCCAAACACAGGGATCTTCTCCCCCCGCAACTAGTTTGTGAACAGAGAGCAAAGATCTGTTCTTTCTGCAAGCTCTGCCCTGGGAGCATTGAGCTGATGGGTGAGAGCTGAGGCTGCTGGGGCTTTGCTGAGGCCAAACAATCACTGCCAGGAATTAGGGCTTCATTAACTGCCTCATAAAGCAGGCATGAGACTGTTGCCAACACAGTGTGAGGCTGCTGTGCTCTCCTCTTCTGAAGTTTTATCTTTCTTAATTGCAATTGCTTTGTAATAATAAAATGAGCATAACTGGAGAACTAATTAAGCCCAAACTTCACCCAGCACCACCTGAAGCCAGACCTGCCTGACATTTCCCTCCCTGAGCTTCCACCTGCCAACTGGAACTCGAGAGCAAGGCTGCTCCTCCAACAAAACCCAACCTGCAGTTTGCAGAGGCTGTGAGAGATGGGATGCTGGGAAGGTGTTAGGCACTCAGATACAGACCAGTGATGGGAGGGAGGTGAAGCTCACGTATTTCAGCTGAAGTTTTGGGGAGAACACCTCTGTAGGCAGTATTAGATCCTCCCCAAGCCAGGTATGGTCCAGTACTAGCAACATTAGATGGTCCCCACGGTCCCAAAAGACAAATCCCTTTCAATGGGGACTTCAACCAAATAATAAAACAAAACCCATCGCCTCCTGGGTTTAGAGTAGCTTATGGGCTTTGCAGGGTGAAGCTGATCTCTGGGCATAAGTACCTGAAGTGGGGAGAAGAGGCACAGCGGAGGCTGAGGCAGTCCCATGGTGCAGCTTTTGGTTGGTCAGTGACATTCCATGAGCGTCATCCCCGACACAGATCTCTGAAACATTTTGGGAAGCTTTTAAATGGAGATCTGAGCCTTGCAGAAGCGTTGGGCTGAGAGGCAGGTTGGGTGTGCTCAGATCTGGGTCAGGGCAGCCTTAGGGCAATGGTGATGGGCAACAGCTGAAGCAATCCCAAATCCCCACCATGGGGAGAAGCTGAGCCTCTTCCAACAGAGCAGTGTTAGGTTTTCTAGCTGAAGAGATTTCCAAGAATAGAGTAACAAAAAAATAAAATTGTTTGTAATGGGTTAAGAAATAATTTCCTGCACAATCCCTGTCCACTCTGCCAGGTAACTGCACTTTGAGACTTTGCAATAAACTCCTCTGCAGTTTTCCAACAGCTTTTGTCATCAGCGTAACTGAATTTACAATGGACATGGCGTATTTCTCCCTTGCTGACCTGCAGTTGTGCTGAACACAGACCACAGAATGCAAATTTTTGGTAAGAAACCTCTAGCTCTTGTGGTTTTGGGATTAAAACCTTGGAAATGAGGTCAACACACCTCGAAGCCACGAGGCTGAAAATGCGCAGCTCCCCATTTCCCGTGTGGGTGTGAAGACAGGGACCAGTTTTGGAGAGAGTACCAAAGTACCAAGGCATCACTGATTTTCAGTGCAAGAAGGGGCATTCATTCTGCCATCATAGGATCATGGAAGCATTAAAGTTGGAGAAGACCTCTAAGGTCACTCCAATCCATCCCCACCATGCCCACTGAGCATGTCCCTCAGTGCCACATCTCCATGGTTCTTGAACGCCTCCAGGGACAGTGACTCCACCACCTTCCCGTAAATCCACTAATGGTCATTAGTTTAAAAATATGCTGATTAAGACTGCAAGTCAGACAGTAAACAGAGCAGAGCATCTCTGAAGCCTAACCCTAACCCTACCCCTAACTCACATCTCCTTGGACCAGGCATGATGGACCACAAGAAGCCCCAACCTTTGGTGACCCATTGGGTTGGGTGCCCAAATCTCCACTTCTCTCAAGACACATAAATGGGAAATTCTACCCCAAATACTAAGCACTTTGCAAAAACTACCAACCAGGGCCACGGCCTCTCCCTTCTCCTACAAACTTCCTCACTCTTCCTGTTTCCCATTCATTGGCGTGTCCGTTCACCCTTCCCCTATCCCACATCCCCCTGGTCCAGGTATGATCAACCCCAATAAGCCCCACCACTTAGTATCCCATTGGGTTGGGTGCCCAAATGCATGGGGCATCATTTTGGCTCGTCGCCCTACTTCTCCAGCTATAAGGAAAGAACATAATGGAAAAAATAATTAAAAAACAGAAGAGAGGAATAAAAAAAAAAAAAAAAAACCCACATCATTTTAAGGCAGAAAGGGGAGGGGGGCCAGGAGATGCACGGAGCCAGTAGATAACCAGCAGATGTGATTTTTGCAGATAAGCGTAGTAATTTAGATAAATCTGGAGGCTTTAGAGCCTTTCGCTTGCGTTCCTTTTCTTTCTGTCTGATTTTTTTTTTCAATTTTATCTCGCAAGTCAAGAGGAGGGGGAGCAGGAAGGGGGGGAGCGTAATCTTTGGGTACTTTTTCTTTTCTTTTTAATGTGTTTTTCCCCAGAAGGTGGGATGAGGCCGCTCTCCCCCCATGCACATGCACACACACACAAACGCACACAGAAGATGGGGCTCTGTTTTTTAAAAGCAGCGGACAAAAATCAAAATATTTGAAAATGTATTTCATGGTAATTATGTCATATTTCATGGACTGATGCCACTACTGAAAGAGAGCCTGAATGCCTTAATTTGTATAGAAATTGTAATCATTTGTTCATTTCAAGGTGAAAATTGCATTTTTTAATTTAAATTGTATCCTGCGTGATAGTCTATTATCTAGTAAAATTGTCTCCATGTCTGAATGCCTTATATGCAGCTGCAATGCTTGTTACAAATCCCGTTATATTCATAAAAGCTTTGTCGACGTCTCGGGAAATGCGAGCAGTTTCTTGTGGGTTTCTTCTCTCTGTTGTGCTTTTTGGTTTTTTTTTTTTTGGCCTTTTTTCCCCTTTTCCCTCCCATTCTCATCCTCCCTCCCCTTCCTCCTTTTTTTTTTTTTTTTTTTTTCTCCCTTTTTTCCCATATCTGCTATTAATAACAATTAGCCTGGCTACACACAAAAGGCAATTCTGTGCAGAAAGATTTCCGCTATTTATTTCTTAGCACGGCACCTCGAGGTTGTGTGTTGGTAGGGAATAGGGGGCAACGGAGGAGAAAAGGATGGAAAAACCCAACGTGTTCTGCCCTGGGGATGGGAATTCTGCACTAAAGTCACCGTGGGGAGGAGAGGATGGGACGAGTGCCCCATTGATGCTCAGCATTAGGAAACTGAGCGCCGCTCGCTGTAGGAATGCAGGATGAGCCATTGGGTTACTATAAATCAGCCAAACCTGTTAAAATTCTGGGCTGGTTTGTGCCGGGTGAGAACGTAGCCCGCCCAGGATGGGATATTAATTATATTAATCCTTCAAAAAGAAAGAAATGGGCCTCCCAAGGAAATCCTTTTTCAGTCATTTAATTCCCTTTCATACACCTCTCCCTGCTCGGAATACCCTGATTTTATGCAGGTCCACAGCCCATTATAATAAACTTCTCTACACCTATTCTGCAAAGAAATTGCTCGTGGAACGCTGCGAGGCTGAAGGCTGCTGACAGCACAGCCACTCTCTGACTGTAACACCCGAACATGTCAACCAATGTGGGCTCATGTAAGTCACTTAACCTTCACCTCTCCGTTCCTAAAACCATCATCTCTGAAACCATTGTGCTACAGTGGGGCTGGGATGGGTAACGTGACGGAGAGGAGGAGAAATCAGAGCTGGTGAAAGCAGTTTTTTTCCAAAATGTTTTGGTTTTATCATCAGGATTTTTTTCCAAATTGTCTTTTATTAATAAGTCTCGAGTAATGAGAAATGAGCATAAATCTCAGTTTCTTTAGTTCTGGTTTAACAACAGGTTTAAAATTTCAGACCAGAAAGGTAAAAATGTTCACCTTCCAGTTTGTTCTTCTCTTCTCATATTTTTGAAGTGAAAGCAAAATGGAAAAGTGGAAACAATCTCAATACAAAAAAGATTTTGACCCTTTCTTCCCACTTCATTTTAGAAAAACGCATCTGAGAATGTCTGAGAAGATGATGTAAATAAATTCAAGTTGTTTGGTTCTTTTTCAGTAATTCAAAGGAAAAGTGCTAATTAATGACCTTCCAAATGTGTTAGGGCTGCATTTCCCCAGCTGCTGAATGGCAATGGCACGAAGCTGGGGAACAGAACATGCAGCACACACGTGCCTGTGTGTGTTCAGTGCTGTCACACGGGGATCCATGAGGCCATGGCACAGGGATCCGTGGCCACAACACAGGGATATCCATGAAGCCATGACATGGAGACCAATGGCCACGACACATGAATCTATGAGACCGTGACGTAGGGACCCTTGAGGCCATGACATGGAGACATCGGGGATCCATGAGACCAGGACACTGGAGACCCATGAGACCATAGGGACCCTTGATGCTATGACATGGAGACATCGGGGATCCACGAGACCAGGACACTGGAGACCCATGAGACCATAGGGACCCTTGAGGCCAAGACATGGGGACCCAGAGGCCGTGACACAAGGTTCCATAAGACCATGACACAGAAACACATGGCCATGACATTGGGGGTCCATGAGGCCATGATGTGGGGATCCATGAGGCCATGACATAGGAACCTTGGGCACCCTGTGCTTGCAGCATAGTCAGTCCCCTGTCCCCAGCCTACAGATGCAGTGTGTTGGCAGAAGTTAGCAGCTGGTGTCAAATGGCCTTGACTCTGATTTATCACTGGTTTATCAGCAGATTAAAGCTGACAACAGCTTAGGGCCATAATTGAGCAGTGATCCTTGTTGCAGGAGCTGCGTCAGACCAGAGCAGCTCCCTTGTGGGCTCACTGGTGCCCTTGATATCATCCACAGGGCGACATTCGGGCCCTGGTGAGGTGTGGGAGATGTCCTGTGCTGCTCAGATAAGGCTCGAGCTGCCAGAAAAAGAGGACAAGGAGCTCTGGGAACGGTTGAGGGCAGTGTTGAAACACAACGGCGCTGTCTGGATGCGGCCAGCGCAGGAACAAGATTATTTCAGGGAAGGCAAAGAGCTTCCAGCAGCAGAGCGGGATGGAAAATAGGGCTGTAGCTATAGAAATAATGCTGCCCTGTTTTAGGGCTCCTAGGAAGTGATGGGAGAAGCTATATGAGAGCATCTCAGGGCAGACCCCATGCCCCGGTGCTCCCAGTGCTGGCAGAGCCCCCGCAGCCCCCACCTCCTCCCTGCCCCTCTATGGAACGATCCCTCTGCTGAAAGGCAACCAGAAAATAAATAAATTTTAAAAACCCACTGAAAACCAGAGAATAATTACCCCGCTTTCTGCATGCGGATATTGGTCCAGCACCACTTGGACGGGGATCAACTTATTTTACGGGGAACCAAAACATCTTCAGATGGGACTGGCTTTGTTTAAAGGCGAAATGCCTTATTACCCACTGCCGAAGCCCCGAGCCATGCCTTGCTCTGCGGAGTTTCAAAATATTGTTCCGCTTGTTGCTGCTGTGCTTTGCCCTCTAACGAGAGCCAGGTGCTGCAGAGTCAGAGCAGCGGTGCGGTCCCATCCTGCCTCCCTCTGCCCCACCATCACTCGCTGAAAATGAATGTATAAAGACATGGGTGTGTTTGGAACAGGCCAGGTGATTGCCCTCCCCTTGTGAAAAGTCGCAGTGAAATTGGATGTTTCATGTCTTCACATAGCTTTTCATTAAGGAATTGGACTCGATGATCTGTATGGGAGTTGGGCTCGATGATCCTCACGGGTCCTTTCCAACTTGGTATGAATCATAGACAGAATTGTGGAGTCCTCAAGGTTGGAAAAGACCACTGAGATCACCAAGTCCAGCCATCAGCCCATACCCACGATGCCCAACCATAGAATCACTAAGGTTGGAAAGACCACTAAGATCATCCACTCATTGACCCACCATCACCACACCCACTGAATCCTACAGATAAAGTGCACAATTTTGGTCTTTTCTTTGAGCAAAACCATCTGCAGTTTGGCTGTTGTTGGTTTACCACTTTTTCCCCTTGAGCTTGGCAGAGCGCGTAGAGCAAACAAGCCACCCGAAGACACCTTTAATCCTTTTTTTTATCTTTTTTAATGTATAACAGTTATGCCTGAGTTACAGAGAGACACCTACAGGCAGCAGGTAGTTAAAGCAAATACCAGTTTCTCTTTCTACTATTACTACTCCATATAGCTGAATAAATTATGGTGCGATTATATATATACACACGCACGCACGCAGGCACACACGCACACACACCCCCAGGCAGGCACACACATGGAGCAAAATGGCTATGAGTCAAACACAGAAGCAACATATCCGCAGTTACTAGGAATAAGGAATGTCCTATAGTGCTATGTAGATATTCCCCAGGTGGGTATATGGAGGTGTTAGGGATGACGGGTTAGAAGCGTTAAATACACAAAGTCTCTGAGCGACAGGAGCCAATCTGCTGAGTTATTGGACACAGTGAGGAAATGTCCATTCTGTGGTCTCAGGACGGTGCTGAGAGGTGAAGCAGGGGCGTGGGGAGGTCCAAAACCCATTGGTGGGTTGACTGTCCCCCAAGGATCTCAGTCTTCAGGCATGGAAGAAATGTCGACCTGAGAGAACGGCTCCGGAGCGTGGCCCTTTGCTCGTTGGCTTCTTGTGTGGTTGGGATCCATGGGTACCCAACAAAGTCACCATTGGGTGGAGGTCTGCTCCGTCCCTGATGGGTCCGCGCGTCCCTCAAGGTCCCACCACCAGCTCTGCTCTTCCATGCTCGGTTTTCTTTCGCCTCCCTCTGTTCTGTCCCACCCTACCCCCTGAGTTTGACTATTTTCAGCAGAACTGAGGTTGGCAACCCGTAAAACAAAAGGAAAAAGAAAAAGAAAATAAAATACTTGGACTCTCATACATGAATGTACCCTCAGAACAAAACGAAGAAACAAACAAAAAAAAAAAAGAATTCCCCAAATCAAACCCATCCCACCCCAAAGATTCTGGAATGTATTTTGAAAACACACAATAGGCAAAATTTCTACGTTTTGCCCTCCCCACTCCCCCATTTTTTTTTCTTTTTTCTTTTTTTTTTTAATTTTTTTTTATATTATTATTTTTTTTAACTAGCACGGCACTCACTGTGTTTTTAGTATTAAAAAAAAAAAAAAAGAAGAAGAAGAAAATAATAATAATAATAAAAAAAAAAAAAACAGAAAGTCAACTTTCTATAAACATACAGCACATGACCAAATTTCCAACTAATGTACAAAGTGCGACCACGAGGGAAAGGTCAGAGAACAGCTATGGGTGCTAGCGGGGCGATTCGGATTCCCCTACAAACTCTATTTACAGCAGTGCCCGGGTGCTCACGGACTTTCAGGTGAAGGTGAATGGCAAACAGGTTTCTGCGGTGCTCCCTCTATTTAAGACTTTAATTGGTGGGGTTCTGTGCACCGCTCCTTGGGGGTGGTTGGGAGGTGGGCTGGATGCACGGCTGGGAGATAGGATGGAGTGGGGAGAAGAGAGCTGGTAGGATTTTGCTAGTGGGAGCGATTTCCGTGACAAACTGAAACTTTCCTTCTAGTTTTGCAGGCAGCGAGGAATGCATTTGGTCAGAAATTTCAGTGTGAAGTAGCGGGGATTGTTGGCCTCTTGTTAAAGAATAGGTTGTTTTAGCAAATGGGTGTTTCTGGCATTGACCCCTATGCTCGTGTCCAACACAGACACCCTTGTTCTTGCCCTAGAGCCCCCCTGTTCTGACATGGCAGTCACAGAAGGTGACTTCGGAATGACATTTAAGCCAGGACTGGAGTTCAAAAGGTATTTCTCCCTTCGATCAGCTCAAGAGCAGCATCTTGTGTTGCTTACCAAGACCTCAGACTGGCACAAACAGGGCAACGCTGGGGATGGTGTGACTAGCAGAGTGGCCAAGCTGGTGTGTTGGCACGCTTTTAGGAATGTAGGCTCCATCACCCACATGCAGCAAAGCTGATCAGTGCTGTATATGGATCTGAAAGGATGCTGAGCAATGTAAGAAGCAAAATTCGGCTTTGGTCCCGACAGGTACTTGCCCACATGGCTCAGGAGAAAGCAGCTTGGAGGTTCGTGATAAATGAGGCTGGGGCAAGGCAGGGGGCAGTTCCCCAGGAAAACGTTGTTTCAGCTGCAAAAACAACGTCAGATTATTTGGAAAGAACTGAAGAAACAGCAGTGAGAGAGAAAGGGCACAGCAGAAGTGTCTGTAACAACCTGGCCCTAGAAGTACGTGCTGGAGCAGAACTCATCCGGCCGTGCAGCCCCATTTTCATTCAGGTGGCCCTTTCCTTGCAGCAGGACCCCATTCTGCACACTGACCCTCTGAAACAACTTTGACTCTTCCTCCTCTGCTGTTTTTGCTCTCAATGGCCAACTTCTCTCCCACTGAAGGATGGAAGGGCCACGACAGTCCTCGCCCTTCTTGATTGCAAGGGCAAAAGCTCCACAATAGTCATCTGTATCTGATGCCCTCTCTCCTGGCCAGAGTTTGCTACCACATCTTCTGCCACTATCTGATGCCCGTGTCCTTTTGGTGATAACCAGGTCAAACTTGGTCCCTATGAGGAAACGTGAATGTTGCTCGTGCCTGTGCCCACCATCTCCAGTCCTCATGCAGCAATTCACATTTACACCTTCCGAAGGTCCCAGGCTGGATGGACATCCACCCTGCCCCTGCTTAGCAGCAATCTGGCCTGCTTTGGCCCTGCTTTGGGAAGCCATCGGTGAGAACAGAAGGGTAGAGTGGGGTGGGGGACATTTGTTGTCTCTTTAATTTACTTTTGAGCTTTTTGTCTTTGTGTGTTTGTTCGTGTTTCTTGTGTTCATGTTGCTGTTTTTTGTTGGTTTCGTTGTTTTTTTTGTTTGTTTGTTTGTTTGTTTAAAACAAGTTCTTATATTTGGTCCATAGGTCTTCTGTGGTCCCGAATTACATCATCCTTAACAATCAGCTTGGTTATTCCTTCCTATACAACATTCACCAAATTTACACCAATGGAAAGAAAAGGAAACAAAAAGAAAAGATCAATTTGGCTTTGACTATGCCAACTACCTAGATCAATGGAAGGTCCTTAAGCGTGGGCAAAACGCCATGGCCAGGTAGAGGGAGGGCATGAACTCGGGGTTAATAAATGTACCCAACCTATTGTCTCTGGCCACAGAATTCAGGTCAATGAGGCCAGGCTTGCCTCTGAGCACTCTGGGAGGAGCTGGATTCTTGGAGAGCCCTCCCCATCTTTCCCGTCTCCTTCACAAGTTGATGCGAGGTGGAAGGGAGTTGGGAAGGAGTAGGGTCCGGGTACAGGCAGATCCCTGGAAGGCTGGTAGTGTTTCTCCAGTGGTACCGAGTTGCTGGAGTGGGTTGTTGGCACAGTTGGACTCTTCAATAAGCTTGGCCTGTCTCTACTGGTAGGAGCCCCAGAACGGCCGAATGTTCTCCCAGCTTCATCCTGCGCTGCGTGGACAGGCTCACGTTCTTGGCCAAATAATCAACAGCAGCTGAAGAGAGAGTGATGGGGGAAAGGAGAGTGAGAAAACAGAACAATTTGAGGTTTACTGTTTAGTGGAAATGATACATTTGTCATCAAAGGATGTGCGACCAACAGACCCTGCAGGCTGGTCCTTAGAAATTGATGCTTGCATCAGGGGTTGTGCTCCTAGGAAAGGGTGCATCCTTCTAGATCAACCTGCCAGGGCTGTGGGTCCCTCACATCTCCCTCACATCTGGACATACTAAGGTTGAAGATCTACTTCTGCCATAGAAAACGGTGTTTCCGGGGAAGTTGCTCAACGATGAGCGTGAGATAGCTCCAGCCTCACCCCACGCCACCAGCGATGCCACTGCAAATGAAATTTCAGCAGGACCTCACCGGCCAGGACAGGGCTTGAATGCGACTCAGCCGCCACGTGCTGACTCATCCCTCTGTCCTAAGGGAAACACTTCATCTCTGTCTTGGTGAGAAATGCATCCCAACTCACCAGCCTGCCCCACAGACGGTCTGGGGGTGGACGAGGAGCGGGGCAGGATGGTGACATTGCTCATTAGCTGAGCTTCAGTCAAAGTCTCTCCCTTTCCCTAGCTTTAATGTCTCAAATTAGATTAATAAGGAGCTGGCAGGAGATGTACAATCGGTGCCAATGAGTAAACAAATTTCAGCCATCAACGTCTTGTCAGATGCCTGCCCCAGAGGAGGTCCCTTCCAGACACAAATTCTTATTAGACTTGTCATATCTATTAGAATTCCTTTCACGCTTCTGCGTTCCATCACCGGCATCATTAACACAGCTCCGGCCTTTGGGAACTGCAAGGACCACATTAATCTGGCATCGCTGCTCCTCACCGGCTGGGACAGCACTGACTGGTGTGTGGGGAGCAGACAGGGTACAACTTCTACTGGTGGCACTGGGTTGGATGCTTGGAGGTGGCATGGTGGGCTGGTGCTCCTCCTGGACTGGGCGGAATCCCAGTAGGGGCAGCTTGTCTTGGGCACTGGGCTCTGCAAGTTGTGTGATGGTGCCTCCAACTTCATAGGGTTAGAGGCTGGGGAAGACTCTGCCCTATGACTTGTGTCCAAACCTTATCAGTTTGTTCCCCTGATATTTCAGGTGATCACATTAAATAGCAGCTTTGTGAAGCTTTGCGTGCGTGTTTGGCACCCGCGCTCTGGGTGAAGGGAATCACAGAATCATTAAGGTTGGAAAAGATCACCAAGATCATTAAGATCTGCTAAATATAAAATGCGCCGAGAAAGGCAAGAAAAAAATGTTGTTATATCGAGGTCATAACCATGCAAGACCTTGCTCAGCAGGACTAATTACCAACAAAATGGTTTCTTCGCATAGAGATCACTATAAATGGAGCTCATTATAAGAAAAGCTTGTAGAGAAGAAGATTTATGTATTGCCTCTATCTAGATGGACACACAAATATCCACACGTGTACGTGCAGATGTGGAGAGTTTGCTGCTTGATGTGAATCTCACCTCAGAATGGCCACAGCTGGATTTATCTTGGGTAACTCTACCAACCATGCAAGACTTGCTGTTGGCAGCTTGAATGGGAAAACATTCCTGCTCCAAACTGAGCCCTGCGGCTCCTAAACCGAATGGACGTCCAACAGAAAAGAGGGAGAGAAATCAGGAAAGGCAATAAAACAGCACAGATAGGGCTGGGTGGGCAGCTCTTCAAGGAGAGGCCCAAGTGAAAATTCCTGCAGCAAACCAAGACAAACCCTTCTTTCTCTTTCCCTCTCCTTTGCTGGTCACTCTCCTTTCAAAAACGTAGCTCGTCCTCCTTATTTTATTTTTTACACACATGGGTGTGACTAACGTCTTGCCTAAGGGAATCTTTATTGGAAATACATGGTATTGGAATTTGTTTAAGATTTTTATCAATAGCACGTGTGTCCAGCCTCACATCCAGAAGCGAGGGGAAGGTCAAGGGGTCACAGATCAAACTCCCGAAAAACAAAAAAAGGAGGGGTGGGGGGAAGCTGCTATTGATCCCGTCTGCCGCCACAGCCGGTTCTCATTTAGCTGGAGAAGTTAAAGACATTAAAGGGCTGTGACGGAGAGGGGAATAAAAAGCCACAGCCAAATGGAAGGAAAGGTCACTGAGGACAAGCTATGGGCAAGCAGGAGCGCTCCCGGAGGAAGAGGATGCACCTTTAACCCTCTGCAGATCACCCTCTCACAACACCACACTCATTATTAGTTTAACACCAGCAGGTGAACCCTTTGGCAGGGTTTCTGGAGGAGAAACAGACCTTCCCTGGGTCGCAGTGCCTTCCAGGTCTGAGCTGTGGGTTGAGGATTGCAATTCCAGCCTCGCTTTGGTTATAGTAGGATCGCAGCCTGGTTGGTTGGCAGACATTGGTTTTATGGCTTTTGTAGGGAAAGCTGAGCATGGAACCATCCCTTACCCTACACAGGGCAGGGGAAGGACAAACATACATAGTTCTGCATCACTAAGGAATGGTATTAAAATCCCCTTGGCTGAGCAGGGTGAACATGCTGTTGGGCTTTTGGAGAAGTAAAAAGTGGAGAAGAAGAAGGAAAGGGTTGGAACCGGATGATCTTTTAGGTCCCTGCCAATCTGAGCCATTCTATGACTCTAAGTTCTTGTTCTTTTTGTTTTCTAGCAGAAATGTTTTACCTAAAATACATTATTTGGGACTTTGGGACTGCAAGGATGATGGGAGCCATCCCTATATGGAACAATCTCCATCTATCAGGTTCCATTTTTCTCTCTTAATGGACAGACTTCTTTCCAATTCCATCCCAATCCCTTCCATGACAACACCCACACATTCTTAGATCCCTCCCTCTCCTCTCCTGTTCCCAGTGCAGGGGCCACCCAGCACTTACTTTGTCCATACTGCCCATACTGGTAGCCAGCCACTGGGTCCACGCTGTAACTGGTGGTGCTGTAGGTGGGAGGACAGTAGGACTGCGAGGTCGGGAGGCTGTCCACGGATTTGATGGAGTCACTCCGCTGGCTGCAGCTGGCAGAGATGGAGTTGGTGGTGTCCAGGCCACCGTGAAGGGGAGAGATGGAGAAATCAGCCTGGGGCTGCGGAGGAACCCCGCTGGGGTTGCTCAGGATGCTCATCACCTGGGGAAACACGGGAGGCAATGTGTCATCGTGGATAGGAGAGAGACAGTCTACCAGGATGGAGAATGAAGGCTGCTTCCACCTGGTAAAAACAGACCTCACTTTTGGTTCCCCTGTGCCTAAGGCTTTATTCCATAGAATTGACGAATCATCAAGGTTGGAAAAGACAGCAAAGATCACCGTGTCCAACCATCATCCCATCACCCATGCCCACTAAACCATGTCCTTCATACACATCCAACCCAACAGTTTCATGTTTTTGTTGCCCTCTTTTTTAATGTTTTAATAAATATATATATATATAAAGAGGTTTTGTTACTTCCATGCCTTAACTATATTAGATATTTTATATGCTGCCCAAACCCATTCCTCTTCACCCACTGCAGCCCAGGCAAATGTTGGATGACATAATGTTTGTTTGAAAGACCTTCCTAGGGGATAACGGAGAGGTTCCTTCCTGGCACACTCAGCCTTCAGTTGCTCTTTGCTGCCCTGCCAACAATGTCATTGAACACCAGAGAAAGGAATAAACCAAGGAAAGCACAAGGGATGCACAAGTCAAGACCCACAGTTTCCAACAGGGACTCTGACAGCAGCTACTGCCATTGGAAGTCTGCATGGGGGTTGTTAACGGAGGTCCCCAACTGTTCTGGTTTTGATGCATTCTGCTTTAGGGACAGAAATGTCAAAGTTCTCTTCACCCTGAAATGTCCATGAGTTCAAAGATGACAGGTCACTGCAGCACAGTGCTTGGTTTTAGAACGTAATTCAATTTGCACACGAGCTATCTTCCTGCTTTGAGACCTGAAACAGATGCATTTACGCTGTTTTTTTGTGTGTGTGTGTGTGTTTTGTTTCTTTTTTTTTCCCACCAAAATGCCAGATTTGTTCCTGTGGGTGAGCGTGGGGCAAGCCACTGCCTACAGGCCTCCATCCTGATATACTGCCTTAATGCAATTGCCTCCTGCAATCAGCACAGTGACCCCTGGGTGCCTGGTTAAGGGTGTGAGGAGTTTGTGGGACCGGCGGTGCAGAATTTGTGCTGGGGGAGGTGAGGGGACAACCCGTCACCTCGGGGGGCCACGGCAGCTCTGGGATGGCTGAAAATCTCCGACTTTAGCATAACCTTATTGACATCAATTAAAGTGGCAAATTGGAAATATTTGGAGCCTGGCAAGTGGTAAAATGAGCCCTTTATCCCCCGCCAGCGGCCTGGTGAGCTATTGTGCAGAGCATCCATTCTCTGGAAGGATACAAGAGTTGTTGTATAGAGCGCCGGGTCCCCTTCCTCTTCGTCTCTGTCCCCTCCTCCCTCACCTTCCTGCTGGACTGGGGCTTAGGGGATGCACTGCCCTTTGCTTTCTAAAGCTTCTCCTCCCCCCGGAAGGGCCCCGGAGCCCTGCAAAGCCGCTTTGCCTTGATGGGATCCCACCTCCCGACTCTGCCGGCATGAGATCCTTCCCAGATTTGTCTGGGGGGGGGAATTTTGGAGCAGGGCTGGCTGGGCCCCTGCGGAGGGGGAGTTAAAAAGCCTGGAAAATCAGTCTAACCCTGAGCACTGAGACAGGGATGGAGGAGCAAGCTTCGGACGAGCAGCACTGAGCTCACTTACCCTGCCCTCCTTTGAGTTTTCCAGCCTGCACCGAGCTTAGGTTTGCTGCTGGTCCGCACAAGATAAAAAGCAATGGAGCTGTTTCATCCATCGGAGCCTAAACCCCTTCCAGCCCTCCAGGCACATCACCTCAATGAAGCCATGAGATGAAGTTTTTTAGCCACAACCACGTGGAACCCCCTGCCCCATGACAGCAGGGGGATGAAGAGAGGAAATTGCATTTAAATATGCAAGACAGAGTGGATTAATACGAGAGCAGAGCTGTGAGGGTGGATGTAAGGCAAACCTCTCTGCCTCAAGGCTTATGCAACAGGGAAATCATGGGAGTGCTGCCCCAACGTTGGTTTTCCAGCTGCAAAGTTGTTTGTAACCTTCCACTAAAGCTGGGTCACGAACTTTGATCTGGCTCAGCCACGAATCCCCTTCCTCTGCCCCTCGGTCCCTGCAGATATCCCTCCTAGCACCAGGGCTGGAGGTGTCACAGCCTGCCCCAATGGGTATCCGGGATGCCCACCTCTACAGCAGCCACAGAACGCTCCTGCCTTTCATCTGAGAATCGAACCAGATGTTTAAAACAATAAACATCCTCCCTGCACACAGATATGTGAATTCTGTGCTATTTTCACCAAGCTCCAGCTCAGGCAGCACCAAGCAGGGCTGTTTTGCTGCTCCCTTTCCGAGGTGTAGAGCTACAGATCTGCTGCATGCACTGCAAACCTCTGCAGGTGCAGAGAGAAATCATGTGCTAGGAAACAATGTGCAACTGGAACTACTCAGAGATCGGAGGGTTTGCTGGTGCTCTCCCTCCTGGCCATCTCCACCACAAGAGTCAGCTGCTTTATATTACTCAGGAAAAATAAAAGGGTCTTAAA
This sequence comes from Chrysolophus pictus, assembly GCA_037305975.1. NCBI lineage: Eukaryota > Metazoa > Chordata > Aves > Galliformes > Phasianidae > Chrysolophus > Chrysolophus pictus. The sequence continues at coordinate 4,517,363 of CM074596.1, read as the reverse complement.
GCAAGTAGAAGTCATATTAACACTTCCGCTAAGGCCCTTTTAAAAAGAAAGGGGGATGTAAAGCCGTGTTGGTAAATGAAACCCAGATTCACACTCTTCACACTCACAGGAGCTGAGACGGGAGAAGACACTTGCAGAAATCCTACTAAAGACAGTAATTGGCTTTAATCAGTCAGAATCAGGGCTGATTTCTAATCCTGGCTCTGCTTCTGACTCCAAAGGGTTCGTGCGAGTCACTTAAGCTGGGACTCAGCTAACCTGAGCCATGCGATGCTGTTCCTGGTCTGTGCTAATCCTCCAGAATCCACCTACAGAGAGAGTGACGCTTCTGAAGGACCATCCCTCCCATCCTCAGACCCCTTTCTGAAAAAAAAGATGGTCAGAATTTCCCTCTGGAAATGCGTAGCGAGACGTAAGGATGCCAATATTACACCAGGATGGTGAACGGTCCCCAAAGCACTGCCAACCATGGGAACATCTGTCTTTTTGCCTTTTCCAGGCAAAATGCTGTGAGCATTTTGGGACTGGACCCCACCAGGACCCTGTTTGCATCCAATGCCACCCCAGGACATGGAGGTGATGGGAATAACAGGAGCAACGTGGAGATTTCTGCTCCATCTCTGCTCTGCAGCCCCCTAGCACGGACAACCCTCGGCCAACACTATCTGACTTCTTGTTTCAGTTGGATAAACTCATTTTCCAGGCAACTTTTGAACTTAGGAAGGTGCGGGGGCATCTGGAGAAATCCCCTCCTCAAGAATGCCACGTCCTTCTCCCCTGTTCTTTCTGACCTTGCTTTCTTATAATTTATTACTTCTTGGTGCATTATCATCACTAACTAAAAATCAATACCCACTTCACATCTGTAAGGTTTTATCTGGAGGGAAATCTGCTCCCTGTCCATCACGGTGACTGACAGCCTTCCCTTTCCCCTCCCTCTCGCCGGCTGCCTCTCTCCCCTTCCCCATCTCCTTTACCTCTGCTGCTGTCCCAAATCAGTCACAGGCATCGCGTGGGCTCGCACTTTAGGCTCAGTCAATAACAGCCCCGGTGCTACGAGCCTTCGGCCTCTCTCCTACCCTTTCCAGAGGTCATTTGTCATAGGGGAAAAGTGGTAGGGGGTCTCGGCGTGTTGGGGAGCCCCCAAGGTTACCACACAAAGACCCTCCTGGATGAAAGAGCCAGCCTCCTGCTGCTGCCGCCCTCCCCACCCTCATCTCCCCCTGTTCCCCAACCCCCCCCCCCCGGGACGTTTCATCACTCTCTCCCATACTTTAAAAGAAGGGGAGTTAAAAAAATGTAATTAATTCCCTCCATTTCTGAGCTGGCCCTCAGGGCCTCTGGCCGTGGAAACTGTAGCAGGGGAAATGTGCACCCTTTATGATAAACGAATGCGGCTTTGGGAAGGGAAGAGCAATTAGGGCCTTCAATCTGTGCAATCAGGCCTTCAGATTTTAGGGTTGGAGGCTGGGGGGTGGTTGTGTGTGCTGGGGGGGCAGGAGGGGCTCACGGGGCAAACAACGATAGGGAGAGATGCTGTTCTGATGGAGAAGGGCACACACGCATCAGGGAAGGGACAATGGGGAAGTTGGATGACAAACCCTTGCCCTGTAGACGTGGTTGGGACACGGGACAAAGCAAGGCAGCCCAATGGTGACATCAGACCCTGAAACACCACGCAGTGGATGTCCACCATACGCAGGGTGTGAATAGCCCAAGATAACAGGGAGGATGCAGAGATGTTTTGAGGGGATTGCATCCCAAAATTCCAAAAGGATGGGAAGGCGAGAGCCTGCAAACACCATTTTCCAGAGTGGCTCCCAGTGCTGCTTGTCTCTGTTTTTGGGCATCCGATCTGACAAAGCGTAAAGCGTCCAAAATCAGAGGCTGCCTTAGAAAAATGCTGCATTTAGAAACTGCTGAGTCTGGCTAAGTTGTGAATAAAGGGAAGACGTAATCGTCTGCAACTAGCTGAAGGGTGTTAACTCCAAAGGAGCTGCCAGATGGTCCCAAAGGAGTGCAGACTGAAGAGGGAAAAGCTCATGGCAGTGAGCGGTATTTCTGAAGCTGTGGTGTTGTTTTCCTAGGAATGGGTAGAAAACCTCAATTTTGGGAAAGCCTGGAAGCACAACTGGTTTGAATATTTAATACTAATCAGACAAAAGCCCTACGAACTTCTGCTGAGAAGAATGTGTTTGTGGGTTCTACGGTGTCAACGTTTACACCAGTCAGTGGGAAATGAATTTCTGAATATCTGATAGCCATGCTGAGCAAGGCTATGGATCTCTCGGCTTTCCTGCCTACAAGGAGCAGACATCTGGTGTGCTGTGAGTTCCCCTATGAGGTTTTCACCACTGGGTTGGTCTCCACTATTTGCAGTTGATCCATCTTTTGCTTTGGGCAGGTGATGCTCTGTCCTCCTCTAAGCTACTTGGTGGGGACCCAGCTTCAACTTTTCCACCTTTCCCTGGCAGCCTTTTCAGCTAATCTTTTCCTTCCCTCTTGCAGAAGGCAACCTTTCCTCACACTGATGCTTTTTGATCTCTGTGGATTCATTCTCACTTCATGGGAAGAGGGAGAGTTGATTATTCTATACATACATTAAACGGGAACAAAACGAAGAGGTGACCGTAGGACTGCTGAGAGTTGAAGAAAGAGTTGGGAGGAGATAAATAGCTCCCCAAAGATCTTCACTTGAAAGGAGGATAAATATATGCAAATATGCCCCTAGGTAGGCCTAAAATGACTTATGTAGCAATCACTAACACTGCACTCACAAAGCCAAGTAATTAATTCTGAATATTTTCTAAACCACTAGACCCAGCTGAGCTGTACCTCAAAATGCCAAACCAATCCAGTTAGTGTTCCCTCTACTCGTGGTCTTGCATTCAGGCCAAGAAACTTCATACTATTTTGCACCTAAAAAAAATCTGATCTGTTCAGTCTAATGGCAATTCCTAGGAAATTTTAGAGCCCACGGATTGAACTTCATAGAATCAGAGCATCACTAAGCATTGGAAAGACCACAAAGATCATCTAGTCCAACGATTAACCCATCACCACCACACTAATGTCTTTTAAATGGAATTTGAAAAGCAAAAGGCCACTCCAGTGAGGTAAATGGGAGTTTAGCCCTTAATTTAAACGGAGCAATTATTTTCCTGTAGGAATTAATTGTTATGCTATCGACTGAAGAAGTGCTGACTGGTGTTTCCTACGAAGTGAGTAAGGAGTAGTGCAAATGTTTGCTAACCAACAGCGTATTTCCATGGAATGGATGTAGATAAAAAGGCCATACCCCCCCAAAATGGTTCACCCCTACTAGCAAAGGATTGCTCCAGGGCAACGATGTTCCATTTTCATAACCTCTTCCACTCCAGTGGAAAGTGTTTGGGGACGAGCGAAACCTGAGACTTTCCCAGCGCCACACCACGTGAGTCAGAAGCAGAGCCAGAACAGAAGAAAATGTTCCTGGATCCTTCCTGCTAAGCATGGGACAGAGCGTGCCGGATCCCTTCAAAGCGATCAGCAATGGTTGCCAGCGAACAGTAAAACCAGAAATATCATCAATGCCTTTCAGGGACTTAAAACACCTGAAGGATGTTTCAGCGTAGTCTAGGACACAGCGGGTGAAATGGAGATGAGCATCATGTCCTAAAACGACCCTGTTCACTTGACAGATGAGGATGGAGAGGGCTTGGGGAGATGCTGGTGGTGAGATGGAGCTGGGGATGCAATGGTGAGCTGCAGCAAAGCGGGCCAACGCAGGCTGCACAAGGGGAGGATTAGGAAAAATAGGCGGTGGGAAGTTATTACCTGATTGTTCAAGGCTATGGTGAGGTTCCACCTGGAGCACTGCATCTTGTTTTGGGCACCCTGCTTCTGTAGAGATGTACAAATTATGGAGAAGGTCTACAGAAAAGTTTCTAAGCTATACAAAAGAATGGGAAGGTCTCAGCTCAAACGGTAAGAGAGAAATTGCTTAAGGCTGGATGGTCTGGGTAAGAGAAATGAGCTCTTCTTGCAGTGGGAATACTGCAAGGAAACCAGAAGCACCACGGGGTTATACATCCAATAATGGCTATGAGGAATTTTGTAGCAGAAGCATAATTTGGAGGGAAGAGGGGAGGCATTGCTGAATAGGAATAACATCAAAAACTGCTTGATCCAGAGACACAAGCCACTGCTCTTGGTGCCTGGGAGCCAAGCTCTACTGTCACCTATGTGAAAGCAGATGCTAAAGCTTCTAGCAGTCTGGATAACCAGAGGAAACAAATAGACCTGCTGTGCTTCAAAATCAAGACTAACCCCTCCCATAATTGGGTGAGACTCCAGCCAGCCATGCCTTACCACGTTGAAACTGTTGAAAGGGCTGATTTTTGTTCACTGCTGAGCATCTCTCCCTGAAAATGGGCTCTGTGCTTTACTAACCATCTTTATTCACCTGATGGTACCTATGCAGACCTTATCCTGATGCTGTTTTATCCCAAAATATGTGAAGGCCAAGTAAATACACTGGGACTTCCATGGGGAAATTGCTTTGTTGGGATGTGGGGTATCTCTGGGCGTTAATTGCAGGAAGATGAATCTTGCTTGTGGCATTTTAGAACTCACAAAGTCATTGAAGATGAGAGAGCAGAAAAGCACAGCCATGGAAAACAGGAATTCCTAAACATTTCCAAGCCTTGAGAGGGACTCAGGTTAGGTTCAGCTTTGGAAATGGGTTGGGCTGTTGATCCCTCGTGTTTTTTTTATCGGCACCTATTCATCCAGTTCTGGGTAGGCTGAGACATGCTGATGGCAAGAATATACACCAAGAATATACACCAAACACCGAGAAACACCCGACAAAACTCCAGCCATTTCTCCCTGAACTCCCTTCAGCATCCCCGAATTGGCAGAGACTAACAAAGACAGCCCCAAATTTGCAGAAAGGTCTCCTTTTCCCCTCCTCCCCTCCCACGTCTCTCCCTCCTTTTATATATTTATTTCCCCTTTGCTAAGCCCGTCTGTGCTCGCTCACTATCACAACCCCCTGCAGACACTGGTAATGGAGTGCGGGTGCTGCCTTACTGCTTCGAAACAAGATTTCCTGAGATCCTTTGAGCTCGCTCCATGCCTCCCCCTCGCCTGCTTTTCTCTCTCTTTTTGGAGAGTGGAGGGGAGCCTCTATAAATGTGAAAGGAGCTGCACTACAAAGAATCCCCCGAGTGGCATATCCCAGCCTCGGGCGAAGCTGCTTGGTGCACTGATAGTCCTGCGTATCTGTTCTAGGACTCCTCTTTCTCTTCCCCTCCCTCTTTCTCTGATCAATCGAGGGCTGTAATCAGTTAAGGTCCAGCTTAACTGCAGTGTAAGATACACCAGTTAAGCAAAGCCAATGCCTCCAGGGTTCCCATGGTAAATACGGAGAGGTCATGGGGAGATGAAATAACCCTGATAAGTTCGGCAAGTGCAGTGCTAGCTAGGCTCGCATAGAACACTTAATAACTTGAGCTGGCAGAAGAATGGGAGAAAGGAACAATCAGAACCGTTTCCTATTCCCAGCTCCTCTTCTGCTTGTTTGCTTGCTCCCCAGTTCTCCCCATTTCCCTTTTCAGCTCACCCCAATGAATGAACAACCCAGACCACGATCCTGTCCAGAACTGCAGGGTTGAATTCTCAATGACAGCTCCCGAATTCAAGGAAATGCCTTTTGCAGCCCTACACGTGTGCTCTCCCCTTGGGCTTCTCTCTGCTGCTAGGGAGCAGTGTGGTATTTCTAAAGGCAGGCAGCTCCTTGCTTTTGCCAAACGTGAGCCTCAGAACCCTTGTAGGATCTGAGCTCTGGGCAATGGGGTTATGTCCACCCAGGCCTGGGGTCTACTGGAGGCATTATTGCAAATAAATAGGAGGAAAAGAACAAGAGAATAAAGCAAGCATCTCGCTAAAAACAAGTACCTTAAATACAGGATTACCCTTACCACCAAGGCATTCTACCTCAACAAACCTTGTTCGTTTCCATAGTAAATCTTCTCCTTTCTCTCCATAAATGTCCATCTTCAGGGATGGCCCAGGAAAAACAGAGCCCTTTGCACTCATTATTTATAAACCTCTACAAAGTTGATCACCTTCATGCCGGATCCAAACAACTCATTGTTTCCTTTTTGGAAGGTTTGGGGATGACTGGGGTGTCAAAGGGACACTTCCCTGTGCTTCTGTTCCTGAGCTCATTGCAGAGAAATCCCCCCTAAATTCTACCTGCCCTTAATCCCGAACTAATGACTTGATGAACACAACGTGAGGTTTGGATGCAAACAGCACCACATGGGCTGCTGTCTAATTGGACATCAGCCCACCAGGCATTGCAGATAGGGGAAAAAAAAAAAAAAATACCATGTAGGATTTATTAAAAACGATGCAGATGCACAAAGAGCAGAACAAAATCTTTAACCAGAAGCGATAAGAAAGCCCTAAAGGATTCGAGTTGAGATAAATACCCCTCTTGGAGTCCTCCAGCTCTCTCAAAGCTTTTTGGGCTGGCGTTTCCCCGCAGTGTGAGAGGTGCTTACTTAAGCAGGGGATGGGATTACCTCTTCCCCCAGTGCTTTGGCATTTCTGCACTCAGGGCCTGCACAAAACTTGATCAGTTTGTATGATTAGCCAGTGCAAAGAGCTGAAATCCCAACAATAAAGATACACCGTTGAACTGCCGGCCAAACTATGTCTATGCCAATGGGGAGGGTCAATACTTCACTAAAACTAACCCTCAACCAAAAGAGAGCAGTCACACATTAACCAAAGGAGCACATAAAGCACAGCACAGCTCGCTGTGCCAACACAAGGCACTTTTGTATCTCAACCTCCCGATTGAGCTGGCTTTTATGAGAACACCTTGTTTGGAAGAGGAAAAAAATGGCAAAATTGCGCCCTTTGCTGCACGGCCAAGCAGGGGAGATGGGGGGATCACAACTCACACTGCTCGAGCAGAGTTTTTAAGGCACCTCCTGCACGCAGAAGTTTAAAAGCACACAAGGCGCTGCTGATCCAGAGATAAATGGTGGAAAAGGGATTAGAGATACTTAGCGGAGGAGAGGGAAGACTCAGGAAGGGCTGATTATTTTAAAGATATGACTATTTAAAGATAATGATTGCATAAATTTAATTAATGCATTTTCATGCTGCAAATGGCCGTTTTGTAATTAATGTATCTGGCCTCGCTAAGCATGGGAGATCACATCTCCTGCCCCCCCTCCCTCCCTTCCCTATTCCCCCCTCCGCCTCGCGTTTAATGAAAGACAGAAAGCAGATGACAGAAACAATTTGTCAGCCAGTACGGGTGTCAGATGCCTAATTGGTTGCGCTGAGTTAGTGGGAAGTAAAGGGGGAGAGGGCCAAGGCTAGGGGGCTCTTCTCTCTTTATCCAAGGCTTCGGGGTGGGTGCCTGGATGGGAGGTGATGGGGGGTGAAAGTGTTTCTCGTTAATTGATGGAGATTAGGACACAGATTGGCTGTGGCAGGGACTGGGCAGTGACAAGAAGGGGATGGAAGAGGCTGGTTAACAGCCGTGCAAACAAGCTGCCATATCTCACCATGCATTAAGGCCGGCGGTGCTGACAGCACCGATGGTTCAGGTTGGAGTGTGTGGGTTAGAGCCTTAGAAAAACTGCCTGCACTGTGTCTTCCCATCCTTGCCCCGCTCTGGGATTGGCTTAAAAAGCACAAAACTGGAGCTGATGTACGTGTCAGCTGGCGACTGAGTTCTGTGGGTGTGTTTGGGTCATAGAGATACAGCACAACCTACTGTCCTCTGGTCATTATGTGGAGGGAAAGCATCCTTCTCCATGCAGAGAGACCTGGCAGCGTGAATCCCTCTGAAACAGCCACCAGCAGAGGCTGCCCAGAGAGGTGGTGATGACATCCAAGGTCAGGCTGGAGGGGATCTGAACTCCTGGTTGAGCTGTAAGTGACCCTACTCACTGCAGGGGTGTTGGGCTAGATGGCCTTGAGGCTCCTTTCCAACTCAAATTATGATTCTGTGATGAATTAGAGAGCCCAGGCTACGAGCCCCCTGAATCCCACTGAGAGCTGAGCATCCTGGCCCTGTCCAGCAGGATATGGCTTGGGCTAGCCAGAATCACACCTGGGAGGAACCTCAAAACATCAGGCTGTTGGGTGGCCCCATAGGTATAAGACAGCCTTAGAAAGGTGGGAACAGCTTCCCGTTCCCACAAATAAAGGTGATAAGTAGAGAAGCATGGGGAGAAAGAGCTAAGAATAGAAAATGTTGATTTCCCATGCTGGGCTCTGATCACATTCCAACACACCACCTGCAGAGATGAAGACACTGCTGGGCTCCTGCACTGTGCTACACATCCCTTTGTGAGGGGCCTGCAGAGGGCTGAGAGGTGGTGAAAAACGTTATGGGGAAAAAAAAGATACACAATCTTTTCTTTTAGATGAAAGAGTGACTTTCAAACAGCACAAATGGAAATGGAAAGGGGGTGGGCGATGGATGCAAGAGCAAATGCAAACTTTTTGATTTCAAAGAGATGAAAATAAGGTAAAACCTTGCAATTTGTAGCAAAAACACGTTTAAAATAAAATATCCCGTTAAAACAGTTTTCTCTTTGCTTATAAAAGCAAAATGAACTCTCCAGAGAGTGAAACGGAACCATTCTGCTCTTTCCAAGATGTCCCCATCTGTCTCCTCGTCACTGCTGGCCTCAGTTATTCATTCAGCTGTAGGGCGAGCATCATGCAGACATGGGATTTGGTGATGTGCAACTGAAGCCATTCTTATTGCTAAATACTTGTGCTGCTGAGATGTACCCCAAAATGGCATATCTATGGCATATCTCCCACCAAGCCTGGCTCTCTTTCTACTCCCATTCCAAGAAAGCAAATTCAGAAAAAAAAAGAAAAAGAAGGAAAAAAAAAAACGCAACAGGGTAAAAGCTTCATATTCCTGACTCTATTCCAATACAAAGTCAAAAGAGAGTAGGAGCCAACCCTGCTCCAGCTGCCAAAAGCTGAATGGCCTAAGATGCAGCAGGGAAAATGGAGGAATGGGAATTATTAATGCCTTCTGAAAATCTGCCTCGCACAGGCACTGCAGAAATACTCAGCATTTACTTCTTCCTTATTCATAATACACACTCTCTTCCCTACACCCATCATTTTCCTTCTGGTTTATAGGACATGAGGGGCAATCACTGGGTGTTGGAGCTTTGCTAGGGAGGAATATGTTCCATCGTGCATTAAACAAATGCTAAATGATTACAAGCACCATATTGGCTGAGAAAAAAAGCAGGCTGTGGTGAGTTGTGCTTGTCACATCACCGCTCCTGCTTGGCAAATAAGTCCTAATGCACAATTGGTATTTATTAGATGACATACAACAACTGTCTCATTAAATCAGGGCTCGAGTGTAGGCCGGAAGTCTTAATTTAAAGTGTCACCAGCTACTGAATTCAGATGGTTTAGGCAGGAGGGGAGGGAGGAAGGGAAGGGAAGCGAAGGGAAGGGAAGGGAAGGGAAGGGAAGGGAAGGGAAGGGAAGGGAAGGGAAGGGAAGGGAAGGGAAGGGAAGGGAAGGGAAGGGAAGGGAAGGGAAGGGAAGGGAAGGGAAGGGAAGGGAAGGGAAGGGAAGGGAAAAAAAATGGGGCTTAGAGAAGTAGGAAGTGGTAACTGGTCCTAACCCACCTTCTGAAATGGGCTGTGATTTCCATGTTGATCGTGGCTCTGGTTCAAAAAATATTTGTTCTGCATTTGCTTTCTCTCTCTGCTCCCCTCTACGTACACTTCTTCAAACTCTCCCCCTAATAAACGGTTGAGCACCTTTCTCTGTGTTTTAAATGCAGCGTCGAAAGCAAAGGTTAATGCTGGAGATTGCATTCCAATTGAAAACGCGGCAACCGATAAATTTGGTTTGTTTAGAGTGGAAATGCTTGAACTGCTGTGGATGGGTGGCGGGTGGGAGATGTGCCCCAGCTCCTCGCTGGGCAAAATTAAATTTCAAAGTTTAATGAGTTGCGAAGGGCGCTGGATTAAAAAGCCTGGACCCCGCGCTGCCAAAACTGAAGCAGTGAGATGAAGGGAGAGAGAGAGAGAGAGAGAAATCCCACCAAACCTGAAACGTCAGGGAACAGAGCAAGTGAAAAATGTCAGGGCAAATTGCTCTTGACAGTGTTAATATCTGCACCTCATAGCAATAATTACATGTAAATAAATAGTGAAATAGCTCTCAGCTGGAGTCTGGACTCCGAGTGCAGATGCCACTAACAGCCAGCTGGGGACCTTTCGCTCTTCTACTGTCATTTTCCCCCCTTTCTTTCCTCCCTCCCTCCCCTCATTTCATCTCTGCCAGAGCTGCGAGTGCAATACTGAAGCCCTGCAGCCCCTTTCTTTGGGGCTCGCATCGCCCTCCCCACCAGGGGCTGCTTTTAGCCCCCTGCAAAGGGAGAACGAACTTCAGTTTGGTCATCTTGTGAGTAATGCTGAGAGGTGAGAATGGCTTGGCTGGCTGTCCTCCCACCGCTGGGGGCTCCTAAAATATCAGGAGGGATGGAGCTGTCTGTTTCAAGCAGTAGGATTATGTTCTTGTTGCCACCACGGTTCTCTCTGTTTCAAAACGACATGGGAGAACATAAGGCTCAGCATCAGGGTGCTAAAAGATGCTTCATTTCCAGAGAAGAGCCTCAGCTGATGCCTCTGACCCTTATACAAATAAAGACCCACACTGTTCTGCATTTCTATAGACTCGCATCACTCTGTGCTTTTACAGACCCACATCATTCTGCACTTCAACACCAATCCTTCCTAGGGCATGGCTCAGCACAGCGCATCATGTGAGACTGCTAAGACATGAACAAGGGAAAAAAGGCATTGCATCATTAGCATTAAAGCCCACTGAAGAGTGCTAGGCAGACAAACTGCCTTTTGGTTTGTCCGTCCTGGTGTTCCGATAATATGGCCAAAGGGATGCGCGTGTTTGAGTGGGGGAGACTCCATAAAATAAATGTGCAATTGCAGAGAGAATCATAGAGTTATTAAGGTTGGAAAAAACCTCTACGATCATCCAGGCCAACTGTCCACCCACCAGCAATACTGCCCATTAAACCACATCCAAATATCGAGAGATACACAATTACTACAAGTTGAAGTACTTCTACAGAGAAGGCCTTTGGGGCGAGAGCAAAGGGCCCTGACTGCACCCTAAGTCAAGGCAGTGAGGTTCTTACCTTACATATCTAAATTTAAGCAGAACAAAACCCTCGTGCCTCCGTTCTTGGTCTCAGAGATAACAACCATCCCCGTGGTACAGGGAGAAGAAACGCTTCCCAGGATGATGAGATGCTCAGATATTGTGATGAAAGTCTCAGATAAAGCTAAGCTCATTATTTTAGCCCTGTTCTCTTCCACTTGGTCCATTTATCTCTTCGCGCCCTCAGTTTAGCTCCCAGTCCTACAAATCAGGATTAATTATAAGCCATAAAGCTCTGCTAACCAACAAGCAAGCCCATGCTGCTTACCCCTCATTGCTGGGGAAACTGAAATAACTTGTGGCTGGAGACAAACAAACCCGTAAGGTTGCTCACAAGGGCAGGAATGGTTTAACCCAACTGAGGAGGTAGAGAGAAAACCCAGGGATCTCTGCTCCTGTTGCCTGGTGGTTTGGGAGATGCCCCAAATGCACACCCATTGACATCTCTCCCATCTAAACAGCATCCCTCCAAAGCTGAGCTGCCAGACCAAAGGAAATCAATACAAATAACCTGCCATGATAGGATGGAGACGTTCCTACTGAACCGCTGCCTTGTATAAGGAAGAAAAGCTTTGAGGCCTTTCCTTTCGGCTAATGAAATTCACAACAACACCCCACACTGCACTGAGCAACAAACACAGCTCCATTATTTGGAAAACAAATATGTTCTTTAGAGCTTCCTGGTTGTCAAACACCTTTTTGTTTAGCTCAACAACTAATCCACTTATCGGAGGATAAAGCTGCCAGTGAATCAACAGTATGATAAAAGCATGCACAAAATTAGCAAAAATTTGCCTATGGCTCCTGCACATTTAACAAACACCAGCTAAGAGAAAAATGATTCCTATTTTTTTTTTTAATAACTGAGATCCCCAGGAGAGATTCTGTCAGATAGCAGCTTTTATTTTGCTTGCAGTTTTTTTCCCCTCTCTCTCTCTTCATATATAACCCAAGCACTGAGGCTGGGAGATGCTGGGAGCTGATATCAGATCCACGGTGAAATTGGCAGTATTTGAATAAGCAAGTGATGCAGCAAGGAAAAAAATTAATAAGGTTTATATATATATATATATATATATCTCATAGAATCACAGAATTGCTCAGGTTAGAAAAGACCTTCAAGATCATCAAGTTCAACCTCAACCTAGCCATACTACCCTAACAACCCACCTGTAAATCATGTCCTCGAGCAATATGTATATAATACATATTATATATAAATGTATAAAATAAAAATGTAGTGCTCAGGCATTGGCTGCTTCCCTAAGACCTCAGCTTTGCTGGATGTTTTCCTCCTCATTGGGTTGTAACACTCAGAGGATGCTCGATTTGTCCTTTCCTGCTCTTCAGCGTGCATTGCACACATGGATGTGTGCAGAGATGTTCTTGTGAGAATTCCAGAATTTCTGGACACAATTATAAACCAGTGTATGTGTGAGGGAATAAGAGAAAGAGGGGATGAGAACTCCTCAAGGCTGGGCTATTCCAATGAAATGGAATGACAGGTTCCAATGCATCTCTCCATAGTTCACTGCATCAACAAAGAGTGATTCAGTTTTTCCAAGGTCTGACTAATCTTCTGATGATTCCTGTCTCTCTATCATACAGAGAATATAAAATGACCTTGCCCCCAATGGAAGTGGGTTAGATAAGAGGAATGAACTTGGGCAGTATTCTCTTGTTGCTACCTCTAAATGACGACAGCCTGAATAGGAGAATAATGGAATTGTTTGAGTTGAAAGGGGCCCTTAAAAACCATCTATTCCAACCCCCTGTAGTGAGCAGGGACACCCACAGCTCCATCAGGGCTCAGAGCTCCATCCAGCCTGACCTTGGATGCCTCCAAGAATGGAGTTGCTATCATCTCTCTGGGCAACCCATGCCAATGCCTCACCACACTTATTATAAAAACTTCTTCTTTATCCAGTCTAGATCTCCCCTCTTTTAGTTAACCATTTCCCCTTTTCCTACCACAACAGACCCTACTGTCCCCTTCCTTGGTGAGTTGGACTAGATGACCTCTAAGGGTCCCTCCCAGCTCAAAAGATTCTACGATTCATTCAAATATTCTCCTCTTTCCCCCCCACCAACTTTACCTAGGCTTGAACAGGACCACAGCACATGACCATGGGATCATTTAGGGGAGCTGGGAATTAATCAAGAGGCACCCACCTGTCAGGCTGGTATCTGGAACTAAATGGAAACACTTGCTAGTACTTGACCTCTCGCCCTCCAGACAAGCCTGCGGCTCTTGAGTGGTTTGAGAAACCCTCTTGCAGCTCTGAGACCCCAGGTGAAATAAAGCAAGGGGAGAGAGGCAGGAGCTGGGTAATGAGCCATGGGGGAAGCAGAAAGAGCTGATGGGGGGACCAGTAACCTTCTGGCAATGGTGGGAGAATTCAGATGAAGAGCTGGCGCAAAGACTTGGATGCAATGAGAAAAAAAACAGAGCACATCATGGTTTGGCCAACAAGGCAAGAGAAAGAGCCTCCTGAGGCTCCATGCTGTGCCGGATGGGTAGTAAGAGGTGCTGGAAATATTTGGGGTGAAATATCCCCATCCCTTTCTATGTGTCTCCTGGATGGGTTTTGGTTTGGATGAGATATATCATACATACACATTGGTGCAGACTGTTCAGCACACTTTGGTGCTCCATCTGCCTTTCTTGAGCTTAGTGGAGGCCAAAATGCCATGCTGATGAAACCCAAGGCAAAGCTCCATCTGCTCAACAGCAGAAGAGAGGCCTGCATGCCTGCCAAAGGATCTTCAAATATCCTATCTTAATTTTTTTTAAGAGAATCTTGCTCTTTAACATGCACAGCCAGATTATAAACTGATGCAGAATGGCTCAGTTACTCCAACCTCGGAGCCAGATGATGTGAACACAACGATGTCACTTCTACTTTGATCTTCAGCTTTAGGACTTTGGGCTTCAGCTTTAGGATTTCTGGGTTATCTCCATGAGAAGGGAAAGGACAAATACTCCAGGAAAACCAGCTTTCACCAACTGCCCCAATACCAAAGAAAGAAAGAGCACAGAACAAGATCTGAGCCAACGCACGAAGCACTGGGACATCTTTCTTACACAACGGGACATCTCATATACTGGGAGAGAATCCAGGAAGATGTCCCCTGGATCTTCACAGAATGGGGAGAGTTTATACTCAGAAGCCAGCTGGAGGCAACACAGACCCCAAAATGTCTGTGTGAGAGATGGCACTCTCAGATGGGCATGGCTGCAGGGCCAGGGCAGGGCATGGGGATGCAGTGAGCAGCACGTGCAGCCCAGGACCTCATCAGAGCTGTCGGACAGAGCTGCTGAATCCTACGTTGGCTTTTAGGGTCTGGGAGACCCCATGTGGCTCCTAATTCGGGGCTGGATTTGTGCTCAGCTGCGCACTCTAATCGCTAATTAAAGGTTTGCCATCATCCTCCAGCAGCTGTCAGTGTCCTACAGGTCGATCCCCAAGCAACACTCTGCAGAGCCAGAGCTGTCGATTGGAAAGTTCATTGTATGGGCAGTGTCCAGCCCCCTCCCTGTCCTCAATACACCCGGGTATTTATTTCCTATTTATTCCCTTTATTTCCAATGTTCTGCGTTACCTCTTCCCCCTTCTTGCAATCCAGCCCCCACATATTTCTTGCTTTCTCCTCTTGTTCGTTCTTTAGTTTTTCTTTTCTTCTGTTTTTTTTTCTTTCATTCATTCTTTCTTTTTTTCTTTTTTTTTTTTTTGAACGAAAAAAAAAATGTTATTTTGTGCCTCCTGAGCCTTGCTGGCTGGGCTCGGCTTCTGTATCAGCTGGAGGAGCTTATGAGCCTCGTCTCCTCGGATTTAGACTGAAATTTTGATTTTCTGCCGCGCTCAGATAATGTGGAAATCCTGTTCCCCGATATTTACTGTTTATCAGCGCAGCGCAGTGCAGTTCTGGGGGGAAGGGAAACTCCCCCTCCGTGTCCCCCCTTGTCCACACCACCCCCCATCCTGCATGCTAATGGGGTCTGACTTTGGAGCAAACCTACAACAAAAGCCTAATTACAGTGAGCGGAGGGGAAGAGGGATGAGCCCCATCATTGGATCCTACTGGAGCATGGGGTCGGTCCCTCATCCTATTGATGACCACCAAACCTCCTCCTTGGAGGTTGCCACCTCAGGAAGACCTCAATCTGTATGAAGTTGAGGATGGGAAAGCGGACAGCTGTTTCTCCAAGCTCCACATCTGGATCCAGCATTCCCTCAGCATCTGCCTTTCTCCAAGGAGCTCCACGTCCCTTTTGCATCCATCCCATCCGCATCCCTTCCATGGAGATTAGTGTCACTGAGCCCTTGCAAACGCATTCCTACGAGGAATCTGGAGGGAAAGCAGGGGGGCACTTCCCTGCCCGACATGAACCAGGCAAGAAAAATAAAGCAGTAATAAGAAAATCTGGGGCTCAGCAGCAGGGGAACATCTCTAAGTGGCCGGGGGGGCGTAATGCCTCGCTATTAATGAGGCCTGCCACCGATCCCTAAAAGGATTGCTTATTGTCAGATAGTGTACGGGGCTTTCTCTCTGCCCCCCAGCCCCTCGTGGGGAAGGCAGGCATTTCCCTCTGGTTGGGATTGAGCTGAATGATGTCCTGGTCACCTACAAACGTGCTGGGCTTTCTCTGAAACCATAATTAGCAGCATCAGTGGGGTAAGGCAGCAGGGTAACACGGCATGGAGGAGGAAATGGGAAAAAAAAGAGGGTTTAAAAAAAAAAAAGAAAGAAAGAAAGAAGGGGAAAGGAATGGAAAGGGAGACGGGAAATGTGATAAAGCTCAGCCAGGCGCTCCCTGCTCGCGCTGTTCTCCATGCAGCTCTTCTGGTTTAAAGTGACTCCGCTTCTTATGGAAGCGGAGAGGCGGTATTAAAAAAAAAAAAAAAAGGAGAGAGAGAGAAAAAAAAAAAAAAAAAACCAAGACACAGAGAGCTTCCTTATCTCATGGAGACAGTTGTCAGGAATCACTTTGACTGAGTCGTTTTGTCTCCATGCTTTTTTTCGCTGTCAAGCAGGCCTCAGGACATGGATCAAAGGAGAGGCGCCGAGCGCTCGCTGCAACTTCTGATCCCTTCTCGGTACAGACGCGGAGTGGCAGACAGCTCTCCTCCACATCAAATGGCAGGAGAGGAGCGGGAGGAAGAAGGGAGAGGGGGAAGAGAAGCTGGGAGAGAGGCAGAGAGGAGGCAGCGAGGGGCTCTGTGCCATTCTGGAGCTCAAGGACGTATAGACAGACGGACGGACAGACAGCAGCCTTTGCTTTCCCCATTCCCCACTGGGAGCGTTCCCCTCCCAGCATCCTTCCCCAAAAGTTTTCCTATTCTCCCAACAAGCAGCTCCCCACGGTTCTCCTGCATTGCTCACGATCCCCTTTCAGGTACTTATTCCCTGAAATAAGATCCCCCTCATCTCCAAACTGGATAGGCTTAAGGGCTGACTCCAGCTTACCGCGGCGAGCTAAGACCCTCCACACCTTTGATCAATTCCCCGCTCGCCCACACCAGACCCTGCTAGGATTTCTGATCTCCAGCCCCCGCTGTAAGTGGATCTGTCTGGGGGAGGCAGGCAGCAGCATCTCGCAGCACCCAAGCATCTCCCCTTCGCCTTTGCAAGGAGCAGACCACTGGATGCCATGCCCCCCACAACCCTGTAGCACCCCATAGGGTATCTCCTGGCCTCTCTGCCTCCCACACACTACAGAAGCACAACCCTGTAGCCCCATCCTGCTCAAGCACAGCCACACGCTGCTCCCTCTCCATGCACGGTGCATCAGGAAGCAGCAAGATGATGCAATGCCCAAATTCTCATCTCACACTAAAGACTGGCTCAGCATCCCTTTAGTGCACATCTCCCCCATGAGCCCCTCTTGATGCTTTGGGGTGTAAAGTGCACGGCTGCATCTCAGCAGCCCCAAAGGACGCTCTGGGGATGGGGATGCAGTCCCAGGGTCCCCTCTGCCCTCCCAGCCCCTGGATGTCCCATTTGCAACCTGCACCTATGTGCTGTCAGCAGTCCCAGCAGCTAATTGCCTTTGGGATGGGAGCAAGCGTGGGTTTCCCTTTCAAAGCACACCCAACAGGGCTAGGAAAGCTGGAGGTCATGGACCCACAACCTGTTCCTTCCACCTCCTCACAGCTCTACAGTTCTCCCACACCGCCTGAACTCAATATACTTTCCACAGCGTCTCTACATGGAAAAAAAGAGGGTGCATGTTGGGCTTCGTGCCTGACCCGCTGCTGTAGGTTTTTCCTATCACAGACAGCTTTTCACAGCTAGGGCACAGCTGGAGCACAGCTGTTCCCCCATTGCCAGGCTTTAACAGGCACACACAATGCACGGGCACACACACTGGTGTGCACACACGGATATCGATGCCCTCATGCAGGCAGGCGTGCAAGGCTGTGAGTCCTGCCTCTGAGTCCTAATTATTCCTTTTGTTGCATCCCTCCCTTTTAAGCCTCCCCTCTGTTTGGCATCCCACGTCTCAACGCTGCCCTTCCCCACTGTTTCCCCTTGGTTCCATTGGCAGCAGCCAAGCTCTTGCCTCTGAATGCCAGAGGTCACACCGACCTGCCTGCTGCCAGGCTGGATGCTGTATTAATTGCTCACCTCTCCTTTTCTCTATCTGCCCTGCCTGCCTTGTCTCCAGTTCCCTTATTTATTAAAAGTGGGGAAAATCCTGCATTTTTATTCTCCTCGTCTGTGGCACCTTCACACTTCCCTGTGTTTATTCCTCCTCTTATTGGTCTCACTGCTTTTTTTCCTTCATATTTCTTCCCCTATTTTCTCCTTATTCCCCTTTCTCCCCATTTTGTCCATCTCTGATACATCACACAATCCGATCCTGGACCTCCTGAACTTACTGAGGCTCCTCTTAAAATCCCAAGGCTCAGGAAGCAATGGTTTGCTCCGAAATCAGCCTTTCTCACCTATAAAAATCTCAGCAATACACACGGAGCCCAACCAATGGGGTGGAAATGGAACCATTCAGAACAAACACGATCAGTGCTACCCAGAGCTGTAGAGTTGGGTAGAGAAAGTAACAAGGTGCTGCTTTGCTCCTAATGAGTTTTCAGTGGGATAAAGAAATAAGGAAGCCCACAAAACCTCATCTCACACCCTGAACAGGGGCTAAGAGCACACTTTCTTGCGAGCACAGGGGAAAAGTGAGGGACTGTGGTTAGTTCATCCCCAGTTATGAGCCCAACAAGTGTAAAGAGTGAGGGAAGATGGTTTTGCTGCACGGGGAAGATGGGCAGAAAGCATTTTGGATCCTGCTCCTGTGCTTGCAGGAACAACATCGATAGGAATCAGGCAAAAGGGAAAAAAAAAAAAAAAAAAGTCTCTGTTTTCACATGAGAAAAATGTTCCATTCTCCCCTTTTGCTGCTGCTCGGAGCAGAGGCGTCTAATTGACAAGAGCAGATGGGCTCTGTTTGGTTAAATAGGGGGGAGGGAAATAAATAAAAAAATGAAACTTTAGTGGAGAAAGCACCGGATTCCCTGGGACTCATACATTAAAGGCTGTGAGAGATGGAGCTGCATCTGACACCACGTAAGGGAAAGTGCCAATGTGGTCTCAACAGAGCCAGGCTCTCCATGGTGGAAAAGGACACGGGTTTGAGCATGATCTCCTCTTAAAATCCTGTGTATGGTCTGCTGAAAGAAGGAAAGCCAGTCTGTGAGGAAGAAATAGGGTGTAAGGAGTGGTTGGGAAGCAAAAGAGGGATGGTGGTCACCTCTGGAATGGGAAGAAGTTCATTGTAGGGATTCAGAGCCCTCTAGAGAGATGGGGAACGTGGAAGAGGAATTGTATGGGGAACAGGGCAAAACGTGGGGGGGAAATGGGGTGGAAAAGGAGGGGTAAGAGAGAGGGAAAGGAGAATGGAAAAGGAATGGAATGAAAACACGGAATGGAGAAAGGGGATGGGAAAGGAAAGTGGGGGAAACCAAGAGGAAAGGAAAAAGCCCTCGTGTGGGGTGGCACCCAAGAGCGACAGAGGTTAAAGAATATGAGAAGAACATGTTCCTACACCAAGATAAGCCGGGGAAATGAATCCTTATCCGTCCAAAACCAACCCTTTAAAATTCGAGCTAGAGAAGGGTCTCCTTTCAGGGAAACGGGGAATCCTTAATGCTTCCTCCCTCAGCAACTGTAATGCCAGGATGTTCCCAATCTGCTTTGAGGGATGGAAAGATTAAGAATAATAAAAAAATTGCAATAAAATATGTGTGAACGAGGGGGTAATTGTGGACAAATGCAGCATTCAAATTCATTTTTCAGCTCTTTTACACACCATTTCAATCTTATTTTCTGCTTGTTAATGAGATCTTGTTGGTTGGGGTGGGCACGGCTGCCCAGTATCGCTTGGGTAATTGCACATAATTTTCTCTCTACTAGTGATTTGCATCAGATTTTTTTTTTTCCTAATTCTTTGCTATTTAAACCCCCTCCTCCCTTTCTCCCTCCCTTCCCCCCCCCAAATCTCACCCTTTCCTCCCCCTTCTTTTTTCCCCTCCCCTTCTCCTGGCCCAGCAAGACTCATTTTGAATGCTTATTATAAGGCACAGTGTCTCCAACAAAAAAAAAAAAAAAAAGAAAGAAAAAAAAAATTGGAAAGAAAAAAAAAAATTGGAAAGAAAAAAAAAAAAAAGAAGAAGAAGAACCAGACAGAAAGGATCCATGTCACTGCAGGAAGGAGCCAGACGCTGCAGTGCCTGCTCCCCTCTCGCCAGCTAACATCGTGTCCTTCCCTATTGCCAGGTTTCCACCCCCCCACAAAAAAAAAGGCTGCAGCTGGCTCTTCTCACACTCAGATCATCTCTAATCCCACCCCAGTGGGGCTGAGGAAAGCATTACCCTGGGCAGTGGGAAGAGCTGGGATGGTGTCGGGAAATACAACGCTTGGGTAGACTAAAGAGAACCTTGGGTTTAGAGTGAAAACGTGTGGTCAGAGCCTAACTTTGTGGCTTCAAGGCTCCCTCCAGGAATGGTGATAAACCTGAAGTTGTGAAGCCCAATTCCAGAATTTGGTTAGAAATCTTTGGTTTCCAGCCACAGCCACACTGACTGCGCTGGCTCTGTGGCTGTTACACTGGGAATGAACCTGCTCGTGGAGCAAAAAAAGCCACTGAAAGCCCTCCGAAAATTAAAGCAACAAATACGAGATGATGAACAAGTTTCTCTTGGCTCTCAGCATTTCTGGAGCTGTCTTAATCGCTGGGCGATCCTGTGGGTTTGCTGAAAGATTCAAAGCTCTCAGAAATAACATGTGATGGAAGCATAGGGAGCGCCTGGCTCTTAACTCTGCCTTAATACATTTCCAGATAGACAGCAGCCATTTGCAAACCAACCCTCTTTTGCTTTTGGACAATCCCTCGCAAGACCCCAACATGCCACAAGTGAATGATGAGACACATTTGAGGACAGGCCTGGAGCTAAAGCCTTCTGGAAGCAGAGATTTGAGGAGGTGAAGCAGTAAACAGAAGCCTTCTGAAGGCCAGAAGACATTCTAAGAGGCAGAAGAGATGTGCTAGAAGGAAAGTAGCTCAGAATACAATAAAACACAATAATTATTTGCCATTTAAAAAGTACCCAGGGAATCTCCCATCATCACAAAGGCTCAACCTTTAATTTTCTCTTTACATTGACTTGTAAGGTACTCACCAACTCAATTTCCTCCCACTTCCCACACTTTATAGAACCACAGAATCGTTAAGGCTGGAAAAGACCACTAAGATCATGTAGTCCAACCATCAGCTCATCACCACCATGCCTGCTAAACCACGTCCCTCAAAAACCATCCTGAAAGACCATCGGGGAAATGCTCAACTGGACTTAACTGGGCTCATACTGAGTTTACCATCACACTGATGATGATAAACCTTGTGATGAACCTCACACCAGCCACAGTGAGAGGTGATTCTCAGATAGCAAAGGTCTGAACTTCAGCAGAGATGGATGCAAAATGCGATGCAGCACATGGCTAAGGATGTCCTGGTACCTGGCATTGCAGTAATTCAGGTTGATAGGTGTTCCCAGACAAATGGGAAATCATTTGTGGGATGAAGATGAGTTGCAATTGTTTAAGAGGGATTTATGAAATACCTTGAGGAGATGGGGACCTTGCTGTCCAGAGCAGCTTTCTGACAATCTGTGACTGCTGCAGCCCCTGGCAGATGTGGGGGGACACATCTGGCTGCAGCTGGCCTGCTTTGATGCTTGCTTTTTGAAACACTCAGAGCAAGATCTTTCCTACCTGTCCCAGCGCAAAGCTATTCCAAATAACTGCTCGGGTTCCCCTGAGGACTTCCAGGAAGGTCTGGGATGGAGAATGGCATGTGGGAACATGCTAAGTAGTGGTTTAATTGTATGGGACTTTTTGCACAACTGAGGCAGTGTTCTTACATCATAGAATCACTGAGGTTGGAAGAGACCACTGTAATCTAATCCAGCTGAGCAACCCATCACCACCATGCCTCACCACTCATAGAATCATTAAGGTTGGAAAAGACCTCCAAGATGATCTAGTCCAACCATCAACTCATCACCGCCGTGATGAGTTAAACCACGTCCCTCAAACATCTCCTAGGATGAGGGAGCTGAAGACCAAACTACTCAGGTCTGGAACAGAGGCGCAATGACTTCTAAACTGGGTCAACTGGATGTCCCTGCTGGGAAACGCCATACAGATCCAGGAGCAGAGCAGGGACAAGGCACAAAGCTGTGGGCTGGAAAACAAGCAAGAAACGTGGCCATTTCCCATGTGAAGTCTGGGTAGAACTCAGCAATGTCTGCCCTTTGTGTCAGGAGGGGAGGACCGAGCGTGGGGGGGACCAAGCCTGCAGAGGCCAAATGTAATCCCCTTTTCTCTGTTGTGGGAATGGAAATGCCATGCTTCTCCTCTTGAATTTCAGCTGCCAGCACCGGGTCCGTCTGGTGGATTCTGGCTGGGACACCCAATCCCAGGGTAACTGGATAGCGTGCTGAGCAAATGTTGGGAGCTCCGAGCTGGCAGCCCCCACCGCCTTGTCTAAACTGCAAAGAAATCTCCCTCCTGCTGCTGCTGAGGGGTGAAACCAGAGAACTGTCTGTTTGCAGCTCAGACAAACTGCCATCATTTTAAGTTTGCTGGTTGTTTTTTTTGTTTTTTTTGTTTTGTTTTGTTTTTTTATTTGTTTTTTTTTTTTTTCTACTTCTTAAATTCCCTCCTTCCCTGCAGTTGGTGTTTAGCCCTGGAGATGTCACAGGGAGCAGCACAGGAGGATGGGAGCGTTGAGGTTTTACCTGTAATTCAGACGAATGGCTGAAATGTGCTCGTATAACTTGTGCAAAGCATTCTCTATCCTCTATTTACACACCTTGCTGTGTAAAAAAGGACATTTCTAACAGCTCTTGCTCAAGAGGGTACGAGCATTTCTCACATCCCTCCACTAGGAACAGCAGAGAGCTTAGGAAAGCAGTGAGTTGGCAAGATCAGTAAACAGAAAGCAGTCATAAAATAACCTGGGTTAGCCTTACCAGGCACAAAAGAAATAGAAGAATTTATATGCTGATATCTTGGCCCTCACATGATTAGAAGCATTAGGAAAATGGGAATCTCCCCTTCTTGGGGGTGCAAAGCTCTCTTTTCTTCAGGACTGCAAGATAATGTATCCTCTCTTTCCCATACAAAGGGCTTATTGGCTCAGGGCCCTATCTTCCCCTACCCTGAGCCTGGGGGCAGGGTAATTTGGGATAGGGATAAGCACAGAAAAAGCATTGGTATGGTCATTTCCATGAGCCTCTGATTGAGCGAGCGGGACCAGTAAGTAAATGATGAAGGTACAGAAATGGAAATTGCATGATGGACTTGGATACGTCTAGTGCTTGTGCAGCTTGTCACGTGGATCTCACCCCCAACTTATTCTTTGGTGCTAAATTACACTTGTGAGAATAGGAATTAATCACGTGCCCTGGACTAGCTAACCTGCCTTTGAATCCCATACTGTATGCTCATCTCCCAAGCCTAGTACTGTTAGAAACCCCTTGTCAGAAAGATGTCTCCTTATTTCCCCCACAGAATCACACTGTTTGTGGCAATATTCAGCCCCACACCAGTCACACTTCTACATTTTCTACCTTCTGACCATTCCAAGATAGAAGTGGGATTTTTATACTGTTTCAGAGGAGCTGCAAGATTTCCCTCTTTCCATTGACACTCTATGTTTGTTTTCACACTTGAGAAATCACAAGTTATTGGACCTTAAAATCTATCTACCTCTGTGATGTCCCCGTTTATTGGATCCCTCTCTAAACAGTTGTAGCCTTTTCATTTCAGATGCCTACCTAATTTCTCCCCGTAGTTTCAGATTATTTTGTGCTTCCTGTCCTAAATAGTGTTACTGGCCATTCTGAAACCACAGTTTCAGGGCACTTCATGAGTCTCCATATCTCACAACTGACTGAGAGCAGAAGTGAAAGACATTTGGCACCCCCCAGGACAGCAGGCACTGCATAAATGCGAGTCACTGCTGTTGATGCTCAGCATATGGTACGTGCTTTATTGCACTTAAAAGGAAACATGCATTTGGAAAATAGATTGTGGCGAGTAAACCAAAGACCTCTGCCTCCTGAGGTAACAAAAAATTGGAACTTTTATCCATAATGGTGATAGAGATGGATTAGGTAGGGGGTGCATTCTCAGCTGGTGCAAATCCTGCCATCTCCACTGACTTCTGCAGGGCTCACTGGCCAAGAACAGGAGCCGCATCCTGTGGCACACACATAGCCCAAGCCCTTCTCTCTGCTCTCTCCAGACCCGCTGCTGATGGAGGACTTAACCTCCACACTGCTGAGGCTTGTTTCTCTGCTATACACAGCGTGCAATGCCATGCATGCAATTGGAAGAAATAGGACAGAGCCAGGTGACAACCTTCGGAAGGCAGCTTGGACAAGGCAGGGCTCTGTTTGGATCTTTGGCAAGGTAAAAAGTAACTGAGTAAAGTAATTTCTGCCCTAGAAATCCTTCTGGAGCACTGAGAAGGCAAGCACCAATGCTCTAGGTCCTGACGTCTGCAGTGTGATGTCCTGAATGTGGTAACTAACAGGATGCAAATGCTCTGGCAGTACAGTGCTGAGCTCAGGATTGAGATACTGCTGATAAATTAACTAATTGCTTTAACTAGGCGGCCTCCAAGAACTCATGACAATAACAATAACTCCCTTGTTAACTATAATTCATTGTGATAGCCTGAAGCCTGCCCTGCTCTCAGAGGATCTGGACCAGCCAAATGCTCTCAGCCAAAGAAAAAGAATGGAAGCGGGTCACATACCTGCGGAGAGAGGCCATTGCTAACAGGATTCATGTGGTTGGCAGGAGCTGCAGCATTCATGAAGCTGTCTGAGTAGCTGGAGAAGCTGTGTCGGGCCCCATAGGCAGAGCTGGAGTCGGCTGCAGCGGCAGCAGCGAGCCCTCCCTGATGCATGGTGGATGGTGGCAAGGGCTGGGGTCTGTGCACGGTGCTGCCTCCATCTGCAAAGAGGTGGTGATAAAATCACAGGATGGCTTGGGTTGGAAGTAACCTTAAATCCCATCTGGTTCCAACCCCATGCTATGGGCAGGGTTGCCACCTACTAAGCCAGGTTGCCCAGGGCCACATCCAGGTTGGCCCATGTTGTTTGCTTTGGACTGATGGAGTCTTCACCTCAAAGCTGAGCGGAACAGATGTGAGACACACTGGTGTAGCAGAAAGGACAATGAGACAGTGAGGAGAGGAGAAAGCAGAGTTTCCACTGATGTGAGCCAAAAGCTGGTCTTCACAACAAAGGAAAACCACCTACCTGTTACAGAGATCTAAGAGGAATGTCACAAATCAGAAATGACTGATGGGATGTTGCAGGGCAAAGCAGAGAAGGGATGGTCAATGGGGTGATGTAGGGCAAACTAGAGAAGGAATGGCCAATAGGGTGATGTAGGGCAGAGCAGAGAAGGGATGGGCAATGGGATGATGTAGGGCAAACTAGAGAAGGAATGGCCAACAGGGTGATGTAGGGCAGAGCAGAGAAGGGATGGGCAATGGGATGACGTAGGGCAAACCAATGAAAGAATGGCCAACAGGGTGATATAGGTCAAGAGGAGAGGAGCAGAGCGGGCAAATGAGTGCTTACCTTGGGAAATGGTGGTGGTTGGGTAGGTGGAGTCTGGCAGCTGGTACGGGGGCAGAGTTGGCATGCCTGTGGGTGGGAAGCCCCCTGGCAGCAGATGGTTGAATGCTGCGAGTTGGTTGGCACCCGCCTGCTTGCGCCATCTCGCTCGTCGGTTGCTGAACCACACCTGGGACAAGGATAGAAAAGATTATGTGTGACTGGCCAAAAATAAACTCAAGTTGGATGATGTCTTGATAACGCATTCAACGGCAATCTGAGATACAGCACTGGCCAAAGATAGGTTCAAGTTGCGGCCTGGCATTGACTGGTCCCCATTCTTTACTCTCCTCTCTCTCAAATTACAGCACTACCACTGCCCTGACTCCTGGCTAAAGATACATGCGTTTAATATTGTGAAAGATATCATTAAGAACACGAGAGGGTTCTATCAGCAGTAGGGTGAGAAGAAGAGGAATAATTCAGCTTGTGTATTCCGAGACAGTCCATACCAAATAGATGCATTGCTACCACCTGGCCATTCTGCCTCGTTATCTGACAACTATGTGAATTATGCTGAAGGATTAAGTACCATAATAGCAACACGGCTGCACTGTTAGGAGGGATAAATAGACAGATTAGCATCATGGTTTCTATGTTAGACAAGCTAAATAGATACAACCAGACCGGAGGGAATACAAGGGTTTTCTTAGCTCCTCTGTACTGCAGCAAATCACTGTTGTCTGTATGCTAAGACATGCTCTCCTTGCAAGAGGCATTGCAGTGTGCTCTAGCATTGTACTGCAGCCAATTTAAATCTCTATGCATTAAAACAGACGCAGTATTAATGCATGTGCAAAGCTGGGCTCGTGTTTCCTACAGTGCTAGTTTACCTGTAAGACACAAGGGGAGATTTTTCTAAATTCATGTCTGCACTGATGTGTTTTATCATGGGCAATCTCCCTTCTGGAGAGTGGGAAGTGCTTCTCAGGCTGTCTCTTGGGCTTGGTTTACTTTATTTAATCAGAGAGGCTCTCAGGACCGATCCCTGTTTGGGGTTCAGAAGTATGCGGATAAGCTTTCAAGCCAGATGAGAATGCAGCTGCTGGACTTTGTGAGGCCTAAAGGGCTAGGAAACACGATTAAATTTCACAGCAACATGAAAAAAATGGAGCAAAAATCAAGAGTGTAAAGCATTCGGGGGAAAAAAATCCTCCATCAGGCTTCCAAGCTGCTCAACGTGAGGTCAGAAGCTGGGGTTACGAGGGGCTGAGGCACTGCCATGCAAACTGTCCCCACGTCTTGTGAACCAAAACAAAACTCTCTCCTTTCAATATAATGGAATCTGAGTCCAATGCTCCCTTCCCTCTTTGGAGCAGCTCTCTGAAATGCATGCAGTGCTGATGTCAGGTCCTTGGCACCCAACGTGCCTCTTTACAGACCTGTCCCTACTGCGCTGCCTGGAGCGGCGTAACCTCCCAGCACCTTCCAAAAGCGTGACAGAAATAGGTCAGCACACATCCGATCTGCATTGATCCACAGAGTCCATGCAGGTCGGAATCTCTGTGTTCATTTTTGGCACCAGAAGTCGCTAGCAAAATCTAGGACAGAGTTGAGGAGAGAGAAATGAATGAGCATCAAGGCCTGTAGCGCTTTCGAGTTCTTTTTATCCAGTCCAACCCATGACACAGTTTCTAGGAGCAGTGAGCTGCACAAATAAATAACCTTTTGTTTGCGTGGTCATAAGAAGTGGAGGGTCCTGCCCTTTTCTCTCGCACACAGGTATGTGTTAATTCCTGCTCGTTAAGGATACACTGCTTGGCTAATCCTCTCCTCTTCCACATTTAAGGCCATTGGAATTGGAAGGGACCCTCAAGGCCGTCTGGGCCAACTCCATTGCAATGAACACCCACAGCTCCATCAGTGCTCAGAGCCCCTTCAGCCTGACCTTGGGTATCTTCACCATCTCTCTGGGCAACCTCAGTGCCTCACCACCCTCAGTGTAGTCCAGGAATGTCAAAACTTTGGGGAGATTTGGGCCATGTTCCATTACATCACATGAAGTTAATGCTGTCTGTGCACCAGCACACCTATTCACACAAAGTTAAAATGCAGAGATGAGTACAGCTTCTCTTATTTTGCTTCTCCAAAGCAAAGGGTGTGTAGTTGATTTACTTCATATTTATTTCATATTTATTTTATCGTGAAGGGAGATGATTGACCAGATCCTTCTACAACACGTGGGCCAGAAAGGCCTTTTCAGGGGTCATCCTTGGGATGCCCTTAAGATTAGAAAGCACATGGGCTTGGGAAGGAAGGAAAGCTATTTTCATGGCTTTGGACTACAGCTAGAGAAAAATTTGGTTCCTAATTATGCTACAAGCTCCACCTGTGACTTTGGAAAAGTTTTGCCTTTCCAATTTCAAGTCAGAAACATTCAAGAAGGTTTGGTCCTTATGCATCAGGTCATCACTTCTAAAGTGAGGATAAACCCCATGAATCATGGAACCATTTAGGTTGGAAAGACTACTAAAATAATCTAGTCCAACCATCAGCCCATTTTTCTCACATTTTAGTTTATTTCAGCAGTCAACCACCTAAGATAGGGGCCGTAATTAACTCCTAGTACGCAGCATACCCAGCAAGGTGAAAGCTCTGTCTCAGCTGGAGCATCGCAGCAAATAATAAAGAATAATGATAGTAAACACGCATGCAAGCAAATGAGATTCATAACTACACGCTGAAGTGTAGTGCTTCCCAGTAGAGCCTGGATTCTCCAACCACAAATACACTGAAACCTTCCACAAAGAAATTGATAGGATTTATCTTCCCGTGCAGAGGAAGGGACATTTCATGGCCCAAACAGGTTGATTCTGCCCCTTATTTATAACCCCCAGAAAAAAGGCAGATACATTCCAGCTAATGACGTTAGCAATTCTTTCCCTTCCCCCGCCTTAAAGGTGGCTCAGGCCTTTATGCTTATAAATCATTTTATTGGTAGTTAAAATACAGAGGCTAGAGCATCTAACTGTAACGCGAGGCGCACTTCAAAGGGAACCTGCTTTCATTGCACAACAGTTAAGGTTTTATCAGCCACTAAAGATTCCCCCTGCCAGAGGATCCTGTTACACCATGGTAAGCCTGGGGTGAAGGCTATGGCTGCTAAAAGCAGACTGGTGGGAAGGAGCTGAGGAAGAGGAAGAAGTTTTGGCACTGCTGGAACAAAACTGCACGGCCAAAGTTTTGTGCTGGGACAAATGTACTGAAATGAGCAAGGACACCCACAGCCCCATCACTGCACCATGGGCTACACTTGCACAGCAAGCAAGGATGCTGCTCTGAGGCCCCTGATCACACCTCTCTATTGCAGAGCATCTCCTCCAGCATCCCCTACACACATGGCAGAGGAAGGCACAGCGAAGCTAAGAAACCTCTCCAATCCCTCACTGACAGCTGATTTTGGAAGAGCCCATCCTCCCCACCAACCTGGGTTTGGGGCAAAGGTTAGCACTGGTTCTTATTTAACCCAAATGCCAGCCCTTCTGAGATGTCCCAGGCACTTGTTCTCAAGCAGAGAACAGCAGAGAAGGGTTGCAGAGACAGCTGCCTGCCAGGATGGGGCTGGACTGAATTATCCCCGCAGCCACTGAGATATGGGTCAGCTCCCACAATTTGTCAGACAAGGAGAGGAAAGGAAGGTCAAAAAGAGCCTCCTGTGGGAAAGAAAGCCTGTTGTTTCCCTGCTCGGCCTAATCAGGATTTGATGTTGGAGAAAGATGGATGGGATAAATGAGCTCATAAATGGAAACAGGGATGGAAAAGCCAAGGCGTGCCTTTGCTCTGCAGCAGGATGGAAGAGATGCAGCATATGTTGCAGAAACCAGGTGGCAAAGAATCTCAAAACCCAGGCACTCAAACTCCACCAAAATCAGATGAGGTCCCTCCACAGGTTACATGGAGGCTTTGCAGATTGGGTTTTCCTCCAAACCAGGACAGAGCCTCGCCTGGTCTACACCAGTCCTAGGTATCAGGAACACACGAGCATCATTGAGGCAGCTGAGATAATTCCTTACAGAACAGAGGGGATGCAGGCTCACAACAAGGCACAGATTTTAGGCACACAGGTTTTATCCATGCATGCAGGGACACAGCTGTATCTAGTGACACTTTGGTTCAGTGCCCAAAATGCTGAGCCTCTGTCACTGGTGGGTGATACAGTTAAGACAAGGTTAGTGGAGCAGAACAAATGATTCTTCACAAATGAGATTATCCAACGAATTTAGCCCATATTTCTCCTGGCACTTCCCTGCTCCTGAAGGTATTGGCTATTTGTAACATTCTCCTGAAGAGTTTGAACCATTTCTGGCGTGTGGATTTATTATTATTATTTTGCAAACCGCTTTTGATGAAACCAACCATCCTTGGCAGTAAGATGTTTGATTACGGCTTCACATCTCCAAACCCAACCCTCCGCACCAACACAGTTTCACACCACACAGTTTCAAAGCCAGAACCACTTTGGTCCACCTTTCTCGGGCTGGAAATTTGGTGATAAAGGTTCTTCTCATGAAACTTCTCGGAGGCACTGTTTGTTTTTCACACAATGGGACAGACACTGCGCTGCTATAAATCAGTGCGACTGCACCCGCTCCCATTTAACACGCAGCGTTCCACACCACGTCTCATCTGAGGAACTGGGACCCAGTTCATTGCTTTGGCCTCTGGGCCCTCTTTCCTTTGTAAGAAAAGCAAATCGCTGCCACATTGTTGAGGCAATCCCTTGTTCAGCTCATGACCAAAGCAGACCGAGGAAAGCAGCGCAAAACAAGCTCCTGCCAAATGGTGCAGCTTCGTCCTCAAGTTTGCATTCATTCCTGTTGATTCCCAGCCATGTTTTTGCTAGAAGGACTATGGGATTAGGTTTATCATCTTCATCTCCAGTAAATTTCATACTTAATGAAATAGTGCTGACTCTCTCCAGCAAGATGCCCTCAGGCTTACACAGCTGGAACTTTGTCCCTCGTCAGTGGGACATTTCTATTTCCAAGGGTGCTGCTTACTGTAATTCTACTACGAATACCAAAAGTGCTGATGGTTTTCTAAGCAAACCCTTAGATACAGGCAGAGGACGTGCTTGCAATTTCAAGTGCTCACCTCTGGCTTTTGCAAAATTTAGGTGGAAAAAGACCTGCCACTGCCGTTTGGATCTCTGAAAATCTACTTTACCACTTGTCTTTTTATTTGTGATAAGATTGAGGGCTTATTTGGAGCGTATTAGCTGGGGTTCTGCTCCTGGTTGCTCCTTTTTAAGTGCTTTTCTGTTTCTTAATTCTGGATGGGGAGATGTGAAAGAAAAACAGCAATGCTGGGACATCAAGCACTGGTCCCCTAAGCGAGTGGGAAGAGATGCTACAAGATCATAACCAACCTCCACCCGATTAGCAGCATCCCTCTGCAGCATTAGGCAGTGAACAGCCAGACCCTACTCTGCACCTCAGCTGCATCCAGCCTTGCTGGCTTTACCTTGCAAAGTCTCTTATTCAAGCTGGATCAGCACACTGCCCTCACTGTGACCTTGCTGGGAGCTTGGCACTGCACTGCTGTCCCTCACCGTGCCCAAGCACCACTGTGGTTCTCACGGCCTGGCTGCACAGTGCCAGGGGCTGCTCTCTGCCCAGCTGGATGCTCCGGTGTGCGAGGGCATGGCTGGCACTGTGCCGTGGAAAATGAGCGTGCCAAGTTCAGCTCTGCCAAGGAGAGCCCCAGCTCCCAGCTCCGCAGCACTGCACCAATGCCAAAACCACGGGGCAGCTGTTGTGTCATAACCCCCTCGCAGCTCTCTTCAAGAAGTGTAAATGAGTGGGACCCTCAGGAAGAAAGAAAACATTCTCAGCTGACCTTTAAGGGTGGAGGATTGCTTCAAAAGAGCCTGTTTGGACACATCTCAAAGGGTTTGGGAAGCAAAACACCAGGCAAACAGCATCAGGCTCCCACCGCTTTGCATGACTCCAGCTCATGCTCAGAGCTTGGAGAGCTGCCTGTCACCACCCCACCCCTCCATCCATCACCTCTGCCTTCAGAAAGCAAAGCAAGGACCTCTGACCACAGCTGGTGTGAGAGCAGCCCTCTAGCACAGAGCAAAGACATTTGAGAAGTTGTTGGGAAATCACACAACCACAGAACGGTTGGGTTGGATGGGACCTTAAAGCCCATCCAATTCCAACCACCTGCTGTGGGCTGGGTGCCCCCCACCCGCTCGCACTGCCCAGGACCCTATGCAGCCTGACCTTGGGCACCTTCAGGAATGGGGCACCCACAGCTCTCTGGGTAACCTGGAAAATAGACTGCAGAAAGCTGCTACAAAACATGGAAACAGTGGTTTGCAGCTCCTCCGATCCTGAGAACAGAACTGCTTCGTGCAAAATCTTGAGCAAAATAGAATGGAATTTTTTTTCTGGCGCTCCATTTGGCATGTCGGAGCCGTCGCAGCATGATCTGGAGTATGGCTGTTTGTTTACTACTGTTTGAAAGTGTGTCATAAAATACAGATGATGTGAGTAGCCTAGAAATGCACCGAGGTTTCAGAGACAGAATTGCTCTGAGCCTTTTTATTAAATGAAACATCCATTTACTCCCAGGCAGAAATCACAATGGGATCCATCATAAAAGTGATCAATAAAGCATTGGGTTGCGACTCCTGCTCTCTCGTTTAATTTTGTTATTGAAATAACTGTTTCTCAGTGCATGGAATTTCCTGGGGATTAACAACAGGCGTCAACATCACTACAAATCCACCCCTCCTGATTTAATTCTGGGCACTGGCACAGGTTACCCAGAGAGGTGGTGATGCCCCATCCTTGGAGACACCCGAGGTCACGCTGGATGGGGCTCTGAGCACTGATGGAGCTGTGGGTGTCCCTGTCCATTGCAGGAGGGTTGGATCTGACGGCCTTTAGGGTCCCTTCCAACTCGAACTATGATTCTATGACTCTATCGTTCTAGGAACTGGGATTAACAGAGCTTGTGGAATGCATGCCTGTCCCCAGCTGCTGTGGTATCACCACCTGAATCACTCAGAGGTGATGCTGAGAAGCAAAACCATCTTTTTTTTTTTTTTTTTTTTTTTTTGCAGATGATTTTGGTGGGTTTCTGGGAAAGGATTTTGAGATCATCCTTTGGAACCCATCATGTCTGACTCACCATAGCACCAGGGCGAAGGGAAAGGGGCTGTTTGTGTGGGAACCTACGCACCAAGGTCTCCATTTCCAACGTACAAACTTCTAAATGGCTTTGGATTGTGGGGCTGATCGGGGGACATATCACTCTTTTTGTTGATGTTGCTCAAACACCAAAGTGAAATAAGCCCCCACTATTTGTTTATAACTCGCTTTAAAAGCACAACGTGTTTGGGCAAACAGACCCAACAAATGGGATCATCTCCGAGAGGAATTAGGTTCAACTCTGCAGAGCCATGACTGATGCACCCGGTGTCTCTTTGGGCACTGTCACCTTGAGAAATCATTTCCACACCTGGGGAAGGAAAGGATTTCCGACAAAACTATTCTCCCACTGAAAAATGCTGTACTGACAAAGCTGAGACTATGAGAAAAGGGCTGTTCTGAAAATTGTCCCTTCTCAAGAAATGCCAGGGAGAAAAGTTTCAAAATTATCAGAGAATCCCATTAAGGTTGGTTTGGTTTCTCTTCCATGTAAAACATTGTCATCGCCAGTTATATAATTGCAAAAAAACAGTGTAAAACCCCAAAATACACTGCAGATCAAACCCAAAGCTTCCATTAAATTCACTAAGTGAATTGCTTAGCTGTTAGGCTTAATTTTAAAAAGCCATGAACGCTTGGCATTCGGCAGCTTGTTTGCTGGTAGGGTGAAAACAGGAGCTCGCAGATGGGCAGGAATTCCTTTAGTGCTGGGCAATTAGTGTGGGCACATGAGTCAAGACATCGCCTTGCACGAAAACAAGTGGGAATTTCCACTGGTGGCCTCGTTTGGCACCAATCTGGAACTGAAATCCTGCTCTAGCGGAAATCCACAGCGGTGTTGTCCCTGTCTACATCAAATTTGGGATTAACCTTTGAATGGCTCGAACCCTACGGCGTGTTGTAGCTTGAATGCTGGAATCCCACATCCCAACCACACAGACACTGCTCTGACCTTGCTAAAGCATTGCTCACCCTGCCGTGATCTTCCTAGCAGATGAGAAACCGGAGCTTGGGAGCGCTCCCCCTCCACCTCCTCTTGTTGTTCAGCTTGGGAATTTTATTAGCTGTCAACGTGTCAAACTTCCACTTAGCTGGACAGCTGCATGACCAGCCGGACTCGAAGGTCTGCCAATAAAGTTTAACAGAGCTATCAGCTTTTCACGTGGAGGAGATTACACTACAGGAGCACTCAGGTATCAGAGAGACTGAGTGAGAGCTGGGCAAGCTCATCTTTCATATGGAAAAGGAAGAGAAAGAAGCGAGGAGAAACATGGACAGACAAGCCTGCTTATTTTTGTCCAGTGCTGATGCAGCAATTAGCTCAATGGGATGCCGTGCAGAAGTTGTGCCCATATACAATACAGTTAGAAAGCCTGACGGCAGCTCTGCTGCAGAACTGTGTTTCATAGAAGGTTGGAAAAGACCTCCAAGATCATCTATTCCGAATGTATTTTTCATTTACCCTC
Organism: Chrysolophus pictus; assembly: GCA_037305975.1. Classification (NCBI taxonomy): domain Eukaryota; kingdom Metazoa; phylum Chordata; class Aves; order Galliformes; family Phasianidae; genus Chrysolophus; species Chrysolophus pictus. The sequence goes on along the minus strand of CM074596.1, from coordinate 4,483,288 downwards.
CTCCCATGTTAACACAAAATGCTCTTGGGGACAAAGTCTGTCCCTTAACACCCAGAACTCCTGATCTCAGCTGGTCCTACCGTCATGACAGCTCCCTCAAACCCAAAGTGCAATTTCTTAACCTTAAAACCTCTTCCCAAACAGAGCTAAGACTACAAGGTGGTGGAAGATTTCCCTGCTGGATGCATGTGTGTGTGTGTGGCTTTTCTTCCCCCCACAAGAACTTGATTGACTAATGTTTGTAGGTCCCGAGAGCCAGTAAAAGATCTGCTCTGATATCCAGAAAATTTTACAAGGGGCGGCAGGCTTAAAAGTGGTGGGAAGAAGCTGAGCCTGCCAGGATGTCGGAATGAGAAAGCCATCAGGAATGTGCCTCAGAGAACAGCTGCTACTAGAGCCCTGGCAGGAACCTCCACGCGAGCTGCCTGGGAGCAAGTAGGGGGATTCAGAGATCACAGCTTGAAACAAGGGAAAGGTTCCCCTTATTTATTTATTTAGCTTTCCCTTTCTCTGCTTTCGCCTCCCTCCCTTCTCCCAGCCTTGTCACGGTGAGGTCAGAACCTATTGGAAAAAAAGAGAAACCTGCTGCTGGGTTTTGCACTCCCTGGTACTTTTGGGGCTTTCCCCTTCCTCTCCATCACGGCTCATGCAATGCAGATTTCTCGTGCCTCGTTAAGAGATATTCCCTAAACTCCATTCTCCCTTACAATGCCCTTAAAAAAAAAAAAATCCCATGTCAATCTACACAAGGAATCCTTAGAAGCAGAATATGCAAAACAAAAATGGGGGAAATCACATACTACAACCTCTGGTGGCTTAGCCCCTAAGTTAGCCCCTAACTTTTCCCATGCTCCATCTATCTACAGTCCTGTATGTCTAGCAAATTATCACTACTCCTGTTGAAAACTCAGATAAGGTTTTTTTTGGCTGGAGTCAGCTCACGAGATTTCTTTTTTGCTGGCTCTATCAAGCAGACCCTGGATGCTGGATTTCCCCTCTCAAGGGGAAGCTGGAAGGTGAGAAGGCAGCAGCCACGCTGCTGATGGGAATAGCCTTTAACCCATCAATGCCCAGGTGTGCACAGGAGGGCAAAAATCCCTGTCCAGACAGCATGGGGCGAGCTTGTGGCACTCACACGAAGCTCATTATGCTGAGAACCACGGAACAAAAATAAAAGGCTGTTCTGTGTTGGAGTGGTTGGTTAACAGGTCTTGCCACGAGCCCGCAGTGCTCTTCCCCTCCTTGCCCAGCTCTGGCTGCACGCACGCAGCTCAGTGCTCAGCCTGAAACCCAATCGCACGGCCACGCGGAGCTCGGACTGCTGGGGTCTCCATTTCACTTCTCTAACCCAGCACAATCCCCATTCCCTCCCCCTTCCCTTCCCTTTCCCCAAGGGACCCTATTATACCCCCCGATCTGTTCACACTCCTGATCCCTCTGCGTGTTTGCACACACTGCTGACCCAGCCTTTATCTGGAAGACATAAGGGTCTCTGTGTGGAGTTCCCACAAGGGCTATTAATCGTGTAGATGTCAGAGTCCCCCGGCCCCAAACCCTCCCTTCCTGCTCCTCCCCTCTTCTTCCCTCCCCCCCCCCCGCCCTTTTTGTGCTCTCCGGAGATCGGGGGGAAAAAAAAGAAAGTTTGATGAAAATTCACACCCGCATCTTGCAAACTTTGCAAAATATGATCTGCTCCCCTGGGCGAGGTTGGTCAATGGTGCCATTTCTCCTCCAGCACCAAATACAAACACACACATACTGCTTCCTCCGAGGAATTTCCTCACACAGCAAACAGAGAGCTAAGCGCCTTGCCAAGAAGGGAAATGTTTGGCTCCTCATCCCAACCTGGATGGAAATCCTGCAGCTGGTACCTCTGCAAGAAGCCAAACCCAAATGGCATTGCTGCAAACCCATGGGAACGCGGGAATGCGCACAACTGGATTTTAGCCTCAGATTCTCATGCTTGAGGCTCCAGAGAAGAGGTCCATCCAAATTTCCACCTTCCATCCCCAACACTAATGTCTGCCTCCCCGAGGGAAACAAGAAGTTGTGCCTCCAGACTCATCCTAGGGTTCTGGTTCCTACCTGAACACGGGCCTCGGTGAGCTTGGTTCTCTGTGCCAGCTCCTCCCGGGTGTAGATATCTGGGTAGTGAGTCCTCTCAAAAGCCTTCTCCAGCTCCTCCAGCTGCTCTGCAGTGAAAGTGGTCCGGCTGCGGCGCTGCTTCCTCTTCAAAGGCAGGTCTGGTTCGGATTCGACATCGGAACCTTCATCCAGCCTGTTCCCTGCGTGGGCAAGAAGGGGGGAATGATGCTTAATGAGAGACAGGGAGAAAGGCTGTAGAGCACACCTCAGTGCTACAGTGATGGTGTCCACCAGAACAAATGCTCTGCCTACATACAACACATCTACCAGTTTTCCACCACTACCACAGTTTTCTCCCATTATCTTTCCCCATACTGTTAAAAGCCAATCTATCAAAACCAGAACCGTTTGCACAAAGGGATGCTTCACAGCCCACAGTGGTCACAGTGAAAGAGCTTCCTGTTGTTGGCTTATGTAACCTCAAGTGATTTCCATTTTTGGTTTGAAGGGACTGTGTTTAAGTGTTGCACATTTTACATTGAAAATACATAAAATCTGAAAGATTTTCAATATATGATGCCTTGGCTTCTGCAATCTGATTTCCTCCTGTGTTTTGCTGAAGCGCTAGCCTTTGAGATTTCAAATTTTTAAAGCACCTCGAGAAGGAAAAGAGAGTTATTAGGAATTTTTCCAGCTGGGAAAAACATTGCCATCTCTGCTTCATCTCTGGGATGGGCTGCCCAATCCACAGAGTTCTTCTTCTCTTACTTTGCAGATTTCAGTGGTCATTTTGCACACAGTCAGACTCCTAGAGCATAAAGATAGCATCAAAGTCCTTCACCAAGGTCTAACTGATCACCTCCTTCCTCTCCCTTGCCTTGTTCTAGATCTTTGTCTTTCTCTTCTTGAGCCCCAGGTCCCCTCAATCTCTTTGCTTTTCTCTCTCCTCCATAGAAGAGCTGGAATAAGCAAATCTCATTCTGTTCTTTTTTCTTCCCATTCGGCTTGGAAATGAAGCAGCAGGCACAGATTACACCAAAGTTCCACTCAGACCCACTGGGTTTTGGATGGAACGCACTGCCAACAGCATTACCAATGTCTCCAGCATTTGCTAGCAGCATCTCATGGAGCAAAGCCTGGGTTTCAAAGCTGTGTGCGCCCGAGGATCCAACTGAATTTTTTGTTCAGTTCCTGTGCTGCCATCACCCGAAATCTGCCCCTCTCTTTTCAGAGCTGGGAATGGCAGCTGTGCCTCCCCAACAGCTGCTCTGCTTGGAGGAGTAGGAGGCAAACATCCCACCAGAGCTCACTTGTTTATCCTGAGAAGATCACAAAATGCCATCGCATTCTGCTTGCTGCGGGACAAAAATGCTTTTATGTCTCGAGGACACAACGTTAGAGCTGAGCTAACTCCAGTTGTGTCCATTAACCAGCTTTCTGATTGCGTCCGTGTTCAGGAAAGGTCTGGAATCTCAAATGGTGTGAGAGGAACATCTGTACTTGAGAACAGCAGCCCTGCACATCTGCACCCCAGATGATTTGGGGCAGGTAGAAGCACATCTGGAGCTTGGAGAACCGTGTTGTGCCAAAGCACATCTGGAAACCTGCAGCACACGGCAGAGTTCTGCACACTGATCACATAAGTCACTGGCTATTATTGATTTAATTAGGATTTTTTCTTGATAATCAATACAAAAAAAAGGACAGAAGTGTGTTTTGGTTCAGAATGTGATAGGGTCAGTGAGAGAGAAGAAAATACACTGTGGGCTGTGTTATCTACTACAGCTCACTGCTTTCTTGATGCAGCTGCTTACATAGCATACAATAAGGCTGGGATCCAGCATCTCCCCAGGTGAGGAAAGTCCAGATCCCTGATTTGCCCTAAGGATTTGAGAAAGGAAAAACCAATTGTCACCAGTAACAATCTGTCCTGTTCACAGCAGCACCGGTGAGTGTGCTGGCCATCACCCTGGCTACAGGGCTAGAGAAAAAGCCTGAACTTGCCACATAAATTGATGTAACACTCTCTATCCGCGAGACTCCAAGCAGCCCCCAGCTGGCATTATCTCCATTTCACAGCCATGGCAGGGATGGAGGAAGTCACCCACCTACGGTCACCCCATGAGTCAGGAGCAAAGCTGGGAAAAGAAGCCGCAGCTCCTCGTGCCAAGTCCAAGGCTCCAGCAGCCCGACTACAAAGACAAAACCAAGAGAGCAAGAAAAATCCCAGGGCACGCCTGGAACCAGCTGGTCTCAGTACGATGCAGCTGCTGCTGTCAGCCACAGATTCACTAAATAATACAGAAAGTCGTTTGGCTGAGATAGACTGCAATATGAGCCTGTTACTCAGAGCATCCCCTGATAACAGGGACTGTCCCTTACCTGCCTAACACACGACTCGAGGATCAAACAGGTCTTTTCCACTCCTAAATGTGCTGGACAAACCGTTGCCATAATCTCCATGAAGTTTCTGTGCAATGAGAAGCTTCCCAGAGCTGCAGGAGTAACTCAAGGAAACCTCCCTTCCCAAGCAAATCCAGGGGATCAATTCAAAACCTGAGTGCTTCATTTCTTGCTCCACATCCCCATGTGAAACACAGACACACTGCACTCCAACCAGCACAAGCAGAGGGAGAAACCCAGTTTGCAGCCTCTAGCATAATGGGGGAGAACACGTTGGCAGAGTTTTACACTTACTCAGCACAGGCAGCAGCATGCACGCTGTCAATAAAATGGTGGAGAGGTACCTGGCAGCAGCTTCCTGCTGATCACTAATGGTGCTGGAGGATGGGAAGCAGCTAGCTGTCTGCTCACAGCTCCCCCTGGTATCCTACTGGCTGAGCAAGAGCAGAAGGGAGAGGTGAAGAGATGGGAAAATCTCACAAAGGAAAACAAAAAGAAAAATGCATAGGTTGCAGGATGCACTGGTCCGTAATGGCTCTTCTCCATTGAAAGAAGTATGGCCAGAGCCTGTAGGTGTACCTACTGACGTAGGACAGGTGAAATGTGTATGCCTGGGCTTGTCCTGGGCCCATCCTAGCAGGAGGAGGTGTGTAAATGATAGCCCACAAACTCAACACTGCTGAGAAATGCTGCTGGTTCAGGTTGTAGTACGATTAGCAGAGCACTCTGGAGGGGTTTGAAAGGAACACAAGTAGACTGAGGCTGGAGGAGAGGAGTAAGGAAAAGCCTCCATAATTACGGGCTGGATTTGTCCTCCCTCTTTAGCTTTTCCATCCTCCCCCCTTCTCCTCTCCAGCTCCATTCACTGCTTCTGGGCTCCTCTTAGCCCCAGAGTTAAATTAATCAACAGGATTAGGTGGAATCGGCCGAGAGAAGACCCTCCAGGCTCAGACTGAGCCCTTGATGCCCTACAAGGACCTGCTGCCTGGTCGTGAAGCACCTTGGTGCCGTCTGGAAGGATTGGCAGGCAGGACCAGACATGAAAACGCATTCATTAAAGTGGGGATTGGATTTTGTAGGAGGGGAAAGGGAAACCACATGCGCTCTCCTTCAGTATTTCTCATCTCTTTGTCACCCTCTCTCTCTCATTTCCTCTCTCTTTCTCTCTTGCTTCCAGCTGCACCATCCTAAAAATTAAATGTTGGAGAGGAGAGATGAAGAAGAAGGGAATGGTATTGTGGATGGCTTAGCTGCAACTGCACTGGTTGTGCTGCAAATGGCTTCAGCAAACCCACCCAGGCACTGCTGGAGCAGCAGTGATGCTCCACAAAAGCGGGGCTGGAGGTGACAGCTGGGAAGCTGAAGGTGCCCCAGGGGAAATTGTGTTGGATGGCACAAGAATGAAGGCAAATCTCACTTTGGTGGTATCCCAGAGATCTGAATATCCCCTCATTAGAGCACTATGCCAGGTCCCTCCTTGCTCACAAAGCTCTCCATCCACCAAAGGTGCCCTTCTTGGTTCCCCAACAATGAAATATATGCATGTTTTTCTAGTCCTGTATATACCTGAGTTTCAGGTCAGGCAGTTTTATGATGGAGGACAATAAAGAGGCTCTCAATGGCCTCAGAAAGTGCAGCTTCACCTGCAGCATGATGCTTTTGCTTGACTTAATAAACAAAGCCACATTATCACGAGACAAAAAGGAGCTAACCATCTCACAGATGGAAATCTCTCTTGATTGCTGTGAGGGCATGAAATAATAAATCAAGGGAAAGATCTGCATGTATTCACTGCATCCACAATGTTACTCTATTCTTCCCAGTTCTATTTTCAAGCACCCACAGTATATTTAGCAGGTTGAGGCTGTAACTGGCCACAGGCCAGATCTGTGATGCTGCTATTTCCATGCTCTTTTTTCACCACCTGCTTGTGCAACTCGCCTGCGTACCATGCCAGGACTGACAGAAGGTGTGCTTCAGCCCAGCGCATCCATAGCAGAGCTTCTGGATAGAGCAAAGTTAGACGAGGATGTAGCAGAGGGCTCTGCTGCTGTTCTCTAGCACATATAGGGAGGTGGGAGTGCTCACCTCTCAGATGCGAGCTAGTGTCCCAGGTGGGATAGCAAGGAAGCAGCTATTTATTCAGGGCATGGCTCCTGTGCTAGATCTGCAGCCAACAGCTTCAGAAGCAAGAGCTGAAACTCTCCCTGTCTTCTTAGCATCTGCCTTTCCCTCTGGCAGAAAGCAAACAAAACCCATCAAAATGCAAACAAGACTATGGAAGGCTTGAGAGAAGGAGAGAGACAGTGGCAGCATCACAGGACTGTACTGCCTGGGTTTTTCTTTCTGACGTGAAAACAAGAACAGTTTTTTCTCTCTCTTCTTGGAAAATGATAAAGTCTTGAGTTCACAGTGAGAAAGAGATGTGTATTTGTTTGCAGAATAACCCCACTCACCTCCAAGCCCATCCAACAGCAGGTGGGACTGCAAAGAGGGGACAGAGGTGTTTCAAATTCATCTCTCACCCCTCTGCCCCTGTCCAAGCACATTCCCAGACACACACAAAACCAATCAGCGACACAGCACATACAATAAAGCTTGGGTTTCCCCCTCCCTCCCCTTTCCAACCTGTAAACTCCCCATTCTCCAGCATTTGCTCGTGCCTGTGCAGCTGTATTACAGTTTAACATAGTTTAGAGGGCTGTGGTGTGGAGCAGAGGCAGAAAACGAATCACATAATAGTTGATATGCGTTTTAATCAAGTAATTCGGCCCAAGCAGAATGATAGTGCCTGTTGGTGGGGTGCCCTTGAATACCAAACAGACTGGGTAGCAGGTCTAGGAAAATGAAAAAGTCATTTACAGCTCAGCTGGGGACTGCGGTGTTCAGCAAAGCATTAGCGTGGGGACCTTAGGAGATAAAGGTTTGGGTGGTTTTTTATACGTATTTTTTTTATACAGGCACTGTACTGGCTAGCTGTAACCAAACCACAGATGGAGGTAATGTCCATGATGGGCTTTACAACTTGGAATTAATGCTCACGATGAAGGTGATGCACTTGAAGAGGGATACAGGCAGAGAGAGTTTCTGCCTAGGGGGGAATATGGAAAGATGGGTGTCAAAGACAGAGGTGTTACACAGCTACACAATTCCCTCATCACATTACAGTTACTTCTGAATAAGGTTCTCCTTTTGTGGAAGGAGAAGCTGTAGGAAGGAGTGGGAAAGGAAGGCTGGAGGTTTAATAGATGAGAAGAGAGCATATGCAAAAGGTGCCGAGTGCCAGCCACAGCAAGAAGCACAGCACAATTCTGACTTAGGACAAGCAATTGGACAATTTCTTCATGTCCAAATCCCAAGGATTCACCCTGGAGGTGAACCCCAATAAAGGCTTGAAGATGTCAAGGTGAGATCTGGACCATTATGCCAAGTTTTACCTGGTTCTGGCTGTCCTACCTCCCCAGACACTCACCCTAAATTTATTTTCCTCCCAGCTCTGCCAGAATTTGCCTTACAACTCAAATTGGTTTGGGGCTTTTAGGAAAACTCTCATAGAATCATATCACAGAATCATAAAATGGCTTAGGTTGGAAGGGACCTTAAAGATCATCTAGTTACAGCCCCCCTGCCAAGGACAGGGAGAATCTCAGCTGGCACTTGACCATATGTGCCTTTATGCAAGATGAGCTTCTTGATTCGGATGCCAGCTTCAGATGCACAGAAGTCCAAAATTCACCTCCGTTTTCCATTGTAAAATCTCTACATCTCCTTGAGTAAGTGACTTCTGGGCTCAGATCTACTCAAGTGCCAGTGGACTTTGGAAAGAAGCTAAAGCCCCTGTTTTCCAAGGGAGAGTCATCCATCACAAAAAGCTTCTTGTCAATGTGGAACTTACACTGGGTGAAGATGCAGCCAGCAGCTCCTGTCTGCAGTCCCCTCTGCCTTGACTGCAGCTGTCCCAGGTAACCCTGTTCATGTTGGGCACAAACCTTTGCCTTGAAGCTGGAAGTTAAGCTAGACGAAGGCTTTTCTAACCCCACAGGGAGCAGGAATTGCATCCTTAACCAGCTGATCATCCCTGTGCCATGTGTATAGGTGGAGCAAACTCCCTTGTACTGGTGTGAAGCTCTGGTGAAAGCCAAAAAACTGCACTCATTTCTCTGGGTGGAGGGATCTGGCCCTGGAGACTCCATTTACTCTGCATGTGAAAGTGATGAGAGCCATCGGGGCCCCAGCAGCTCCTACTGCAAATCAGGGTCTGGCAATGTGGGTACCAGCTGCAGAGCCCCTATGCAAAGACACATGGTCCCAAAAAAAAAAAACCAAAAAAACCACAACAAAACACAACCCACTCTGTTCCTTACGAGCAGCGAACAAAACCAAATCATCCAGAACATTTGGAGAAAGATAGGGAGGGAGGGAGGGAGAAAGAGAGCCTACGTCTCCAACAGCCTTTGTTAATTCCCAGCACTGGTCTGAACATAAACAGATGGAATATCCATCAACTCCAGTCGTCTTTTCTTTTCTTTCAACTTTTTTCTAGTTCTCGCCTCCCTGCCCCCCTCTACCCTTAACACTCTTTCTTCTGGTTTTTGTTTGGCCTTTTAAAGAACCCCGAGGTAATGAGGCCTGCCCCAACTCCCCAGCACATCTGTGAAGTCCATAAAAGGCCCCTCTTTCACTTCAATATTCATAGCTGTGTGTTTGTGGCAGGCACGGGGTCCAGCAGGGGCTTGCTGGCTGCCCGACTTGAATTGATGCAGTCGGAGAGGCATCGATAGTGCTCCCAAAAATGGGAAGCAAAGGGAAACCAGCTGGTAGCAGGGCAGCAATACATCGCAGCCCCAAGCAGCATGCAGCCTCTCCTCGCTCTCAGCCCATGCTCCAGCTATGTCTGTTCTCCCATAGCAGCAAGCAAAGCATCTCTAACATCACAGCCACTCCAATAAGGGAGTGAGCCTCTGGGAGCGCATGACACCAGCTGGACTCCTCATTCCAAGCACAGTGTAATATCTAAGTGCTCCCTGCATGCGTTATGACCACCCTCTGAGGGTGCCCAGAGCTACAAACACCGTCATAGAAAAGACACTGCGCTGTACAAACACCTCCACAGAAACAACTCAGATCCACAGGAGTGAGACTTCCAACTGCCCAGAGGCGCCTGTCATCTTGCTGGGCTCTGTTCTGCCCTTATTCCTTGGTTCTGATCTTAGTCCTTAGCCTCTTCCAACACTTTTTGCTCAGAATTTTCCCTCAGCTGACTGAGCAAGAAGCATTGTCTCAGATATCTAAAGTCAAATTCATCGTCCTCCAGATCTGGAGTGAAACCACTTGATGTAGCACGCTCAGCTCATCACATACACACAGGCATGCTGTCTCTGGTGCCAAGCATCCTATCGAGATGCACAAATCCAGGTTCTGCCTGTGAAAACCTCTGCAATCCTGCCCTCCTTCCTGTCCCTGTCCTGTTACTGCATGCTTTGCCAACACATCTCAATCCTGGCCGATAGCTGCCTTGCTATTGCTACCCTGGGGTCCCTGCACAGCTCTATCACTGCTCCTGCGTCCCAATTTGCAACACCCTCTTTTATTTTCATCCCCATCTCCTATACAGCTCTGCCAATGGCTCTTAATCTTGTCCTGTAGTTCCTCTGCTGTTCCAGCTCTGGCCTCCCTGGCTGGATACATCAAGTTAAAGACCTTTCAATATAAGACTCTTTCAGGAAAGATAAACAAATTTAACCTCATAAACCTTTCCCAACCCTGAAAAACCAGCCTGTGAGAATGAGGCACCAGAGACCACTTAACCACACATGAGAAACACATTCCTCCCGCTGTTTGCAAGCCCTGCTTCATTTATCTGAATGTCAGAGCGACTGCCTGAAGCCAAGAGGTGTACAAGAGTGGGCACGAGCAGCCACTTTGCTTCCTTTGCTTTGCACTCTACCATGTCTGTGCAAACAGAGGGGTATAAGAGTCATTAGGGCAGCTGTCCAGGGAGAACGTCTGATTCTGTTTCCCCTCTTCTGTTTCCCTCCCTTCCCTGAGTCCTTGTGCTTTTATGCGTGCACGCATCCTCGTGCTTCACTGCTACTTCCACTGCTCCTCTGTTCTCTCTGCTGCCTTCCTACTCGCTCCTGTCCCTCTCTCTGCTTACACCAATCCCCCCCCGTTTGCTTTTCTCCCCACGCACACAGAGAAGGCTTTACATTAATTTCATCCCATGGAGAGAAAACCAAAGTACGTGACTGTATAGAGCCCGAAGAGAAAAGGGCCCAGCAAGCAGAGCGTGCCCCTCATCAAGTTGGCCAACAGCAAGCTGAAAATGTGTTGAGAAGCCGGACTGTGACATTCGCCTGCAATTGAACCCCTCTGCTTGTCTCTGCTGCTCTCTGCTCGCCGAGTCGCGAGAAGAAAGAGAAGAAAGAAAAGTATAGGGAGGAGAGAATGCAAGTGACAGAAAGAAGGATTGAATGAAGGAGCGAAAAGAAAGAAAGATATCCCTGCGCCGCTTGGTCCTTTATCAGCCCTGTCATCTGGTGCAGGGCCCTGTGAGCATTGTCTCACCTTGGACAAAACAAAAAGGCGTTTTTTGTGCAGATTCCTTTAGAGCTGCCAGAGCCCGCACCTTAGGGGGTCGCTGAAGGCTGAATGTGCAGCTGACAGCCCCGCGCAGCCCGATGTGATATCAATAAACTCCGACACGTCAACTCTTCAGCACAGCTCATGTGGAAGGTACGGCTTGAATATTAAAACCTCCAGCGGCCGGGAAATAGGCTTGGGGTGGAGGGGAGGGGGGGGGAAGAGGTGGCTCAGAGCAAGAGGGGGATGTGGTAGCACAAGCTGGGAGTAGACAGCCAAAAAAACAGCATCACAGATCTGCTACCTGCTGTCCGAGTAACTGCTTCGTGTCTTTTTGCTTTTCCTCTTGGCCACCGGTGAGGACAAGTGGCGTACAGATCCTCTCCAGGTCCTGGGGCAAGGATTCTCTGCTGGGAACTGAGCTGGACAGGAGCCCAGAAGCTAAAGGAAAATCCGAGCTCACCTGTTCAATATTACATCCTGCTTGGTGGGCATTTGCTTCAGGGAGCAAATATCCTGCTTCTTTGCACTCTGCTGTTTATTATATGATGCTGCTGAAAGACATCAGCCAGTGACAAGTTCTCAGCTACCAGCAAAGCCTCCAGCCCAGACAAGATCCTGTTTTGCCAACAGGATGCTGTTTAGCACGGTTGCCCCTTCCAACACCATCAGAGGATGCTCCCAAAGAAGAGCAGACACAGCATCACGACAGACTCACATGCTAATTCATGCCTGTTAACACTGGCTGCAAAATGTTTTCTCTGCTGACATTTTCCACCATTAGGTTTCAGAGTGAACGTGCCCAGCTGAGACAGAAGAGGCAGCTCACCTCACCAGAACTCATCTGAGTGAAGCTCAGAGCTGAGTCAGGCTCTCTAAAGACTATGTAATGTCCACAGCCTCCGTTTCCATTCAGATCACAGCCCCGAAGTTTTAGTTTTGCTGCAAAGGACAGAACATAGTATTTCTGAATTAAGCACCTGGAGCCTCAGATGTATGTTAGAAGGTGAGCAAACCCAGCAAGGGAGCAGAGCTGTGCTGAACAGGTCCCAGTGAAAGCAGGGCACAGCTGTGACATGAAGCCAAGATCAACCCAGAAAAACTAAGTTTTCAAGTCCAGCAGCAGCTCTACAGAGCAGTTTTTGGGAGGTAGATAACTGCATATGCATGACTTTCTGTGGTTTTTATCTGCCAAGAATGCTCAGGATACATGACTTCATTCTTCAGCTATTTTAAAATATAACAAGGGATCTTTCAGGGGCTTGCAATGATCTCTTTCCCTCTGGGACTGTGATCCAATGAAGCAACTGTGCCTTGACAGACATGCAGCAGAAGCTGAAACCCTCTTGCTTAGGAATTCAAGATGAGGAGCAAAGTAAAACATGTTTCCCACCATCATTAAAGCAGAGGGATACGTTCAACAGTGCTCTTCTCTGACCAAATGGAGAGATGAAATACGGAATATATCTGTATATAAATACAGATTAAGTACAGAATAGTGGCTTTGCATGTCAAACAGTGATGGGAACAGGTACATTTGTAACTACGTTTACTTAGGTTACAGCTGTGCAGATCCTGAGGTTTTTGGTTTTCCAGACCAATTCCCCAAATGCAGGGAGACGAAAATGCTTCAGGAAAACTTTAAATCATTCCTTCTTGCTTGGGCTGCTTATGTTATTTTTTATTTCTTTTTAAATAAACAAAAGATTTTAATCTCAGGCAGTAGAGACAGTTGAATGGACCTGAAATGAGAAACCTGGCTTTGCTTTCAAATCACTTGATTAGGCTTTTTTTCTATGAAGGAATTTAACATTTCAACATGATGCTGTGATTTGAGAAGAGATTGAAAACCACCTGGATCTTTTGATTTCTCCCCATGCGTGGCTCACAGCCCTGGGATCTTTGCAGAAGCCTCTGCTCCTGCTGCAGTTCAGTGATGACCATTCTGTGCCCTTTGCCAGGCGCAGAATCTAAGACAGCCAGGAGCTGTGCCATGCTGTTTAGAGATGCAGAGGACACAAATCTTGGTGCCATTCACCCCTGGCTAGAAACAGAAGCACCACACAGAAATATTAATGGCCTGTGACCTACTATAGGGTGTAGCTGGGGCAGATAATAAGCAGCATCTTCTTCGTAAGCTGGACAAACGTGAAGTAGAGGGTTTATAAGGTCTCGAACATCAAACAGTTGGTTCCCCAGTGAATACTGCTGTGCAAATTTGAGAGCATTTGTGTGCTGGAAGCTGCATGGACACATGCAGTCTTCTAAGTCAGCAAGGTGGTGGGCAAAAAATATCTCGGGAGCTACGTGTGGGATTTGCCACCACCTAGCAAACAAACAGCCTCTAAGCAAAGACAGGTACTAGCAACACACACTCAATAAAAAAATAGACAGAAACCCAAAGAAAACTACTTGAAAACCAAGCAGCGAAGTATTACAAGAAGGAAATTCCCAATCTCAGCTTGAACAGACACAGCAAGTGAGCAAAGAGTCAGAAGAAAAATATTTTTCCAGCTACTGATGAGCCCGCATGAGAATCACTCACCCTCCAAGGGGCTCAGTGATATGTAAGTTAGTTCCACGCCGCGTACAGTTTTGAAAGCTGAGCACTGACCATGCAAAAGTCTAACCCCTTTCATCCAGCCCTTCTTCCCAACCAAATTTTACAGACCAGAGAAAATTAGCTGGAATGTTTAATGAACCTTTTGATATTCATACTTCTTCAGCTGGTAAATAATTTCATTCTGCACGCTGAGGACATTCAGGGTGCAAGCATGGAGATTTTCCTCTTGGGACAGAGCAAGTTGGCTTAGCTAAATTAAGAAATTACCTCCCTTGAAATTTGAAACACTTCAAAAATGCAGTTGCCTGCATTGTCCAAATTCTCTGTGTTTCGGTGTGTGAAGCATTAACTGATGCTCATATTTCTGTCTTTCCTATGGCCCATACCTGGGGGTCAGTGGGGGCTTTACAGTGTGCTGAACCAAACATGGACAAACGATGGCGGAAGGACCAGGCAAGGGAAATAGGTGGTAGGAGTTCATTTTGCATGTCTGAGTCAATACTGGAAATAAAATGTGGATGTCCCGGCTCCCAGACAGCTGCTGCATCCACTAGCTGACATTTTTAGATTATAACACCCCAAAAATTCATGGCTTGGTCTGGTTCCTTGCCAGACGTGCTGCGTAACTCCTACATCAAGCCTCAAACTCCTGGTCAGGTGAAAACATTCCTTTTTGAAAGACATCACTTTGTTGAATATCACCTACAGCTCTAACACATTATTCACGTAATTGATTAGCCTGCCCTTCTTACTTTAACACTTTCCTCCATGCCTAAAGATTCCCATTTCATGCTTCAGAAATCCCAGACAGAACAAGCTCTTGGGCTGCACGAGTTTGGTGGACAACCCCAGAGCCACAAGCAGCAGTAGCAAAGCAGAGCCCTCCACTAAACAGAGAATTCAGATGTCATCTAGCAAATTCAACGGGTCAGCAAAGGTCTAAAATCAAAGGTGCCCTTTGAAAGCTGGAGTGTTTATTTGTTTTGCTGGTTTTCTAAACAGACAAGTCAACATTAAAACAACTTGCAGGATGTAAAATAAACTATGGGACCGCCAGAAGAGCAAGCAGCAAACCTAGACGTGAAACTTGGATAAAATGCATGCCGAAGAGCTGGATGCTGGATATTAATTTTAACCCTGGGCTTGCTGTGGTTTTGGGGGAGAAACCCCACCGGGATATTCAAGCGCCTGGCAGCAGCGGGAGCTGAGCCCCATTCTGGGAATGGCAGGGCTGCCCTGGGTCACGTAGCCACCGTCCCACTCCCCACTGCGAGGGGCCCCAGCGTTGGATATTTGCAACCGGCTTTAGCGTCACAGTGGGAGCTGGAGAGGACTTACCAGCCCTTTGTGCTGGATACGCTTTTCGGTCCAATGCTGCCAGCGCTATCGCTATTAGAAATGCCACCAGAATACAGGATAGATTTTCCACTCCCTTCTCATCCATTATCTTATCTGTCTGTATTGTCCCCTGTTCGGTATTGGGCTCGGGGACAGCTGACACACACACAGACACAACTCAAGAAGTTCCAGCAAGCCTTGAACCTCGTGGCGCAGGCCATGACTGGGTCTTTTAAAGGCACGCTTTGCACACTGTGTCTCTGCGATCTGCGCGAGATGCTGATAGATCTGGGAAAGACTTTCAAAGAGCAGCACATGCCTCGCACCTACTTAGTATTAGGTGGAGGCACCCATCTCAACCCGGCGGAGACTGAGTGCTCCCTTTGTAGCTACGAACAATCTTTCCCTCATTGATTATGAAAGATTCTGCCTCGTGCTGATTCCATGGGAGCTTTGTCGTGCTAGGTGATGCACAGAGCCGTGAAAATGCATGGTACCTGCTCCACAGGCTGATATCAACCCAAACCAGCACATGCACTCTTTGGGAGACGGCTTACAAACATTTGCATGCTGCCTAAGTTCATTTAGTTCATAGCCATCCACAGCCAACCTTGGAAGAGTGGTAGGAACGGCACTAATTTTTCTTCACTACAAATGCAATCTAACATCTATGTTGTTTTATGTTCCTGCAGAGTTTCACTTGGATCAATTTCATACTAAGACACAAGAGATTCCCTCCCCAAAGCTGAAGTTTCCGTCCAAAGCCACGTACAAACTAGATGAGGTGGATATCTTTGATGTTAAAAATAAATAAATGAAGTATCAAGATTTCTAAAAACAAGAATCCTTAGGCTCAGAAATTAGATTTAGATTTTAAATATCTTTGCAGCTCAGAGTTTCTGCAACATCAAAATAATTCCTTATATTTTGTCATCAATTTTCGTAACACTTAACCTACTTTCTTCAAATTGGAATCCATTCCAAGCAGTCGGACTTCTAAATTTTTGTTGATGGCACTCAAGATTATATCCCAATCCTGCACAATGTCACCCTCTGCTGACGCGTTCAAATAGGAGTTTTTATGACAAAAGAGATAAATGGTTCACTTAATATCCACAATCCTTCCTCTGACAGTTCCCAATGGCAGATGCTTCCCAACGGAGATGCAAACTACCCTGTTATTACCTCCTGCACCCATCACCCAGTGGAAGCAATGGTGATTTCCTAGTGCCAATTAACATATGGATGACTTGTGCCAAAATAGAAATTAAAAAAATCACTTCCTTCGTTAAAAAATAGTTATTGAGATTGTAGGCAGCATCTAAAAGTTCGTACATTTTGAGCCTGAAGACCTAAGCTGGAAAAGGTCTTCCAGAAACACTACGAACTCTTCATTACTTGCTGGCAAGATTTGCCCTGAGAGCCGAAAGTCTGAGAGGAACTAGAAGCTATCTAAACAGGACCATGAATAACTATTATTTATTAGAAATCCTTTTATATTCATGAGATGAGGCCAGAATCCCCTTTTCCACCTTCAGCCCTCCTTGGCTTGCTGTGCAGAAGCACTTACGCAGTTGTTTTAACATTTTGCCTGTTGACATGCAAACAAAAAGGCACCGATTTAGCAGTTTCTAAGTCCTGTTCTGTAAGCTTAGAGATAGAAATTACGCTCAAATGTTTTCATCTAGTGCTTTCAAAGCCTAAATGGTCAGGTAAATTGAAATAGGGCAGTACAGGGAGCTTACGAGTGAAGGCACACATCTAAATAACAATGCTGAGAAGCATGGGAAAGGCTAATATAGACCATAAAATAACATATAGACCTTGCTTCTGCTGTATGTGATGTCTGAAGGGGGTGATGGAAAGATCTGAGTGCTCAACGTGCAAAAAATTCTGCATCTCACATTCCATCTCACATCCCCACAGGCCGTGAGCAGTAAAGAAGGCATAGAAAAAGCAAGATATTTTGCTGTGCTCCAAATGACCGTGAGAGGGGAGATGTGTAGAACAGAAACCGGGGTAGGGTGAGTAACAAAAGGGGTAAATAGACAAGTTTGGGAATTAAATTGCAACTCTGAGGTTCTCTGTGATCCCTGAGTGCCATTGATGGAGATGTTCAGAGCACTCATGCTATCATGCGAAGCCAAGGTGATGCCAAGGAGATGTGCAACAAAAAACCAGCTTGGCTGCATTTTTTCTGTTGTTTTTGATTTGGTTTGGGGGTTTTTTTGTTTGTTTGTTTGTTTGTTTCTGGAAAAGAGAGGCTGAAAAGACATGGAGTGCTGCAGCAGCTGAGTACCACGGGTGGAAAAGTCAGCAGACGGCACCTTACACAACTGTGGTGGGAACAGTGATAAAAGGGGTGGAGAAGAGCGGAAAAGCACAAGTTATGCCTTTGGAGGCTGTGAAAAAGCAAAGCCCAGCCCTTGTGATGTGCTTCGGAGAGAGCAGCAGAGGTTGAACTTCATGCAGTGCTCACTGTGCGCTGCTGTTGTTGCACTCGTGCCTGCAAAGCATGGCAATCTGGAGCCACAGTAAGGCCAGGAGGCGTGTAGATATGCAAGCACAGGAGTATAGAACAAGAAATAAGCAAGAAATAAAGCACAGCCTGAGGAAAGCTGAACTGACACCTCTGCAGGCAGCTCCCGCCTCCCTCCACCTGGCTCACCTCAGGTGAGGGGCTGCGATCCCATTGGCTATCCGCCCCGTGGGCCCACCCCCTGCGGGCAGCGCAGCCAATCAGGATGGGCCTCGCATGGGTGTGGCGGGAGGTGCCAGTAGCAGGAGGCGCCTTGGCTGCTCGGTGGCCATTTTCTGAGGGCGTCAAACGGGGCTTCAGTGAAGGGGCTCAGGGCTGGAGGAGGACTGGGAAGGGCTGGAGAAGGGCTTTGGGGGTTAGAGAATGCTCCATTTTCCCATAGCTGAGACAGGAGGACCTTGCCTTAGGTCCTTAGAAAGGGGTTAGGAGCATCCCCGCTTGCTGAGAGGGAGCTGCGAGCATGGGGGTTGGTAATATCTGAGAGTTGGAGAAATGGTTCCGAAAGGGTGAAGGGAATGAAGAAGAAGAGGATGCAGGGAGTTGCAGTTACATGGGCAGGAAGAGGAGGGTTTTGATGTCTCCTTGGAGAGAGAGATGCTGGCATAAGGAATTTAGCCAGGAGAAATTTAGCAGCATAACTCTGAATAACCCAGGAGCTGGGGATGAGGAAACTTAACAGCAAGAGAAAAAAAAAAAAAAGACTTAGTAGGTCATCTCCGGCACACGTCCATCAGCCCAGGGCTGCTCTTGGCAGGGAGAATTTTTCCTTCAAAAGTTGATAGTTCAGTTTAAGTCCCAGCGCTTTCCTCAGTGCCCAAATGCCACAAGAGAGGGAAATCCGGGCATTCCGGCTTCTCTAACCGCTAAGTCCTAAAATCTTTCTTTTTTTTTCCCCTCTATCCCTATTTCTTTTGATTCAGACAAAACTCCCTCTGAAGTCGAGTGGACCAAATACGAGGGCATTTACTCAGAGCTCAATTCAGATGTCACTGGGGGTAAATCTCCATAATGCCAGCTGGCGCTTGCTTGAGTGAGCAGTCATTGCTCCTAAGTCGGCCGCCCAGGAAAATCTGCACCGGGTCTGCAGGAGGTGGCCCTGGTTGGGCCGAAGTGGCAATGGAGAGAGTCTGAAATGGAGAAAACATCCTTCAGCTCCTTGTGTCCTCGCAGATTTTGGTATCGCCTGTGAAAACGGTTTGCCTGCTCTGATACGCGGGGAGAAGCGCCGTCCCCAGGGGAAAGCAAGCGGCTTTCTTTGCGAATTTCACCAGCGAAGGCAACGCCGTTTTGTGTTACAGCATCCCGATCCAGTCCATTGAGTTGTCTGCAGAGAGTGTTAATTGTAATTTATGGAGGCTAAATTCCTAATAGTGGGCGAAAATCGCGGGCTTTGTTAGAATTAGCGGTCCGCTGGTTTAGAATGGTGCAAAATATGTCTCGCGGGCTGCTACCGACTGAGTGAGATGTACTTGATCTTTTTTTCACTCTGCAGGCAGGACCCCGTGCTTATTTCTTCCAGCTTAAACAGCAGAGGACACATTAAAACAGAACAAAGCAAAAAGCCCGGACCGAAAACCTCGATAGTAGGAGGGGGGGAAAAGTTAGCAAAAACTCAATGAAGGCAACAGCCGTTTCTTCCCGCCTCAGGTCTGATTCAATCAGGTCTTTCAAAAGAAACTCCTGTCACCACAAACTGCCTTTTCATGCCAGATTCCTCCCGGCTCCCCCTCTCTGCCCCATCCCAGCGACTTCCAACAGCACCGATCAATCTCCAAGCGACACCCAGCCCCCCCGCCCAGCTGCCTCCAGCCACCGCCGTTCCCAAGCAAAAGGCAGCTTCACCCAGGAAGGTGGTGGAAAAAATGTGGACAAATTTCTGATTTGCAACACTCTGGGAATGGGTTTATTGCCATTGTTTGAGTGCAAATGTATAAATAAAGCAAAACGAAGATTCCAGGGTGAGTCCGATGAAAAGCAGAAAACAAGAAATTTTATGGCCATAAGTGGCGTGGGCTAATGGTGATTTTTGAGGCACTGGACCATGGTAGTTACTTAGCTAAATGATTGCTGTGAAACCGGGCAAGAGGCTTATTTCTTAATTACTGTTACATATTATGTCAAGCTGACACTTAGAGGCATGCTCGGGCAATGATAAAGTTAGCCAAAAAAAAAAACCAAAAAAACACACAACCAACCACAACCAAAACTCCCTTGCCGTTCTGAGAGGCTGTTTTTAAAGCGTGCTACTTGGCAGTGATGCTGGGAAAAGGCCCTGCTGGCCCCTAGAAAGGGGTGTCCCAGACTCATGCTCTGCAGCAACATGGAGTTATCAGCACCGCTTACCTCTAGATCCATAGGATAACGGGACTGGATAAATGTCTGGAGACCTGACAGCCTTTCAGCTGGCCTTCTCAGCACTGCTAAAGCACTGCTCTGAGCATCTTCAGCTAGCCCAGAGCAAAATACAGTCACTTCAGTGCATGAGCTGAGCAAGAAAGCTGTAGTAGAGTGGGAAGAGCCAAGAAGACCGGTGGCACTGGGATACGGGAAGCGGATATCCCTGCTATCCAAATGTCCAGAGTAAGAGCCAGATTTTCCTCCTGGCCACACGGATCCCAAGCGCTGTGACTGGGAGCATCATTCCTGCATGGCACACATGGGATAGAGCACAGAGCAAGGCCAAGCAGCGTGCTGTCCCTGTCTCAGTGGAGCTGTTCTCATTTCCAGTGGCCACGGAGCTGATTCTGGTTATGCGCAAAGCAAAAGTACTGCCAGGATAACCCCAAGCTGCCAATTCCCTGCTCACAGATCTATCCATCTAGACATCAATTTACGTTACAGCCGTGCTTTGATCGTGGATAGCTCATATGTAAAAAATCACACGTGGAGGCAGCTCTAATTTACAGTTCATTATGTATCCCTGTAGGCACGCAGCCCTGCAGGCTGTAGTTTTGACCTCTGCTACTTTACAAAATAAATATACATGTATAGAATTCCCCAGGTGCTGCCCTCTCCCTCACTCTTTATACGGGAGGTGTACAAATCCTGAACAAAGACACATTTGCTGCATGGTTCTATGAGTGTATTTTCTCCCCAGCCTAAACCAGTGCTCCAGAAGAAACAGAAATTACACATCTACAACGCCTTGCAATAATTGGCTCACCACTGGTTTGAGTTGGGCATAAATAAACAGTGAAGAACATCAGGCTAGCAGGTATGTAAGAAAGGTGACATCACAGCATCCTACATCATCCTTGCTTTTGTGTTATCAGCCAAATCAACGCCTCTGTCTCCATGCGACCCTTCAATTTGTGACATGCAAAACTTGATACTACTTCTCCAGCTAGGTCAGTTTTACCCTATGTAAGCTGATTATACACTGCATTTAAAACAAACAACAACAACAAAAAAGACAAAACAAAACATACAAAAAAAAAAATACCCGACTCGCTGTGCAAGAATGCTAATGGCAAAATATATTCACAGCTTATTTAATAACCCAAGCTGCATAATTGCAACAAGTAAGCTCATCCTGAGGTGTTTAACTTATATTATGTGAGCAGAAAATTCTCCCTGAAAAAAGAAAACGAATGGAAAATGAGAAGTCCTCACTGAGGACTGAGAAATGTTGTTCCCTTGGAATCAGTTTCTGTCCTCAAATATCCTCTGAACAAATGTAATTATTTGCAAATTGTGGGGCTTGCTTCAGAGCTAGCTGGCCATGCTCCCGAAAATGCATGGGTTGCCCATTGATGTTGGAGAACAAATAAGGGCACTCTTTCAAAACTTTGAGAGAAGGGAAAAAAAAAAAAAAAAGAAGAGGAATACAAAAAGTCAGCCTTCTTTTTCTAATTCCTCCTTCTTTTTTTCGTTTAGCCTTATGGCATAATTTGCCTTCAAGAGCCCCTGGATTCGCTCCAGTATTTTTGAGGTAGGAAACATGCAGAGGTTTAATTCTTTTTTGACTCCATCAGGTTCAGGTTACATGTTGGGGTACAAAATCATAAACAAATGGACGGCATTTACATTTCTGAAGTGTTTCCAGCCCCCTCCCCCTCTCGTCCCACTTACAGGTACATCATAAGCAGTGCTGTGTAAATTAAGCAAGCCAGGTGCTTATCTGATAACAAGACATCCTTTCTCCCCTCTTCTATAAGTGGGTTTTGCTTTCTCCCTTGGGTTCTTGGCTCAAGTCCGAACTCCAGTCTTACATGCAGGTCAGCCTCAGGTGAGCCCTAAGAAAACTGGCTGTTCCAAACCCAGAGGTCTGAGCAATTGGTTTTGCAGTCCCAGTAACGTGAGCATCTGGTAAGCTGCCTGTTTTGGGGGCAGATCACCCCAGTCAGAATCAAACAGTCAAAGGAACGGGACAGGGATATGGCTGGTAACTTCTGCAGCAGCCCCACGTTTTGGGGAGGAATGTCAATTCAGATAGCTTACACGTTTCTTAAATATCTCCTAGCCTCAGGACACATTTAGCTAAACCAACAGTGTTCTGTGTTATCACTGTAAAAATGAGGCAGGTTGCTCATTTTAGTTCCCTGCTATGCTATGAACACAAGGGAAGAAGCTGTCCCTGGTTAGACAAGACAGGGCTGGGAACCAAAACAGAGCCAGAGGGAGAAGAAGTGGCTTGGTCCAAGATAAAGCAATTTGCTGCTGGAGCCGAATAGAAAAAGCCACTGCTCAGTTGTTGCTCAACTTCACAGCTGTTAGACAAAACTCTTAGCACATACAGAGCCGGGCCAGGTTGCATGTTAGCAGATTAACAAAACGGGTGGTGACATCAAATTCGGTTGCTTTAAAGTTCTATATTTACTGCAAACTCAAATAGGTCCATCAGACTCACACAATTATGGCAGAACCCATCCCTTAAAGCTTGCATGTGAGCACAACTCTGCGAAAATGAGTATAAAAAGAAATCTTGCACACAGTGGGGAGTACTTCTTGCTAAGTGAATTCCTGATCACTTTTTCAGCTGCTCCCTTTCCTAGGAGGTTGCAGTGAAATATCTTCTTGTGCACGTCTGTGTTTCAAACCATCACATGCATAAAGTGAAATACGGACGTAAGTAATTGCAGATTTGAGACAGGAGACAATAAGGACCGAATTTTCAGTGGCTGAGCCCAGGCCTCCAAAACTGCATGCCTTAAATTGGGAGATGCGGTTATGAACGATCACGTTCTCGTTATGCCCCAGAGCTCTGAAGCACACACATATTTTGCATGCACCAACCAAAGTTCTGAACAACGAAACCCCGAGCAAAAAATATAGAGATTGGAGAGGGAAGTGACTGATCCCTTCTCTGATGCAAATGGAGAATCTCCTATGAAATATCCGACTTTCATAGCGCATAAGGAACATCATTCCAGATTGGGGCTCATGAGATTTCTTGGACGTTTCGGCGTAGATGATTTTTAGCAAGCAAAATTGGGCAGACAGTTGTATCATTTGCCAAATAATCGAAATGCTACCCCTAGAAGCATGTAAAATAATAGGAGATACGGAGCTTGTGGGTCACAGACCCAAAACACCAAAAGGGCTTTCTCAAATCCACAGCCTGTGTCCTACTTCATTTGCAGAACTCCACGAAGCAAAGCCATTTTACGTGACTCGAGTGGCTTCAGCCTCAACACTGAGACAACTTGGGAAGGTGGAAGAGGCTCCGATGGAGAGGGAAGCTCATGAGACACACGTTCTGTTCCTTATTTAACTGTGAGCAGCTCCCCGTGGCACAGTAAGTGACACACCTGGTCTAGGCCACGCTCTAATTTCCTTACCTATCAAGTACTGATCATGTTGCCTTCCAGCTTGGGCACGGTGACCCAAAATCCAGTAATGATGCTCTGCTGTGCGTTCCCTACGTGTTCCTAGATAGATTTTCCAGATGGTCACTTTTCATTGTGACCTTTTAAGAGGTTTTTCTTGCTGATACAAAACATGAGATGTCTGGTTTTGGGTGGAATAAACCAACGACTCAGTGCTTGCTTGCAAATGAACAAAAAAAAAAAAACCCACAACATTCAGAGAAGATGCAAGTGCTCCCAGGAGCCTTGAAATATATATATATTTTTTGTTAACTGTGATGTTGCCTGTAGCTCTTTATGGCAGTTTTAAAGCATCAAAGCTCAGATTTGTTATATTGAACCTGGAAAGCTTCAAAAAACTTTTTGTAAATTAAAATTAAAAAAAAAAAAAAGAAGAAGATACCAAGAGCTATGAAGTGGTATTTTTCAGATGGGAATATGCTTTGATTTCAGTGGTTAATGCAAATAATACTCTCTCCTCCTCCTCCTTCCCCCTGCACCCCCGACAGAGTTTTCAGTGCAGCAGACAGAAGGTGGGGAAAAACAAATATGACATAAATTGTCTTGGTAAACAAGTAAATAGTGTCATTTAACTCTTCCCCCTATGACTCCTTGCTGGAACTCCGAATTAGTTTATGGCAGGGCTCTGTCAAAAGACCCCCCTCCCTGGAAACAGAGGTGAGACCTCAAAAGCCATTGTCTCTTTAGTTAATTAATTAAGGTAATATTGAGTAGAGCTTTGCTTCTAAGTTCAAGGAACCCAGCTGGGGGCAGCAGCCTCTTGTTTGATGCCATGAATACGGTGGAATGAGCTCCGGGCCCTGCATTAAAATCCAAAATCATTTAAAACATGCCGGGGAGGAGGGGATGGGGGAAGGAGCCCAGTTTATAGAGCTTTACAGCAGGACCAAGCCTTCTTCAAATAACTACAGGGGGTTCTTTGCATTTTACACCCCTGCCAGCTAAGCAGCAACCAGTTAGCAGGTTTGTGACTTTTTGTCTTTTAAGACCAAGGCAGGAGGAGGCTGCTGGAGTTCTGCAGAGCTGATTTCCTTCCCCGTGCAGCCTCCTTGCTGGAAGCTGGGCAATGCTTCTTACCGGTGCCTGGTCCAATCCCTAGAAACGTGGCATTAGTCAATTTTGCTTACATGGGGAATCCTCTCACGGACATGGCATGGGATGACTCATTTGGATAAAGTCACCCACGAATGGAAGTCTTTGCAGGCCTAAGCTGGAAACGTGTTTTATTTCCAAGTAACATCTCGCTGTTTGCCCTGCGAGCCTCTAAAGAAAATAATAATAATAATAATAAAAGCCAAATCTCCAGGTCCGTATTCAATCTATAACTCTGACAGATACCGTGGGTATTTTCCTGCATAAAACCCTCAGGTTATGAAGAAAAAGGCTGTGGATAAAGCTCTGCTTAGTGATTTTTACA
The DNA here is from genome assembly GCA_037305975.1 of Chrysolophus pictus. Taxonomy (NCBI): domain Eukaryota; kingdom Metazoa; phylum Chordata; class Aves; order Galliformes; family Phasianidae; genus Chrysolophus; species Chrysolophus pictus. The sequence goes on along the minus strand of CM074596.1, from coordinate 4,458,533 downwards.
GGAGGCTCCAGCCCTGGCTTTGCTGCTGATACTCTGTGTGAACCTGAGCAAGTGGCTTCGCTTTGCTTATCCCCAGCTCTAAAGTCACCCCATCCCCTAAAGCAAACAGCATCCATCCACTCTGCCTGCAAAGCAAGGTGCTGCACCTTACCCTGGTCCCTACCCGTGTGTAAATATGGGACTGTTTCTCTGCTTTTCCTATGAAATGGGAACTAACCAGCTGATGGGTGCAGGATTCAAAGCCTGGAGATCTCAGGATCTTTGTGGATTTGAACCTCACTTTTCCCCTCGTCCCCATATGCTGTGTATTAACGTCTGCCACCGTGCTAAGTCTAATTTAGTTTGGTATCTTCTCAGGGGAGAGGTTGGCTCTCATCTGTCTGCCTGCCGTACGCCAGGCACACCAGTGGCACCGTATAAATAACAGTGATCATAAATAGCTGACAACACCTGCTGGTTTTGAATCAGCAACAAGTGATAATCCTGCGAGCAGCTAAATGGGACTTTGGGATTCCGGGTATTGGCCTGGTTAACTGGCTCCTTGGTTTGATTATGCATTTGTGTTTTCCCAATTCTTTTTTTTTTTCTCCTTTGAAATGCCTCAGGGAGCCACTGTGGGGACAGGAACGACACCAAATCTGCTGGTCTTTCATCACATCGGTTCCTCATCTGTTTCTTTTTCTTTTTCCCCTCTCCCCCTGCCCCATCTGCGGTGCTTTCGGGCAAAGGGACCTCATGGAAGCCCCAAAGGGAAAAATAATAGAAGTACTTCTGCACATAAGGACCTCAAACATTTTTGCAGGTCTTGTGCCCATCAGTAGGTCCACTGAAGGCAAAGGGATTACTAATGTGAGTAAAATCCTACGGCCACCTCTGAACCACGTCTGGAAATGGGGAACCTTGCCTGCTACACTTCAAGTTCTTGCTGCTCTTTGGATTGCTCAAGCTGTTTTAGTTTGATATTTCAGATGTTTGCTCGGTGTTTCTTCTCCCCGCTGCTGTTTCAGTTTGCTGTTAATAGATTGGTTTTGCCCTCGTGGCCCAGCCTGCATTCAGGTCACCTCTCCAGTAGTACGCACCCTTTGGTGAGCACTAAGTACAGGTTAGTGGGGGTCACGAGTCACAAAACCCCCTTGAGGGAAGTTTGGCTTTAGCCAGCCATGAAATAGCAAATCTTCCGCTGCAGAGGGGAAAGTGAGGCTGGGAAAGGGGGGCGGTTAATTTTATTATTATTATCATCGCTTGACCTCCCAACCCAAAACTCAGAGCTGCCTCTTGTTAGGAGCTTACAAACAGGCATATGGCCCCTCCAATCACCAGGGACACACACTGGACCGATCCATCACGGCACTTACCAGCCCCACACACCCTCACAGCCATTGGGATGAGATGTTCCCAGCTGGCAGGGCTCACCAACAGCTCCCAGTCTGACAACAGGGGCAGGGGAGACCTGCCGAGCCCCAAATCTGGGCTGGGAAGGTCAGCACCACTGGGCTGCGTAAATCTCTGCTGTTAGTTGCCATCTGCACCTCTAGAAGTTATTTGGAGGGGCAAGGTGATGCAAAACTTGCTCTTTCCCTATTTTCCCACCATCCAAGCAATGAAATACCCCAACATCATAAAGCTTCTCAAACACTCATTCATACTCTGAAAACTTTTCTGACTGAACCTTAGCAAAGGTGGAAATAATGTGAAAGAGGCAGAGCTGGGCAAAACGGGGCCTTGTAGAGTTTGCTGTGAGTTCTGCAAGGAGGGGAAACCAAATCTGCTCAGTATGACCCAACCATCTCTCATCCCCATCTCCATAACAAGGAGGCTGGAGCCAGGAGGGAACCCACACCAGTGGTGACATGGACAGCAGAGCCCAGGGAAGATCTGGTATCAATTTCAGGACTTTTAATTAATCGGTTGTTAATTTAATTAAGGCAGGTTTGGGCATTGGCTTCAGGATTCTTCCAGGTTCACCATCCTTTGCTCCCTCCGTGGCATGTCCTGACAGCACAGGGCCAATATCCCAGGGTAAAATAGTAATAATAATAATAATAATAATAATAATAATAATAATAATCCATCAAAGCCTATTAGTTAAATTACTCTGTGCAAACCTAATTGACCACGAGGGATCTCCTAGGCAAGGAGGCCGTAAATCGCGATTTTAACAGCGGCAAAGGGAAGGAAAGGAGGAGGAAAAAAAGGGAGAGAAGAAAGTTTGCAATGGCTGGGGATCATTTTAGGCGACTGCCTGGCTGGAGGCTGCGGAGAAAGGAGGCTGATCTGGAGCATATGGTGCAAAGAGCCAGTGCTGGGGGTGGAAGAATAAAAACCCTGAGCGGCGCAGATCCTAAGGAGCTATTTATTCCTCCCCCTGCAGATGTACATTAATGCAGGAGGAGTAGGGGGAGCAGATCTTTCGGCTGGAGAAAGAGAAACAGCGCTCCTTCCTTTTAACATGCTGTTGTCTGGCTTGATCTTGTCACTCCAAAGGGACCCATTCAGAGGTATTCATGCATCTGCCTCGGGGGGACAATGGGACCTTAGTTTATAAACTGTCTGTCCAGTTGCCTGCGGCCTTTAGTCCTTTTGTTTTCGCTTCTCTTAATAAACTTTTTGGGGGAGTTCATCAATACGCTTGAATAGCTGATGTTCTCATTCTCAGAGAAGGGAATAACAGAAGGTCTCGAAGGTTTTTTTGTTGTTGTTTTTTTTTTTTTTAATAGAGGTGGGGGTGGGTTTTTTTTTTACCCCTTAAAGGAGAACCGAGGCTTGAAAAGCATCAGAATAAACCCTTTAAAAAAAAAAAAAAATCTGAATCAACCCCAAACAAAACCTTCATTCAAGAGACGGAGAAATGCGCAACGTTTAATTGCACGCACACACACACACACACCCGAAAGCAATTCTCGTCCTGCCGACAGAATTAAGACGATCTCCGCCTCATTTTACAGCTCTCCAAATATTTTGGGTAGGGGGATTGGGGAGGAATTTCGGAGCCCAGGCTCATTTCCAGAGGATTTAAGGCTGAATGCTGGCTCGAACCTTTCCCCCGAGTTCCCCCGAGTTCCACCTTCCCCCGGCAACTGCAGAAATCACAGCCGAGCAGATACGACCCCCCTCCCCAACCCCCCCAAAGTAAAGCTCAAATCGCGGAGAACGATGATTTCTACGGGGAATACCGAACCGCCCGCCCCGTCTTTCGTAGGCGAGCCCATAGCTGGGGGGGTGAAAACACGGAGATTTCCCCTATTTCCAAGCTCCAACGCAAAGTCCGGCCCCATCCCCGTGCCGGCTCCCTCTCTCCTCCCTTGATTTCTCTTTTAAGGCGTTTATTTTCCCTGCAGGGGGTTCTTTTCCCCTTCTCCCTCCCCGCAAATCCCCGCAAGCTCGGAGGAGCTGCTGCTTTGCCCCCTTCCCCACCTCCTATCCCAAGGCAGCCCCCCACCAACCGCTCTCCCCAGTGACTCCAGTTCAGCGTTTTAAGGCCCTAATGAGTGTTGACAAGTTTAATGAGTTTGTTTTAAAGAGGAAAAAACTGGTCAAGTCGAGATTTCCGAGTCAAATCCATTAGGAGATCCCATTCAAACCCCGCCTGACAGCTCAGCCGCTCTCACACTTCACCAGCCGGCCCAGGACCTGCAGAAACCCCAAATCCCTGCCCCAAAAGCTGAACCCCTTCCTCAACCCCATAGCGCAGCACAGAGCTATGGGTACCCGGGGCGGATAGAGACCCGCACCCACCCCTCCCTAGCAAAAGGAAAGAGGTAATTCACCTTTTGAGGGGCAAGGAGAGGGTCTCCCCTAAACCCATCCCACAGGGCAAGGGGTTGCAGCGCGCAGAGAGACCAAACGGAGCCATAATAACCTCTCATTTCTATTGGAAATTGCATTAAACGCCCGGCTATTTTCCTTTCCCCCCCCACCCTCCCCTTTCCCTTTTTGTCTCTCCCCCCATCAACCTTCATATAAGTAAACAGCCCTGTGAAGCCGAGGTGGAGGTCATGTTAAGTCATGCAGTCTGACTTCATGAACTTTGAGCTGGGTGATTAGGAGGGAAAGGGAGGGGGGGGGGGGTTCTCCTTTTTCAATTTCTCCACTTCCTAGGTCTCTCCATTGTTCCAATTCCAAACAGCTGCTGGTGCTAATCTTTCGGTTATTTGCAATCAGGAGGAAGAAATACTCACACCCTAGAGTGCTCCGATATTAGCCCTGCCAGCCGAGCAAAGAGACCACTGGAAGCTGAGGAGATGGAGGAAAACAAAACGGAGCAAAGTTATTGAACTCAGTTTGACTCTGAGCCTTTCAGGTACCTCTCTCAAACCTAAATCCGCACCGGCAAGAAAGCCATAGAAATGAGGCTTACAGGTACCGCATCACTTAAGGCCAGACCTGATTTTCCAAAGGTTAAACTCCTCCATCTACTCAAAGTCTGGCCAGGGCGAGAGGGGAGGGGGAAAATACCAACCGAAGGGAAAAGAAACCACCACAAAAGCCCGGTTGGAGACCAACCTGGCGAGCTACGCCCAGGAGTGTTTCGTTCGAGCTGGCTTTGAAGGATTTCTATTTAATTATTACCAAGGAGGGCTAGAGAGACTAAAAGGGTTCAAGGAAGCTGCAGTGCAAAAGGGACCGTCCTATTTACGTGTGGGTGCACGGAAGGGGTTCAGCCCCATGCGTGGGCACTCCCTTCCCGTTCATTTATTCACCTGATTAATTAGAGCGATGGGTGCCGGTAACGAGAAGCTCCTCACCTTGAAGCATCCCGAGGGGGGTTGCTTTCCAAGTTGCACAGACAGCAAAAAATAACTCAAGCCTTGGCTAATAGACTTAAAACCGGGTTCCTAAAGTGGCCGGCAGGGCGGAGAGGGCCGTTTTGGGGTGGGTCGTGCCGGGGGGATCCCATGAGTGTGCCGGGCTTGCCTGGCCCGCAGCCCTCTCCCCAGCCCCGCAGAGCCTTTATTGGTTTACTTAGGTGTTAATCCCTTAACAATCAAGTTGTCTGACCACGGAGCCCCGTCCCTATTCTTGTTTACATCTAATTAAGGGGCCGAAATGCCACTTCCCTTCCGCAGCCCCCCTGCCTTCAACCAACTTCCATCTCACTCCCGGTTGGTTTTTTGGGTTTTTTTTCCTTTCTTTCATTTAAAGCAGGTCAATCTCCCTTCGATCGAACGGCGAAATCCCGTTCCCAAACTCCACGTCCCCCGATCCAGCCACATTCCCTTCCAGCAGATGAAAGGCAGAGCTCTCCCGTCCCGGTGTCACCAGCATCTCCGAGCTTGCCTTAATTCAATTAAACCTCGGAACGCCAGGAAACCAGCGGAGATCCACCCGAGCAAACCAGTAGCCGGGGCTAACAAAGGACCTTTCTTTGCAGAGGGTGCAAGGAGAGCCAGGCCAGCCCATGTGTCATCCAGCCCCGGAGACTCCCGGCTCTGCGGGGTTAACGATTCAGACACCACTGCGAGCTCTGGGACTGCAACTTGGCTTAGATAGCGTCTCAGCCCTGGGGCAATTCCTCTAAATCAATTTTCAAAACAATCAGTTTAGGGGCTTTTAATTAAGCTTTAAACCAGTGGTTAAAAATAGCAGTTTACTTCTTTGGGATGCAAACTAGGCTAGCATAAAAATAAATCAGAGAGACGGGCCCGCTGCCTTTTGGGATTCAGGGCGACGTAGATTATATACGTCCCAAGATTACGAGGATTTCTCTTTCTTCTAAGACTTATTCTCTCTCCGAGCAGCTGCTCTTTCCATGCCAGACACCGAAGTGTCCGCAGGACCGCAAGGAGAGGGGATCCCGTGCAGCTTTCCCCAAACCCAAGCTAAAGGGGAAAAGAATCAGGGAGGAAAGCTGGGAGCCCAGCTCAGCCCATCCCCCGGGTTTTTCTATATAAGGGGAAAGCAAAAATAAAAAAGGGGGGAAAAAAGCACTACGGACGAGAAAAAAAACAAAACCAAACAAAACCCAGATGGGTGTTTCTGCAAAGAAGAAACCCCAAAAAGCCAGGCTGGATTTGAAGCTGAGCTGCTCAGCTCGGAGATGGGACCCTGCGAACATCCTTTCTCCTTCACCCGCGGTGATAAATTCGCCTAAAAGGTGAATTTAAGCTCCCTGGGCGCTTTTGTAGTTTAAATGGGAGCCTCCAGGTTACCCCCACCGCCCTCTCCCTTTGTTTAATTCTTCTGTGGCTGCAGCTAAAGGGACTCTCATAGGACCCAGCTCGATACGCACAGCTCACACCTTTAAATCCCTTAAGCTCGCACAGGTTTTTGGCTCCCCAAACCCGGCCAGAAAGCAGATGTTTAAACGCAGCCTTTGCACCAAAGGCAGCTCTTAAAAAGGACCACAGCGTTTGGTTGATTAAAGAGTAATTAAGGGCTGTGGGACTCCTTTGGTGCTGCTCCTAGGACTCTCCTCGCCCGGAGGATTTCTCCCTAGGTGACCCAGATAAATTACAGATAGGGTTGAAATAACTTTTGTCCACGACGGACCGGGATGAGCCCGGTCCGCAAATCCCCGCACAGCGGTGGTTAATGAGGCAGTCATGCAAAACGCAGCGACTTAAACCTAAAAAGAGTCGGCTCGGAGTGACTTCTCCTTCCAGGGCTCCGCGGGTGGGTTTCGAGCCGTTCCCACTTCCATTCCCAACCCTCGGAGCTCGACCTTGACCCGGTTTGTCCCCGGTTTAATGGGGAAAAGAGGAGTCCGGCCGCTTCGGCATCCTCGAAGTTGGGTTTCTCTCCCCTTCTTTTCGGTGGGGAAAAGATCCAAACTCCCCGCGTGGAAGAGGGGGGAAAAAAAAAGCAAGAAATGAGTGAGGCTGAAAAATCAACCTCCCCGAGTGGAAACGAGGGGTTGGGCAAAGGGAGAAAAAAATCATCGGGAATCGGAGAGATTTCCTAAGCTAACCTGCTCGGGGACGGGGAGAAAAAAACTTCCCCTAAAGGGCTGCTATCCCCCAAAAGAGCTGCTACCCCCCAAAAGGCTGCTACCCCCAAAGGGCTGATTTCCCCCATAGGGCTGCTATCCCCTAAAGAGCTGATTTCCCCCAAAGGGCTGATTTCCCCGCTACTTCCAAGGACTTTCTGCTGCTCCTTTTCCTCCGTTCCTTCTCCCCCCGCCCCCTGCCTTCCCCCCTTTAGATCTCAGCGTGTTTGCTCTTGACTTCATCCACTAAGTCAATAGTTTGGAGATGCCCTCATCCTCAGAGGCCCGAGCCCCCGTGTCCCCTCCCTGTTTTCTCCTGCGGATAATGGCAGCCTTTTGTCGTGTAATCAAGCTCCCGAGGGGTTGGGAGACAGATATAGATTCTTGGCATTTGTCGGTGAAAATGAAAGCTGGATTAGGCAGAGGCGGCTGCACACTCCATGGTAAAGGACAACAACTATTCCCCCATTGAAAGTCCCATTCTGGTTTGGTTATTTTATCTTTAAAAGTTGTTTGTATTTCTAAAGTGGCTATTGATGCACTTAGAAAGTGTAGCAAGCTGTAAAGCCTCGCTTCAAATGAAAGGCGGACAGAGAGAGAGAGAGAGAAAAAAAAAGAGGAGGTTAAGGGGAGAAAACAGAGTGAGAAAAAATACCGTCATAAAAGGATGGAGAGGAGGGGGGAGAGGGGGTAAAAGAGTTAAAAAGATCCAATTCTGCCTAAAATCGGAGAGAAAAGTCACGAAGTCACAGCAGCCGGGGTTCGGCTCTGCTTTTTTCCCTTCCCGACGGAGAACATCACGGGGGGGGGTGGAAAATCGGGTGGGAACCCCTTGGGAACCCAATTGGGATTTTTTTTTTCCTTCGTTTGGGAGCTTTGATTCTTTGCAAGCGAACTGGAAAGCCAAAGCAGATCCTTGCTTAGCGCTGAAGCGATGTTATTAGCAGCAACAAGCGCTCTGTTTTCTCCTTCACAGAGTTTTGCTGCCGAGCACTAATGGGGGAAGATTGTCCACCTCTGCACTATTCACCTCTGCCCATTTTCTCTTGAGGAGCTTCGCCAGTATAAATATATAATTCCACCCCCCCCCCCCGAATGTCGCTTAACTCCATCTCCTCGTCTTTTAGACGTGTCTTAATCTGGGGTTGCGCCGTCCTTCCCTCCGCTGAACAGGAGGCAGAGAGGAGTGGGATATTTTGCTTTTAAAGGAAAGCATTTGTCAAACGCCCAAACTTTTCTCCTCCTTTTCAATTCCAGGAGTGGAAATCGCAGTTTACCCGCTGCGAGCCGCACACACAAGGGTTGGATTGTGGCTGGATGGAGATTAAGGGGAAAACTCCAGGAAAAAAAGCAGCGAGGTATAAACCAAATATTCACATTCTCCATCTATATATATATATATAAACGAGGCTTCAAATAGCTCAATTTGCTGCTATTTAGCATCAAACGCTCCTCGAGAAATGGGGGGTAAGGGGGGGAGGAATTGAAAAGAATTAAGTTCCTAAATAAGGAATCCCTATTAAAAATAAGACCGGCTTTCCCTAACTACGTGGCCGTCTATATGGAGCCTTACAATCACCAGCAGCTCCGGCTATCTGCCCTCTCTCGGATAATTTACACCATACAAAGGTTGGGGGCTATTAATCCCGTCCCCCCCCTCCCACCCACCCCCCCTCTCCACCCTCCATTCCTATTCATGTCAATGTTTCTTTCTCTTTCCGAGCAATCAAATGTGCTGGAAACAATTGTAGGGAATTTAAACATGACTGTTCCCTGAATATCCCTCGACATCGAAGTGTCCTTTGTACGTTCAACCTCTCCTTTTAGAGACGCTTCTATACTTCGAAATGCAAAATAAAGCAACCGTGGGCTGTATTAAAGAGCCGGCCTGGGTCTGATGGGACCCAAACCCCATAATTCGAAATGAGTTTTATGGGATTTAAGGTTACTTCTGCTAACTTCAGGCGAGGCGAAAAATAACCCCAGCGCCTGAAGTTGCTCGAAAAGCTCTTTTCGTCCAGCGTCAACTTTCCTCTCTCCTTTAATTCCCAATAAATATGCAAATCGATTCGTCCCCATAATGGGAACGGGGAAAATAAATAAATGACAGAATTGCGGTCGCTTCGGACTTTTGCCTGCATTCGAGGTTTGGGTGAGAATGGAAACGGCAGCGGTTTGGGGTAGGTCCCCATATCCTTCCCTTCTCCATTCCCTCGAAAAAAAGGAAAATTACATTTTTCAGACTCCCCCCAACTCAATAAAAGCGGGACAGCATCGCTGCCTAAACTCCCTGTCCAAGTCCCTGTAGCGATACAGCGGGGGGGTGGCAGCCCCCAAGGAGGCTGTAGGGGCTGTCCGATGGGATGTCACCCCATCATACACACACACACACTTTGGGGACAGCCGCCTCTCCGCGGGGACGCAGCATCGCAGCTCCCCCTCCTCTCTCCCCCGTTTAAAGGGTCACTTTGATCCTCGATCTTTAGGGGCTCGGGACAAAGAAGCCACTGAAGGCTGCCGGGTGTGTTTGTGTGTCGTCGTGTCCCCCGTCCCCCCCCCCCTTCCTTCCCTCCCCACCTACCCCGAGAGAGAGAGCCTTGCAAACAGCCGTGCCCCCAACCCCACTCTTTTAGGGTCAGGCAAAGTGCTTCCTTCCAATTTTAGCAACAGCAACAACAAGCAAAAGAAAAAAAAAAAAGCCCAGAAAAGAGTGAAAACCAAGAAGGGCTTCCTCTGCCTTCCAGAAAGCCTCGGGGGCGGGGGGCAAAGGGATCGGATCTCCCCCCTCGCACCTCTGAGCATCTCTTCGTGCCTTCCGTGTCACCCTCACGCCGCGACCCCAAAGCCGCCCTGAGGGTTTTCCATTCCTCCCTCTCTAGGAAACGCGACCCTTTCTTTGAATGCCAATTATTTCCCTCCCTCCTCCTCAAAAGAATATATATATATATTCTTATATATATATAAGCCTTTTTATTTTTAATTAGTTTTTTTTTAAAGCGTTTCTCGGGCAGGTGGAGGTGAGCCAGGAGCATCCCTTGAGTCCTGCTGTTGCATGAAGGTAAACTCCCTATTTCTATTTCCAGGAAGACTCGACAGGTGAAAATTAGTTCTTATCAGCATTAATAAATATTTATTAAAAAAAAAAAAAAAAAAAAACTCTTTGCTCCTCTTCCTCACCCCAAACCCCGGGCACAGCCGCACAGAAGGGATGAGCTCAGCTGTCCTGCAGCACAGAGCTGGGGGACCCTTCCCCTATAGCACTGCCATACAGCTCAGGAACGAGCTCAGGGTCCCCCCCCCTTCCCCCGCAGACCCTACAGAGCCTTTGCGACAATTCATCACAGGACCCAAAGCCATCCAAGCAAGTAATGTGCAGCCTCAGATCTCCTATGTCCCACAAGACAGAGCGCCTGCTAATTAATAGACAGTGATTCCTGCGAGCAGCCCGAACAGTCTGTAATATGATGAACTTCCTTTGTACCGGTGTCACCACAAATGTTTCTGATAAGGAAAAGCATCCAAGGATCAAAGACTATAAGCTTCTCAATTTCCTCAAGCTGCCTCTACTTTTCCTCACCTACTTTTTCTCTTCTCCCCTCCCTCTGCGCAGCCCCGACCCTTTTCCGTGAGCCCCGTTCTGCCTGAAAAAGCCCCAAATCCAACCCCGTCCCTTCCCCGTTTTTCCCCAACTCCCGGTGACAAATGTCTTTATAACCAGGCATTAGCTGACATCTCGTTTCTTTTGTGGCCAGCTCAACGCCAGCCCCGGGGCGGGATGAGCCGAGGATGAGGATGGGGATGAAGATGAAGATGGTTTTTTGGGGGGGAACTCAGCAGATCTCCCTCCTGGTTCCACCGCATCCCCATCCCGAGCTGCTCAACCGCACCTGCGCTTCGGTGGTGCTTTAATTCTTATTCTGAACCGGTTTGGGATGGATGGGATGAGAGGGAACCCCCTTTTCCCTTAAAGGACCCCCCCCTCTGAGCACACATTGGAAGGGGATCGGTGCCACCAAGGCCCGGCCGGCAGCTCGGAGCCGCGTCCCCATCGCTGTCCCCATTCCCTGCAGCTCCCAGCATCTTCTCGCCCACATTCCTCCGAAACAAAACAAAAGGAAAAAGAAAAAATAAGAATAATAAAAAGAACGAAAAATGAAAAAGCCCAAACAGGGCTGAAGTTCAGCTTAAATAAAAGAAGAAGGGAGAAAAAAAAGGGAAAAAAAAAAAAAATAAGGCCATTGGTGGAGAGAAGAGTTGTGTGGCAGCTGATAGAAATGGTCTGCTTTTTTTTTTTTTTTTTTTTTTTAAGAATAGTCTCTATAAATATATAATATCTCCAAAGCCCAGGTCTTAAGAGGGTCCCTTATTTGCTTCTTTCTTTTGTAGGAAACGTAATTTTCAGAAAGATGCTTCCCCCCCGCCTTACCCTAATGCTCGAGTAAGTACCTTACAGCTTTAAGGCTAGTGTTATATGTGCTTTAAAATCCTGCCATGTAAATTCCCCTGAAAAATTTGGAAAGCTTCTCGGGGGGGTACGAGTGGGGGTGTTGGGGAGGGGGGCTGGAATGGAGGAGGGGGAGAAAGGGGAGGTTAATCCGGGTTTAATGCTATGATGCAGTCACAGGACCAGGGCTAGGCTGATTGTGTTATCTCTTCCCAACATTTGGGTCTCCCATATTTCACCCAGCCAAATAGCTGCGAGAAAAAAGTGCGTATGGAGGCACTCCTGACGCCTCAGGAAAATATGTTATTAATATCTAAATAACTTCCCAATACTGTCTCTAAATCTCCCCTTCACCACTCCAGATGATGAATTCGTTTGAAGTGTTCTCCCGTCTCATCTTTTCAGTGTCTCTCTCTCTCCCTTTTTTTTTTTTTTTCTTCTTTTTTTTTTTTTATAACCAGGCTTATTTCAAACTGGTAAATATCTAATTCCTTTAACCACACTGCAGACACGTCTCTCCCCTCTTACATACAATTCTCATTTGCCGAGATCCAGATAGAAAACAGAGAATAAACCCCAACACCGCCTTCAACTCCTTCTGAAAATTATTCGGGCTTCGGGAACGGTTTCTTTATTTTGGGGGGGGAGAAGCACACCTGGATGGCACATCTGCCCGGCAGCCTCCCCGCTCCATCCCTCCTACCCCAATTAACCACCAAAAGCCCGGGATTAGAAATATATACCTTCCAGCTTCCTTCCTGCCCTCCTCTATCACGGCATCCATCTCCCCCCGTAGCCGCTTCCTATCCCTCCCAGCCTATCACGTAATCTACCATTCACCTTCAAATTAGAGATTATTATGGCTGCCTTGTATTTCCTTCCCCTTCCTGCTGAGCCGAACCCCCCCCTCTCTTCCCCGTACCCGCATTCCCCTTTTTCTTTGCCCTTTTTCTACAATTCAACCCATTCTTCTCCCCACCCACCGCCAAAAAGAAGGGGAGGGGACGCACAAAACCCAAACAACCCCTGGATCACAAACATCTCCCTTATATTATTTCACTTCCCACTGTATAATTGAACCTCTCTCCCCGCATCCTTGTCTTAAGTTTGTTTTTTAAGACGCCTTCTATTAGATTATACTCGTTCATTCCCCCCTCCAACCTTATCTCTACTCCTCTCTTCTCTCCTTCCCGTCACACTCGATTTAGGAAGGAGTTTATCTTGCAAACATTTGCCTACTTTGTTTATGTAGACCAGGTTCTGCAGCTACTTGTTCCCAAAAGCCACTGTTTGCCTTTGTAATTGTTATCTGTGTTTATTGTTGTACCTCATTTGTCTCAGCTTTTTTTGTGACATGTAAGCTCCGTGTGTGCTCACATCCAACCCCCCCTCCCTTCTCCCTCTCCCTGTATTTTTTTTTTCCCTTTTCCCTCCCCTCTCTCCTCTCTCTCTCCCTGAAATATGCACAGAATAACTGAGCCTAAAGCCAATGAATTGCTTGACACTACCCTATCTCTTTCCTGCCCCCCATTATTAGAGCTGATCCCACTCGCAACACTCACAAATCCCGCCTGGTCTCTGTTTGATTAGATTGCCAACCTTTCGTAATCCCTTGATTTGATGAAGTGTCTGTTCCCCCCCATTTCCCCCCTAAACATACATTGACAGAGAAAGCTCTTGTTGGTTTTACAACGATGCAGATTGTTTGCTGATAAATGGACCCGAACCCCCCCCAGGCTCTTAGGGACAAAGCCACTTCCCAGGTGTGGCAGCGAGGGGTTGATCCCCCCCCCCTTATTTTTCCTATATCCACTCCCCCGAATTTAATTAAATTTGGCAGGACCCGAACAGCCTCCTTCCCCCCCCGCAAGAAAAAGAAAAAAAACCCTAAACTCTACACCAGGGACCGCTATCACATTAAATCATTACCACCTCGGGGGAGGGATAGGGGATGGTCACACCTGTTCACGCTTCCAAAACCCCAATACAATTAAATGCTGCGCTGTATCCATCTCTTCCAACCGGGTTTCCCATCCCAACCCCGCGTATTATTTCCATGGGGGGGGGGGGGGAAGGGGGGGGGTGAGAAACACAGCGGTGCAGCCATTGGTGCCCCGTGTGCCATAAAGAGGAGCACGGAAATAAAGGAACGGGAAAGGGGGGGGCAATGGGGAGGGTTTGGGATGCGAAACAGTAACGAGTCGTAAATAAATAATAAAAACCGAGAAAAAAAAGATTGAAATCATAAAAACACGCCGCGGTAAGAGATTAAAAATAATAATTAAAAGAAACAAACAAAAAGAAATGAATAAAGTGATAAATAATGCGTAATAACGCAAAGCCACCTGTCCAGCTCCGCCGCTCTGATCCCAAACCCTGCGGCCATCCCCGCTCTGTTTCCCCACAGCAGCCCCGAATGGGACAACCGTGGCCATAGGGTGACATGCGGGGGGGGGGGGGGTCATTCCTTTGCTGAAACTCATCCCCCTCCTCCCATGCCTTCCCCATCACCCGCCGCCCCACATCTGCTTGTAATTAATACGAAGCCTCGCCCAAAGTGTGGGCACCATCCTCAGCACCCCGTTAAATGTGGGAGGTGGGGCGGTTCGTTTCCCCCCATTCACCCCCATGCGATTCCATACAGCATCTCCGGGTGCGGGGTGAACCAAAGCAGCGCATCACCCACGCGTGACCCTCCCTAATAAACCCCAAACACTCACAGTAAATAATAACAACAACAACAACAACAAAAATAATAATAACTCGCTCTTAACAAGGATATAAAAAAAAAATAAAAATAAATAAATAAAAAATAAAGTGAAGCCTCATGAATATATGCCCAGGGCTAGCTGGAGTGAGCCGTTTAAAGATGAAAGTGCAAAGAAATAAAGGCTCAATTTAATCTGCCTTAAAACCCTTCAACTTAACGTTTGTGCTGGGAACTCAGAGAGTGAGTACTGATTGGGGATAAATACATTTCTTAGCATGCCTTGGAGCTATTACACCCTTCTCCAACACAGCTCCCTATTCAACAGCCACAGTTTTCATTACCAGCTCTAATAAGTCTTAACATTATTAAATGCCAAGCAGACGATAGAAAGAAACAGGCGCAGGGTGGAAGCTTTCTTTAACACTTAAAAAGAGAGAGCATTTAGGGCTGTCTTCCTCCGGCTCCCCGCGAGGAGAACCCGCAAATGGAGCAAAAGCGTTTGGCAGGAGGAAAAAGGCCAAAACAAAGTTTCCACCTCTCCTTTTTCTCCCTCCCCCCGTCCGCAATCATCATGAAAATGCCTTTAAAAAAAAAAAAAAGGGGGGGGGGGGGGGGGGGGATAAATAGGAAAAAATAAAGCGAGGGGTACAAACACCCAACGCAGAGCTGGGAATGAATGCCAAGAGTGCGTTTATATATATATATAAATAAACATATGTATATATACATATAAATTTAATATCAAACTTCGCAGGGTCAATGGGAATTGATCTCTAAGGGGTATCGTTATTCCCGGCTCTAAAAAGGAATAGCAAAACACCGCCTCGGAACGCTTTACAAACTGACCGCTCATTAATTATCTTAATTGGGGCTGTTAGAAACTTTTCTCAATATTGATGGCTGTTGTTATTATTGGTGGTGGTTTTTTAATTGCTCTGACAGCCCCGCACCCGGCTTCACCGCTGCCCGCTATTTCGGCAGCTCCGCGAAACTAAAGCTTTTTGAGGAGGTTTTTTCCCCCGAATCCACGCAGGGGAAGGAGAAAATAAAACGAACGGGAGCCCAGCAGCCCATCAGTAATGATTTATCTCCGGGAATGGGCGCTCCGCAATGGGCAAAAGGGAATCAGCCCAAATTAGCGCTCGATTCAAAGAGGGTTCCGCAAAGAACTCGCTGTTCGTTTTGATTTTTTTTTTTTCTTTTTTGAGAGAGAAAACAAACTAAAGAAAATAACTAAAAAGAAACGATCTCGAGGTGTAAAAATCATTACTTTTTCCAGCGATGCGACCCGGAGAAAAACCATCTCTCCGAAATGAAACCCAACGCATCGCGCGGTGACGCGGGGGCAGTTTTTCCCCCTGCACACAATGGGCTCCGATTTGCAAATGAGCATCGCCTATTTCCAAATCACAAGCAACATTTTGCAACGTCCAACGGCTCGCCTTTTTTCCAACAGACGGTCCTATAATATTACAAAACTATCTAACAGCAGGGAGTTTTGAATAATTTATCTCCCTTTCTTCCCTTCCTTGGCCCTTTGTCCGAACTTTTTCTCCTCCTTGCAGAATTTTGAATGAGAATAGAGAAGCCCTCCCTCCCCCATCCCTTTACTCCATTTTTAAGGCAGCCTAGGGTTTTTCCCCTTCTTTTTTTTCCCCTTTCTTCCCCCCCCCCCCCCTCCTTCGCCCCCCCTCCAACCCCCCTTTTTCTTTTTTTTCCTTCCACTGTTTGCTTTTGTGGCCGGGAATCTTTTGCTTATAAAGCTTCAATAGACTCGAAGGTCTTTGTAAGTGAAGTTCATCTTCAAGGTTGGAAAAAAAAAGAGAGAGAGAGAGAGAGAGAGAGAGATCGGATCCTTAAAGAACCCCCTTTTGTGCACCTTCATTTAAACGTTTGATGGTGACACGGAGAAGCTTTTCTCTGCCCCAAATTCCCCGCACTTCAATATTCCCCCGCATTGTCCCGAATTGGGGAAAACTTTGCAGCCCTAGTGGGAAACTTTGCAATGGATCTCTTTGCTTCCCACACCGGGATTTGGAAGCTCCGTTGCCGGTATGGCAAACCGGCCCCCAAGCCGTGCAAGCCGGCTTCACCATCGCCATTTTGCCATCAATTCCGGGGGAAAAATAAACAGCAAAACCTTCACTCTTAAGGCTTTTCTACGGGACTTCGTAATTCCCGCTTTCCTCCCCCAAAAAGCGCTGAGCTCTTGGACACGACGAAATCATTCCGTGCCTAAAGCAATACCTCCTTCCCGTCCCTCAAACTTCCCCTTGGTTTCACACACCCTCATTGCCAAACTTCGATTATTTTCGCTAAAAAGACCGTTTTCCTTTCTATTTTTTTTTTCTTTTTTGAAGGCTGAAGAATCATCTCCCCCATCCAGCTTGCCAAAATGACATTTCCAAAGCACCACGAGCTTGAAAAACTTGCATCCCCCTCCTCCCTCCCCCCAAATGAGAGACAAGTGCGATGTCACCGGGTCCCCCCTCACCAAGCTGCCCTCAAGCTTTCCACCAGCAGCCCCAGCTTTATTATCCCTATTTATTATTTGCCTATTTATTATTTCCCCCCGAGCCCGGTGCTGGTGGCTCTCACTGCAGCCCCACAGCAGCGCGCATCCCGTGCTCTCTAATTGATATTGATTGGCCAAATCGGTCAACTGTCAGCCAGAGTTTCAGGGGACCACTTAGAGAGCAGGAGAGAAATCTGTTTAACAAATTCATTTAGGAATCAGAGATGCCTCCCCTCAGTCATCTCCCTTTATAAATAATTGATCTGGAGCGGCCGCGAGCGAAACACCGACAACTCTTCCATGTGGGGATGAGAAAACATCACAACCCCAAAGGCTGGGTACCAGCAGCTCCCAGCAGCATCACACCTTGGCTCTGCCATCAGTCCTATTTGGAAAGGACAACTGTAAGGCTCTGCAGCCAATCCCTTTCTTATTCTCCATCTAAAAGTGGTGGGCTGTGTTCCCCAAAGTTCCCCCTATCCTAAAGGTTCCCCCAGTCCAACCTGGGGCACGCGTGGCCGCCTCTACCTTTGTCGCCCAGGATGCCATCTATGCTGTGCTTGGCCTTCTTCTCCCCGTCTTCCTCCTTCTTGTCGCAGTCCTCCTCTTCCTCTTTCTTCCCGAATTTGATGCGTAGCACACGGCTAATCGAACTCACTAAACCTCAGACAGTCAAAGACAAGAAGGCAAGTATAAGCTGCCTGGGAAAACGCATGGGGGAAACCCAAGCTGGAGATTCATACACATCAAGGGCACCTGCACTTCTTTTCTCAGTTTTATACACCCATTCCTTCTGCCAGCTGCACCCAAGCACCTCTCAGTTCACCCAAGTGATGCTAACTTGGATGCCTGAAGATGGATGCATTCATCAGCCCCCCAAAACACCTGGCCCCGCTCACGTCCCAGGGTTCCCACCTGCTTTGTAGCAGGGAAAACGTCCCCAGCTCTTGGCTTTCACCCTCAGAGGGACCAGGAAAGGTCCAAAAGTTTGGATTCAGACTCCCCAGGAGCCCATTTTTGGGGATCTGAGCAGGCTCGGCTCCTCTGGAGCAGAGAGGAACTCTGAGCCAAAGGAACCAGGACCTAAAAAACACCCAGACCCTCAGCACTGCTCAACACTGAGGTACAGCATCATTTTCAGTGAGCGATGGCATTCCTGGATGAATGAATCACTGCTGTGTATCCCCAATGAGCAATACATGGGCTGAAGTCCCCCCCAGTTCTGCTTTGAGATCTACCCCATGCAAGCTGTCCTCAGGTTGGAGACCCCCAGTTGTCTCCAGGGAGCTGGAATAAGTTGGAAAAACTGCTTTGTTTTGCATCCCTCTCCATGCGGAGCAAGGAGCAAGAGGATGCTGGAGACAACTCCAAAATGCCTTTTTGGGATCACAGGTGGCCTTGCGGCCAAGCTGCCTTCTCACCTGAGGGCACAGTGCTGCGGTCGCAGTGTCCATCCTTCAGCAGCCTGTCCCTGATCTCCCAGCTGAACATCCCAGGGTTTTCCCTCTTGTATTCCTCGATTTTCTTCTCCACGTCGGGAGTCGCAACCTGCTTTTGTGGTCAATGGTGCGTGCGTGAGCAGAGAGAGGGAAGGGGAGAGAGAAAAAGCCCTTTTAATTGAAAAATTAAAACGGGCTGCTAGTTTTGGGGGGCAAAAAAAGTTGAATTTGAGGGATGGGAAGGAGGACAATAAAGCTGGGAAGAAGAGGTATGGTGTTGTCCCCCAGGTGTGTCCCCCCCATTTGTCTTCCTTAAAATTAAAGCGCACGGAGGACAAGGAGATGGCAAAGATGGGTTTAACCTGAGATGGACAGAAGGAGGGGGTGCGAGGGATGCTTTTTTGGGGGGCTGTGTAAACCTTAAAGCAAACAGGGGCCGAAGGAAACGCTCGAATGCTTGCCACTTGTTGCACGCTGAAAACCCCGTTAATTTATTCCCATCCTGCTGCCCGGCGCTGTTTTCTCCCCATCTTCGCTTAAAACCCGTTCGTTTCGTTCATCCCTAAATTCACCCCCTCTCGTCCCAAAATAAGACCCCCCCCCCGGCTGTTTCCTAACACCGCGTATCGGGCCCATAGCGTGGCCCCACATTGCACTCACCCTGGGCTTGCTGCCCCCGATGGCCCCGGGTCGGATGGAGCCCGTCTCTTGGTACCTGCAGAGGATTTTGGAAACGCAGCCGTGGGAGACCCTGAGCTGCCTGGAAATCACGCAGGGCCGGATGCCGTGGTGAGCCATCTCTACGATCTTGTGGCGGATGTGGTTGGGCAATGGGCGCCCGTTGATGAAAACCCCTCCGAGTTGATTCACCCGACCCTGGCCCAGCGGGGTGGACACTGGGAATGGGGGGAAAAAATAGTGAAAAAGGGCAAAAAATTCCGTCAAAATTCCACGCATCCCTCCCCACTTTGCGTCCCAGAGATTTGCACCTCTCCAGCGTGTTCCTAAAATCGGGGCAAAACCTCTCCCATCCCATGGAATTGGTTTTTATCCCGTATCCCCGCGGTGCCCTTCGCTGTAAGGGAAAGTTTTCCCGTTGAAAATAGAAGGAGCCGCGCATCGCATCTCCCCTCTCTCCCCTCGGGGTTACAGATCTTTGGGCATTTCACACCTACACTTTGAACCAGAGCCGAAAGAGGAAAAGATTTAAAACCTCATCGCAAGGCCAAATAGGATAAAAAAGAAAAAAAAAAGTTCGCACTTTCCCCCAAAAGCGCGCAGCGCTCCTCGCTCCGAATGAGGAGCTCCGCGTCCCCAGTGAGGGGCTCCGCGCTCCGAATTAATGAGGGGCTCTCTGTTCGCGACCAAACTTTTTGGAAATAGGCTCTCGAAATCCCCTCGAGGGTTTCTTTCTATGGGTTCGGAGGAGCCGCGATGCGCGGCACCTGCGGGGTCGGTATTTCGCGCTGTAGATTTCGGAGATTAATACGATTTCACAGGCTTCGAAATCAGGGAGGGGGGAAAAAAATTAAAAGCAAAAAAAAAAAACCGAAGGGAAGAACTCAGCTGCGCAATTTGCAGCGAGGCTGGAGGGGGCGAGGGGGTGATTTTCTCTTTACAAAGAAAAGTCGATTCCAGAAATTGCCTCGCGATTTAACAAGAATCATGCACCACTAATTCAAAGTCACTTGGCCAGCACTCCCTGGATATATCATTATCGACAGATAACACTCGAGTGGCCAATTTTACATTCAAGAGGTACTAAAACCGCCGCCCGCTCTCTCTTTTCATTATTCCCAGTCATGTTGTGCAAATATTGTTGTAATCCTTTGATCCTTTCCCTTGCCGTCTGTTTTACTTCATTTGCTACAGAAAAGCACTTCAGCAAATCCCCCCAGCTTGTATGTTTTGCAGTCTGCGTGGCTTTCCTCAGCTTTGAGTTTCGCCACTTGATCACGGTCTGTATGAAATTCTCCTCTTTAATAAATGCGGGGAAAGGGCTCCTACTTTAATTCTGATTTTTTTTTTTAAATTAATTATTTATTTATTTATTATTTATTATTATTCCCTCGCACAGCTTTGAGCAGAAATCATAAGCCGGGCGGTCGCACAAAGGGAAAGAAAAACGACGGGGGAAGTTGGTTGCTCCGCAGTGGAGATGTCATCCCCATGGATGACACTTCTCGAGGTGACAGCTCCCATTTCCCCCCCTTTTTCTCGGCCGAAGCACCGCATCTGTTCCCAGCCCCAAAGCTCCGGCTTTGGCTTTTATTTTCCTGGGGAGAAGTTGGAAACAATCGGTTTTTCTCGCTTTTTTTTTTTTCCTCCTCCTTTCTTCCTTTCCTCCTTTCTTTCTCTATAGTGCCGGGACTCTTTGAGTTTGGAAAACGATAATAGTAGTCATACTAATAAAGGGCGAGCCTAAAACCCGCTCCTAACTACTCGAAACGGGAGGAAAAATAAAGAGCAAAGCGGCACAAGCCGCTCGGGGAAAGGCACGGCGCGAGAAAACAGCTCCAACCTCCCCAAAGTTGGATGTTGCGCACAGGATCCCCCCCTTTCTTTAAGCTCCATCCTCACCCAGCTCACCTTTCCCCGGTTTCAAATCCATCCCAAATTCATCTATTTGAAGTTGTCCGCATACACATAAAGATATATATACCTACCTTCTAAAGGGAAGCCGGTGCGAGGGTAGTTTTGCCCCGGCGCCGGGCGCATCATCCGCGGTACCGTCCCAGGGAGCGCTGCCATAGCGGGGGGCGGCGGAGCGGCTCCGTACGGATCGGGGTCACCCCCGAACCCCGGGAGAGCCGAAAGATCTACGGGTTCTCTTCTCTGTGGTCCCCGTAAAGCTGAAGGCTTTCGATGGTTTTCCAGCCCCGGCGGCTGTTTAAAAATAAAAAAAAACCCAAACAAACCCAAACGAACAAGGGAGAAATCATTGCTCCGAATTTAAAAACAAAAACAAAACAAAACACATCATCAGAATAATCGTAACGAGGTGGGGGGTGAAATGATGGGGGGTGAGGGGTGAAAGGAAAGGGGGGTGAGGGAGGGGGAGAAATCACCCACCAGAAATCACTCGGAAAGTTTTCGGGCTATGTCACAACCGGCCTGAGCGGGCGCTCCGGAGGAATGTAACCCAGACTGCAGGGAGAAGCAGACACATCCAAAGTTGCCTCGGTGCTGGGTTGGGCTTAAGGATGGGGGGGCGTAGGGGGAGCTGAGTTTTCCCCCTTTAAGCTGAGTTTTTTTCCCCTTATTTTTGTTACCGCTGCTTTATTTTTTACCTCCCCCCCTCCCCCCCCGCGCACAACCCCCCCTTCCTTGCCTCTTTTTTTTTTTTTTTTTGGTGTTTCGGGGATGGGTGGGAGGAGGGTTTGGAAGTTATTAAAGAGCCCAACTTGGGGCGGTGGGGAGGATAGAAGGAGCCCCAGCGCTGTGATAGGCTCCGGCTCCTTTCTTTTATTCATGACCGGGGATGGGGGTACCGCGCCGGGGCTGAGGGACCAATAAGAGGCAGCAGCTTCCCAACACGCAGGCAAATCTACGGGCTCGGGTTATTTTGTTAGACGCTATTATTCATTACTAGGCTTGGCTTCCTTTTGATGGAAAGCTGGGGCTCTCCCCCTCCTTTTTTCCCCTCCCTCCTCCCCTCTCCACCCCCCACCCCCCTTTTTTTTTTTTAATATATCGTGGAGGAAAACTTTAGGATAAAAGATTTTGTTTCTTTTTTTTTTTTTGCTTCACAAACTTCAGCACTCATCAATCAGGCTGGAGCATCCGTGTGCATCCCAAAGGGGTCACATCTTACCCCAGGTTCCGTATATACCAAATCCCCCATAACAAGCGGCCCCCCCGAAGGATCCAGATATACCAAATGGGTTCCAAATATATCAAATCTCCCTTAGCAAACGACCCCCCCGAAGACTCTGGGGTGGGGTTTGGGGTGATGGGTTCCAAATATCCCAAATATCCCATAACAAACTGCCCCTCCCCCCCCCCCCCCCCCCCCCTCCCGAAGCTTCTGGGGTGAGTTTGGGGGTGATGAGTTCCAAATATAACAAATATCCCATAGCAAACTGCCCCCCCACCCCCACCCCCCGAAGCTTCTGGGATTGGAGGTGATGGGTTCCAAATATACCAAATCCCCCATAACAAACGACCGCCCCCGAAGCCTCTGGGATGGGGTTTGGGGTGATGGGTTCCAAATATAACAAATCCCCCATAACAAACGACACCCCCCCCCCCCCCCCAAAGCTGCTGGGGTGGGATGGCTTCCAAATATACCAAATCCCCCATAACAAACGACCCCCCCGAAGCCTCTGGGGTGGGGTTTGGGGTGATGGGTTCCAAATACACTAAATCCCCCATAGAAACCGGCACCCCCGAAGCTTCTGGGGTGGGATGGGGGGTGATGGGTTCCAAATATCCAAAATATCCCATAGCAAACTGCAACCCCCAAGCCCCCCCCAAACGCACCCGAGGCTTCTGGGGTGGGTTTGGGGGTGATGGATTTCATCCCTGCTGTTCCCAGTGTTTGAGGATGCGTCGCACCTGCCTTTCAAAGTTCCTTCCACATCACCCCCCCTTCCCCCATATAGGGACGAAATAAGACCCAAACCCCTCCACTCTGCTCTCCGTAGCTCCCGACGCATCTCCTTCATTAGCATCCTTAATGAATTGGATCATCCCTACCGGTCCCATTGGGTAGAATGGGTAGAAAACTCGGTTCTCCCCCGAACTGCCCTCTCGCTCTCTCCTTCCCGTAACCCAGGTGCCACAGGGGCGGTTCCCGGCCCTCTGACCCGGGACGGGCTGAACAAATACCCAATGTTTTCCCCCAAAAAAGTAGGAAAGGGGCAGGAATCCTCCTCTCAGCGGGGCATGACGCCAGGGCTCGCGAACCCTTTTGTTTGCAGCTGTAAAAGGACTTTCCGTGCAAACCGCTGGAAACTTCTCTTTTCCCCTCCTTTAAAAAAAAAAAAGAGTCCTGGGGGGAAATGAAGCAGCCAGAGCCACTTCTGAGCTGTCTGGACCCAAAATGCGGTCCCTAAATTACCCCCTCGCTCCCCCGAGGGCACCAACACCCCCTAATCCCCTTCTCCACCCCCCCCTTTTCTTCTTCTGTGCTTTGATGCCCCACCGCATCTTCATCGCTCACACTCTTCCTCTGCCCCTCTCCCCGCCTTCTCGGTGTAAATAGATAAATATGTTTGTGAATCTAAAGCTCGCACCGAAAATATTCGGAAACCTGAGTAGAAAAAAGGGGGAAGAAAATGTGAGGGGAAAAGGGGGGAAATAGGAGAGAGAAAAGAAGGGGGGAAAGGGGAGGAAGGGGGAGAAAAAGGAGAAAAGGGGGAAAATGGGAGAAAATTGAGGGAAAAGGAGAGGAAAGGGGGAAAAATGGGGGGAAAGGGAAAAAAAGGAAATGGGGGGAGAAAGGGAAAAGGGGGGGGAAATGGGGGAAAAAGGAGAAAATAAAGGGAAAGAAATAAAGGGGAAAAAAAGGAAGGCTGAAATTCTTCCCGAGGTGTCAAGTTCCTCCCAAAGTCTCCTAATTTCGTTCCCGTGGGTTGGGGCTCCGGCTAACAAAAATAAAGACCTTCTCCCCCCCTTTCCCCCCCCCCCTCCGGCCCCCAAAGTGCCGATTCTTGAAGTTTTAGGCACAAAAATAACGGGGTAAGGGAACGATCCAGAGCTCCTTCCCTGCCGCCTTCCTTCGGCGTGGCCGTAATTCAATTATTTGCCATTCATTGGGTCAGAGCCTGGGAATAAAGTTGAAAATTAAATATTAATACTAAAAAAAAAAATCTTTTTTTTTTTTTTTCCTTTTTTTTTTTTTTTTTTTGGCTACTGCTCTGCTTCATTACCCACGTTGACAAAGGAGAGACCCCTTCTTTTCTCTCCTGGGAGCAGCGAGCAATAGATTAAAACAAGCATCAATCAGGAAAAGGAGCAAGGAAACTGCTTAAAGGAGCAGGGCGGAATTCCTCCCCGCTTCCCCACTTCCCTGCACATCTCCATGGTTTCCTAAGGTATGTTTCTGGTTGATAAATGCCCCTATATCTCTGGTCCCTTTGGGGGAACGGCTGTAAATCAGCGCTGAAAGGCAGCTCATAAGCAGAAGGGAATGGGGTTGGGGCTGGTTTTGGGGAGCATCTCACCTCTGCTCTGCCAGAGGATGGGGTGAGGGGGTTGTAAGGGATCCCAATGGGAGCAAATGGGCTCTGGGGTTCATTCTCCCCTATAGGACGATGCACCCAGGGTGTTAATACTCCCTTATAGAAAGGCACATCCAGGTTAGCCCTAAACCCACAGATAGGAGCACCCAACCCCACCAACGTGCACCGTGCTCCCACGGGCACCCCATTAATCCAAAGAAAGTCCCTCTTTTTCTTTTTTTCTCCCCTTTTTCTCCCCCAAAAATTCAATTTCTAGAGGGACGCAGATCTAGAAACGAGCAAATCCGTCAACGATAAGCGAGCAGCAGCTCATCTGCTGAAACCTGAAGGATTTAATCACCGATACTTTCCCCCACAAGTAGGGAAAATGCAGGAAAAAATAATAATAATAAAAAAAACCCCAACCCCAAACCGCCTGGGGATGAATTATTTAATGAAAAGTTGCTACCTTCTGCAATTACAAGAAGATTACTAATGTGGGAAGGTTTTCCATTTGAGATCTTGGAGTAATAAGCATTATTTTTTTAAGCGATTATCCAATAAATCTCTCTTTAAAGGGCGATAAATCCACCTTGAAAACCAGGGGATTTAAAAAAAAATATTTCAGAGGGACTTCCGCATTTTTCAAAATGACCATTGGAGAAAAGCAGAGGAACACATTGAGGTTGAAGTGTTTGTTTTGTCAGAGAAGCCAGAAAGGAGAGGAGGAATATTTGCAGAGCTCAAAGCAAGCGCAGGAAAGCTGGAAAAGCAGAACGGTGTTTGAGAGCTCCTTCTCAGGGAAGCAAAGTTAATGCACACGAATGCTCGAGGCTGCAAAAATTCATGTGTTGTTTGTGTTATTTGACAGATGGAGGAGATGCAGGCTGGGTGCAGCGGCTGCTTGAGCACCTAAAGCTCCTCAGGGTGAAGCACGGCACCCATCTCATGGGTAGAGCCCAAAAACCAATGGTTAGCAAAGAGCTTTGGCCAACACGTGGGGATGCAAACTGAATTCAATGCACCGTTTGGGTTGGAAAAGGCAAAGAGGTCAGGAAAAGAAAGCTAAAGGCTGAGTGCTCTGCTCCAGACCTCAACACTTTGCTTGCAAGGTCTCCATCCTCTGCTTTCCTATTTCTTAGGGATTATTTGCAAGGGATGCTCCCAGCTTTAGTGTTGTAGAGGAGGAATGTTCCATGCAATCTGACCATGGAGCCCTGAGGTTGGGTGAAAACACTTCCCACTTCCATCCTGCTTCTAAAGAAGAACTTGCATCACTTCTCATTGCAGAATGCCCGTGCAAATCCTCCTGCAGTTCTGCAGCGCCCAGTTGGCCGTGCTGCCAATTGATGCACGTCACCGGAGTTCTGATCTTTATCCTAAGACAAAAAACCCAAGAACAAAACTCCTCTCCCCATCCAGACACCAAACAAAAGGCAAAGTGTCACAACAGCACCGGGCTCTGCCTCTCTGCTGGGTCAGGTTTAATTTGCCCACAGTGTAGTATTAATAGGATGTAAGCTGCGCCCTTGAGCAATTACCTTATCAAAGCATAACATCTATGGAATGAGCAAAGTATTTTCATTAAACAAATACAAATAATAAGGCTGGCAATGGCCTTGTTCATTCTTTGAACCTCTAAGTGGCTTTTGAGATGTTCTACAGCCCCACACCAACTTCTATTCCTCTTAGTTTTTCTAAAGCAGATTAACTCCTCCTTGCTGAAAGGCTCACTTCTACTTCTGTCGGGGTGCATGGATTAATTGGGTTTATTCTGCATACAACAGGAGTCCTGTGCTGCTGCTCCCATGTCCCATTTCACACGGGTTTTGGAGGGAGGAGGCTTTCTGCCAACCATATGGCTTGTATCGAGAGCAGCACTGCATGGGAGGAGATGCTGGAGCGCAGTGATGGGGCAAGAAGAGGGGTTTTCCTCTTCAATTGAACCTTCCCCATTCAGAACATGATTTCAAGGGAAAGAGAGCACCTGCCATCAAATACATCAAGATGCCCTTGCACTGGATGTACACCCAAAGCCCTCATTATGTGGAAAAGCAGCTCACCTGCTCCCATATTAGTCCCACTCCAGTGCTCTCCCCCATAAAGATATCACTCTTCCCTGCCTGCACTGCTGGGCACACAACAATCCATTGCACCCACAGCTGGTTGAACCCAAGGCTGAAGCCCCACTGCAGCTACAACTCACCTCCTTTAACCTCAGGCTTTACGAAACCTCAACCAAGAGCCAGGGAAACCACCCAACCATTAGGGTTGGAAAAGACCTCTGAGATCATCCATCAACTTGATGGTGATGGACTTGAAGCCCATCCAGCACCAATATTGCCCTGGAAGGAGCTGTGTGCATGGCACAGACACAACACAAAGGGCTGGTTTGGTCTTTCTTGAAGTGTAAGGAATCAGATGGAACCAAACTGCATATTTGTCTGGGTGAATTAAAGCACAATCCTCTCTTCCCAGAGGGAGCGGTTGCTTCATATTTATACATTTAGTCTTACAGGTGTAAAATAACTTCCCTTTATGCTTATATAATAATTTTTTCATTTGAATTTCAAGGCTTTATTCCCTTCTTTGGATTCAAGTCTCCTACCTGAACCTGATTCTCCATATTGCCATTAATTCCTTCATCACAGAAATGAATTCCATTTAATTCTCTATAGTGGTAGTGTTAAGGCAGATCAAAAAAATGCATTTGCAGAGACTTCCACCTCTTCTCCCACACGGTTTCCAGATCAACTGTGTCTTGAAAATACTTGAATTCAAAACCATGGCACTGTCCATCCCACCCAATGCTCCATCACTGAGCCCAGGCAACTGCAGCCAACCCTGCAGCCTAAAAAATGAATAAGAAGAAAAAGCAACTATAAAACCCTGCAAACATACTGATAAAAATACATATCGTAATATTACTGTGTTGATAGTCTTGAAGCCATAGAGCAAAGCTGTACAATTGCTAGGGTTTTTAAATTAATTTCTTTTAAAATATTAATAGACCTTATAGCTTTCTTCTTTCTGCCTTTGGTCCATGAGCTCAGGAGAGACAAACAAACTCTTTCTATACAAACTCTACTCAGGCAATGAGGAGATAATGGTGTTTCTTCTAAAATAGGTGTTCTTAGAGAACAGAAATTGGTAAAAGCAGGATAATATTGGTTGTTGTGCACAAGCTTTAGAGGATGATGGTGGTTTTCCATCATGTGTAAGGTCTGATGCTGCCCCACGTCCTGGGCTTTAGGTTTAGGGCTGGTCTTTGACCTGTCCTCATCCTGGATGGTAGAGGAAAAGGGCTGAATGCATCTAAATCATTCACATAATGTTGTATGGAGTGGGATTTGAGTTGACTTTCCCCAAAGCAGAGCTCTTCCCTGGTCATTTCCAAACCTGCAGAACCTGTATGGGTGCTCAGCAGGCAGCAGGGAGGGCTGTTGGCTCCTTTCATCCTCTGCTTTTTGTGATGCTTGCCTTGTTTCCCTGTGGGTTCTGTTTCTCCTGGACCTGTGTGAGATTCACTGATCCCCCACTACGGTCTGTTCCTGCTCCTAACTGCCGTGCTGCAATTTAAGCAAGGCTTTACATCCCTTCCCAAAACCCAGATGGAAATTTTGGGCCCTTCCAGCCCTGAGGAAGAGGGATGAAATGAGCACAGGGGAAGAAAAGGTTAAACCTCAACCTTCAATTCCCTTCCATTCACACCAGGTAGCTTCTAATTACCCCCAATGGGAGAGGTCAGGAGGTGGGAGGAGGCTGCCACAATGAAGGAAAAATGTTTTATTGGCAACTGAGTTAAGGGCTCCCACCCTTGCACCCCGCTAAGGCCCTTGGTGGTAATACTTTTGGCCAGGTGTTTTTTCAATAGGAAAAAAAAAAAGGCTTCTATGGGTTGGTTTTATCATGTTAATGTGAGGGTGCATTTCTTGAGACCATTGGCATGCCATCCAGACCAACTGGATGCCATTAGCTTGGGCAACACCAGAAGGGGAACTGCTGTCCCCGCTCGGTTGTAGCAATGGGTGCATCCTGAAGGTGATCCTTCTTCCATATCAGTGCCCAGAAGTGCTGGGAATGAGGGGTTATTGCCTTTCTGTGCTGTGGGAAGAGCTTCTGCAAAAATGCTTTCTCATTTGGGGTTGAGCACCATTGTAAGAGTGCTGGTTGCTTCCCTAACGTGAAACTCGGCGTCGTTTTGTCTTCCTTTTAAAATGTTTTTTTTTATTATTTTTGAGCCATTTTTTCCTCATCCTATAATACTGATTATGCTGTGAGACAAAACATTAAAGGAGAAAAATCCCGATCTACGAAATGCATAATTTTTTTGTCTGAAGGAGATAAGTCTTCAGAAACACAGAAGGAAATTTGCACGCGGCTCAGCCTCGTTGTGCTTAATCTCATGCAATAATCACTGCTGCTTGGGTTGGCAGTGGAATAATTAAACAGATATTAAAATTGCAATCAGCTGTCACTGGGATCTAATAGAAACGTTGGGTGATCAACATCTGCACCTCTGTCTGGAGGTGAGAAGTCAAGGGTGGGGGGTTCCATTGGCGTCACCCAGCTCCTGGATGGGTTTCCCCTCCTACTTGGGTAGACACCCAAGGAACATGGAGATGGGGCACTGAGGGACGTGGTTAGAGGGGATGGATGGGTTGGGGTTGGACTTGAAGGTCTTGGAAGTCTTTTCCAGCCCCAGTGGTTCTATGATTCACGTGCTCAAAGTGCTTCCATTCGGGGTCTTGTGTTAGTGGGAACCCCACAGCTGGCTGATGAGTTGCTGGTTGGAATTGATGTCCAAGGTCTCCTTCAACATTAAGGATTCTGTGATTCTGAGTCTGTGGGAATAAGCTGTAGGACAAATCCTATCTGTATGACGAAGATATACTGATGAAGCTGGCATCCATAGATACCATCTCCATCATGCTGCTGTGTGGAAGATGCTCCCAGTTTTGGTCATCAATTCCAGGAGATCTTTCCCAAAGACACCGGTTGTCCATGAAGCCTGAGGAAGTGTTTGAGATCTGCGAGAGAGGAAACACAGCACCAAATTTAACGTGAAGGCTTTGGGTCTGAAGAGCCCCTTGGTGGGGAGCTCGCTTTAATTTGGTGCTGGCTTTTAAACAGGAATTCTTTTCCTTGAGACCAGCTCAGGGCTGTGAGATGAAAGACAATCTAGTTGCTAATGCACCGTAAAGCAAGGGGAAAAAAATCTGCTGACAAACCCCGTAAATAAGGTAGGAGGGTTTTTTTTTTTTTCCTCCAAGAGTCAATTCTCATTTCCTGAATTTTCATTAGGAAGGAGGGGAGAGCTTTTCTTCTCTCCCATTAATTTCTCTTCGTGTTCTCTCTATAATCAACTGATTTGCTTTAATATTTGACGTAGGTGACAAAGTGTTGAAAGCACGTAATTGAATTGTTTTGCTTGCTTTCGCTATACTTAAATGTTTGCAGAATGACCTCCTGCTTCTGGCACCATTAGAGCCTACGGAGACCATCGTAGTGCATTGAGTTGGAAGGGGCCCTAAAGGCCACGAGCTCCAACTCCCCTGCAACGAGCAGCGACACCCACAGCCCCGTCAATGCTCAGAGCCCAACCCTGGAGAAGGTCCCGAAGTGCTGCGCAGATCCATAGCACAAATAAGGATGAGATTTCGATCTGAATTAACTTTGGCCAACATCCAACGCGACTCTTCGACTTCGGCGCGGCGCTGGATGCGTGCCCGGCGTAATGGAAAGCAGGGCTGGGGCCCCGTTCTGCAAGCCAATATTTAACATTCACAACTTATTTCTCGGCGTTAGGAAAAACAAATTAACAAGCTCCCAAAAAAAAAAAGAAAAAAAAAAAAAAAAGACTTCTCCTGGAACAAAAAGAATCAAATTGCATTTTTTTTCTTTTTTTCTCCCCCTCCCCTGTTAAAATGAAAATCTTTCTGTCTGAGGCACCTTTGCTGGTTTTGATTAGATTTTTTTTTTTTTTTTTTTTAAATTTAAAACCATTACCTCTATCATTTTTTAAGCCCATGGTTACATTAGCTCTGGATGATGCAGTATCTGTAAAAGAAGGCTCTTTTCCTCTAACATGCAGCCTTTACTTGACTGCTTCCCATTGATAGGAGATAGAGCAGCATGGAAAATAGCCTGTGCGAGGCTGGTAGAAAGGGAGGGAAGTTAGCAGGGCTGCTCAGCATATGAAATAACCCCGTGCCTTTATCGTAATCCGGGGACCCACTTTCCTACCATCCTGGGCAGAGGTAGAGCTATCTCCAGACTGGAGGCAGGCAGATAGCCGGCGAGCCGCACTTATCGCCCGGCACAGCGGGCAGAATGGGAACTGGAAATTGCTCTAAAATAAAGTTGCTGGAGAATTAACTTCTAAAGGGTGGAAATGCTCAGAGGAGGGGGTGCCGGCCACTTGCTAGCCGCACAGAATTAAAATCAGGCTCATGCTTGGTCTTGCTCTGTTCTTGCCAAGTCCAAAGGTTCTGCTTGGATGAGTTTTTCCCCATAAGAACCCATAAAGACAACGGGTCTGATGGGTCAGGTCATGGGAATGTATCCTAATGAAGGGAAGGGATGCTTAAAGTGTCTTTGGGTTGCTCCTGTTCCAGCCCATACCGAAAGCAACACTCAACTTCCCCTCCAAAACCCCTTCCTGCACCTTGGTAGAACCACACATGAACCCCATGCGTCCTCACCAAAAGCCCCTCATCCTCCTTGCACAGAGCATTTTGCTTCCATCCCCACTCCTTTGGCAATCTCGGATGCCTCCAGGCTGTCCTCTGGAAGTCAACAGGATTTAAGCCATGCTTAAAGCAATTTGGAGCCAGCAGAGGAGTGGGGGCTTGGCTGGGAGGGAGGGAACCCCCTGGAGTGAGATGGGGGCTTTGTGGGTTGGAGGAAGGCATGCTGCTGTCTTGGGGCCACAGGGTGATGAGGGCAGAGCTGCTCCACATAAACTTTTCTTTTTTTTTCCCCCAAGTTTTTAAATGTTGTGGGGTTTCTTTGTCCATTGGCTTGGCTCTCTTGCAGTCAGAAGATGGTTGGCTTTGTTTATTGGTGTTTTTTTTCCCCCCTCCTTTTCTCTAGAATTTAATTTGCCTTTCTTCCCAATATCAACCTTGCAAATAAGTTTAGAAAGTCACCATGAAGATGAGGCTTATTTCACTCTGCCCCTCTCAAAGTGATGCTTCCCAGAATCAGAGAGTCATTAAAGTTGGAAAAGGACCATGAAGGACCGAGCCCACCCCCAGCCCACCCCATCTGCCCACTGCCCACATCCCTCAGTGCCACATCTCCACACTGGACACCTCCAGGGATGGTGACCCCACCACCTCCATGGGCAGCTGTGCCAACCTGAACCTCCTCCAGTGCAACTCAAGGCCATTACCATTGGATGGGACCAGACCTATTGGGTCAAAAGCCAATGACTACGAATATATAACATTTACAAGGGTATGTACATGTTGAAGAGGTCTCTCAGGACAGGGTGAGATGTGCAACTTGTAGGTGTGCACACAAAGCTCAGTGTGATGTGAATTATAGGGAGTGATCTGATCCCAGCGCTGCCCCTTCCAGCCACCCAGCTCCAGTTAAGCCAGAAGATATTGTTATAACCCATGCATTGAGAGCAGAATAGAGAATAAATTGCTGATAAAAACTCTAGGGGATGGCATGTGAATGAGAATAGAGCCTGGCATATGTTTTCATTGACCTCGATGCGTTGCACCACGTTGTCCCCACACTTTCTTTTGGTGATAAATTACGGCGCGTTGCTGCTGCGAATGGAATGATCAAGCTCAGATGTCTTATTAAGATCTCTCCTTTCCAAAATGTCACGTTGCCTTGATGTTTAAAGGTCTCTGCAGTGCAACAAGCGGGACATTGTGGTGAGCAGCAGGCTCCCTGCTCCTTTTTGCTGGTCAGGGCAGCAGGATCCACAGCATCCCACTGTGAGCTCACAGCTCTGGATGTCGGATGATGCTGTCCTCATAGCAAGATAGGGGGAATGGGGTGAGCAACAGGGTACAATTTGTTGGTCCATGCAGATTTGGTGCAGGGGGTTGGATAGAACAAGGTGAGGACTTCAAGGACACCCAGGTATACTTCTCAAAGCTCTATTTGACCACTCAGCATCTCCAGCCTCTTTGTTCTGCCCTGTATCACCACCCAAGGGGTGAAATCTTGCTTCTCACTGCAGCTTGTGCAGGAGCAATGAGTGCCCTGAGAGCTGTGCCTGCAAACAGGTGGTTTCAAAGCCACTGATACAGGGATGGAGAAGTGCTGGAAAGGCTTGCTGAGCTTTTTTCCCCCTTAGAAAACTCTTTGCAGAACAGGAGATGACAACAAACTGCTGTGTTCTCAACCAGCCCCTCCAGCAGAATCATTCAGGTTGGAAAAAAACCTCGAGGATCATCCAGTCCAACCATTCACCCATCCCACCGTGCCCTCTGAGCACATCCCTCAGTGCCACATCTCACACTGCACGCCTCCAAGGGCAGCGACCTCACCACCCCCCGGGCATCACTTTTTGGATGAGAAATATTCCCTAATCTCCAACCCGAACCTCCCATGGCACAACTTAAGGCCATTCCCTCCCGTCCTAACCATGATCACAGAAGCATCTTTTTCACGGCACGAGCTTAGCATATGGTGAAATTCGGCGTGCGGATGGGGTGAGTTTTACCCCGATCTACTTCCAGCGGTCCGACATCCATAGGGATGCTTCCATCCAGGGCTGATGGAGATCGGTTTCTACCGTTGCCATCGGAAGACGCCTGCTGCCACCCCGCGGCACGGCTGGGAAGCGACGGGAGGGATGGGAGCCTTCCTCCTCTTCCTCCTCTTCTTCGTCTTCTTCGTCTTCCTCCTCTTCCTTGTCTTCCTCCTCTTCCTCGTCTTCCTCATCTTCCTCCTCTTCCTCGTCTTTCTCGTCTTCCTCCTCTTCCTTCTCTTCCTCCTCTTCCTCCTCTTCCTTGTCTTCCTCGTCTTCCTTGTCTTCCTCATCTTCCTCCTCTTCCTCATTTTCCTCCTCTTCCTCCTCTTCCTCTTCCTCCATCCGTGCTCAGAGCCCCATCCAGCCTGACCTTGGATACCTGCAGAGATGGGGCATCCACCACTCTCAGGGCAGCCTGTGTCGGTGCTTCACTGCCCTTATTGTAAAAAAACTCCTTCCTTATATTCAATCTAAATCACCCCCCTTTTAGTTTGGAACCATTTCACCTTGTCCCATCACAACCTGCTGAAGAGTCCATCCCCTTCCTTCTTACATCCCCTTGAGATATCCCGTGAGGATTTTCAGTCTAAGCACTGATGATGTAAAAGTTCTTCTTCAGGAACTGTGAAACTGTGGTTGGCTTGGACCATTGCAATGGGGATGCGTGAACAGCACGGAGACAAAGTTTCCCCCCACCTGCAAGGTTTTAAAGGGTTTCCTTTGAGTGTTTTGATTCGTTTTTGGGCAGTTTGTGGGTATGTGTCAGCTCCCAGCTTTGGCAAGGCAGGTTCTCATGCCTCATCTCTGGAGGCATTCAAGGCCAGGCTGGATGTGGCTCTGGGCAGCCTGGTCTGCTGGTTGGTGACCCTGCACACAGCAGGGGGTTGGAACTGGATGATCACTGTGGCCCTTTTCAACCCAGACCATTCTATGATTCTATGATTCTATGCAATCTGTTGGATCAGATATTGATTTCACAGAATCATAGAATGGTTTGGGTTGGAAGGGACCACAAGGATCATCAAGCCCCAACCCCTGTTTGAGTTGGAACACTGAAGTTTTCATTTCTGTTTCTCACAACAAATGCAAGCATAAGAAGAATACAATATAGAATGTTGTATGGAATTCTTCTATACAACAGTATAGAAGAAGGGATAGGATGGCCAAACCCAACCCAATGGGATGCCATGATGTCTCTGTGCTGCAGGCTCGCTCACGTGCCAAGGAAACCACTTATTTCCAGCCCTGGGCTTTCCAGGGAAAGAAGCAGCTCTTTGACAAGCTCCTTAATTAGCCAGAAAGTTGGGTCATAACCAGTGTTGTGTCTCCCCTTGTCGTGGTTAGACTGCAGGGTGTGTGAAAAATTGCAGCAGCACAATGAGCATTTCGAGGAGTTGATGTTAATTTTAGAGAATGAAAGAAGGGATTTCTTTTTCACTCTTGATAATGATTTTTTTTTTTTTTAGACTGCTGAATACCCGCAGGAAGGGAACAGAGAGGGTCTGTTTGTAAACGGCTCGAAAAATGTGACCCTGAGCACCTAAGGTTACAACAGGGTGGACTTCCATCTTAACCTTCCAGCTTGCCCACTAACCTGCTGCTTGGGCTCAAATCTGAAGCTGCTTGAGATGGAGCAGAACGTGGTCCTGGCTGCTCAGACCTTCCCTGCAGCACCCAGAGGAGTGGGTGGATGGGCTCTGTTGGGCCATTGGGGTGCAGTGTTTGCATTACACAAGTGCACAATGGTGAGGGTGGGTACTTCCTTGGATGTGTGTTGTGAAGCCCAGGTCCTGCTTCTTGCAGCACAAAGCTCTGGTTTTAATGGGCTAAATTAACCCCTTTTAGCATCTTCATATAGGGTCACGTTGCATGGCCTCGACTCTTCCCTGTGTCTAGGAGATGGAGCCTTGGTATCAAGGCTGATAACCCTGCTTGTAATGGGACGTTTGGAAAAAGACACAGTTCTTCCCAGGCCCTCTGGACTCAAGAGAGGAACATCACACTGCACAGCCCAGCTTGTACACCCCATAGCCCTTACCCCCTTCTTTAAAACTCTCCTGCCCAAGCTATTTTTGGAGCTTGCTTTAGCTGCCATAAGCTTCAAAGCCTTGTTTATACAAGAGCAGTTAATAATGGTAAGAGCTGTGTGCAGACTTCTCTAAAAGGGAGTCCAGAAAAGCTGTGCTCATTCAGGAATAGTAATTACTTGTATGGCTTCGGCAGCAGTAAAAACAGCCCCGCAGTGTTTCAGGGTTGGAAGCCTTTGCCAAGCTGCTGAAGGTGAATGACTTGGATACACGGGGGCTGTCTCATTGCATTTCTCAGTCCCTGGCTCACCCTTTCCTGGGCAGGCTGCCATCTCCTTGCAATGCTGAGCTCCTGTTCTCTGTGTCTGCAGAGCCACTGAGCTGCATCGCAGCCGTCCTTGGGGCTTGGGATCAGTTAGGGGTCAAGGTTGCACAGAGAGGTGGTGATTGTCCCATCCTTGGACACACACAAGGTCAGGCTGGACGTGGCTCTGAGCAAGCTGCCTGAGCTGTAGATGTCCCTGTTCATTGCAGGGGTGTTGGACCAGATGGCTTTTTAGGGTCCCTTCCAACTCAAACGATTCTGTGCTAAGGTTAGGTTCGAACTTTCCGGATGCATCGTTGGCCTCCAGCTGCTAACAGAAGTGCTTCAAGTGAAATGCAAGCATCGTGTGGTGAAATGCTGTTGGTTCTACTTTCCTTTTAGGACTTGATGTGCACGGGAATAGCTGCAGAAGGGAAAAGATACGAGAGGATGGATAGCAATGGCCAAGCCTGGCTGGACGAAGCACATCTCCTCTGCCAGAAGTGCTGCACACAAAGCAGTGCAGCAAAATGAGTCCAGGAGTGAGGGCTCTGAGCCAAGACTTAAGTGACTGGGTTAGAGCCAGCTGCCTAGGGGCAGGAGATGGGCTGCTGGTGTGTTATCACCACTGCTTGCCACGGACCAACTGCAGGGAGGGGACCTGGGGGTGGATGCTGCTTGAGATGGAGCGTTTGTCTTCTTTGGCCTTGGGCAGCTCTGGGGATGTGCACACAGCAAGGCTCTGCTGGCTTTGGAGGAGAACTGGAGAATCCTGTGTCCTCATATTGGGTGGCCCCAAATCTCTGCGCTGCACAAAGCTGCACTGTGCTCTGAGCTGTGATGCTCAGTAGCATTAAAGCACTGGGTGCTGGCTGTGCCAACGTGCAGGCAGCCGACCACCTCTGGAGCTGGGATTTCATGCTTGTGTGCTTGCTGTCCTTGCTGCTGGGCAAAAAACATCAGTGAAGACTTCATCAGCCAGGCTGGGAGCTGTTCTCATGCTCATTGCATGCCTGCATCTCCTCAGGACGAATGATGCTGCTGGGGGGGAGGAGGGCTCCCATCTGCAACATGCAAATCCCATAGGGGAACTTTCAAAGAGCTTCTGAGTAACTAGAAGTGTATTTATAGCCAGCCCCAGGATGTTTGCTGCTAATGAGATGCACACAGGGCTCAATCATGACTCAGTGCTCCACGGATGTGAGTTTGCTCCTTTCGGTGGCATGCTTTTAAACAAGAGCAGAACTCTGGGCCGTGTCTTTGGGAGAGCTGGTGCTCCAAATAAAGGGAATAAAAGCCTGGGTGGGAAGGTGGAGGTGTGCTTTTGTGCCACGTTTAGAGTTGGTATTGGGCACGAGGGGGGGATGCAGCTGAAGGCATCTCCCCACTGCCTGCAACGTGCAGAGGAATGGAAGCACAATGTGAAGGTTTGGGAGGATGCATTGCTGGGAGGTGCATGTGGATTTGGTTAGGGGCGTGAAATAGAGGTGCTGCCGGGTGCTCCTGTGCCATTTATCTCTGTCTGGGTGGATGAGGTGGGAGATGGGTGAAGGCAGCTGACAGCCCCGCCTGGTAGCTGTAACAAATATGTGAATAATGACAAGTGAAATCCCACCCAACGCACAGCCCTGCTCACCACACGCATTTCTCCACTCAATCCTGGCCCCTGCTTAGCACCTGCAACACCTCCAGCCCTGCAGAGAGAGGCTGGGGTGTCCATCAGCCGCCGTGAG
The DNA here is from genome assembly GCA_037305975.1 of Chrysolophus pictus. Taxonomy (NCBI): domain Eukaryota; kingdom Metazoa; phylum Chordata; class Aves; order Galliformes; family Phasianidae; genus Chrysolophus; species Chrysolophus pictus. The sequence continues at coordinate 4,421,550 of CM074596.1, read as the reverse complement.
AAATGTCCTTCATTCCTCCTCGGAGCTCCTTCTTGAGGCAAACTCATTTGTTTTTCCAGCAGGGGATTTTTGGATAGGTCTCCAGTGCCAAGATTGTGTCAAAAGGGAGGGAGGGGAGCAGGTGAATTGGGAAGACAGATGTCTCACCTGTTATGTCATGTTAGTGTCAAGGCGTAGGGATCAGTGTGAATAGACATTGAGCTGGAAAACGCAAGGAGGGGGGGAAAATAAGGTGCAGACAGAAGGAAAAAAGCATTCTCCGTGTCTGATGGTTTGTGTTTTTGTGCCACTTGGCACAGTGAGGGTCACTGAAAGACAGGGAGCTGCTCAAGGTGTTGCCTTACCAAGGTGCTAACCCCTAGCAGTTGGCCAGGGGATGTGTATTTGTGCTGAGCAGCACCTTTGTCTGGTGGGGGTGGAGGTGGTTGGAGCTTCTGTTTGGGGGCAGATGGCACTGAGGGCTTTTGGGTTTAGAAAATGAGACCCTCAGCAAGAAATACTTGAATTCTCTTTAAGAATGATTGCTATTTGACCTCAAGTGCTGCCTGGGCCTTAAGCAAAGGGCAAAAATCTCAATTACTTGAGTCATAGAATCGTGAAAGTAGGAAAAGACCTCTAAGTTCATCAAGTCCAACCATCAACCCAACCCAACCATCAACCCAACCCAACCATCAACCCAACCCAACCATCAACCCATCCCAACCATCAACCCATCCCAACCATCAACCCAACCCAACCATCAACCCATCCCAACCATCAACCCAACCCAACCATCAACCCAACCCAACCATCAACCCATCCCAACCATCAACCCATCCCAACCATCAACCCAACCCAACCATCAACCCATCCCAACCACCAACCCAACCCAACCATCAACCCAACCCCACTATCAACCCATCCCAACCACACATTGTGCAGCATAAGGTGTGGAGGACACAAATACCCACCAAATGGGATGGTTTCTACTTTGGAAGGGATGCAGGAGGTGAACATCCAGCAAGTGAAATCTTTCTATTTTGGTCCTGAGAAGATCCCAAGTCGTGGCCAATGACCTTGGCAGGCAAGTAGCCACTGCAACAAAGCAGTTCACCAACATTAAGTGCCATGGGTGCTCCATTGCCACTCAGACGCCATTGACTCTGCAGGGATTTACAGCTGTCAGCTTGAATCCTTCTCAGAGACCTTTGCTGACTTGCAGCTGGGAACACCACCAACACAGAGCAGAATTATCTGTGCTCATATCTGCTCTGCGGTTGTGGAAGTGAGCTGATATCTCCTTTAGAGAAGTCATCACAAACATAAATGAGAATAACTGCAGTCATTATCCGGCTCTAATTTCTTTAAGCCACAATTTGATAACTAAATACACATGCTTAGTTCTAAGCAAGCAGTACTACTTATCTGAAGATATACAGGACTGGGACAGAGAACACATCTAAAGCACTTGCATGGCTCGGTGGTGATGTTTCACCCCAGAAAGCTTCAGTCTGCCTGTGGCTGGTTGTAGATCATGCATGTCATGAGGGGCCACCATGTGATAAGAGGAAAAATGGCTCTGCAAGAGAAAGCTTTCCCCCCATCGCTGCCTCATCTAAAAAGTTGCCCTGATCCAAGTTTTTCTTATGCATAGCCTCTGGCTTGGTCTGTGGTCCAGCTAAATGGGGCTTGCACTTGCATAAGTGTAAGGAAGAGGAATCATTAGCAATCCAAAGATATTTATAATGGCTTTGCTCTTCATCATCTCCTCTCCCTGCAGCCATGCATGTGACCCAGCCTTGGCTCTGCATAGGGCTGTTATTGTGGTGTCCTGGTCACGGTGGATGCTGCTGACACACGATGGAAAGATGTCAAAGGGACCATCAAAGCGGGTTTATCACAGGGAGCCCTTGTCTGCGTGCAGCCCTTTGGACTGACATGAAATAAATTTGGGGCGGTGGGGACAAGATAAATTACAGAGCCTCCTGGTCATCAGATGAAATAGCGGAGGGGGAAAGAAAGAACAGAGGGTCCTTTGCTGGGTGAGGAGGGGGGTGCTGGGCCGACACGTGAGTCGGGGCGCACATGATGGGGGGGGGGAGGAGGCCGTGTCCTGATTGTCCTGATGCACTCAGGGCACGCACACGAGGCTGAAATCCTCTTTGTGACTCTTCCTCAGGGTGAAATGGCTTCCTGCGTTGCTCGGGGGTCGTATGCAGGTAAGAAGAAAGCCTCGCTTCCCCCAAAAGGTCAAAAAATAGAAGGGGGGAGGGGATGCTTTGCCATCCTTCTGCTGGGTGGCTGCACCACCTCCCAGCTTCCCGTGTCAGGCAGTTCGGCACCGTGTCAGGCAGTTTGCTGGAGGTTCTGTGCTTGAAACGAAGATGAGGATGCAGCCCCAGGCTGCAAATTACTGCTCTTCTTGCCAGCTCGTGCAGCAGGACGCCCCAATAAGCATCGCAGCAGCACCGGCTGCTCGCAGGAAGACGTGCCTGGGGAATCGCAGCTCCGAAGCCCCGAGCTCAGCCGCGTGCCGCCGCGTCTGCTTGGGTGGCTGGTGACAAACGGCAGTTCGTTGCTCGTGGCTTCATCCAGCGTAGGAAAAGCCTCCCTGCTGGTGCTCGTATGGGCTGTGCTCGTGTAGGAGCTGCTTTCCTTGCGAGCCCCACGGCAGGAGCACCAGTACACGAAGGAGGGCCTGAGGTTAAGGGTTGGAGTTACGCCGTGGGCCGTTTCGTGTCACGTCAGCCATCGTTAATGACCGCTGGGCGGCCAATCGCAATGAAGAACGGCGGACCCGCTGCGGAGAGCCGTTACGATTCAAACGTGCCACTTCCGCTTCTCTGCGCGCATGCGCCGTGCTGCTTGGAGGACCAAACAGCATAGAGTTGGCGGCGCAGAGCGGCTAAAGCGAAGGGACTTCACTTCCGCGCAGTGCGCTTGGGAGGACCTATCACCATAGAGACGGGAGGACCTATCACCATAGAGACGGGCGGCACAGAGCGGAGACAGCAAAGCGGCGCTCCGCGGGGACTCGGGTGGGTCCGGAGCTCCGTTGACCGCTATGGCTCCGGGTGCAGTTCCGCACTTTGGCCACGCGGTGGCAGCAGAGACCGAGGAAAGAGCTTCGCCCATAGCGCCCAATTTAATGCTAAGGAAATGAGAGCACGTTAGCAGAAAGCACGGCGACAGAGATACTGGCAGAAGCGGCAACGCACGGCACAGCTTGCACAATAAAGGAAATCACGGCTGGTTCTCAGCGCTTTGGGCAATGTTCTGCTCAGATACGCTGCTGCAGGGGGGTTTCCCGAACGATTTCTGCGGTGTTTCTACTGAGAAGTGAGCAAAGCTGTTCCTCATTGCTGTAACCTCGTGCCTGTTGCTGGGCAAATCATCACCCTTCCTTTTTCTGCCTGCTGTTCTACTCAGGCATTGCTTGTGATCCGCTGGGAGGGGAAATCCTCCGTAACGTGAAGGCAAACGATGGAGCGGATCACGGATATGGAAAAAACGAAGCGCTGGAGATCCGGGCTGGCGTTTATCAGGAGCACCGCCTGCTGGTTTTTGTGTGCTCAGCATGAGTCACCGACTGCCGGTAACCCCTTGGGTGCAGGGCAGGTTATCGTGCTCCTAAAGGCAAAGGTTCGGCTGGCTGTACGCAGCGCGGGGACACAACGCGTTGGGGAGTGCTATTTCTGCACCGAGAAGCACAGACCCCAAGCAAAACGTTTGCTTCGTCTCCCTTCCTGCAGAAGAAACCCTATGCGAGGACGGCTGCGTGTGCGCAGCTCAGGTGGGCTGGGCTGGGCCGCTCCTGACTGCTGTTTTGCTGCAGCTGAGCCCCACGCAGCCCCCAGCCATCACCGAAATGGGGGAGGGGATGCAAAACCCCTATGGGGGCAGAGCTGCTGCATTTCCGCACAGGGCTCTATAGGGCAGAGCACGGATCGCTTCTCTGGCTGCTGCTGCTGCTGCTGCTGACGATGATGATGATGATGATGATGTGGAGGGGGGGGGTTGGTGCGAGGACTACAAACCCCGGCAGCTCCCACGCTCCGCCCTTCCGCTGCCGCTGCTCAGCGCGGCCCCGAGGCGGCAGCGGGCGGCCCACGCGTGGCCCCGCCATGAGCTCAGGTCAGGGGCGGTGATGGGGGGAGGATGGGGATGAGGATGGGGATGGGGATGGGAGGCTGAGGGGCTGCAATGTGCGATCCGAGGGGATGGCAGCGCTGGTGAAGCCCCGCGGTCGTGTGGCAGGGGTTGCACGCCGTGTTTTTCCTCGCTGTTGCGGTTTGCACAGACCCCAGGGCTCGGTTATCCCCGCAGGTCGCATCTCTGCTTCGCTTTGCTCTCTTCTCCTTTTCTTTTGCTTCCCTTCTCCATTCCCCAGCTCTGCCCACAGCTGCACGGCCGTATCCCGGCTGTTGGCCGCTTTACGCCGTGCAAGGAGATGCAGCCGGGCACGGTGCGCTGCTCAGCTCCGGATGCAAGCAGGCGGGGCGTTGAGTTCTTCCACCTTTGGGTTCCCATTGGAAAGTGCAGGAGAGCAGAGCACAGAGAGGTCCCCTGGAGGCCGTTGTGCTTGCAAAGCACCTCGGAGCTTGCAAAGGAAAGATGCTCTCGTTGCCATCCAGCATCGCAGGGTGGATAAAGTCCCGTGGTTTGGGGCAGGAGCGGGGACAGCAGCTGCCCTGCGTTGTGTTTGCACGGCCACACCTCGTCCACAAACTGCTGTGTGCAAACTGGTTGTGCAGCTTTAGCACGCTCTGCCCGCCCCTCTTTGGCACCGGCTGCTTCCTGGGCACAGCGTGGTGGATCCTGTGCCTTGAGATCAGCTGGGAGCTCCATTCGTGGGCTTTGGGAAGCAGCCGGGATGGGAGCAGGTGAGAAAACCCACAGCTGTGGGCTTGGGGTCGTGTGGGAGTCACTGCAGTGCTGGCAGGATGGTCGTGAAGTCCCCCAAAAAGGTTCTTGACCCGTGGAGCTGAGCACACATTGCACAGCAGGACGCTCAAACAGCGAACAGAAAAGGATAAAAACACATTTTCCATCCGTTTCCCAGCACCCAGGCGAGGAGGAAAGGACAGGGAGGAAAACAAGCATGAAAAGCACTGCGGGATGGCTTGCCTGGCGCTGCCCCAGCGCTGCTCCCTGTGCCAGCTTCTGTCCCCTGGTACCGCCTGCTGTCCACCCATTGGGGTTCTGTGGGCTTTGGATTGGATTTGGTGGCACTTCTGCCCCGGTGTTTTCATCTGTGCCACTGCCACCCGTCTGGCACAGCTCTCAATGCCATCATAACACATTTGCTTTTTGCATTGCAGACAGCAGCAAGCTGCTGGGGAGCCGACGGCCGGGCTACGGGACGTTGCAACACGACGCAGACACATCCTGCATGGTATGTACAGAGCTTTGGGGTTAAGGGGAACCCGTTTATCAGCAGGCAGAGCATCCTGCTTGGAAGGAAATTGCATAAGTGAGTGCATTTTGGTGTTCCTGCAGGAGGTGACGGGGTACCGCAGCCAGCCGTGGCGCACAGCTCTGTGCCATGCGTGCTGTGTGCTGAGTGCTGGGCTGCTGCTGCTGCTCTTCCACTGGAGACCCAGCCTGCGTGTGCGGGCCAGGTGCAAGCCTTGTGCTTTGGGGCAGGCAGATTGGGTCATCATTAGGGTGAGCACCACAGGAGGGGGGTTATAAGTGGGATGGGGTTCCCTGCTTGCATCCATTGGGACGCTGTGTGTGTTTGCAGGATCGATTTGGGCAGTGCTTCACTGCACGCGTGCAGACGGAGATGCTGGGTGAGGGCAGGTGAGCAAAACCCTTATTAAGTGGGTGAGATGTGGGGGGGGTGTTTGTAGAGATTGATGTCTATTCTATGCCCCGAGCAGCCTGGAGCATCACCCCAGGGCCAGGCTGGAGGACCGCAAGAGCAGCATCGCTGTTGGCGTGGCAGATGAGGAGGAGAGCCGGGACACCATCCGCCTGCACCAGGAGGAGGTGATGCCCACAGACCCCCTCCCTGCTCCCCTGTGCCCCCCACAGCTCTTTAAAAGCCTCCTGATCTCTGCTCAGCACAACGTCCTGCGCTATTATCTCTTCGAGGGGCTGCGCTACGTCTGGATGGAGAGGCGGCAGGCATACTGCAGGGTCAGGTACTTTTCTTCCCCCAAAAACAATCCTAATCCATCTGTGGGTCGTGCACCCACACCACGGCCTCTCTGCATGTTGCAAAGCCTTTGCAAATCCTTGCACTGTGCCCCTTTTGTTCCTGCTCCCAGCCTTGGCTGAGCACGCGGAACAAGATGCTCTCTCTTTCCCAAAGGGTTTTTGTTGACGTGGACGTGCTGTGTGTTCTGCTGTGCTCCCAGTGATTCTGAATCTGTTTTTCTTCCTTCTCTTTCTCCCCTCCTGTCCCAGTGCTTTGGATGAAGGCTGGACCTGTGCAGAGCTCCACCTCTGTCGGGCTGGGCTGGGCCAGCAGGACCACAGCTCCAGGTGGGCATGCAGAACATTGGTAGGATACAGCAATGAGGTTTTTCTTTTCTTTTCTTTTTTTTTTTTTTTTGCATTGCCTCTCTCAGTCTGAGTCTGGAGCTCAGTTACAAGGCTTGATATACCATTACACTGTCATTTGAATACCTTCCATCTTAACCATGCAGAAGAAAGATCTACGGCCCAAACCTCATCGAGGTGCCTGTCAAGTCCTATGCCAAGCTCCTGGTGGAGGAGGTGAGCATCCATGGGAGGACTGCATGCCCAGGAGCATCCCCAGTTGGCTGCTCATCGTCAGCCATCCTGACCATAAACCTCTCTCCAGGTTCTCAATCCCTTCTACATCTTCCAAGTGCTCAGCATCGTGCTGTGGGTCTGTGATGCCTACTACTACTATGCCGCCTGCATCTTCCTCATCTCCACCATCTCCCTGGGGCTGTCCCTCTACGAGACAAGGAAGGTTGGTGGTCAGAGCTTGGGAAATGCTTCACAAAGCTCACCCTGTGTTGGGATCTGGCTTTCTGGGGGCTTTCTAGGGATCTGGCTTAGTGGAATAACCCTTTTTCAAAGCCTGCTGGCTAGGCGTGCATTGAGAAGGTTTCATGAAATCATGGAATCGTTAAGGTTGGAAAAGACCTCTAAGATCATCCAGTCCAACTATCCATTCATCCTCTCCATGCCTACCAACCATGTCCCTCAGTGCCACATCTCCACACTGAACACCTCCAGGGATGGTGATTCCACCACCTCCCTGGGCAGCCAGCTCCAACGCATCACCAGTCCTTTAGACCACATCCCATGCATGGTCCCCAGCCTGGTGCGCTCAAGACCAAGGTGCTTTACTTTGCTTTTTGAGCTGCTTCTGGCTCCCTCTAACAGCTCCCTCCCTTGCAGCAAAGCACCACGCTGCGGAACATGGCCAGGATGTCCATCAGCATCCGAGTGCGCCGTGCTGACGGAGGTGAGCGTGATGCCTGTGATGAGCAAAGGCTCCTTTGGGATGGGACCAACCCCACCTCATGGAGACGTGCTTGGCTTTTCCTACTGGGAAACCCACTGGGAGCACCCCAGTGGGCTCAGATGGGTGGTGGATGGAACAGAATTGGGGTGGTTTGGGCTCTGGGTGCAAAGGAAGGGGCCGGGTGCTGTCCCAGCAGAGGAGGCGATGGTGAGCTCAGCAGAGCTGGTGCCTGGTGACTGCATCAGCCTGCCCTTGGATGGTGTGCTGGTCCCCTGTGATGCTGCACTGCTGACAGGCGAGTGCATGGTCAACGAGAGCATGCTGACGGGTGAGAGCATCCCAGTGTCCCCTTCCATCCTTGCATCCACCCCCTGGTAATAAATTAGCAATGCTCATCACCTCTGGGTTTTTCCTGCAGGGGAAAGCGTGCCGGTGCTGAAGACGCCTCTCCCCGATGGTGGAGGGGCTGCAGGCACCATCTATAACCCCAAGGAGCATCAGAGGCACACGCTGTTCTGTGGGACACACATCATCCAGGCCAGGCCCTACGTGGGGCAGGAGGTGCTGGCTGTTGTCACACGTACAGGTAGCACCGTGGGACACGTTGTGTCCATAGGAGTGGTGGCTTTGAGTGCATGCTGAGGTCCTCCTGCTTTTATCCCATAGGGTTTTGCACAGCCAAAGGTGACCTGATCAGCTCCATTCTCTACCCCAAGCCCGTGACCTTCAAGTTCTACAAGGATGCTGTGAAGTTTGTGCTGTTCCTCGCTGTGCTGGGTAGGGAGGCATTGCCTGGAGCAGCTGAACTCCTTGTTATGGTGGAATCCCCATCTCTGCTTGGCTTTGTACCACAACCCATTTTTTTTCTCTGCACAGCTTTTATCGGCACACTGTACAGCATCCTCATCATGATGAAAAACCAGGTAGGGGAAAGCCACCAACCATAGAGATCCATCAGCTGATGCTATCAGGATGCTCACCCCATTTACGCACCTCGCCTGCCAGGTTCCCGTGGGGCAAATCATCATCCGTGCCCTCGACCTGATCACTGTCATTGTGCCGCCAGCTCTCCCAGCTGCCATGACCGTGGGCTCCATCTACGCCCAGAACAGGTTGAAGAAACGTGGCATCTTCTGCATCAGGTTGGATTTTAGGAGTAATTTCTTCTCTGAAAGAGCGGCGGTGCATTGGTACGGGCGGCCCAGCGGGGTGGCGGGGTCACCATCCCTGGAGGTGTTCCATGTGGGGATGTGGCACTGAGGGACATGGTCAGTGGGGATGGGTTTGTGTTGGACTGGATGATCTTAGTGGTCTTTTCTAACGTTAATAATTCTGTGGTTCTACGCTCAGCCCTCCCCGCATCAACCTGTGTGGGAAGATCCGCTTGGTGTGCTTTGACAAGGTGAGTGTTTGGGGTGGCTTCATGCCATGGCTCCCAGCTTGGAGCTACTCCTGCCCCACTGTGCTCATCCTACAGACAGGGACGCTGACAGAGGAAGGGTTGGATGTATGGGGGGTGATCTCCTTGGAGGATGGACGCTTCATGCCCATCATCCACGAGCTGCGCCGTCTGCCTGCCGGCCCCCTGCTCCATGCCCTGGCCGCCTGCCACAGCATCACACTGCTGCAGGGACAGCCTGTTGGGGACCCCGTGGACCTTAAAATGATGGAATCCACTGGATGGGTAAGGGGAGTGGTGGGACAGGTGTGGAGAGGGTGTTGGCATGCTTTCTGCTTGCGCGTTGCTTCCAGCGCCTGGAGATGGCTGAGGAGGATGAAGGGGAGCTGCCTGGCTTGCAGTGCTTTGGGACAAAGGTTTTGGCCATGATGAATCCTCCACCTGAGGAAGAACAGCCACCAGGCAGGGTGAGTGCCTCGCAGCATCCGTTGGGGAGGTCCTGGTTGGATATTAGGAAAAATGTAATTTCCAAAGCAGTGGTGATGGGCTGACACAGTTGCACAGGGGGGTGGTGGGGTCACCTGGAGGTGTTGAGAGCCATGGAGATGTGGCTCCGAGAAACACAGTAGGCATGGTGGGAATAGGCTAGCAATTGGGCTTGTTGACCTTAGAGGTCTTTTCCAACCTTAATGATTCTGGCATGCTATAAACGGGTGCGTTGGAGATGGTTTGGTTGGACTCAGTGATCTTAGAGGTCTTCTCCAACCTGAATGATTCTGCCATGGTATAAATGGGTGCACGGGACTTGGTTTGTTGGTTGGACTCAATGATCTCAGAGGTCTTCTCCAACCTTAATGATAATGTAGTGCCATAAATGGATGTGTTGGGGATGGCTTGATGATTGGACTCAATGATCTCAGAGATCTTCTCCAACCTGAATGATTCTGCCATGGTATAAATGGGTGCATTGGGGATTGTTTGATGGTTGGACCCAATGATCTCAAAGATCTTCTCCAACCTGAATGATTCTGTTATGCTATAAATGGGTGTGTTAGGGATGGTTTGATGGGTAGACTCAGTGATCTCAGAGATCTTTTCCAACCTTAATGATAATGCGGTGCCATAAGTGGATGTGTTGGGGATTGTTTGATGGTTGGACTCAATGATCTCAGAGATCTTCTCCGACCTTAATGGTTCAATGATTCTGTCCCTTGATTGCATCCATGGGTGCTGTGCTCCATACTCCTGGGTTGCCATGTCTTCCAGAAGCACCGCTCTCCCGTGGGCATCCTGCGCCGCTTCCCCTTCTCCTCCTCCCTACAACGCATGAGCGTCCTCGCAAAGCTGCCTGGTGACGACGCAGCCTGGCTCTACATCAAAGGAGCCCCGGAGGTGGTGGCCAGCCTCTGCAGCACGGAGACGGGTACGTTCCCACACTGCCATCCTATCCCCATGCCTTTGGGAGCTGTTGGGAGCCCGCTGTCCCCGCGGCAGTGCCCGCGGATTTCTCCCAGGTGCTGCGTCATTACACCGCCGATGGTTTCCGCGTGCTGGCGTTGGCTTGCAGACCCATGAGCACAGTGAGGAGCTTTGAGGATGCCCTGCAGCTGACGAGGTGGGTGAGCACAGTTAGATCCTGTTTGGTTTGATGGTGGTTTTCTTTTTTTTTTTTTGGTGTGTGGTTTTTGGAGGTGGTGCCACGCAGTTCGCTGTGCCCAACAGGGATGTGGCAGAGAGCAGCCTGACCTTCCTGGGCTTCTTGGTGATGAAGAACGTCCTTAAGATGGAATCAGCACCCGTGATCACACTGCTGAGGAACGCTGGCGTGCGTCCCGTCATGGTGACAGGTGGCACTGCAATGGGGGGACAGGGCTGGGGAAGGGGGGGCAAGGAGGGGCCGTGGGGCTGCACGAGGGCTGCGGGGCTCTGACAGCATGGGTCAGTGGTGAGGATCCAGTGGGAAGTGGGGTTGGGGCTATGGGGTTAAGGGTTATGTGGTTGTGGGTTCAGGGTCATGGGGTTAGGGGTTGAAGGCTGAGGTTAGAATCACAGAATCATAGAATCATAGGGGTTGAAAGGGACCTCCAGAGATCATAGAGTCTAACCCCCCAATGGGGGGTCATTAGGGATTAGGGATCCCATAATCGTTAGGGATTATGAGCTAGAGTCAGGGACTGGAGTTGGGTTAAGGGTTATTAGGAATCCCAGACTGTATTTTGTATGCATTCCCATGATTTGTTTGCATCATGTCCCTTTTGCCTTGCTGGTGGGTTTGGAGAGGCTGGGAGGTGTTGGCTGCTTCTGTAACCAACACCCTTAGAACTGAGGTGAGCAAGTTGTGCAGCAAAACCCCTGTTACACCACTGTTACACCATCAGCAGCATGAAAGTCCGTATCATGTCAACACCTTGATATACATAGCCTGCACAGTGCCCTGGGGGTGGGTTCCAGCAAAGCAAGAAGAGCTCTGAGCACCATGCCAGCTTGGGTTTGGTTGCTCCATGGCTGCTACACCATTCCTCCCATCACCACCTGCAGGAGACAACATGCTGACAGCTGTGAACGTGGCCAGGAGCTGCTGCATGGTGGGACCAAATGAGAGGGTTGTCTTCGTCACCGCTTCGCCACCCGGCCGTGACCAGCCTGCATCCCTCAAGTTCATCCCTGCAGAGCTCTCTCAGGGCGAGAAGCAGCCAGAGGTGAGCTGAGAAGCAGTCCCAAAAAACGTGTTCCTTCTCCAGAAGTATGCTGATGGGTTGCTCTGTGCAGGATGCACAGCAGTGGGATGGCCGCCTGCACCTGGCGCTGAATGGGAAATCCTTCGCCGTGCTTCAGGAGCATTTTGCTGACCTGCTGCCCAAGGTGCATCCCATCCCCATCCACATCCACATCCCATCTGTGGGGTGTTGGTCAGTGGGACTGAGCCATCCCCTCCTTGCAGGTTCTTGTCCGAGCCACTGTGTTTGCCCGCATGTCACCTGAGCAGAAGACTCAGCTGGTGTGCAGCCTGCAGGAGCTCGAGTGAGTGCCCCAGCCCTGAGGTTTGGGGGACAGTGGGGGCATGAGGCATTTCTTGGGCACTGGAGGCTTTCTCAGTGTGCTGATTGCATCCTGCCCTTTCCCCGAGCATCCTAAACATCTAGGCTTGACCTGGAAGTCCCCAAATCCCACTGTGTCAGTGTTACAAATCCACCTTTTCTTCTTCTCCCCCAGCTACTGCGTGGGGATGTGTGGGGATGGAGCCAATGACTGCGGGGCACTGAAGGCAGCTGATGTGGGCATTTCCCTTTCGGAGGCTGAAGCATCCGTGGCATCACCTTTCACCTCCTGCCATGCCAACATTGAGTGTGTGCCCACGGTCATCCGGTGAGGGGAGAGCCCACATGGGGTTCTCAGCACCTCCATCCCCTCTTTGGGTTTGTGGCAGGGCTGTGCTGCTGTGCTGATGGTGATTCTGCCTGCAGGGAGGGAAGGTGCTCGCTGGTCACCTCCTTTGGGGTCTTTAAATACATGGCTCTGTACAGCCTGGTGCAGTTTGTGTCCGTGTTGCTGCTCTACACGGTGAGTCCATCTGTCCTGGGGGTGGGATGCATCAGCAGGGAGGTGGGAGGTGGGGGAGGACCGCTCTGCATCCATCAGCAATACCCAGGGATGCCCGGGCTTTCCCTACTTCTGATTTTTATCACACCAAGTGACTCCGTAGTTGAGAGCATTCCATTTCTCCTTCCCAGATCAACACCAACCTGAGTGACTTCCAGTTTCTCTTCTTCGACCTGATCATCACCACCACTGTGGCTGTGCTGATGGGCCGCACAGGTCCTGCCAGGGAGCTGGGAGTGCGCCGGCCCCAAGGGGCACTGATCAGCATCCCAGTGCTGGGCAGCCTGCTCCTGCAGACCACTCTGCTCATCACTGTGCAAGTCCTCAGCTACTTCATCACTGTTTCACAGAGCTGGTACGGGACCTGGTGCTGTGGGTTTGACCATGGGGATGTCGTTGGCCAAAGTCAGCTTGGATGGTGCTGGCCAAAGCCGAGGGGACTGGCATCAAAAGTCAACTTCAATCACCACGCTGATCCTTTGTGTCTATTCTTTAGGTATGTGCCACTGAACAGCACAGTGACAGCTCCCCAAAACCTGCCCAACTATGAGAACACGGTCCTCTTCTGCATCACTGGCTTCCAGTACCTCATTTTGGCCGTTGCCATGTCCAAGGGGTACCCATTTCGGGAGCCACTCTACACCAATGGTGAGGCCATGAGCAAGGGGAGACCCCCAGCCCCCCAGCTCCTTCCCCAGCCCCCCAGCTCCTTCCCCAGCCCCCCAGCTCCTTCCCCAGCCCCCCAGCTCCTTCCCCAGCCCCTCAGCTCCTTCCCCAACCCTCTCCCTTCTCGCCCTCAGTGCTCTTTCTGGTAGTCCTTGTGCTCCTCTTCGGCCTCTTGATATGGTTGACCCTGTACCCTCTGGGCTTCCCCAAAACCCTGCTGAAGCTGCAGGACATCGATGACTTGAACTTCAAGCTGCTGCTGTTGGGAATCGCCACGCTCAATTTCTTTGCTGCCTTTGTGCTGGAGGTGGGTAGCAAAGCATCGCACTCAGGGGAGTTTTAAGACCACCATCCTCATGGATCTGTCCAAGAAACCCCCTGAAACTTGTTTTACTTGTGTCTTTGCTGCAGACTGCACTGGATTACGGATTGCTGGGCTGCTTGCGTAAGCTGCGCCGGAAGAAAGCATCCAGCAAGCTGTTCAAGAGGCTGGAGAAGGATCTGAGCCAGCAGCCATCCTGGCCGCCCCTGAACGAACCACTCTTTGCTACCCCTCGGATGTCCATCGCTGTGAGATAGCACACACCAAACTTCACTCCTCCCTGCTCTGCAGGGGAGCACCGCACTCCCGTATTTATTTCTCCTGGTCCCACCGAGGGCAGCTGGTGCCTGGCTCCGTGTCCATCCCATGGGATGCAGCATGCAGATGAAGATGGTCCCATCTTCCCAATGGGGAGACCCTCAGCCTCACAGCCACGAAGCCATATGCTCCAGAAACCACCCGTTTGGTCCTAAGGCCCCAAAAGAAGTGGTGGGAGATGCTAGAGATGAGAACTCGGGGGTCCACCCGGGGGTGCCACCCACCTTCTGCCTCCAACACCATGCCCTTCTGGCTGGTCAAAGCTGTGAATTAAAGGGTCCTGCTGCTGGTGGTGGCACCCACAGTGGCCTCAGGGCTCTGCTCACTGTGAAGAAAACCTCCCTCCCTCCCTGCTGGCCACCTCGATGTGTAGGAAATGTTTACAAACCACTCCAGCTTGCCAAGGACGTTCTGAGCCAGCCGTCAGCAGCGAGGGGCTTGGAGCATCCAATGCAGAGCCCAAACCTTTATTGCACCTCATTTTTGCCCTTTGGTCCGTCGGAGCAGCTGGAAGGGCATCCATCCACCCCCTTCCAGGTCAGTGGGAGGTTTTGGCATGAGATCTCAGCACGCTGGTGATGCTTCTGCATGGCCTTCCAGCTGTGCCAGCAGGAGCTTTGTAGCATTAAAACCCCCTCAAATCTCTATTTTTATTTCTATTTTTAACTCCATTCCAGTGCGTAAAGGGGTGGAGCAGGGTGTAGCACTTCTGGATTTCACATGGTTCTGGTGTGAGCACATCTAATAAATTAATGCTATTTTCGTGAGAACACTGTGGACCTCTGGGCAGAGGGATGGTGGAGGGAGGGCAGTGGGTCAGGGTGAGATTTGGGGTCATTTTCTTCTCCATTGGGGCTGGAAGATGCTGTAGAAGCAGAGAGAACACAGGGATGGCACCACTGGGATGTTGGAACAGGCAAGAGTTGACTTTGGCCAACGCCATCCCCAGTGTGTTTCCAGCTGGAATTTGCTAGCAAAAAAAAAAAAAAAAGAGAAATTAAAAAATATATATATATAATTGCTGGAAAAAAAAAAAAAAAAAAGCCAGGTGTCCTTGCCAAAATGTCTCTCCGTGCAAAACCGCTCATCGTGCAGCCTGTCTCCCTCCAGCACTGATGTATGGAAGGCGAAGCCCGCAGCTGGAGGTGATGTGTCTGGCATTGGGAATGCCAATCTCTGCAGGTGGGGAAGGGGAAGGGGCAGCAGGGTTGGGGGCTTGGCTGTCTCCGAGCATGGGATGAGGCGAGGCATGAGCCCCCTCGAGCACGAGCGGTGCCTCTCTGCCCTCCTGGAGCTAGGGATTAGGTCAGGAAATGAGGCACAAGCAGAGGTAAGAGGTTTCCTGAAATCCTAGCCAGGGCTTGAGCTATTAAAGCAGGCTTCCTGAGCAGAGTGGGGGGGGGGAAGAAACCCGTCGAGAGTTTGCCTCGGCCCTTGCCAAGTGAAAGCGCCTGGTGGCTCGAAAAGCAAAAGGAGGGGGAAACAACACCCTGCAGCCCCAGTGCAACCCCCAAAGAAACCCATCCGTGCCCTCCCAGCATCGCTGACCCCACTGGCACCATTGGGATTTGGAGCCACTCAGCACAGCCGTGGGGCTCCTAAGGGGGGGGGGGGGGGGGGGAACCCATGCTCCCAAATTCCCATTGGTGCAATGCTTCGCCCCCCCCCCCCCACACACACACACACCTGGATTTGGGGTTAACAGTGCTGTAAATCGTGCCTAATTATTAAGCTGCTGCCCCGGGGACAAGGCTTGGAGGAGGCAGGAGTTCGGTGGGAGGTGTGCTCAGAACCTCAGGTTTAGCCACAATCCAGGTCTTAGGGTTGGAAAAACAGGCTTGGGGAGCACCCTGCACCCCCCCCAGTTTCTCTTTCTGGTCTGAAACTGGATTTTCTGCTTGTTCTTAGAGCAGCAGCAGCACTCACAAAGCAGGAATAGCTCACAGGTATCCCCTTCCCCATTGAGAAATGACACTGACCCCCCCCCATGTCCGAGCTCCAAGCCCTCAGCTCCCCTCCACTCCATTCCATTGCTTTGAATCTCACCTACAATCTTTAGGTTTTGGCCCAGAGCACTGCAGCTGATGTTGCAGTGAGGTGGGGGTGAGCACAGAGCACGCATTCTTTGGTGTTCCCATCACCCTCCAGCAATGGGAGCATCCCACGCCGCCCTGCTGACAAAGGGGAAATGATGGAAATGATGGGGGGAGGGAGGGGAGAGAGGGGTTTGCACCCCCCAGAGTAAAACTGCACCCAGCAATGGGAGCTGCTGCACCCACCTCCTCTTTCACGTCCCTGGGGAGGGGGGGGGCTCACCCTAAAAATTAAAAACTTGCCCCGTTTTGCACAACCCCCCCTCCCAGATCTGGTGGTGGTGGTGGTGGGGAGGGGGGTTGTTTGGGGTCACCCCTTTTTCCCATCCTCCAACAAGAAGAGTTGAACTCCTGTGCCCCAAAGTGCCGCTCAGCGCCGCTCAAAGCCTTCCTCACTTCTGCCATCGGGTCAAAAGCCAAAGGGATTAAAAAAAAATAATAATAAAATAACCCCAAAACCACCAAAATCCCAAAAGTTTCGCACAGCTCAGTGTGCACCCATTGATTCTTTTGGATTATTCCCGTTTCCTCCCCAGCAAGCAGCACGTCTCCGGGCGAGGAGGAGGAGGAAGGGAAGGATCAGGTGTCGCTTTAGGACCCAGCGGAGCCCCCATGTTGGAGGTAGGAGCTTTTTTTTTTCTCCCCCCCCCTCTCATTTTGGAGTTTTTGAGCCTGGAGAGAAGAAACCAAAGCGTTGGGCAAAGGCGAGAGCAGCTCGGTGCACCCAGAGCGGTAAGGAGCCAGCAGAGCCCCAATCCTACACATCCATCCTCCTCAACTTCTCGATGACGGCCCCAACTTAGGGCCAAAACCCATTTTTTGGGGGGGGCCGAAACCCAATTTTTAGGGGGGGGCACGGAAGATGGGAGTCTCACCAATGGCTTTGCCAATGTGCTTGGAGGATTTCCAATCGCAGCCCCCAGGGACCCCCTTGGAGCTCGTGGTGAGGACGTTCCCATCGCTTTTTCGGGCTCCGCAGCGGTGCTTTGGGGGGAGGGGGGGGACCCCATCTTTGGTGGAGACATCGCATCCCAGACAGCTGTTGTGGCGGCTTTGTCACTGCTTCAATCAATCTAAAAATACCCCGAAGTCTGAAGGAAGCTGGATTATTTCCTTTTTTTTTTTTTTTTTTTTTTTTTTTTTTTCTCCCCCCCCCCCCCTTCCTCCCTTTCTCCTGGAAACTGAAGGGATTTTTGCTTTGGTCCGGGTTTTATTTTATTTATATCCAAGGGGCACAGAGGAGGGGGAAACCCTGATGGAGGAGCGGTGCGTGGGGAGGCGTGCAGAGAAGGGGGGGGGGGGGGGAAGCAGCAAACTTTTGGACTGGACGTTGGGTTTTTGGTTTCTTTTTTTTTTTTTTAATGGTTGGTCCGGGGCCAGGAAATGCGAATCCTTTCAAATTCCCTTTGTTCTCTCACTCTCTGACAACCAGAGCTTAAAAAAAAAAAAAAAAAGACAAAAAAAAAAGGGGGAAAAAAAGCTGGGGGAGGAAGGGGGGGGGGGGGGGGGGGAAGGCTGGGGAAGGTGGGGTTTAGCAAAGGGAAAGGCTGTGGTGTTCTTTCTGCAGCCTGATTGTTCCCAGATGTGCATTGCAAAAACATCTGGCTCCGCGGAGCCAATAGACCCCCCCCCCCCCCAACCCCCCCTGCAGGGCACCCAATGGGGTTTGGTGAGGATGGAGCGGGGGTGTGAGGGTGCTGTGACCCCAACCCCGTGCCTTCGGGTGGAAAATCCCAATGGTGGATATGGCTGCTGTTGAGCGGCTGCCGTGGTTTGCTGCTGAAATGGGATGCGTGGATGTGGTGGTGGCCTTGTGGAGATGATGGGGTGTTGGCATCGTGTTCCCCATCGAGGATGGAATGCCTGGTTCTGTGTGCGTGGGGCCAAGGAGTGGAAGATCCCTCGTGGGAAATTGGAACGAAAGGAAATTGGAGCACTGGGTCGGGGTGATTTGGGGTCCTGGCCAGCACCCAGCCCCCGAGGCTGGAGAAAGACTTCTGGAGCTGCACGCTGATCCTGTTCATCCCCGTGCAATTCCTCGTAGCCCACACCTTGTGCATCTGCTCCACTGGTGGTGGGAAGCAAGGCAGAGCAGGGCTGTGGGGCACAGGACCTGAGGTTCAGGGGCTGGGATGGGGCCCCCACTGCGACCCCCGAGGTCTGCCTGTTGGCCAAGTGTGGCTGTCCAACCTCAGTTTGTGCCAATCCCAGCCCTCTGACCCCCCCAAAGCCTGTAGGGGCTGGGAGTCAACATCTCCTGTACCTACAGACCTGGGGATGGAGGAGGATGGGGCCTCAGTTTCCCCTCTCAATCAGCGGGGTGGTGTCCCCATCCCATGCCACAATGGTTCCTCCTGGATGGGCAGACGGTTGCATTTCCAATACTTCTATTGTACTCATTATTCTCTTTCCCAATTTTATTGTGTTTTCCCCCTGCCCCCATCCAGACTGTGCCGTGCCCCTGCAACTACCTCCCATCACCATGAGAGCGCTGTGCCTCGTCCTGCTGGGCCTGCCAGGTGAGTGCCGAGGCCCAGAGCAGCCCCACACTTTGGGGGCACTGTGGGCTCCAAAATATTTTGTCCTCCCACCCCTTCCCCAGCGCTCCTGGTCCAGGGCCAGTACAGCAGGTTTGAGGGCATTACCTACCCGGAGCCGGTGCAATACTCCCAGTACGACCAGCAGGCAGGTGAGAGCCTTCATCCCCCTCCTCTTCCTCGCAGCTTTGCTTTCCCTAATGCCTTTTTCCATGCTCTGCTCCATTCCCTTTTCCACCCCAACCTTCCCGTTGCTCCCAGTCCCCACGGGCTGTGCGATAACACGGAGAAAACCCGACATCCTTACGCTCCGTTTTCTCCCTTTTTTTTCCCCAGAAATTCAGGACTACTACGACTACCACGGTGAGTGCAGCCCTGGGGCAGGCTGGGGCCGGGGTTGCACATCCTCACTGCTCTGTCCCCACAGATGTGACCCCACGCACCCCAGAGGAGCAGTTTCGCTTCCAGTCCCAGCAGCAATCCCAGCAGGAAGTTGTGCCAGCACCGACCGTGGGTGGGTGCAAAACAGCAACCGCATCCCCCCCTTACAACCTTCCAGCACTGCCCCGACCCTAAAACCTGACTGGGGGACAGTGTGATGCTCCCTATGCCCAACCCTAAAGCTTTGCTCTTCCTCTCATCAGCTGCTGCCCCTGAGACTGAGCCCACAGAGCCCGGACCTCTGGGTGAGTGTGGCTCTCACCACTTTCCTCTTGACACAAATATGGTGCAACTTGGATCCCTTCCCCCACCCGTGCATCCCCCCCCGTGGTTTCATCCTTCCTCCGGGGGGGTAGGAAACGATGCAATGCTGAACACAACCCCAGCGCTCGTGGATTTTTTTCCCCTTTATCTGAACCTGCTTGCATTTTTGGGGGCAAAACAACACAAAACCAGCTCTGGCTCTCATTGCAGACTGCCGGGAGGAGCAGTACCCCTGCACCAGGCTCTACTCCGTCCACAAGCCCTGCAAGCAGTGCCTGAACGAGATCTGCTTCTACAGGCGAGCGCAGGGGCTGTCCCCTCCCCACCGTCCCCATTGGCACGGTACCACATTTGGGTTTTTTCACCCCAAACCATCCTTTTACCCCACAGCCTCCGCCGGGTCTACGTGATCAACAAGGAGATCTGCGTCCGCACCGTGTGCGCCCACGAAGAGCTGCTGAGGGGTAAGGACTCATCCATCATCTCAGGGACATCCCATCGCTGGGTACCACCGAGGAGGATGCTGGTGGTTAAACACAGCAGAGCCATGCTCTGCGTTCCCAGTTAACACCAGTTTAAGTGCAGCGGCGGCGGCTGCTGGAAGAGAGCTGTGTTTCCATCTCCCTGCAGCCGACCTGTGCCGTGACAAGTTCTCCAAGTGTGGTGTGATGGCCACCAGTGGGCTCTGCCAGACCGTGGTCACCTCCTGTGCCCGTAGCTGCGGGGGTTGCTGAAGCCCCCACCTCGCCGGGATGCAGCCCGGCTCCTCCACCTGGTGCTATAAAGGAACCGTGCATGAAAGGCCAAAGAAAAAGTCCGGTTTGGTGCACATAAAAATAAATAAGGGTCGGGGGGGGAGGGGGGGTTGTTATTATTTTTATTACTTTTGTTATTATATTGTAAGTCGGGGGAGGGGGGGGTTGTTTGCTGCGTAGAGTATCCAAGAGAAAAAGCGTAAGGGTTGCTGTGGCTCCTGTCTCTTTCTTTTTGGGTTTCCCATTGCTTTGGGGTCGTTGGTGATGCTCCTTGAATAGAGCAGAGCTGGGCTGTAGGATTTGGGAGCGCTTCGGGGATTTGCACGGTTGAGCGTTCTGCTTGAAATAACACTGCATCATTTGGGGCAGGTTTGGTTTTTCCTATGAGAAAGGGTGCAGCTATGGGGTTTGGGGTGGCTGTTCCCAGTTCCCACGTGGGGAATGGCACGCATTCAGCCTATGCAGTGTTCTGATGTTGAATTGAAGGCAGTTTTGGGGTTCTCTGATTGGAAAGGAGGGGGATTGGTTTACTACATTCAATCCAGCTTGTAGTTTTCACGGGATATAATCATCTTCTATAGCGTGTGTAATACTAACAGCATATAGGTCACATAATAATGATGCTAATAAATGTTCTGGGGCCTGATGGGCACCAATTTGAGCAGCTGGTTCCCAAACCCTCCACCCCCAACCCCAATAAGTGTCACTAGGTTGGCTTTCCATACATTTAATGGAGGGTCAGAGGGGATATACAAGGGTTGGGGCCACGTTGGGTTGGCCCATAGCACCGATATCAAACCAGTCTCCAAAAAGAGCAGTAGAAAAGAGAGGACCCTCCCTGTGCCACGTGGGACCCAGGCGTAGGGATGCTTACCCTGGTCAGCACCAGTCTGGGGAGCCCCAGACGTCCATGTGGGCTAAAAAACGTCCTATTTCCAAATATTGGTTATAGAAATGCCATAGAAAAAGGAGGGGGGGAAAAAAATCAAGCTGTATCAAAAATAGACAGTGGTGGCTCGGGGGGTAAAGTGCCGCTCTTGATCAAGAAAAAAAAGTGGGATTTGGGAACGTTGAGCAGATTTTTGGTGAGCTGCACGGTGCTGCTCTCAGCCCTAAATGCTGCGAGGGTGACGGCGAGACTCCTGTGCCCCCCACTGCTGTGCTGGTGGCTTCTGTGCAGCCCCAGAGCTCTGCTCCAGCGCTGAGACCTGCGCCTGGGGTGGGGGGGAGAACGGAGGGGTCACCCCAAAGAAAAACCCAGCAGCATCCCAGTGCGTGCAGCAGCATCTCCACGCAATGGGATGAGCCCCAAAGCAGCCCAGCTCCACCACCGTGCAACCTAAGGTGCAGGCAGCACCCCGGGGCCACCCGCCTGCAGCACTTGAATGCGTCGCTGTGCCTCTGCCAGCTGCTGCTCTGATGTGCCCAGAGAGCGGTCCAGGCGGCCCTTCTGCAGAGCCAACCTCAGCGAGGCTTCGTGCGTCTTCAGCTTCTCCCTCTCCACCTGCGTAAGGATGCAAACCGTTGCTCTGTTGCACGCCTTGCTCTGGTGCATAACAGCAATGCATGCGTGCACGCTGTGCTGAGCTGCACGCCTGTGCACAACACACACACATATGCATGCACGTGTGCATTGCTGCAAGCATTGCCCCAGTGCACGATATATGTGCATCTGTGTGCACGTGTGTTGTTGCATGCCTTGCTCCAGTGCACAAAATGTATGTGTGCATGCACAATTGCACTGTTGCATGTCTTGTTCTGGAGCACAAAATATATGTACACATGCACACGTGCATTGTTGCATGCATTGCTCCAGTGCACAAAATATACATATGCATGCACGTGCATGTGCTGTGCACTGCTGCAGGCCTTGCTCTGGTGCACAAAATATACGTATGCATGCACATGTGCACTGTTGCATGTCTTGCTCCAGTGCACAGAATGTGTGCACGCACGCACATGTGCATTGTTGCACGCCTTGCTCTGCTGCACAAAATATATGGATGCATGCATGTGCTGTGCATCATTGCACACCTTGCTGCAATGCACTCTATATATATACACATGCATCGTGCACCTGAATGTTTTGTTGCACTTGCTCCTTGCTCTGGTGCACTACATATATATACACATGTATTCACGTGTGCATGCTATGCTTTGTTGTACACCTTGCACAACACACATGTACAAATACATGTTTGCACACACTGTGCACAGCAGAGAGATGTGCATCATTTATATCATGCATGCTTCACGCTTGGAAAACAACACTGCAGTTTTATGGCTCCAGCACTGAGCTGCACATCGATGCCCACCCAAGGGTGCAGGGCAGGGTGGTGGGTGCTCACCTTCTCCAGGGTTCTTTTCAGGGCACAGTTATCCTTTTCGAGGCGCAAGGCGCAGCGCTCAGCCTCACGCCGTTCGGCCTCCAGCTGGGTCACAGCACGTTGCAGGCTGCCCACGCGCTCCTGCAGCCCCCGCTGCTCTGCCCTCAGCCCCCCCAGCACCGCCGCCTCCTCCTCGTCCTGCTGCTGCTGTGTCTGCGATAGGAGCAAGGCTGTAGGGTGCTGCATGGAGTTATAGGGTGTGCACGGGGTGATAGGGTATGATGCGGGGCTATAGGTTGCTGCACAGGGTGATAGGGTGATGCATGAGGCAATAAGGTGCTGTGTAGGCAGTAGGGTGCTGCATGGGGCAGTAGGGTGCTGCATGGGGCAGTAGGGTGATGCATAGGGTAATAGGGTGATGCATGGGGCAGTAGGGTGCTGCATGGGGCAGTAGGGTGATGCATAGGGTAATAGGGTGATGCATAGGGTAGCAGTGCTGCAAGGAGTGGTAGGGTACTGCACGGGGTAAGAGGGTGATGCATGGGGCAGTAGGGTGCTGCATAGGGTAACGGTGCTGTAAGAGGTGGTAGGGTACTGCTCAGGGTAAGAGGGTGATGCATGGGGCAGTAGGGTGATGCACAGGACAATAGGGTGCTGGAAGGGGTGGCAGGGTGGTGATGCATAGGGTAACATGGTGCTGGAAGGGGTGGTAGGGTACTGCACAGGGTAATAGGGTGATGCATGGGGCAGTAGGGTGATGCATAGGGTAATAGGGTGCTGGAAGGGGTGGTAGGGTACTGCACAGGGTAAGAGGGTGATGCATGGGGCAATAGGGTGATGCATAGGACAATAGGGTGCTGGAAGGGGTGGTAGGGTACTGCACAGGGTAATAGGGTGATGCATGGGGCAATAGGGTGATGCGCAGGACAATAGGGTGCTGGAAGGGGTGGCAGGGTGGTGATGCATAGGGTAACATGGTGCTGGAAGGGGTGGCAGGGTACTGCACAGGGTAAGAGGGTGATGCATGGGGCAGTAGGGTGATGCACAGGGTAACAGGGTGATGCAAGGAATGGTAGGGTGCTGCACAGGGAAGTGCATGGAGCTACAAAGCAACGCATGGGATAACAGGGTGCCGCATGGCAGAGTAAAAAGAGCTGCATGAGGGGGCTGTGTGGATCACAGTTAGGACAGCTGCCGTTGCTCTCCCACCTCCTGCAGCCGCTGGACCTGCGCCTCCAGCTCCTCTCTGCGCAGCTCCAGCACTGCGCGCTCCTCCTGCAGCGCCCGCAGCTGCTCCCGCAGCACCCCGCGCTCCTCCCGTGCAGCATCCAGCATCTCCTGCACGGGGACGTGCATGGTGACACAAGGCCAGACGGGACCCCACTGCACCCCGAGGTGCTCCTGCACACCTGCAGTGCCCGGCGGTCGAGCTCGCCCGCAGCCAAGGCAGTCTGCAGCTTCTGCAATCGCTGCTGCAGGGCTGTGCTGGTGTTGGCCCCTGGTGTGCCTTGTGCATGGTCCTTGGCTGCCAGCAGTGCACTCAGCTTCTCCTGGAAGAGACAGAGCAGGGTGTGCAAGGTGGTTTCAGGCATGAAATGTGCACGTGCAAACAGCGCTCATGCAGTTTGCATACAAGTTTGCAAGCACCTTGCGCCCAGTTTGCGTGCCAGCCTGCAAGCAGCTTACATCCAGTTTGCATTTTGTATGCAAGACTCCAGGCAGCTTGTAGGCAGCTTACCAGAAGCTTACACTTGGTTTTCATGCAAGCTTGCAAGCAGCTTGCATGGAAGCTTGTACGAAGCATACATGCAGTTTTTACACACCTTGCACTCAACCTTCCTTGCACCTCAGATGCAGTTTAATGCAACGTGCATGCAATTCGCCCACATCTTGCATGCGATTTGCACGCAGCTTGCATGCAGCCTGTATGCAAGGCAGCAGAAAGGCTGCTCAGGGAGGGAGAGGAGGGTTTTTCCCCTCAGTGCCCACCTGGGCAGCCCGGCGCTCGCCCTCAGCAGCGTGCAAGCTGCGTTCCAGCGCTGACACCTTCTCGAGCAGCAGCCGGCGCTCGCCCTCGCCCTGCTGCAGCATCTCCTGCAGCAGCAGTGCTGCCTGCTTGCCTTCGGAGCCCTGCCACCCTGCCACAGCCAGAGCGGGGCTTGCAAACCTCTGTGCTTTTGAGGCATGCACTGGGGTTGATGGGGCATGCACAAGGAGGGGGCTGACTGCTTGTAATGGGGTTGAACCAGTTACCGGGGTGTAGAGGTTTAGTTGCTCCTATGGGGTTTCTTTTATCTTTCTATTATGATTTGGGGGAAACGTGCAGCACTTGAGTGCAGCGCCATCACCCCACCCCACAATCTGTCACCCTCACAGCCCCACAACGTGCCCACATCCCGAGCAGCCACACGCCACAGGGAGGCAGTGATGCTCCTGTGCAGCACCCAGCCCCACACCACTGAGGGAAACCCACCCCAAAACTGCCCCATCACCTTCCTTGCTCTCAGCCAATCGCTTCTGCAGCTGCAGCGCTCTGTCCCGCTGCGCTTCTGCCTCGGCCAGCTGCTTGCTCAGGCTGCACACCCGCACCCGCAGCTCTTCCTGGGGGAGAAAATGGGGTGAGAAAGGCGTATTTTGGGGATGCACACCTCTGGGATGGGGTGAGAGGCGTACCTTATCCCGCTGTGCATCCTGCAGCTGGCGCAGGAAATCCTGCAGGGCTGCACGAACTGCCTCAGGGTCAGCTGCTGCATTGGGGTCTGGGGGTGAGCAGGGGGTGCGTGTCCCCTTCCTGGGTCCGACTGGAAGAGAGGGGACAGGGCGGGATGGCAGGAGATAAGGTGGGACAAGGACGGGGTAGGGTGAGAGGGATGAGGTGGAATGGGGAGGGATTGGAGGGGATACAGAGGGATGAGAGGGATGGGGTGGCATGGGAAGGATAGTGGGATGAGAGGGATGGGGTGGCATGGGAGAGAGTGGCACAGGAGGGACAGGATGATGCATGATGGACACTGCCACAGGAGGGGACAGAATAGGACAAGGGGGAACAGAGTGGATTGGGAAGGGGCAGGGTGGCACGGGAAGGATGCACAGCTGGATGGAGCACCCAACACCCACCCCAGTGCCCCCCACACCCCGTGCCATCCTCACCCTTGCCTGGAGAGCCTCCATGTGCCCATCCAACGCCGACAGTGCAGCGCAGGGCTGAGCTCAGCCCACTCAGCCGCATCTCAGCATCACGTCGCCGCTCCTCACCCCGTGCCAACTCAGCCTCCAGCCCTTGTGCCCGACCCTCGGCTGCGCTCAGCTTCAAGCTCAGCTCTGCTGCCTCACTGCGTGCTGCCTCTGCCTTCAGCCGCAGGTTGCGGGCATCAGCCAGCAGCTTCTTCTCATGGCCTCGAGCGTCCTCCAGGCTGCGGGACAGCGCCCGCTCCCGTTGCTGGAAATCTGCCTCCTTCTCTGCCAGCCTGCGCTGCAGCTGTTGGAGCTGGGGAGCAATGGGATGTGGGGATGCAGGGATGGGATGGAGAGATGTGGGAGATGCTTAGAGATGTGGATGATGCAGCAAAAGGGTGATGGAGACGCGAAGGATGGAGCGATTTGGTTTGGGGAACGTCCAGGGTGTGAAGGATGGAGCATAAGGAGGATCCCCAAGGATGCAGGGCACAGAGCAGTGGGGCGACGGGGACGTGGAAGACTGAATGTGGGGTGATGGGGACAGGTGTGGCATCAAGGGACTGAGCAGCAGGTGCACCCAGTGACACTGTGGGGCCACCAAGGGACATGGGGTACTGAGCAGGGGTGACAAGGAGGGCTCGAGCAGCCTTACCTCCTTCCTGGTGGCCTCCACACCAGCCTCACTCTCCACCACCTTCTGCCTGAGGCCGAAGGCTTCACGATGCCTCTCCTCCTCGTGCTGCTCCTCCCGTGCCACACGCGCCCGCAGTTCCTCCACCTCCTTGCTCTTCTTGCTGTTCTCACTATCCAGAGACTTCACCTGCCCCAGTAAAGCAACAAAGGGAGGCTGTGATTTAAGCTGCATGTGAAGGGATCCCCTGCTGTCCCCCCCCCGCACCTGGCGGCGCAGCTCCTGCAGCTCACGACGGGCATCCAGGCGGGCACGTTCCAGCCCACGGAGGGTGGCACGCAGCTCTGCTGCCTCCCTGCCTGCTGCTGCCTGCCCGTCCTCTGCCAGCGCCAGCCGCTGCTCCTGCTGCTCAGCTGCACGCTGCAGACTGTGGGGATATCGGGGTGGTGATGTCTATGCAGGGCACCCCAACCTTGGCACAGTAGTGTGCCATGTATCTCCAAAATTGCATCCTTCCTGTGCATCCTCCAGCCCTGGTCATCCCCCTCCAAAGAACTTCATCACCCCACACAGCTCCCATTTTGAGCATCTCCTCAACACCGAGCATCACCCTCCGTCCAAGGTGTCCCCCAACCTCAGCACCCTACGCTGGAGCCCAAGCATCCTTCCCCAAACACCACCCTGAACCCGAGCACCCCCAAACCCAAAACATCATCCCCTGACCCTAAGCACAACCCCAGCCCCAAACACCCCCTGACCCCAAGCATCACCCTGAACCCGAGCATCACCCTGACCCACACCTGATGCGCTGCCCCTCGCTGTGCCGCAGTGCCGCCCGCAGCTGTTCGTTGGAGCGCCGCAGCGCTTCCTGCTCCCTGGCAGCATCACCCAGCGCCCTGCGTGCCTCCATCCCCATCCTGCGCTGCTCCTCGCACCCCTCACGCCCCTCCTGTGCTTCTCTCTGTGCCCGCAGCAGCGCCTGCTGCCTCGCTGCCCGTGCCTCCGCCTCCAGTGCCAGCTGCGCCCGCGCCTCTTCCACCTGCACCAGGGGATGCTGTGGGATTACGGAGCAACCAGGGTGCAGCAGGGATGGGAAGGGATACGGGGGGCTCACATCACGCAGGGCACTGTCACGCTGCTGGGATGCTGCTACTGCCTGCTCACGAAGAGCCGTGGCCTCGCGTGCGTGGG
Organism: Chrysolophus pictus; assembly: GCA_037305975.1. NCBI lineage: Eukaryota > Metazoa > Chordata > Aves > Galliformes > Phasianidae > Chrysolophus > Chrysolophus pictus. Next base: position 4,394,400 of record CM074596.1, on the reverse strand, counting down.
CCTCTGCTGCTGCCTCCAACTGTGCCTGCAGTGAGCGCAGCTCCGCCGAGCGGTGCTGGAGGAGGTGGGGTGAGCACTGCTGTGCAGGGCTGGGGGCTCAAAGAAGGGGAGGAAGGTTTGCAGTAAGGGTGAAGGGGTGGCAACGGGTGTAGGGGATTTGCAATGGGAATGGAGGGTATGCAATGGGAATTGGGCATCCAGAGAGGATGCCCAAGCACAGGGCTTGCAACTGGGGTGGCTGTGCTATGCACCCACCTGCTGCTGCTGCTGCCAGCTGGCATTCTCGTGTCGCTGCCGCTCGAGCTCGGCTGTAGCCTGGGCCAGGCTCTGCTGCAGCCCTGCCAGCGTTCCTGCTAGTGCTGCCTTCTCCTCCTCCTTCAGTGCCAGCGCCTGCACAGGGATGCGCTCAGCGGGGGCAGCGGGCACACAGCAGGGACCCCCCAGCACCCACCTGCTGCTTCTCGCTCTCGGCACGCAGCACCCCTTCATCCCGCTGTTGCCGTGCTGCTGCCACCTCTGCTGCCAGCTCCTGCTGCTCCCTTGCCAGCCGGCCCCGCTCCATGTCCAGCTCCTCCTGCAGTGCCCCAAAACAGCGCCGACACTGTTCAGCACTGCCCCGAAATCAGTGCCACCCCAAACAATATCAGCATCACCTTCAAATCAGCATTGCTACCCAAAATATGCACCATCCCGTGGTGCAACGCAGTGTTGCCCCGCTCCCCCCCCCAAGAAATGGCATTGCTCCAATACTGGCATCACCCCAAAATCTGACAACAAATTGAGGGCAACTCAGAATAGTCACTCCAAAATCAGAGTTACTCCCCCAAATCAGCATCGCTTCTCATAATCAGCATCAAGACCCCCAGCCAGCATGGCTTCCCAGAACAACATCACTTCCCAGAATCGGAGCTCCTACCCAAATGCATCGCCATCCTCCTAAAACCAGCATTGCCTCCCCAAATCAGCCTTACCCCACAGCCCCCCAGTGCCCACCTTCTCACTCCGCAGCTGCTTGAGCTCTCCCTCGTGTTCCTCCTGGGTCCTGTGCAGGGCCACCACCTCCTCCTGTGCCACTGCCAGCTGCTGCCGCGCTGCACCCAGTTCCTCTGCCAGCCCCACAGCGGGTGGGGAGTGATGGGAATGGGGGGGTCATAATACCCAGAATTGAGAAAGAAGTGATGTGACCAAAGGCGACAGCCCCAAAACTGAGCAAGGTAAGTGATGAGGCCAAGGATACCAGCCTCAGAATATAAGTGGTTAAAGTGGCACGGCCAAGGATGTCGGCCCCAAAACTGAACTGCTAAGTGATGCGGCCACCCCCAGCCGAGCAGATACGTGATGTGACCCCCACTGCAGCACTGCCTGCTCACCCAGCAGCCCATCCCTGGCCACCCGTAGGCTCCGTCCTTCAGCCTCCAGCTGCTGCCTGCTCGTTCTCAGCTGCCCAAGCTGCTCCTGTGCCTCGAAGAGGTTCGTCTCCAGCACAGCCTTCTCAGCCCTGCAGGGACACCGTGGCAGCACACTGCCTAACATCAACAGGACAGGACATCACATGGATCCAGTGACACCAACCTGAGCCCATCGGCCTCCTGGGCACGGTCACGAGCATCACGCTGGGCGGCGTGCAGCTGGACCCCCAGGCTGGCCCCCTCCTTGGCCAGCCCCTCTCGCTCCTGCATGGTGCGCTCCAGCTCTGCGCTCAGCCGCTGCTGCTCACCCCGTGCTTGCACCAGTGCCTCCCCTGCTGCACGCTGCTCCTGCTGAGCCTGCACCAGCACCAGGTGATGAGTGCTCCACTGGGACGGTCTGGTAGCCCTGCATTCTCTCCCAGTTCCCTCATGCATCTTTCCCAGTCCCAACTTCCTCATGTGCAATCCCAATTACAAATTTCCAAATGCCTTCCACGTCCTCTTCATTATTCCCAACCACCCCCTGCACCCACCAAATTGCCCCAGCACCCTCACCCATGCATCCTTCCACTCACTCCGTGCATCCTCCCATTTGCCCTTGTACCCTCCCCACCTTTCCCAGCTGCCCCCAGCCCCACACCTGCCCCAGCTGCTCCCGCATTCTCTGCAGCTCCCCACGCAGCTCCCGCAGCTCAGCCCGCAGCCCCTCGCAGCTCCTCTCTGCTGCTCTCCGTGCCCGCTCCAGCTCCATCCTCTCAGCCTCTCCATCCCTGCAGCTGCGCTCCAGCCGTCCCAGCTCAGCCTTCAGCCCTTCCAGCTCCCTCCTGGCCTCGCTGTCAGCTTCGTGCTGCTCCTCCAGCCCCACCAGTGCCCGGCTCAGCTCCCGTTTGTCCCGTGCCAGGCTGGCAGCCAGCTCACTGCTCCGTGCTGCAGCATCCCGCAGCCTGGCCTCCTGCGTGCGGGCGTCCCGCAGCGCTGCCTCCAGCTCTGCACTGCTGCCCTGTGCCTGGTGGGTGCCCAGAGTGATGGACGTGGGGTTTGGGATGTGCATAGGGTTTGGGGGGACTTGGGAATGTCCATGGGGTTTGAAGATGGACAACAAGGCTTGGGGATGAGCATGGGGTTTGAGGTTGGACAATGGGACATGGGGATGTCCATGGGTCTTGAGGATGGACAACAGGGTCTGGGAATGAGCATGGGGCTTGAGGATGGACAACAGTTCCTGGGGTGAGCATGAGGTTTGGGGAGAGGATGGACAACAGGGCTTAGGGATGTCCATTGGGTTTGACAATGGACAACAGGGCCTGAGGATGTCCCTAGGGTTAAGAGATGTGGATGGCCCCAATAAGGATGCATGTGGGATTTGGGGACCTGGATGTCCCCAGGGAGGAGGCACATGCGGTTTGGAGGTGCACATATCCCCAGGGATGAGGAACAATGAATCTGCATGGGACATGGAGATGCAGATATCCCCAGGGAGGAGAAGTAAGGGTTTGGTGAATGTGTCTGGAGTTTGGGGAGGGGTATGGGATTTGGGGATGTGCTTGGCTCTGGGGAGGATGCACACTGGTTTTGGGGACCTGAATGCCCCCAGGGAACACACTCATTGGGTTTAGGGATGCACGTGAGGTTTGAGGATGTAGTTGGCCTCAGGGAGAACGCACAACAGCTTTGGGGACGCATGGGGGAGGGGGTTGGAGACACAGATGTCTCCAAAGAGGACGCAGGGAGTTAGGGGACGCAGACATCCCCAGACAAGGGAATTACAAGGGTTTGGACGTGGGGGTGATTTGAGGACACCGGGGCTTTGTCACTCACCTGTGCCAGTGCCTCTCCCAGCGCTGCCTGCTCACTTCGTGCCACCTCTGCCTCCAGCTGTGCCCGGCTCAGTGCCTCCCGTGCCCTCAGCAGCTCCTGCTGCCCTGCTGCCCGCTGTCCCTCCAGCTGCTCCAGCTGCTGCGTGCTGCAGCACCCACGGTGGGAGCACACATTGGAGGGGTGCAGCACCCACTTTAAGGGTGGCACTGCGACAGCTTTATTCTGCAGCTGCTGGAGGTCCCCACCTGTGCTCCAGCTGCTGTTGTGCAGCCTCTGCTGCTCGGTTGGCTTCATCCCTCTGCTCCTCCAGCTCCTGGACCCGGAGCTGCAGCTCAGCCTCGCTGCGTTGCAGAGCTCCTGCCCGCGCCTGTTCTGCAACCAGTGCCTGCTCCACACGGCTCTGCTCACTGCAGACAGACAGATACACGTGGGGATGGACAAATGCATGGAGATGGGCGCATGTGACACACAGGTGGATGGACAGATGGATAGCAGTACCTGCGCAGGAGCTCGGCGTCAGCACGCAGGCGGGCAGCCTCACGCACGGCCTCATCCTGTGCCTGCCTGCAGCCCCCAGCCTCAGTGCTGAGCTGCTCCAGCCGCTGCTCCAGGGCAGCCCGCCGGCTCTCGCTGTCCCCCAGCTCCCTCCGCAGGTTCCCTGACACCTCCTGGGCTTCCTGAGGGCAGGGGGACAGCAGTTGTCCTCCATTATCCTCTGCCCATCCATCCATTCTATACTCATCTTCCATCTGTCTTTCCTCCGCCATCCATCCTCCCAGCTTTTATTCTCCTCCATTCATGGTCCATGCATTCACTCATTCCCATCCCTCCTCCTCCATCCATCTTCCCCTCCATCCATTCCAACATCCATTTATCCCTTATTCCCCTTCATTCATGCATACTCCATCCATCCATCTTCCCTCCAGCTCTTCCCCTATCATTCTCTCCCTTCTTCCATCCTCCCACCTATCCTCCATCCTTCTATCCTTCCATCTTCCTCCAACCACCTTCACATCTGTCCTCCCATCCATCTGTCCCCGTTTCCATCTGCCCTCTATTCCCCTCCATCCGCCTTCCAAGTATCCAGCCATCCACACATCCATCAGTCTCCCTTTCTCCTCTATGCATCCACTTATCCCTCCATCCCCCATTTAACAGTTAGACTAGATGATCTTAGTCTTGGGTCTTCCCAAACTTAATGATTTGCTTCTATGATTCATCCTCCCATCGATCCATCCCCTATCTTCCATCTGTTCCCTATGCATCTCCACGTTCATCTGCCCTCCATTCTACTCCATCCATCCTCTATGCTTGTGCCCATCTGTCCACACATCCATCCATCCACCCATCGATCCCCACTTTCATCTGTCCTCACATCCATTTACCCATCCATCCATCCATCCACTCCCATGTCCGTCCGTCCATCTATCCATCCGTCCATCCATCTATCCATCTATCCTCATGTCCATCCATCCATCCCCATGTCTGTCCATCCACCCATTCACCTGTCTATCCACACATCCACCTACCCATGCATCTGTCCATCCTCAAATTCATCTATCCATTTCCATGTCAATCCATCTGTCCATCCATCCATCCATCCTCATGTCCATCCATCCATCCCCATGTCTGTCCATCCACCCATTCACCCATCCATCCCCACATTTACCCACCCATGCATCTGTCCATCCCCAAATTCATCTGTCCATCTCCATGTCAATCCATCTGTCCATCCATCCATCCAACCCTACGTCCATCCATCCATCCTCATGTCCATCCATCCACCCCCACATCCATCCATCCATCCCCACGTCCACCTGCCAATGCATCTGTCCATCCCCACATCCATCCATCCATCTGTCCATCTGTCTGTCCATCCATCCCCGTGTCTGTCTGCCATCGTTCCCCTTCCCTCACCCACCTGCAGCTGGATGTGTCGCCGCCGCAGGGCACCATGCACAGCTCCCAGCGTGGCTGCAGCAGCAGCAGGCGACAGGCTGCGGCAAGGGAGCCTGGGGGGCCCTGGGGAGGACCCACGGTCATCAGCCAGCACTGCCTGCAAGGGAGACGGACAGCAGCATTGCTGCAGGAGGGGAAACTGAGTCACGGAGGGGTTGGTAATGCTAGGAGTGCAGAAGGAGTGGGGAGCACCTGGGTGATGTCCTGCAGCGTCTGCTGCAGCAGCTCCAGCTCTGCACGCAATGCCTGCACCTCCTCTGCTGACGGCTCCTGAGCACGAGTGGCCTCCTGCAAAACACCCGGCGTGCAACGTGCCTGGTGTGCATTGTGCATCACACATTGCACCAAAGCACGCGACCTGCCTTGGTGTGCAGCTTGCATCTCACACAACGACACACACTCACCATCTTCTGCAGCTGTGCCGTCAGAGCCTGCACTGCCCTCTCCTTCTCACCACCTTCCTTCCGTAGCTGCTGCAGGGCTGCTGTCAGCTCCGCCAGCCTGGGTGAGATGGTGCCCAGCAGGGATGGTGCTCAGCACCATGTAGAACCACGCTGTGTTGCATGGCACTGTGCAGCACCATAGCTCCTGTGCCACCCCATAGCACACCACAGCACCCCACAGCCCCTCACAGCATCCTGTAGCAAGCTATAGTATCCCACAGCACCCCATAACACAGCGTAGCACCCTTTAGCACCCCGTACCGACCCACAGAACACCACAGCATCCCTCAGCACCCCGTAGCAGCCTCAAGTACCCCACAGCTCCCCAAAGCACCCATAGCACCCAACAACACCCTACAGGACCACCTCAGCACCCCACCTGTCCCCCAGCACCGCCCTCTCCCGCTCAGCATCGCGGCCCCGTGCTGCCAGCTGCTCCTCCAGCTGTGCCAGCTGCTGTGCCTGCTGCTCTTGCACTGCACCCGCCCGGCCCTCGGCCAGCTGCAGGTGGGCTCCCAGCTGCACGCAGGCGGCGTGGGCAGCACGGCCGGCACGGCTCACCTCCTGCCCCAGCTCCACCAGGTCTCTGCAAAGGGAAAGGGGGATAGGAGAAGGGTGAGCCCATACCTTGCCACCCCATCCCCGCTCCTCGCCGCCCCACTGACCTCTCAGTGGCGGCTCGCAGCTGGCCAAAGTGGCGGCGGAAAGCCACTGCCTGCCTCCAGAGGGTGAGCAGGCGGCCGTGCTCGTTGCTGAAGTAGGTGTTGAAGGACTGTGAGGGGATGGGGATGGATGGAGCAGATCCTGGTCACACTGTTTTGCAGCCTGGTGGTATCACCGCAGCACCAGGTCCTGCCCCACGCACCATCCCCTGCAGCTCCGTGCAAAAGTGCCTCCTTCCACCCTGCATTCCTTTGCACGCAGCACTGCTTCACCCTGCATGTCCCCCTACACTCCAAATTCTTCTCTGTGCAATGACCCCATGGTTCTGCACCCCTCCTGTCTCCCTGCTTTGCATCTCTCCACGCAACATCCTCTGAATGCCCAAATTCCTCTCCATGCAATGTCCCACACCCCTCCCCATGCAGCACCCCTCTGCTTTGCATCTGTGCAGCACTCCATGCAACCCCTAATTCCTCTCCATGCAACAATCCAATGGTCCCACATCTCTGCATCTTACAACCCTCCATCCTGCAGCATCCCTCCACTCCTCTGCTTCAAATCTCCCCATGCACCACCTACTGCATCCCCCTATAATTATCCATGCAATGTTCCTCACACCCCTCTCCACGCAGCATCCTCTGCATGCAACATCCCATGCATTCATCAATTCTTCTCCATCCAACATCCCACGCATCCACCAATTCTCCTCCATGCAACATCCCAATGGTCCTGCACTTTGCATCCCTTCACCTCGCTGCATCCTGGCACCCCTCTGCTTGGCCTCTTTGTGCAACGCCCTGTGCACCCCCAAATTTCTCTCCATGCAAAATCCTAATGATCCCGCAACCCTTGCGCTTTGCATCCCTGCACCTCAGTCCCCAAAAAGCAGCACCCCTCTGCTTTGCATCTCCCCATGGCCCTGACCTCCTCCTCCCTCCTCCACTGGGCCTCACGCTGCTCCAGCTCTCCACGTGCCCGCGCCCAGTCGGCTGTCAGCTTGCGGATGTCCTCGCTCAGTGCTGCATTGGCCACGTTTGCCTGCTCCAGCTGCTCCCGCAGCATCGAGTTCACCTGCACCAGGCTGCAGCTCCTGGGCAACACAGGGCTGGGGATGATGCTAGGAGGTCCCCACAGCCACCAGACCCGCTTGGGACCCCCTCACACCTTTGCTGTTCCTCCTCCAGCCGGATCAGTGCGTTCTCCAGCTCGTTGGGGCTGTCCTCCTCCGGCTGGCTCTGCGGGGACATCATTCCCTTTGCATGCAGGTGACAATGGGGAACATTTGGGGACACAATGGGGACATTACACACTGTCAGCCTCTCCTGCTCCAGTTCTGTCTCCTTCTTCAACAGCTGCTGCTCCACCTCGCCACATTTCTTCTTGTACTGCAGCACCTGGGGGAAACGACGCGATGACATCCAGCCCCTCCCCATCACAGCGTTCCCGTGTCCCCAGTATGCACCTACCTTGGCTTGCAGCTTCTGCACCAGCTGTGCTTGCCTCTGCTGGCCCTCCTGGTACGCCTGCAGCTTGCGCTTGTAGGCAGCCTGCTCCTCATCCAGCAGCCTCCGCAGCTCAATGTTGTGCTGTGCCAGGCTCCGGCTCTCTGCCGCCTCCTGCTCGCCAGCTTCCAGCCGCAGGGATTGCTCCAGCTGCAAGCCAGCATCACCCCTTTGAGGATGCAACCCTCCAGAACCCCTCCAGGTACAAGCAGCCCAGCTTGGATAAATTCATCCACCTTTTGATGGTGCAAAGCTCCATAGGGTTGAAGCAACACGGGGCGCCCTGATGTTTTGCACTTGAGATGCAATAGGAAATGGCAACTGAAAATTAATGGGGAATTGGCTGCTACGTGTAGAAAATAACCCAGACCTGGGTTTGCATCAGGTTGGCCAATGGATAAAGAGTCTTTCAGCACAAGGAACAGTGATTTCCCTGCGGGTACTTTTTGGTTCTTGGCTCACTTCTTTTAGCAACCAGGCGTGCACAAAGGGGCGTGAGCCCCCAGAGCCATACAGACCCCAGAATGGTACAGCTCGAGTTTTGCATCTCCCTGAGCAACCAAAGCCCTCATTCTTCTCCCAGTGCCACAGTTACAAAAAAAAAAAAAAAAAGAAAGCATTGAGATGAATGAAATGGGAATGCTTTGTGCTTCCTGCAAGCCCCAGCATGCCGGGTGCTGGATCTCCATCACTGCAGCGTCTTCAGCATCTCCGAGCGATGCTGGTAAAGAAAGGTGCATTTTGAGGGTGAAAAAGATGTATTTGGGGCTGCGTGTGTGGCTGACCTACCCGCTCACTGATGGCGTTGTATTTGATGGCCAACTCATCGCGCTCAGCACGGCTCTGAGCCAGCAGGTCCTCAACACGCGACAGCTCCTGCTGCAGGATGCGGTTCTCCTCCTGGAGGGACAGCAGCGAGGCCATGGCCTTGGGGATGGAACCTACAGGAGGGGACAAGGCTCAGGGCATAGGCTCAACTTTGCTGCTTTGCTCCTCTGGCTGCAAACTCCGCATCCCTCTGTGCAATAGTTTCTTTGTGCAATTGCAAAAGCAGCTGCATTTCTGCAAATCCGCGCGTTGCACAAACCACAGCTTTGCCATTACAGCTGCTCAGCAGATTTTGTCGTTGCAATGGCAAACGATCTCAGCTGCTCCTGTGAGTTCCTACCTCAGTCCAGCACACTCGTGGGTTCCCCCCCCCTTTGCTTTGCTTTCAGCAGCCCCGCGTCTCCATCCTGCTCTGCTCTTTTAGGGCTTTGCTTCCGCTCCGCAAGCGGAAAGCGGATGCATGGTTGGGATTAGCCTGAAATCCTCATTTTCCCCTCCCAGGCTGGGAGCCCTCCTCTTCCTGGCTGTATCTGCGTGCCTCAGGGGTCCTAATGCCTCCCCCAAGCTCTGCTTTGCTGCAAAACTAAAGCTTTGCTGCAAAACCAAAGCTTTGCAATTCAAACCGAGCAACAAAGCCATTTGCCTGCAGAGCAAAAAAAAAGATTCTTCTGCTACTGCAAAAAATCAGCAGTGCCAAGCACCCCTGCACCCAAAAGCAGTGGAAATGCACTCACTTTTTGCTCCAATGTTCAGCTTCCTTGAGATTCGGGGCTCTGTTATCCCACAGGAGCCCAGGAGAGAGGAGCCCTTTCGTTAAGCCATAACGAAGCACGGCCTCGTTAAGCTCATTACAGCTCAGGAGTTGGCTCTGGCAAGAAAAAGTGTTGGGTGGAGCATGCCAGGTTGCTATGGGAAGCCTTTGGCTGGGTGCTGGGAAGGGGTGGCAGCCACTCTATAAATCATAGTTAGCTGCCACGTGGAAAAGGAAGACCCCGGGGCAATTAATTTAAGTGCAGGGGTAATGGTGAGGTGCTGCTTCCTGCCCCCCCCCCAGAGGGCAGAAAGGAGAAAACTTCAATAAATCGATGCCAGCTCAAAACGTGCGTCCGTCCCCATCAGGGGCTGCAGGGCAACAACCACTGAAGGCATTCCCTCTGCAAACCCTCACATATGGATTTGCCCTCCCAGCATTTCCCAGCCTCTGCTTGCCTCTCAGGAAGAGAAAATGCCCTTTCTCCTCCCTGCTGAGCCGCAGATTAGTGGTGAGGGAGGGAGTGCAGCAGGGTTAGTCAATAGGATTGAGGCTTTGCAGTGCTGCTGGGACAGTCTGGCTTATGAAAACGTTCAAGCCAGAGCCACATTGAGGCTCCCTGATGGGCTCTGGGGACACAAGTCCTTAGCTGTCCCCTTTACTTTCCTTATTCCTTACCTTCTTTGCCCACAGAGCTTCAAAGCCACTGCTAAGCAACACCCATGTGTTGTGCCTCGCTGTTTCCCCAGCACCAAGAAGGAGGGAAAGCACAAAACCACCCCCAACATCAAATCCCCACCTCGAAGGAAGCCCCATGGTCCCACCCTGAGCACACACATGGGCAGATCTCAGGGTGTAAAATATCACATCTGGCATCAAAATGATTTTATTGTTCCCTTGGAAGTGTGACATCTCTCACCTGGCCCTGTGAGCTGCCAGGCAAAGTGAAAGCTCTGAAATGGAAATGCTCGCCCGTCCAGTTGAGAATGGAAATAATAATTAAGTCTGAAACACTGAAAAAATAGCAGAACTCTGTACTGTGAAAGGCCTTCACCATAATATAAATAGGTAAGAAAATACTTGGGAGTTTTTTTCAAAGAGGAATCTCAACCCCAGCTCTGTTCAAGAGACCAAGTCTGTCTTTCATTGCATATATTCCAATAATAAACTCTCTGCAAAAAGAATAAAAATCTCTCTTCGAAATAGAGGGGGAAAAAAAAACAACAAAAAAACAATCTTACTGGAGCAGGAAAATAGGAACTTCAGCACTGTGCTCACATTTACCTGCACACAGCAGTTGTGCTCCCCACCCCCCACATTGCAGGGTGTGCTAGAAATATCAGGGGTGATGCTCAGCATCTTGGAAGGACATTGCCTGCATGGCGCTGTGAGCAGCAGACAAAGCAAGGCCTTGCACACAAGAAATCTCCAGGAGGATGCTCCCCTCTTTTTGCCAGACTGAAAGATTTCAGTGGCCCAAATGCATGAGGAGAAAGTGGAGATGGTGATAGGGGCAGCCCTGTGCTGCACACCTCAACCCATCTCTATTGCATCAGAATTGAGAGAAAAATGCCCAAATTGGGCAGCAAAAGTGCTGCCAGTTGCGTCCTCTATCAGTGTGCTGAACACTCTCACGTCACCAGGGTGCCATGAAGCTGCCACATTTTTGCAGCCCTGATAGTGCAGTAAGAAAGGAATGAAGGGAGACACGAGAAAGGTCACTGAAGCCTCAACGGTTTGCAGTGATCCAGGCACAGAATACCCTGAAAAGGACCCCAGCTCTGAGGGTGATGGTGTGGAGTTTTGTAAGGCACGTGCTCATTTGTCAACCAGCACCAATTTCTACTTTTCAACTCCAGCACCAGATTTTGGGGCCTTGTTTTTTGTCAGAGGGAGCCAGGGGAGTACAATGCCACCATAAGTGACAAGTGAGGTGTCCTTAAGCAGCTTTGGTCCTGCAGAAATTGGCACAATCTTCCTCCAGTGCCTGTGAGGAGCTGGCTCAGAACTGCACCCAGCCTGCATTTGCTTGTGTCTGGTTAGAATCTGACCTGAAGAGAGAGAGAAAAAAAGGGTTTGGACACTGAGAAAAGAGTGTTTAGACATTAAAAAAGGAGGGCTTAGATACTAAAAGGAGCTGCAGCACAGGTCGCCTGGTGCCAATCCATAACTCTCCCCCACACATGGCTAGGCACAGTAGCTTGTCACCTTTCAAAATCTGTTTGGATGGGGGGTGCCCCCACCCTGCTGCTATTTTAGTGAGAGTAAAACCAGCAGGATTGGGTTCTAACACTGCAGGTATTGGCCCAAGCAACCTGCAAACCCCACATGGCCTCACCCTGAAGCTTTGAAGTCACCCCAGACGTCGGTGGCAGGGGCAGAGGGAGCAGCAGCGGGCTGTGGCCAGGACAGCAGTGAGTCTGCAGCAGCCAGAGGAGCCAGAGAGAGAGGAGAAAAAGAAAAACTGTTATTGACAGTTATTCCTTCCAGATTCCCTGCTTTCATGAAGATGCTATATTGCTTTTCCACACACTCACTGCTTGAATGCAGTCAGTTCACCATTCCAACCTGACTGGGGTTTAACATGAACTTCTTAGTGTTGCTGAGTTCTGTGCTGCACACAGATGGTTAAAGACCAGGCAGGAGGGCCAGGATTCATGCAGGGACTTTCTAAACACACCGTCCTTTCAGCTTTCAAAATGTGCATGCAAAACTTATGCTTCCCAAACAATCATAAAACAGAGTAGCTCTTTTAGTTAGGGGATATTAAGACTGACAAGCTGGATGGCTTTGTGATCCCATTCCCCTCAGTGCCTCAGTTTCCCTCACTCAACAGGGCTTCAGCACTATCTCCTCCTGCAGGAGCTCAAGAGGAACGTCAAGGTATTTCTATAGGCATCTCGACAGTTAAAACTGAGTCTAAAGAGCCCTGCAGCCATTTCTGTAAGACACAGACCTGTGATGGGGGTACCAGGGAGCCGGGTAGGTGGGGGAAGTGAAGATGGCAGCTGCTCTCCAGAAGGAAGAGTTGGCATGGAAGATTTTCCTCCTGGAGGTGGTGGGAGCAAGCTCAGCCCCCCAGGGCCTGCAGAACGTGGTCTGGTATTCCCTGCTGCTCCTTCCTTTTTCTTCATATTCTGAAAGCAGACATGAGAGGGAAACTTCAGGTGGAACATTTAAATCCAGAATTGGAGCGTGATTCTACTTCTTCCTCCCAGCCAATGCTTTCAAGTAGCCCAGCAGCTCAGTTGCTTTGTTCTGGGGGAAAAGATCACTGTGCTACATTCTCCTGGTGCAGCAACAGGTGTCTAACCACAGATATTTTCATTTGTGAATCCCCACCACGTAGCCACAGACCAGTTTCTGTGACCGGGAACCATAAGACACCCCTCTACAAATGATTGCAGGCAGCAAGGGCATGAGCAGCTCTGCACCAGGCTTCCTTTAGCAAGGGGATTTCATGAGAAAGCCACTGCTTCCTCTTTTGCCACGAACCACAGCAGAGGGGAAAAACAGATTGTGAGGGCTGAGTGTGAAGGCAGACAGCTTAGCTGGAGTCTGCACCTCTAAGAAGTAGTGTTTCACAGCTAACAAGAAATGAGGCTAACAAAAGAGGTTAACAGAATATTCTTGATGCTTGCATTTCCCAAAATGCTGCAAAAAAAAAAAAGGAAGGGTTTTGGTGATGTTTCTCTTTCAGTCTTTTAGGACAATCACCAAAACCACAGGACAGTGTTTTTATACGTTATAAAGTGTACAAGGTAAAACATCTGGAGCAGCAAAAACCCTCACCGCAATGTTAAGCTTGATGGTCTGCCCCTCCTTGAAGCCCAGGTCCAGTTTGGGTGCCTGGTCAGGGTTTTCAGCCTGCTTAGCCAGCTCATTCTGTTGCCTCACCCACCTGCAGAAATGCAAGAAAAAAGAAAAAGACTCATAAGCTGTAGCCCTCTTTGCACTGTTCTTCCTTATTCAAGTGAACTGGGCACAGTGAACCAGGAGCAAACAGCTCCCTCATCCCCACCACTTGGAGGGAACACCTGCAGCCGCCACATGAAACCACCAAGTCAAGAGGACAAAAGGAGAGGAACAAACTCACTTAAAATGGTCCTGGAGAGCGACGTTGAAGTCAAAAGCATCCCCTCGATCCACAAATCCAACTCCAATGAAAGCACGGCGGCCTGGGGAATGAGGAAGAGTAAAGGCTAGAAATGCAAAACAGGGTAGAAGCCAGGGATGCAGACTAGGAGTGGGGGGACAGCTAATTTCACACCCCCGTGACTGTCAGCTCCTCCAGCTGGAGCTGAGAGGAATTCTGATGACAGCAGGGCTGAGGTTAGGACTGGAGCTGCATTTCTTTCTTCCTTCTACAAAGAAAGGGAACAGCCAGCAAGTTCCAAGCAGGGGAAGCAGTGTTATACTGTCAGCAAGACTGTAACGTGAGGCTGGAAGAAAACTGCAGCCACGCTTTCAGTTAGCAAAACTGTGTTTACATCATCACTTCAGCTTGATTGGATTTAAAGAACTAGCAAAAACCAGCTTTAAAATCAATATAAGTGAATCAACACGGAGGCTGGCATCACAGTGACAGTCCTACACACAGGTGTGTCCTTAGTGCTGAGCAGTAGATTAAACTGTCACTTAAAAAAAAACTGATTTTTTTTACAAGCAAAAGGCAGAGCATGAAGGACAGAGGTGATTTGTCCACTCATCACTGTAAGCAGGGACTATTTAGCTCTCAACCACACGAATCAATCACCAGTAAGAACTCAGAACAAGCTCTGAGTGTTTTCAAGATCTGCTCCCCCCAGGCCTGTCTCTGCTAGCACCAAAGCAGCACCACACCGTTGCCATCCTCGATCCGGATGACGAAATATCTGCTGGAATCTGTCACACTCTCCACAGCAATGCCAGGGAACTGCTCCACGGGGGCCTGGGCAAAAAGCTCTCCTGAAAAAAAAGCAGCAGGTATGAGTTAACATGCCAGTGTAGCACATCAATGCCACTCTCCTTGCTCTGAGGACGAACATAGAGGCAGCAGCCTGCACGCAAGAAATGGGTAAACATGACCTGTTTCCTCTGCAGCAGCAGCTTGGGAGGCAATTAAGAATTCAGGAGATGGAAAAACTGACAAAGTGACTTGTTGTGATGACAGGAAGCTTGGAGGAAGAGAGGTCAGATCCTGCTTGCCTTATTTTGGCAGATCCACATCATTTAATTCCACCAGATAAAGCATCCCCAGCAGTAGGCATGACCACTTTTTCTGGCTCAGTTATTAATGCTCAACAAAGGAACCTCCCACTATCTGGTGCTACATGGCACTACACTCTGGAGATGACATACCAGCTCATTAACACTCAGCAGATGGATTCAGAAAACAACACACAGCTGCTTTGCAGTGACACCATGTCAAGGTCTGCCCTGCCAGCAGCCCAATGCCCCCCTGGGGTGACAGGAAAGCTGTTCTGCTGCAGCCCCTCCTCCTCACCTGAGGTCTTGTCCTCCAGCTTGATGAAGGCAGTCTTGCCCTTGGCGGTGATGCGCAGCCTGCCGCTCCATGCTGGCTGGTCAAGCTGCCACTCTGCAGCTCTGCAGGGAGAGAAAAAGGTGACTGACCTGTGGGTGGCCCTACAGTCCTCGGGCAGCAGCAACTAGACAATTTTATGGCATGGTAACGTATCACAAAGCCTCGTGAGATAGCATGAGGGAACCTGCTTGCACCTGGGCTTGCTGCAGACAGGCAGCACGTATCACGAGACCTCACATCTCACCCCAAATCTGCTGACCACTTGCAAAAGCATTGGGGAACAGACCCACAGTTCTGCACTGCACAATACAGAAAGGTTTCACTTCCCCTTCTGTGGAATCACCAGCTTGAAAACAGTGTGAGGGCAGTGCAGACATGCTGGTGAGGGGATCCTTGTAAAGTACCTCCGTTTTCATAGAATTATAGAGTGGTTTGGGTTGGAAATCTCCCATCATGGGGACACCATACAGCACTTCATACTGCCCAAGGCCCCTCCAGCCTGGCCTGGAATACCTCCAGAAATGGGCACCCACAGCTCTCAGGGCAGCCTATGCCAGGGCATCATCACTTCAGGGTGAAGAATTTCTCCCTGCTTCATCTCCCCTCGCCCTGCCACTACAAAACGCCGTCCAAGAGCCCTTCCCAGCTCCCCTCTCACCCCTGCAGGCACCCAAAGGCCGTTATAAGCCCTCCCGCAGCCTTCCTGGCCGCTCGGACTGGATGATCTCGGAGGCCTTTTCCAACCCTGGCGATTCTATCGCTCTTCTCCAGGCACAACAACCCTCAACCTCTCCTCGCAGCGGGGCTGGGTGGGCCTGCAGCCCAACAGCGGGGCCTGGCTGCCTGCGAGAGCCCCGAGGCCGCACCAGGCCCACCCCCGGCGTCGCACCGCACCTGTAGCCGCGGTTGGAGGCCCTCGGCGGCACTCGGTAGACGTGCACGGCCGGCTTCACGCACAGCACCGCCTCGTAGTCCTCCTCCATGGCCGCCAGCACGACGGAAGGGCGCCGGCGCCTCTATGGTACCGCCCGCCCCGGGGCGGGAAGAGAGGAGGAAGGGAAGCACTTCCGGTGCGCGCTGAGCATCGCGTTTCGCAACAGCGCCCCCTGCCGGGCGGGAGGTGCACTGCGGGCAATGGTCGGTCTCAGAGCCCGGGGCGCGCTGTGAAGGCACGTTTATCCCTAAATCACCTTAAAATAAAAATAAAAACATCGAGAAAGGACTCCACCCTGCTCCCCCTCGGCTAGGCCAGTCCCACAGCCTCTCCTCATACTATTGAGCAAAGGATGGAGGGCAGCCCAGCCCCAAAACACTACAAAATCAACTCAAAATTCTCCTTTTCCCACCCTCGTGCTTGGAAGTTCTGCTTCTCCTTCCCAAGAGCTTAGCCCTCGTAGCCCAAAGGGGACATATGTCCCTCATCTCATCCATAGCAACCTCAGAACCACGGCGGGCATCCCGCAGGGTGACACCAGCGCTAGCACGGCCAATGGATTTTTGAGGTTCCCATTCCCCAGGATGGGAAAAAAAAGGGATACTGCAAAGTGACGAGACGGAAGCAGGCCGTGAAAAAGTTTAAACACATTTATTGAAAATACAATTTATAAAATGTTTCTCTGCATACTCGGGCGCGCTCTGACGGGGCGGCGGGAGAAGCTCTCGGCCCCACAAAAGAAGGCGCGTGCCCTGGGACCGCCGTCTCGCCCTGCCTGCAGGTCGGGAGCAGCCGCCACGGCTGAGGCATCGGCGCACGGTCAGTGCTGGAGAACAAGGTCGGGTGTGCAAGGAGAAGGGTGGTAGGCACCTGACGGACGGGAGGAGACATCTAACATTGGCAAGGTAGCGGGAAGCTACGCCAGGAGCTGGGGTTGGGGTTGTTCCGCCAGCTGCCAGCCTTCTGGAATAGAAGCTATCGAGCGATCGTTAAGGAAAGGTGCGGTGACTACAGTTATTGCTAATGTCCTTCTCCCCTCCTGCTCCCACCCACCCCAAATAAATCAGTTTCACAGACGCCTCCAGCCTGAGAGGGAGCTCAGTAAGCAGCAAGATTATAGCTTCTAAAGCCACGGAGATGGGTTGGGATCCTGGTGGGACGAGGCTTCTGCCACTCCCACCTCGTCATCCTCCTTCGCCAGTCACTCAGGGCTCTGTGAACTCACGTGGAGGGTGACACAGGGTCAATGAGCCAACCGACATTCTAGCAGATGCCATCTCTTTTTTGTACACAGGTAGTTTTATTTTACCTTTTTTTTTAAGCCGTATTTCCATCCACGTCTTTCCAGATGGGAGTTTCCCCATACAACATGGCATGGCACAGTCACTTCTGTTCAGTCAGAAGGCATCAGGTTTGCTCATTTACCATATCTGCCAAGCACAAAGCATCTGGCAACACTGCACCCGTACAGAAATAATCCTCTGACAGCCAACAACAGTATTTTCTAGGTACTGAGCACGCAGCAATCCGCCGGCCTGCGGCCATTTCAGCTGAATGAACAGTCGAGGTCCTCACGACACGCAGAAACGCCTCCATGCCTGAAGTCGCCCATTACATCCCCTCCAAGAAGAGCCTTAGTGTTCATCTAATCCCTGGAGACAGTAATATCAAGACAGGTCAGCTTTGTCTAGCGTGCATTAGGACAGACAGCACTGCGCACGGGGGAAGCATCCACATTCAATAGCATCCTGTGACACACGCCAGCTCCTCGTGGCTCTTCTCCACCACCACCAGCATCCTGGGAAGCTTTCAGCCTACAAGCTGCCTGAAATCCTGTCTCTTCGTGGGAGCAGGAGCAGCAAGAGCAATCCATTCCCTGAAGCCCAGCGGAAAGCTGGCTGTTACCACCCACAGCGTACGACGACGGGGAGGTTTCCAGACTTGATTGAACACATTTTGTTCCTGATGTCTGTGATTTCTAGAAGCGTGTGCATCAGGTACAGCACCGGCTCGTACCGTAACAGAGATCAGAGCCTTCAGTCCATTGTAAGCCACTTCGGTTTCAACCTTTGGAGCAGCGGCCGTCCCGCTCCCCACCGTCACATCAGCCACCATGCAGGCTGGACGGAGCGCAGCTCTTCACCATGGGTTCATTTCATGGAGCAAATGAGAGCCACACAGCACTATTACCCTCCTAGCCTGCACGTCCAGATGTCACAGAGCCCTAGTTTCCCACAGATCAGCTCTGCTGCAAGCAGTAACCACACACCGGGCATTTTTGTGGGATCTGTCTACATTCCCTTCTCCCCACATACAAAAAGATGTATTTAAAGGTTTTTTTTCCCTCAAGCCAGCAGAAAACACTAGCCAAGCTTTAACAGGTGCAATACACAAACCAGGTCATTGGACTCCAGGCCATGGCAAGCAGAAAGGCTGGGCATCCCAGAGTCCAGTTTGCTTGGCAGTGGTAGAAACACAGAATGAGAAGCTAAGCTTGTCAAACCCTAACCACTAAAGTTGCAGGAATTCAGTGAAATTCCTTTTCAAACACTTAGCTACCTCTCTCAGTTAAAACAAGCTAAACAGTTAAAACCCTTTCCATGCACTCCCTTGAAAGTCAATCCGATATACAAACAGAAAACAAAAGGAGAAAAAAAAAAAAAAATCAAATGATACCCTTTGAAACAGAACTTGCTCTTAAAGTGATGAAGACAAAATGTGTGTCTGGGGAGGCTTCCCATTTTTTTCCTAAATCCCAGGTTACAAGTACAACAAACATTATTGCTGGCACTAGCTTGAACCAAAGTGGCACACATGACTCTTTGCACCTGTCCGAGTCCTTTACCCTCCCCTCCCCTTTCCGCTTACAGTGACTGGGGACAGCCCTCGTCAGTTTGCTGATCACAGTGCGTGGAGCGGGGAGGTCACAGTGCGTGGGGTTGGAGGTCACAGTGGGCAGAGCAAAGGGGATCACAGTGCAAGTAAACCAGGTAGTTCCCTTTGCTCAAGTCCATTTGTCTGCCACAGCAGTGCGACCCGTGGCGGCTGACCCTGCTTTCTGCAGCATCCTCTCATGCCCACGTTTATCTGCGTTGTTTGAAGCCTTGTGAACCATCAGGGCCCAGGGGCTGCCTAATCACATTATTGGGCTGTCTGATGTCCTCCGGCTGGGAGATCCTCGTTGGCCTGCAAGGAGAAAGGAGAGGATGATGCAATGTATCCGTGGAATGTAATGTGTGTAATTCAGATACTCCTGTACTAGCTGCAGGACAACTGTTGCAGACCTGCTGCATTTCTCCCTGGGATAAGGGAACGCAACCAAAAATAAACTGATGCTTCATTTCTTTCCTGAAGTATTCAAAGTCTTGCTCCCAGGTGGCCAAGACCCACACTACAACTACAAAGGAAAGGCCTTAAGCAACCTGTACTCATTTCAGAGTGCTTACTTTCAACTTTCCCATCTGATCCTTCAAGCTCCTTCAAGCCTACCTTGTCTTTGCTGAGGTTTTATATCAGTCATTCTGGTTGCTTGCACTCCTCTCTCTATCCCCATCTTGCTCTCTCAAGGATTTAAGATAACCTTTACTGCCTTATCAGGCACAAGCACTTCCTTTAGCTGCCAAAAATCTGAACTGTAAGTTGCTGTTTACAAACAAAACGCTCCTTTCTCCTTGGCTGGCCTCGTTTAACACTACAAGGAGCACATCTCCTCTTCCCCCTGCTTGGAAGGTATTTGCACAGAGCACGCACAAAGATGTCACTTTCCTGTCCCCAGTGCCAAGTCTGCTCTCACCTATCTAGAATGGGTTTCTCCTGCTCCTCTTCGGGGCTGGCGCTGCCCAGTATTCGTTTCCTGGCCTCGGCGTACTCTGCCTCCCTCTGTGCCAGGGACTTCACAGGGAACGCCGGTCTGGTGGTGGAGTTGGGGTTGCTGAGCACACCGTTGGTGGCCGGCCGCTTCAGGATCCGGATCTGTGGGGGGGGACCTGAAGGAACGCTGTCGTCCTGAATCACGATCGGCACTTTAGGAGGAGATTTGGATTTTCTACTGCTTAAAAAAAAAAAAAAAGAAAAGAAAAAAAGCAACAAACAAACACATGACATTTGATCAGTGCTTGTTTTTACCGCAAGCGTGCTTTGCTTTTAATTCTGTATGTGGATTCCTCCCAAACGTCATTCCCATGACTAAGAGGCAGCCTGTAACAATTAGAGACCTTGCTGTATTTGTAACCCTAAACTAGAGGCAGGCAGGTTTGCAGATTAGCTCAGCAAGGGACAGAAAACACCAACCTCTGATGCGTTCAACATCTTGAAACTCAACCAAAGGAGACACTGAGCAGAGATAACCTCACTTTTGATTTGATTCACCAAAGATTTTCCAAAGAAAGTGTTTACACACCTTCAAAGATATTGGTGTAAGCACTTTAATTCCACTCCTTGCCAGGCCTTAGAGCCAGCCTTGGCCCCAGCCTGTTTCAATTCTCACTGACCCTTTTCTGCGTGGGTGTGGGAATCCTTGAGAAACAATACTATGACTCTAAGTGGTGTGCTAACAATCAAAAGGAAACAAATAAAAATATGCATCAGAAGTGATTAGAAATACCTGTGCTAGGAGGCAAGACACCCCCACTCCAACCCAAACAAGCAGGAAAATTAAGCCTTACTGATGCAAGACATGGTGAACCAATTTAGGATACAAACTGCAATTACCTGACTCACTCATTTCTTCCTATGAGTGCCTTTTTCTTAAATGGCTTCACCATAGCTGGAGCTACAGCCAGTCTGGGAGACCCAGCTCTGAAATAAAATCACCCCTAAGAACCTCTCCATTACTCTGCTAAGACCAGAGGGGCCCCCTGGTGGCACCACTACAGATCCCATTTCTCAACACTGACACCGTGCAGCAGTTACCTTTCCTTCTGTGTGATCTTCAGCTTCTTTTCCAATCGTCTGTCTATTTCCTACAGAGGAAGGAAGAAGAAATAAAAACATGAAGGCTCATCTTTGAGATCAGAGTACGAATCTGTCTGCAAACACCTTCTGTTTCCCTCTTTGATACAGCGATGCCTCACTGTGAAAGGCAGAGACAGAACACCTCTCAACCTGAGGATGGC
Source organism: Chrysolophus pictus (assembly GCA_037305975.1). Lineage (NCBI taxonomy): Eukaryota > Metazoa > Chordata > Aves > Galliformes > Phasianidae > Chrysolophus > Chrysolophus pictus. Next base: position 4,373,455 of record CM074596.1, on the reverse strand, counting down.
TTGCTAACCAAGAGGCAGAGGAAAGCAAAACCACTTCATTCACCGTACCCATGAATACACCTACACCAGGCTGAAGTTGCAGAGCAGGGTGGAAGGGCAGCTGCGAGGTGTTCATCTCCCCTGGAGAGCAGTTTTCATTTTCAGAACGTCAGCTGCCAAGAAAGCTCTTATAGGCAGGAAAAAAAGCCCCAGAAACATTCAGCAAGGTGCTCCCGGATGGAGCAGGCACTGGCACCAGACTTCCCTGCCAGAGAACCCTTGGAAGCAGCAGCTGGGACAACACACAGCAGCACAGACATGGAGCCTGCAGCCATCCTGAGGACTGGCCGGCAGGTCTGCATTCCTGCTGCTTGCTGCAAGAACCCGCCTTCACCAAAATATCCTTGCCCTGCCCAACCTGCACCCAGAGACTCACCAAGCTGCACTAACCAACCATGCTTTTTCCTCCTATGCCTCTCCTTTGCTTTTGCAACAGAGCTGCCAAGTCAATCAACACGTGGAGACGTCTTCATTACCCTGAGAGCCAACAGTGTGGCTTTAAGCTTGCTGACCTCTGTCGAAAGCTTGCACCTGTCTTACAAAAGGTGTTTACGTTTTGCACTTGAAGCAATTACACAAAGAAACCTTGCTAAAGAGAAAAATAAAACTCTCATCCCTCCAGTCTCTAAGTGACCTATCCCAGCAAGATGCACCTCACCATTACCTTTAGATTCCCATGACTGTATGAAAGAGCTTCCAAAACAGCAATGTGTTTTATTTAACTGTCAGGAAAGAGGGAAAAAAGTACCTGGGAATGTCCAGGTTTTACCATCTGATAACTGGTAATGCTGCAGGAAAGGTCAAGCTCCTGGCAGGATGCAGTCACTCTGCTTTTCAGGTCAGTTTGTTTAACTACACAACAAGCCTGCTGCCAGCACAGCCTGCCCTGCTGTCAAGAAGCATGCACAGCCTGGTAAGGAGCTGCACTGCGCCACATCCTCACCCCTACAATTCTTTGCAGTTACTCCCCAGTGAACAAGGAATGAATGCAAGCCATGACACACCACCAAAGCGTGGTGCTACTCATGGCCATGCAGACCACAGCACCCTCCATCTGGAAAAACAGTTCTGAGTTGTTTCTGAAAGATTTTGTTGGGCGAGATGTTGAATTTTCTTCCTAGCTTTATATGAGGAGGCCACATTTGTTTCCTAGGAATAAAACACAGCATTGAGCTGAAGGCCAGACCTCACTGAATCCCTCTGCTGAGGGCAAACACACCTGCAGCTTCCTTCCCTTTCAAGAAGACTCAAATTTCAGAAGAAAATCCCACCCAATGTTGCTCAGGAGGATGGAGCCTCCTGCCCACGTGGATGGAGGAACGGCCAGCCAGGAAGGCAGCAGGGAAGCGGATATCCTGGCCATGGATGGAAGTGATTTAGAGCAGCTAGCAACAAACAATGACAGCCAAACCAAGGCCAGAGGGTTAGCTTATCTGTCTACCCTGCACCAGAAGAGGTTACATCCTACTATAGAACATTTTTTTCAAACTTGAATACATGGCCGTACCCCTCCAGGGCTGTCTGGAATGAAGCTTCTTTAAATACCCCTTCATAAATATCTCACATGTTGGTGAGGGGTGTAGGGTGCAAACTCACAAGCATCTCCACTCATTCATACCACGAGGAGGATTTTTCCAGTGCCATACAGCAAGTACAGAGATCAGAACCAGCACATCAACCCTCCAGCCCTGCACCCAATGTTGGCTGTACAACACACTGCCCACGGCACAGTGAGCCATAAGGAAGATCCAGTTCTGTTCTCCTCTCTTCCCTTCCCAGCTATTCTTCTGCATTCCTGTAGGCTCTGTGAGTCAGTCCTGGGGTTAACGTCACGTTCTTTACCTCAGATGGCCAGATCCTGTAATTGCAAAGCGTCATTTCAACCCCATCACCTGAAAAACACTCTGATTAATGCGACTGTCACAGTGATTGAGTGCTGCTGGGCAGCTCTTCAACCTCTCATGCACTAGGGATGTCCCATCTACATTCTCTGCTGCCAGAATCTACAGCTTCCTCATCTAGAAAGAAAACACCTTTAGTTTACCTAGCACATGCAAGGGTATTCCAAGGAATCCTTTAAAACCTACCATCAGTACACCCTAAATGAGTCCTCCCCCCAGATCTTCACTTTCCTACAACTACCAAGTACTTGGCACTTCTGCTGCCTCCTCCTCTGGCAGCCATATTATGAGGAGACCGACGCTGTATTTTCCTAAGCAGAAGCCACATCACTGCAAGCTCTTGATGTTTAACAGAACTATATTTTAGTAGGCATGGTGGTGATGGGCTGACAAGTTGGACTTGATCTTAGAGGTCTTTTCCAACCATAATGATTCTATGATATTATAGGTATGAAGGAGTTCAAATTTGAAGAGCATTATCAACTCAAATGGGCAGCCCTTGGTCACAAAGCAACCCAAGGCATTAGTAAGAGACACAGTTGGCAGCTCACAACGGGGGTCACACTGCACACAGCTACAAGCTCAAGAAGCAGAAACAGCAGATCTGTTTGCTTGCTGATGTCATTCTGTTTGCACTGCTCTCTCTCATGTTGCCTTGCCATCGAGCTGTGGATAACAAGATAAAATTAGGACCTGACTGATGGCACAAGTGCCAGAAGCACTACAACAAGCAAAAGGCATGCACTCAGAGGAGGGGTGAGCCCACACGGCACTCAAGGACACCAAGCTGCACAGAAGCTGGGCAGGTCACGCTGTACAAAACCAGTTATTAATCTTCTGATGGTGAGAATGCATTAAGGAGTTTCTCCTAGCTTTCATTCCCCAAACAAGCATATTTATAACCAAAAGTTAAGCATCATTCGCGCCCCTGTGCTTTATAAACACCCTTCTCAAAGATTAGCAGAGAGTCTCAACAAACTATTTTTAGTGCTATTATGTCTAGATGCTAAAAGGGACCCAGCAGACAGCACGAAGAAGACACTGTTCTTTGACATTTAAGCTGCATTTGTAGATGAGGACGTAATGGAAGCTGAGCTCCAGTCGCATCACAACCAACTTTCCACCCCAGAAAAAAAAAAACAAATAGCAATGCATGTGAGGATCAGTGTGACTCCTGGAAAGCAATGAGGTGAGAACTGCAAACAAACCTACTTAGACCCAGCCCTCCTGAGACAGACTCATAGAATCATAGTTTGTAGTGAGGCACAAGCAGAGAACCCCAAGTTAACCCTGACTGCTGCCTCAAGCACTTGGTTGGAATAACTATGGTATGTCAGATATTTGTAAATAATTACCCCTCAGACAGTTGCCTGCAAAAGATCTCCAGACTTCTGAAAGGCAGCAACTCCAAGCTGGGGGGAAAGGAATAACAAAGGAATAACAAAGCAACTGCTGGCATTTTTCTTTTTTCCAGGTTTGCTGAGTAACTTTAACAATGCCTCAGCACAGGCAAAGACTTCAGCTTCCTAAAAATCCCTTACACCAGCAGGATTTCTCCCTTCTGCCTCCAAAATCCAGTTACTTTACAGAAATCCAGAGGAGATACTCACCAAGTGGGCAACACTGGAGCTCAGAACTGCCACTGATAAAGGAAGCTGCGCTCTCTTCAAAAGCTGATAACATTTCACATACACAGCTCTGGAAAAACATTAACCACGCTCTTTGATGTATTTGCTGGAGATATTTCTGAATACAACCTGCTACCTTGCCAAAAAACAGAGCGTGAGATCAAACCCTGAAAGAGAGAATGAGTCTGGAGCTGCATCCTCCCACATCAGTGCAGTGGGAGCCTCATCCACTGAGCACAAGCACCACTAGGTACCCTGAAAACACCACCAAGTGAGAGCAGCAACAGATAATCCCCAGGTAGCAAACTGACTCCTCGCTAGCCACACATTTCTTTCCTCTGAAGATATATAAATCTTCTGTTAATTACCAGAACATCCCAATTCCTGAGGCTAGTGGGAGTCAGACTGCTCCATTAATTAATTTGCCAAGTTACTCTGCTTACAATAACCCTGGCAGGGCACAATACCCAACGTGATGCCATGAAAGCCACAGATGCTTTCAGCTGCGTGGCATCTATATCTTCCATAGATAGGTAATGCTCCTCAGCAGCTACAAAACATGGGAATATTTTTAGGAGCAAGCCTGGCAAGGGTCCCCTCCTCAGCCATACAGACATAGGGGGAAGCACTGAAGAGGGCTGCAGTTTCTTCTCCCTCCCCACCTTCATGGTTCGGTGGCACAGGCAGATGCTCACCAAGGTCGTGCTGCTGGAACTGGCAGCAAACAGAGACTGCTACCAGGTGATGCTGCCTCACAGCAACATCCCATTGCAGATGCTGGCTTTATGACATACAGAGCTTGTTTGTTCCTAGCCAGCAAACCTCTCTGCTTATCAGTCTCTGCTTGGGCAATGCTGAGCAGCAGGAACAGAAAATTTTGTTTCCTAGTTTCAAGACTTTTAACCAATTACAAATACCTAAAGCAAATATGTGACAAATGTTTCACAGAAATCACAGTGAGCCTATCCCCCCCCTCTTGGTGCTTCCTCCTGACAGCAGAAAACACCAGTTATCCTCAGGGCTTTTCTCCAAAGCACAGCCCTACCCTGAAAGGAAAGCGTGCCAAAACCCTGCTGACTTGTCCTCCAATCACACAAGGAGTTAGCAGGCTACACGGGCTGGAGGTCACAGCACTATGCTCCAAAATACTTCCCTTTTGACTTCTGTGTACTTTGATCACGTTTAGCAACAGAAGAAACACCAGCCAAAACCCAGATACAGCCCTTTGCAACCAAAGGTTTGCCTGCCTCTGCTGAAGGGTGAAATTCAAAGCAGGAAGCCCAGCCTGCTCCCACCTATCACTTGCACATCAACCCATGCAGAGAAGGCAGAAAGGAGCTCAGCAAGCATCAGTCCCTCCTGGAGCACAGCAACACCAGCAGATGATCCCCATACCCACACGCACCTCCAGCTCAATGTGACCCCTGGGTACAGGGTTTTCACTCCAGTTTTGAAGTATGGCTTCCTATCTGAAGTATAATAATTGGTTAAACTAGGTAAATAGGCTCAAAAACATACCTCCCTTTTGTGATTTCCCTCTTCCTGGGAAGGCCACACAACAGAGAAATGAGCAATGCATTAAGTCGTATCCGTGTTTACCAACCCAGGCTGTCTCCTTGATGCCTCACACTTTGATCCTGCCACAAGTCTCTTAGACAACCCCAGACAGCTCACTCACACACCAGTTCCCCCTCTATAACTCACTGACAGGCAAAACCTCTCCGTTTCAGACTTTTCAAATACCTGTACACCAGGCAGTTGTGCAACACAGAGCCTTGTTAGCCAGGTCTGCTGGCCTCACAAAATTCTGCTGCATCAGCTTGGTACAAAGAACTCACATGTAACATCCCCCATGCCTGCAAAATTCCTGGGGTAGATGAAACTAATGGAGCAGAGGTTTCTGCTTAATGTATGGTCACTCAGAGTGGCACATACCAAACGTGCTGCTCCTTGAGCTGGCAAGCACTGGGTAATTCTGATGACACAGAAAACTAGAAGCTGCATTAAGAAAAATAAATAAAATCAACTATCTTTTTTACAGCTACTTTGACTGACCAAGTCCAAAAGAGAAGCTGTATCAGGTATTTTGGCTTTTCCCCTTTCAAAGGGCACCAGCGTCTCTTTAATGAATTAAGATCTCAGTGCTGTTTGTAAAGTCAAATCTACAAAAGCTACACGTGCTGCCATAATGACTAGGGAAGCCACAGCAACTCTGCTCAGCCCAAAACTGCTTCTTGCTGAGAAGTACCTTCTTCAAGACCTAGAGTCTTACTGATTTAGGAGCCTAGCACCAAGAGCCACGCATACAAAGGGAAAAATAAGCACTAAATATATCAGCATCTTTTCCATTCCATAGAACACCCTCAGATGACTTAGCAGAAAACTACATACCCAGAACCACGGATCTCCCTTTGCTACATTTCTCCTATTTCCTTGAATACGTGCTGAAAGGTCTGAAGAATAACTAGTCAGGTTCACGACTGCTTACAGTGTTCAGAATATAGTTAAAGCTGCTCCTTGGCATGCTAGGTTTTATCTTTAACGTTTTACTGCATATCCCTCTGGACCACGGCTATCATATCTCTAAGTTAGGCTCTGTTTCAGACCCATGCCAGGTAAGATATAGGTGAAAGAAACCAAAGCAAACCCCTCACGACAAAACCAACATAATGATTACAGTGGCAAATCAACTTATAAGCTCTCCCTGCACACAGTTTTTTCACTCACACTTTCAAAAGAAAATCCACCCCACTAAAGCAGCAGATCTCAAGCCTGCTCACTGCAGCAAATTTGTCACCAAGAAAAGCAGGTGTGCCTCAAATATATTTCAACTGCTAACAACTGATGTCAGTCACGCTGTCTGCTCCCCTTCCTGCGCTGTTCCCCTTTTCAGAATCTGCCTCTGGCAGCAACAGTTGCTGTAGCGACTCAGAGAGCCCCCAGCAGCACCTACTTGCTTCAAGCAGAAAGGCAGGAGAGAGCAGGTTCACCCCCCCACAGGTTCATCCCAGCTTTGACTTCCTGCAGCCATCAGCAGTGACAGAGATCCTCCTTCCTGCAGGCTGCAGCATGACCTTTCTAAAATATCTTGGCTGCTAGAAGACAGCTTCCATGTCTTCTCTTGCACAATAATAACTCCTGCTGGAGACAGCTCAGTTTTCTCCTTGCTCCGAGTGCTTTTACAGGCACCCAAAGCCTGGACAACTGCAAAAGCAGCTGCAAGTGTGGTGTCAGCTCCTAGAAAAATGTCTGCTCCCCACTGAGTGGCACAAGTGTAATGTCTCTGCAGTCTGGACTTGCTGGAAAGGGGTGTCAGAAAGGACAGCGATGAGGTTTCCTTTCTAAGGGTTTTGAAAGAACACCAAAAGGTACAAGCTGTGAAGACAAACAAGACAGACAACTGGTGCCTGGGATTTGAGCAGCCCTGCAATTTTAAACCATTACTCTAGGCCTCAGCTATTATCAGCTCCCAGCCACAAGCGATGTCTGTTCACGAAGTGATTTAATGAGCACTTGAATTAACTCCTCCAACCTATGCGAGGTTTCCCATTATCACAGGATCATGGTGCTAGCAGCAGCGCCAGCCCTCCCTGGCATCTCGCAGAGGTGAGGGCATTGGATTACAGCTTCTATTTTGCCCCCACCCCGCTCCCCAGCTGTAACCCAATTCCTGCAGCAGCCACTGACCAAAGCCAAGCTGCCCTCTTGTTGCAGTGCCAATCGTTACAGCGTCCTTCTGCCCTCTGAGCGTCAACGAGCCCACAAAACTCCCTACAAACAGCAGCTCTCAATCAGCAGATGCAGTTCTCTTTCTCAGGCTACAGAGTAACAAAACCCCCCGCACACCGTTTGCCCGTGCTACTGTTAAATTCACTGATTTTATTACACGAGGGAAGCGTGCAGAGCCGACCTGCAGCCTCACAGCACGAGAGGACCCAACCACAAGCCATGAGGCGGCCTAACGGAGGCAGAGGGCTGCCCAGGAAGAGACCCGAGCTCCTCACCGCGCTCAGAGCCGTACCAACAGCCCCAGGAGAGCTGAGGCAGCACGCCGGGCCAGGCCTGAGGCGAAGCAGGGTTCAGATGCCGCGGTGCGAACCGTGCACGGCTCCACAGCCCTGCCGCAGCCCCGCGCCGTACAGGCCGCGGCCCCTTTAAGAGGCCTACCGGCCGCTCCCGGCCAGTCGCCTCCTCAGAAGCCGCCGCGCCGTTCCCCACTCCTCCCTCTACGCCCCCTCCTCCGCCTCGGCCGACCGGGGGCCGCCCTCACCCCGCTGTCGGCCGCCTCCTCCCAGCTCTCGGCCACCTCCTCATCTTCCATTTTAATTCCCCTCCGCCGCCGCCGCCGCCAGCCCAGGACCCGCGCATGCGCGCCCCGCCCCCCTCCTCCGGGCGCATGCGCGGCCGCAGCCTCTGCCAATCAGGGCGCGCCCGCTGCGCCTGCGCGCTGCGAGGGAGCGGGCGGCATCGGGGACGGTGAGGCGGTGCGCATGCGTGGTGGCCAGCTGCGGGAAGCCACGTGCGGCGGGGAGGGCATGCGGCGGGCAGGACGGCGCGCTGGCGTCCCCTAGCGGCGGGAGGACCGGCGGCAGTGAGAGGGACATGTATAACACACCCGTCACCCTCTGGGCGGAGCAGGAAGCCAAATTTTAGCAGGGTTTACCTCTGACTGCAACGCCTGCAGTCAGTCCAGCAGAGGGACTGTGGCTGCTCCCATCACAGCACCTTCAAAGCCTGGCAAAGCTCTGGCCGGAGGGTAGCTTTGATTCGGGCTTGTTTGGGTGCTGAGAAGAGAGAAACTCGGTGAAGGGCCTCTGCTTGTCATTCTGTCATCCCTACTAATCTCACTTTACATCTCAACCCTCTCAGTGCTTGCATCATCCTGAGCAGCAGGAGGGATAGCTTCAACACAAAGCCTTCAGTTCTCGCTAAAGACTCACTAGAATCATCGAGTTATTAAGACCTCTAAGATAACCAAGTCCAACCATCAAGCCATCCCTACCATGACCACCAAATCACATCCTTCAGTGCCACATCTCCGCGTTCCTTGAACACCTCTAAGGAAGGTGACTCAACAGCCTGTTCCAATGCATCACTACTCTTTCTGAGAATAAATTTTTCCTAATATCCACCTTGAATTGATGAGGCTTCCTTCAAAGCTGAGCTGTTTGTCCCACTCTTCACATGTTCATACACCACTCCTGGCTTTGAAGGACACAAATGTACAAAATCCACACACTACAGAGTTCGATGCCTCTCCCAGCACTCTAAAATAGCAAGGTTCAGACAGTGTGTTAGAGCAGCTTTCCTTTCTACCTTAATCCTGTAAACTTCCTCAACGCACCAGGCAGACACCCCATCTCTGAGCTGCAGCTTACTAGCAGATACCAGGTAGCTTCCTACAAACTTCAAGCAGAGAAATACACAGACTGTGCTGAGCCCTGGCTCCTGCCCCACAGCAGCCTCTGGTATCTTGAAGGCAGAGAAGGGCACACTTGGAATCCCCTCAGTAGTTTTGCTGAGGGATGCTGTCTGTAGAAGCAAGAGTGGCACACATGGCCCCGCGGCATCTCATTGATGTCCTCATCCTCAAATGTCTGCCCTGAAAGCCTTGGTGGGGACAGCCCTATGGGTCACATAGGAGATGTGGAGCTGCATGAGGATGGGAGGAAAGGTCAGGCTGTTCTTACCCATCCTCTGGCTTTTTCCAAAGGGAAACCTGAAGCTGTGTTCTCCAGCAGCTGGTGCTCTCCGCCAGGCCTTGCACAGAGCCACAGCCCAGGAACCGCCCTGCCACTTTTTCCTCACAGATGCCCTCCTCTCCCAACATGGCGGCCTCACTTTGCCTCCCCTCCCAACATGGCGGCGGGCGGCTCACGCCCTCCCTTGAGACGCACTCAACATGACAACCCGTTCCCACCACAGAAACCTCATTGCCGTGCGGTTTGACCTTCTCAAGATGGCGCCATGCCCCACGTGACTATTTGCTCCTCCCTATTCCGCGATCACGTGAGACAGGGCCGGGTAGCGCATGCGCAGTATCCTCTCCGCCGCGGCCAGAGCGGCGGCTGCCGCGGCGCTGAGGGAAGATGGCGGCGCCGGTGCGAGCCGTCACCGGGGCGACGCGGCGGCTCCGGCACCGGCTGCCGTGAGGGCTCGGCTCGGCCTGGCCTAGGCCCGGCCCAGCAGGTGAGCAGCGACGGCAGGGCGGGAGCGGCTCCTCCTCAGGGAGCGGCCCCTTGGGGCGGGCCGGGCCCTGCGGGGGGCGGTGGGCGAGCGTAAGGACCCCGTGTGGGGCCGAACCTCTCCGTGAGGGTCCTGTGTGGGGCCGGGCCCGGCCCGGTCGGCGTCCCTTTATTTAGGGAGGGGTGTTTAGGGCAGAGCCTCCATTTCTCGGGGTGTTGTCGCTGTGTTGAGCTCTCCATCCTCAGCCCCTCGTTGTTGTGGGGCTCCTTTGGGGATCCGCAGCCCGGCTTCCCCCCTCCCCAAAATGACGGTCGGTGATGAGCTGAGCAGTGCTGTGTTGTTCCTTGTCCCCCGAGGGGCGCTGAGCTTCATCGGTGCCAACACAAAGCTGAGCCTCAGCCGGGCTCCCAGAGCAGTAAATAACCGTGAATTCCCGTGCTGGGCAGCTCACACCTCGCTTCGTGTTGTGCTCCGAGTCCAGCCTCAGCTCCGCATCGCTCCCCATTGTCTCGCTGCTGATGTCCTCCTGGTGTTGGAAAGGCTCTTCTCGGTCACTGCATCCCCACAGAGCTGTGTCCCTGCGAGGGAAGGGCCCTGCTCCAGGTTTTGGAGCTCAGGCTTTGCGTTTCTAGAAGCTGTGAGCCAAACTTAATTCGTGTTGAGAGGCAGAACAAAAGAGAGAAGTCGGGGAAGACTTGTTCAGCTGAAATGCATCTGTAGTATGGTGTAAGATAGGGCTGTTTTGTGTTTGTGAGATGAGTGCTGGGGCTGTCATTTGTATTCAAATGGATTTAATTATTGGTAGTGAGACTTATGCTACAGCTGGAAGAGCTTTGGCAGAAGAGTTGTAACTATGAGTGTGGACAGATAGCTTTGATCTTGGTAGAATTCTTGCCCTTTATACTACAAGGCTGTGAATCTGCTTAAAACGCATTACATCTGAGATGCTGCTGACCTAAATTTGGAACCCAAGTATAATGACAGAGCAGCCACCCCCTGTCATCACTTGCATCCTGGAGCCTGGATCAATACATTGTATTGCAGGTGGCCTTGCAAAGCCCTGGACTGCTGATGATGCTGCAGTGTTCTCACAAACATGCCCAGCAGTTCCAGCCTGGGCTCAGGGAATTTGCCCTTCTGGAGAACCAAACCTGCAAGCCAGGTGTTAGCAGTGAATTTCTCCAAAGTTTACAGCTATTCTCCCTTTTCCTTATTCCTTAGTGCTCATTTCTTCTTCCTTTTCCTTACACTTGTGCTGGAGCAGGGGGAAAATGCTGCTGCTTTCCCTTAGGCTGTGACCCTGAGCGTTCCCTGCGGAAATCTCCTTGAGTTTCTCCAGTGCAGGTAGCCTGAACAAATCCTGGGTGATTTTGCATAGTGAAGATGTCTGTCTGTTTTTCTTCTTGTGTCACCTGATAGTTATCTGATAGGTGGCTCCACCCAAGCAGCAATTTTTCCACAGTGGCAAGTGAAATTCTCCGTAAAGCACTTGGGAGTGAAAAGCAGCATACAGCACCGTTGTGTTATTGCACTTCTTTACATGTGTTGCTTTATTCTCATCTACAGCAGCACGTGGAACTTGAAAACAGAGCTCACTTGAGCCTGTAGTCACTGGGGCTTCAATTTTCTCCATTTGGCTGCTGGAGAAACCTGAGAATGCTTCATGTGGAAACAGGGATGCTCGGTTCCCTGTGCTTTCCCAGCACATGATTGATTTTTAAATGCACATTTTCAGGGCTTCCAAGGGCTGTGGGGCTGCAGCTCAGCCTGCTCTCTTTGCTGCCAACTTGAGCCATTTCCACAGGATGTGACTGAGCATGTCTGGAAAAGGGTTCCCACTTTCTGTGTAAACAGAGCTGTGCATCCGAGGGAAGTTCTTTTCCCTGTGTATTTAGGCTTTATTGTACAACATTGGTTCAGGCTTTGCCCTTACACGTTTAGAAGGTTGAGCACAGATAAGCCAAAAGCCCTTTGCTTCTGAATCAAGGTGTGAGATGAGGACAGCTACAGCAGCTTGTGGGAGACATCAGAGCCAGCAGGTTTGGTCCAAGCCCTGGTAAAAGCCTTTGAGAAGAGGATTCTGGTGATGTGCTTGGTGAGTGTTGCTCTGGATGCGAGCCCCTTTCAGGGTGTGTTCCTAGCAGAAGGACTGTGTGCAATTCAGATATCTCCTGCTTCCTGTCGTGCTTTGAAATTCAAGTCAAAATCCCTTTCAAACTTGCTTATGCCTTAGATAAAAGAAGAGCAGGGTGACATGGATGTGTTGAAAACTGCGGCTGGAAACTTGGGATTGTGCAAGATGTAAAAATGCGGTTCTTGCCTTCAGGAGCTTGCTATTTTGGGAGCTGCACATGTTCTCCTAGAGCCTCGATTAATTCATTCTGGATTGTGCTGCAGAGTGTGTTCACTTCCCCATTTCTATGGCAATTTTAAAAATATTTATCTTCGCTAGTTAAACACCTACTGAAATATCTGTGAATGAAACAAAAAGCGTTCATTTTTCCCCTCTTGTCCACTATTTGTGGCTCCAACAGGCTGTATCTCTTCCTATGTTTTAGAATTGTTTTGAAATGCTTGTCTGGCTTTTTCAGTTCTGTGCAGTGCTGGGTTTAACCTAGTTTGGGGTTCTGAGGGTTTAAAGCGAGACCATAGAGTTTTTCTGTAGAAGCAGCTCATACTTTCTCCTTCTGCTCGTGTTGGTTTCATCTCATTCCAGTTTCTGCTGGTGTTACCAGATGCTTTAAAAGTGAAGTGAGTGCAATATCATCACAATTGTGCCAAAAGCAGATGAGAAATGCAAAGAGCAGCAGCCACTTTTGTACCATATGGAGCTAAAATTACTGAATCCAGTTCCTCGTGTGTCCGTCGAGCAGCCACCTTTTATCTGTCACTTTGAATGCATACCCTTCCTGCATTTGTCTTTAGGCTGCCTGTTTTTTCCCTGTTGCAACAGGGGGAAAAAAGCCTTTGGGAGCAGCAGTGGCCCATTCTGCAAATGTGGGCTGGGGGAAGCCGGGCTGCGTTTGGGATGTGAGGTTGGAGGTCTGCAGCAGGGGGGTCAGGGTGAGTTGACATCACGAGTTCCTTGCATTTTGGGTTGCTAATGTGCATTAGGCATCTATTTCTTGTCTTCTTTCTTAGTATTTTCGACGTGGTATTTCTAAGTTCTTGGTGAACAGGCTTGATTTGCTGAATCTCACATTACAGCCAGGCAGCTCATCTCAGGAGCTGCAGGAGGTGAGCATTGCTCAGTGCTGTTGGATGTCCTCAGCCCCTGCGTGCTAGCAATGATGACAGCATTGCATCAGCGTGCTCCTGTGCAGTCAGCAGCAGGGCTGAAAGCTGCAGATATTGATTTTAAATTAAACCTTGGCCACCGAGCCTGCAGTAATATGTAGCTTTTTCTAGAGCATCCTTTTATTGGCCTGAAAATCAGTACTACTGAGCTCATCTTCGCTTCAGAGGAGATGTCTCAGGGCTGCTTGTTACTTGATTTCTTAGTGAGCAGAGGAACGCTGTGCTTTGTACAATAAGGCTGCAGGGTAGCTGTGCTCAGTGCAAACATTAAATCCTTCTATTCTTCTGACAAAGAGCACATGGGGGGCACCAGAGGTTGGCACGTGAGCATCTGCTCAGCGGGTTGCCCTGCAGCAAACCTTGCCTTCACCAGCATTCCCATTGTCCTGTGCAAGTTTTTTGGGTTCTTCAGGCATAGAAATGGGCTTTTAGATGTCTTGAAATACAGAAGTGATGCTTCTGTTGTGTTTTCAGGCTTATTTTTCATACATTCGAAACACAATTGGTTTTTAGGTGTGTTTTCCTAATGGTCCAGCTGTGCATTTGTCTGAAATCTGTGTATGAAATCTGTGTACAGGCTGACCAATGGTAGAGGTTCGGTAGCTTTAAGGGATGTCAGGAGAAGGGAGGCAGCAATGGGCTGTTTTTAAAGCTTTCTTCTAAATAATTAATTTAACAGCAGTTCTACAGGCACTGCCTGTGAGCTCCTGAACTATCTTAAGAAAGCAGGGAGATGGCACTTACTCCCAATATCTGTTCATGGACATTATCAAGCAAGATTTTTTGCTGAGGAATCATTGCAGGCACTTCTGGATAAGTCTTGAGCATCGTGTCTGTTGGGTGGTTTTGTCTGTGCAGATGAATCCTCAGGCAGCATCTGATATGGCATGTTTTCCTGTATGATCTTATGATGCATTTCAAGCCTCAGAGCCTGCTGTTTGCTTGCTTTGGGATCATTCTTATTTTCTGGCTAGCCAATTTGCCTTCATTTTGAAATTCTTTCATTACTGGAAAATCCTCAGGTGAGAATTAACGTAATTGATGGCTTGCAGGGAGCCAGCAGAGGGAGTGCATGAGCGTTAAACACCACTTCTTCACAAGTGCAAGTGTAGGGTGATTTTGATTAGAGAATTAAGAGCAAACCTGCACACAGGTAGTGCAGCTGATCACTGCAACCAAGCAGAACAGTTTTCAAAAGAGGCCCAATTTGGGTTCAGGTTACTGGGGTGGTCACTTAGTGCCTGGAACCCAGCTGGGATTGGTATCAATGTTCTGGTTTTTGGCTGGGGTGAAGGGATGCTGTGTTGCTGAGATGTCAGAGGTGGAGGTGTGCAAGCAGCAGCCTGCATTTTGTATCAAGGAATGGGATATAGAGGGCTGGATTGCCTTTTAACCAAAGGTTAACTGCCCAAACAAAAGGTTTAATGCCCAGCATGGTTAAATTTGGGGTTTGTTGGCCAGCATGAGCTCCAGCAGCTGCTTCTGTGCTTTTCCAACCATCTCTCCCCTCGCGTAGCTTTCAGCAGCTTTTCCACAGCCTGAACTAGTTTCAGGTTAATAACACCAGCAAAAGAAAGCCTTCAGTCACCTTTGCTACGGATGCCTTTGGCTTTTTGAAGATGGGATCTTTGAGTTCTCCACTTACTTAGTGGCTTTCTGCAGTGAGGTTTGGCCCTGGTGCCTTTGCCTTTGGTCCGGTTCATGATTGATGAACATTTTATTAAGCTTTTAAGCCAATTCTAATGCTTCTGGTTTCCTTCTGTTTATCTCATTAACAGATTCTAGTGACGCGTTTTACTGCATTCACTTGAAGCGTGTAGTTATTAAACAGCACTGTTTCCTTTCATTCACGTGCTAAGTGAGAAGTGTACACAACATGTGTACACAGGTTAAAATTCAGAACGAACCTCAGGTTTTCTTCATCGCTTTCAGTGCTTTAATTTTGTAGGAAGATAGCTTAGGCAGCATCATGTTGGATTTGCACGCAGGCTTGTCTCCAGAGCCCTTACAACAGCACTGGTTTGCCAGGCAGGGTGTGCAGCAGGGAGGTGGCATCAAGAGGGAGAGATTGGCATTTTGCAACTTGCAGATGGAATTTAGGAAACCTTTCTCTTTAGAGCTGAAGTCTTCTATGGAGGAAAAGACAATTTCCTGTTGAAAAGCATCTGAAGGGGAAAGGCAGAGCTTCAAAGAACTGGGAACTGCCTGTTTAGTGGGGATGAAAAGCAAGGGCTGGTCTGCAAGGTCTCGCTCATTCATCCTTCCAGCACTGCCATGTTAGGTCAGGTGCTTGTGGAGCAGTGCAGGCAGGATATTGCTCATTGTTCTGTTTCCCAAAGGCTTTGGTGGTATTTTTTTGTTTGTTTTGGTTTTTTTTTGCCTAAAATCTGCTTTTTTTCCACCATGCTGAACTTGTCTGGCAATTGATTTCCAAGCAAGTCGGCTCTCACTGGTGCAAGTGTCTGAGGGCTCGAAACAGTGTGTTATTTAACAGTGCTTGGTGCTAACAGAACAAAATGATATCCCTACCCCAAATCACAGGCAATTAACACTGCTGACACGGTTAATCATTTGAAGCAGGGCTGGTGGCTGCTATGGGGTGAGTGGTGTTGGCAGAAGGGAGGGAAGCTGCCATCCAAGCCCTTGGTGGCATGGCTTCTCAGGAGCCCTCGGAGCCTTGTTTTGGACTGGCTAAGCAAATGAGCCCAAATGCTCTTAATGTCTCCTTAAACAGCTCTGCTGTGCCCATGGGGCTGGTGACAAGCAGAACAGGCGCTTGCAAAGTATGAGGAAGTGTCTGTAGCAGGTTGGGTCTTCCACCCCTAAATTAACCCTGTAGCTACTGATTGCCAAGCGCAATTAAATGTTCTGCGGAGTCCCTTTCTCCTTCCAACCAAAGCAGTCAGCCAGGGCTGGGCCGTTTAACACACACCTTGATTTTTTTTCCCAAGTGAGAACGTAGCTTCTACAATTATGTTTGGATAACGAGTTCTTTGTGGCATGTGAAAATGAGCATTCCCTTCTGAGTAACGCACTGTGACTCAGTACTGTTGCATGGCTGCTTATTTTCATTCAAGAGCTTGTTTTCATTCAAGAACTTTCCCTTTGGAGGATTTTCTTTTCCTAAAATCTGTTGACTTTATAAAAAGAAGTCGTCAGAAGCTCTGCGGGTTCAGGCACTTCTTTGACAGCTGAGCAGAGGAGGAGGGATCTCAGGATGGGAACCACCAATGCAACCCACGCCTGTGAGTTGGGGTCTGTGGGACCAGGAGTGATGCCTGCAGGTAGGGAAACCTTGTTGTGTCAGGAGAGGTTTTGCACGAGCAGAGTTCTTGCTGCCTTCTACAACCAGGTTTTGGGGGCTGTTTTCACTTGGCAGTTTTCTTGTCTGCACTTCACATTTCTTCTCTGTCTGTTCCACTGCAGTGGCTAATTATTTTAGCAGAATAAATAGCAGGTTCTTAAGTAGATTCAGGAGGGGAGGGAAGGGTATTGAAGTGCACAGAAAGGAGGAAAAGAGTTATAAAATGTTTTGCCAGCTGGCAGGGTAGCAGCTCTTAGGATCAGTCAGACAAATGGGATCGGTGCTGGCAGAGCTGGGCTTCGATCGCCCTTTGAGTGTTTCTGTATGCATTATTTTAAGCAGTTGAGATCATTTGATAAGGCTTCAGGCTGACTTTTAAATGCTCTGAGATGTCTGTCCCCCTGCAGTGTAAGGGCTGTAAGGTGCAAAGCACAGGGTGATGCTTTGGGGTGCTTCGTAGTGATTAATCAAAGCAGATCAGGGCTGTGGGATGATTCACTGGCAAGTGAATCAAATTGCACGTGCTTTTGGATGAGACACAGCTGTGCACATCACTTTGTTGCTTTTTCAGTGCTGGTGTTGCTTAGATATTAATTTTAGTCTGTGTAGAAGCTGCTGTCCCAGCTCAGCACAAGCGGAGAGCATCTGGAGAGCTTCTCTGTCCTTGGGACAGCTAGCACAGCTACTGACATGGGATTTTCTCCTGTGGATGTGCTGACTAATTGTCAGTAGGAGCTGGTGGGTGCTTGAGCTTTGTGGCCTTTTTGCTTTAAGGCACTGGGGCAAGGTTACAGCACAGGGCTTTTGCCATCGCTGTGGAAGGTGAGTGTTGCAATCTGGGGTCATTCCCAACTCCCTGGTCTCATGCCCTATAAACAAAATCCGCATCCATGGCAGGTGAAGCTTGGTGTCCAAATATCCCTTCCACTTGTCTATTGGGAGCTGAATTCATTACTAATCTTGTTCTCCTTATAAAAAATAGCACATTGTGGGTGTGAACTTGGAGGATGGTTATTTGTTATGCTCAAATGCTTAGGAAATGAGGATCTAGCTAAGTAGATGCATTTGGGTATAATGATATAAAGTGGTCTGGTAAAGCTGTAATGAAGTCCTGAACACTCTGCAGTCGTTTTCATTTCAGTTAAGGGAAGGCAGAGGAATTTCCTTGCTCTCCAGAGAACAGGCTGCCATCCCGATGCCCTGCCAGCTTCCTCTTCAGCCTGCTTCCTGTAATTTTGCAGCAAGAACGTTGGGATTGCATATGTGTATTTAATGAGCATTACAAAAAAGATGTCTGGGAGAGATGTGCCCAGCAGGAAGCTGTGCTGGGAAGCAGAGTTGGGCTGATTTTAATCGTGGTGTCATGCACTCTGCCTGTGGGTGCTTCTTGCTTTAATCTCCATCCTTTGAGACCACTGGTATCAATGCTGGCACGTGTGGCATCCCAGGAAGGATAAAAACCATCTCTGCAGGTCCAGGTTTGTTTCCTTATCTTCTTTCTTAGGGAAGATTTTCAGAGCTAAGCAGCACCATCAGACACAGGGCCTGTCCACCTTCTGCAAGCATGGGAGACCAGGCAAGGCTGCCTGGAACTTCTGCACCTGCAGGGATGCACAGATATCTGCAGATCTCAGGAGAACACCAGCAGGCTTCCTGCAGCTCCTGCCTTGGCAAAGCAGGTGCTCTCCTACATTCTGACCTGCTTGCACACAGTTTGTCTTCCTCCAAATCTTGCAGTAAGATCTGTGCCTATGATTATTCTGTGTGCTGGAGCTCCAGAGGATTGAAATCGGGATTTGATAATTGGGTTATTTATAGTTGGAGGGAAAAAAATCTTTTCTAGGAGGGCATCCATTCTTGCACTTCTCAGCTGACATCCTCCAGTGGGTTTTGCACATTATTTAAATAGTAAATAAAAGCTGCTGGAAAATGCAGATCACCATAATCTTTGCTTCTGTACCTTTACAACAACAGATTTCTTGTGTGAACCTATTGAGCCAAGACTTATGTTCAGCTTTGTCACCCCCAGGTGTCTCATTGTACCTGATCTGGTTGCGTTCCTGTTTGCTTTTCAGCACATAACACACTTTAAGGGTGTCAGATGCTTTCTGTTCCCTCCTTGTTGCTCTGGTTTCCTAGCTGTAAGGCTTCTGCTTCCCCTAGCTTGGGCATGACCCAGGGCTGTGAAACTGGGAGCCTTTGCTTGCCTGCAGCACTGCATAAAGCTGAAATGATTACCTGTGCTTGCTGACTATTGATGTTCTCGTTTGGAAAGGACCCAACTCACTATTTTTTTTTGTTAGTTTTGTTAATTTGTTTTTAGTGCAACTCTCCTTGTTTTCCTTAAACTTTGGGATTTTGTAAAATCTCTGATGCATAATGCAGTTTACTGATGGGAGCAGCACTTCCGTCAAAGCGTTTCGGTTTCAGGCTCTCTTTGTCATAGCATTGACCCTAAGAAGGGTTTCTGACACTGGAAAACTTGCAGAGCATCTGCTAGCACAATAACTGGAAGTTTAATTTTGACTTGGTTTCTGCTGAAGGTTGACAGCCCCTCAGGATTTTCTGAAGCTGCTTCGTCAGGGAAGCTGCCAAAAGTGGAGTGATGCTGCCTACTGCCATTTTTCTGGTGGTGAATTAGTTGTCACAGTGAGTTGGAAGGCAAACCCAGCACCTTTTCATAAAATGTGGGGTTATTTCCTAGAAAATAGGGTCTGAGGCTTTGCTTTGCAGCAGCTGGCATGGGTTTGGTGGTCACAGCCTATAAACCATCCAGTGAGCCAAACTGCATGCAGCTGCTCCTTAAGATGGATTTCCTTCGCTTTATAGTTCTGTCATTGTTACCCAGTAATGTTACATGTCCTGAATGGCTGGAGATTTAATATTTCAGCCTGTCATCAGCAGTCATTCCTGCTCAGTGGCCAGACAGTGGCATGACACAATTGGTTGTGGTCGGACTAGATGATCTTAGTGGTCTTTTCCAATCTTAACCATTCTGTGATGTGTTTGCTGCCCCAGCAGAGGTGAGCCTCCTTGCTTTGATGAGGGTGGTGGTTGAGCATTTGTTTGGAGCCTTTTGTCCACATGCAGAGGAGGCTTGGTTGTGAGCTCATTCTGAAGCAGTGTGCAGCCTGCTTCAGAGCCCTGCAAAAACCACGTCCTTGGTTTGGAGCTTTCTGGTACAGTGCTTTGTGTAGAGCAGCGTGTAGGGTTTGCACGTAGTGCACAGTTTATATTTCTGATGCTGTTGAGTTTCTTTTAGTGACCTCAGTGTTGTCTTTTTTCCCACTTGAAGCTGTGAATTGGAATGCCATGGCCAGCTCCTCAGACAGTGAAGATGACAGTTTCATGGCCGTGGATCCAGAAGAAGCTGTGGTCGAGGGGACAATGGAGCAAGATGAGGAGCCGCATGCTGAGCTGGAGGTGGAGGAGCCCAGGCATAACAGATCCATGTTGGAGCTCCCCGAGGAAGTTTTGGAGTATATCCTGTCCTTCCTTTCCCCCTATCAGGAGCACAAAACTGCTGCCCTTGTCTGCAAACAGTGGTATCGACTAATCAAAGGTACAAACAGTTGTAGTGAGAATGCATTTATTGTGATTGTAGCAACATGGATTTGTATTCCAGCTGCTCTGTGTTTTGCTTTAGATTCACCTGTTGTTTTCCACTTGAACTCAGAAATTTTATTTCAGCAAAGTGTCTGAAAACAGCTGACACTGTTGATTCCCTTGCTGGTAGCTCTGGTGCTGCAGAACAGAGCTGGGTATGCTCTTTTGAAGTAGGAAAAAGCATAACCCTAAACCCCCTACAACAAAGTTGCTCAGTTACTGCTGCTTTTGAGCACTACCTGTACGCTGCTAACATTGACCCTGCATTCAGCCTTCTTCCCTGGCATGTGCACAGCAGTCCTCCATTCCCAACATCCCATTTCTAATGTGGCTGTAGTTGTGCACTGTCTGCAGCTTGCTCAGTAATTACATTCCCAAAATCTGTGCTTTTGGTTGGAAACAAAACAGTGTCTGGTTTTTACAGTTCTGCTGAAGATAAGTGGCAAAGTATAAACTGCATCTACACTAATATAGATCTACATATTCAGATTTCCTGAAAGGGCAGCTCTGAGATACAAATGTTTCACTGTGCTTCTGTGCAGCATTAATTCTGAAGCCTTATGGGGATATTTTAATGCTATATAGATGTGATACAACAAACAGTTTTACTTGGATCCTTGTGCAAACTCTGCCTCTTAGCTCCCAGTGTTCTGAACACACTGGATGATTTCTGCTACCTTAGACTGTTGGCCATACAAGTTTCGATAGCAAGCTTCATAAAAACAGGCAGTTTGAGAGAAAAACAATGGTTAGATCTGTGGGAAATTAGTCAGGTTGCTGCACTAGGGCAGCTTGTTTCTTCTGGAACATGCAGAACAGGTGTCAAGTGAGAAATGTCTGCATTCTGCCCCTGGCTCTGCATACAGTTGGCAGGTGTGTGGGGCGATGTCTCAATTGTGGCCATGTTGCACATGTGAGGAGTTGCTGAGATTCCAAGGATTCTCTGCTTTGCCCAGTGTTTAACAGGCTTGAACAAAAACACAGCTACTTCACAAGTGAGCATTGCACCATTGCTTTGGCATCATTTTGGGTCAGTGAATGCACAGTGCTCTGTTACTGCTGGCTCAGCAATCTGCATCCTTTTGCTGAAAAGTTTTCAAAGTCCGTGGCCTTGTGTTGCTGCTTTCTCACACATCCTTGTTCCTGAAGCAGCCTTCAGAGGTGCAAAGGATGCAGCTGGAATGAGCCAGCACCCGGTGAGTCACCCCAAAAGAGGCTGTGGGAAACATCCCTGAAGTGCAGGGAGAGGGAAGAGCAGCCTGTGGCATTGCAGAGTCGTCCATCTGGAGCCTGCTGGGTGGTGCTGGGCAGCTGCAGTGTTTTTTACAGTGCATATTGCTAACCTGTGCCCTGCAAAGCAGAGAGGTCACTTGAGGTAAATGCCCAATCTGTTTTCTTCTGGTTGATTTTTCCTGTTTGTCAGGATGCATCTGCTTTGAACCCTATGGTTCAAGTTAGGTTTCCCACATGTCTCTTGGGGACCAGCTGCTGGAGGACCCACGGCTTCATTTTTTAAAACTTCCTGCTGTGTATCCCGGAGTGTGATTTCTCGCTGGGGGTGTTCCTGGCACAGGGCATGCAGTAAGCAAACTCCTGGGAAAAATCTCAGCAGGTTCCGGTGCCTCAAGTGCATTTGTTGCCTGAGCCCAGCCACCAGCAAGGATTGGTGCAGCCCCTGTGACACAGCAGGGGCACAGCAAGGCTCAGACCAGCTCAGATCCGCATGCTGTCGTTGTAAGCCTTTGCTAGCGCCCAGGTACTACAGCTAAAGCAGAATCTGCTCTGTGTGCTTTCTCAAAACCAGTACTTTGCTGCACATGCACAAAGGGCTGCATTTTCTCCCCATGTACTTGCTCAGAGCACTTTGAGGCAGCAGGGATGTGGCTGAGTGGTGAGCAGATGCTGTGGCCACAGAGCATCTGTTGAGCTGCTGCAGTCAATCAGCAGGCCACTTTCTTCCTCCAGCAACCAGCCTCTGACTTCTCAGTACAAGTCCAGTCATATGCATTCCATATACTGAATGAATTGTGGCTAGAGTGCTGGCCTGCTCTGCACAGGAGCTGGAGCCATCTCCTGTAGCCAGATCTGTGCCCTGAAAAGCTGAAGGAAAACTTTCAACATAGACGTGCTGCCTTTTATCTCTGATATCTCCTCTTTTTTTTATATTTAGATTCTTGTCTGGTAGCTGCATGCGTTCTCTTCACAGTTCATTATTGCATGTTCTATGTCCTCAAAGGTCCATTAAGGGAAGGGCAGATGCTCTTTGAGCAGAAAGGTGTGCTTGCTTGCTGCATCAGTTTGGGTGTGACTGGGGACACCTTGCAACCTTGCATTGCAGCTGGGTAAGACAGAAGGACCTTGAAGATGTATCAGAAAGGGAATAGGTTTTAAAGTAGTGGGAAGCTAGTTCAGTGCTGTGATTCTTGTAGGTAGTTAAACATTGAGAGAAATGTGGGGTAAGTCACATAGCAGAAATGTAGCAAATAAGTTCAGTGATTGCTGATTTCTGCAACTGTTTATTCTCTTAAATCCTCTGAATTTCTACCAGCATAGTTAAAATCTAAATGCAGGATTTCTTTAATAATTGCTATCATGTTGCTACTCACTAAACATGAACGTGATAATTCATTTTTTTTGGCTTCTCCAAGCTCAGTGCTTCCTACAAAGGCTGTCATGCACTTTTTATTAGAGCTGTAATGTGTGCTGGATTTGGATGTGCTTGTGCAACCGTGCAGACACATTTTGTTCCTAACATGCCCCAAATTCTGCTGACATCTTGTCTTTCTCTAGGTGTGGCCCATCAGTGTTATCATGGCTTTATCAAAGCAGTGCAAGAAGGAAACATTCAGTGGGAGAGCCGTACTTACCCTTACCCAGGAACCCCCATCACGCAACGCTTCTCACACAGTAAGTAACTGCCCAGCAAAGCTCCTGGTCGACCACAGAAAGCTGTAATGAGGCGTTTGCATTGTGTCACCTGCTGCACGTGGTGCTGTGTGCTGGCTGCTTTATGCAGCACCTCATCTCTTAGCTTCTGAGCAACTTGGAAGAGGCTGAGCGTGGTATGCCTGAAAACAAAGCACAAAGGGCTGCACCTGAGAGGTATTGAAGCAAACTCCTTTCCTGTGGGTGTGATTTGCTGATAGAAGTCAGCAATTTGGTTGACAGCAGTGCTTAAATTATGGCTGCATTTTTGCCTTGCTTCCAAGTTTACAAGTTTATGGAACAGAGGAAGAGTTCCCATTGAGGGAAAGATATTTAAATAAAACTTGTTATTTGTACTGCAGTAACACTGAACTGTGCCAGGCGCTGGATTAAAATATGACAAAAATTCAGTCCTTGTGGTTTTGTCACTGGGTCAGAGCTCTCTGAGAGCTCAGCTCTTCCGGGGAGCAAACTTCACATTTCAGGAGGTAAATAAACATGATTTAAGTGGTGTGATTCCAAGAGCAAGTAGTTGTAAAATTTTCATATTCCTGGGGAATAATTTATGAAGCAACTGACACACAGAATATGCAGTTTCTTGCTAGGACAAGTCTGGGAGGCATTCTGCTGATGGCATTGTGCTTTTCAAGGATTTCATTGTCCTCCCAAAAAAAACCTGGAAAATGGAACCAGAATTTATTGTTCCTTTTTAGCAGCAGTGCTAATAAAGTGCTTAGTGATGATTTCAGGTTTGCATGTATTTTCCATCAACTTGCTGGGGGGTATTTCATCTGCACTGGTTCCTCTGAGCGTGCTGCTCTTACTCTGGAATCATAGGGTTCATAGAATGGCTTTGGTTGGAAGGGACCTCAGAGATCACCGATTTCCCAACCCCCTCCTGCAGGCAGGGTTGCTAACCACTAAATCAGGTACTACATCAGTCCAGGGCCCCATCCAGCCCAGCCTTAAACACCTCCAGGGATGGGGCATCAAATCTGCTGCTTTCACAGCCTGTGGTCTGTATTAGCCTCAGTGTTTGCCAGTGTCCTGGCTCTGGTCAATGCTTGGTTAGTAATAAAGCATTATTAATGTACTTTACGCATGGAAAGCTAATCTGGATTAACTTGTTTGCTGATTTAAACTACTTTTAAAAAAAAATTTGAACAGTTCTCCAGATCTGTGAGATCTGTTTCCCCTGCGGCAAAGCTGCGTGAGTTTGTGGGTGGATTCCAATATCAGCGCCTGGAGGGAGGTTTGATCAAAGCTGGGCTGGGCTCAGATTCCTTTTTGAGAGCAGCAACAAATCATTAATCACAATGCAAAGAATCTTGGAAAACTATGATCTCAAACACTACTATGCAGCGAGCGGAGGCGAAGTGGGAAGGGGAGGTCTGGGAGGGGGTGCAGAGGACGACTCACAAGCCATTTTTTAGGGATGACCTGCCAGGTTTCATGGGAAGACGTCATCTGCCAGGCATGAGTCCTTTGAAGTCAACAGGCAACGGTTACTGGCATCAAAGATTTGGCTAGGCCTGCTTCTTTTCCCAAGATTTATTAGAGATATCTCAGAAGTACTAATAAGGAGCCAATATTTAACATGACAAGTAAGGAAATTTTAAATAGAGGTCATTGTCTCCGATAAATTCTGAAGAACTTAATAGAAAAAAACTGTTTGATAAGGAATAATTAATGTAAGTCACTGGAGTTTTACAGGGAGGAAGCGTTTGTCGAGGTCTTTGATCATATGGCAGGTTTGGCTGATAACAGACTTTATGAATGGGCTGTAGGTTGGCTGAAGGATTTAACTGAAGCTGCATAACTGTGCAATTCTCAATAATGCTATTCCTTGAAATCTAAGCACACAGGCTTACTGAAAGAAGTTCTCATAGGTTTCTGAGGTGAACACCAGGTAATTTTGTGAAAGTGTAAAGTTGGAAATAGTTGTCTAATTGTCTTCTTTAGCTGGAATGCGTAAACCTATGGAGATCATACCAGCACAGTGACTCATGCAGTTAAACCACTGGCCACAGTCAGAAAGTGATGTCAAAAGGTGCAAGAATGCAGGAAAGGAAAGGCCTGAATGGAATGTCGACCGTTGAGCCAGAAATATTCTTCCTTTGATGGAAGAGATGGTTCTGTAGTGACTATGTTTAAGTACTGATTTTTCCATGCAGACTGGGGAGCTTGGTACCAGCATAGTGACTAATTAAACAAATTCACCCTGAGGGATGACAGAGGTAAAAGCTGGGAAGCTGTTGGTGTTATAGGAGGGGCAGCTCCTTTCCCAAGAGCAAGGGGACGCAGAGCAATGGCTTTCTTTGTCTCTAAGCTTTGCTGAATATATTACTGCCTTCTGACTGTCCCTGAGCTGAAAGCAGCAGGAAAAGAATGAAATTGTAAGTCTGGGGTTGTTTTCAAAGGAGACAGATAGCTTTCACATTTCATCTCTTGGCTGAACCCCTCCTTCAGCGACTGTATTTGTGGTGCTGCATTTCCTGTCCTTAGTTGAAGTGCACTTCCAGACATGTCTGAGCTCTTTCAAACTAGGGAAGTGATCTCAGGAGGTGACAGAGCTGTGTACAGGGACAGTTTTAAAGCCATTACGGAGGAACATGACAATGGTCAGCAGTAAGGCTGCAGTGCTATTGTCAACTGGAGCCACGTATCAATGGGAGTTCAGCAGCCTGCTGACTTTTCCCCTCTCTCTGATGGGAAATCTGACCTCTGAATTTGACTCCTGTACATGTAGATTACCTTTTTTTTTATGTACTTGATGTTGAAAAAGTCAGTGCCCTCTGATTATCATAAGGGGCATCTGTGTTGCATTTAAGTTTCCTTTCCCAGTTGCAGCCTGCTGGTCTTTATTTTGCTTCTCTCACACTTAGGGTGCAAATCTCAGACGCTGTGTTTGTGGCTGTTGTGCAGCACAGAGGGAAAACCTCTTCTTCCCTGGGTCTGTTCTACCTTCAGAAAGGCTGGTATCAAACTGGTGTTTTCACCTGTGCTTTTTCTCAAGCTGACCTGTCATCCTTGGCTTCAGAAACTCTGAATGGTGCACTGAGAAGAAGAAGGAAAGCACAGCCTAAATTATTTTGATCTAGGATTAAAATACATGCCATGTGGACGTCATGGTGCCTGGCTGGCTATGTTGCTCTTTTGAATCCAAATAGAGGAGAAGAATGCTGCCACCCCCCTCAAAATAATAAATGAGCTGTGCTGTGTGAAACCAGGAATGCCAAGGGCTTGGAGTGGGGAGGAGGAGGGAGGCACTTAACCTGTCGTGATTAGGCAGCAAGTAGGCCTCTAAGGATGCCATAAAGCTTTCAAGGAATGTTGGTCCTGTTCGTTAGTTCTTCCCTGCTATTCCTATCCTGCTCCCAGCAGAGGTGCTGGAAGCCATGCAATCATTCTCCTGTTTTTTACCAAGGCAATTTATATCCCAGCCCAGGTAAATCTTGAAGATCGCACGGTTACTCTGCTACTGTTTTACCCCCACCCAAAAAGCAGCTCCTCGGGTACTATGCATGGTGTGTAGGTGTGCGCTGTACACCTTGGCGAGATGTGGTTTGAGATGAAGGCTTCAGCTGCAGGCAAGGGCCCTGAGGTGCACACACAGAGCTGGGTGGTCTCACACCACCAGGGCCAGCTCAGGACGCTGCCCTTACGCATCCCCATCCCACTCTTCCCCCAGTCCTGCTGTGTGGCCAGCTGCTGCAGCAGCAAAAAGCCAAGGGCATGAGGGCTGCTGGCTTTTCAGCAGGCTCTCAATAGGGGAAGCAGGTGATCTGCATGACAAGCCCTTGGTCACACAATAGGGCCCTTGGCAAAGGCCACTGCTCCTGCGCTGCCCTCTGCAGAGCTGCAGCATTGTGCTGGGTTACCGTGTGATTCATTTGTTGAGATGGTGAGATGAATGTCTGTGGTGTACAGCCGGGTGGGCTGTTCCTCTCTGGCAGGGCTATCCCAAAAGGCTGCTATGCTGGGTTGTTGGAAGCCAGGGATGCTCTTCTGGTCTGCAACAAAGCTTTTTCTATTGTACCAAAATGGGGCATCAGCACATTTAGTCCTTTCAATCCACATATTCCTCACTCTGCGGTGTGGGTTTTTTCCTGCCTTGTGTTGGTACACGTTCCTCAGGAGCAGTCCTGTGTCCTGCCAGGCCAACTAAACCAAATATCTTTTTATTTTGGAACTTGTGGTGCTGGTGAACAGCTGCCTACAGTGAATGATGTAGAGAAAGAGAAGGAACTGTGCAGCCTTTCACCCCTACACATACCTACCTTGGCTTATATTTCAGCACAAAATACTGGCTGCTTGTCAGAACTACTGTGCTGATCTTACAAATACACACTGAACTTGAATTTCTTTCTTGCTTCTTGGTCTTTTTTATTGAAGTTGCCCTGCCCTCCTGCTGCCCTTGACCTTGCAGCTTGCCTTGTGTTGGTTATTTACGGTGCTGCTTGGTCCCAAGTGCCCTGGAGGGGCTTCTGCATGCCCTCACCCCAGGGCCACATGCTGCTCTGTGCCTGAACTTTGACTTGTTCTTTTGCCTTTCTGCTGCATATTTTTCAATACATCACTGTGAGGGCGATGTCTTCTTCCCCTATCCAAGCCTCAGCTCATGCCCCTTGGCTTTCTCAAAGCATAAAACACTGCCACTTCCTCCTACATGCTGGTGGATGTATGCATGGATGTGAGTTACTGTGATTGCTTCCTACCAAACTTGATAGTAAATCAAGGAATCTCTGTGCAGGCACTGCTCACATTATATGTTATATTAGATATTGAGCACTTTGTTGAAGGCTCTTATAGAGGTTCCCATAGCTGTGCAGAGCTCAGATGTTGTATGCAATCAGCAGGGCTAGTTGTGTGAGAGGGGAAATGCAGAAACAGCAACACTGCTCATGTTGTCTTTGTCTGATGTTAATCTCAGTGCTTCAGTTTTTTGAACACTGTCCTATCTGCTCTATGGATGTTTGATTTACAGAGGTGCCTGGGTACCACAGACACCAGTGTGGCCAAATGCTGTTGTTTGAATTCTTTTACTGCTGAGTTTGGTTACGAGCCAAAAGCTTGCTTTTTCTCTGAGGGGCTCAAGCACTGTGTTCCCTCTCCATTCCATTTCCCACTGCCTAATCCTTCTCCCTGAGAAGCAAAGGGGATGCTCCTGTAAGATGCCTGTGTTTCAATGGTGCCTATTTGTGATGAGATGAAGTGAAATGCTGTCAGCTTTGGAAAAAGAGAGTAAGTGACCGTGTTTAAGCATACAGGACCGTTGCTTAGTAAATCTTGGCAGCCCCGTAAGCAATATGAAATAGCTTAGAGAAGGTAAGCATGCTGAATGTGTTAATCGTAGCTAATCTAATTAACTGCAAGCTTCTAAGGCAGCTTTCTTTGCATTTTCAGGAGCAGCTCTGCTTGAGAGGATAATCGTCTTAGGCTCTTGCTGGAGGTTTACACTGGGTTGGGTTACTCCTGACCCAACTCGTGGCTTTATCAAGGTTGCTGTGACCTGTTGGCTTTTCCCTCACCTGAAATTCAGGGGGGCAAAAAAAAATTTTTGTGCACCCAAAACGTAAGGATGAGAAAATGAACTAATCCGTGGTTTCCTTTCTCCTAGGTGCATGTTACTACGATGCCAACCAGTCGATGTATGTGTTTGGAGGCTGCACGCAAAGCAGCTGTAATGCTGCCTTCAATGACCTCTGGAGACTTGATCTGAACAGCAAAGAGTGGATTCGGCCCCTGGCATCAGGTGAGAGTGGCTGTGCAGCCCTCCCTAACCCTCCTCCAGCTGCCCCACTGCCAGAGCCTTCATCACCACTCACCTTGCCTCCAGGCTGAGTGGTCCCAGTGTGTTTTATCAATGAGTGGTTTTCAGATGACATCCTGAACACACACCTGTTGCCTGCAGCAGGGTGCTGTGAGGCAGATTGAGTTGTTTCTGGTTTTCATCTTCATCTGGAGAAGCTATTCAGCACCAGTTTATGACATGCGTGATGATGAGGGACATATAATTGCAGTCACAATAGCTCATGCTGATAAGAATTGTTGTCCCAAAGCTGAGATTTTTGAGTATCTCTGCTAGTTGCTGCTTAGGTATTTGGAAGAGTGAATGAGACATGCCCATGCTGGCGGCCCAGAGCCACCAGGAAAACATGGGAAAACAGGTATGTTCCTGCCCCTTGTGCCCAGAGCAGGAAAATGCCACCAGTTATTTCCCACACTGATTTTAAACTCAAAACATCATGCACGAGGTGCTTGCTTTTCATGGGTTTTTGAATTTGGCTAACATAACTTTTGAAAAAAGCAGAATTTTGGGCAGCTCCTGGTAATGTGGAGCAAAAAGTGAATATAAAGCTAGTCGCTTGGGTAAAAGCTTTACATGTAACGAGGGAGAAATGAATGGAAAAGGAGCCTTGCTGCGTTATCTGCCTGGATGCAGACTCCTTCTGACCCTGCTTTGTGTGCTGAGTAAGTATTGAGGATTACTTGATCATTGTTTAAAGCTGTATTTTCCTGACTTTTTTTCTTTTAATGTGAAATCCTACAAGATCAAGATGTTTCTGTGTTCAAATGTTACCTGGGAACTTTTCGGATGCAACTTTGTTAATGCAACTTGGTGCAGGATGACCACTTTTGGCAAACAATTCTGCCCACGCTTTGACATTTCAATTTGATTTTTGAATCTGCACATCCATGGTGTGGACAGGTGAGAGCTAGGCAGGCATGGGCTTAAAATGGAGGAAGAAAATAACCCACAGTGCTCTCGCTCTTCCTCCTACTGTGGTGTGGTGCTCGCCTGCTCCTTTCCCCCCTGCTCAGCTGGAGAAGAGGCCATGGGTAGCATAAACAGGATGCTGGGTTATGCAGACCTCTGCTCTGACCCAGGCCAGCTATTCTTGCAGCCCAGCAAGTTCTTCCGTCAGATTGAATGTGGGGCACAACTCGCCTTTAGCACTCGCACCGTGTTAATGAATCCAACCACCAGCACCCAGCTCTGCATCCCAGACACCCTGCTGGTATTTCACAGAGTGAAATTCCCGCTGCCTTACTAACAAATAGCGCTGTTAAAAAGAACAAGTCCTGTGGGAATATGTGTCAGAATTAAGTCCCATGGGAAGATCCCCCGAGGAAATATTTGTGCATGCTGTCATGAGTGCACAGAGCGAGATCAGATCGCAACTGAAACTTCAGGGCAGTCTCAGTGAACAGAGAGAGCTCTTGTTTGTCAGTCTTCAGAGAAGATGAGTCACCCGTGCCTGTGCTGGTGGTGGTTTCTTGCACATAGCTGCTTTTTGGTGCCCTAACCAAAGTGTTGGCACCCACTGCCTGGGAAAGAATAGTGACTGGAGGGGCCAAAAGCAGAGAGCTTTGAAACTTAAGAGTCAGATGTAAATAACACGGAGGGATTTTAAAAGGAGAGCTGACATTGATGAATGAACACTTGCTCTGGCACAGGGTGTGTGCAAGCTAATTGCTGGTGGAGGTTGAGGAGGAATTCCCACCCCGTTTCTGCAGGTCACTGGCTCTGCACACTCTGTGTAGTGGTTGTTCTCCAGGGGAAGATGGTGGCTTCTCCTCCAGGCCCACCTCGGAGAGGTTTGATCATGCATAATTACGTATGCCCTTATAAATCATGGGCATCTTATCTAATGAGAGCCATAGGGTAGCCTAGAGGCAGCCAGAGCGTGGTGCCAGGTCCGTGCTGAATGCCTTGCAGCCTGTCCAGTGCCATGCCACATGTGAGCAGGAACAGCCTCATCCCTGCCCCTTTCCAAAGGGCTTTTCCATGAGAAAGCTCCCTTTTTGGTTGGTTGTGCCTGTTGTTTTTGTTTGGGTTTTCTTATGGGCAGACATTAAGTGAGATGACATCAGAGCTAAGTAATTTACCTCCAAGCTGAGCTGCTGCACTGAATCTGGGAGTAAATATTTAGCCTTCAAAGAAATAATTAGCCCATGCTTCTTTGGTCTTGGAGACGGGGGAGGGAGATAATTGCTTCAAAAAAACCTAATTTTTGAGGTTTCAAAGTACTTTTTGCTTAGATCTATAAGGATGGCATTGACTTTCTGCTTATTAGACTGGAATAGAACAAGAGAGTCAATGCCTAGCTTTCATGTAGCTCTTTTTGCTGGTGGGGTGTAATGCCTTACAAAGGCGAGTAGGCAGCAGGCTCTTTATTTTAGAAACGTGAACAGGAATGCCTCTGAACTCTCAGCTGCAATATCCTTTTAGGCTAGGTGGGCCTAGAAGGCAGGTGCTGTCCTTGGTGAGCACTTTCCTCTGGTGTTGGGGATGCTTTTGTTGCCTTTATTTGCATAGTTAATCAGAACCTTCTTTGATTTTTGGCCATTCTATGCAGAGACAAACCTGATCGAGGGCTGGAGGTGGTATAAGCTAGAGTTTGTTTATCCAGCTGGAGGCAAGGGTTCGTCTCAGCTCTGCCACTCAAGCTACAGCATGCTGCTCTTGCAGTGAGGGCACAGGCTTTGGTGCTGATAGATCTTTGGTGCTCCCTAAATATGAGTTCTTGTATGGCTGAAGCAGTCATGGAAGAAACTTGAAGCCAGTCAGCGCTGAGACTCACAGCCTTTGGTGTGATGGAGCTGCACGTAGCCACGTGATGAGAGATTTTTTTGTGGTGATGCTGAGGCATGGAATTGGCCAACCCTGCACTATGCTGCCCCGGTAGCAGGGAAGAGTTGTTCTGTTCCTTTGCAGGTTTGTAAAACACTCTTTGCTTGAAACTTCCTCCATCTCTGTGCTGTGGCAGGTCCATGGGGAGGCTGCCTCAGCCATCAGCACTGACCCAGACCCATCAGTGTTTCCCCTTGGTGTTTCACGTCCACATCATCCTCAGACTGCAGCAGATAATTTATTGGCAGAATTGAGGGCACGTCTCCAGGCAGTATCCCTCTGGCCTGCCTGTGCTATTTCAGACTCCTGAAGCAACTATGTGTTTCTGCAGACTTTCTCCCTTCCTGCTTTTGTTGGTTTATGTTCCTCACGAGTCCTGCTCTTGGCCTCTGCCTGTTGGAGCCATGTACTGAGCTGGGAAATCCCTTTTTTTAAATCAGAGAGAAGAATGTTGGTAGCTTTGCCTGTGCTCCTGAGGGCTTATCGAGCAGAGGTGGTAAGCCTTTTTTAAAACAGAGCCTTTTACAGCATTCATAAAATAAAAAGCTCTTTGCAGGGAGAGGTATGCTAGCCAAAATCTTGAAGTCTGTGCGTCCTGCCTTTACCACCCTGGGCCAAGCACCATCCCTTACTTTGCTTTGCATTCTCTTTCCAGCTGCAGGAGAAAGCAAGAAGAACTCAGAAAATCACACACCCACCCTTAAGCTGCGTTCCCCCAGCACCCTGCTCTCAGAGCAGCCTGGCAGCTCTGTACTCAGCTCTTCCTGTTTGCTGTGAGCAGTCTGGCTGTGCAGGCATCCCCATAGCCACCCTTCCTGCAGCAGGGCACAGCTCCCAGCACTTGCTTCCTGCTGCTTTCTACTCTGTGCAGTGAGATTGCCTTCATTTTTGCTGGGGAGACATGTCTCTTCTTCCTTGAGAGGCTTGAAGGCAGTGCTCTTTGTGGAGATGCTTTGATTCTCTCTGTCTGTTTTCAGACCTTGCCAAGATGCAGCTGCATGAGAGTGACTGGTCCTGTGCCTTACTGCTGTCACCTGAAATGAGCAGCCTGCTTTAGCACAAGGACTATACTGAAAGCACTGAATGTGATGCAGTAGATGTGCAGCAGTCACTCACATCTGTTGCTCCAGCCCTGCTCTTTCCCCAGGTTTCACTCTGTTCCATACTTCAGCAGTGCTGGTTTCTGGCTTGAGTTTTGAGTCGGAGTTTTGGGATTGGGTTTCCCCTTGAGAGCTGGGGGAAGGTGCCTTTGATGGTGTTGTATCAACAGAAGGAGCAGACAAAAGGAGGTAGGGGGAACTGCTGTCACCTGTCCAAGGAAGCTGCACCAGATGTGGTCCCACTGTGGTGGGAGGCTCTCTTGGCTGCAGCACCAGATCTCTGCCCATTAGGTGAGTGTGTTGCCCTTGACAAAGCTGTCCAAAAACTTTGCCTCAAGCAGGAAGCTCTGTTTTCATCATCTTTTGAAAAACAGCAGTAAGTTTACAAAACAGTTGGTGAAGTTACATAACAGTAGGCCTGATTTGGGGCCACCTGAGTGCTCCTTGCAGAGCTGAGTGGAGATGGGGTGTAGCGATGGCCAGGGCCCTATGGGTACAGTTACATGGAGATGGTGCAGCTGAGAGCCAGCAGGCATGAAGAGAGAACTCTCTGAATCTGTCCATCAGTGTAAATAACACAAAGGGCTACAGAATGTCAAAGGGATTGGTGGCATTTCTGAAGTAGAAACAATGGTTTGAATAGTAGAAACGCTCTTTGGATTTGTTCAAAAGCCATTAGGTCTGATGCCCTCCTGAGATAATACAGATTGTTCAGTTGCTGTCCTTGGTTGTGTGTTGCATCTCCCTTCTAATAGCAGTCCTGCTGAGACTCATTACTGAAATGCTCCAGTCTGACCCTGTGCTGTGATGCTTCTGTTCCCATTGCAGGATGACTTGCCTTGGATTAATACAGTGAGTGATCTAAGGCACATTCTTGCTTTGGCCAAAAAAAAAAAAAAAAAAAAAGCAAGCAAGCAACATCCTGACCTGACCACTGCAGCAGTGCCTCAAAAACAATGTTTCCCAGTCAGTGGACTGCTGCTGGTCTCTGAGATGCCAGAGTGCAGCCTGCGAGATGTTTGTTAGTGAAGCAAACTTGTTTCCCTCCTTGCATGCATGGGAACTAGGAGAGTCAATTTGGAAAATAAACTTTGAGAATTTAGCCTAACTTGTTTCCGTTTACAGCCAGCTACCCTTGAGGGGAAGACTGTGAAAGGATCTCTGTGTACATGTGCTTTTTTAAGTTTAGTGCAGTGTTGAGCAGACCTCTATAATTGAAAGCACACCTCGTTTTTCAGTAGAAGCCTGGTATCACCTTAAGCACATTAAGGCCATCTCATAGCTCCTGGCCTCCTGGGAATCAAAAGAGGTAAAAACCTGATAACTTGGCACAGAACAGTGCCTCTAATTATCACTACAGCTACTGGCTTCAGGTGTCTGATCTGTCAAAGTAGAGCAGGTTAATGAAACAGATGGAAATTCCTTGCTGTATGTGCAGTGTCTTTCTAGTTGAAAGCTGGAGTGGATGGATCTGAGTAAAGATCTCATTGTGTTCACACTGTCCTTCAGGACAGGCACTGTTGCAGCTCAGGTTGCTTGGAATTGCTTTTTCCAATTAAATCTATCGACATCGTTCCTTCTTTAGGCTCGTGGGTGATGGTGTGCCAGCTGTATCCTCCAGCACACTGCTTCCTGTGGGGCTGGAATGGACAGGGAGCGCTGAGGGGGAACCTTTGCAAAATGTTTGGCAAAGAAAAGTCAAAGTAATTCTTCTAAAGCAAGATTGGAGTAACGAGAGAAATCTAGCTGATGGTACACACAGAAACCTTGCAAAGCTGGAGCTGTGCAGTGATCTGCTGCTCCCAGGTGCTTTGAGAGTGAAAGCTGCAGTTGGGCAACACTTAAAACAATTTCAATTGCAAAATGCAATCTTGCAAGAAAGTATACAAGCAGCTGGGTTTGCTGCGTGTGAAAAAGTATTGCCTGTGCATGGAGGGCTGGCTTCCAGGAGATAATCCATCACTGTTTAAGTTCAATAGGATTGCTCTGCAGCAGTGATTAAATGCTTAATCCCAGCAGGTTTTGGTTTACAACACACATCTATCCTCACTTTGATTTGCCAGGCTCTGTCTTCCCCTATTCTTGCTGGCTCTTGATTGCATTTTAACCTTTGAAAGTATTTTCTTGTTGTCTGGATCTGTTTTCATGTTCCCCAACACTGCAGTACCCAGAGTAGCTCTTCCCCTTGGCCAGCAGGACCTGGGGTCTTCAGCACAAGTGGGGAGCACAGATCTCAGAGACTGGAGAAACACAGCATGGGTTGCAGCCAGCAGCAGTGCAGAAATTATGCCTGGGATGTGCAGGTGGGAAGAGCCCTCAGGCTGGGCATGCGTCTCTTCCCCAACTGTTTGCCAGGAACTGTTCACTGAGACAGATGGGAAAAGAGCCCAAAGTCTGCTGCCTTCTTCCCTGGTTTTTATACAGCTTTTGAATGCTTTCTGCCTGCAGAAGAGCCCACTGGAGAGAGCAAAGCCTTTAAACTTGTTGGCAGGTCAGTGTAACGGGATGGATTTGGTATACCCCTACCAGGCTTAGAAAAAATATCCGTGCCTCCTATTTTTGTGCATGCAAACATTTGCAGCATAGAAAATAGCGGAGCTCTTAGAAACTTGCTCATGCTCACTCAGTTTTCAGGGCAGAGGTTTAACCTGTTGCTGTTAAATATGTGTTTGTCTGTGAGATGCTGTGCTTCTCAGCCCTTCCTCCCGTACAGAGAAGGAGATTTCATCCCCTGATGCTGTTCTGTGTCTGACAGCCATCTCCTTTCCTCCTTGGTGGTGCAGGCTGTCCCCTGTCCCAGCCCAGTTTGTCAGAGCTCTCCATATCAATGCTGATGAGCCACGTGTGAAGCTGCTTTTACATCAGCAGTCCAAAACAACTAGTGACTTCTCCTTTCCCATCCCTGTTCTCAATACTCTGCATCCGTTCTGCCCTTACTGGAAGTTCAGCACATTTTTATCTGTGTGCAAAGCATGGGAAAACAGTCTCTGCTGTGGGAAATGCACTCCTTGGAGTAACAGCCCATGTGCTCCCATCAGCACAGCTCTGCTACACTGTCAGCTGTGCAGGGAAATCTGCCTTACCCTCTTGATGCCCTCTTGGCCTGCCTCTGTCAGTTGGGCCTGACGTGGTTGGAATACACTGTGCTCTGCAGCTTGGCAGTTTACACAGGAGGAAATGTGGTGGAGGAGGCTGGCAGAGAAGTGCCTGAAAGAGAAATGGATGGTTTAAGCAACTGTCTTAGTTTCCTCTTCCCTTAGTTCAGGACCAAAAACATTAGGTTCTCTTTAAGACTGAACGGCAAGGGAAGAGCTGAGCAAGTGTTGGTGCAGAAATGGAGTCAGGCAGGGGAGATCCCACACCTCTACTCATCCTTGTTGAGCACGGGGGTACGTTTCAGTCTCAGCCCTTACTCATTTTATTTCCTCAGCCACATGCCAGAAAACAGACCCCTCTCAAGACGTTATCAGCACGAATCTAGCAGCAAGGCATGAAAAATAGCTTGTTGCTTTAACCTTGTCAGATTTAGATTCTCAGAGAGAAGGCCCCCAGGCATGGATCCCTCCAGAGATTAATGGAGGAATTTTCCCACTCTTGCCTTTATTGGAGTCTGGGAGTTTTGAGCTTCTCTTGTCCCCCTTTTCTCCAAGCAATGCACAAAGGTAGGAGCAGGGACTGCTGTTGGGTGATGTCTGATGTGTGCCACTTCTCAGAATTGTGGGCACTGTGTACTCATTTTAAACGTGACCCCAGGCCATCTGCAAATCATGCTGATGAGCATGCTATACCAAAACTGGGGAAAACTATTTGTGGTCATGTCAGTAAATAAGACCATGATCTGCAAAAATAGGTTCCTGATGCTAGGAGTCCTTATATAGACAAGCAAGTAATTGTGCCTCGTTAATAGTGCTGACCACTCAGCAGCTCCCAGTGAGTTTAGAAGCTTCTGAATGTCACTTGTTTGAGATTTGGTTGAAACTTTGAGCATCCTCCGTTGAAATTCTGCATATAAATCTCCATCCTGAAATACTCGGTGCACTGCATGCAAAAGCCAAGTGCTTGGAGAGCAATTTGTTTTTTAATGGCCTCAAAGTACAACCCTGCAATCTTTCCAACTGGTATTGCCATAAGCAGACATTAAGCCTGATTTTGCAAGAGCTTTTTTGCTGCTTGGCTATGTAGGGATGTTAACATAGTAGGTATAAAACCTGTGGCAGGATGTCCTTGCAGCAGTCTGGCTATTTCCTGACACTTGTTGCCACAAGAACTGTAGAGAACTTTATTTCTTCAGGATATCTGCCTCCTGACAGATTTATGTGAGATACATCTCAGCCAGTTTGGGCTTGGAGATGTTGGAAAGGCTCTGCTCACAGGCTGTGCTGACACCTATCGGCAGGAGCTCCTGCAGGAAGGGAAAGTCTTGCAGCTCAGCGCTGGGCTTCCAGCTGCTGCTGTGCCTTTGCATTGGAGGACCCTGTCCACAGAGATCTCATATTCATACTTAAGATTGATTGTGCAATGTTGATGTTCTATTACAGGCAGCGTGATTTGCTTTCAGAGAGCTCCAAATGCTCACGCTTCATAGCCTGATTCTCCACCTTTCACAAGAACATCTGCTTTAAAACAACTCTCTCCTTAAATCTGGTAGGCATGCGGAATGACAAAGCACTAGCTCACACTTGTCTGCAGTCCAAAGGTGAATCTTTATTCCTTGCATGAAATATTTAGCAAGTTTGGCATTAAGTGCTGGAATTACTGGAAGAAGAGAGAGAAGTGTGAACAAAGCATAGAGTGCAAACCAAATGCTGAAAACAGAAGCAAGTGGGGGCAGTTAGGGATCCACATGCAAGGCTTTCAGCAGGTAGTTGCATTTTCTTTGCAGGACAGCTCTGAACTGAGCAGAGCCCTGCTCTTCCTGAGGCTGAGCTGCCTGTGTTTATCTGGAGAGGCTGTTCTGACTGTGCACACGGGATGAGGAGAGGAATGTTTGAGGTTTTTGAGCCACTTAGTAGCCCTAACCTCACCAAATTGCACAGCAGCCATTTCCTGAGACACCAGCAATTTGGGTCTGGGCTGGAAAGAGTTCTCAGACTTGTGGAATTGCCCTGCTGTGTCCCTCCCGCTATGGCAATGGGACAGGAGCTAACTGGGAGTGTGACTTGAGTGAAAAGTGTGGAGCTCAGCACAGACTGAACACGCTCCTCTGCAAACCCACACATTCTTCAGTCCCTTCCCTACAGTTACTCTGTCATTACCACATTGCAGTCTGATACAGCAATTTCCATTCCTCTGTTTGCCTCCTGCAGAGAAGATGAGCGGCAGGAGCTGATCAGCCCTTTCTCTCTCAGCTCCTGAGCTCTTTAATTAGCGTTGGAGCTGCATTGTGTAGGATGTTGGACTGTTACTCATATCACTAAAAGTCTGCAGGGTACAGTATCACTGGGGTGGGGGGAAAACACGCAATAAAACTTAGAAAAGCTGGCTGGTATTCTGTTCCACCCACCTGGAGGGAGAGGGAGCTTGCAACAGCACTCCCTTTTAGGGCAGGGCCAGATTTGCATTTCCCAAAAGCAGGGGAGGTTGCAAAGAAGGGGATGGGGTGACCTCACTGTGAGCAGCACTCAGCACCTGGGAGTGACACTGCGGTGACAGTGCTGTGAGAAACCTTCCCAGCCCAGGATGGGAGCAAACACAGCCCCTCCTGCACCATTGTGTGCAGAAATTGCAATGTAAATTGCACGGTGCAGAAATTGCATCCTTGTTTTCAGCTATTAGGAGGGAAGGGGGCAGAGCCCCGGGCGTTCTGGCACTCCTATCTTGTTGCTGTTTTGCTCAACACTGCTGTTACTGTGTAAAGAGGTTTCTGATTAACGCTAGCAAAGAATGACTCAGTAATCCTGTTGCACAGGGTTCATAGGGCACTGCCGCTCCTTTTAAACAGCTTTATAGGCTGCTGGGACTCCAGCTTGGGCTGCGTGAGAATTTCCAGGACGAAGAAATGACTGTGACATTGCAAAAGCTCGGAAGTGACTGATCCTCACTGATGAAGATTTCTGACTTCTGCATCCACACAAAGCACTGCAGGACTCTTGTCCTCTGTTTCAGCACTGTGCCTGTGCCGTGAGCCTGTGTCCTTGTCAGATGGGAGTTTGCTGTGTGACAGCTGTCCTGGACACCACGGGGGTTGGTGTACATACCCCAGTTCTTATATTCTTGCAGAACACCTCCACTGTTTCTGCACTGATGCACAGAGGGACGTGGGTTTGGTGGGCGTGGGTTGATGGTTGGGTTGGATGGCCTTTGTGGTCGTTTCCAACCTTAATGATTCTCTGAGATTCGTTACCCTGAGCAGCATCTTGCAGGCAGCAGCCACATGTGCCTGCAGAGGGTTCGATTAAGGTGGGCTGTGCCTGTTGGGAAGGCATTTCAGGTTCTGCTCCATTTTTCTTTATCTCCTACAAAGCTGAGGTTGTGTCTGTGGCGTAGATCTTTTTTCTCATGTAAGAAACCCAGATTGGAGGGAACACTAAGTCACATATGGCTTTAGTGAGGGAAAATGATACTTTCCTGGCTCTTAAACGCTTTAAGGTTTAGCAGTCCCAGTCCAAAGCCAATCTTGAAAATGATCTCAGCGGCTCTCTTTGAACAACTGAGGACAGAAGCAGGTGAATGTCAGGCACTGGATCTGAGGTAGCTGCAGTGAGTCCTAAAGGATGCACTTCCATTCTGCAGAGAGCTGGTGTGAGACCTGCATGCAGATGGCCACATTTCCCAATAGAGTGGCCCTTTGTTATCTCCTGGTCACGGTGCCAGGGCTGGGATTGTCTGGGGTGCTGCTCTTCTGCCTCCAGACTGGTTGTCATCCTGCTCTGCACTCTGCTAGGGGAACAGCTTTCAAGCAAATCTGCAGACTATTGCAGAAAAATCCAGGCTGCGAAGCCAAGGGATTTTTTCCTTCTCTGGTTTCCCTTCCCATAGAGGGAGAAAGATTTGGGGGGATTTCATGCTGTCAGACAAGACTCAGGATCCGCTGAGCAAGGCAAATTGTGGCCTTCCCATCAGTGGGGCACAGCCACGTTCTGAGGGTAATGCCTCAGATAGCATGCTGGGGGGAATTAGGTTTCCAGATAGGGCTCCCAGTTTGGTTCCTTTGAGTCTGCCAGCCTGAAGGCCAAGCTGCTAAATGCAATCCTGACACGCCATCAGGAGCTCCGCAAGAGAGCTGTGTGCTTGGAGCACTGTAAGTGCAGGCTGCCCTTTGAGCTGCTCATTCTGCTGGCACTGATGGCAGCCAGATTGCTTTTTTACTTTTCTCTTTCTGAAAGGAGTTTGCATTTGACCAATTCTTTGCAATTCTCTTTGCAAAGAGTACAAACTCTTTGCAGCAAAAGCCAGCACAGCAGTTTGTCCTGCTGCAGATGGGTTGTGCTGAAGCACCGGGGCTTTGCAGAGCTACAAAAAGTTTAGCAAACATGAGGTTACCAGCACGTGTAGCTTTTCATATCTGAGTGTTCAAGCTTAGCATGTCTCTGGCTTTTTTACCCTCATATACCCAATAACTCCTTCTGTATCTTCCCATCACCCTGGAATGGTGCAAATGTATGGCTTTACTCCATCTCCTCTCCTACAGCATTTCCCGAAGCGATATTGATCTGAACCAATTCTTTCATCTGGCTAATTCCATCACATCAAAAGCATCGTGCAGCTCTTCCCCTTTGTTTTTATTTTCATCTTTTGAGCTCCACTTGATGTTCATTGCTTGCCCTCTTTTTGGAGCTGCATGGGGGCTGTGCTTAAAAGGCAGCCTGAAAATGCGTGTTGCACGTGCCCCCGCAGCAAGGATTTTCTTTTGTTGCTGCTCGTGCTGCTCCAGTGGCATTAGAAGGCTGAATAAATGGGCTTTAAAAACTGCTTATAAGGACATTTTGTAGATCAGTGGTGTTCAGAGCTCGCATCAGAAGTGATCAGGGGCCAGCATTTCTCTTCCACATGTCCATAGAAGCCAGAGATTTGTTTTGTTTGTTTGTTTGTTTGAAAAGTCTCTCTCTGCTTGGTGAGCCAGGAAAATCCATCAGCTGGAACAAATAGCTCCATCCAGCATTTGGTCACTCATCCCTGCTAAATAAACAGCACCAGCTGGAAAGAGATGGGTTCTTCTATGTTTAGAAATAGTTAATTGTGCTACACCCTCTGCACGCTAGAATTTTTATCCTGGGGAGAAATAATCTGATACTGGACTTGATGATGTTATCAGGTGCAGAGCTTGGAAACCCATTTGAGCTTGTTAAGGAGGAGCTTCCATCATATTGACCAAGGAAGCTGTCAGAACAGGCACAATTAGCTAATGAAGCCCATCTGGGGGCACTGCCCACAGTTTCATTTGGTGGTGGGATTGCAGAGCTATGAGAGGAGGAAGCCCTCCTGTACCAAACATGCTTGGAACACCACTCTGCCATCCCAGGGTGAGTCACTGCAGGCTGCAGCCATGTCCCTTTGATGTTGCTGCTGCCTGCCCCATCCCCATGCTCCACGTGCCTGGGACCTGAAGTCACAAAGGCTGCAGCCGTGTGCCTGTGCTGTGTCCCTCGGGTGCTCCTTTCTTTCTCAGGCTCAGAAAGGTGCCAGGTGAGCTGTGACCGGGTGGGGGAAATGAATGGAAACTGAGTCATGCTTGGGCACTGCCTTTTACCAAAGGTACTTTGTGTCTCAAACTTGAAGCAGGTATGAACCAGGCTTCAGCATTAGCTTGCAGTTTGCTGGCAGCAGCACCCTGAGCTCTTCTCTGCCCTAGAGATAAGCAAGCAGTGTTATTTCTCCATCTCCTAATCACTCTCTGTTCCCATGCTGAAGGCAGGATCAATGAAGCTAAGCCATCTTTGATACCACA
Source organism: Chrysolophus pictus (assembly GCA_037305975.1). NCBI lineage: Eukaryota > Metazoa > Chordata > Aves > Galliformes > Phasianidae > Chrysolophus > Chrysolophus pictus. The sequence goes on along the minus strand of CM074596.1, from coordinate 4,331,944 downwards.
ACCATATCATACAGCAATTTTGCAGAGAGCCATCATGCTCTGCAACATTTCCCCCATTTCTGTGTCCTCCACCCATGGACCAGAGTTCATTTATTGCCCTGAAACAGAGCTGCCACCCAGGAGCAGCGAGGTTGCTCTGCACTGCCTGCTCCCTTTGAAGCCCTGTGCACACCATGCTGTCTGCTTGGACTGGGAAATTCATCTTTTTCCTGCCTGCCAGAAAGAAATGCTGCTTTCATTTTCACCTGCACAGCCTCCAATAAGAGGCAGTGCTTCCTGCAAAACCAGGGCTGACCTCTGCCTTGGGCTGATTGCGTGGTTCTTATTGACTCCTTTGGGAAGTACCCTGGTATCTGCAGCAGGGGTTGTGACCTTCAGCCTGCAGCAGGATGAAGAGTAAAGTGGTGCTTTGCTTCTCAGCCCTCACCCTAACTTGCAGTGGGACCCTTTTTGTTCAACATTAACTGCTGTCCCAGTGTAAAACCCACACTTTACATCAGACTGGGATCCCTGTTGCACATATACAAGCACACCCCAACCAGCTGCATGCCTGTGTGCCGTGTTCTGGCTGGATGAGCCCAACCAACTTCTTCTTTCCAAACCAGATCGAAGCCTTTCTAGCAACCAATTTGCCATGCCAAGCTTGGGAGTGTCACTTCTAACCTCCGCCAAGGCTAGAGACCTGCTGGTTGGATGAATTAATTGCACACAGCCAGGAAAACTGGAAATATGGAATCTGCATGGGAACAACAAGTAACTGACCATAACCCTCTTCTGGCACTTTAATCTTTAAAGAGACTTTGGGTATGGCCTTGCCATGCTACATATGTTCCCCAGCACCTGAGAGCAGTAGTACAACATGCTCCATCCCCAGCAAAGGGCTCCTGGATCAGGGGTGCTTTTTGGCTCAGCTGTTCTCACCCACCGCCTGGAATCCATCACAATCAAATTGCTTTTCTCAGCTGCAACATCTTAAAATAGCTGCTCCGGTTTCTTTTAAAAATAGTCCTAGTTCTGCATGTCATTACCTGCTAAAAATGTTTCCCTGAGTCCCATTAGGACATCAGAGGAGAGAGCTGGCTTTGTTATCTCAGCACTTCAGAGAGGGTGATGGCGCTTCCATGGCCACATGCACAGCTTTGCCCTTGGGCTCCCCCGGTCCCACACAACCCTTTTTTTGTGTGATGCTTTTAGATGGTGTATTTATGATTATTTGAGATCTGCATTGATGAAGGAACCTACCTGGTGCTGGTTACAGTTGTAGGAAGCTCAGCCATTCATCTGACTCAACACCTAACATTGCAGCAAGGGAGTATTTTTGCAGAGACCTGTGCCTCATTCTCTGATAGACTCAGGGAGTGATTGCTCATTGACACAGCAAAGTGCTTTGGGTTTAATTGTGCCTCCTTCTGACAACGGGGTTGAGTTTCTGCTGCTGCTTGCAAGTTCCCAAGCAGTCCTCCAGGAGCAGCACTGGATGCATGTGAATTAGCATTCCTTCTTGCTCCGTCCTTGGGGAGAAGTTAGGTATTTGGAGGTAATTATTGCTTTTATTCAGTGCTAAAGCAATAATTTAAAGGGATATGGGGGAAAGCTAGTAATTTCCTGCCAGTGACTGACAGATGTTTTGCCATACGTGAAATGTGCTTTTAGGCTCCTACTAATTACAGCAACACAAATTGGCAGGAGTTTTCTTCCCAGGCTCCCAGCTCTAATTTTGCCTTCTTTGCTGCTTTTTTTTTTGTTGTTGTTCAAAGGTGGAGTCCCCACGTCATCACACTTGAGTAAAATTCACATCAGGTTTGATGCCTGTGTTTGAGGATGGTCTCCTAACCCTCCTCTCTTCTCCTCCTGCCTAGGTTCATACCCCTCGCCCAAGGCTGGGGCCACGCTGGTGGTCTACAAGGACCTGCTGGTGCTGTTTGGTGGGTGGACGCGGCCGAGCCCATACCCCCTGCACCAGCCAGAGAGGTTCTTCGATGAAATCCACACATACTCGCCCTCCAAAAACTGGTAAGAGAACATCTGGATTTGAAACACTGCCTTTGATCCTGGCAAAGAATGTCTGCGGCGCTGTTGGGGAGCTGCTGGAGGGAGTGACGGGCTGCAGGGACGGGGAAGCTGTGCACATTCCTGGTTTCCAAGGTGTGGCTGATCCTGGTTTGTCTGCGAGGCTCCATTTCAAACAAAAAAAAGCAAAGCATCGCTGCTCAGGCCTGGGGAGCTGAGCACACTGCTGTCTGACACCTCTGGGGCGGTGCTTGCTGCAGACTCACACTGAAAAGCTATCAGCACCAGCTCAGTGCTCCTTGGAATGTCTTCCACACCGGCAGGAAAACTGGGTGCGAATATTTTCAATGCATAATTTGTTTGGCTGTGAGCTTGAGGACTTTCTGAGGAAAGTGAGAGAGAAAGCCTCAATCCCTGAGGTTTTGCCTTTTGTCTGTGATCCAAAATTCAAAGCTCCCGTGGCCCTTTCCTATTCCCCTTAACCAGCATTCAGCCACTTTCAGACCGTGCTTTCTCAACTGCTTCTTGTGTGAGAAAGAAGCAAATGCTCTATCAAAGCAGTGAGGGTTCTTTCTCCTCTTTCATTGAGAACTTTTAATCATCAAAAGTGTCAATTATCCACTGCACTTTCGGGCAGTGTCATTTGAATGCTGTAATTAAACTGTGTTGAAAAGAAGTCAGGGCAAACTTAATTGAAAGGGTCAATATTTCCAAATTTGCCCCGTGGCTTTGTCATGTTTCAAAAACGGTCAGCACATTGATACTTCTAATGAGTTTCGTTACTCTTTGGATCTTTGTTGGTATTCCTCTGCAATGCAGCCTCAAGGGCTTGGCTGGATGATGGGATTTCTCATTTTGCCATTCATCCAGCACCATCCTTCCTGACCCTGTGCTGAATCTCCTCCTCCCTGTTCCCCCAGGTGGAACTGCATCGTGACCACCCATGGCCCTCCTCCCATGGCAGGACACTCCTCCTGTGTCATTGAAGACAAAATGATTGTCTTTGGGGGTTCGCTGGGATCTCGGCAAATGTAAGTTTGGGGTGAAAGCATTGGACAAGTTCTCCTGAAAGGAGTGTGGGGTGGGATAGCATTTCTGAAAGGATTCTCTGTGAGGCTGGGCTGTGAGAGCCTTGCAGCAGGATCCTTGTGTGACCGCCTGGTTGTCCTCACAGCTCAGAGTGCTGCCAACTCTGCCTGAAGCAATACCCTGAACTGGGGCAGCAGAGAGGTGGTGAGGTGTGTGGGAAGGCTGCAGAGCTGTTTTTTTGATCAGAGAACCTTGAGATAATCCTCTGTGCTCACCCTGCCTGCCCTTGTGGCTGGGATTGGAGATGGGCTGATGCTTGCTGCAGGCTCCTGTGGGGTCTGCTGGCTGTTCACTGCGTGTTTCACCTCCTGGAGTGAATTCCCTGGGGGCAAATAGCCTGCAGCAAACCCATTCTGTGATAAAACCTCACCCCAGAGTCAGCATTTCAAAGACGCAGAGGGCATGGTTGTGCTGTGAGCAGGTGCTTGTTTGAGACCTCAAGCTGAGCCTCTGCCTGTTTTTTCACTCCCACAGGAGCAACGACGTCTGGGTGCTGGATCTCGAGCAGTGGGCTTGGTCCAAGCCAAACATCTCTGGGCCCAGCCCTCACCCGCGGGGTGGCCAATCTCAGGTGATGCTCCCTTCTCTCACTCTGCTCCACAACCTTAGCGCAGGCATCTGGTGCCAAACAGAAACCAGGCATGGCTGAATTTCCAGCTTCCAGGCAGCTCTCTGTGGGTCACCTGAAAACTAGTGCCCCATTTCTGAGTTAGTTATCTTTGCAGTCTTTGCATGCCGTGCCCTTGTTTTTTCTAGCCAGCTGTTCTATGAGATTACACTTCTAATCTTCCTGAGGCTCAGGTAGATACCAGACTGCATCTTGCACATGCCCCAGAACCATTATGAGCATTTCTAGATACAAATTGCTGTTTAGCCCATCAGAGGAAGAACAGTTATCATACCCTATGGCATTTAACCATGAAACATTACCATGTCCTGGTTTTGCTGGTCTGAAATGCTCTTCTTTGCCCCCCCAGATTGTCATAGATGATGAAACCATTTTAATCCTTGGTGGCTGTGGTGGTCCCAACGCAGTAAGTATCCTGTGGGGAGTGTGGGCATGAACTGCATGAGTCCTGCTGTACCATGAGCCTTGGGTGCAGGCTGGGGAGCAGGAAGGCTCCTTGCTTTCCCCAGGTAACATTTTGTCCTGCAGATCCGAGATGCACACTGCAGACTTTCCAGCACAGCTGTCACTATAGCTGGAGTTGCCTTTAATTAATAAAAATCATCCCAGGAGCTATGTGAGCAGCTAACTGAGGTTAATTAGAAGCCCTGACTTTACACTGGGACAGTAGATGGGGATGAAAAGACTTGTGCATAGCCACAGCAGGGTGTAGTTACCCGTGGGTGGTCAGATCCCAATCTAGGTCACTGTCCCTCTGCCTGCAGCAGTGAGGCAGCTGCCCAGCACCATTCCTGCCCCTGTAGGATGATCGTGGCAGCACCCTGAATTCCTTGTGCTTTACTTCACAGCTGTTCAAAGACGCCTGGCTGCTGCACATGCAGGCAAATCCCTGGACGTGGCAGCCACTCAAGGTAGAGAATGAGGACCATGGAGCCCCAGAGCTGTGGTGCCATCCTGCCTGCAGGGTGAGTCTGGCTTTGGGACAGGTGCAGTGGGATCTCTGGTCTCTCACACACATCTGTAGACTTTCTTGCCCAGAATGCCCCAAACTCTCCTCCTTTTTGTCCCAGCTCCCTGCCAGCAGTACCAGCACCCCCCCAGCAGCCCATAACCCATTCCCTCTCCTCTCTTGCAGGTAGGACAGTGTGTCGTGGTCTTCAGTCAGGCTCCCAGCGGCAGAGCCCCGCTGAGCCCCAGCCTGAACTCTCGTCCCTCTCCCATCAGTGCCACACCGCCCGCCCTGGTCCCCGAAACGCGCGAGTACCGCTCCCAGTCCCCAGTCAGGACCACAGATGAGGCTCCTTGCGTCAACGGCCGCTGGGGCACCCTGAGGCCCAGAGCCCAGCGCCAGACACCCTCAGGTTCGCGGGAGGGCAGCCTCTCCCCAGCCAGAGGTGACAGCTCCCCGGTGCTCAATGGTGGCAGCTTATCGCCTGGGGCTGCCGCGCCTGGCGGGGCTTCCTTGGACAGCCCAGTGCAGCTCATATCGCCCGGCACACCCGGACCCACTGAAGGATGCGACCTGAAAGTTGGGCTGGCTCTGGCGCCGAGGCGGGGATCGCTGCCGGAGCAGAAGGACCTGCGTTTGGGCTCCATCGATTTGAGCTGGGAGCAGAAAGCAGCTTCCCTGTGCCAGACGGATGGCGCGGACGGCAGGACGCTGCGAAACCCCCCCGAGCACACCAACGGCATCCACACACCACCCCACTCCCTGCCGGGAGCCGTGTCCCCCGGAGCACTCCGCAGGAGCTTGGAGGCCATCAAAGCTCTCTCCTCCAAAGCTCCTCCAGCTTCTGCTGCTCTCAGCCCCCCGCTCGGCTCCTCACCGGGCTCCCCGGGCAGCCAGGGCAGCGGTGCCGATGCACGGCCGGGCTCTGCTCAAGGTGACAGCCACTCGCTGCCACCCATCGCCCGCCGCCTGGGCCACCACCCTCCGCAGTCCCTCAACGTGGGGAAGCCTTTGTACCAGAGCATGAACTGCAAACCCATGCAGATGTATGTGCTGGACATTAAGGACACCAAGGAGAAAGGGCGAGTTAAATGGAAGGTGTTCACTAGCAGCTCAGTGGTGGGGCCGCCCGAGACCAGCCTGCACACGGTGGTGCAAGGCAGAGGGGAGCTCATCATATTCGGTGGTCTGATGGACAAGAAACAGAACGTGAAGTACTATCCCAAAACAAATGCCTTGTACTTTGTGCGAGCAAAGAGATAATGTGGCCAGAGCCTACTGCCACTGCCCCCCTCCCCCATGGCTCTCCCTCTCCCTCTGAAATCTGTCGCGCAGGCATTCAAACTGTGAATTAGGGAACAACAAACAATGCAGCTCAAGCCGACCTCCAGCACGTCCCGGTGAAGCAAATCGTGTTTACAAGCAGGGGAGCAGCGCCCTGCTGTAGGACCTGTTACTGTGCTCCATGCTGCAGCCCAGGCCAAGGATGTAGGGCGAGTCACGGTGCTTTCCTAGAGCCAACCTTGCAGCTGGAGGCTGTCAGCTCATTGCACTGACGATTCCCATGCTTGGAGGAAAGAAAACAACAGCAATACCTGAACAAACTTTCAGCACTGCAAGCTGTGACCGTAAGCTTTGCTCGACACAAACACGATGCCTTCTTTTTGCCTCTCACCCCTTTGGCCTGACAGCTTCATTCCCGTCCTCGTCGCAGGACCGTAAGAAGGAAGAAAGGACAGTTTTGCATTGTAAAGCCAAAAAATAAAAATCGTTGTGAATAGGACGGGCAGGACTTGCTTTCACAGCCCAGCAGCCTTGGTGCTCTGCTGCTGCACATTCCCAACAGAGGGATTGGAAATGCTGAAAGAAACAGCCCGAATGCTGAGTGCTGGTGCACCCGAGCGGCACGGCCTCCACTGCAGGAACAAAACCATCTTTGCATGTGCCTCCTTCCGCAAAGATTAAAACAAAGCAAAATCCAAATGGATTGAACCCGTGTGTCCGTCTGGGACAAACTTCCTTCCTTCCTTCCTCCCTCCTTCCTTCCTTTTCAGCTCGAGGTGGGGGGAAGCTGGGCGCGTTCCGCTCCGTTCTACCAACAGCGTGCGCCCTTCCTGAGGATGCTCCCGGCTTCAGCACCTGAAATAGCAAAAAAAAAAAGTAGGAAACTCACCCCAAAACACAGCCCTGTGCACCGGCAGCGCCATGACGTGGTCCCCATCTCCTCACCATCCCCACTGAGCTTTGCCGGCTTCGCCACCGCAAACCCCAGCCTTTGGGGTGGCAGCCCTCCCCAAAAAGGATCGGGGCTCGTTGATTTCTATTACAGTAGAGCCGTTTTGGTCCAGCAGGGCTGGGAGCCCCGTTTGGGATGGGGCTGGGAGAGGGCAACGCCTCATCTGCAGTTTGTAGATAAACCTTTAGGTTCAATCCGTTCCCAAATCCCCGCTCCTCGGGGACCCCACGCGACGTCCGACGTTTCTCTCCTGTCTGCATGTCTCAGCATCCCCCCCCCCCTTAAAAAAAAAAGGCAAAAAAGCGAAAACGTGGGGGTGCTGAGAGCTGGCTGTGATACGGTCACCCGCCCCCACCAGCTGCTCTCCTAATGGCCTCAAATCCCCTTCAAACGACCCCAAAACGGCAGCGCCCGGCGGCTGGGCCACACGTTGGGGGTGGGGGAGGTGAGGAGTCCCTTTTTGGTGATATTTAAAAGAAATCTGTGTACTTTTTTTTTTTTTTTTTTTTTTTTTTTTTTTTACGTTTCACTCTCTCTCCCTCGAGGAATTTTTAGCCGTTTAACAAATAAAAACCGGAAGAAGTGGCCGAATGCTGCGTCTGTGTGGGGGGAAATGGGGCAGAGTTTGGGGCTCCTGGTGGTGGGGGTGCGTGGGGCAATGCTTCGCCGTAAGGGTCTCCCTCGGGCCCCATCACCTTTAGGGCAGCCCATAACGCTGGGGGGTCTTAAAGCCATAGGGCTCAGAGCTCCCTGTCCTGTAGGTTTGGGTAACCTGGAGCGCATGGGGCTCACAATATAGAGGTCTGGGGGTTCCGCAGGGCTATGGGGCTCGTACAGGGTAGCTATAGGGCTAGCACTCCGTAGCCCGCAGCTCTGGGGTCGCCTATAGGGCTGAACCCCGCCGCTTTGAGCTCCCGACCCCGGCGCCGCAACCCACGTGAAGCCGCCGGAAGGGGCGGGGCTTGAGCGAGGTCACGCCAATCACGTGACGTCACCGGGGCGGAAGCAGCCGCGGGTGAGGGAGGCGGGAGCGCGGCGGGGAGGGATGGCGGGGGGTGGGCGCTGCCCGGGGGCGTTCGGGGAGCCGTGGGGCGGCACGCGGGTGGGACGCGGGCTCGGGGCGGGATGCGCGGCCCCGTGGGCGGGTAGAGGGTGTAACGGGGTGCCGCACAACGGGGCGTTTAGAGAGGGATGCGGGAGCGGTAGGGGCGCGGGGGCCCACTGGGGGCAATGGAGACCCATAGGGGCGCAGTGCCCCACGGCCGTGGGGGTCTCCCCGTGTGCTCCCCAGGTGCCCCCCCGCGATGGTGGAGCCGGGCTGGCTGCTGTCCCCCCCCGGCCGCCCCTACCTGGCCTCCATCCTCCACAAGAACCAGCGCAGAGTTTTTGGTGAGACCCCACAGCGTTCCCCACCCCCCCGCCCCCCACATAAACCCCAAACCGCCCCCAAAACCTCACACGCATCTCCTTCTTGGCTCCCTCGCCCCCCTTTCCCCCCCCCCCCCCCAGGGCTGCTGGAGCGCCCCGCGCTGCCCCCCGCCCTCAGTGTCCCCACGGTCACCTACAAACTCTTCGTGTCGGGACGCAGCGGGGTGGGCAAAACGGCGTTGGTGGCAGCGCTGGCTGGGAGCCCCGTGCCCCCTTTGCACCGAGAGACGTTGGGTACGGAGGGGGGATGCGGGGGCTCGGGGTCACGGTGTGGGGGGGACACGGTGGGGATGCTGAGTGTAACGGTGCCGTAAGGGGGGTGGATATGGGTGGTGGGATGCTCGGTGTCGTGGTACGGTGGGGCGTGCACAGACATGGGGTGTTTGGTGTCATGGTGTGGTGGGAGGCACAGACATGGGGTGTTTGGTGTCATGGCGTGGTGGGGGGCACAGACATGGGGTCCATGGGGTGTTTGGTGTCATGGCGTGGTGGGGACAGCGGGGACGTGGGTCTGTGAGATGCTGTGCCATGGTATGCTGGGGACCACGGGGATATGGGGTCTGTGGGGTGCTCAGATTAACGGTGTCATAGGGACACGGTGAGGGCATGGGGTCTGTGGGGTGCTCGGTGTCACAATACCATAGGGACGCAGTGGGGACACGAGGTCTGTGGGGTGCTCGGTGTGATGGTATGGTGGGGACCACAGGGATGTGGGGGTCCATGGGGTTTTTGGTGTCACAGTATGGCGGGGACACAGGACACGGTGGGGACGTGGGATCCATGGGATGTGTCGCAGTACGGTGAGGCCGTTGGCTGGATGTGTCCCTTTGCTGTCCCGCAGGAATCGAGGTGAGCACGCTGTTCTGGCCCGCCGTGCCGCTGGGCTCCGAGCGCCCCGTGCTCTTCCAGCTGCGTTTCTGGGACTGCGGGGAGAGTGCCCTGCGGAAGTTCGAGCACCTCCTGCCCGTGAGCTGGGGACAGATGTGGGGTTGGGGGGTGGGGGGTTGGTGCGCTGAGGTGGGTGACGGCCGCCTCTCCTCCTCCAGGCCTGCAGGGAGGAGGCGGACGCCGTCCTTTTGCTCTTCTCCTTCACCGACCGCGCGTCCTTCGAGGAGCTGCCGGCGCGGCTGGCGCGTGTGCTGCAGCCCGGCGAGGACACGCTGCGCGTGGTGGTGGGCACCAGGTACTGGGGGTCCCCAGCAGCAACCACCCCGTTGAAGCAGAGCACCTCGAATCCCCTGCGCTGCCCTTCCCCGCTCTCCCTTAAGACCCCAAATCCCGAGCGCTCCAAATCCTCGGCATCCCGCAGCACCCTGCATTTACATCACCCCCATCCCCAGCATCTCAGCATCCCATCACCTTCCAGCACCCCAAACCCTCAGCATCCCAGAGCGGCCAAAATCCCATCTGCCCCATCCATATCAAATCCCAGCACCCCAAATGCCCGGCATCCCAGCACCCCCCATATCCCCATCACACTAAATCTCATCCCCCTGCAAATCCTCAGCCCCCCCCCCAAATCCCAGCATCCCCCTCCCTGTTCCCCTCACCTCCAGCTCTGTCGGATTTTTGGGGCGCTGCCATCACCATAACCCTTTCACGTCCTCAGATTCGACCTGTGTCCCCACACTGCTGTGACGGAGTCGGACGTGGCTGCCTTCGAGGACAGCTGGGGGCTGCGGGTGCTGCGGGCGGGGGGTTCTGGGGTGGGCCGGGGGGGTCTGGCACGGGTGGCCCCACTGCTGGATGCCCTGGTGGGGCAGCTGTGGCAACGCGACCAGATGGCAGCTGGTGTCATCCCAGAGGGTCAGGGGGCCCCCGAGGACTGAACCCCATTTTGGTGGGGGGTTCCATGTTTTGGGGGCGTGGAAGCCCCTCACCGTGGCGTCTGGGTTCCCCCTGCCATTAAACAGTGTTGGTTTTCCAAACCCTGGATTGGAGACTTTTTTTGGGGGGGGGAGGAGGTGCCCGGGGTCCTTGGGGGCTGCGGAGTGTGGTCGCTGTTTGGGTGGCTGCTGTCCCCATAAGATCTAGGGGTGCTGGGGATGATGTGGATTTGGGGTGCTGGAGGATGCTGGAACTTCGGGAGGGGGATCCCAAGCGGACAGGACCCCAACTGCCCCCAAAAGGTCCTAATGGGAGTTTGGGGAACCCCAGCTCCCACCCCACAGCAGTGATGTGGGGCGTGGTGTGGGACGAGTCGGGGTCACAGTGGGGCCTGGGGTGCGGTGAGGTTTTGGGGAGCAGCTGGGCCGGCCCGGCCGGTCAATCCGGGTGCGTCTCAACCCTGGGAGAAAGTGCTGGGAACGTCCCAGAAGTGTGGGGGCAGATGGGGAGGGGGTGGGGGGCAGCAGGGAACACTGGGATGAGGGGTGAGGGTGGCCGATGGGGATGGGAAGGGGTTGGATGGACGGACGGACGGACGGACGGACAGGGATGGGTGGTGGGCGGGTGGATGGATGGATGAAGGGGTAGGTGGGATGCATGTATGGGGTAATGAGTGGGGGGACGGATGAATGGACAGAGGGGTGGATGGACGCACGGACGGACGGACGGACAGACAGACAGGGAAGTGCTTGGATAGACAGCTGAGGGCTGGACAGATGGACAGGTGGGTGGGGGGGAGGGTTTGTCAGCCAGACAGAGGGACGGACAGGCCATGCAGCAGAAGGACAGCTGGACAGACGGACGGACAGACGGACAGAGGACGCACTCCCGCAGCGCACTGCTCCCCCCAACCCCGCAGCGCTGCGGGTGGGAACCGCTACGCCCCGCCCCCCCCTTCCCACGCCTTTTCATGAATGAAAGGGAGATGGGGAGGGGGGAGGGGCCCTTTAACCCCTCGTGTGCCGAGGGGTACAGATGCGGGTAGGTTCTCCACAGCCAAACTTTGGGGGACTGCCCGCTTTCCAGGTGTGCCCCCTCCCCCCCCAACCCCGGTGACTCGCTGTCCCTTTAAGAGCCCCCCCCGCTCTCCTATTGGTGGGCGGGGCCACGTGACGTCAGCGGGGCATGAATGAACAGAGCCGGAGCGCTCCCACGGAGTGCGTGAAGACGCGGGGCCGCGTCCCGCCATGGCCCCCCCGGCAGCCTTCATCCCCCCCACCCTCCTCCTCTTCATCATCGGCCCCGCCGCTCCCAAGGAAGGTGAGAACCGCCGCGACCCCAAAACCAACTTTTTTCCCTTCTTTTCTCCCTTTTTTTTCCCTCCCCTCAAACTTTATCCCATTATTTAAGAACTTCTTCCTTTTTCTCCCCCCCCCCCAACCCCAATATTTTATTGTTTTTCCCTTTTTGGGGGGGATGTGGGGTGGGGGGTTGCAGTGAAGCTCAGCGCTTCTCTACCGAGAGCTCCCAGCGTTTTGGGCTTTGGGGGACAGTTGGTTTGGGGGGGGCAAAAGGAGACGTTTTAATATCAGTAATCACGACCTAATGGTTAATAACGATTAAAAACGGAAACTTCGGGACTTTTAGCCCCTGGGTGCCGAGCGGTGGGGACCCAGTCGGGAAAAGTGAGGATCCCCCAACACCGCTTTAAGTGGGAACCCCTTAAATATATGGGGTTGGAGGGTGGGGGGGAGGAGGGGGGGGAGGAAGGGCAGAAATGAGGCCAAAGTTGATAAATCCGCCCCATAAAGATACCATAAGAGGAAGGTTCCCGGCCAGGATCCGGTGCTGGAGCTGAGAACAATGTCAGGAAAGCCCGAAAAGTGCTGGGAAAACAAACCGCCCCCCCTCCCCACGGTCCCGTGAGGATCTATGGGGCAGTTTGGGCTCAGCTTTGGGATTTTTGGGGCAAATTGGAGGCGGTTGGGTTTGTTTTATTGGGTGGTGAAGGAATTGAGGGAGTGAAGGAATTTATTGGGACGGGGGTTATAAGCCCTAAATGGGGAGGGGAGGAGGGATTCGGGGCGCCCCGAGGAGCGTCCCTATGGGCTCAACAATTTGGGGTGAAAGAAGTGAAAATATGGCAAAGTTGGGCTGTGAAATGCCGGGTGTGGGTTCTGCAGAGGGAAAGGGAGGGGGTGGGGTGGTTTATTGCCCCCGCCTCACAATTATATAGGATTTGAGTGGGGAGGGGGGGACTGAAGCCACGGTTGGGGTGTAGGAATGGGGGGTGGGGGTGGAGAGGAGATGGGGTGGGGTGGGGGGCACTGGGGGTTGGGACAGCAAATGGGGTGGCAGTGAGGATAGGGAAGGAGGGAGGGGGGTAAGGGCTGGGAATGGCCGTGGTTGTGGCTGTGCAGGTGGGGATGGGGGCAGCGGAGGGGGCTGAGCCCCAAAATGTGCACACCACCAACCCAGCCGTGCCAGATTTCCCCTCCTGGGGGAATTCCAGCTGCAGGAAAGCAGTGCTGTGCCCACATTCACCCCCGACGTGGCCCTGTGGGGTGAAATATGTCACGACTTTGGCGTTCTCAGTGCTTACCCCACTGTGGGGGTCACGTCCCCAAACTCCAACCCCGGGGGATGGGTTGAGGCTGTCCCAGCGGGCGCGAAGCCGGGCGCATTCCTGGGGGCTGATTCATGGGCGCTTCCGCCCCGGCCTTGGCCTCTTCTTCCTCCTCCTCTTCCTCCCCCGGTGCTGGATCCGGCCACCGCCCTCAGCATGCTGGGGCATGTCCTCTCCTGATGGCCTCGAGGGACCTGGGGGGACACGGGACAGTGGTACGGGGTGGGGGATTTGGGGTCTTGTGGACTTACGGGGGTCCCATGGACCTTTGGGGGTCCCGGAGGTATTTGAGGGTATTTAAAGGTGCTGGGGGTGTCTGGGTGTGTTGGGAGTTTCCATGGGTTATGGGGGCATCCGTGGGACCTGGGGACTTCTGTGGGTCCCAGGAGTGTTATATGTGTGGGTCTCTGGGACCTCTGTGGATCCAGGTGGGATCTGGGTGTTCTGGGGACAGGCATGGATCCTGCTGGACATCTGTTGGTCCTGGAGGTGCCCGTGGGTTCTGAGGTCGTCTGTGGCTTCCAGGGGGGGCTTGGAAGTGTCTGTGCTTTCAAGAGGCATCTGAGTGCACTGATGGCCCTGCAGGTCCTGGGGCTGTCTGCGGGTCCTGGTTGGCATCTTCCTGGCTTTGTGCTCATCCCACTCATGGTCCCCTTCTCTCCTCTTCCCACAGTTGTCTTGCTGGACTTCGCCAAGGCTCAAGGGGAGCTGGGCTGGCTTACCCAGCCCTACGGCAAAGGGGTGAGCATCCAGCAAGCTCCTCCTCAAACCAGCATTGCAGATGGGATGGGATGGGGGCATCTATGGGGATGGAGAAGTGAATGTCCTTGTGAATGGGGATATCCATAGGAATGGAGATGGATCAACCATGGGGAAAGAGAACTTCATGGGGGTGGGGATGGTGGTATGGATGGGGACAGATCATCCACGGGGATGGATATGGGACCACCCGGGGGGATGCAGATGGGTTCATCCTTGGGGATAGGGACAGGGGGCATCCATTGGGATGGGGAGACTTCCATGAGATGGGGAGCATCCATATAGATGGGGACATGGAAGGGGACTGCCCACGGGGACATCTGTGGGGATGGGAATGGGGAGCATCCAGGAGCACAGATTTCTATGGGGATGGGGACGTCCACTGGATGGGGCTGGGGAGCAGCAGCACCACGGACCCATTTCTCCCTGTGGCGCAGTGGGACCTGCAGCAGCACGTGCTGAACGACTCGGGGATCTACATCTATGCGGTGTGCAGCGTGCTGCAGGGCGAGCAGGAGAACTGGCTGCGCACCAACTGGATCTACCGCAGCGAGGCGCAGCGCATCTTCATCGAGCTCAAGTTCACCGTCCGCGACTGCAACAGCTTCCCTGGAGGCGGCGGCTCCTGCAAGGAGACCTTCAACCTCTTCTATGCTGAATCTGACGTTGATTATGGCACCAATTTCCAGAAGCGACAGTTCAAGAAGATTGACACCATTGCTCCGGATGAGATCACGGTGCAAGAAGACTTTGAGACGCGGAACGTCAAACTCAACGTGGAGGTTCGCTCGGTGGGACCTCTGCGCCGGAAAGGTTTCTACCTGGCTTTTCAGGACCTGGGGGCCTGCGTGTCCCTGCTGTCTGTGCGGGTGTACTACAAGACGTGCCCGGCTGTGCTGCGGGGCCTGGCGGTGTTCCCCGAGACGGTGGCAGGCGCTGACTCCCAGCAGCTGGCGAAGGTGCAGGGTGCCTGCGTGGAGCACGCGGTGGCTGACAGGGTGCCAATGCTGCACTGCAACATGGATGGAGAGTGGTTGGTGCCCATCGAGCAGTGCCAGTGCCAGGCTGGCTACGAGGCAGCGGGAGAGCAGTGTCAAGGTGGGGATGGGGAGCGTCGGTGGGAGTGGAAGGGTGGTGTGGGGGTGGGGATGCCCTGTCTTGGGGTGTGCTTTGAGAGACATCCCTGCCCCCCGGGGCACCCTTGGGGCATCTTCAGCACTCTTGGGGGTGCTCAGGCATCCTCAGTGCAATTGGGCATCTCAGTGTTCTTGGGGGAAGTCTTGGAGTGGCCTTGCATAGCTGACACAGCGAGTGCAGAGGGGTGGACTGGCAGGGTTCCCCCAGACAGAGGGGTGGGTTGATGGGAGGAGCCTCCCCCATTCATGGTGGGTAACAACGACCCGTGCAAAAAGGTGAAATGCTCTGAATCCCTGGAAGCTGGTGATGATGCTCAGGTTGAGGACAGGGGACCCAAGTGTTCACCTCCATGTTGTCCCCTGCTCCAGCATGTCCTCCCGGCACCTTCAAGGCTGAGGTGTCCCTGAGCGGCTGCCAGCCCTGCCCTGCTCACACACTGCCATCCTCGGCCGCCGCTGACGCATGTCCCTGCCAGGATGGATACTTCCGTGCCCCCACTGACCCGGCTGCCATGCCCTGCACCCGTGAGTGGCATTTTGGGAACGTGGCACGGGGTTTGAGGGTTGTATCCATGCCCTGACCTCAACATCATGCTCCGTGTCCCCAGGTCCTCCTTCGCCCCCCCGCAGTGTCATAGCTGTTGGGCTGGGGGCCACCGTGCAGCTGCGTTGGTCCCCTCCCAGTGACAGGGGTGGCCGGCAGGATGTCACCTACAGCATCACCTGTGAGCAGTGCTTGTCTGAGAGTGGAGAGTGCCAGCCCTGCGATGGGGGAATCCGCTATTCGCAGCCTCCCCAGGGGCTGGCGGGGACAGGGGTAACAGTCACCGATCTGGAGCCCCATATCAACTACACCTTCACCGTCGAAGCTCGAAACGGCGTCTCAGCCTTCAGCCCGCTCCGCAGCGTGGCCAGCACCAGCATCAGCGTCAACCACACAGGTAAGGGCCACCCGGACCCCTGTGCCCACCACGGGGTGCCACCGTGGCCGCCATCACACAACCAAAGAGGTGCCACCACCTCTGACACTGCGTCTCCATCGCAGAGCCGCCCCAGGTGACGTCGGTGAGCCTGAACGGACAAACGGCCACCAGCTTGGTCCTCTCCTGGACGGTGCCACCACGGCAGCAGAGCTGGGTCTGGAAATATGAAGTCACCTACAGCAAGAAGGTGCCACCAGCATCATCCCATCTGCATCCCATCTCACGTCCTCTGCACAGTCCCTCGCTCACCCTCTTCCCTGTTTCCTCAGACAGATGAGAACAGCTACTCAGTGCTGCGCTGCGAGGGCACCTCTGTCACCATCCCCAAGCTGTCCCCTGGCACTGCCTACGTGGTGCGGGTGCAGGCGCTCACCAAGGATGGCCATGGTGCCTTCAGCCTCGAGCATGAGTTTGAGACATTACCCGAGGGTGAGGAACAGGATTTAGTGGATTTAGGGTTTTTTTTGGGGTGCTATGGGGTATACACAACTCCAAATGTTCCCACAGAAGCTGAGTCCATGGCATCCACTGCCGTCATCAGTGGCTCCGTCACCGGTGTCATCTTTGTTGTCTTCGTCCTCGCTGCTCTCATCTACGTCCTCCGGAGGTAGGGAGAGATTTAAAAAAAAAAACAAACAAATCTAATTTTTTGCCACCCCAGGGGTGAATAATAGGGCCAAACATTGCTTTTCTGCAGGAGGAGGAGGAACTCGCCATCGCGCCAGTCCCCCGAGGATGTCTACTTCTCCAAGTCTGGTGAGTGGTGGGGTGGTGGGCTCAAGGCATGGGGGTGACAAAAAGAGGACACTTTGGGGGTGACACGGCTGCCAATCCCACAGACCAGTTGAAGCCCCTCAAGACCTACGTTGACCCACACACCTATGAAGACCCCAACCAAGCCATGCTCAAGTTCACCACTGAGATCTCGCCATCCTCCATCACCCGCCAGAAGGTCATCGGCGCTGGTAGGTTCCCACATTGTCATCTGTCCCCAAACTGAGGAGGGAACACGTTTTGAAGTTCTCTGTTGCCCTGAGCAGGAGAATTCGGGGAGGTCTACAAGGGCACCCTGAAGCAGGGCAAGAAGGAGGTGCCGGTGGCCATCAAGACGCTCAAGGCGGGCTACACAGAGAAGCAGCGTGTGGACTTCCTGGGTGAGGCCAGCATCATGGGGCAGTTCTGTCACCACAACATCATCCGCCTTGAGGGTGTCGTCTCTAAGCGTGAGTGCTCTAAAACCAGAGTTATCTTCCCAAAAAGCTTGCTGGACACCCAAGAAGCATTATTTTCAGTGGCACGGAGTTGGTCTTCAGAATTGTTCAACACGTTTTGGCTGTCTTTCTGCAGACAAACCCTTCATGATTGTCACAGAGTACATGGAAAACGGCGCATTGGACAAATTCCTGCGGGTAGGCGATGCGTGATGGAATCCCATTGCCCCGGGGTGGGATTAGCAGGATTTCAGCCCCAAAATCCCCATGGAGACAAGACCTGGCTCCATGAACATCCCTGTAGTGACAAGATGTGGGATTTGGAGTTATTTTCTCTGCTTTCAGGAAAAAGATGGGCAGTTCTGTGTCATCCAGCTGGTGGGCATGCTGCGGGGCATTGCAGCAGGCATGAAGTACTTGGCCAACATGAACTACGTGCACCGGGACTTGGCTGCACGCAACATCCTGGTCAACAGCAACCTGGTCTGCAAGGTGTCCGACTTTGGGCTGTCGAGGGTGCTGGAGGATGACCCCGAAGCCACCTATACCACCAGTGTAAGTGCCACCAAAGGGGATTTGGAAGGTTTTGGTACAATTTTGCATCGTTGCCTCCTTTCTTTTTCCTTGCCACTGGGGAATCGTGACGGCATTGCCTCCAACAGGGTGGGAAGATCCCGATCCGCTGGACAGCACCCGAAGCCATTTCGTACCGCAAGTTCACCTCTGCCAGTGACGTCTGGAGCTACGGCATCGTCATGTGGGAGGTGATGTCCTACGGCGAGCGCCCGTACTGGGAGCTCTCCAACCACGAGGTGAGCATCTGCACCCCTCTGGCACCCTTTTTTGGGGGGCTGCTGAGTGCCTTACTTGGCATGACTGCTTTCTGTGGTGCTGACTTTGAGGGGTGACCTTGCTATTCCAACTGGGCTGGCTTTGCTCTTTTGGGGCCCAGCTTTGTTATTCTGGGGGCTTTGTTTGGCACGTTTCTTTATTCATCACGTTTCCGGGATGCCTTTACAGGTGATGAAAGCCATCAATGAAGGCTTCCGCCTGCCCGCCCCGTTGGACTGCCCCTCGGCTGTGTACCAGCTGATGATGCAGTGCTGGCAGCAGGAACGTGCCCGGCGCCCCAAATTTGCAGACATTGTCAGCATCCTCGACAAGCTCGTCCGCGCCCCCGACTCACTCAAGGCACTGGCAGATTTCGACCCCCGGTGAGCTGCAAGAAGAGGGCACGACCCTTTGCATCCTCCGCTTTTTTTGCACCCTTCCACTTTACCGTGTTGTTTTTCTTATCATCATTGTATTATTTTTTGCATGTGTGCATTCCTGCGTTATTTCCCACACCTTCTATTCCTGCAGTTTTCCTCACTCTCACTCATTTCTTTGCATGACCTTTTCTCCAGTCTTTGCATTCCCCTTGTTTCCACATCCTCCATTCCTGCATTTTTTTACTGCACTCTTGCTCGACTTCTTGCATCTTTGCACTGCCGCGTCCTCTTCCATTCATTTCTGCATGAATTTTTTTGGCAGCCTGTTGCTTTTTCCACCTTTGTGTAAACTTTTTCTGCAGTCTTGCATTTCTGCGTGACTTTTTTTTTTTTTCTTTTGCATCCGTGCATTTCTGTGTGCTGATGTCATTTCCTTCGGCTCTCCGCAGTGTCTCCATCCGCCTGCCCAGCACCAGCGGCTCCGACGGCGTTCCCTTCCGCTCGGTGCCTGAGTGGCTCGAGTCCATCAAGATGCACCAATACGCTGAGCACTTTGCTGCAGCTGGCTACAGCACCATTGAGAAAGTGTTGCAGATGACAAGCGAGTGAGTGGCAGTGGGTTTGGGGACAGCGTTGCCCTGGGTTCCGTCCCTAGGGATCCCCTTTCAGGCTGGATCGCATCCTCTGGTGCTCGGGGTGGGATGCCCGCAGTGCTGCTCAAGATCCAGCCCTATGTCACACTTGGAATCAAACCACCTCCAAACCAGCTCCTTTTGCTGCCGTTCTCAACCCTAAAAATTCCACCTGCAGTTAAACACCCCCTTTATATTTCCTACAGTGACCTCAAGAAGATCGGGGTGCGCCTGCCCGGCCACAAGAAACGCATTGCCTACAGCCTGCTGGGGCTGCAGGAGCAGCTCTGCCCCGCCGGCGTCCCCATCTGACTCCACACGGGCAAATGAAGACCCCCGGCATCCCCCCCCCCTGCTTTATTTATTGTTGTTAATATTTTTTAAGGTTGTTGCTGTTGTTATTATTAATATTATTCCCCGCAGGGGATTTCACCGCATTGCCATCGCTGTCCCAAGGATGAAACAGGTGGGAACCCCCCCCCCCAAAAAAAAATGACAATTTCAAGTGGGGGAGGCTGTTTTGGGGGGGAATTTCCCCTTTTTTTTCTGCATTTCAAGGAAAAAAAAACCCAAAGGGCTGAGCCACACAGCTTTGGCCCCCAGGTTTCTCTATTTCTGCCTTTTTTTTCCCTCCTATTTTCCTCTCCCACCGCTGGTTTGGTTTTTCTCTGCCTTACTGCTGACCAGCAGTGTTACCTCTTTATTTTTTTTTTTGTCGGTGGTATTGTTGTTTTTCTAATTTATTATATTTTTGTATATTTATTGAGAGAAATCAAAAAGGTCTCAGATTTCGAGAGGTAAAAGGAGAGAAGGGAGAGGAAAAAATAAAAGGGGGGCGAGGGGGCAGGTTTTGGGTTTTTCCCCCCCCTTTTTTTTTTTAATGGATTTTATGAGGTTTTCATGATTTTCACGACAGTGAGTTGGATTTGAATAAAACTTTTGTGCTCTTTTTCTACCCCAGTGTCCATCAGTGCTGAGTTGGAGTGGGATTTTAGAGCCAGTGCAGGGGGGAACCTCTATTCTTTGTTTATTTTAAGGAGGCTTTAAGGTTTCTCAGCATTTCTCAAGCATTTGTGCACATTTCCCTTCTCCCTCCCCAAACCCACGAGGAATTCAGGGTTACTTTGCCAAACACCAGCAGGGATGGCTGCGTGGTGCCTGCAAATAACCGGGTGGGAAAAACACCGGAAAAAGCATTTATTATCATGATTTTTTTTCTTTTAACCTCAAACCCGCAGCGAGGGGTGTGCGGTTGTGGAGCTTCTGCAGAATGCTTTCTTTGGTGCTTTTTGCCCTTTTTTTTTTTTTTCCCCTTTTTTTTTTTTTGGCACTTGGCCCTGCAGCACATCACCACGCCCCGTGCCCGGGTGCCGCCGTGCCTCGGTTTCCCCTCCCTGTGTGGAGTTTCGGTGAAACTCCCAATCCCTGCAGGAGCTGGCAGGGTGATGCGTGGGGCAGGGGCTGCCCTGGGGCTGCTGCACACCTTCATCTCTATGTGGGCTGTGCTCCCATCGCCTTCTGCTTGCCCCCAACCCACTGAGCACTCTCCATTGGGTCTATGGGTGCTGTGGTCCCCGTGTCTACTCAGCACCTTTCCCAGGTGATGTGGATGGTGTGGATCCATCACTACAGTCCTACCACCCTACTATACACCCATCACTCTCTTCTCACCCCCACCATGGTGTCCTCCTCTCATGGGTGTTGCCTGGCCCCAGCCCCACAGAGCCATCCCCCGCACCCCCCTGGCGCTGCCATGCCCAGCTCCAGCCCCATTTTTTGGGTGTTCCCCTGGCGCTGACCTCGTTTTACCCCTCCTGCGGTTGGGTTTGGGCATGCCCAGGATTAATTGCACCGCCTTCATTAGCATCAGCTGCACCCTGAAATGCTACACCCTGCTTTGCACCCGAAACAAAGGACGCGGTGGCAATAGGATTGGATGCTCTGCACTCCAGACAGCTCCTGAAATTAACCATATGACCCCAAAAGCCATTTAATTAACACAGCAGCAGGGTGGGGGGTCACGCGTCCTTGGCCAGCTCCTCTATGGCTCTCCGCAGCTGCAAGGGGAAGGAAGAGTTGGGATGGGTGCTGTGCCCTCATGCCCCCACCCCATGTTCACCCAATGTCCCTGCTGGCACCTCGGTGCGTGTGACAGCTCCCACCAGCTCCCCATAGTGGGTGACAAAGATACACTGCAGCTTCAGCAGCTCGAAGAGATGATGTGCCTGCAAAGAGCAGGGATGTGTGGGGACAAAGTCCAAATTTTTCCGGGTTGGGGGGCCCGTTGTCACCTCTCCCTCCACCCCAAACCTGGTGCAGTGAGGTCCACGGTGACAGCTGCAGTACAATGGGCTCAATGGCACAGTCCTCTCCAAGTGTCCCGGTGGAGGCTGGCTGCAGTGGGATAGAGAAAGTGATGCACTGTATGTTTGGGTGGAAAAAATGTCTCTTTTGGGTGCCTCAAACTCACTTTCTCCTGCAGCGGCCCTGGGGGTGCTTGTGGGTGCTCGTGGCTCTGCAGGAAGGCCACCAGTTTGGCACGACTGATGGTGCCCACCAGTGTGGGTGACCCTGTGGGAACAGGAGCCAGGTGAGGTGACCACAAGGCCACCAGCTGAGATGTCCCATGGCCACCAGACCCCTGCACACCTACCACCCTACCTTTGCTCTCCACCACTGGGTATTCTTTATCAGTGGTGGCATTGAGGGCTGCCAGCACCTCCTCAAAGCCATCACTCTTGGTCACAGCCACCACCTGCTGCTCCATGAACTCTTTCACCACCACCCGGTAGGAGCTGGAGAACAGGGACAAAAAGCCATGATTTTTGCCAGGGAATCCCCCCAAAGCAGAGCCCGTGAGGATACTCACGCTATGTGCCGGCTGCGGATGCGAGGCAGGTAGGGCAGCTTCTTGACAATGATGGTGCCATCATAAAAGGAGGGCTGCCACTTCTGGGTGATGGCGTTGGCCACCAGCACAGCCAGCACGACAGGCAGCACGTGGGCCATGTGGCCAGTGGCCTCACACACCAGCAGGGCGGTGGAGACAGAGTAGGTGACGGCACCCGAGAAAGCAGCAGCGCCTGTGGCATGAGACAGTGGTGGCATTGGCACAAGGACTGGGGTGGCCCCACTGTCCCCACCCAACGATGTCACCCACTTACCAGCCAGTGCATATCCACTGGGGACAATGGGGTACGCCGTGCCCTCTGTGCGGATGCCATGGGGAAAGAGCGAGGCCAACACCTCCCCATGTAACCGCCCGATGGCTGCTCCTGTGGGGTTGGGGAGGGGGAGACAGAGAAGCCCAAGGACCCCCAAGGAACACCCCCCAAAAAATACAGAGCTGTGGCATCCCCACACACTCCCACATCTAGGGGTTGGAAGCAACACCCAGACTCCCTCGGTCTGGGTCGCAACTGCCCCCCAGTGCTGAATGCAACTGAGTGCTGGATGCAACTGCCTTATCCACCACACATCAAAATGGGTTGGACACCCCCTGCAGTCTCCCAAGATCATATGCACCTCAAGAGCTGGATGCATCCTTGTGCCCCCAGCATATCAGATGCCAACCCTTAATCTCCTCCCCACCCCTAATGTGTTGGATGCACCCCATGCCCCCCCAGGACCAGATGCAGCCCAGGGCTGGGTGCCCCCCAGGAGTGGGGCAGAACCCCCCAGACTCACCATAGACGAAGACAGGCATGAAGTACCCAGCAGGCATGGGCAAGGTGGTGGCCAGGGTCAGCATCCAGAACTGAGGGGCACACAGCACGTGGGAATGGGGACAACAGGTTGTGGTGTGGGGCTGGGGACACAACGAGGTACCTTCATCAGCAGGAAGAAGACCAAAGTACCGAAGATGGTGGCTGAAGGGTGGCACCACTCCTGCCACAGCCCCCGTGGGTCCCCCAGCTGGGTGGCAGCCATGGAAACGTTCTGGGCCAGCACAAACCAGGAGCGGTTGTCGAAGAGAGATATGAGGTGTTCCTTCATGGACAGCTAGACAGACAGACAAACGGCATGGGTGTGGGGGTCAGGTGGGGGCTGACGGGAAAGCCCCCAGCCCTGCTCACCCTGGAGGCCATCAGCTGGCCCAGGCCTGGAGGGAAGGTGATGGACGCCAGCAGCAGCACCACCAGCGCTGTGTACAGGGGCTTGCTGTGGGAAGAAGGGCGGATGAGACAGACGGATGTACCAGGGGACACACAGACACACTGGGGGACACGAGGACGTAGTGAGTGGGACAGATGGACACACTGGGGGGACACAAGGATGTATGGGGTGGGACACACGTTCAGGTGCACAGTATGGACACACAGACACACGGGACTCACTCGGTGGCCAGCAGCCTGCCTGTCAGCCGGTTCTCTTTGACAGCTGCCAGCAGCCAGCGCTGGCAGAAGAGGTAGGCACAGGCGATGGCTCCACAGATGGCCCTGGGGAAGAGATGGCAGTGTGCAGACAGAGCTGGGCAGGGTGTGCACAAGGAAATGGGCAGGGGACAGGCAGAGCGCAGCAGGTTATGGGCAGAATATAGGCAGGGAAGGGGGAAGGATATGGGCAGATTCAGGCAGGGTATGGGCACTGTGAGGGCAGGAGCCTGTCCCCAGTAGGTCCCTCTTTACCCCAAGATCACGAAGAAGAAAGTCTCTGGCAGGTCAAAAGGGAAATCAATCTTGAGGTCGGTTTTAAAAAGAGCAGCGATGGTTTCTGAGGAGGAAGGAAGGGGCACATGGATTTTTAGGGGGGGACAAAGGACACTGCAGAGCTGCTCCCTGCCCTGCCCTGTCTTGCCTTGCTCACTGTTGAAGACGGCGAGGAGGCGAAACATGAAGGCACCACAAGTAGCAGCAAAAAACCCACGCCAGTAATCCCGCACAGCAAAGTGGGATGACATAACCTCGATGCTGAACAGCACCCCTGGAAAAAGGGGGGGAACTCACTCAGATTTGGGGGTCCCTCTCATGGGAAAGGGGCAGTGGGGTCACTCACCGCTGATGGGAGCCCCAAAAACAGTGGCCACACCAACAGCCTGAGCAGCCACCAGCATCTCGTTCTGCTTGAATTTGTCCTGTGGAGAAAATGGTTTAGCTGAAACACATTGGGTTTGAAGAGAAAACTGGTTAAAAAATAACATTCCAGCACTGCCATCACCTCATACTCCCTGATCACTGAGGTCCGCATCTTCCCCAGATAAGCTGCAGCCATGGAGGAGAGGTGAACAAAGGGACCCTGGGGACATGGAGAGGACACAGCGCTGAGCAACCTCGGCACTGCGCCTGTGCTGAAATTCCTGCTGGAATTCCCTGCTCACCAATTTGCCAAGGAACACGGTGCTGCCAGCAGAAAGGGTGCAGGTCAGCCCCACCACCTTGGCCCCGAAATTTTTGATGGCCAAGTATTCTTCCAGCTCCACGCCACTCAGGATGGTCTTGAGCTCAGGAATGCCAGAGCCTTGGTGGGGGAGAAGAGCTCTGAGTTGGGGGGGCTCCAAGATTGGAGGGGCCTCCAAATACTGGGGGCTCCAAGCGTGGAGAGCTCCAGGTTTTGAAGACCCCAAGTTTTGAGAGATCCAAATTTTGTGGGCTCCATGCTTTGTAAATTCCACATTTGAGGTCCTGAAGTTTTGGGGGATTCCCATTTTTGAGGGTTCCACGATTTGTAGGCTCCAAGTTTTGGGAGGGGGGGTCTTCAAGTTTTAGGGATTCCCTGCACTGGGGAGGGTTTGGGGAGTCCAAGGGGTCCCCACTCACCTCCCGAATGTGGTGTGATGCTGTTGGCAAAGCCGGTGGAGAAGGCTGTCAGGGCCACAGGGTAGATGGTCCACGAGAGGTACTTGAGCACCAAATAATCACCAACTTCTTGGTACAGCCACCGGTGGGCTGGAGAAGAAGTGCTGGGAGGGGAGATGCCCCAACAGCCTCCCAGCTTTCCCCAGTTTTCAGGTTCTCCCCCAAAACAGGGGATGTTGCAGCCCCTCCTTACCCTCATAGAGCCTGAAGATGATGAGGTCCATCATGAAGCTGATGGTGGCCATGAGGACCCCCAGGACAAAGAGGAAATACCAGTCCTCGCCCACACGGAAGAGCAGCCCCTTCACCACCTCCAGACACCCTGCAGAACCGGGGTGGGGGCAACAGGGTGCTAACCCCCCAGAAGATCCCAAAACCAACTCAGTGTGCCCAAAACTAGGGGTAGGGGTCTCACCTTGCAGCCTCCTACGGGCTTTGGGGCAGGGCTGCCAGCTGTGCTCCGACACCAAAACCTTCTCCTCTTCCTGCTTCAGGCTGGGGGGCTCCATCCTGGGAGTGTTTTGGGGGTCTGGGGCTGCCCGGCTCGATGCTGCTGGCTGTGCCAGCACTGTGGTGGAAATGAGTTTGCAAACAAGCTCATTATAAACGACCTTGACAAGGTGGCCAGACCTGCACAGGCTGGAGCCAGCCAGAGCAACAAGGGAAGGGTTTCAGCCTCTGAATACACCTCGGGAGGGGTAGGGGGGGAGGAGGGGGCACATCCAGCTCTAGCTGAGGGGCATGGAGGAGCAATGCAGTGCCCAGCGATGCTCTGAGCATCTCCACCCATGTGGACAGCCAAGGGTGACTCAGGCGCCTGCCGGAATTACTCAGCACAGAGGGGGGGCTGCTCACATTACACCCCCCCTGCGTTTTTTGGCAGGGCTGTCTGGTGGGTCAGCGCAGGGAATAAAGCCTTACATGGTCTGCTCTGCAGAGCCACTTGCCGAGCCTTCCTTTTCTACCCCAAAATGTGGCCTCGTCTGCCCTGGGGTGGGAGGGAAGCTCCAAATGATGTAGATTTTGCACCCCCTCCCTCCCCAGATTCCTGCACGGAGCTGCCAGCTTGGATATGCTCCATGCTTCTGCCAAGGACATTTCTAATGACTTTTTATTGTTATTATCACTCCCCATGCAAGGAGCCCTGGGACTGGAGCTCCCCAAAACCCCCATCCTGGGGACAGTGGGTGGGGGTGAGCATCATGCCCCTCAGCCCACTGCATTATCCTGGTGGGCAGGAATGCCAACAGTGGAATCAGGTTCCCCCCACCATGGTCAGGACGGGGAGGAGCCGAGCCGACGAAAGGGGGGAGAGAGGAAAAAATTTCCACAGCGCTCAGAGTGATGTAGCAGGACCTAAATTTAGCCGGTTTTACAAGAGGTCTGGAAGGTGGCCGAGAGCCAAACGGGGCTTTATAAGCTCGGTGGCCGCCCTCGAGACAGCCGGTGCCGCTGGGTAAGGAGGTGCCATTGGCCCCTTTGACCTGCTCTGGAGTGGATGAACTTGAAATCCTCCTCAGCTTTCCGGTCGGAGCACAGCTTCCACCACCACAGCCGCTCCTCGTCGCCCGCTTGCCCCATGGAGCTTTTTGGGAGCTTCGCAAGGCCCCACGAGCCGATGGGCTTCCCAGGCAAGTCCCTGCAATGGGATCTCTGCGAGCACGCACCTCACTTTCTGGGGTCCTGCTGCAGTCCAAGGTCACCCCGAGGAGGGTGGAGGGCTTGGATTCAATACCGACTTGTGGGAAACGAGTCATTCTGGGAGGGAATTATCGGGGGGAACGGGGATGAGCTGACCCCTGCGCTGCCCTACAGCTCGGCCTAGCACCAATGGCAAAGTGAAGACCCTGGGCAACACGTACCAGTTCACAGTGGATGTCAGCGACTTCGCCCCTGAGGACATCATTGTCACCACCTCCAACAACCAGATTGAGGTGCACGCTGAGAAGGTGAGCACGCCCTCTGGCACCTCATATCACCACCCCAAAGCTGCCACCCCTCGGACCCCCCACCCAGCTATCACAACATCCCCACACTCCTGGCCATCACCAATTCAGCACTGAAGTCCCTATTTCCTCATCTTTTTGCCCTTTATTTTTACTGCAGTGTCCCATGCCCTCTCCCAGGTGCTGTCCCCACACACCCTAAATCTTAACGCCCCAGGAGCAGCTCCCAAAACAGCACCTTTGTACCTCCAGCTTCCAGCCCCAGGTGACTCACGTCCCACCAACGCACCCGCAGGGAGATTATAAATATTAACACCACACACAAGGCGACACTGCGAGCCTCACCCAAGGGCAAAGGAACAAAGCTCTCCTGTGCCTCTTGCAGCCTAAAATCGCCCCTTTCTCCCCTCCCAGCTGGCCGGGGATGGCACCGTCATGAACACCTTCACCCATAAGTGCCAGCTGCCCGAGGATGTGGACCCCACGTCGGTGTCATCCTCACTGGGGGACAACGGCACGCTGACCATCCGCGCCATGCGGCAGCCGGCTAAACACACCGAGCACGTCCAGCAGATCTTCCGGACTGAGATCAAAATCTGAGAAGCTGGGGGCAGCGCCGGGGATGGGCCTTTCCCCTGCCCCCTGGGTAGCGTGTGGGGTGCTCCCTTATTTATCTAGTTGTCTGTCTGCTCCCTCGCAAGCCGGCTGCCACCCCGCTGGTTTGGGATGGAGGGGATGCTGTGGAGGGGATGGGAGTGCTCCCCGCAGCCTCCCTAGGAGGTATGAGAGGTGAAACCTGCACACAGCATGAGCATCCCTCACTGCAGAACCCCCAAGAGACTGCAGGCATCATTTTGGGGGCAGGATTGGGAAGACCTGGAGGCCCCACAGCAGTTCGTGGTGGTGGTGGTGGCTGCAGGTTTGCCTGGAGGACGGCTACGAGGAGTGAGGCCGGGGAGTGAGCTCTTCCCTGACCCTCTGCTGGAGCTTTTCTTTGTATATACAGCTTGTACTGGGTTGTAAGAGATAACTGAGAACTGCTGTCTCCTCCTTTCATTCTTCTGCTTTCCTGATGCTTTTTCCCCAAAGGAGCTGAGTTAAAGGGACAGAGCAGCTGCAGGCTCAGCCCCAATGGGTACCTCAGTAGCAGGGACCACAATTCCTCCTGGATGCAAACAAGAAGCTGGCCCGAGCATCCCCGCTCCATGCCCACCTCCTTGTTTATTTCCAGTCCCAGTGACTCACTTCTTCCTGGCCGCACTATTTCTAAGCCCTTCCCTCAGCTGCTCGGCTGCCAGCCCACCTTGGAAGGTCACCAAACCCCCTTCTCCTTTTGCCCATCACCAAGCCCTAGACGGCAGCAGGCTGGGGCAGAGAGGCTGCCAAACCCAGGGTTCCTTCCTTTGTGGGACCAAACGCTGCCCCAAAGCCACCTCATGTGTACAAACACAGCACAGGGCTGTTTATAGCGACCACACAGCTCATGTTACCTTGGCACGGGTGCGAGGTTGGCTTGTCCCATAATGGCTTGTGATCAGCATTGACATGCCTGTAATGCCACAAGGACATTCAAAGGGATCTAGCTGGTGCCTTTCGCTGTTTTATTTCTGTCCCACACTCACCTCGGGTGAGGCAGGAGCTGCTGCAGGGCTTGGTGGACTCCTTGCTGCAAGGAAAAATGTTTAAACGGTATCAAAAAAGCTCCCAAAGAGCCCAGTACAGCTCAGAAAATTGGAACTGCACATCTATGGGGATAGGAGCAACAGGATGCACCCACTGTGCCCCAAAATGCCACCCCATGGCACCTGGCAACCACACACTGCAATCACACGGTGCCATCTAGTGGCGAGGGGCACAGATGAAAGACCTAAGGGGAAGAAAAAGGGGGTTTTCTCCCCAAAGCTGCCTGGTTTTGGGGTGGGAGTTGGGGACTGGGTGAAAGGCAGCTCAGAGCTCCAACGCTGAACACGGCACTGTGAGGAGCTCATTGCTGGCCGTGCCACATGCACCTGACAGGGAAGCTGGTACACGAGGAACAGCACTATGGTGCACAGCTGCGGCAGTTGGGCTGTCCGTGCCTCACCAGCACCTTGTAAAGAACAACACCGCCTCGACGCGCTCCTCAAGCGGCCATCCCTGCACTACGCCTTTCCTATGGGGAGCAGCACAGAGAATCATTTGGGTTGTTAAAGACCTGAGCAACACCCTCAACCCCACACACCCAGTTCCTTCAGCACGCAGGACGTCGCCTGGATAATTCCGGCGCCTTTCACCCCCACAGAGCGCACTAGAGGCCTGCTCCCTGTGGGGCCACCCGGCCATCATCGCGGCACACCCTCGTCCCCAGGCTTACAGACACCCAAGGAAGGAACACCAGCCCCCACGAACGCACAGGGCACGAGGCTGAGCCCCTGGTTCCACAGAACGCCGCAGGACCCGGCCGAACACCCGCCCCGCCTCGACAGCCCCATCCCAACGCCCGCCAACATGGCGCCGGGCCGGGGAGGGATGAAAACACCCGCGTCACGTGACCCGACCGCATTCTACGCTTTGCGCATGCGCGTCTCCGCCCCGATCAGGGCGCGCACGCGCAGTGCCGCCGGCGGTGGGCGGGAAGGGGCGACGCCGCTTCCGCCCGGTGCCAAGATGGCGGCGCCCTTTGTCTGGGCCGTGTCACGGGCGGTGATCTGAGGCCGCCGGCGGGCCCGGCATGGCAGGTAGGGCCGAGGGCGGTGGGGGAGAGCCTGGTGGGGCTGGGAGGAGGCTTGCTAGGAGGCTGAGAGCCTCTTGGTAGAGGCCTGGGGGCAGGCATAGGAGAGGCCTTGGTTTTGGGCTGCAGTCCCCCTTTGCGCTGAACCCAGCTCTGAGGTGAGGCCCTGCGCTGAGCCCGCCTGGTGCCCGCCCGGCCCCGGAGCTGGGGGGACCTCTGAGCGCCTCAGAAATTTAACAAAAAAAAAAGAAAAAAGGGTTTATCTGCTCCGCTGCGTTGTACGAGCCCTTGTTAATAAATGGGAGAGCTCCCAGCCCCTCACAGTGAGACCTTCTGGGCGTTGGAGGAGGAAAGAAGGCATAAAACCTTTGCTTCACGTCTCCTGTTGCTGAGCATCTCTTGCTCCCTTGGTTTTCCCTCCCCTTCTCCCCGCAGTTTCACACCCTGGGGAGCACACTTGTGTGGGCTGCTCCCTGGGACCTGGCTGTGGTTGTTGCTGTGTGTGAGGGTGCTCTGGTAGCAGAGCTTTCCATCTCTGTGATGGATCGGGTAATGAGGGGCTTGTCGGCTGTGTCAGGGAGAGATGGGAAGGGAAGGCAGCACCCACGCCCTTCTGACAAGGTGGAATCAGAGGGTGTCTGGTTCTGGCTGCGTGTTGTCTGCATGGAGGCCACGGCCCCTTGGTGTGGGGTAGGAAAGAAAGCAGCAAGAAACCACCGTGGGTTTTGCACAGCTCTGAAGCAGTGAGTTTTGTAGTTTAAAACAGAGGGTTTGCAGTGCCTTTCTCCCTGGAGGGCTGCGTAGAGTTTGACTTCAGCATCAGGGAGGGGAGAATTCTGGAGGAGAGCCACAAACTTCTCATTCCTCATCGTGCCTGGTCTGCTGGTTGGTGACCCTGCACATAGCAGAGGGGTTGGAACTAGATGATCATTGTGGTCCTTTTCAACCCAGGCCATTCTGTGATTCTATGGTTCCCAATTCTGTTCCTGAGATCTCTCTGCAGCACATGGTTGCAGCCAAGGACCACTCCTCTTGTATCATTGTTTTTCAGGCACAGAGCTGAGCGAGGGGGGCTTTGATACATCTTTGTGTGTCACAGCGCCAATAGAAAAGGGTTTGTGCCAATGTCAGCTATTTTCTTTAACAGTCCTGATTGTATTCCTTTTTTTTTTTCTGCTCCCGGTCCTCTCCTGTTGTGTTTGCATGCAGCTCAGAGCTTTCTAAGTACATAAGACAGCATTGTTTGTGCTGCTGGAAAAGTGCTCTTTTTCCAGTGAAGCAAAGTTTCCCTTGCAAACTTTAATGAGTCTTTTATTTATATATATATATATGAGGGTTTATATGCAGGTATTGCTGTTTCTGGCTGTTGACAGACATGTTTGGGGGCAAGTGGTTTGTTGGTGTTTGGTTGAAAATCGTCCTGTGTTTTGGGAGAGGCAGGGGAAGGAGACACAGAGAGCATCTTTGCTCAGAGGAGAGCAAACTCGCAATCTTGTGTGGTTTTCCTAATGGTTCCTTTCCAGCCTCTATCTTTCTGACTTCTCAGCTGAGCAAACTAAGCCCCTGACACCTCCTTCCCGCAGGTTTCTTTTTGCTGCTCCTCTCCAAGGGGTAATTGCAATCAAGGGAGACCCAAGGCTGCAGAGCAAGGCAGAAGACCGTTGTGAGCTCCTTGCTACAACCCACTGCAGACAGGAGGAGGCTCCCTCGTCACACTGCACGCCCATCCTGTGCTTAGCAGCTGAAGGAAGACGTTTGTGGCTTGCAGCAGCTGCCCTAGTTGAACTGGCCTGCCCAGCCCTGACCGAGTACGTGAGCTCCCACTGCCTGCAGATGTCTGCAGTGATCCCACCTCCCTTGTTCCGTTGACCCTCCGCCTTCTGCTTCTTAGGATTCCTGCCTTGGTGCTCTGCCCCATTCCTGCCCCTTTTGGGTTTTAGCACCACCTCACTACAGCTCTGCTTTCTGCCCACAGCCATGGATTTCCCTCAGCACAGCAGGCAAGTTTTGGAGCAGCTGAACCAGCTGCGGCAGCTGGGCTTGCTGTGCGACTGCACCTTCGTGGTGGATGGCATCAACTTCAAGGCCCACAAAGCCGTGCTGGCAGCATGCAGTGAGTATTTCAGGATGCTCTTTGTGGACCAGAAGGAGGATGTGGTGCACCTCGACATCAGCAATGTGGCAGGTAGGATCCAAGGCTTCTGGAAATCTTACAGCCAGATGGGTGGCACAGGTGAGAGCTTGCAGCCTGTGCTGTGTCTTTTGCAGGGTTGGGGCAGGTTTTGGAGTTCATGTACACGGCCAAGCTGAGCCTGAACCCCGACAATGTGGAAGATGTGCTGGCTGTGGCAGGGTTCCTCCAGATGCGGGAGATTGTCAATGCTTGCAATGCACTCAAATCCCTCACAGTGCTGGCAGAAAGCCCTGTAGAGAGCCGGGAGCTCCTCACTGAGCTTGGTACGTAGCTTTCTTGTCTTGCTTTGCCTCATCCAACAAGCCACAGAGGCCTGATGGCATAGTTTTCTTTCCTTGCAGGGGTTGAGAAGGTGATTGTTGAGGGCAAAACAGCGGCAGCAGTAACACAAGGTGATTCTGACAAACCAAAACAAGTCCCTCCCAACCAAGAGGGGAAGGAAGAGGCGCCTGTGGCTGCAGCAGCACAGTCCAAGGAGCCAGTAGAGCAACCGGATGCCAAAGAGGGTCCTGCAGAAGGTCAGCAGCCAGGAGGTGAGGTCTGAACTCCCCCCTGATGCCCTGTCCTGCTGCCCATTACTTCTTGAACATGGCTGAGACACTCTGCTGCTTGTAGGTGTGGACAGTGCTGCCGAAGCTGGCCCTGCTGCCACATCCCCCAGCCGCCTGCAGCCAGCAGAGAGCGAGGTGGGCAACAGCAGCCCCAAGGAGAAGGGCAGTGATGCTCCAAGCACTGAGGCAAGAGGTGCGTTGGGTTGAGCGCAGCAGCAGGAACTTTGCTGTTTTCCCTTCCTGGGAGTGGGGCAGGGTCTAAGCTGCATCAGCTTAAACTTGAGGTTAGAGTTAGGAAGTGCGGATGGGTTTTGTGTCTCTGATGCTGTTCTCAATCCTTTGTGTCCCCGTTTTTTGAATGCATGCAGGGATGGAGCTGGAAGGGAAGGAGAAAGAGAGGGAGGCGATGGCGGAGGATGAAGAGGAGGCTAAAATTCCCAAGGCAGCACAACCCAAATTAGAAAGCAGAGAAAATGCTGAGGATAACGAATCAGGGAGCACTGACTCTGGACAGGAGAACTCAGGCGAAACGCGGCTGCTGCGTTCGGGTACTTACAGCGACAGGACCGAGTCGAAAGCCTACGGCTCCGTCACACACAAGTGTGAGGTGAGGGCGGCTGGAGCCACAGCAGGGCTCCCATTCCTTGGTGCCACTGGCATCACTGTGCATCTCTCTGCCTGTAGGACTGCGGAAAGGAGTTCACCCACACTGGGAACTTCAAGCGGCACATCCGCATCCACACCGGCGAGAAGCCCTTCTCCTGCAGGGAGTGCAATAAAGCCTTCTCAGACCCAGCTGCGTGCAAAGCCCACGAGAAGACGCACAGGTATGGTGACAGCTGCCACCTGGCTCAGCTGTTGGAGCTGTGACAGCAGCAGCGGAGTCAGAGGTCGGTGGGGACTTGCTATGCTGCTTCCCTCACCTGACAGCCCCGTGTGCCTTGCAGCCCGCTGAAGCCCTACGGCTGTGAGGAGTGTGGGAAGAGCTACCGCCTCATCAGCCTGCTGAACCTGCACAAGAAGCGGCACACAGGGGAGGCCAAGTACCGCTGCGACGACTGCGGAAAGCTCTTCACCACCTCGGGCAACCTCAAGCGGCACCAACTGGTGCACAGCGGGGAAAAGCCCTACCAGTGTGACTACTGTGGGCGCTCCTTCTCTGACCCCACCTCCAAAATGCGGCACCTGGAGACCCACGACACCGACAAGGAGCACAAGTGTCCCCACTGTGACAAGAAATTCAACCAAGTGAGCTGAGGAAGGGGCTGGAGCAGTCACGGCTCATTGCCCACCGTGGGGGCTGCTGGGGATGGTGGGGAGCTCTCTGCATCACGATGTTTGTCCCCAGGTGGGGAACTTGAAAGCTCACCTGAAGATTCACATTGCGGATGGGCCCCTGAAGTGTCGGGAGTGCGGCAAGCAGTTCACCACCTCAGGTACCATGGGGTGGGTAGTGGGGAGCTCCCTGAGGAGGGTATCTCTGAGGAACAGAAGAGGAGGGTTTAAACCTCCACCTCACACCCTGGGGCTGCTCCTGCAAGGAGCTGATCTGCGGGACAGAGGTGTCCCTCCCATCTCCCCAAGCTGTTGCGGAGTTCCCGCTGCATGCGGCACAGGGAGGGATGGGGTGCTCTGGTGTCCCCGTGCTGCTGTCTGAGATGCAGCTGCACGCAGGCAACCTGAAGCGGCACCTCCGGATCCACAGCGGGGAGAAGCCCTACGTCTGTGTGCACTGCCAGCGACAGTTTGCTGACCCTGGGGCACTGCAGCGGCACGTCCGCATCCACACGGGTAGGGACACAGCTCAGCCTCTGCACTGCTTTTCCCTGGAGGGCTGAGGGGTTCCACGTTGATCCCCGTGTGGCTGAGCCCTCCTGCTGCCTCCCCAGGAGAGAAGCCGTGCCAGTGCCTCATCTGCGGGAAGGCGTTCACCCAAGCCAGCTCCCTCATTGCCCACGTGCGCCAGCACACAGGGGAGAAGCCCTATGTCTGTGAGCGCTGTGGCAAGAGGTGAGCGTCCTTGTTATTGCACATAGTGGTGCTGGGGCTGTGCCACCACTGTGTCCTCATCCCTGTCCCCTGCAGGTTCGTGCAGTCAAGCCAGCTGGCCAACCACATCCGGCACCACGACAACATCCGACCTCACAAGTGCACTGTCTGCAACAAAGCCTTTGTCAATGTGGGTGACCTCTCCAAACACATCATCATCCACACCGGTGAGTGCCCCCAGGGCTCCCCACGCTGTCCCGCGTGCCTGAACCCATGGTTAACCTCCTGCTTCCCCTCTCGTCCCCAGGGGAGAAGCCGTTCCTCTGTGACAAATGCGGCCGTGGCTTCAACCGGGTGGACAACCTGCGCTCCCACGTCAAGACGGTGCACCAGGGCAAGGCAGGCATGAAGATCCTGGAGCCAGAAGATGGCAGTGAGCTCAACATTGTCACGGTGGCCTCGGACGACATGGTGACGCTGGCCACCGAGGCGCTGGCTGCCACCGCTGTCACACAGCTCACGGGTGAGCTCTGGACTTTGGCCGTGGGGCACTTTGCTGTGGATCGGATCCCTCACGGGCTGAGACTTGCCTGGCCTCGTGTCCTTGCGGCGCTCTCAGCATCACTTCTCTCTCCTTTCTTCCAGTGGTCCCCGTGGCAGCTGCTGTGACGGCAGATGAGACCGAAGCTCTTAAAGCGGAGATCACCAAAGCGGTGAAACAAGTGCAGGAAGCAGGTGAGGAGGGGAGGGGGCCGGCATCGCGCTCACCTGGCTCCCACCCTGCTGCTGCCACACCCCGGGCCTCCCCTCTGCCCTTGCAGACCCCAACACTCAGATCCTTTACGCCTGCGATTCCTGCGGGGAGAAATTCCTGGATGCCACCAGCCTGGCGCAGCACGTCCGCATCCACACGGCCCAGGCACTCGTCATGTTCCAGGCCGACACGGACTTTTACCAGCAGTACGGGGCCGCTGCTGCCACCTGGCAGACCGAGCAGGTCATCCCAGCCACCGAGCTGCTTTTCCGTGCTCGCGACAGCCCCCAAGAGGCCCCCGCCGCCCCTCTGGCCCCTGTGCCCCTCGCTGGGGAGGGCCAGGCACCTGCTGAGTGACCCACCTGCACCCCCTCGCCTTTATTTAAAGTCAGCTGCTTGGAAATGGTGTAAAAAGTGTATTTCTGGGAGGAGAGAAAGAGAAGGAATAAATTGCAATATTTTCTAAAGCATGTCGTGGAGCCCACTGCCTTGGACAGGAGGTACTGAAATACGTGCTAAGAGGTGCAGCTGGATGCTCCCCCCGGCTCAGGCCTGGGGCCCTGAGGCCCCTTCCCATCTCTTCCTGCTGCTCAGGGGTAGGGGGCCAGTAGGGCAGAGCGTGGGGTAATAGAGAAGGATGCATGGAGCTGCCCCTGTCCCTGCATCCCCCATCCGTGGGGGTGATGAGGGCGGGGCTGAGGGCTTTACTCTGCCCAGCAGCAGGATGGGGGCTGGCACTCCCCATCCGCACCCCTGCACCAGGGATGATGATGCTGAGTGCCCAGGGAGCACCGTGCTGCACCCACCAGGCAGTGCAGCCACACACCTGCAGGCCGCTGGGAGGAAACAGCAAAACCACCCCATGTGGCTGCGGGTCTGAAGGATTCAGCACAGCAGCTTCCAAACCAACCCAGGCACAGTGGTGGTAGGCTGACAACAGCGAGCGTGCTGCATCTGGTGGAAAAGCACTCGGGGCATGGAGGATTTGTTCTCATCAAAGCTAGAAATGCCCATTTCTAAGACGATGGTGACAGCAGCATCCTGCAGCTGAGTGCTTTAACAACGCTCAAAGAACACCACGAAGAGCTGCACTGAGGAACGCCCTGCCCGCCCCCCGGCGCAGCAGGGAGCACAGGCGGCGCGAGGTGTTTTGTATTTTTTAATAAAGTTTGTAATCCAATGGACACACAAAACAAAACTGCGCTGAGAAAAACAGTTCCATAAATTAATAAGTGTTAGGGGAGGTGAAGGGAGAAGGGTAAAAAGTCTTTGTACAAGTGTATAACACTTCCACAGCTCATGAGACGAGGGAGGGGGGCATGTTTAAATGAAGCGCACTTACAAATGAGTGACAATACAAAGTCTGAGTATGAAAATAAGATTTTCTCTGAAAACACATTTTTGGCACAGATTAAAAAAAAATGTATGTTGTGGGGATTTGATTTTTTTTTTTTTAAAGTCAGTATTATATATATTTATATATATTATATATATATTTATATATACACACACCCACTGAGTTCTGCATATCCCACCAGGAAGGAAAATAGCTCTCCCTTTTGTTTTGCTTTTTTTTTTTTCTCTTTTTTTTCTTTTTTTTTTTTTTTTTCAGTGTAAACTGTACATCCCAGATGAAGAGAAGACGGCTGCAGCAGGGGTGGGTGGAGGAGAGGAAGGTTCACATCCAGAAAAAAAAAAAAAACAAACCAAAACGAAACAAAACAACGAAAAAACCAACAACAACAACAACAAAAAAAGAAGATAATGTGTGAAATGATCCTTGACCCACAGAATTCAGCAGAAGTTCCCAGGTCCTGCGTTTAGTCCACGGCGCGTGTTCGTGTGTGTCAAGACATCCAGAACGTCACAGCATGTCTCCAACTGTGCAAAGGTCCGAGTCACTAATTTAGTGCAAAGGCAGTTCAGGTTCTTTTTTATTTATTTTCTTTTTGTTAAAAAAAATAGCCGTCCTTTATTTTCCCCAAAAGGAGGCACGGAAACCCAATACCAGTCCGCCTGTTGAGTGCATCAGTTGTCCATAAGCTAAAGCAATATGTAAACATACAAGGTAGCAGAACCACTACCCAGCAACAGTTTGATCGAGGCCTGTTAGGGCAGGAGGCTGGTAGTCTGGCAGCATTTTCTTGTTTCTTTACTTTCTCTCTCTCTCTCTCTTTTTATTTATTTTTAATTTTTTTTGTGATTTTTTTTTGGTGTGTTTTTGTGGGGGTTTTTTTTTGTGTTGGTTTTTTTTTTTTTGTATTTTTTTGTTTTGTATTTTTTTTTTTTGAGGGTTTTTTTTTTGTTGGTTTTTTTTTTTTTTTGCTGCAGGGCCTTGGAAAAAAAAAAAAAAGAGTCAGTAACCAGTAAACAGCTCATACCGACGCAATGACGATCATCAGGTGAGGAGAGATGTTGGAGATGCTGGCGAGGAGGTCGGGGGCCAGGCGGGACAGGTGGCTTTCTGAGAACTCACAGGGTGGGAAGATCTGCAGAACGTAGGCAGGCTGTCGGGGAGAGAGGGAATGCAGTGAGACAGCAATGTATTGAGTGAGAATCCCCCCCCTTCTTGTCTTGAAAAGCAGAGGGACAAATGTTATCGGCTACGGTGAAAAAGAGATGAAAAATGGCTTTGCTCTCTTTTCAGCCTAGGGCTGTAAAGAACAAAACCACAGTTTGGGGTTCTGTTCTGAGCAGCAGCAGTAAATGGGGGTTGTTTCAGTGATTAAATGAAGGACCTCAACTACAACCCTGAGTGAAGACCTGGGCTGTGAGGCTGCAGGTCCATTATCTACACACAGCTTTCATCTGCAAAGTTACCCCGCTCTCCTTGCCCATACCTGATTAGAGCCAGGGTTGGGAACGTTGATGATTCCTGCTGCTTGTTTAGCCTGCAGGTAGCTGATGAACGCAGCCTTCAGTGACTCAGTCTGATTCACAACATCTTCCTGGTCTCGTCCACAAGGCAAGGCCAGGAGCAGGCAGTAATCGCTCTCCACCTGGAAAGAAAATCAACCAAAATTAAGGAACAGGCTTGGAACAGGCCTGCTGCTGGTTGACTTCAACGCTCTGCTCTCCCAACTGAAAAAACCCACTCCTCCTGACGTGCCAAACGAAGGAGCTCCCAGAACCTTACAGAAATGCAAACCGAGGGAGGTGAGCACGAAGGCTGCAGCCCATACCATCATCCTGCGTGCGACGCCCTCCAGCTGCGAGGCCTCGAGCCGCATGCGCTGAGCGATGCGCAGGGGCGGCCCTCCCTCGGGGGCAGGCAGGGAGCGGTGTGCCAGCACGTTGTTTCCAGAGACAAAGTGAAGCTGAACGGCGGCCGTGTCGTTTTTTAGAGCCAAGAGGCCCTGCCACACGATTGGGTATTTCTGTAGGGAGAGGGAAAAGAAACCTTAAGATGGATGAACGAAGTGAACTTGCGAGAAGTGCTTCTCTCTCCTAAAGAGGGGTCTTAATTGTGACGGAAATCCCATCTGAACTGTGTTTGCCTCTAATATTTCCATGGGAGACATCAGATTCTGGTGCTACACATGGGAGGAGATAGGCAGATATCTCCTGATCGTATTTCTCCCAGCAGGAAGCAAGCAGCACAAGGCTCCTGGCCTAAAGACGACAGCATGGTGCTTACCGTGAGAAGCTGAACCATATCCACAGGTCTCTGTGACACAGGGTGAGGAGATGGCTCCTGTTTCAGAGCAGCCTGGGGCTCGGGGCGGTTGAGGGGCAGCCCTGGCGGCGCCCCAGGGCCCGACGTTGTTGGGATGAACAGTGATTGCTTGGGAACTGCCTGAGCTTGGTGCGGTGACGGAAGCTCCTGTTTCATGGAAATGGCAACAGGCGAAGGGTAGGAGGTCTGGCCCGTGTCCGCTTGTGCCCTCTGAAGGTGGACGTGAGGGTCTATCTGTGCTGCATGCCTATTTACAGTGGGGTGGTGACTCTGTTCAGGTCCCGATGCCGGTGGGCCCTTGGGATCCTGGGAGATCTGGGGAGTCTTGCTGCGTCCGGGCTGGCTGGGGTGCGAGTGTTCACCCTCTGGGAGACCCTGGGAAGCAGGCAATGGGGGAAAAAGGAAAAACTTTAGACCACAGGCATATCAGAGCTCGCTAATGCACCAATGAGGCCAGTGGGACACCATCAGTCTGGGGCAGCATAACTTGAACGTGTTTCCACGCTGCTGCTGCAGCAACCAGCTCCCCTGGCCCTTCTCCACTGCCCAGATTCACAGGGCCGCCCTCAGCCCCAACACCCACCCAACACAGGAGCCCATGTGCCCCGTTCAATATCTTGATGTTGACTGTTTTCCCCAACACCTCTGCCTCTAGAAACCAATGGAAGCTTTGCACCACACATAAAGTTTCTCTAGTGTCTGTTAATGGTAAGCAATGTTTAACTTCCACTGCCCAAACAAAAACAGCTCTATGATTTTGGAAACCAACTTAAATTGGGCTGGAACAACCCAGAGCTCAACTTTTGATCACAAAGAACTGCAGCGAGTTCAAAACATTTATGATTTCAGGCAGAAGGAACAGCCTCACTTCTCACCTGAGATGGGGTCATGCTCCGGGAAGGCAGCCCGATGGGCGACGCGCCGGGGAACTGCGGATGGCCAAGCTGTGCTGCAGTGTGGTAATTCCTCATGTCGCCGTACACCGAGCGGTAGTCGTGGAAGGAGCTGCCCGTGGGGTGCATGATCTGCACGCCGTGAGGCACCACCACCGGCTGCGTCAGCGGCAGGCCAGGGAGCTGGCTGCTGGAAGGGACGCTGAGCAGCCTGGGCTCGCTGTGCGGAGAGTGGGCCATCTTGCCTTCGGAGGATTTTGGTGTCTCTTTGCCAGGCTGCGGGGTCTTGCTAACAGGCGGCGTTTTTCCGGCCCCTTCAGGCGTCCGGGACTGCCTGCTTTCTGAGTGGTGCTCGCCCACAGCAGCCATGTGGGGATGCATGATCATCCGCACGTCCCGCGGCACGTTGTACTGCTCCAGCCTGATGCTGCTGGGGTGCATGCGGTAATCCGGCTGCATCACCAGCACATCCGGCTGCACGGGGGCCGGCCCCCTGCACACTGTGGTGTGGTGGTAGTGCATCTCCTCCTCGGGGGGATGCTGAGAGGACAGAGAGGGCATGACGATATCTCGTATCGGCGCTGGTTGGGGCGTGCTGGATCGCTGAGGTTTCATTTCTATCTGAGGTTGCAGAGCAGCTCTGGGGGAGTGGAGCGCTTCGGGGCGGATGCTGTAAGAAATTCCGGAGAGGGGAGGAGTGTTCATCCTCACCTCCCCTTGGGACAGGTGGCCCAGGGACACGGTCTGTGTGACGCTGTGCGGGGGCATGATGACAGACTGCTCGGGGTGCATGCTGGAGATGTACTGAGGCACGGGGATCCCTGGTGCCAGCATGACCGGCGTGCTGCTCGACAAAGCTGGGGATGACGTGCTGCCGGGATGACATGTGCGTGGGAACGGTGACGGCGAGTGCCCGCTGGTCCGCGGCGAGTGTGGCTCCTGTTTGGTGACGGCCAGGTGGGAAATAGCCCGGTCGGTTGGGGTGCTGGGCCCCGAGCTGACGTGGTTTGCTTCCGAATGCATCTTCCCAGAAAGGGAAGGGTGGTGAGGACTGACCCCAGGACTCAGGTTGGAGGGCTGCAGAGTCTTGGTCTCCACTTTCAGAGCTGCCGGATCAGGCAGTTTTTTGTTCACAACAAGCACGGGAGGAGTGTTGACAGTCTGTGTGAGAACCTTGCCAGGCTGAGAGGCTGCAGGCTGGGCAGGCAGGTGGGCTGAGTCGGACTTCTCCAACGCAACGCGCTCCTGTTTGACAGAGGAGATCACGGGAGACATATTGTATGGCTGCGTTCCCAGTACCAAAGGAGAATGGGTGGAAACAGTCCCATAGCCCGTGGAGGTCTGAGAGCCTTTTGGTGTCGGCTGCGACGGTGTGATAGGTTCCTGTTTGATCTGAGACTTAGACACGGACTGCTGGAATTCAATGTCAACGGCACTGGCTGGGGGGATCTGACTGATCTTAGCACTGATTCGCTGCGGGCCTTCCGTCTTCTGTCCCGAGTAACTCAGCAGCACAACGCCTTCCGACGTGTTCACCCGCAGCCCGGGGCTGGAGCCAGTCTCTACAGGCCGATCCTCAATGATGGACATTGATCCCGGATGAAACCTACTGTTGTCGTTTGAGCTTGACCTCTGCTTAAATTTAGGCGACGGGGCATTAACAAGACATGTCTGGGTTTGGGGGGCTTGCTTCACCAAGGTGATCCTCGGAGCCTCCTCCAGGTCGACGCTGTGGGGCATTCTGCTTATGACAGAAGTGGCTTTGGGGGCAATCACAGTACTTATCTTTTCCTTCTCGCTGAAAACAGGTGCTTCAGCCACTGGTGGGTCCAAAGCGTTAGTGATGGGCACGGCCGGCTTCTCCTCCGAAACTGGTTTGATGGCCTCTACAACAGGGTGGAGAGGGGCCTCCTCCAAGCGGGGCGCGCTCACCGGCTCCACGTGAGTTGTCGTTACGTGCGTGGAAGTTATGCTCGTTGCCGAGACGTACTTGGGCTCCATGAGTATCTTCCTCAAAGTGCTCGAGTTGGTATCGATGTCTGAGGCCTTCGTGTCAGGGGGGAGAGCAGGCGGTGGCGTGGAGCGGGCACGGGGCTCCTCATGCCTTACGATCCACTCAGGAACCTTGGCAGCGCCGGAGTGAAGGGGGACGATGGCGGCAGGCACCGCGGCGGGCAGCTTGGCCACGGCTGCTGAAGGAATGATGGGAACGGCAGCACTCGGGACGCTGGGTGGTGTGATGGGCGTGTTCTCAATGGGCGACCGTATCTTGAAGCTGCTCTGACTCCCCTCGTCGGCAGAAGCCAGCGGGGCTGGCAGGTCCAGAGGAGCGGGTGCAGGGGCTTTGGGAGAGGCGCTGCTCTCAGCAGTGCTTTCGGGCACATCCACAATGATGTCTGCAGATGCAGCCTTGCTGCCTTCAGCAGCGCTTGGCTCTACAGACACCTGAGTGGAAGCTTTAGGTTGCTTTTCCTCCTTCAGGGCGTCTTCGGGTTTTGCCTTTATCTCGTTGGCAGGAGGAGACCTGCTCTGCACCCTCTCTGGCTCATAGGCATTGACTTCAGCGACGTCGCCCTTCCTGCCCGTGCTCCTTTTGCGTCTCTGCCGCGTGGCCTTCTGACGGCCCTTTTCCTTCCGTGCAACTTCGGCCTCCTGCAGGGTCTCCGTCTCCTGTGCGGAGTTGGACGACTCGCTGAAGCTGACCTCTGTGTCCTTGCTCTCTGTCTCCACGGCCAGTGGGGCAGAGCTGGCAACCGGCTGCACCGGGGCCTCGACAGCAGCTTCTGCCTCAAGGATGTTGTTCACTGCCTGATCGGTTTCAGGTTCCATTTCCTCCCGAGGCGATGGTAACACCAGTGGCTCAGATGGGATTTCTGCTTCTGATTCAGTGGGATAGGTCGGGGGTGCAGGAAAGCTTTCCGTCTCTCCAGAAATATCATTGATGATGGATCCGATAGCTGCTGCCAGCTCTGTTTCACTGGCCTGATGGGCCGGTTTGTCTCCTTCCTCCTCCTGACGAACCTCATGCACATCTGCTGTCGGTTCCTTGTAGGCAGTAATCGACGGAGGCGTTTCGGTGAGTTTTGCAATATGCTCCACAGCCTGCTCAAGCTCAATCTGTTTTGCTAATTGGGCAGCCTCAGGGGATTGCTTTGGCTCCCGCATCACCTCTTTTTCTGTCTCCTGGAATGAATCTTCAACCTCATTCTTAGCAAAGTGGGGTGGCAAGATGTCCTCTTTCTGTGGGCTTTTGATTTTTGCTGGTGACACCGCCATAGGCTCTGCTTCTTCCTCAGCTGGCCGCAAGGCGCCCTTGACTTCATCGACATTGAGGCGTATTTCTACATTTTTGAGACACACTGATGCTTTGTCTACAACACTTTTGGTATTTTTGTACCTCCCCCTTTTGGATTTCGTAACCTTTTCT
Source organism: Chrysolophus pictus (assembly GCA_037305975.1). Lineage (NCBI taxonomy): Eukaryota > Metazoa > Chordata > Aves > Galliformes > Phasianidae > Chrysolophus > Chrysolophus pictus. The sequence goes on along the minus strand of CM074596.1, from coordinate 4,289,284 downwards.
GGCACTGGCTTCTTCTCTGTCATCTCAACAGTGGAGATGTCTAGCTGATTTTTCTCTGCATCCACTTCTTTCCTATCACGTTTCTGTTCGCTTGCTGCCACCTCTTTCTCATTTGCTTTTGTCTTATTGCTGTTGTCACTAACAGTTGATTCCTGACCGCTTCTTTCAGCAGCATCCTCAGATTCAGCAGAGGTATCAGCTTTTGGTTCGTTCTTCCCTTTCTTCCCCTGCTGGGCTGTAGCAGCAGATGAGTGACTGTGTGCCAGCTTCTGGGATCGAGGAGACCTCCATCCCTCCACAGGCTTAGGAGCTTCCGCAGCCTCCTTAGCTTCAGTCTCCTCCACTTCTTGTTGTACCGGCTCTGTCTTTATAGGAGAGATGTCCTCCTCTGCCTTACGACGGGTTTTGGGAGGTCTTCCTCTTCTTGGTGTTGTAGGAACAGCCGTCACCATTTCCTGTGGCTCCTTTTCCCCTCTCTTCCTGGTGGATCTGGTGACCTCCACAAAGTCCTTCACTGGAGATGGACCCTCGTTGTCTCCTGTGGTAGCATAGACTGAACGGACGTTTCTGCGCCTCGTTCGGCTTATGGGCAAGCTTGGCTCCACATTTTCTGGCTCTGCAGCAGAGCTAGGGGACTTAGCAGCATTCCTTGAAACTTTCTCTGCTTCCACTTTCAATTCAGAAAGTTTCTGTACTTCTCCCCGAGGAGAGCTCGACCTTTTGAGTTTTTCACGATCAATTCTTTCACTCTTCCTTGTGACGGGCTTTTCTGTGACGCTAGCTGCTGCTGACTGTACAGGGGTCTTGGAACGTTTACTCTTGTAAGACTTTTTATCTTTTACAACAACTGGAGGTTCAACTTCCATATCGTTGTCAGAAACAGGAGGCAAGACCTCAGCAGCTGCCTCAGCCTTTTGACTTGCACCAGCATCAGCACTGGTAGGTGGCAGAGGATTTTCTTCCTTCGGTTCTGCAGCCTCATCAGACTTCTGAACTTGTTTCGGTGGAGGCAGAATCAGCTGAGCACTCTCAGGTTCTGGATCTACACCGATGTCCACTTGGGAAAATGAAGCTCCAGGAGTAGGAGGTTTGGTATCCAAGTATGAAGGATGTTCTGCTGCCACTGCATCTTCCTCTGGTGCCACGGCTGTAGGAACATCTTTACTAGCTTCACTGACTGGTGGGGGTTCAGTTTGCTCAGGTGGTTCCACTTTGACAGGAGCAGCAAGTTCAGGAAAAGGTTTTTGTTCCTCTGCTGTAGAAACAGGCTCCGATGGTTTTTCTTCTTTCACAGAAGTTGTTTCCACTATTATTTTTTCTACTACCTTCTCAGAAGCAACTGGTGTTGGTTCCTGTGGCAGGGCAGCAACAGAGGAGGGACCAGCTATTGAGGAAGTTTTATGTTCTGGTTCTTTACTATCAGGAACTGTTTCTGGTGTCTTAGGCCGACTCTCTTTATCTTCCTGTTTTTCCACTTCTTTTGGTTTCTGATCTTTCTCTTTTTCTTTTTGCTGCATTCGTGTTAGTTCAATAAATCTACTGTGGAAAAGAACAACTGGTTCTTGCACCAAGTCAGCTGCACTGTTAGTGCCATCGGAGGAAGACTGTCTCCCATACAACCTACCAGAAATGAAGTCAAGATCATCATCTTTTCTCTCTAAGTGCTGCAGTCGCTTGGAGTCCTGTTCAAAGATCGAACTATGCAAAAAACGAGAAGCAAACAGTTCCTGTCTCTCCTGTTCTTCTTCTTTATGATCTTCTTTCTTATCATCCAGTTTTCCACCTTCTGAATCAGTCCTGATTTTTTTCTTTTTCATATACCAAGATGGAATAGGTCTAGGGGCTGAGTCAACCTTCTCTTTGTCTTTATTATTTCTAAAACTAGCGAATCTTGAATCCCAGTCTAGAAAGGACCAGTTTTCTTCTCTGGAGGAAGACAGGGATTTGGCTCTTTCAAGCAAGGCCTTTGTATCTGGCGTGATTGTTTTGTCCAATGCGAAAGAATAAAATTTGTTTCTTTCTAAAGAACTCGACAGCCTTTCCTCCCTTTCACGTAATTTCTCTTCTCTGTCCCTCAATAAAAAAGATAACCTGGAACCCTCTAGCAAAGACGAGGCTTTTGGAGAATGGGGTTTGTTTTCACTGTCATCATCTGAATCTGAAGGCACCTCCCCAGGTTCCAGGTCTCGTACAGACCGCTTGCGTATGCCATCTCTTTTCACAATGCTGCTTGGAAAGCTAATATCAACTCTCCCGGGCTCCTGCTTCACTTGTGTTTCCCATCTACTTGAGTCATCTTCAGAACTCAGGACAGACAGTTTTATTTTAGCCATTTCTGCCATCTGCTCCCTTCTGCTGGAATCATAAGGATTGAATTTCAGGGAGTCCTCCCTCACTGTCATGTTGGAATAGGAAAGACCTTTTTCTTCTATTTTAGGTGACTCTTTGGTTTCCTTTAATGGTATGAGCCTTGGAGAATCTAGTGTGTCATCATCTTCATGGAAAGGGAATTGTCTGATACTAGGCGAACAAGATGTCCTTTCAGAGTCTTCACTCACCTGACGGGAACTTCTGTAGTTTCTTTCTCTTTTAGTGCTAATTTCGAAGTCAAACTGGTCAGCCTTTTTCCTTTTACTTGGTGGAGAGTCATCAGTGACATCTTGCGGAGGTTTTCCCACCTCATGGACCAAGCTCCGTCTTTCATACTCATCTACATCTTTCTTTGGACTGCCAAACTTCTCAGATTTTGCAATCTCCATTTCCAGTTGCTGTTTTAACCTGCGACTTTGCTCCATTTGCTTCCTGTAACTCTGCGTGTGGTCAATGTCAATGCCTATTTTCTCCTCCGTTTCGGCTGACTGTGATTTCTCTTGGCCAAGCTTATGGTCAGGTGTGTCTTCTGGAAGACCAGAGTAATTCTTCTTTGCATCTTCTCTCTCTGTTCCATGATCATCTAGTAACTGTGCTTGTTTATGCTGGGATTTTACTGGATTCAATTTTTTAGAAGGGAGCTCTTGAATTTCCACTGGCTCATCAGCTGCCTCAATGAGCCTTGCCTGCAAATCTAGAGTGGGACGCATGCCAATCCCACCAACATTGAGAGACTCCTGAATTTCTTTGGGACTAGTACCAGGAATAAGTCTTTCCAGTCTCATTTTTTTAGATTCCCTTTTAAGCATCTCCTTCCTCAGGGGCTTTCTCTCCAATTCTCCTTCCCTTAATATTGTAGCTTCTCTAGATGAAGCTGTTGCATCAAGTTGTTTTTTCAAAGCTACGCGTGTGTCTTCCTCATCTTGGCTGCCTCTTTTTGCTTCCAGTTTTTGCCTGTCAAGCTTCAGATTTGCATCAGCAAAACGTCTTTTACGAGCCTCCAGCTTATCTAAATCTACCGCATTTGCCCCCTCAGAAGTCTGCTCTGTCTTCAAGTGCTTTTTGGGTTTTAGTTTTCCCTCTTTATCAACCACTTCTATGTGACTGGCAAGGGCTTTCTCTTTTTGTACCTTGGTTCTGACAGGTTCCAGTTTAGACTGATCAGACTTTGTTTGCTCAGCTTGAGATGTTTGTGTTTTCTGTTCAAGAAGTGGGGACTTCATAGTGTCATTATCAAGCTTTGCTCTCAGTTTCTCCAAAGTAGGCTGATCAATAACTTTCCCTTCCTTTTCTTTTACTCGGGTCAACACTACACAAGGCATTAACTCCAGACGGTTTTTAGCTGTCCCTTCTTTGTCACCTCTCTCTTTACTCTGTTTACTATTGCCCTTTAATTTTTCAGGGCTGGGCTCTCTCTCATTCTCTTGATCAGTTTCAGAAGACTGAGAGCTGGGTGAATGGATTTTTGCTTTTCGTTTTTGTTTATCTGTTTTCTCCTTTTCTAGTTTTTCCGGCTTCTCCTTTCTCACCAAGCGTTTGTCTTTGTCAGCTCTCTCCTGGTCAAAAGCTCTTTCTTTCTCTGTTTTTTCGTTTTTTGCATAACGTTCTACACGGGCTTTGTCAAGCTTGTCGTATCGTGGAGGAGACAGAGAGCTGCAACTTCCACTGCGATCCGATGACCTGCTGTAGATCCTCCTCTCTGAATCACTCTGCAGCCTTTCTGATTGGGAGGGAGATGCCCCAGGACTCTGCGGACGCCTGGAGTGCGTGGGACTCTGGCTACGTTCAATCGGTCTCCTCTCATGATCTCTGTCGCGATCGGACTCAAACCGTTCCCTCTCCCTCTCTCTCTCCCGCTGTCTGTAGCTGTACTCCCTTATGTCTTGCTCATATGGATCACCTCTGTAATCCCGGTACTCGCGTGGGTCATCGTAGTATCGTGGGTCATAGTAGTCTCCTTGGTAAGGATCCCATTCTGCATAAAATTCTCTGCCTCGAGCTGGGTATTCTCGACGAGGATCTTCAGGATAGGTCCCAGGAGTCCTAACAGTCTCATAGTAAGTACGATCAGGGGCATATTCATAAGATCCTCTTCTTTCATCCCTGCTAAAAATACGAAAAACAGGGCAATCAGTTTTCCCTCTCAACCAGTGTGCTGCATTACCACCTTTGTCACGCAGGTGAATCATTTTACAGTAGTTTATTTATATGTGTAGTAAGGTAACTGTACACAGCTGCATACAGAGATTTAACAACAATAAATCAGTACGCAGATGATTAAACGCTTTGTTAGCTTCAAATACTGTATGCAGTTAGTAAATCGGTCATTTAGTGACAGCTCTGCCAAGTATCTTTTTGTTAGCCTGTCTGCATTGTTTTGCCAAATTCAAGTACCCCGTAACATTAAGATAAAACCTACCTAGCACTTGTGGACACACACAGCCATGATAGAGACCACTCCACCTCATGGAGCAGAGACAGACCCTACCTACCTTTGAAAACATGAGTCAAATCAAAATTCAAGGCTGGACTGTCTCCATTTCAAAGCAATGAAAAGGTAATATCGGTTCTTTAAAAATCCTAAACCTCTTAAATGAATTTTTAATTCCAGAATTAGCTCTTTTAATGTGATATGCTGACACTGCCTATTTAAACACCAAAATATCAGCCCACTTGTAAGAGCAGGCAAATTCTTAGGAAGCACTCAGCGAAGTCAAGAATTAGCATCTTGATAACCCTCAACTGCAAAAAGAAGCAATTCCTAACAGTGAATGTGACTGTTTGGCAGAGGGATACAATGCAGGGATGGTACAGAGCTCATGTTCCTATTCTCCACCATTACAGAGTGTTTTGCACACTCTATTTCATGTACAGTAACTTAGCTTCACAGTCTGTGTTTTATTCTGAAAGTTAGTAGCTTCCACATTGTAAGAAATATACAAAATAATAATAATTAAATAATAATAACAAAAGACACAGGGCTTAACGTGGAAGACAAAAACCCAACCACCTCACTCTGCAAGCAACAATGGATGCCATGAAAGGCAGTTGTAGGTAAACACATAGGAAGAAGGAAGTTGCCATGTTTGTTAACTTTCCATTTTAATCAACAAATACAAAACCAGACACAAAATGCACCATTTGTATTCAGTAACAATTTACTAAGAGGAAGAGATAGAGAGACTGGCTACTCCACACACCAAAGCAGTCCCATCCATTTCTAAATAATTTATGAACCATTAGGATGCTCGAGGATAAATGGCCTTTCTCCTGCAGCACACACTGCTCCACCTGCACTCTGCCCCAAAGTCATCACTCCTTCAGAGCTTTAACAGCAAGAAACCTTAGGCAGCTTTGAACAGTTGTGATATTACACAATTCAACCTCACACAACAATATTTCAGAGACAACCCAGCCTCCAGCCTCCTACTCAAGAAATCCCATTTATAATTTCACAGACTGCAGAACTGGATATGCTCACGTTCATGTGGGTCTCTTGAGGGTGAAACACCACACAATGTGGTTTTGTAATGGTTGTAAAGAAAGCTTCCAGATTTTTTGAAGCAGTCTGGTTTTGCAAAGATCTGAGATTAATGATGCACTGACCTGGCGAGATTATTCCCTGTGTTGTATCAATGCAACTTCTCTGAAGTTAAAAAACACATTTTGGTTTGAGTTCTATTTAGACTGAGTACAATTAAAACCTAAGGAAATCTGGCTGGTGCAATTCTCAGCAACATTGCCAGAGACACTGAAGTGCCAGAAGGAGCCTGGGAGACCAGAAGATGCAGAATTACAAGACACACTGCAGAGCTCGTTCAATCACTCCATGATTCATTACTCCGAAGTATCTAGTAATGACAATGTGAACGTAACGACAGAAATGGAAAAACAAGTCTAACATGCACCCAACTATCAAGTTGTTCCAGGAATAAATGTGCAGCTCAGAATTATTTCACACTGAAGACAAGCCCAAGCTGACTTCTGTGCATTAAAAGACATCTGAAAATGTGCTACTCTTTCCTCAGTTTGGTGTAGCTCAGAGAAAATGACTACTGACTTCTTGCTGGCGCATCGCAACATCTGGCAAGGACCAGAGAATGAATGTACTTATTTCCATTATGCAAATCCTGATTGCCAATTTCTAAACTCTCTCCACTTTTACATCTGGCAATTTCGGATGCCTGTTAGTCCAATCTATTTTGCTGTTAAAAAAAAAAAATTAGATTTATGTAGCAGACAGGTGCAATCAAAGCCCAAGTCACACTGAGCTTATTCATAGGTAGAACCCCAGCAATGTAGCCAGCATCTGAAGGTAACAAAAAGGCACCCACACAAAACCAACACGTTCTGTTTTTCAGCCTTCACCGCTGTCACTAGTAATAAAAACACTGATGTTCCATTCAGTCACCACAGGGGGAGAAAAAAGAACAAAATGAGAGTGCTTCTGTGCAAGGCTGCTTTCAGCCAGGGCATACAAATAAAAATGGCCCTTCTGAGGCAGGACAAGATTTTGCAACCTACACAAAATGAAACCAACATGACAGATGCTGTAGATGGACATCAACACAGAATACATTTTTCATATGAAAAAAAAAAAAAGCATCCCTGCTCATTTTTACAGTTTTATCGAGTTAATGAACTAACCTCTTGACAAGGGGTAGGTACTTTGTTCAAGAGATGAGCAGCAGTAGCTGATCAGACTATATGCAAACAACTGTTATAATCTGATTACACCTGAGGGTTAAGGCATTACAGATAAACTAGTCTCTGTATTCTTAGGAAACAACGAATGACTCATAACTGTGTCCTGGTGACCCATCACCATAACCTGAATACTAAACATACACCATGCAGATAGCAGATAGCTGAAGCCCCCACCTTTCATACGAGTTTTAGTAACTGCCTACATCTACTTCAGATGTGTGATATCCTGTCTACCTTAATGCACAGCTTCAGCTCAGCCACCAAAATTTGCTGGGAATTTTTTGTGTGGGTGGGTTTTTTCTGAGGGGGGAGGCCTTATGTTTTAAAGTTGAGAAGGTAGAAGATGATAAAAATATGCTAAAATGTTTTTAATGAAACTTTAAAAGGATAAAGTTGGTAAGAACAAAACCCAGTGTTTAAAACTTGGCCTGAAGAAAGTTTAATTGCACTGAATATGATACTGAAGAAGTAAGAAACAATAATAATCACATTAGATACTTGCCTTCTTTCTGCCAGCATTTCATAGAAGTCTCTGATATCTTGACCTGTTTTCTCCATGGAATGATAAAACGCCAACTGACTTTCTCGATTTGCAAAATCCACCTGAAAAATAAAAGGTTAATCACATTCAGTATGAGAAACAACCCATTTTAACACTGCTTCAAGTCTGCTGGGGAATCTGAGCACGGGAGCTGAACTGAAAATGGGGATTATCCTATTTAACAATAAGAAAGCCAAGTGCTTCTTGGGACTGGCCGACTTTACACATCCCCAGGAGGAAAAGACCTTTCTCTCTCAACTCAGTGTTGCTGTGTGGATCTGTGTGACCACTTCCTTGCTGGGGTTTTAGGTGCAAGACCAGAAGCACATGAGAGCTTCTGTTCAGTAAGCCAGCAAGAAAAAACACGTTATTCTCATGGTATTGATGCTTCCAATGCTGCAGCTCCATTTAAAATGCCTTATATCTCCACATGGTCAGTATTATTCTTTTCAGACTCCACATTATTTGCCTGGGTTTTATACACCAAGGCAACAGTGGGGATGGGAAAGGAACCAAAAATTGCAGCTCCCTACTCTAGCTGCTTCAAGATTGTCTGTTTTCTAGCTAAGTGTGCGAATATTAAGAAGCCAATGGCAGAACTGATGCCAAAAATTAATAATTAAAATGGATTTAATGAATTGTATATCACATTAATGAATTTTTTTTTTTTTTAAACAATCTTGAGGGTTTGTTTTTTTCCTAAATCTGCCTAGACTTCTGTATAACCACACCAGTGGAGCAGATATACAGATACTAAGGGCATTGCTTTAATCCAGGGTCGCTAAGGAGCAAGACCCACAGACCCATGATAGGAAACTTCTGAACGGACATGTATTTTATTCTGTATGAAGGCCACTTATATTCAACCACCACATTTAGAAACTGAAGTACACCCAACTCCTAACCCCAAGGGGTATGAAGTTGCTAGGTTAACGTACCAGATGAGAGATCATGCTTGAAATCATCACCCACTCTTTAGGAGAGAAGAAAGGAGGAGGAAGAAGGTGACTCAGAGGGTGGCTAACACCTCACGTCCCATTTAGTGGCACTGATGGGACACTGAGAACAGGTTTTACCATATTCACCCAAATCCAAAATGGCTCTGCAGATGCTAAGTGCTGCTCCAGGAAAAAAGTACTCTCCATCCATTCTTTTTTAGAGGAGTTTTTAGTTTTTTCCCCGCTGCAAAGAGGAGCAGATGGCAGGTTTGGCCAGGCTTCCCCAAGGAGCAGGCTGTGACACTGTGGGCCGGGGCACTGACACGCAGCAGCCACATGGCAGCGCTCTGCACCCCGTGCAGCTGCAGCCCCCAGCTTGGACTTTTCTAACATGAAAGCAAATCTCGCCTTGGATTCGGGTAAATAAGGCAGTAACACGGACACCAACACTCAGGAGCTTAGAGAGACAAGTTCAGCAAAACAAACGGCAGGACACTGGAAAAGGCTCTGCAGGTAACAGTTTGAGATACCCTAACAGCTTGATAAGCCGAGTGTGAAAAATAGTTTAAGCCTTAGGTAAATGGGACATGCTTGTCCCACTAAGAGTCCTTCTGACTGGCAGTCTGCAAATGCCAGTGTTCAAGGGGTAAGGCCTAAACACAATTTGTTTCTGCTTTTGTTTTGGAGGTCATTCTGCACACCTTAATTTTATTCCCACCGATTTTCCTCCCCTTGGTCTCTTTTACAGCTGCTTGTGCATATTCAATCTCATTGTAGAGAACCAGGGCCATGCCTTTTAAGCGGTCAAACACCACCTGTAAAAAACAAAAAAACAAAACAAAAACCAAATAAGAGCCTCATCCACAGGACTTAACGTCAGTCCCAACAAAATCCTAAGTCATGAGGATACCAGTAAGAAAATGATTTTTAGCAAAGTAAATTTCCATTCTTTTCTGATGAGGCATATTGTAATGAAGAGACAATAAAAGCACACGGGACTGCTTTGAATTGTGGATCTTGTGGCTTGAGGTATATTATGCCTTTATTTTGTTTTTCTGTATTTTACTTTTTTTTTTTTCTTTGGTGACTGAGTTTTGTAGTTTCACTTGGTTTACTTCGAGTTTTTCAAAAAATTTCCAATATGTCTTAGGGGGGAAAAAAGGTAAAGGGAACATTTAATCACAAAATGGAAACAGTTTTTGTTATGACAGTCTGCAGTACCACTCAGTTGCTAAACACCCAGTTTCCAAATATCAGCTTCCTTCAGCAACACAGACTTATTATTCAAGCAACGACAACTACAATAAAGAATGTCAAAGCTGCAACACAAATCCACAGAGTTCCTTAAGGAGGCAAGACCCCGATATCCTGAGTAGATGTGCATGCACAGCTTCACTTTAAGCACATCGATGTCCACCAGGACAGGGACAACTCACATGCTTAAGGTGAAGCATGTGCACAGATCTCGCTCACGGAGGGGCTGGGTGATGTGCCACTGCTGTGGGACATGTTCCACAGTCACTGCCTTTCTTCTTTTCCTTCACGTGCTTTCGTGACTGTCCTAACTGCATTTCAGAAGTCATTTTTGGTCTAATGAAAAAACGCAGTCATATCTGTTTATGTAATTAGCACGCGGAAGTGTAACTACTTGGTTAGGTTGCTATTCCTACGGTGTGAGCAGCCTAAAGAAATTTTGTTGGGGTGAGGCTGTACTGCACAAGAGCTACACACGGGTTCCAATACTCGTTATCTCGGCTCACTCCAAACACCAGCAGCAACTGCTCTATGGATCAGATGGACGAGATGCAAAGCTAGAAGAGCCCTGTCAGCCAAATTACACTCCAGAGAGAATTTCTCTATCGGAGCTATAAAGCCCTGGACAGCCGGGGTTGAAAGGACAGGATGTGAAGAAAGGAAGACAGTAACAACTTCAAACCATACACCAAAGCCTCCCACCTACCTTCACCACAGGCCCGTATCGGCAGAAATGTCGAGTTAAATACTGATCCGTAACGTTTGTAGAAAGACCATCTAACCACACGCAGTTTGTAGGCATGCTCTTTCCAAAACCCAGCTGAACACAAAAGGGCAAAACGTCCATCAGTACACTTCACAAGCATTAAACTCACCGAACAGAGCATGCCTAATTAAGAGTCATTTGAAAAAAGCTAGGTGTTTGTATGGGTTTTCTAAAATTAGCATCTTGCACAGGTGCAAGCAAGACAAAAAATCAAACAGCAATTAATGAAAATAATTCTGCATGCTTAAACAAATACAGTGTTTGACAACATTTGTTTCTTGTGCAATCTGAATGCTTCTGGAAGGTGACAGATTGATGGCTCTGGGGACTCACAGCCTCCGTTTATCGTCTGTACCAGGGCAGCTCCCCAGCTCTGCCTTCAAGGGGCAAACCAAAGAATGGCAGTCTCCAGGTCTGCTCCATGCTGGGCCTCCTTGCTCAGGCAGCCAGCAAAAATGATTATTAGCCCCAATATTGGTGGTGAAAACATTGCACTCTAATCTGCTCTATGCATTAAAAAAAATTCTCGCTTGCATGGCCTAAGCTGATCCAAAATATCCTAAAATGCTGCAAACCAAAGTAACCAGGAGAAGGATACCATCCATGGGAACATCTCTTTACCTTGAGCCGGTTGTTTCCAAGATATTCCCCATCCATCTTCTTAATTGCTTTACAGACACTTGCAATATCACAGTATTGCAGGAATGCATACTGAGGAACACCATTCACTTTCTTAATGTCAATATCCTAGGGAGAAAAAGGAAATGACAGTCAGCAACAGGCTGAAAAGGATATTCAACAATGTAACTGGATCTAAATGGACTTCTGATACTCACAATCATTGTTTAATTAATGCTTCTTTCACAGAGAGGATTTAAACATTAGTAGATAGTTGAAAACTTTGCTGTTCTGCTGTATCTCATTCACTGATAAAACCAAATCCTTACTGACACAGGGAGAGTTCTTTATAATGCAGATTCGAAATTCAACCCCACAGAAGCCAGCCTGACCTGATCAACAAACAGCAGCTTTGCTTTGCTAATATTATGTCAAGAAGAGACAACACCAAGAATTGTCTAAATTTCTGCTTGCAAAGGCTTGAGAGAAAACAGCCTGCTCCGATCCCCACTTCTGAGCCAAAAGCCACACAGGGTTTCTCCTCCAAATAAACCTGATTCATCCTGTTCCTAGAGGCAGAGAGGGGTGCTGGACACATCTCCCCAACCAGCCTGGCATTGATGTGACAGACAAAAAAGACCCCAAATTTCTATCACTGCTGATATTTAATCTTAAGCCACCACGAGCCCATTCAAAAGCAGATGCAGACACAAGAAAGCAATGGAAGTCTAATTAAGGCTCATTTTAATTGATTTAAAAATAAAAGCAGCAAGCTTGCAGCTGACATTTGGTTAACATTCAAGCTCGGCGCTCATACTAGCAAATGTACCAAAAGCCTCTGAACAAACTCATGATGTTATGATTCATTCCAAGCTGAAAATAGAAGGTGGAGTGCTGGGGTTTATTTGTTTAAATCGCAGAAGCTTCCTTTGTGCACTGCATGCCAATGCCACAGCATGACTTTAAGCACAAATGTTCCAGCATTTGTCCAGTCAGGACAGACTGATTTTGTAGTTAACAAATTTAGGGGCAAGGCAGCAGTCTGAAATGGTCTCACCTAAGAAATCTTCAGCTGGGAAAATAGAAGTGAACAGAGAGATTTACACAACTATTGGAATTCTATAGCCTTGATCTAATGATTTAAGAGGAATGCTAATTGAGGACTACATTTCCAAGCATCTGAAGCAGCTATATATAACTACTGCATATAACTATTGCAACTGTGGCAAATTATACCTGACCACTCACTCTGGGCAAGCAATTTCATCTGGCAGGCAAATAAAACACCATCATTTTGCTCATTATCCAATGGAAAGATTATAAAGCTGATCCCTTTTGCATCTGAGCTTGTAAGTTTTCATGGAAATTCAGCAAGGCAGCACTGCTGCTGAATTCTGACCAATTAATAATGTTGACAATACAGCACTGTTTCACAGAAAATCCAATTTACAAGACAGTGCAGCATTAGTGATAAGCATCTTTATCGGGACAGCTCAGCTGGTATAACACTAGGAAAGGGTTGAAGCCACAGGCACTGTGAGAATTCATAAATCAGCACCGATTTCAAGAGGTAGGATGCACAAGAGCTGCCAGCCATAATCAAATGTACATTTTGTGTTTGTCCACAACACACACAGAAGCATGCTGTCCCTTCCTTTCACTGATACCTCAACAGCTACAGCAGTATTCCAGCAGCCACAGCCTCCAAAGAATTGTGCAGTGAGCATACAGAATAAACTGTAAGTGCAGAAGCTCAGATTCAACTAATTATATTCACTGTAATTTTCTGGCAAATCTCTCATAAATGCAGTATTGATATGACTTGGTGGCATAAGGAGAGGAGAGGGGAATGATTGCTGCTTTACCTCATGCAGATCAGCCTGCTCAGCCAAAAACCCAAATCCCACATGTGTCATCACTACCCCATCTGTTCAGTGCCTCCTCTGCCCTATTGTCAGGGAACAGACTGCCATAGCTGATGGCTACTGCCACATGCAGCAGCTCAACACTTTGTTTCAGACATGAATAGGAAATGCAGACTTCACAGAGTGGTACTGATTAAATACGAAAGCAGCTCTAGGAGTATTTAAATCCCAACTATTCGACTATGCTCTTCTGCAAAAATTCTGGGCTGGCAGAAGGTACGTTTCTTACAAACACTCCCAAGACTGTTTCTACTGCTAAATTATCTCCTCAACACACATGTGCTAAGATTTCACTCAAAATGCAAAGAAAAGCTTTCAGGTATATTTCAGCAAGATGAATGACTCAGATTATTATAGAAAGACTGAATTATCTGTTATCAGCAGCATGATGTTCCATCACTCGCAGCATTTTATAGGTCTGTACAGAAAGAATGGGCAGTAATACCCTACAGAGCAGATAAAGAATTCACATACCACTATGCCACCAAAGCGCTGAAAGATGTTGCGAAGGTCATGATAGGTGGTTGTCTTCTCCAGGTTGCCAATGAAGAGAGTTCTTGTTGCTTTTGGGTGAAACTCATCTATCCTTTCATCCAAAGGACGAAATTCATTCTCACTTTCTGTTTCTAGAAGCGGAAGAGTGAGAAATTTTTAACAGATCAGAGCGTTTTTCATGTGGGTTTGGTTCACACTGATTTGTTTGTTCAAGTCTACTTCCTGACAAGCAGATATGATCTGAATGAGACTAACCAATGTCTTTAACAAAAATACAGCTTGTGAACTGCCCTTTTTGGGTGCAATTCAAAACATTACACCACTGGGTGAGCACTATGGAATGGGAGCATCCTCAGATGGAGAACTGCTCCATTCTGTATTTGCTTCCCTAGAAACTTAACTCTTTTACAAATATTAATGTCTGTCAAGAATTTAAATGAGGCTTCATCGCACTTGGGGAACAGCATATGGAAAAAGTTGATTTTCACAAGTTTATTTTTAAACAAACAATTGAAGTACAGTGTGAAATCGACGTGCTCAATGCCACAGCTTTCACTGATTAGTCATTCACACTACGCTGCCTAAGCCGTTATTAGCTGTTTTAATTAAAAGCTGAAAAAAGGTGGCTGTGGGACTCTGTTCTATGCTTACACCACACTACTGGCTCCTGCTCCACTGAGATATGGAAGACCTGATTGCTCCTCCCAGCAGCAGCAGCAGATCCCACTGTTTGAGAGGATGGCAGCTTTCCTTCTCTGAGGTTTAAGACTGGAATTCTCTCCCTGTTTGACCTACAGTATCCACTCTCCTAGCTCTGGAATTTATTCTGGCCTATTTCCCAGTTTCTTAAAACTACATTTCTTCAGGAAGGTGGTTTTAAGATTTCTTATTTCTACAGTGCCTCAGCAGTGCCTATGCCCAGGGCAGCAACACGTCCGGCACAGGCCTCACCTGGTCCTATCCAAGCTGTCACTTCAATCTGCATGCCAAAGAAAAGCTTTCCTTTGGAGGCATTCAGTGCTTTTTCCTGGTCCTCCTGCTGTCGGAAGAACACCAGTCCATACCGTTCCTCAGAGGCCCCATGAATCTGCACCGACGTCACCTTCCCATACTTCTTGAATTCATGGAAAAGTCCATCTTTAAGGCTTGTATCTAAACCAACAAACACGCGTCAGTAGCACGAACACACACTTTGTAACAACTTGGGAGAACGTTAAGAAATCTAATACTCTTTCTGAAATATGACTCAGCACTCAGTGCTGCAATAGAAAACCTTGAGTTCTTGTATTCTTGTATTATACAAACAAGAAGCTGAGGCATGGTGAGAATTAACAGCCAAAGCTGCCCACCAGTTCTAAGCGAAACACTGGAGATGCTTCAAATCTAACCCTGGAAATCCAAATCGCTGTTTCTAAGCACCGGCTCCAGTAGCTGTGGTGATGGGACATGCTGGGTTTCTCACAGATGGTCACTAATTAAGCAATTTTCCCACCATTGCACCAGAGCTGAGACAGAAGCCGTGAGAGAACCCTGTCTGCAGGGGCAGCACACAGCTGCCTCGTGGAAGGCACCATCCTGCTGTCCCTTACAGCCCTGTCTCATTCAGCACACACATCTCTGCTCCTACAGGAAGGCTCGGGGCCACAGAGGGTGTTCTCTCAGCACTCTGTGCTGCTCCCCTGGGCAGCATCCATTTTCTGCTCTAAATGAGGCAAGGCTTTGGGGGACAAACCTCATATGCTGCCACTTCATGGCACTAGAAGCCTGATCAAAGCTGTCCTGAACTTCATCCTGCATCCCTTCCTCGCAGGCTAATCTTTCTACCCATTCCTGTCCAGTCTTTGTTACAATTCCATTTCAATAACTTCCTTCCATCTTCCTTGCACACAGCAATAAGCTGCAGGGCATTTTTAAGACCTGCAGCCAAACCCAGAATGCATTTTTCTTCCTGAGGTGAAGAAATGCACACCTCTGACAAAACCACAGCCCTGTACCCAATGTCAGTTTGGATGTCCGAAGCATGGAAGTACTTCTCTGCCAACAAAACGCCTTCAGAAACTGTTAAGCAACACCTGAAGTGTTCTTTAACTGCATCAGAATGAAACTGTGCTGAGGCAGACAGCAAATGGAAAAAAACTGTGGAAATTTCTGTCTCAATAGCTTCAGTTTGGCGATGCTGAAAGAATCTGAGGGGAAAGCACTGCTCGACTTTTATCATAACCACAGCTTTCTTTCATGGATGCAAAACATTAAATTCCTGGCTTAAGTTATAAAAGCCACAGTGGGACTGCTCCTTTGGCCAAAGAATCATAGAATGGCCTGGGTTGAAAAGGAGCACAATCCTCATCCAGTTCCAACCCCCTGCTGTGTGCAGGGTCACCAACCAGCAGACCAGGCTGCCCAGAGCCACATCCAGCCTGGCCTTGAATGCCTGCAGGGATGGGGCATCCACAGCCTCCTTGGGCAACCTGTGAACAGTGCCTCACCACCCTCTGTGTGAAACAATTCCTCCTAATATCCAACCTAAACCTCCCCTGTCTCAGTTTAAAACCATTCCCCTTGTCCTATCACTATCCACCCTCGTACTTAGAATTTATACAGGGGAAAGTTCTAATGTACATAAATCCCTCACATTTCCATCTCTAGCAGAGTAACAATGAAATCTCTTCAGTGTAGCACCAAAACTTAATGCTTTTCATATGTAACCTGCAAACTGTCTTGCATTATGATGGCAGCATACGAACTAAGTATGAACCAAGTTTCATACAGGGCGGTTCATCAAACGGCACATTTTTCCATTCAACAGTGAAGTTCAAAAAGATATTTAACACCAAGGATGCAGAATAAAAATTATTTAACCATTCAATAATCCACCCTTACTTCTTTTTTTCCCTTTTTCTGGAACACTGAAGAAACACTTCTGCACGTGACCGTACCTGTCGAGCGCACTGGAAGATTTTGGACCTTGATCCCAAAACTTTTCCTGGGTTCATCTTTCTCCAGAGATGGAAGCAGCTGGGATGCAGGCGCAGGGACTGCTGTGGACTGCACTGAGCGTGCCGGCGACTCATCACTCGAACTGCTGCTGGAGTCACTGCTGCAAAAGGCACAAGGGGAACAGTCAGAAGGACAATGGGGATGGAATTAGAAAGCAAACCTTGCCTGAGCTATGGTGGGTTTCTGGTTAGCTCTCAGAGCTGTCTTTGCTCTTGGAGCATGCTGGCGGTCAGTGGCAGCACACAGCTGTTTGGGACCGTGCTGACATCAAACCACGGGGCCCTCCTGAAGCCTTCTTATCTTCCTCACCTGGGGCAGAAGAGCTGCTCCCAGCACATGTGGGAGCTCAGAGATGCTCCACAACCATCCTACAGAACCCCCAGAGGTGAAGGCCAAGGAAATGGAATATGGCTAAAATGTCAGATGGATCCTGTTGTGCTCCAGGACAACAAGAGAGACAGAATGACAGAGCTTATCAGCCTGGGCACAGCATGTGAACGATGGCAAAACACACAGGGCACATCACAGAATCCCCCACAGCACAACAAGAAATCCACTGCCAAGTGATGGGCAGCCCCTTAATGCCTCCCAAGGCCCCACATCTCCCAGGGATGGATCCCAGAACCATAGGATACCCCGAGCTGCAAAGGACCCACAGCTATCACCTTTGCAGAGAACATGAAATGTAAAGAATAATGTGACTGCAGCCTGCCCAGTGGGGACACGTCAGCTTCTTCAGTGGCTGGTTTCTTCCCGGAGGCACAAGGGCTTCTAATACTGCTAAAAATAATTGTGTCTGACATAACCCTGGAGAGGCTCCATTACACAAGCGACTTTCTAAAAAATTCCGCTGGAATTTCAATTCAGTGAGCGCTGGGAGGAGGATCTGCCACGTACAGAAATAACAGCCACGCTTTGAAGTTCACTGCTTTTCACATTTGTCTCTGTATCGTGTTAGAAATGAGAAACAAGCTCATCCTTTCTGGATCTGACATTATTTCACAGGTTTCCTGCATTTCACATTAAACCATCTGACTTCATATCATATCATAGAATGGCCTGGGTTGAAAAGGAGCACAATGCTCATCCAGTTCCAACCCCCTGCTATGTGCAGGTCACCAACCAGCAGACCAGGCTGCCCAGAGCCACATCCAGCCTGGCCTTGAATGCCTGCAGGGATGGGGCATCCACAGCCTCCTTGGGCAACCTGTTCCAATGCATTTTCTCTTCCTTTATTCCCAGGGAAATGGTTTTGTGTTCCTGACCATTTTAACCACCTGATGCAGAGACCTCTCCCACCACGCTCTGCACTTCTGTGGCTGTGCACTTTGCTTCTCCGTCAGCATGGAGCAAAATGGGCAGCAGGGATGCTTTGAAAACACAAACATCACCAGAGGATGAAGGGGGAGAGTCTGAAAATAATTTCCAAACTGAGAGCAGCCCCACGTGCTGTGCCATACCCCAGGGAAGTGAAAATAGACATCAGGGCTGCAGCAAAACTCTGCCTCTTTGCACGTCTTTGCTCGGTACCACCAGCCAAACGTTTCAAATATCCGCCTTTGCTGAGAGATTGTATCTTTGAAGTAAGTGGTAGAGCTGGATTTCTATCTGAGTGGTGCTTTAAGATGGGAATGGGATATTTTTAGCATTTAAGAAGAACAGGCTGTTAGAATGGCAGCACTCCTCCGTGGGTAACGCGGTGAGACATCCGAGCAGCAGAGCACAGCCGTGTCCAAACACTGCACTGAATGGGATGAATCACGCAGCACAGCTCTGATTTTTAGCTAAGGGGGCTCTGGGAAAGGGGGAACGCGCTGCTAACTCCTACTGCATGCATGGAGCTTTAGGGATGTGTGTCCCAAAGCAAATGGAGGCTTTGAGGCGTTCCAGGAAAAAATCACTCTTTCTCTATTCAGTTTTCAGGGAGGAAAAAAACGGCAGCAGGAACAATTCCCCTTTCTTTCAGTAGAGGCTCGTCCTTTTTCCATCTGAAGAAACATGGATATAATCATTCAAGAGCTTAAGCCAAAGGTTTTCTGCTGCGTGAATGGGAGATTGATGGAAGAGTTAATTACAGCTGCTGTGTCATGAAGTTACAGCCACAGCAGAATCAAAACAAGCATGTGACAGTGAGCTGTAGGAAGTCTCAACCGGAACAACAGAACGCTTTCACACAAAGCTAAAACATGGATGCTGCGTGCGGATAGGTTCCCAGAATACTGCTAACATGGCTGCTTTTTTCCTTGTATTTGGAAAATAACCACCCTTAGCTGGGACCATCCCGAAGGAGCAGCTTAGTGCCTGCCCTCGGCTGTTCCCTGCCTGGCACGCAGCCTCCTCCCAGCACGGGGAAACCTGCTCCTCAACGTCCATGTAAACTCAGCCGAGCAGAATGCCAGCACAACTAATCTCCTGAGCTGTCACAACACACACGTCTCACATAGAGGCAGCCTGCGCTGGGAATTTGCTTTTTTAAACATCTCAGGCTTACAGCTTCATTTGCCTTTTAGGAGGTTTGCTTGTGACGTATGCTCATTTGGGAAGAGGCAGCTTTCAGACGCTCGCTCATCCAGCTCAGATCTGCACAGAGCTTTGCAACGAGTTCTGCTGCAGCTTTTATCCTGGCCTGACACAAAACAGGGTTTTGATTTTGCTGTTAGCAAAACCGGATGAAAATGGGGGCTGTAAGGAGATGGCTCTTTAAGGAGGCGGACGTGGAGCCTTCCTCTCCCACACGCTCTCTGCTACAAGCATAATTTATGAGCCCTTTTAAAACATTAATCCAATTGTCTACAGGGTTTTACAAGCACTCAGGATGCCTGTGTTCTTACTCACGGTATTTATCTCTGCATCTATTTTCTAATAATCACGATAAACCTAACAGCAACCCAGTGCTCTGTTTGCATCCATGTGGGCACAGTCCTCACCATGCACAGAACTGGGGTTCAGAGCACAGAAGTGAGCCCGAGCAGCCTGGTTCTCAGCACACAGATGTTGCTTTTCTCATTTGTACCTGCAGAGATGACGCTCCGGGTCTGGGCACACGCAGCACACCTCTCACTCCCACTGAAATACACCTCGTTTTCAACTAATTGCATTTTGCAGTTCTAACGAATGATGAAGTTGTGTGCTATTTATGTATGATAAATGAAAGCTCCCAAGCGAAGCGCACAAAGGCAGCCGCTCTCTTTGTTCCCAGCACAGCCGAGATAAAAGCGGGCTCCGAGGCAGCCCATGTGAAAGGATCCCTGCTGCTGAGCTGAATCAAGGGATCCCACAGCCCGCTTTACCCTCCTGCAGTTCTAAAATGTGGGACGGCTGTCGTTTCTGAGCACTGATTTGAGAAGTGTGAGTCAGCTGTAGTGCAGCGGGCAGGAAGCAGGGAGGCCTCGGTGCAAAATAAAGCATTAGTGTTAATGTGTGCAGCAGGCAGCTGAACGTCAGCTTTGGGGACAAAAGGCAACAAAACCAGCCCTCGTGGCCAGGGGAGTTAGATGGCAAGTGACTAAAATTGTTTGAGGGGGAAACGTATGCAAAATTTCAGCTGGAAAAGGTAAAAATTAGGTGGGTTTTTTTGTAAGTTTCCTTCAAAAAAATGCGTAAGGGATCTGGAAAACGATCCAGAGCTGTTCAAAGCCATTTTTTTGTTTCTGCCAGGATGAACCAGAACCAGGAGCCCTGCCTGGGTCAGCCATGATTCAACACCCTGCCAAAATCACCTCCCAGCAGCAATGATCTGCTCAGGACAGGGAGCCCTGCCCACCAGCAGGCTGCTCACAGCCCATAGCAGCAGCACAGCCCAGGAAATGCACATTTAACACAGAGAAATCTCTGAATGGAAATAGCACAGGAACCCTTTTTTCTCATCCCTCCCTCTTCAGATCCCACCTCTGCCACAGTTCTCTGCATGCACAGAACATGGCCTGTGCTGATCCAGAAGACACAAACCCTCGTGGTGTTTTTTTATTGTCTATGGGCTCCAGACACAAGATGAGATTTCTTGGGCGTAAGGATGTCAGCTCTGGGAAAACAGCAGCAGAGGAATGGCCAACAGAGCCTGGGTGCAAAAATCATTGTTTAGAAAAGCAGTTCTGGAGACCTGGTTATTGGTGGCCAACACTCTGCAAAATCTATCGTGGTCACCATGAAAAACATGAGGAAACGTGTCGCGTTCTGACTACGCAGCAAAGGAGCTTGCCCTTGGAAATGCCTTATTTTCCGATACAGGTTTATTTTAAGCTGCTATTTCTGCCTTAAAGCACTGCACCAAACTAAAAACGTGTTTAACCAGGATTCCTTTCATCCTCAACACATGCTGAAGTCCCAAACCACCCCAAAGGACACACGTTATCAACAGCAACTAATGGCCTCCCACAAAACTCAAAGTCCCTTGCCTTTGTAAATAAGTTGGAACAAGCAGGTTACTCAGAGATATTCAGACTTTGTCTTCTTTTGTGTCAGCGTGCTCAAAACACTTTTGCTAAAGCTAAATTCCACCTGAAAACCTTTTTTAATCCAACATTCTCGGCACTCACCCACTGTGCACATGGGGCTCCAGGTAGAAACTGGGAGCAAGGTCACCAACAACCAACCCTGTGCCTCCCTAAAAGCAAGCCAAAGCAGATCTCTTTAAGCATCCTCCCAGGGAACAGAGCACCCATCAGTGCCTGCCCCGTAGCAAAGCTCAGACACCACTTAGAGGATCCACATGGCTGTCCTGCTGCATCTATGGGCCCCCATGGGAAGCCAGAGCTCTGAGCATCCCTTCCTCACAGCTGGTGCACCACCGACCCACAGCCCTGCAGGTTGTTTGGTGCACACCCTGTGTGACACGAGGCCGTGTCAGCATGCGTGCACAACAAAACCATTTCTCAGCTTTGTGGAAATGAATAGAGGCGTGGGGTTTTCCCCTGCTACAAGGAGTTACTGAGCCTGAGTAAAAGGCATCAGAAAAGCGAGTCAGACATCCCAAGTTTGTTTGCATTGAGTTAACAAGCCATTACCATGCTCTGCAGACTGCAGGCCTGCAGCTGGGCGGGCTCAGCCCACACACACATACCACAGCGAGCCCAAACCCTCCTTTTCCATTTCATAACAACCTTTTCCATTTTAATATCAACACATGAGCTGCCTGGCATGTGAGGGTGGAGAAAGCCAGAGCAGAGCTACACCAAACAGTGCCTCTGTGTCATTACTCCGTGCCTGCAGCCTGCCTCGTGGTACCTCCAGCCTGTGCTGGGAGGCAGTGATTGCACCACGCTCCTGGCATCGTGTCAAGCTGCTGAAAACTTGCCACCCAGGGAACTTTGGTCTGTGCATGTCACCCTCAGAAGTATTTAACAACACACAGCTATGAGAAAACAATCTACCGAGAGGGAAAAAAAAAAAAAGACCTGCTACGTGTAAGCAGAAAACAGTTGTGAAAAAACAGAGCTCAGCAGATATAGAAGTATTTACTGCTCCAAGAAAGGTCATTACAAACTGCAGACAAATGAAATCAGGACGACCTCTTTTAATCAACTTTTTCTGCCTTACCACGCCCAGAAAGGAGACTTAAGCAATCTCCTGCTGGGCTGGAATCCTAAATTGAAAGAAATAAAATGATGTTTAAAGGCCATGGGAAAGTAGCACAGCCACGACAACCCTGGATGTGTTAGCCAGCCAACTCACACAGGCTGTTGGAAGGGCTTCTTCAGCCTTGGACCGGTACATTTTTAAGGTACGGTTCCTGTGATTTTAACCCAAATCAGGTGTCTGGTCATTAAGGTTACAATACCGTTTCCAGGATGGGCCATACGAACATTTACTCTGCATTAATCCACGCCTGGCTGAGAGCAGTGCCCAACGCAGTGCCAGCACTGCTCCCTGACCTCATCCCTCTGGGCTGTCGGGGTGAACTTTGTACGAGCAAGAAGAAAACAGCTAACCTGGAAAACACACACTGGTTACGGGCCCAGCAGCAGCTCGCCGAGGCCAGGAGGTGCAGCCCTGTGCTGGGACGGGGCCACCTGGAGGTGCTGCCCACCCACCTGCCGCATTCAGGTCCCCTGGGGACAACGCACTGCGCCGGTGCCAAATCAAAAGTCCTGAGAGGCAGAGGAAAGGCAAAACACTGCATGCACTGAGCTGGGGAGGCTGAAGCCAGAGAGGCCTCGAGGGTGAAGTGCAGAACAGCTCCGTGCCGTCACGTTCCCACGATTCAGCTTCCACCAGTGTGAACCAGAGCAGCTTTCCCTTCCAGATCTGGGAACGTCCCCGTGCTGCTGCGTGCTGCCTGTGATCACAGCTGCTTTTACAGATGTCAGCGGGGCAGGGCTCGCTGCTGCAGCTTGCACAGTCTGCAGGAAAAATCTCTCCTCAACCTTCTGGCCAGAATTACCGTCAGGCTGTTAAAGTAAACAACTTTTGCCAGCTATCTACAGACGATCTAAATGAATATGTTGCAACCCCACCTGGGAGAGAATGAAATGAGCTAGGTGCATCCTCACAGCCCTGCACTGCAGATGGAGGGCACGGGTTTTGCCCAAGGTTGTGCAGTGATCACCCAGGCAGCAGGCTGAGGCTCATGGCAGGCCAGAGCTTTCCAAAACACTGAGCAAAAGATGTGATAAGGTGGTTTCCTGAAGGACGGCTGCAATGCTTTCGTGAAGGCACCTACCAAGGACTTTAAGAGAAACCTACCCTGATACAACCAGGGTATCAAAGTGCCATTCGAAGTGCAACCACGGTCCCCATTCATTTGCTGGGATTTGGGGATGTTTGGAAATCGTGCACCCTCTCTTATCAACAAACAGAATTGTTCTGCTGATGGGAGCTGCAGTGAAAGCTGAGCCAAGACACACAGCTGATAAACACTGCTGCTTCAGTAAAACTGGGAGTATGCAGAGCTTAATATAGAAATTCCATTTCTGACGGGTAACGCTGTGCATGTTTGGTACTTCTAAAAATGGCCACCATTGTCCCAGGGGTGAGAATGGACAAAGCGACATTCTTGCTCAATCAGAAATAAGGATGTGTGCTGAGGGTGGTTTGGAAACAAGTTCTATTGCCCGACACCTCATCTAGCTTGTTAAAGAAATGCCAACTACATCAAAGGCTGACTGGTCTCCCAGGCTTCTTTATTTTACCCTGTTTTACACCAACCACAGCAGCTGGAGCAGAGGGTGAGTGCTGTCCTCCTGCACAGGGCTACTGCAAAAGGAAGGCATGGGAAAACCATGTGAAACCATGTCGCTCCTGTGATTGCAGGAGGTGCACGACAGAAAAGAGAAGACGTGTGATGAGTTGTATGCTGAGGATTAATTTGCCGTTTGAAAATGCAAAGAACAGATGGATCTCTTGGCTAGGACTATATTTGGAAATGACTTCACTTGCTGCCCACGTGCAAATAAAAATAAAACTAAAAGTAGAACTTTCAGTGAAATTTCTCATGAATAGAAAACACTTAAGCCACAGAAGTTGAAACAAAACAAAACACAGTCTCTGGAACAGGTAACGTGCTACAATATAGTATCATGTCATAGCAAAAACGTGTCCTTCTATCTATTAAGCAACCACACAGAGTTATGCCAGACTTAAACATCCACAAACCAAACGCAGCATCACATGACGGAGCAGCCCTTGAGTTCCTCTCTGAGACAACATCTGACAGTCCCCTACTGCAAATTCTGTCAGCAGTATTTGCTGTGATGCAGTGATTAAACATCAGCGTGGCTGGGAGCCCCGGGACACACACAGCACTGCTCTGTGACCATCTATCGAGAAGCAATCCCGCTCCCCTTCCCAAAAAGCCCAGCAGTGCCATCCCCCCAACGGGGCCGTGAAGTGAGGAGGGTGAGGACTTTGATACTTGTGGGAAAAAGGCGAAAGTGCAGAAAAATGCAAATGAAAAACATCACCCACGTGAACGCCCTCAGTCTGAGGAATTCCCACGCAGGCTGGCAGGCCCCACCGCTCACTGTCCTGATGGGGAGCAGGAGGTAAGCCTCCCATCCACAGCAAGCCACACAACGTTCATTAAACTTCTTCCTTTTCTTTGCACAGGGTTTGAAAAAGTCGAGGGAAATATTAATATTAAAAAGCAAGCTCAACAAAAACTACAAGTGAGATCAGCATGAGATAGCATCTGTGTTCCTCTGTCACCACGAAACGAGCCGCTCCTCACCTCCCTCCTCAGAACAAACAGCCAAGGGCAGACTGACAGCAGCACACCAGAGCCAGCAGCGCGGGGCATCTCCTCCTGCTCTCCAACTGGGCTGAACGCCGCCCCGCACGCCTTGGGAAAGTGAGGGGGGACAGAAAATGGGTACGAACCTGACAGCTTCCTTTCTTTGACTATTCATCCTTCACAATCCAGACAACAGGGCACGCCAGGCGGTAAACAAACATGTTAGGGAGGGGCTAACTTCCAAGCAGCTGGGTAAGCCTGCCATAATTTAAGGGTTTGAGGTCTTGCGGCACTCTTACCAAACCAGGTGTCAGATGATACAAGGAGGTCAGAGCTGGAGCAGCCACAACAAGCAGGGCACCCTGCAGCTCCCCATGGCCAGGAGACACAGGGCTGCTGGGGCTGGGAACCAAGAGGCAGAGAACAAAGCTGCTCTTTCACACGTTATCGCAGGGCGGGCCAGCAACGCCTTTGACTTTTGTACTCTCAAATGGAAGTGTGATGATAAATCATGTGAACGTCCTCTGGATGGGGTGGGTTTGTGCCTCAACTGCTGACTCCTGAAGTGTCCTGTGACTTTTTATTAATTTTGCTCAGGTCTAACAACAATGAAGGTTTCTGGGCATTGGGAAAATACAAAGCAGCTGGGGAAGAAACAAGACAGACCTGAAAACCACTTCCCTCTCACAGAAAGGATCCTCCAGAAGGTGCTCTTGCTGCAATCCTCCATTTTTAAGCATCTTCTAGCTAAAATAATCACCAGGAGCTACAAAAAGCAACTGCGCACTGAGCTAAGGACATTTTTCAGAGAGATACTGGGAAGGCTCCACATTTCACTCCTGCAACGAGGAGCACTTGTGCTCGCAGGCAGACAGCCTGCTTGTTTCTAAATCCAGCACGTAGCAGGAAAGAAAAAATAGGTCTCCCTGCTTTTATCACCAGAATCTCACACGAAGGAAGGATGCCTGATTTCTCCATGCCAGACACACTAAAAGGGTTAGTTTTGTTCTCCTAGCAGTTGAGCATTTAATAAATGGCAACATAAGGTTCTGCTTTTTATTAACACGCTACCTATACAGCGTGTTTCCTTACTCTTCCCTTTAGAAACTCACCTTCTGCTTCCCTTTAAACAAAACATGCAGTCATGCCTTTGGCATTTAAGAAATTATGACTACATCCTGGCCCACGCAAACTGCTTCCCCTTCACACAGCCTCACTTCTCCCTCACTCTGTGATTTGCCACTCGTAACCACGCTGCGTTCTCTTCTGCAAACTGCATTCCTGGCTGACTGGAAGGATCTCAGAGGCAGATCTAATCGCTCGTTAAGAAGCTTTCATGCTTAAAAGCCTGATGCCATCATTAGTGGTTTCGGCAGCAGCAAAGTCACAGGCAGACTATGCCCGATGCGTGGAAGTTAAGGGCAAGCCTAAGTGCATCAGTTACATGGCTAATTCAGTGGCTAAAGATCAAGGGAGGATATTCAGTCTTTTTCCAGTAAGGTTTATTTGCCATTAATCCTCACCTGGGTCACCTTAGTTTAAACATGGCATAAACAACTTTGGTTGTTTTAAGGTTAATGCCAGGCTCTCTCAAACAGAGCCGTGTCCCTTCAGTTCTTTAAGGAAGGTACCACAGTGCCTGCACTTGTGCCCCTGGCACAGCCCAAAACCTCTCCTTGGGGAAAAAAATGCATCACTGTATTTGCAAACTCGCCTTTTAAGATGTGAAGTGACTCTGTGTCTGTGCTTTAATGGCCATACATATGACTGAACACAGACGCCGGCTGGAGCTCTCCTTTGATCATCATAATGACTAGCATTTCTTCAGGAAGCATTTAACACAACCTTCCTTCTTTCCATTCATTCCCCCACGTGAATATTCATTAGAAATTATTAAACTGCTCATTATTCCAGAGGTCTTTATGATGGGAACACCCTCCCCTACCTTTTGGTGCCTGCCATGCTTTGGCCCAATCTGAGCGCCCAGACGGAGCGCACAGCAGCTGCTGCAGTGCCTCTCCTCCCTTCCACTGCCACTCACATCCCAGGCTATTTCCCTCCAAGACAGCAGAACTCGGACCCCCAGCACTGCACAGCCATCACTCTTGGCGTTTTCTGTTTTGTCTTTTTTTAGCTTTTGATTTGCTTTGATTCTGCAGAGCACGGCAGCAAAAGGAGGCGGCTTTCTCCATGCCTTACCTCGCTGCTGAGAAGGAAGACGGGCAGCTTCAACTTCCCTGACCTCAGCTAATTCTTTCCTTCCCTCAGCCTACTCGAGATGATTAAGCAAAACACTTGGAAGGAAATCAAAGACTTAAAAACGCACTGAGAAGTGACCGTTTTGCTAAGGCACAGCCCCATCCACCAGCACAAGGCAGCCTGCCCTTCCCCAGGCTGCAGGAAACCCGCGCTGCTGCGGTGTGCGTGGGACCGAGAAGCTGCAGCGTGGAACTCACAGTGCTGGAGCTGCCATGACAACAGCAGGGTTTCTGTGCCATGTGGGGTCTTCCCGCTGCTCCCAAAAAGCAGGGAAGGAAAATCTCGCCTTGCAGACACCTCCAAGCCTTCCTGCTCGGAGCAGGCTGCGGGTCAGGCGCACCCGAGGGCTGGGGTTCTGCTGCCAGCATCCTTGACCTCACAATCATTAAGCAAAGGCTGAGTTGATTGCAAGCTGCCCTCACAGCATTACAAATAAATTACAAATAAATACAAATAAAACAGCACAGGCATGTTCCTTTCTAAAGGGAACCTCGGGCTGCTGAGTGCAAACCTGAAGGCAGAATCGCACTGCTCTCACATCCACGTGCTGGAAATCCCGCACGGCTGCTTATCTTCTAAATGACTCCTCTGCAGTTCCCATTACAAATCCCCTGCATGCATTTCAGGTATCTAAGTCTCAACCTTGATGAAATAAAAGCTTTGTTCCTTTTTTTTTTTTTTTTTTTTTTTTTGAACACTCTGCAGAGCATCTTCCCTCCCATTATGGCCCAGGAAAACCATTTCCATGCCATGGAAACTGTATCTATTCCGCACAGCCCTCAGGAAACCACACCACAAGGAATGCAGCCATGCCTTCTCCCTTGCTGCCCTTTTGCTCCTCCTTCCCAGCCCAAAGGAGTGGTGCTGACACACACAATTCCCATGGTGTTTAACACCTGCACTCCTCACAGCCCCACTGTTTGACCGCAGTGCTTTCGGGGCGTGGGTGAGCGACCCACCTCTGTGGGCAAACACGGGGACAAAGTGCTCTCCAACACAAACAATCACAGCAGCTCAGCGTCAGAACGGAGTGGAGCAGAATCAGATCACATCCCATCCTGCTGCCTGCCGTGCTCAGGGCTAACTGAAAGCTGAACACACAATTCAAGGCGTTCTCCATTCCCTTTCTGGCATGGGGAACCAACAACCTGCTCAGAACCTGCTCTGTGGTTTCATCACCATCACAGTGAAGACGTTTCTCCCAGTGCCCAGTGACTTCCAACCAATGAAGACCTAAATATTCTCAGCGTGACAGAACAGACTGTTTCCACCTCACTTTTACACTGCCATGCTCAACGTGTGCTGAGAACACGGAAGCCCCACTTCATGACTTCAAGGCCAGGTGGGACTTTGCTTTACAAGGTAAATGCATGGTTAAATGCTTATCTATCTAGCCTCGTGCTCACAGACACGTAAAACTCCTTTCTGATCCTTCAACATGAAAAGTACCTCCAAGATTCTATTACTTGTTCCACTGAATTTGAATTTACTTTATTAGAAAGACAAAAAAAACCACGTTTGTTTCCCTTTCCTTCCAGAGCATCACCTCATTTTCCATTACCAGAACTACAGACTGTCACGAAAATGAAATGCCCAAAGAGCAGACAGCACTTATCTCCTGATTAAATCTGCAAACCTTGTTCCAGTGGGATAATATCTAAAACTCACACTGTGTTTCCCCCAGCCTCACAGCGGCGTTTTATAAATATTACAAGTTCCTTGGACTCCATTCTATCCACACTGCGAGCAAAGGAGCACCAGAAGAGAGAAGAGAGAATTTTTCTTGCTTGTGGTTTTTTTTTTTTTAAACCTTTAATGTAACCAGGACTTTTTCAATTCATCTCTCATTTGTTGAAGCCTCTGAAGTCTGAAGGACCTGGATTTCTGCATCCAGGAGGAGAAAACGGTACACAAGAGAACTCACTTCTGCTCACACTGCCCATCGAACCTTTCTGGTCCATATTCAAACAAGAAAGACTTTATGAGAATAACTATTAGAGAATTACCACTGGTAAAATTCAATTCAAACACGAAATATTTATCATACTGCTACATGTATTTACTTATGACATACTTCAGGTTTTTTTAAAAAGAACTGGTATGCAAAGGAAATGTTTCCAACCCTGAAAAGCCTTCCCCAAATAACATGGAGCAACCACAGGTACAGCAGCAACTTCGTTTCCACACTTAGGGTGGATTTACTCTCCAAAAGTTACATATCTGAGAGGCATTTCAAGATGAATTTTCCATTTACTTAAAGAAATCCAGTGGCTAGCTCTAGAACTCTTTTTTTTTCCCCCTGTATGTGGTTAATGAAGCCACAGAAATTACAGAATTACAGAACCAAGGACACGCTCTTATCGCTAGGGAAATGCATCTGGATTTTAAAAATTCTTTCCAGCCTACAATTTTTGCTGCAAGGAAACATAGGAAGAAATTGGAAAGGCGATACATTCATTTTTTAAATGTCAGCGGCAAGAGGGAATGAAGAGGAAGCAGGCCAATAATACTCATCATTTCTAAAAATACTATAAAATTCACCCTGTATAAAGTAGCTGGACCTTAAAATTAACTTATGCCCTAATTTAAAACAGGAAAATTATTAACCCGTTCTCCAATCATGTAGAGAGCAGCCCGGTCTGCAGCAAGGCTTTGGCTCTGCACACTGCGTTTCATCTAGCTAGCACCTCAAGGGCCCTGCACATATCCACCATGGCAAACAGTGAACACCATCAACAGCATGGACCTCAACTTTGTTTTGCACTAACTCAGCCTCTCTATCTTTCATGTCAGCTTACTTCTATATCAGTGAATAGCTGCCACCAAACACCTTCTGGTTCAGAGGCTCGTGACCCCGCACCATGACTCACAAACTGCCATCAGTCTGCAGCACAAAGATGAGGCACCAGGAACACAGAGTTGGCACACTGGGATGGGTAGTGGCACACTGGGTTGGGAGATGGCACACTGAGTTGGGCTATGGTACACTGGGCTGGGAGATGGCACGTGGGGTTAGGTGGTAGCATATTGAGTTGGGTTACGACGCATTGGGTTGGGAGATGACGCGTTGGGTTGGGAGATGGCACACTGAGTTGGGTGGTGGCACACTGGATTGGGTAACGGCACGTTGGGTTGGGTGATGGCACATTGGGTTGAGTTACGGCGCACTGGATTGGGTGATGGCACATTGGGTTGGGTGATGGCATGTTGGATTGGGTGATGGCATGTTGGATTGGGTTACGGCACATTGGATTGGGTGATGGCACACCGAGTTGGGTGATGGCACTCCAACTTGGGTGATGGCACGTTGGATTGGGTGATGGCACACCGGGTTGGGTGATGGCACGTTGGGTTGAATTACAGCGCACTGGATTGGGTGATGGCACTCCAAGTTGGGTGATGGCACACTGGGTTGAGTTACGGCGCATTGGATTGGGTGACACCGCGTCCAGTGCAGTCACAAGAGGCCTACCTGTCACTGCTGGTACTGCTGCTGCTGCTGATGGAGTCGCTGCTGGAAGACCGACTCCTGGAGCCGCTGCCGCTGGGGGAGCGCGTGGGCCTGGAGGCCTGGCTGGCCAGCCGCTGCGGGGACTGGGTCCGGGACTGGGACGAATGCGGCGAGCGGCTCCTGCTGTGCTGGTAATTCCGTTCTGGCCTTCTGCCTCGTACCTCCCGTGTAATATCATCCCTGTAGATATCCCTGTGTACCACACTGGGCAATGTAAACTGTTCCCGGGCCCTAGGTTCGTAACGGGGGTCGTGAGCATCAAAACGGTTTGGACTTCGACTCCGAGAAGTATAATAGAGCCCATGTTGTAAAGTCCGCTCTCGAGGATCTCTATAGTAATCCTGATCGTAATGCCTTGTCCGATCAAATCCTCCCGTCCCCCGTTCATGGTGTCCATAGGCACTATGTTCATAAGCACGCTCCCTGTTATCTGAAGCCCTGCATTTAGGAGGAGGGAAAAATATTTAATCCATCAGCAAGGGGCAAGCACAACTAAAAGCAAATCATGCACACATTCACTTCAGCACTGAATTTATTTTTGCGACTGCTTCTCTGCTAAAGAGCAATAACCTACCAAGCAAACGTTGACAAACTTAAAACATTTTACTTAACTCCAAAGTTATATTCATATACAATAAAGCTGAGCAATCACTTTGTTTTAATCACAGATTGGGCTTTCATGACCAGCATCTTGCCTGCACAGGAAAAAATAAAGCTTTCCAGTGCAGAATCATCATGTCAATTGTTGGTTTGGGTCTGGTTGTTGGTTTTTTTTTTTTTCATTTTCTTTAAAATTCAGCAAACACTGAAAAAAACTTCATGGTTTTGAACATCACAATAAAAACTTTTTTTCCATTTTTTTGCTTTAAGAGCTTCAGAAATTTTTCTTGAATTTGGTAATGACTGGAACTCATGTAATTATCCCTCTGCACAAATGGCATCACAAATTGGGCTGTAGCCATGAAAGCCTCAGTGCAAAGCATGACCCAGAGGTAAGAAGCTGCTTTCAAAAGGGGTAGTATTACCCACACAAAAGCCCAGAAAATTAGGGGTTTTCTTCTTGTTGTTGTAAAATATTTCATTCTTTTAGAAGGATTTTTTCTTTTAATTGGAGAGCTACACTCAGTTCTTGTTAAAGCTGCAGACTCTAATTGATGAGATCAGAATACTTAAATTGCAAGTATTCGTAACACCTAAAAAGATGCAGGCTCCCAAAATACACTAAAAATCTACAGGAAGAGCAGAAGTTAATTTTTCTATAAGTGTTTGTTTGTTGAGATTGTTACTGCAATCACAGAATTTGTATCTGTGTAAGCAGGCTAGTTTGAAGATCCATTTTGTTTCAGTATTTGAAATATTTTGTACGTCACTTAAGGAAAGCTTCTTGTTCTAAGAATGTTAGTGTGATCTCTCAAACAAAGACACAGTAAAACTAAGAGATACAGGACCATTATAAATAGTACAGCAGTCTAATTTAGACAAACACCAGCACGGCATGTCTAAATTACCTCTGCAAAATGGCAGATCAAGAACGATTACGTCGAACGCTTAAAAAATACTTGCAAAATTCTAAATATGGCAGGAGAGCCAAAGTTAATTTAAAAATTTAATTATCCACCTTATGAAGGACATTTCAACCTTTTTCTCAGCCTTCTCAGAATCAATTATTAGTCACTTCAGTCCCCTGAATCCTAATAACCCAATTCTTCCCTGCCCTTCCTCCTCCCCTCCTGCATCATGGGTCTGTCTCCCATTTAAAAATGGCAGAACCATTCCAGATATCTTTCATAAACTCAAAATCAGATTTGAATCTTTTTTGATTAGCGTCTCAGGAAGTTTAATTCCTTCTGCAATGAATCACAGGATCCTTCATCCTCTAAATATATTCACCCTCTGTTGTTCAATTATAACTCATTTTCAGAGTTATTTTCAGAGCTAACTCATGTCTTGCCTGCATTTTTTTTCCCTCAAAAATTATATATAAAAAACTCCCTAGCTGATGCAGTAGAAAATTTCATTGATGTGTATACGTGCTTAAAATTCATTCTTGCCTTATCTCTTGCTGGCAACAATAGCATTTCTAAAGACATTTCAGGGTCTAGCACAGAAACATGTCTCTCTTTTCCCCCCTTTTGAAGGACCACGATCAACATTTTCATAAATGATTGCATTTAGCATCCTACAAAGTGTTAATCAGAGAAAGCTGATTTAATCAGGTAAGAGAAAAAGCAGTATTTTCTAAAGGGTTACTGCTACAGCTGAGATAAAAGAACAAAGTCCTTCCATGAAAAGGACACAGAAGACAGACAGAGGAGCTAGCAGAGCTGAAAATCTAACGGCTACAGTGCTTTTTTGATTTATCTATTAGTACTAAGTACTACTGGAGTTAGTGGAAAGAGAGGGTTTGACTTGGGTTAGGAGAGGGGCTAATATACACAGGGCAGGACATACCAACCTTTTTCAAGTGTGGAAACACGACCTATATTCCCAATTAAATCTAGGGAGAGAATTGTGAACATAACTTCCCCAATTTTGGCCCCTCTTACAGGGGTAATCCACCTTCTTAATGGGCAAGGGTGTCAAATGATATTTTGGATGAACCAACAAGAAAAAAAAAAATCTTATTGACAAGACAAAAAAAAAAAATTCCACTGGAAGCAAGTAGTCCCAGACTGAAACCGTAACTCTGAAACCCCCAG
This sequence comes from Chrysolophus pictus, assembly GCA_037305975.1. Taxonomy (NCBI): domain Eukaryota; kingdom Metazoa; phylum Chordata; class Aves; order Galliformes; family Phasianidae; genus Chrysolophus; species Chrysolophus pictus. The sequence continues at coordinate 4,256,037 of CM074596.1, read as the reverse complement.
ACTTCTTTCTTGAGACAGAAGGCACTTAAATAGATCCATTATTTTAATTTCCAGCCCTACGTCTGAATCAAGCAGCTGGTAGTTGACCCAATGCACGAGGGCACTCATCGCTGTTGGCCAGCAGGCATCCTCGAGCCGCCTTGTAACCATCCAGCCCCGTCAGTTTTTGGTTGGTGTATCCACAAACTGATTGTTAGCGCCACGTCCTTAAAACTAAAGTACACTTAATGTGGAGCAACAAAGAGCTTTTAAGAGACTAGATAGTAATCCACTCCCCATGGCTACTGACGTCTTGACTGTATACCATCCAGTAAATTCAAGGCAGTAGTTCTCATCCCAGCATTTAAAAAAAAACTATAATTTCCAAAATTTAGTCATGTCCATCAGCACATTTTTGCCAATACCATCAGAAAGAATAATCCCAATAGCTTGGAAATGATGTAGATCCAAAATGGAAACATCACAAGCTGCCTTCGGTCTTCTCCATCCAAGTGTTATTTCCATGGCTAAGTGTTGTTTGTAGAATCCAAGGGACTGCATCATTAAATTCTACTAGGAAATTTTTGGTGACAATCCAATTAACACATAAACTGCGTATAGTGAGAACTGAGAACTAGGCATCAAGCTTTCACAGAATTTTAGGCTCTAGTATTCCGAAGATACTCCATACAGAACTTCACCACATGTTGTAGTAAGATAACTCCATCTGGCAGTAGGGATACATCCGAATAAGGCCTTAATATTATCCAAGAAATGGAATCGTTACTTCTAGAAAAGAGTAACTCCAATATCGATGCTGGCCAAAGGAAATCTTCCATCTTAAAACCACCTTATTTCAAGTGTAGATATCCAACCAGCTGCAGAAAACATCCTTTATGGATCCACCAGGTACCAGCCACTGGGATAGAAATCACTTCCGTTTCCAACCCAAAATAGGAAGCATAGATAATTCCCAAAATTTTAAATCCATCTGGGGGCCCTATATACGAGTTTGTGTTTCTCACCATATCAAATACAAAATACCTGCCTAGAGAAACCTTGGAACTTACCCATCAAGTCTCCGCTCATAACGTCCTTCCCGTGCATGAAGCGATGGTGGGGGGCCATAAGTGGGCCCCCCCCCACCTCCTCTGAACCCAGAAACCTCTCTACTACGAGATGCTATGGAAACTGTATCATCCAATCCCCGAGCAGCACTGGGAATGGTTCCTGGTTCATTATAATCCGTCCGTAGGTCTCTATCGCCCATTTTGTTGACAGAGTTGTGCGCCTTCTGCGCACTTTTGATGTCCACAAAATCCACAAACGCTGCCACTCCGCCTTCCGACCCCCTCTTGGGGAGGATTTTGACGCTTTCGACACGTCCATATCTGGAAGAAAAGCAAAGCAAAGCAAAAATATTAATGTGAGGAGAAAAAGACCATATTTAATAACATTACCAAGTGAAAACCCAACATCAGTTTCAAACAATTTGCACGGGAAAACCCATCTCAAAACACATCAGAGGCTGGAGGAGGCGTTTTAAAAAGGGAAACAAAGGCACATGCACTTTCCAGCATAAATCCAACCCCCCTCCTTCACTTAGCCTACCACAAGGCCTCTGTTTTTATAATAACAGAGCAGCAGCAGCCAAAGAAATAGAAAGGTATTTGCAATTAGAGCAGCCCTTCTAATTTTTAATCTGACGAGCAAGACATAATTAAAGCAAAACTGTGTCACAACAAGTAAAAATAAAGACATCTCAGAAATCTCCTTACGAAAAAATGACCTTGACACAGCAATTCCACTACTCTGATCTATATTTAATCCATTCAGCACTAAAGCAAGTCTTCATTCTCATCCTTGCTGCCTATCTGTAGCCCACTATTCAGAACACCCCACATCGTACACGTGCTGCCTGCCCCACGCGTAGGGATGAGAACAAGTCAATGAAAAGAAAAACAAAAAACACATTTTTGCATACAAGCAAACACGATGGAATAAGGCTTTCTAACACTCGCAGACTCATGGCAAAAAGGATAAAATGGGAAGATGAACACAGCAATGTTTCGCAATGGCTGAGAACTGCACATAGCATTCAGATCGCTCTGAGGCAGCCAGCAGGGTCAGCAGAGCAGGTAAGGGCTTTTAACTTCAATGTCAATCCATGACTAAAAGGAACAAAGCCTTTATTTTGGAATGTACTGGCAAAGTGGGGATAAATGAAGGAAAAAAAAAATCATGAAATATTAGTAAAACGAACAAAGAATTATTGCAAAATTCTTCTATTCCCACAGGCAGCGCGATGCTGAACAGATGTAAGCTGATCTTAGACAAGAAAAGCTGTTTTCAGCTGTGCATGCACAAATAAAAGCCAATACGACTGTCTGTGTGAGGAGCAAGTGCTGCCGGAGCCCACATCTGGTTTGTGCATGGCCTTCAGTACACCTTAAGATTTCATCATTGTTACTGGATGACTAATTGGTAAACACGATCTGAAAACCTGCCTCACCGACTGCTGGCTCCTCGTTCCAACCCGGCCCACTGAGCTTTGCATATCATCTGCTTTGGATTTCACTTCTATTTTTCTCTATTTTCTCCCCCTCCAAATACAGCACAGTGGTTATTAAGGAATGCGTGCACAAACAAGAGCATCTTTCAAGTGAATGAAAAAGCTCCTTGTTAGCCAGAAAAATCAGGGGCGCGTATGGCACGCATTTGTGCCTGGACACTGCCCAGGACTTGGTGCTCATTCCCACAGGGGTTTTCAAACCTGTGACACCAAACTGCAGTGCTGGTTACGTTTTATTCTAAGAAGAGCAGCAAGGAGCAAATAATGGTGATGCAAGATTTCCCCAGGCCTGAGCTTTTCTGGAACTGGGTGAGGTTACTGCAGCTCAAGGTGAGGTTTAGAAAAAAATAAAAATAGAGGACATGGGTAATAAAATTTGTACAAGGGGAAAAAATGAGCCTAATTCGATGTGGGATGTGCAAAGGGAAAAGCAACAGCGACGGAAGAAGGGGGAAGGAAAACAGGAAAGAGCCTGTTTGAAAAATGAGACTGACTGCCACGAACGAACACGACAAAAATCTGAACAATAACTGGGGACGTTATCTGGTGTCACCGAAGAGCTTCCACATGCATTTCAGTGCCAGCTCCCTTCAGACAGAAGAAGAAAGCTGCTGGAGATCTGTAAGTCTCCTTTCTGTCGAGCTGCTCTCCCGAATGCCGCTGCTACAGAGCTGACTGGTTCCAACACGCACTGCGCTGCGCTCACTGTTTACGCATTCAGTTTCTGGCAACGCAAGGCAGTACTTTGTCTGCAATCTTCAGCAAGAAAAAAACCCTTAAATGTCTTAATATTCCCCAAAAAACCTGAAATCCTAATTGACCTTTCTGGCTGCAATCACCAGAGCCTACTTAATATGAAGTGCTGCCTGCCAGTTACATCAGAAAGAAGCTCTGACTGTTCCCACTCACCAGCCTGATAATTCTTTTATTTCCCAATTCTGCAATCGTAGCACGTTCGTGTTATTGTAATACACGCACACACAGACCTCCACTATTTTCTTTTCCTGCAGAAGATCCAGAAGTGCGTTCAAACGTTCAGCTACTCAAATCGACGCTGCTCGGAACGCACAAAAAAGCAGGAGATGAGCATCATGTGCTCCCTGTGTACCAACAGAACGCAACGGCGAACGCACAGCACTCGCGGGCAGAGCTCAGGTTTCATAGCGAGGAAGCTGCTTTGGCTGGTGGCTATTTAAGGAAAAAAATTAAAAGGAAAACGAATGATGAAAAACGAAGGATAACGTATGGTTTTTTCCTAAATAAAACATCAGTGGGGGAGGCTCATCCTGTATTCCGCTGCAGCCACAGCCCTCAATCACCTCGCCCGGTGACGGCGCGGTAATCCGGACGCACGGATCTGTGCCGTCCTGCGCCGTGTCCTTGATGAGCCCCTGGGATAATCTGTGACAATCGCCTTTGCTGCGAGGCAGGGAGGCGGCAGGGGAGGAAAGCGAGAGGCAGAGAGGCTGCAGGAGGTCCGTGCCCCGCGCCCGCAATGCTCCACATCCCATCCCCGGGGGAGAGGAGAGCCGCAGTGCCGCATGGCGAGGCTGGCGGATGCTGCAGCGCGGCGCTGGGGAGCCAAGATGGAGGCGAAGGGCGAGCATAACCTCGGTGTGGGTCTGAGTGTGGGGAACGGGGGGTGAAGGGGAGCGGGGAGAGCGGCTCCTGCCCACCCAACCCTGCCTGCCTTCCGCCGGCGCTGGCAGAGCCGGCTGAAAACAAAGAGGCTGAGCCGTGCATCCAGAGCCCGAGGAATGCCAGGCACAGTGCCTCCTCATGTGTGGAACTCAAGGCAGTTAATCATTAGCTCTGCACTGAATGAAATCATGTTTTCAGAGGGGTTTACAGTTCAGCTGAATCCCAGCCGGGGCGCAGAGCTGTTATGTCAGTGAGCCCCTGCGCAGCTGTAGCACGCTATAAACAGAGATCTGGAGGCCCTTTCACAAAACAAAAGTTGCTAGCTAATCGTCGCTCCAACAAAGCCACGCTAATCCAGCTTGTTAGACAAAGAACATGAATTTGTCATTTCAACATTATGGGTTTGTTCTCTGCAGATCAAAGCTCCCCCGTCCTCAGTGCCGGGGTGTCCCTGGGCTCCAGCACTGCAACCCCAAACCCCGGCCCCTCCCTGGGCACCGCAGCCACGCGCAGCCTCTGCCCTCCTCCAGCACAAGCATTTGGAACAAAGGACACAACCACAGAGCTGGCCAGCAAACATTTAGTGAGCAAATGTTACTGCTCAGCTGCGTGGTTTTATAACCTGATTAGGATCTTTACGAGCTGATGCACACCATAAGAAATCAGAGGAGCGGGCACTTTTGTACCTCTTTCCTTCTCTCTCCCCCCAAGCTCATACAACCCCCACAGCCACACTGCGGGTCAGCTGCATCCCAGCGCACAGAGCATCACCTTCCTTCTGCGGGGACCTTGGCACAATGCTGCACGACAAGTCCTGCTGCATGCCAGACATTGCGAGATCAAAACCAATGCAGAACTTTCAGTGCTGGTTTCTGCACTGCTCATTAAGAGCAGCATCAGAGCAGACATACTGCTCACCTGAACGGGACGATCAGCTCGGATTCACACTGACTGAAGCCAGCTATCTTTAGTTGCCGGGAAGCACGGGCGGGTTTTTGTGCTCTGAGCTATTATACAATTACGTTTCTCAGTGCAGCATGCGGTGAGGAGCTCCCCTGCCAACCAGCCTCCTCTGGCCGTGCTGTTATTTCATAAGGAAATAACGTGACCTGAAATAGTCCTCAGCCAGATGTCTGCCTGCGTGCATCCCACTCCTCTATTCCCCCCCACACGGCAGAGCTGCTCCAGGCACGTGAGACGCAGGACGTGCTGCCACAAAGCAGGCTCCCACCACCAGCTTCAGAGGGTCTGCAGCCAAGCTACTCACGTTTGTAGAACCCAGCATCTCCACTGAGATCCCTTCTGGGCTTTTTGCTGGTTCTCAGCCCCACAACTCATCCCACCATTGATCATCCCTAGGATGCTGCTCAGGTCATGCTTTGGGCAGAGGACCAAACCTTGTAAAATCTTTGATCAAATGTCATCATACATCTAGAATCACAGAACCATAGAATAGCTTGTGTTGGAAGGCTCCTTGAAGTCCATCTGGCTCCAACCCAACCTTGAATGCCTCTAGGGATGGGTCAACAGAAAAAAGACTTGAGAGCTTACAAATAGAGGACAAAAACTAAAACGAACTCAAACAAAGCACAGACTGCATGGCTGGGTTTGGGTCCTTTCATAAAAACTAACCTGTAACAGAAAGCACACCCAGAGGCAGTCCATAAATGTGTGTGCAGGGCTGAGATGAAAATAACGTGCGTTAATTGAAACCTAATCTCAATAGAGAGCAAGCTGAATTCCACAGTGCTGGGAAACTAGGCTTAAAACGAACAACTGCATGCAGGGAACCTGATGAGCCACAACCACTCATCTTTGTACAGCTGTCACTCAAACCAGGAGAGTTTGTCAAACAGAATCCCAAGCGCCTGCTGACAAAGATGGGACGTGCTCACAGCCACCTGCCCTCACACACGGCTGCTCCGGAGCAGAACCGACTCACAAAAACACTCCTTTGTGCCCAACATCTCCAAGTAGCAGCTTGCAATTTGGGACTGCAGTGAAAATGCTGTGATGTGTCAGAGTACCGACCTCGTGCAGCTACACAGACAGCCCTAAAAGGAACCCGATGGCTCCAAACACCTCATCTGAACACCCAACAGGAATGAGGGTACCAGCATCGAGGCTGCAAGTGCAAGTGCAAGTGGGTGGTGTTGGCTCTCCCTATCTCCAGCTGCTACAGCACGTTAAAGACGGCTAAAAATAAAAGAAATTCAATGCCTCTCGAATTCCACCTTTCTCGGCACAAAATCCTACAAGGATAAGTCATCACAATCGGGATGATCACAGGTAGGAAGGCTTGTCAGAGAGCAGTAAATCCACGTGATGTGAGCTTTGAAAATCTTCGCTTTTGCAAAGCCATGCAAATAAAAGCTCCTCATCTCACAAGGAGTGCTGGCTTTCAAACCATAGGGCAAACTGAGCTTGTGACAGCAGTGAGTCAGAAATGCCCTCATTACTGAGCTCCCACACTTTTCTAGATTACTATCTCAGATGCTTTAAAGCCTGCTTTGCGATCTTTATCAGCTCCCTGACTTTTGGGGGAAAAAAAATACACATTATTCAGGGTGTTCTCTCCAGCACTCCTCATAGCAACCAAAAAGTTTAAACAATTCTCAAAAATCTGGAGCACAAACCGTCAGCCAGGTTATGGCAACGTGCTGACGTGAGCAGGCTGAACCCTCAGCACGATGATTCCACCCCCCTTCCTCCACATAGCAAAAACGATCGGCTGAAGCCCGTCCTCTCCTGCATTTCCCAGCTCCCTTTTGCCCCCAGCAGCACTGTGGGAATCCCCCAGCCCTGACTACAAACAGGGGTTGTTAATGAGACACAGCACGTGTTTCTGCCACGCACCGAGAACAGCAAAGGCTTTGTCTGCGCTCATAATCCCTCCGTAAGAGATGACAAAGTGGGAAATTAAAAAGCTAGCGCAGGCACATTCACTTCTGAGCCCTCTGTTATTTCAGAGCAACACGTTCAGCAGATCAGATAGTCTGCAAGGTAGCTCTGTGCTGAAATCAGCGTTTGCCTCTTGCCTACAGCTCAGCTGTATGCTTCATTAAGACACAAAAAGTGATTCATAATTAAGTCATTTTATTTACACCATTATGGCAAAGCCACCACTCAGATGCAGCCAAGGTATTAATATATAAACAAATTATTGTGCCCCACCAGAGAGGGAAGAAACTGAGTATTTTCAACTATTTATTTCACATTTGCTACTTGTACAACTGCATCTTCCAACACTCAGTGCATCAGGAAATTTTTCTACAGTGCCAAAGACAACAAATTTCACCAGCAGCAATGCTACCAATGCTCTAAGTGTGAATTTACAGGGTGCCTCCTGAAACACCCATTCCTCGAGGTGCCCATCAGTCCCACTGCACACAGAACAAGCTGCAGGAAGAGCTTCCGAAAAGCCTGCCCTGATCAATGATGGCAGAGGGGAAGCAGAAGCCCTGGTGTTGCCATTGGGATCACCTGCAGTGAGCTGGGAAAAGTCAGTCCCGCTCAATCCTCCAGCAAGATGCTGAGGCAGAAGGCAAACTGAAGCTATCTCACCATTGCATTGGGTAAAGCAGCACCAGTGCAGTCCAAGAGCACAGGGTTCTTGCTCACAGCCACCAGAAAACAGACAGCAGCTCTGTCATTAAGGAACCTTTACCAGCAGCCACCTCTGCAGGCTTCCGCAGGCACCCATAGCAGGGCTTTCTGCTATACCCATCTTCTTCTTATTAAGGAAAAGAAATCAAAGCGGCTTTGTGAGCAGAAATAATGAAGACTCATTTCTTATGGATGCATGTCTTGAGGTCGAATTCCCCAGTGTCCAATAAACGCCGGTTCCCACTGCAGCTTTTCCCACGGTTAGGAACACCTCTCTCCCGTGTGGATTCTTTAATGTCTAATAAGGGTTGCACTCACGCTGCAGCTTTTCTCTCCATGGGGCCGCTAATCAGGCCTCCCTCCTCTATTAGAACTGCTCGTTTCCATTACACTCACAGGGACGTCTCGTCACCGAGGCTGGGAGCACCCCTGAGCCCTCCAGTTCAGCTCCAGCTGGCTAACGGGTCCAGCAGTGATCAGGGATGATAAGCATGCACGGCAAGATCACGTCAGTCTTGTCTTGCTCTCTTAGCAGATCAGAATAAATAAAAATGCTGCTGCTCCAACTACTCATAGAAGCCTGAGGAGGCGACAGAATTTTGTAGAAGCTCTGCAAGGGGGAGAACATGCTCAAGTGCATCGTATCGAGTGCTGTGTGATTCTTCCTCTTCCAACCCACACAGATGCACAGCCACCAACTTCCATCCCCAGGATATTTTCCTTCCACCCTAGGGCACAATTTGCAGATTTTCTTTAAAAATACTGCTGGTGATAAGCTACCTTAAATGCTTTCTGAATGGGAACTGTTCAAATCTTGCTTTGAGTGAACGCTTTTAGGATTTGTTCGGATCTGATTTTAAGGATGTACTTGCATTGCAACTGCGGGGGAATCTCACAATTAGTCGTTTTTCATTCTTACATCAAAGGGTAAATCCCCACCTCAGTTCTGCTTCTCCAAGCCCTGCTTTGCATGCATTCAGCAGCAGATGGAGAAAAATGCAGAGTCATAACATTATGGTCTCCCTGCCATGCTGTAAAGTACTTTAAATATGTATCATCTTCAGGCTTAACGAGTCTCTGTGATCACTGGCTTGTACTTCTCTAGTGAAACAAACTTCATAACCTGCCTTCTTACAGGCTTTGGTACATTTTCCAGGAAACAGTGGTCCGCAATGAGCTGAAACCGTTTTTGTTTTCTACACATAGCAAAGCTTCTGTGCTGCTGACACTCCCAGCAAGTTGTTTTAGAGAAGACCAAAGGTTCATTTTGTCTTTGATCACAACGAGGCCAGTGTGTGCATCGTGGCCATTAGATGTGCGTTCAGATGGCTTTCCAAGAGCAGCATCTCACGTGTGCAGCCACCAATTCCTACATCAGATCTGGTTCTGTACACAAGGGAGACAGTTATCCATTCCGAGCATTTATTCTTCTCACAACCAGGATATGGATGAGGCCGGAAGACTTCTTCCTCCAGCAATGACTGCTTTAAACATACAGCTTGGCCATTTATCTTTCTTATTTTGACCTACTGACTGTTATGGGTCACCCGCAGCTGTCACAGAGAGCCTGAAAAGGGAAGGCTGAAATAGGGCTCTGTGTGCTTTTTGGCAGCCGGCACCACAAACAGGGACAGGAGGCATTCAGGCCCACAGCAGCAGCAGATGGACCCCAGTTCAGGGCTCTGTGCTGCGCAGAAGCAGCACGCATCCTTCCAAGAGGTCCTGCAGCACACAGGGGAAGCTGAGGATGGGGAGAAGTTATTTCTAACAAAGCCCATGGACTGCGAACATCAGCCATGGTTTCTACCTGTGCAAAACTGATTCACTGCTTATTAAAAAGAAGTTACAGTCTGGAAGCACTCTGCTTAGTGAGCTCCAAGATCACTGCCAAAGCAGCTTTATCACACACCCAATACGTCCACGTAATGGTTTGGTGTGAACCCAGCTCTGGTTTCCTGCGGCATCAGAGGATAACAAAAGACACGTTAAGCCTTTTTACGTGGACAGGAGGGTATCCAAGAGGAACAGGTAAGCAGTTCAACAGCACCTATCTGCAGGGCATCTCTGGTGCTGAGCGCTGCGACCATCCATCTGCGCTGCTTGCAGGGAGGCTCGGGTTTATCACTGCTCAGTTTTGTGACATCAGACACTTCCAGTGCATTTTCATTAGATTTGGATGTGCAGGCTACAGATCTAAGCATACCAAAAGAAGTGCTTTCAATTTTAAGTTGTTAAGCTTAATTAAAAAGAGGAAGAGAATGGAAGCAAAAAAGCTCCCTTTTGTTCTTAAAAGATGCCTGGGTTTTCAAACAGAAACCAGCCGCCGAGATAGGCTATTGCTTTTCTCATTATTAGTTTGTCTGAGCAGAAAATTTATGTTCCTTTCACCTCCCAATTCCGCATTATCACCCAAGTCACCACGAATATTTGGACCTCAGACAACGCATGAATATACAAAACTGAGTACAGAGCCAGCACCATGCAGAGCTGCAGGGTGCACTTCCAAAAATCTGCCCTGAGATGTGTGTTGTTTCAACTGAATTCACAGACACTGCCTCGACCATCAATCTGCCCTGTTATCACACCAGACTGCAGCAATCCCTGGAATATATGGTGGTGTATTCATGAAAAGTATGCAACTACGTTTAATCTTTTATTAAAGGACGTTATCTTCACACTACAGAATTTTACAGATTGCATGTGATGATTACACAATGTCAGCAGGTCAAACAATAACTATGGAAATGCAGAAGCCAAAGCACTCGCTGTGTTTTACTCGTTCCTTGCAAGTCGTCATCGCGTCTTAAAATACGACTGCAGCTGAGCACTGGAGATGGGTTTTCAGGCTCAAGGAGCCCAGAGCTGACGTTACTTGGCCACAGCAGGAGTGCTGGGCAGCCAGAGAGACAAAGCGACCCTGGCACGTACCGTCATCAGGTGAAAACCTGCAAAAAGCAGCTTTTGTCCAACTTCCATTCACTGCTCAAATCACCTTTCTAACACTGAAGACTCCAGGTTGGTTGTTCACTGCCAATTCCCATCTTCAGGCTCACGTTCTTCCCACTAAACTCAAAATCTTACTACGAACAGTAATTGTATTTTCTAGTTTATTCCTTAGTTCACTGTTTAAGAATGTCTGCCTTTCCAGTCTTTGGTTTCAGGGCATTCACAGACCTCAGCAAATTCACTCAACAAAAACCACACATAACACATCTTGCAAGCGCTTATTTTTGGTAGCCACCAAAATCAGAACTCACCCACCCCAGAAGCAGCTTAACTACTTACAGCCTCAGCACCAGCAGCCCTCCCAAAATACCAGCCAAGAGGGACAACCCTCAGTTTTGCCCCCTTCCCAACTTCTCATAGAATCGCCAAGGTTGGAAAAGACTTTCCAGATCATCCAGTCCAACCACACACCTACCACCACCATTTCCCCACTAAACCATATCCCTGAGTGCAACGTCCAAACCTTTCCTGAACACCTCCAGGGATGGTGACTCAATCACCTTCCCGACCAGCCAGTCTCAGCACCTGACCACTCTTTTGGAGAAGAAATATTTCCTAACACCCAACCTGAACCTCCCCTGCTGCAATGTGTGGCCATTCCCTCTTGTCCTATCACAGTTACACAGGAGAAGAGGCCGATCCCCACCCCACCACAACCCGGCCATCCTCTGGGCCCAGCCTCCAGCCAGTTCTTTACCAGCAGAGTATCTGTCCAAGCCATGGGCTGCAGCTCCTCCAGAAGAACACCATGGGAGACAGCGTCAAAGGCTTTCTGAAGTCTAGGCAGACTACATCGACAGCCCTTCCCTCATCCACCAGGTGGGTCACTCGATCACAGACGAACAGCAGGTTGGTCAAGCAGGACCTGAGCCTCGTGAACCTATGCTGGCTGGGCCTGATCCCCAGGCTGCCTCAAACATGTGTGCGATCTCACTCAAGGTAACCTGCTCCATAACCTTCCCTGGAACTGAGGTCAGGCTGACAGGCCTGTCGTTCCCCATATTCTCCTTAGAACTCTTCTTGTAAACAGGAGTTGCACTGCAAGCCTCCAGTTCTCTGTAGCCCCTCCAGTTGACCAGGAACTCCGACAGATGGTGGAAAGCAGCGTGGCTACCACCTCCTCCAGCTCCCTCAGCTCCCTCGGGTGGATCCCACCCACCCCCATGGACCTGTGACCATCCAGGTGGATTAATGGGTGTCTGTTTCCACCTGAATCATGGGGGGTTTATTCTGCTCCCTATTCCAGTCCAGGTCAGGGGATTGAGCACCCTGGGGATAACTGGTCTGACTTAAAGACAGATGTAAAGAAAGCATTGAGAACCTCAGCCTTTTTTTTTTTAAATCATCAGTGGTCATGTTTCCTGTTGCATCCAGTAAAGAATGGAGATTCTCCTCAGCCCTCCTCTTACTGTTAATATAGTTGTAAAAGTTTTTTGTTCTCTTTTACCCCAGTGGTCACACTGAGTTCAAGCTGGGCTATTGCCTTTCTAATTTTCTCCCTGCATATCCTAACAACTTCCTCGTACTCTCCCCAAGCTGCCTGTCCCTTCTCCCACAGGAGGCAGGCTCTTTCTCTACTGGAGTCTCAGCAAAAGTTCCCAGTTCATCCGCCCTGCTCTTCTTCCCCACCAGCTCATCCTATGACACAGGCAGACAGCCTACTGCTGCACCTCCAGCGATTCCTTCTTGAGGAATGCCCAGCCTCCCTGGACCCCTGGACCCTTCAGGACTGAATCCCAAGGGACTCTCCCTACCACTGCCCTAACAGTTTGAAGGCCATGCCCTGGAAGCTCAAGGTTGCCGTCTTGCTTCATCAGGATTTGAGAACTCCACCATTCCATGGTCACCCTGCTCAAGGCAGTCCCAACCTCCCACCAGTCCTTCTCAAAACACCTCCCAACACCTTTCTGATACGTGGTATATAACAGGGGAAACTTCACAAGCAACAAGCATCCCCTCCTGCAACTCCTGCGTGCTAGTGCAGCAAAATAAAGCTCGAGGCTCATCTTGGCTCACCAACGTGTCTCAGAACTGCAGCCTGCCCTCTGCACAGATGGACGCTGACTTCCTTTCCCATGAAATGCCAGCTGGTGCTGCTGGGCCCTCAGCAAAGACAAGGACCTAATTTTGGACACACCTTAAGACTACATAAGGTCATCCGCTGGAGGACTTGGCACAACTCGCTGTCCTATGAAAAGCACTGGGGAAAGAAAAAAAAAGTCAACAAGGCTATCAAGAACAGCTCCGGGCCTTTTCTAGTCCCGTTTTAGCTCGATGAATGGGCTTAATATCTGTGTACTCCTCACAAGGGCTGTTAAGTTCTCCATCCACCAGTCTGCTCTCAGCTCTCACAGGAACGGGTTCCACACAGAACCCAGTGCTTCCATCAACCCAGATGCAGCCACAACAACCATCAGGCTCCGACCGATGCGTCTCCCATATGCGTGGAACAGTCTCGTTTTGCTCATAGGTGGCACAGACAGGCGAGAGGCAATCCATCTGAAATGGCATTAGGATTACTTCAGCGTTGTACCAAGGGAATTTAGAGCAATTACAAGAAACACCAAAAGCGAAACTTCAGAGCGGTATTTCAGAGATAACAGAAGCTGCTTTCCTCACATCACAACGTAGCCTGGACCTCTGAAGGAACCTCAGCGAACAAACAATGCTGGAAAGGCTCAGCAGAATTTTGTCACCAAGTGACCCATCCACTTATCTTTCAAGCACGGCCCAGCATAAAGAAACTTATAACAGAAGCTTAGTCCAAATCTGCGCTCCGTGCAGCTCTTCATTAAGTTTCTTTGCAGTAATTACAGGCATTTCCCCGGCCAGCGCAGCGTCACCAAGCTGCCACCTCACTCCAGTGTGTGCAAAAACTGAGCATGGGGCAGCCTGGGGAGCAGTGACTCTCACAGCACTGAGGAATCATGCTTACATTCCTCAAAACCAACATCTCTTACTCAACGGGTTGGTCGAACACAGCGTAACCAGGCCTCAATGCTGCCCAGTAGCCCAGGCCCTCAGCAAAGCACAAGCAGAAATCCCACCTTTCCTCCAAAGGCTCTGAGCTGTGCTATGAAGAACTGTCACCTAAACAGTGAACACCTGACAGAAAAAAGCCAGGAATGGGACATTCTGTATCCGTATCTCAGCCTCTTCCCCAGATAAATGTCACAGCTGAACAGGGATCTCTACATGCAAAGCTGATGTAGGATAACTACCCACGTGTTTGCATCTCAAGTGATACCCAACAACCATAACTAGATTATAAGCACTAAAAGCTTGGGAACGCTCCGCAGCAGCGATCCTGCAGCTGTGCCCTACACAGTGCTACCATTCCATCACCACTCTCAGCAGTGCTGCACAGGGCAGGAGCAGGAGGTGCTCCCAGGCCGTGTCCTCACTCCCAGCCACCAGACACAACGTTTCTTGTAAACTGACCGACTGCTGCCTGGAAGCCACTGAAAGAAACACACACTCTCCATTATGGCCAGACCTTGCTCCTCAGAGCAGCACTGACAACACAACACACTGCAGAAGGCAGCCTGCGTGCCTCAGAGCAGGGACCAGGGTGGACAAAGCCCTCTGCTTTCCCAGAAGGAAACGCTAACAGCTATTTATCTGTTCCAAGAGAGCTCTGGTTTGCAGTGTAATCGCAGTAATTTTGAAGGAGAACGTCTGCTCCTGAAATGCAAGGTGTCTCACAGTCCTGGTTGCCACTCTGAACGTCTTAATTCTCCCACAGAAGGCACGATGGCATACCGAAATCACACGGCTTGCAATTAAGAGGCTTTTACTCCTCTCACCCTTTAAAACAGCAATAAAGGGACAAAGCCAGGTTAACCGGGAGAAAACACGGGGAAAGAAACTACAGAAGGCCAGCACTAATGCTGGGGACAAACACTACTATGTTTAGTTGTGTTGTTCTGCTGAGCATCTGTTTCAGTGATGGTGAATGACTCTTCTCCTGCGAGTCACGGCACCGTTAGCTGGGGGAACCCACAGTGATTGCAGCCACTGCTTCCCTGCACCCCAATGCCAGCTTGGGGTTTGCTGTGCATCAGCACCATTGCTTTCGTGTTCAGGGACGCCTTAGGAACTCACTGAAAGAAAATACAGAGCCTTAGAATGAAGTCTTTCAGAAGGGAGCACAGCCGGTGAGAACAAAACAAAAGCCTGGATTTCAGTTTGTTACAATACAGACAAAATCCCTCTTCTTATCCCCTCTGACTATCAAGACAAAAAAGAAATGTATTCATTCCCTCAAAACACCTTTTTCACCTTAATTCCTTCTCTTTAAAAAACAAAAAAAAACGAGTCCTAAGATGGCAAAGCCAAGCAAGGTTCCCAGAGTAAACGGGAGTAAACGGAACGGGATGAGAGCAGGAAGAAGAAATAAAACAGCACCCCCTCACACTGAGCGCATGGATTGAAGTTTCAGGAGACACCCCTGGGTTCTGCTCCTTCCGAAACAAAATGGTTGTGTTTCAAACTTGCTCCAAGCACAGCCTGTGCAGCAGCAGATATGGAAACAGCAGCTGAGTGGGAACGCAAGCAGCCCGCGGGCAGCAGAGAGCTCTGGGGGCAGCGCTGCTCCCCGGCCACGCCGTGCCAAACCCGAGGAGCGCATCCAGGCAGGGGAAGGCTGGCAGCAGCACCGTGCCCGCAGCACGGCTCACAGCCTCCACTCCACAGCCTCTCTCTGCTGCTGCTTCCACGTCGCGGCCGTCAGCACACAAAGAGCCCGGCTGCTTTGTGCGGCTGTACCTGCGGCTGCCCATTACCTGCGGGTCCCTGCACCCGGACCCAGCCGTACGGAATGGATTTTAGCCCCGTGTTTACTCGTGTAACGTCAGCCTCTCTCCCAGCGCACGAACGCTGAGAAACGTTTATCTTTGGAAAACCGTCGAGAGATGCTGGGAATGGAGGGCTCTGCCTGGCAGCAAACCTCCTCCTGCAGCCGCCAATCGAAACTCGCAGAGGTAAAAACAACCGAAAAAAAAAAAAAAAGAAAAAAAAAGAAGAAAAAAAAAAAAGGGGGAGGGGGGGGAATTCACAATTCCGAGCCTGCCATTTTTTCACATCCATCTCCAAGCAACAGTGCCATAGCAACTTTTTCCTGCTTTAACCTTACAAAAGCGGAGGGCTGGACAAAAATAAGACTCGGGAACGTCGAATTCCCGCTCGCGTTCAGCTCGCCGCGCTCGGAATCGCGCAAAGCCCGAAGCGTTCCGCGCCGCGTTCCGCCGCACGCCGCGGGCTCGGAGCTCCGTCCGCACGCACGGCCCGTCCCGGGGAGCCCCGGCCGCACGCACGGCCCGTCCCGGGCCCCGCCGCCATTTTAGGGCCTGGCTGGAGGCAGCCGCGCTCGGGCAGCGGCCCCGCGGGCATCCCACGGCAGCGCGGCCCGGGCCGCCATCTGTCAGCGCGGCGCGGCGCGGCTCGCGTCTGTTTTTCCCATGGTGACTCACGACGAAGGACGCGGCGCGGAGCGGCGGAGCGGCGGAGCTCCGAAGGCGGTCAGCGCCCCGCGCTCAGCCCCCAGCGGCCGAAAGCCGCGCACGGCGCCGCCGCCGTCCCGGTGCGGGCGCTCGGCGGGCCGCGATGCGGAGCGCGGCTCCGGGCGGCGCCGAGGGCGGCGCGGTTCGGGGCTCCCGCGGATCGCCGAGCGCCGCCGCGGACGGTTCCGCGCTCCCCGCGCGGCTGCCTCGGTCCCCCCCGCCCGCCGGACCCCTCCCGCCCGCCGTCGCCGCCCCACTCACCGCTTGAAGTGCTCGATGATCTTCTCCTCCCGCACGTTCTCCGGCAGGTTGCCCACCCACAGGTGCCTGGTTTCCCGCACCATGCTGCGCGCCGCGGGGCGAGCCGCCTGCCCCGGCTCCCGGCCTCCACCGCCGCCCCCCGCGCTGCGCCGCCGCCGCCGCCGCCGCCTCCTCCTCCTCCGCCGCCTCTTCCGCCGCGGGGCCCCGCCGCCCTCAGCGCCGCCGGCTGCCTCCCCCCGCGGCGGCGGCCCCGGCGGACCACACCATCCCCCGCGGGGGGGCCCCGAGGCTCGCGGGCCGGCTGCGGGGCGGCGGGCTGCCCCTCGGCCGCTTTTCTTCCTCGGTGCCTCCCCCCGCCTCGGCCGTGGCTCGCTCGCTGCCTCCTCCTCCTCCGTCAGCGGCAGCGCGGCGCCCCCCCCTCTCCTCCTCCTCCTCCTCCTCCTCCTCCTCCTCCTCCGCGCCCTTCGCTGCTCCGCCGCCTCGGGCCCGCTCGCCCCCCCCCCTCCTCTCGCGGCGCCACACGGGGGCCCCCGCGCAGGCGCAGTGCGCGCTCAGGCGCGCGGCCCCGGGGAGGAGGGAGGGGCGCGAGCGCGCAACGCCCCGCGGGAGGGAGGAGGAGTGCGCATGCGCGGGAGCGCAGGGAAAACGGGAGGAGCGCGGTGCGATGCGACGTGACGGAGGGTTTATTGCAAAGAATCCAAAAAAAAAAAAAAAAAAAAGGCTGGGATGGAAATCGTAGATAAAGGAAGTACGGCAAAAAAAAAAAAAAATTGAGGTGCGAGCCAATAAACGGGAGCTGCGATGGAAAGTGATAAAATGCACGAGGTGGGTTGTGGAAAATAAGGGATGCAAAGACCGGGGCTGCGATGCGAGGTGATGAGTGAATGCAACGCACCGAAGGGATTGCAAAAAAATAAATAAATAAGACGTACAGCGCAAAGAAATAAAGGGGGGCTGTTGCAAAAAAAGTGGGGCTGCCATACAAAATGAGTGGGGAAAAAATGGGACGCGGTGTGAAAGGTAAAGGGCTGCCGTGCAAAAATGGGGCGCAGGGCAAAAGGCATCGAGGTCATCCCGCTCCTCACCATCCAAACCCAGGAGAAGGCAAACCCAGCACAAGGCAGACCCAGCACTCTCCCTTCACTGCAATCAGCAAGTAAAAAATTAATTGTGGTGCGGGCAGACGAGGGCCCTGTGATGCAGAGCCTTTTATTAGCCTATAGCGCTGTTTATCTCTAATGGCTCCAAAGTTCAGTGCCATATGAACCCCGCGGGCTGGCTGTGGGCCGGGCTCTGGCACTGGAGGAGCTCACCAAATCTCACCATGGGCACCGTGCTGCCAAATTCTTCCCCTGACCAAACTGCGGTTTGAGTTGGAAGGCGCCCATAAGGATCGGGTCCAGCAGCAGTCCCAGCCGTCGGGCTGTAGGTCACTTCCCTTTGCAAATCTCTCCATTTAAGCAGCCCTCTGACGCACGTCAGCCTGAGCCTCGGCAAACCTGAGCCTTATCCCCAGCTCTGCCTGTAATCCCACAGTGGCCCCGTGCCTCAGTTTCCCCCGTGATGGTGGGTGTGAAGCTGCTCTGCCGAATGGAGATGGACTGATTAAAAATAAAAAAGCAATAACCTCTTGCATGCAAACCATCTATTAGTAAAGCGTGTGACCAAGCCACGCACACACACGAGGAAAAGCACTGCAGTGCACTCTACCACACATTTCTCCATGGAAATGGGCTCAGCTCTTTGTTTTAATGGGTCAGAAACCCCAAGAGCAGTAACTACTTGTCTATACCTTCCTTAAGGGATTCCATTTTGGAGAGAAAGGAACCTCTCCTTCCCCAAACCGTGTGCCAGCTGGCTTTTCCACACCAAGTTTTCCCCTAGCCAGGTAAGTATGCCTCCTGTGACAGCATTTCCAAACATTTTCCTCCCTCCCTGCCAGGGAAGCACCTCTGAGGGACTAAAAAAAAGCCACACGGTCTCCCACGTCCTTCAAAGAAACCTCATGCAGGGTCACTGCTGTCACACTGCAGGCAGCCTGGCTGGAAGGACATCCGCAGTCAAGGAGCTGTCACAGACAGCTGCAGACAGAAGAAAACCTGCAGACAGAAGAAACGGTTGAAATTAGTACTTAAAATGTTCTGTTTACGTGAAAGCCAGCTGGAAAAGGAGCGCATAGTCTGGCCCGTGATGTAGAACGAAGCTCTGGATCATTCCAATGCTCTTAGTGTGCTTTGGGGGGAAGCTGTTCCCAGTTGCAATGCACAGCCGCGCTTGGGCAATGCTGCTGTAACCAGATCCCTCTCACTCATCTGAAGATTTTAAAGAACACAGATTGCAGAGAGTGTGACCTGCATCTCAGAAGGCCAAAGGGACCTCAGTAAAGAAGGTGACAGCAACTGGTGTCATCCTGGTCACCGCACAAGGACCTGTGTGCAGCCTGCTGGCAACAAGCTTGGGAGCAAGCATCAAAGGTCAGCACTTGATCCTGCAGCCCTCCTACTCAAACAGCCCAGAACAGGAGACTCCGTCCAGCTGCTCTCCATCACCCAGCATCTCTCATCCACCAGCACACGCTAGGGCAGAGCCCAGGGCTCTGCAGGGCACTGTTTAATTGCTCATCCACACAGTGAGTACAGTGAGAACCCAGCTATCTGCAGGCACTGTGGCCAAACACTGTTAAAACATCTGCATGTTTCTTATCACCACTTGGAGAGGATTAACATGCCAGACCAGATATTAATGAGGGAGCAGGTTATAAACCCATCTCAGCTTGCACACTGTGTTCACATCAAGAAAAGCAAAGCAGGAGCAGGACAGATCAAAAGAGAGCCATTAAAGGCGTGAGAAAAACAGTGCTGCCATATAAGGAGCTAATAAAGTTAGCAGCTCTCCAGTTTGGAGGAAAAAAGGGCAGGAGGATCAGAAAACATCCTTGGGGTTCATACCAAAAGCAAAGGCAACAGCCAGAGGCAGCCTACCATCTAGCAGCAAACGTGGATAAATAGAAAGGCACTTTACAGAGCAAGCCAACAGCTCTGCTCATACATTTTTAACATGTAACACAATGTTCATAACATTTCTAACCCAGTATCTTACCCCAAGTGGTGGAGCTTGCTAAAAAATAAAAGATTAGATATGGAACAAGGACAGCAACAAGGACTGTTTGCTAAAACCATAACTCCCTACAATCAGCCCTGGCTCAGCGAGGGCTCTGCTTTGTGAGCTCGCAGCATTGCAGCTGCAGAGTGGGGCGGGAGGCATTACTCTGCTCCCCACAGCTGGGGACACCACACTGACCAGACCTGCACCGATTACAGCACTCGCATTCACAGCACGCAGCGATTACCCTCAGTGTCCAGTAAGCATCCAGCTTGCTTTGCTTTGTGCAGAGAAATGGTGTGTTGCTCAGACAAGAGCTCTCAGACACTCAGGGCTCTGCTTTGTTCAAGCCGGTCAGCTCCACCAACATCTTGCCATGAGGCATTTTATTGACATGTCTTTCCTGCTCATTGACTGTATTTATTAACACAACAGTATGGCAGCTGAATATCAAATTGCCAGCCAAGCTTTTATCTCATTTTTTAAGCCAGCCTGAATTGCTGTGCTAATTTTATTGCTTACCCATTACGTTTTATGCAATGGATAATTTTCTCCAAAAAGGAACCGGTGCTTTTTGATATTTGGGCTCATGTGTTGCCAAGACAGAGGATACTGGCTAATGTGCTGATAACGCTTTGAACGTGAAGCCTGATTCTGAATCCTAAGCAACAACACAAAGTATAGGATTTGAATTAATAAAGCTATTGATTTCAGTCCTTGCCTCTTACAGGGTAGCCCTCCAAGTCTTCACGACGTGTTAACTCTGTCCAGAGCATCCCTTTGAGTCACTGCATCAGCTGTACCAGGATTCTCTGAGTTCTTTTCAAGCACTGCTCCCAGCCAGACTCCACAGTGTTCTCATCCACACAACGCAGGGGATGAGAGCTGCTGCAAAATAATGCCACTGTGGCCAATGGCTGAGCATCAGCCACCTTCCGCAGCACAGCAAGCACAGCTCAGGATCCCCTGGAATTTGATTTACGCTGAACCCATTTGTGTGTGTACATATATAAATATATATATATATAAAAGCACACTTCCGTTTTCAAAATACGTTGCTACCCAAAAATAGATGTTTCTTCAACAGCAAAGCACAGAGCAATTGCTAAGCCATGCAAGCAAAGCACTATGTGCACTCAGAGGCTGCAAAAGAACTCACTCTTGCTTACTGCATAGTAGAATTTTTTGGAATTAATACTTAGTTTTTCACCCGCTGTTAGGAAAATAATAGAAACATTACAGTGCCAGCTTCTGCACTGGTTCCTTTTGCCCCCAGACATCTCTGCAACCACATCCTGAAGTGCTATACCTGCTAGTTTTTTCCAAACGTGAAGCATTTCATCCTCTAGGCATAGGGCTTCTGTCTTCCAGGCTGCAAAACAGAACGTTTCAGGGGAATAAGATGAAAGGAGGAAAAAAAATAAAACCCACCTGGTTTGACTACTGCAAAGGATACAAACCTCCTAGGACTGGAGAGATCACTCTGTATCCTGTATGTTGCCATGTTAAACACACAGTTGCAGTGCATTACCTCTCTACAGAAAGCCCCACATGCAATGCCCAGCAGGAATGACAGAAATCAGGCTGGAGATGTTGCAGGACAAAGGTTTAAAACAGTGCAACCCTGTGAGTTGAAAGCTGCTCTTCTTCACATTCCCAATCACATCTGATTGTCACACCCAGAGCAAAATAAATAGCAAGCCAGCTATCTTCAGTGCTTTTGATTCACCATGTTGGCATTGAAGTCGCATCACTGTGTTCTAAGTGGAGCAGACTGAGTGCACACTGGTGCCATTACTGCTCTCTCACTTCAGGGAAAGGCAAAGAAGAAAAGTACTTGTGCATGGAGACCTACTGTATTTGAAAGGAGAACAGTTTCTTGGCTAGCTTTGGCTTTCATTTTACATCACCAATAGCACTGCACAACTCACAATGCATGCTTATGCTTTTTCTACCTCTTTGGTGTAATAGGAAAGCTTAAAAGGCTGCAGTTCCACCCATAAGACGAGGAGCAGAGGTTTCTATCACTCACTTGCTTTTTGCACCAGAAATTCAGGTTTTGTTTAGCTTGGAAACCTCACAGATGTCATTCTGGTAACTCTTCAATCCAAAGCATGCAGTGGTAGAAGTCCAACACTCCCAAGGAAACAGTTATCCCAAACCGCCAGAGAAAAGTAGCACAATTCCTATGGGGTACCAGGGTATCGTGGCCTGAAAAACGTGAAAGCATCCCAAACAGTTTGTTGGTCCCCTGTACCTGCAGGCCAGCAGAGGCCCCCAATCAGCACCAGGCATATCTCCAAATACATCCCTAACAAGAGGAAAAAAAATGAATGTCCTTTTCAGGCTCGTTTAATTCAAACACAGATGAGCCTTTTTAGGATCACAAGCAATTGGCAGTTTTCACATACATCATGCATCAGCTTCTCCCAGCTCTCCATCTCACTTTGAAATCTGGCCTGGACATCTCATACTTACCCTCAGCTAAATTTTTGCCAGAAAAACATAAAGTCACAGCTGTGCTCCAAATCACTGCAGCAACCAGGCAACGAAATCACTGCTCAGAAAGTGTTGCTCCAGCTTAGCAGGGTAGGGCCCCTCCACTGGTACTCACACAACACCAAAGCCCAATATTCTCATTGATGAAGGCTAATGAGGAGGTGCCAATACCTGCTCTCCTTGCTCACTGCTTGGACTGTGCATTTTGAAGTCATGGTGACCTAGGAGAGATCAGAACCAGCTGCTTTTGATTACCTTCTGCCACAACAAAAGAAATTACACCCAGAAAGGAAGCATTCTCCTTCCTTCTGGCAAGTAAGCACAACTTTGAGGAATTGAGTAATAAAGCTGTGGCATCTCATGGGAGCAAGCTCACAGGAAAAATAGTTCAAGGGGACCCTGATCTTCAGCAACACCATTTAGCACGTTGCAACGCTCCCTCTGATGTCTGTGCATTACATTTGCCTGAGCAAAATGAGAAGTAATAAACTATTGCGTGTAGGTCTGTTTGCTGGTAGGGAAAGGGGCCCCACAGTTTTACTCCCTGGAGGCACCCGCTCTCCCCACCCCTTTTGTGTGTATTTTTTTTTTTTTATGTGCCACACATCAGCACAATGCTGACAACTGCATTGTATGCTTTCTGCCTATGCAGCAATTCAAGAACACACAACTCTGGAAGGTTTTTTGAAACGGGAAAGGGGGAGGGAGCTGTCCTTTGCTATCCCGTTTTAATTGCACAACTCACTCCTCTACATGACCACAGGAAAGGGATAAAAATAAACGATTAAAACCAGTACTGTTTTTATCATCCAAAAGGGTCAAACTAAGTCTTCTCACAAGACACAGTCAGTTGTGCTTAGAATAAAAGCTACCACGAGCAAGGATAAAAAAGCACAGCGTTTATTCTCTGGCATTGGAACCTCGCCTGTCCTCCTCGCTGTTGTTTCGGTCTCCTCCTTTCCACACCTGCCAGTGCAGAGATACTGAAAAGGGAAAAGGGATGGAAGGGGACCAACAGCCAGCCCGTCAGCTTTTCCACCTGCCAGCAGCAGCTTGATGGAGCCTGGTGGCACTGCTCCAGGAGCAGCGACCCGAGCACATTACCAGCCCTCCCAAATAAACTACTGCTTAACATCACACACACACCAGCACACGCAGCCTCCTTTAACTATAATGATGACTAATCCACAGCCTTTTTTTTTTTTTTTTTTTTAAATAAGGCCACAAGGCAGAGCTTCTTCCAGAAGCAGCAGCCTTTTCTTTTGTGAAACATACAGGGTGGGAAGGGGAAGCCCTGGGACCTGCTCATGCCCTCCAGAAGTAACCACAGAAACACTGTGGCTTTCTGTGGCGGTGTACAGCACTCACACAACCAGAGCACTGTGCCTTACCCTCCTCAGCAAGGCCAGATCCCACTGCCCAGCTTGCTGCATGTTTACAATACTCACAGAGAAGCTATCTGCTGCAGAGTGGGAGTTACACAAACAATCCTGCATTTCCCTGGGAGGAAAAAAAAAAAAATAAAAATTAGGGCAGAAGACAGCTTTCACCCATAACACTGCAACATTCCCCTACACTACTTGGGTCAGGGAGGGGATGCAGGGTTGTGTAATTGAAGTGGAGCATCTGCATTAGCTCAGTGGGCCCTGTCCCCTGAGCAAGGTCACGTGGACTTGCATGGAGACACATTAGTGCTCGCAGCCTGCTTTAATGCAAAGCTGTGGTCAGACCGCAGCGCAGCCAGCACTAAAGGAGGTCACCTGGGGACTACAAAAAAGTAATGAATTAAAAAAAAAATAAATCCATATGCAGATGTTTACTGACAAGCAGGCAAGTCCAAATCTTCGCTCTGCAAAAAGCAAGGAGAAGCACGGAGCAGGCTGAGAAATAGCAGCCTGGTTCCCAGGACAAAGACAAATATCTGCATCTACAGACAACACCAAACAGATTTAGGTTACAGCTTTTACCAGCCTCCCTCCTCCCAGCTTCGCAGCCCTGAAACCCACCGGATCTGCCGTTATTTTAGCACACATCGACTCCAGCTCTCCCTGATGTTTGGTGGCACCGTGGAAATACTTACCCACCTCACAGGCAGGGCTGTGAAAGCTTACATTTGTGAGAGTTTGCAAATGGTTTTGAAAGCCTTCCAAGGAAGGTGCTGTAGGATCGTAAATCCTTCCCATTATTAATAAAATGGAGCTATTGTTCCAGCTCTAATCAAGACTTGTCTCCAGCTGGGCAATTTTAAAATGCAATTCAAAGCATACACACACACACACACAGAACGATCATGAGGAAGCTGCAACACACAGACTGAGAATAATAATAATAAAATAATAATAATAAAAAAAAATCACCGAAGCAGCAAGCTGTTCTTTGGAGGGGGGATAAAAAAAATAATAAAGCTGCTATGTAAGATGAATTCCAAGCAGCAGAACATCGGGGTGGGGAAAAGCTCCCTCCCACTGCCTGGGAAAGGTCACTTCTGCCCTAAGCAGCAGATCAGGGCTGTGGCACAGTGCATGCAAGTGAGCCCAGCCTCATCCATCTCCATCAGGAGACATCTCTGCTTTTAATTTATTTAGCAAAGGGGGAGGAAACGGAGTGTGTGTTGGGGGGGGGGAGGCGGGCGGGGGTGAAACAAACAAAAAAAACCAACCAACTTGCAAACACCTCCCAGCACCCTCTGCAAGGATGGGGAAATGTAGCGAGGGGGAGAGGCTTGGAAAGCGTCCTGAACCAAGGAGGGAGGGAGAGAGAGAGGGAGGTGGTGCATCCTCCGCATCCTCCTCCTCCTCCACGCCTGCCCGGCTGCGGCAAAGCTCCGCAGTGGGTGCTCCCCTCCCCCGTGCATTTCCTCTGCTGTAGAAACTTCTGGAATCAGCAGCCGAGCTGGGGAGAGGAAAGCAGAGCAACCCTGCTGCTCGCAGAGGGGGGAGAAAACAAGCGAGCCATAGAGCAGGCAATAAAAGGGAGAGGAATGCACAGCACCAGGGCACGCGCGTCGCTCCGTGCATCACGTAGGGCAGCCCGGGGCTGGAAATAAAGCACAAAAGCACACAAATGGTGGTGTGTGCAGCGCTGGATGGTGGGACAAGGAGCTGAGCCCTCCTCCCGGAGCTGCACTCAGCCCTGCCACTCAGTTCAGCTCATCCGTCCTCATTTCGGTGCAATGAATTCAGTGCCTGCCCGATTGCGTTGGCAGCGTCAGCTGCTTTTTTTTTTTTTTTTAATAATAATAATTAATATTATTTTCCTTTTTGGTTCTGTTTCACTGTTTTATTTTTTACTTTTCTTTTTTTTTAATCTTTTCGTTAAGAAATCCTTCCCCAACATCCCAAGGGAAATCTACACCTCTGTGGAACAAATAAAGCATTCAGGCACCAATCTCCACCACGGACTGATCAAATGGGCAGCTGGTTGCTTTTTGCTCGTTTTTACCTTTTTCTTACTATTATTTTTTGTCTTTTTTTTTTCTTTTGGGTGTGCACGTGTAATTTTTTTTTTTTTTTTTTCCCTCTTGCTCTTAGGACAGTAGAAAGCCAATGGAGGAAAACAAAGGTAATAAATATATAAAATCCAAGATACGTACGGGCCAAAGTGAGAGTAATTGTGTGTAATTGGATCATAGCATTGTAGGTGTGTGGCTTTGTTCTGCAACCCATCCCTGGGATAAGGAGGTATATAGAGACATGTGGGAATAAAGAGCACCTGTACGGCCCTAAATCTGTATTTAAAAGAAAAAAAAAAGGTATTTTAGGCATGAGGCTTTTAACAAAGGAGGGGCGATGCTACACTGCGGTGTGGATAAAGGTAAAGAAACATTACAAACAATAAACAAAGGAAAGAAATACGCGTGGTATCGAGGCTGCAGCCTCTACCGAACACTGGGACGTGACAGGATTCGTGTTTGTTTGTTTTTTTTTTTCCTTTTGTTTTCTTTTTAGCAGTATTACCACATCTGATCACACCACACGTATGTTTTTAATTACCAGAATGGTGGCTGTGAGGAGGCAGTTCCTTCCTTCAGTCCCCCCGGCTGTTCGGGGCTTTTTGGGTGTTGTTTTGTTTTGTTTTTTTGGGCATTTTCCACGCGGTGAGGACAGCAAAGACTGCAACCCCTGCGGAGGAGAAAAGCGGAGGGGGGGAAAGAATGAGGCATCAAGCTATGGAAATACCCACCTGGGAGCGTGCGTGTGGAGGGGACGGAAAGAGCAGCACCGACCCCAAAATCTTCACGCTGCGAGGGGAAAAACACCTCAAAACGAGACGGGAGAGGAACGAGGGGCCCTGAGGCCCTTCCCTCGCTGCCCGCCCGCCGCCATTTTGTCGCCTCAGCACCGCTCGGCGCGGCCCCGCCGGGCGCCATTTTGTGAAGCAGCAGCGGGCGGGGCCCTGCAGTACCGCGGGCGGCGCTGTGCCGCGCGGCCGCCTGCCTCCCCCTCCCCTTTCTGTGAGGAAAACGTCCTCCGTTTGCTCATTTTTTAACCCCCTTTTATTTTTTATTCTATTTTTTTCTTCCCCCTCCCTCCACAAAATGAGGAGGTTCCGTGATGTTCTTAAAACAGGGCCGAGAAAAGGGGATCAGGTCTCTTCAGCATCACCGCGTGCAGCCGCTCGCGTTAAGCAGATGAAGTCTGTGAGGGAAAGTTTGACCTCACACAGAATTAAGGGGCGTATTTAATTTCAGAAGATATTCCCCTCACCCTTTGCTGCTGTCCGTGAGCCTCCCTGACAGACAGACGCCTCCTGCTTTCTTCTATATAAATATTTTTAAATAAAGCACCGATGGGCTCCAATCAACGCCCCAGTGAAATAAAGAAGAAAATAAACTGCTCCAAGTCAGAGCTGGGCAAAAATCCTTAATTCCATCTGGAAAACCAGGGCTGCAGGATGCTGTAATCCACACTGCTGATGGGATGCATGCTGTCAGAGCTCCCTTGTGTCTATTTTCAGAAACAGGGTGGGTTGGGTGATTATTTTTTTTATTTTTGCCTTATTTATTTATTTCATAACCCAGCATATAATTTGCAGCCTGGTAACAACGCTTGCATAACGGGATGCGTCGATATATATATTTTTTTCCTGGCATATGGAAAACACTGCGTTAAAAATAAACACTGCGTATGGAGGGGATGATCCAGGCAGGTCCTGCTGTGGGATCCTCTGTAAACAGATCTCAGGATAAAAGGACAATAGCACAGCGTTATTTTCATTGTGGGTTTTTTTTTTTTTTTCCTTTTCTGTTTTTGTTTTCATCCTGGCTATGCTCCAAATCACGAAGCTGGAGAATTTCAGGGCTCGCGCTGCTCCGCTTATTTTTAACCCAGAACAATTCCAGCTGCTTTCCAACCCTCCCCCTTAAGCAGAGCGCATTTCAGGAGAGCTGCTGGCTTTTAGGTTGTGTTGAGCGCAGGGAAGTGCAAAAAATGGCTCCAAATGCTTTGCCAGAAAGGATGACACTGCAGCAAGCCAGCTGGGACACGCTCACAATTAACTCAGGTCAACCAAAGGGGGAAAAAAAAAAAAAGGTTTCCTCCAGCTCTAAAATCCATTTTAAAAGAAAAACAAAGCACTGTTGCCATTTCTCCTTCTCCCTTCTCGACCGCTCCAGCCTCAGTTTCCCCATCTCGCTGCAGTGCTGGCTCCTGCTCGCCGCTCCCCAGCAGCTTTCACCTCCGAGGCAGTGATGGCAGAGGGAAGGCACGCCAGGAATCCAGCTCAGCTCTCCCTCAGTCCACCGCCTGCTTTTCACATTTCTCACGGCTGATGGGGCCATTTCCAACCCATTTCCCTTTACAGCCTTGCTTGTGCTGCACCAACATCTTCAGCTTGCAAGTGAAACCTGCAAAAGGCTGTTTTTGTTACAAAGAAAAACCTTGATCGCCGATTTAAAAATATTACGGACGCGCCTGTCAGCTCCTTTTAACAACCCTAGAGCTGCAAGAAAGATAACCTTTGTGGTTTTTTGTCCTACATTCTCATGTTCCTGGGAGCAGGGCATGGTGTCGGATGCCTTCTCTGGGAAAGACCAGGGAAATTTTATCCTCAGGCCGCACCCAGCCCGAAGTGAAGAAATATTTGCATTTGCTTCTCCTTGGAGAGCAGCCAGCCTGTGTGAGAGGGCCCTCCCCGCTCGCCTTGGCCTGCCAAAAGGGATTGCAAGAAAGGAGGGGCTGATTGCAGCAGCTCAGGGCGTTGCGCAGGCACTGCCCCTTGCCCTTTTGCACCTCCATTGCAAGACGACGCAAGACCTCAGCAGGTTTTGCACCTCCAGGTGATCTGGGGGGGCTCTATGAGGCCTCTAGGGGTAAAGAATGAGCTCGGCATTGCTGTGGTTGTGCTGTGTGTTTTTGCTGGCACGTTGGTGTTGAGTAAGGAGGTGGACTTTAAACTTTTTTCCCCTTGCAAAATTGCTTGCGATGGTGTGAGGAGCCCAAGGATGGGCTGAGCTGTTGCAATTGATGCCTACATGCTCAGCAACAGAACGGGACCTCCAGGACTTGATGGGGCCAAACATACAGCACAATTCCTTGATGTCCACCCAGAGGAAAACACAGGGTTGTGCTTTCCAGGCTCAGCAACACACCCCAGACCCCAGCTCACAATACTTCTCCCCTTACCCACCCAGAAAGCAGCTCGGATCAGCCTTTATCAGTTTACTTCCCTATCTGTACACCCCCGTCATCCTGCGCTCCTGGAAAAAATTGCCAAATCCGACCACTTCTGCAACCCTTTGAACTCTCCAGCTGCACTTCGTCCTGCTCCTCTCCCTGCCAGAATCACCTCCAAGGCTTTGTGTCCGTAACAGCCATTCCCTGCCCACCTCTGGCCAAAAGCCACCACAGCCCAGTGCCAGCAGAGCACCCTGCAGGGAAATACCCAGCCTCTTCCTGCTTTCACTACCCAGAGCCGCTGCTCAGAGGGTTCAGCAGTGCAACAACACATCTATACCAATGCTCAGCATCACTATTTCCATCCTCCCTGAAAATTTCGTTTGGAAAATACCCATACTACAAAAAGAGGGAAATGCTCTGTTGTCTGGCACTTCCCTTCCCCACTCCCGCACTCTTTAGGCCACTATTTTGGCTTTTTTTTTTTTTTTTTTACTTTTCCATGCCTGGATTTCCCCACAGAGTGCAAGGCTTTGGGAATGACTTCAAACACAGGACTTCCTGGCATGGCACACGTCCCCATGTGGACCATAGCCGCCTCTATACGTGACCATCCCAACTCCAGGAAACACCACAGCTTTACACGAGCATCTTATTTACAAATAGCTTACAGCCATCTGTGCCCTGATGGATGGCTGCAGACACACATCACCAACATGAATAATAGGCTTTGTAGATGGGGAGAGACGGCAGGAAACATTTGCGGGGTTGGTGTGATGAATCCATATGTTACCCATACATTAACCCTTTCATTCATAAATACAGCATGTGCTGGGGAGACTTTAGGCAACATGACCTAGAAACATTTGTCTGCTGCTTTGTTGGTGCTTTTTTTTTTTTTTAAACATCTTCCTTTTTTTTTTTTTTCGTCAGGGAAGCATTAAATATTGACTCAGATGCTCTTGTTATTTCCTGCACTTGATTTGTGGCTTTATAAAAGCTTTTGGCTAAAAGGGAAACCCCTTTGTCTGCCTGGTTCGCAGTATATTCACAAACAAAACCAATGAGCAGGTGGCACCGCTCACACAGATGCACAAAGAAAAGTTTTCATTTCCGCCTGTTTTCCATACCGTGGTCCAAAAGAAAGTCAGAAAGCTTCTGCTGGTGGAGTGGTATTATCTTGGGTAAGACGCAAAACCTAAGCGTCAGTACCAGCGTTGCTGCATACAGAGGACAGAAATCAGGCAGTTTTTTCACCCATTGGAGGAATTTGTGCTCCGGCTGCCCTCTGCCGGCCTGGGACTTTTGTGAGACAGAGCAGAGGAACAGCACGCATCCTTTATCAACACCGGGCACGCTGCAGAACCCCCAGTCCGGCCCCAGAACAGACCTCCTGCTCTCCCGTCTGCCAAATCGCCGCATCCCACCCCATCCCAGCCATGCTATCAGACAGCAGCCCAAGCAAGCTGTGCCCAGCCTCTGCCACCCGAGGTGACCCACAAGGTCCCAATGTGGTCTCTTCCCTCTTTTTAACTTGCCTTCTGTAAGTTTGGGACACAGGAAACGGGCGGATGAAAGAGACGGCATTTTTAGCTCGGGGTTTTATGTAATGACAAGGAGCTAAATCAGTGCTGCTCTCTGCATCGCCACAGAGAGAAGTGTTTAAACAAAACCCCAAGAAAGCTTGAGAAGAAAGAAAAACACTGAAGAAATCAAACCAGCTTCAAAAAAGGATTAAAAAAAAAAAAAAATGTGAACAAACCCTCAGCTCATCTACCACCACTGCTCTTTTTCTGCTTGCGATGAGCAGCTGGCAGAGGCCGAGCTGCACGGTTTGGGGTTCTGGCACACTCTGGTGATGACGCGCTGGTCCCGCTGCTCTCGGTGGGTCCATCCCAGTGGCACGGCCCTTCTCACAGCCTGCAGTTCAGCAGGACGACTCGTTCCGCTGGCAGATGTGGCAGGCTTTGCAGAGCAGGTGGTGGCCCAGAGGGTAGCACCCATCCTCTGTCGGCTCCGGCGACAGCGGCGTCCCACAGCTCTGCAAACAGTGCAGCCACATGTATGGCTTTCCTGCAGCCCTACACCATGCTGCCTGCAGGACACCGTGCTGCTCACCTCGCCAACAACCCATGCTTTGTGCCTGCCTCCAACCCCATATATACTTTGTGAGGCACTGGGACAACACTTTTGTGTTTTGTGGCCATACCTCACAGCGGTAGCAGCTCTCGTGGAAGCTACGTCCCAGGCACTCAATCTTGTAGGTGTCCTCGTCAGGGATGATGGGGCGCTTGCAGGCACCGCACACTGGGGCGAATTTCCTTGGTGGGATAAAATGGAGGTGATGATGTGAGACCCACGGGGTGACAGGGATCAGCTGAACCCCCCCTGCTGGTACTGCCCCACCTGTAGAAGTCAGCCACGCAGTACACCTTGCCCTGCTCGTCCACAGCAAAGCTCTCAGCACCGATGGCCCGGCCGCAGGCAGCACAGACAAAGCATCCGGGGTGGAAGCCTTTGCCCAGGGCACGCACGATGCGCTCAGTGATCAGCCCCTGGCACTTGGCACATTTCTCCAGCGTGGCCTGCAGGCAGGGACGTGACATGAAAGATACCATTGCTCCCTGAATGCCAATGCTCCCCAAGATGCCACCGCTCCCCGAATGCCATCATTCCCTAAGATGCCATCGCTCCCTGAAATGCCACCGTCCCCAACATCCCCATACCTGGTAGCAGGCATCGCAGGTGGGGCGGCCATCCCTCTGATAGTAGCGCTGGCCAGCCAGGCGTCGCTGGCAGGTCCGGCAGGTGAAGCAGTCAGCATGGTACTGCTTCCGCATCGCCTCCACCGTTGGCTCCTGTGGCCCCACGGCTTTGTGGCAGAAGGCGCAGATGTCTGTGGGAAGGGAGCAGGGCAGGGAGCTGCCTTGGTGGCCCCACTGGGGGACCACCACAGCCAGGTCCATGTGCTTACCTCGAGAGCTGTCCCTCTCCACGTGCCCATTTGCATCCTGCCACTGCAGCTTGTCTGCTTGTCCCTGGCAAACTTGGAGGGGCCTCAGTTCAGCAGGGAGGGCAAAAGGAGCCTGGCAAGCAGAAGGAAAACACGCATTATATTCAAGCCCTTGAGAATGGGGAAACTGAGGCACACTCATGGTCCTGACCTGCACCGTGGCGGGAGCTGCAAGGTCCAGTTGCTGCAGAGCTGGAGCCAGTGCCTCTGCGGAGAGGGGCTGGGGCGCTTCGGAGAGGACGAGAGCCGGTGGGGAGGAAGGCACTGCTGGGGAGCGAGGGCAGGATTCTGCAGCAGAAGCCAGGCAGCGTGTGTTGGGAGAGTGCTGCCAGCCCCATCCCGAGCCCTCCCCCTGCAATAATGCCCTGACAGCTTGCAGCAACACTCCCCACCGACCAGCCCCAAAAGCAAACGCTGATAAGCACGGCCTGATGGAGAGCAAACATCACCCTATCCTGGCAACTGGCAGGATCCATCCTGCACTGGGTGTGGGAATTTGGGGAACGACCCTCAGAAAACACCCCCCCTCCACTGGCACCCACATCCTTTTGCAAAGTG
The DNA here is from genome assembly GCA_037305975.1 of Chrysolophus pictus. Taxonomy (NCBI): domain Eukaryota; kingdom Metazoa; phylum Chordata; class Aves; order Galliformes; family Phasianidae; genus Chrysolophus; species Chrysolophus pictus. The sequence continues at coordinate 4,223,685 of CM074596.1, read as the reverse complement.
TCTCCATACCACAGAACTGTCCTCACACGCGGTGCCTCACAGCCACTCCTCACCTCCATTGGGCAGTGCCGGGGTCATCGGGGGGTGAGGGCTGCCCTCGGGGACAGCCAGTGACACCCCTGTGCGGGGTTGCTCCCTGGGGGCTGTCTCCCTCCGTGGGGATGCCAGGGTGATGAAGACAGATGAAGCCATCCTCTTCTCTGCCTTCCTGGGCAGCATCGCAGAAACAGCAGACGGGCTGGACATGGGCTGGGGTTTTGGAGAAGAAAAAATAAGGAAAAAAAAAAGAAGAAAGCAGAAAGAAATGTGCCAGTGCCCCAGCAGTGCAGTGTGCCTGTGGCTACCGCTGTCCTTCAGCCTCAACCCGCCTCCTCTTCCCCTTCCTGGATAGGCAATAAGGAACGGGCATCCCCGCTCCACGTCACAGCAATAAACAGCCTCGTGCCTGGTGGGGTGAGGGCACCTGGAGAGCACCTGGCTGCAGGCAGCATGTGCAGCCCCCAAAATCTCCCATTTTGTCCCAAGCATTCCTTACCAACCCCAGCCTTTCGCAAGCATTGTAACCCTCTTTTATTCCTCTTACTGACCCTACCTGCAATCAAACAGTGGGAGGAACCCACCTTGCCTGTGGAAAATGGGATTGTAAGACACAGCGGCCACCGCACAGGCAGGATGCGCCCGACCCTGGCTGACCCCAGTCGGGAAGGAAAAGGGCTGTGCTCAGCAATGGGAAAAGCAGCCAGGACCTGCTTCCTCCCTGCTTCCCCCTCCAAAAGAGCTCCCGGGGACCCCCAGGCTTCATCCAGGCTGCACCCATCCCTGCAGTGCTGCAGAACAATACCTGTGTGATGAATTGCCTGGTCTCATGCAGCACTCCGTATTCAGCGCGGGGCAGCTCTGCTTCCCTAAATCCTGCTCATGGGCATCCCCACATCCTGTGCAGTGGGGAAATCGCTGTGGGACGGGCACACTGCTGACTTCAGCCTCTGACTCAAAGAAAAGGGAGGAAAAAGGAGAATCCGGAGTGGCTGCACTCCCTCCCTCCCCGCCGGCGGAACCTAAACGGGTCCCGGCGCTGCCAGTCCTCGCCCTGCACGCAAACCTTCACCTGCACCCCGCGGAAAATAAAGGGAAAAAAAAAATCAATCTGCAGGGCTAATGTGAACCATGTGCTCGGCACATTCCTCTTTGTGCTGGGGCAGCTCAGCCGCCAGCGGCCCCATTGCTGCCCCACTGCCGCCCACCGGGGTGGCTAAAGATGGAGGGTGGCTAAAGCTGGAGGGTGGCAGCTCTGGGGTCTGCGCTCTGCTTTTTGTGGGGTGCCTGCACAACAGGACAGCACCTTCCTGTTTTGGGGTGGCTATGGCTGTGCTGAGGTGGGGCTGTGGTATTCTGTGAGAGACACCCCAAAATCAGGGTGCCAGAGGGGGTGGGATCAATGGGGTGGAGGCTGCTTATGGGGCACCTCTCCCCAAATTGGGGTGGGAAAAGGCTCTCCTACACTCCCCTCTCCCCCAGCAGATCCCGCACGCACCCCCCAGCCCTCAGAGGACGCTGTGAGGACTGTGGCAGTGGCCTCAGTGTCCCCTCCCCTACATGGGACCCCCGTTCCCCTCCCTGCGGGCGGTTCTCGGTACCCTGTCCCATCCCAGGACAGTTCTCTGCCGCCTTAATCCCCCCCTCTGCAGAGTCCCGTGTCCCACACTGGGGTGTCCCAGTCCCAGCGGGGGATGTCCTCAACCCCGCACCTGGGGGTGTCTCCTGTCGCCTACCTGGGGAAAGCGTGGGGACTCTGCTCCGAAGGGGCGTTGCCAGCCAAGCGGTGGCCCCGCAGCCCCGCGTCCCCCGTGGTGCCCGCTGTCCCGTGTCTGTCCTGTCTCCTACCTGGGCAGCGCTGCGGGTCCCTCCGTGCGCTCCGCGGGCGCGCCCTGCCCGGCGCAGCGGGGGCAGCGGGGGGGCAGAGCCGCGGCATCACCGCCCCTTCCTCCCTCCCCTCCCTCCTCCTCCTCCCCCCTTCCTGCCCCACGGCCCGCCCCCCCCCGGCAGGCGGCCCCATAGCCCCCACCAGCTGCCTCAAACGCCCTCAGGGTTCTACCGTGTGCTTGAGGGTGTCCCACGCACCCCTAGGTTATTTCGTGACCCTATAGAGCTCCCACGACGTCCCACACCACCACGATACCCCAAGTGCCCCCATACACCCTCAGGATCCCCTTGCAGTTCCATACATCTCCAGATGCCCCAAACACCCCAAGGTTCTCTGGCCAGCCCCATTCCCTCTCCTGCTGTACCCCCTTCCCCAAAACCCCGCACCCACTGGCGTAGGACTGGGTGCCCTCCAGAACAGCCGAAAGGGTTTGGGGCTTGGGGACACCCTTCTTTGCCTCTGTCCCCCTTTACAGCATGCACCCCCCCCAGAAAGCTCTGCCCTGACTGTCCCTGAGCCAGACCCCAACGCAACAGGACCCCAGCTCGCTCTGCCCAGGCATTTGCTGGGAATAAAACACTTTTATTTTCCACGATTTATAAAGCTCCAGGGGTCCCTCGGTGCACCTCGGTGGTGCAGCCTGGCAGCCCCTGAGGATGGGGGCATCCGTCTACATCCCACATCCCACAGCAGGACAAAGGGGATGACCCCCAGCCCACTCACAACCATGGGGAGGGGGACTTCAAAAGTCAGGGCTGTACAAGCATCCACGTATCCAACGGGATGGGATCCAGCACCTTCCAGGAGCCCCTTCCCCCATGTTCCCATGTCCCCATAGCAGCTGTCCAGCACAGCAGGGAGGACTTAGGGAGCTGCTCCGAGTTCCTCATCCCTGCTTACACCTCAGGACGATCCTGACGTCGGTCGATGCTGCTGGGAGAAATCCTATAGGAAACAGAGGAGAGAGAAATGGAAAGGCGGGCACCAGATCCTCATTGCGGCCTCAGGGCTGCACTGGGGGCACTCACCTGCTGCCGGCACACTTCCAGCAGGACGCCGGCGTGGAGCAGGCACCAGAGCTCTCCCAGCAGCGAGAAGAAGATGTGGAGTATGTCTATCCAGCGGCCCACGGCGAAGAGGAGGATGAAGAGGCCTCCCATGCGCACCTGCACTGTCTGGTAGGCTGACTGCCTGCCCATGCCTGACCGCTGCTCCTCTGTGGGGACACAGCCTCAGGGTATGCCCGTATGGACGGCGTGCTCTGCAGCCAGGCAGAGTGTGGAATTCATCCAACTAGGAGACATCCTGGCTGAGCCGTCCTCAAAACTTGGGAGACCCGAATGACATCACAGCTGAGTCATCCCCAGAATCTGAGGGACCCAAACAAACTCCTGGTTGGGTTATCCTCACAGTATTCAAGGTCCACCCATTGCAAAGCCACTGTGTGGGAAAATTTCCACCTGGTTTTGATCCCCCAAACTTTGGGAATGGCCTAATGACCTTTTTGAGTCACCCCTAAAATCTTTGGGGACCCTTTTGCAAAGCCAACATATGGAGAAATGCCACCTCGGCTGCGTCATCCTAAAAATTTGGGAGGAACACATGTGACCTCCAGAACGTGTCACCTCCAGAACCCGGGCTCCAAATGATGTCCCATTTGCAGACAGAAACCACGGGGCTATGACCTCCTGGTCGGGTCATCTCCAAAACTTGTTTTCCCCAAACGTTCCATGTCCTTACAGCCCTTCATCACCCTCTCACCTTGCATGTAAACGATGAGCAGCGTGTAGCAGATAGTGAGCGGCGTCCAGAAGCGGACAGCCTCCGCCGTCGAGAGGAAATCACGATTGATGAGCGCGATGGCGGCCAGGTCAGCCACGACGAAGGCGACAACCAGAGCCTTGCGCAGCAGCCGGGGCACGCCGTGCCCAGAGGTGAGCAGCAGCATGCAGACACCGCAGTACCGCTGCTGGCTGTGCAGCTCATACAGGATGCAGGTGTGTAGAGCCAAGCGGCGGGCATGCACGGCCAGCAGCCCCGCCAGCCCTGCCGCCAGCACCAGGTTGCAGGTCGCATGGGGAGCTCCCTCCAGCAGGAAGCTGAGGCCGCAGGACAGCCCGCAGCCCAGTGAGAACTGGCACAGCACGAGCAGGTGGATGCTGTGGGCGCCCTGCGGGAGTGGGACGGAGCCGTCAGGAGCTGCATCAGGAGAGGGTGCAAAGCAGCGAGGGGATGCGCCATCGCAACACCACGTACCACTGCAAAGCCACACACCACTGCCAAGCCATGCACCGTTGTACCGCCATGCATACTTTCCTCCATGCTGCATCTCTTGTCCTCAGCATGGGTGTTGCAAAGCACCGACACTATCATGCAAGCATCAGGAGGATGCGTGAGTCGCCCATCACCACACCTCGGTTTCCCTGTCCCCACTCACCTTGCTGAGGGAGAGGAGGGTGGAGATGGCGCGCAGGGAGAATTCCAGCACCACCAGCGCGGCCACGCGGGAGCCCACCAGCGCCAGGATGCCCGTCAGCACCAGCATGTGCAGCGGCTCCAGCACCAACCGCCGCGTCCCGAGGGCCACCCGCAGGTCCTGCCGCGCCGGGTCGCTGGGGACAGCGGGGTACAGCAGGATGGGGTCACCTCCCAGCCCGCAGCAACACCTGGGGGTGCTGGATGGAGACCAAACGCAGACCCCGAAGGGGATCCCAAAAGCAGATCCCTCAAAAATGAATACCCAAAGGGGGAACCCCAAAGTGGATAACCAAAGAGTGGGGATCCAAAAAGGAGAGCATCCAAAATGGGGATCCCCAAACGAAGATAGCTAAAAGCTGATCCCAAAAAGTGAGTGGCCAAAGGGGATCTCAAAAGAGAATTCCCAAAAGCACAGTCCCCAAAAGGGGAAAGCCAAAGTGGATCTCCCAAGAGGGGATCCCCAAAAGCAGATCCTCCATAAGAGGCTACCCAAAAACTGGATCCAAAAGGCAGATAACACAAAATTGGATCACCGAATGTGGATCCCCCAAAACGGATACCCAAAAAGTGCATCACCCAGAGCTGGATCCGAAATGCAGATAGCCAAATGTAGCCAACCCAGAAGCAGATCTCTAAATGTGGATACTCAAAAGCAGATCCCCAAGAGCAGATCTCCATAGCAGAGCCTTCCCAAAGCAGATCTCCAAACATGGTGGATCCCAAAGGCAGATTCCCAAAAGCGGATCCTCCCAAAACCAGATCCCCAAAAAGCGGATCCCCTAACATGGATCCCAAAATCAGATCCCGTGTGGCTGCAGGGCGGGAGCTTACTTCAGGCACTGGATGAAGAGATAAACCCTCAGCAGGCTGCAGAGCACCGAGGTGGCGCAGGCCCCCACCAGCCCTGCAGGAAGAAGCAGTGCCATGTCACCATGTCCCCAGTGTCCCCAACATCCCCACGTCCCCGTGGCCTCACCTTGCAGCACTGCATCCAGCAGCGCCCAGCCCCACGCCAGCCCTGGCCATGCAGGCAGCCAGGACCCCAGGGACAGCATTGCCACGCAGAGCAGAGCAGCACCAGGCCCAGCTCAAAGGTCTGCGGGCGGGGGCACAGGCTGGTAAATCATTGCCTGTGACTGCACCTCTGTCCCCACAGGAGGGGACGTTCAGGTGGTGGTGAGGCTCAGAACGCCGCAGCGTCCCCGCGGCTTTGCCATCACCCCTCCCGGCCCCAGTGTGCCCCAAAGACCCCCAAAGCTCCACCAAAACAAAAAAAAATACATCCCTTTATTTGTATCCATGGGGTCCTACGGCCCCTGGGGCGGCTGCGGCCGCACCATCCTCCTGAGCTCATCCCAGAAGAAAAGGCTGAGCACAGTGTGGGGGCCCAGGCGCAGGTAGACGGCGCCGATGCCCTTGTAGAGCCCCAGCAGCCCCTCCTTGCTGGAGATTTGCGCAAAGCAGTCCAGGAACCCGCGGTACAGCTTGCCCTGCGGAGAGACACTGGATGCAGCCCCGCTGAGCCGGGAAATGACCCCAAATCCCAACGCCACGCACTCACCGTGCCGTCAGCCTCCACGGGCTGGTTGTAGAGCCGCGTGCTGACCACGTCAAACGGCGTCATCGTCACCGCCACGGCCACGCCGCTCACCATGCCGCCCGCCAGCACCGCTGCCCAGCTGCCCTCCCCGAACCACTGCGGGGATCCACAGCCGTCAGCGGTGGCACCGCACCGCGGGGCTGAGGCGGGGCGCGGGGGTCACCTGGTGCTGGCAGACCCAGTCCTTGGCAGAGGCGAAGGTGGCAAGCTGTGCAGCCGAGCCCACCGCCACGCGTGGCACCGCGCCCGACACCCCACGCCACAGCCCTGCCACGCCGTGCTGCCGGTAGATGCTCCCGAAGGCGTCCGAGATGCTCTGCGGGGAGAAACGCTGGGTGAGCACATCCGTACTCCACCCCCCACACAGCCTCGTCACTGTCACCCCAATGTCACCGCATCCCTGAGTGCCGTGCACGTTGTTTCCGAGCCGTGCTGATATTTATAGCACCCGCCTGACAACAGCTTTAAATACTGCAGGACAAAATGGTGTCCCCTCTCCCAGCCCTACAACTGCTGCCTGCAGGGCCCGGACCCTCTCACCTCGTGGTTGTGCTGGTGGCCCACGGCCATGGCTGACAGCGTCTGGGCTTGGAGGTGGGTCTTGACCTGCAGGGATGGACGACGTCGGGTGACACCAGGTGACAGAACCCCCCTTTGCCCTGTGCATTCCCTCCCTGGGCTTCAGCATCCCTTCTTAGCATCAGGAAAGTGCCTTTTGGGGCCATCTGAGCCCCCCCGGCAGATATGGGGCACCCACCTACATGCACCAGACTCTGCAAACTCCCATTTCCCCCCCCTGCCCTGGGGCAAAGGGCCGCAGTGGCACCGCAGCGGCTCCGCCTCTGAGCACCCCAAGAGATGGAGAGACCCCAGAAAGGGAGAAACCCCGATTTCCTTGCAGTGGAGCTCTGGGCTCGGGATGGGGCGAGCAGGAGGACTGGGGCACGGCACGCACAACGCGTCCCTGTGCTCCAGGGGGCAAAGCCGAGAGGGGATGGGAACGAGCAGCACGCAGAGCCGGGGGGCTCCTCCCCCCTCCAACCCCGGCCCGCAGCACTCACCAGGTACGCGGGGCTGCCCACGAAGGCTCCCACCGCCCCGGCCACCGCCCCGGCCACCACGGTGCCCCCGGGCCACCCGGTCCAGCCGGCGTCCAGCGCGCAGGAGTAGCAATAGAAGCGGACGCCGTTCATCAGCCCCTGGTACAGCAGCCCCGCCGCCAGCCCCTTCTGCAGCCCCCGCAGCCCGTCGGCTCGGCACACGGCTCCCACCGCCCGCAGCACGCCGCGGTACGGCCGGGGATAGGTGCCGGGAGCCCGCAGCTCGCCCTGCAGCTGCAGCCGCGTCTTGACCACCTCCAGCGGGTTGGTGAGCACGCAGGCCATGCAGCCGGCCGCGGCTCCCAGCACCAAATCGGCGGCCGGAGGAACCCCCCCCGCCGGGGAGCCGTGCGAGACGGGGGCCGCGGTTTGGGGGGGGTAGGGGAAATCGTGCAGCGCGGCGGCGGGGAAGGGCCCGAGGGCCCCGGTGCCCGCCGCCATGCAGCACCTGCACGCCCTGCCAATAGCCCCGCGCTCCGCCTTCCTCGTCCTGCGGACACGAGGAGTTGGGGGGGGGGGGGGGGGCGACCGAGCGCCGCCCAGCCCGATGCCGACCCCGATTTGGGGGCGGGATGCGGAGCAAAGGTCAACGGCGCGTCCCTCCCCGCGTCCCATCCAGCGGCGGTGCGCCCTGTCGCAACGGGACGCGGCGCCAATGCGGGTACAGCAGAGGGACGCTGGGGGAAGGAGCGAGGGGTGCACCGAGCCGAGCCCGGCAAAGCCCAAAACCAGCAGCAAGGGAACCCCAGCCCTGTGCGCACTGCAGGGCCGGAGCTGAGTTACCAATGAATATTTATTTGGGGAGGAGGGGAAAGGAAGCAGATGTATATATATATACATTCAGTCACATACATTTCCTCCCAGAAAAAAGGCCCCGCAGATGTATATTACATGAGATCTCCGCAGTACTGTTTAAAAGCTCAGACTGTGCCCCGCAGGGTGTGTGGCAGAGGGGGGAGCGATGGGGCCGACGTGGGGCTGCTGCCCCCGTCCTCTGGGCACAGTGATGGAGCTGGGCATGGCGGGGCACCGCAGCCCTTCGGCCCCTGCAGAACTCTGGACTCCATCTCTCCCTGCCGGGGTTTGTCCCATCACACATCCAAGCCCAGAGCTCCTGCCGCCTCCAAAAACCAGACCACTCACGGCCAGGATATTCAAGGCCAAACTTCTGGCCACGTTCCCTCTTCTTTCCCCATCGTTCCCTGCTCAGCACCTCCAGCCTCAGCCCTGGCGCCAGCTCGGTGTGCGGTTTGGCCGTGACTGGATGCGTTGCCCGTGGTGAGATTCTCTGTGCCCAGAGGGGGCTCAGAAGGAGCAGTGCCATACACAGTGATTGCATCAGCAAGGAGAAAACATGCACGATGTGATTCAGTGCCCGTCTCACCATGGCTGCCACCTGCTCTGTTCTGCACAGAACAAAGCCGTGCTGTGCCCGGTGGATGCCCAGCCCCATCCCACCCCACTCCAACACTACGGGGCATTCCTCTCAAGGCAACGCGCTCTGCCCCACAGCAGCTGGATGGCGAGGAGGGTGCAAGCTGCACAGCAGGGCAAGGCTGGCTGCGTCCCCAGCATGGCCACGGGGACAGTGTGATGGCAGAAGAGGTTGGGATGCCGCCGGCCACAGGCGCTGTCCGTGCCCACTCTGAGAGCATCTGGGGTGTCTGTCAGCCGTCCTCCCCTCGGGGCTAACACCAGGGGTCTCGTTCTGCCCGCCCGCGGCACAGGCTGTCGCTGCGCTGCCAGGCGCTGTTGATGAGGCTCTGAGCATCCTCACATTTCTTCTTGACAGCTGCGTCCAGAATGGCCTTGTGCAGGAGGTCGACCTGCAACGCGTGGAGCAGTCAGGCAGGGTGGCACCACAGCTCCTTCTCCCACCCTATCCCACACCCCAGGGGCACGGAGCTTTGGGGCTGCATGCCCCCTGCAGAAAGGAGAGCTTGCCTTGCCTACAGGCAGGGAAATGTTTGTGCAGAGCTCACCTGGTATTTGTTTCTCCACGCGGCGTTCAGTGCTGAGAGGAACCTCTCCAGTTCTGTAGTGCAACTGAAATAGAGCACCCAGGGAGGCAGGAACTGCTTGTGGTCCTGAGCAAACTCCTGAACAGGAGAGAAAGCAGGTGTTGGCTACCACAGCCCTGTCCAACCCCAGGCCACCACAAAGCACCTTGCTCACCAGGATGCAGTACTCCTTGTTGGCCTCCGTGGAGATGGAGGTGATGTCTGTCAGCTCCACCGTGCCCAGCGAGCGGAAGAAGCTGGTCTGGCAGTCCTCATGACAGGTGAAGGCCTTCTCGTCTGTCAGCACCAGGCAGCACGGGACACATGGCGTAGGGGCTACACCCTGGGGGATGACCTGCAGATAGCGGGTGGGGAAGGGGAGATAGATCCTGGAATGAAGGAGCCCCATCTCCGTGGGTGCCACACGCTTCTGGTGAAGGGAACTGCCCTAAAACATCACTTCCTATCCCGCTCTTTGGGGAACATCATGGAAAGGACCATGGAGGTTGGACCCAAAGGGGCTCAGGAGGGATTTGGTCACCCATGTGTGCAGCTCACCCCTTTGGAGACGGCCTGGCAGAAATACTGCATCCAGTCGGCCATGTCCTCCTCGTTGTCAGCACTCAGCTCCAGGGAGGGCCGGTCTGTCAGGATCACCTGGAAGGAGTGGGGCCGGTCGGTGGTGTTGGAGCGCCGGCATCCCCCGCACTGCTCACCGCTGGGAGAGAGGAGGGAGATCAGGATGGACTGGCAGCACTGTCCCGATGACAACAAGCCCTGCCCCCATCCACCTTCCCTTCCCTGTTCATCACCCTGTCCCATTTTCCCAGCTGGGACTACATCCTACTGGCTGCTTACCCCATGTTGATGGAGAGCAGAGGTGTGACATCTGTGCGGTCAGGGTACTGGTACAGGATCCCATTGCTGCCATTTGGAAAGATGAGAGATGGTCAGTGGAGCCAGCTCAGCTCTGCCAACCAAACACACCCTGGCTTTGGTCACACAGACACTCCTGCCCAGCCCTGTGCACACAGCCCCATGGGGTTGTGCTGCTGCTGCTGGCAGTCACAACAGGGGCTTTATCTCAGCCTCCCAGGTGATGAGATGGGCCCTCCTCATCTCCCAGACAGCTCCTGGGTAGTAAAAGAAAACTGGTCAGGGATCTTCTCCCAGACCCACCTGAGCACCACGAAGCAGGTCTTCCACTGCTCCTTGCCCAGGTATGAGGTGCCCGCCTTGTAGTGCAGAATGCCATCCTTTGTGACTGCATTTTCAGCAGAGGTGTAGCTATTGGGAGAGGGTCCCAGCGCCTCATCCATGGGGTCCTCCCAGTGTACGAGGCCATAGAAACGCACAACCACATCACAGGCCTGTGGGATGGGCAGAGATGTGAACAGCGTGGTGTCCAACGTGATGCTCCGCCACGCGCAGCGATGGCTGCCATGTCTGAACTCACCTCACACTTGGACTCCTGAGCCACAAATTTTGCAAGTGCCAGTTTCTCCATGGTGGCATCTGTGAGGATACTGGGATACGGAGGCTCCCGGCACCCCTTGATCATGGCTGACTTCAAGGAGACCAGGAAGAACCTGAGAGGGAGACGCAGCTATGGAGGCAGCCCTTTGTCAGCTTCACCTGCCCTGACAGCCAAGGGTCCCTCCACTGACTGGAGGATTTTTGATGACATGAGGGGCTGTCGGTGCCCACTTACTCTGTGAGAGCCACGTCTGCAGTGTCGAGCAGGAACTGCTTCCTCCGATTGGTGCACACCAGCGTCACCGTCTGCTGATCCAGCCCAACCTGTGTTACACATGACTGGGTAAGGAAGCAAGACAGAGGACAAAGGGTGGTGGAGCAGGGCTGAACCTGGCATCCTGACCCCAGGGGAGAAGGTCAGCAGGTGCTCTGCTGCCCGTGCAGAGACACAGAAAGCCAAGCACCAACAGAGGTGGCATTTGAGAGCAACACTTCTAACTCTTCATCTCAAAGATTCACAGTTCAAAATGCTCCTCATGAACAAAGAGCCCCACAGAAACATTCCACTGTGCTGCTGCTGCTATCCCTGCAGCCAAAGAGGCGAGGATAACCACCAACCTGCCTCCTGCTCCCTCCCCAGACAGCACTCACCGAAATGTAGTCGAGCTCATTATAGGAAACGGCCTCCTCCACCATGTATGGCTTCTCTGCTGCCCCTGGCACAGAGACAAAGAGCTGCATGAAGGGGGGCAAAGGAACCTGTCACTGCCTGGAGCCAGCAAGAGAAGCCATGTCCCAGGGGCAAGGAGCTACAGGGCACAGGTCCTAGGGCTCCTTAGGGGGCATATCAACCTGATCTCACTGCTGCTATTGCCACTGCTTTTAGGAGCACGAAGGTACTGGTAAACATTGATGAGTTACGATGCCCTAATCTGATCAAGCCATGGATCAAGCATCACTGTCCCAGACCTCCCAGGGGCTGTCCTTGCTAAACTGAGAGTTGTAGCAGCCCAGATGAGCAGGAGCTGTTGAGATACCTTTCCGGATCAGGTACACGTAGCAATCTGTCAGCAGGACGTAGACCAGCTGCAGGTTCCCCTCCATGTGCCCGGTGCTCATTCGGATCATCTGTGTGCAAGGAGGAAAGCTCTCAGCCCATGGCCAAAGCAGACAGAGGTGGCTCTTTGCAGACTGATTTGTATGCCCGCCCTATGTGACTGTCTTACCCTGAACAACTGTTCCTCATTCTCCCGAAAGACGTGGATCATCAGCAGGAGCAGATGGTTGTTGTCCACCCTGCAAAGACAGACAGAAGAGGCTGAAGGACGGACAAAGATGTGGGGCTGGGTGGGTCCCGTCACCTTTCTGAATGAACGAGTGATTAGGGCACCTGTTGGCCCACAAGATCTTCTTGTGAATCCCTGAGCATCACCTTCATCCTGGAAAAGGATGGGCTTTGCCCCACAATTGGAGGACAAGGGAAAAGTATCAGCTTGAGTACCAGCAGCTCTTTACATTTGGAAGAGTCGTTCTGTGCTCTCACAAACTCTGTATGCTGAGCTGAGCAGACCCAGCCTCACCTGAACTCCGAGGGATGGGTGAGCTCTGAAGGGCTGCCCTGACCTTCCTCCACACCAGAGTCCTCAGCGCTGCTCAAGGAAGGGCTGGGCTGCTCCTTCTTTGGCTCACCGACAGCCTCAGGATTGATGGTTTCCATCTGGGCAGTTTGGGGTTCACCGCTCACTCCTTCAGACTCTTCTACTGCCCCAACTGCTTCTTCTCCCTGTCTGCTTTCTTCTTCTTCTTTAGGAGTCTCAGGGCTACCAGAAACATGTGGCGGTTGGCCAGCCCCTGGAGCGTCATTGTGGCCACCACCTGGTGCAGCAGCATTTGGACTCTCGACGGTAAAGCGGTAGAAGTCCATGGGGGCTGAAATCCCCTCGCTAAAGTCGCCAGAGGACGATCCATCTGGGGTGTCCCCTGGCGTGCCGGTCCGAAAGGACTGCCTGGGTGGCTCCAGGGGCGCGCTCCAGCCGCCAGGGTCCAGCTGCCCGTTCAGCCTGTCCATCACCTTGCTCAGCGGCTGCCCCACGCTCTCCATGGACGTGTCCTTCATTTCGGGGATGCGCAAAGCCAGCTGGCTGAGGGCAGAACGCTCGTGTCCGTCCTCCTGCCCGCCCGGGCTCGGCTCCCCAGCTGGGGCAGTGGTTTCATCGTCCCTCTGTACATCTCCTCTGTCACTCAGCCCATTCACATCGCTGTCTCCGCTGCTCTGATGTGTGCTGGCCTCGGGCACTGCGGGCACAGGTGTGTTCACTGGCTCCTCTGGCTTTGCTTTCTTCTTCTTGCCTGTTTTCTTCTTCTTGGCTAACCTGCAGGGTGAGAGGCCGTCATGAATATCACTTATCTTTGCCTGCCTGGACTTCTGCAATGCAAAGGGAGGGGATTGGGGTCCCACCCTTTCCTGACAACCTTCCTCTGAAATTTTCCCTACAAAAGGAAGCACGGTGCTTCTCTTCCCACACTGCTGGAGAGCAGGGTGCAACGTGACCCATCTCAGAGTCGTCTCCTCTGCACCTCCCAGGAAAAACAGGTGTGAGAACAAAGCCCAGGCCTGCTGGTCTGGTTTTGGGGTGCCTCTGTCCCCAGGTGGGAGCAGTCAGCCTTGCACTCTCTGTCTGGGTTTAAGGACTCCCAGGGAACCCCAAGGCTCTCCTCTGCAAGAAGTCAAACACAGGCCAGCAGGTCTGCAGACACATCTCCCTCAGCAGGTTTAGCCACAGCTCACTGACAGACAAGAGGAAGGAAGGAAGATCTGAGACCCAGAACTGCTGCAAACCTGCCACCAGCCGGAGAAAGCTTAAATCACAAGCTTACAGCTTCCTCTGAGCTCCCTGATGCAGAACGCTGGGCAAAGGAATGTATGCCAAGCAGTTCTACAGACCCAAGGGAGCTCTGTTAACACCTACAGAGGATCACTTGGTATGCAGAAGCATAAAACCATTGCCTCCTTTAAAAAGGCTGCACAATAGATGCTGGGTTGGAAGGAGTGGTGCACCATCAGCCCCCAGTGACTGCTGACACTGCAGGGCACGTTTCCAGGCCAGGCAGCTCCATCCCCACCTGATGACCTCCAGTTCTGTGCAGCTCTCAGACTGGTCCGTTCCTTCAGGAGTGGCTTCTGCCTTTTCCTGGGAAGCTGTGTGCACCGGGGTGGTCTCAGTGGAGGACAGCACATCTGCTTTCTCCTCGTTGAAGGGGTTGTAGCGCTGCGTTGGGCTTTTTACAGAGGTTTTGCTGCCATTTGCTTCTGAGGCAGTGGAGTGTGGGCAGCTGAGCGTGTCTGTGAGGTCCCCATCTGCAAAGACAAGAAAGGAAATGTAGGATTAACATCAGCCTGGACACCCTGCAAGGGCTGGGTCAGGTCAGGTCAAGCAAAGCTGCGTGCCGGGGGCTCAGGGCACTGGGTGGTCACCCCACTGCTCACAGAGCACTGGCAGAGCACCGCTGGCCCAGCTTAGCACTGACAGCAGGCTCCTTGCAAGGAGGGACAGAGAGCGTGCAGACCAGCATTACTCTGTGCTTGGCACTTGCTGCAATTTAGAAAATGCTTAGAAATAACAGCTCAGTCACCCACGAGCCTGCACCTGCATTAGGAAGTAGAGGCAGCATCCCCAGGAAAGAACCAGTGGGTCTTGGGGCTGTGGTGCTCATTACCAAGATGACAGTGGTTAACGAGGCTCAGAAATGCCCAGGGTGGAAATGCCTAGATGGAAACTGATGCACTCATGTGGCATCAGGTTTGCGTGATCGAGTCACCAGGACTCCTTATCTCTGCTAACAAGTAGTGGGGGCAATGCTCCCATCCAATCCACCTCGAGGTCAGCAGCATTTTACACCAAATGGCTGCACAGTACGGTCAGAAACCTCGTAGCTGGGTCCTATGGTCAGCTAGGAGGGCAGGCACGGAACCAACCCATGAAGCAATGCCCCTTACAGCAACCTGCATGACACACATGGCACTGGGAGTGTGCAGAGGGAACGCAGCATTCACCCAGGCTGGAGGACAGCAGGCTGTGCAGAAGTCACAGCACAACCAGCCCGGCCCATGTTAGTCTGCAGAAGGAAAAGGAGCAGCAGAGAGGGGCTACAGCAGTCATGCTCAGCATTATCCATCCACAAAGACAGGTTAAAGGAAGGTGATTGCGCCCTTCTCCTCCCCAGCACCATTAATTCCCAAGCTAACTACAAGCCTCATGGTAGGCAGCAAAAGGCCTTCTGAATGACAACCCTGTGAGACTGATTGAGGGGTGGAGGGTTTGAAGAGGAAAATGAAACCTTTAGTGACAGACCCAGGTGCTCAGAAGCACTCATGACCCTGCTTGAGCACAGAGCTGGATCCAGGGGAGCTCACTGGCCATTGCCATCGCTGCAGAGAGGAGAAGCCAAAGGCTTCTGCTCCACTCCAGCCTTGTCCAGACTGACTGGAAGTGCTGTGGTAGAGCACTTGTGTGTGTTGGATAAGAAAGAAAATGAGAGGAAGTGTGTTAGAGCCTGAGAGCCATCCACATGGAATTCAAGCAGTCTTCCCAAATAGTCAGGTAGTTCTGGCCAAAACAATTGACTGCAACCTCCATCCAGTTTGTAATTATAAAGGACAGAGTGCATTTCCCCCAGGGGTAAAACAAAGAGATTTCCTGCTTCTGGGACATGCAGAGAATCCACACATGGGCTCTGCATATGGAGGAAGGAGAACAAATTCCTCTGTCTGGCTACGCTAGGAGCTGGGAAATGCTCTGCATGTGATCTTATAGGAGACAAGATATTCTCTCCCCTCTGCCTATACTGAATTCCATCAACATGTGACGTTTGCATGTTAAAGAAGTGAACAGGAGAGCATGCAGCAAGCTTCAGGTGGCAGCAATGCATAGAGAAAAACCAACTGTTGTTAACACATGAGTATGTCCCACCTTCCCAGTCTCTGCTGGGCATGGTCTGCATTGCTGGAAAGACATCTCCAAAATCATAATCTACAAAAATGAGGGATAAAACTCAGGATTAGAAAAACAAGTAGTGGGGAGGGAAGGGAACAGGGGACAGTGTGAAGGGGGTTTAGGGATAAGAAGGGTGAGAAACAAAACAATCTTCCACTGATATCTGAAATACATAACAAAATAGTTAGGGAACATGGATGCAAATGGAAATCAGCTTCCCTAACAGCTGTTACTGATGGATATTTGCATTGCAGGAACTACAATGCAAAGGGATGAAGGCCTCAGTATGTGAGCTGCTGGAAAGCGAAAAATAAATAAATAAATAAATAAAATAATGGTGGATATCATAGCAGGCTTGTGCACCTAACCAGGAATCCCCTTTGGGAAATTATTTAAGTGCTCTGCGCCTCAATTTCCCCACCTCACACTTATCTCCCACAGACACAGTGATGTTTGACTCATTAATGTTTGCAAAGCCGAAGGTCTGATTAAAGGGCAAACCTTGTCCTCTGATCCTAAATTCCCCACCTTCATCTACGTTCCCATGGTAGAGATGCTCCTGTTGAATTGTCTGGTAAGGGGACTTGGGGGTCACTTAGGGAAGACTACACACCACTTTGATACAAAGACTCTGCGTGATGCTGCAGGGAAAGGTTCTGCTTTGTACACCGTGGCAAACCAAAACACCTTGCTGCTTTGTCTGTGACAGCAAACCCTTCTGCACCTGGACAGCACAGAGGAGCCCAAGGCAGCGCTGTGCTTCAAAGCCCTTTGCTAAAATGATGCTAATACCCATCCCTGCACCTTGCGTCCAGAGCTGTTCCTCCTCAGTGTCTTTAGGGACTGCAGTCCTTGCACATAAAAGGTAGCTGGCAGACCCCTGTCTCAGACAGAACCCATCTGTAGGTGGACTCAGTCCCAAATTCACTGCACCCAGTTAATGATACACACTGCACCTAGAATCCCCTGATCCTACTTTCCTCAAACTGGAACCGAAAAAGGAAGCAGGTTGGTGTGTTTGGATTAGGAACTGCAGCAGAAGAGATGTTCCTCAGGTGAGCATGCTTCCTGCATTGTAAGAGCTGCCTGTTTCAGCCTGGGGCGGGTTAAGGAGGCAGGCAAAAGGCACATCTCAGTTGGTCAGGGACAACACCCAGCATGGCCAAGCCCCTTCTGACACAGACAAGAGGGTGAGTGTAAGGATATGAGTATCACGAGTTATCAGGCTGCTCGAGGTAAGATGCAGAAAGAGAAATCACAGCATCTCTGAGACCACCACCTGCATTTCCCTAGGACTGCAGAGATGGAAAGAGACTTAGGAAACTGTTCCCTGCTTCCTCCAGCATACTCAGGTCTCTCAACTGCAAAATAAGCAGTTGGAAAAGGTCTTCTGCAGTCTTGTGTACCTGCTCTAAGCTGGAAGCTGTGTTCAGAAACAGCACAGCCTTCATCCCTTGAGAGATTTCACCAGTTCTTGCAAAAACATCCCCCCCATTGTGGAAATTTGGCCTGAGGTAATTGGCACGGAAGGTTCTCCTTTCCCAGACAGAGGCAACGTGGCTGTTTGAAGCTTAAATGCCAGTGCTGCACTGCCCTCTCATTTCCACTGGCCGCACCTCCCAATGAAAGACATGAAGAGGCTCACAGCCTTACTTCTGGGGCTCTTTGGTCTCTTCCAGCCCATCATCTGCTACATCATTTGGTGCCATGTCCAGTTCAGCAGCACAGCTGACGGCAGTATGGGAACACACAGCCCTCAATCTCACCTGTTTCAGAAAACAGGAGGCTGGTGCTTTTTCCTCCCGGACCACCTACCTTCACTGGATGGAGCAATGGCACTGTCATCCCACTCCAGGTTGGTGGAGGTGACAGAGTTGAAGGAGTTGAGAGACAGACTGTCTGAGCCGTGCATGGAGCTGGGCAGGCGGTCCTCAAAGTCCAGCAGGTACTGAGGTTTGTAGTAATCTGGCATGTAAGGGGCCAGATCCAGGTAAGGAGCATCCTGCAGGGAAGAAGAAATGGAGTCACTCAGGCTCTGAGTCACTGCACACAGGTAAAAGCACAGCCAAAATGATAGGACTGCCCTTGAATGTCTTCTGATGTCTATTCCTGCTCCTTTCACAGGAAAGCCAATGGCTTCCTCCCCTTTTCCTGCAACACGGAGGGTCAGCTTCGTGCTTTGTGAGCACCTCCATTTCCCTGCAGGAATGCCACACTTCATAGCACATTTGGAAGCATGACTTCCCTTTATCCTCAGCTGTCTGGAAGCTGCACATTTTCAACTAAACAAGATGGCTGCCAACAAGGTGCTCTGGCCCAAGCAGTGAGACCTGTGACAGCGAGGGCACCCATCCCACCCCATGTACCCACCGTCCCCAGTTACAACAGGCAGACAACAAACTGCTCCCCTCACCAGATCCAAGTCAAAGCGGATGAACTCCAGCCCGGACACCAGCGTTAAGAACAAAGTCAGATGATCATGGCTGCAAACCAGAGCATTCCTGCAACACGGATAAAACAGAAGAGCTTTAGAGCTGTGGAAAAGAAAAGGAAATAGCCACAAGCAACCTTCTGTTTTCTTAGTTTTGGTGGAGTGTCCCTGAGATGCGCTGTAAACAGCCCCATAGCTGCACGCCTGCTGTTTGCCTCCTGTTTAAGAGCAATGGCAGAGCTCTAAAAGCACATCTTCTTCTACATGCTGCCCCCAAATTGTGCTACGTCCCAATTTCCAGGCATGCGCCAGAGCTGGTCCAGAGCTTCTTGGAAGGCATGGAAGAGAATAAAGAGTATGTCTGGGGAATAACAGGAGGAATAAAAGGGAATAGAAGGAGTAAATAAAAGAGATGCTTGCAGGCCCTCTTATAGAACTGTACCTCCACATCTGGGATCCTTGCATCAAACATGCAACTCTTCTGCAGGTGATGAGACCCTGGCCAATTTCTTGCTTTCTCATTGGCACTTCTTGTTTCTGACAAAGAGGGACACCAACAAGAGCCCAAAAACCAGAACCAGTTCAGATACTCACTTGACATAGTACTTGTGCAGCAGGCTTAGGTTCTCCTGGAACAGCCTCAAGTAGCTCTCCAAGGAGTTTTCATTGAGGGCAAGGTACAGCCATGCTCGGCCTGAAAGCAAAGCAGCAGAAAGATTTATCTGCAGGGAAACACCTGTAAAGCAAAGCAAGCCTGGAAATAATCACAAGTCAGTCACAATACATCAGATTGTTCATTCACATTCATATAATTTGAAGGGGACGTGTGGCTGTAGGATGAATCTGTGGGAAAAATGCCAGTGGGAGATGAACGGGAAGATTCATGATCTGGAGTAGGAATAAGAATGAGAGACTGTGGTAGGCAGTTGAGGAGCAGCCACACAACTGGGTCCCTACTGCATGATGGGGCCCTGCTGGTATTTCCAGTGGGATCAGCAGCCAGGAGAGGCAGAGGGAGAATCACTCTCAATCAGCACAGGTGCAATTGGAGATATTACAAAAAGGTTGGTGCAGAGAGAGGTGATGGTGGAATCTGTACTCAGCTCCACTCTCACCGGTACAAGGCTTGGGAGACGAAGGATGCTGGGAGAATCAGGCAGAGAGAAGGTCTCTGGGTACCACCCTGTGGCCTTGATGGTCCCAAACATCTGCTACAGACATCTCACAGCTGAGGAGAAGCAACATCAGGCAAACAACAGCTACAGCAAGACACTGCGGGGCAAGAGAGTTGATGCCTCCTGTCTGCCACAAGCCCTTCTTGAGAGCACAGTACAGCAGAGTGCTTTGGTTTCGCAGCAGGAGAAGCATGGCTGGAGACAGGCTGCAGTATTTCTAGGGCCATAAAGCAGCTCCAACAGGACTGCCACCTCCTGAGGTTGAACAGGGTGAGATGGACTCAGCCCAGCTGGCTCCCCAGGTCCCCAGCCCTCAAACACGTGGCCATTACAGCCTTCCCAAGCTTTCTGCCAGATGTCCCCACCCTGATGTCTGCCCTCAGAGCCAGGGCAGTGTCTGCAAACACTCACTGCGTCCCAGGTTGGTGGCCACATGTTGGAGCACTTCTATCTGCTTGATGGCTTCACGGCGGGTGAAGTGAACAACCAGCACCCAGTAACCCGAGGAAAGATCTTGCAACCTATAAAAGAGGGGTCCAGAGAAAATGTAAGCAAGGGCTTCTTTATCCCCATCCAAATTACCAACTGGATGTTTTTCCCACGCTGAGGAAAGCCCTTGCAGCATGCTGTGTGTGCTTTCACAAGCAAAATGCAGTGAAAAGGAAAACCCAGAGGTAGGTGCAATGCTTACCCATAGAGCAGAGCGTGGTCCAGATGCTCACAGAGCCGCTGCAGGACCTTGTCGTGGTTTCTGATGGCCGGGGTCTCATCCTCACAGGCAGCAAAGTAGCTCTGTAGCTGCAAGGAGAAGAGACAGATGGCTGAACCACCCCACAGAGACAGCAGAAACACTGGCACGCTCACAGACAGCATTAGGTAGCATCCCAGGAAGAGACAGAGGGTTTCTGCAGCACAGGTGAAGACAGAGGCATGTGAATACAGGATGAAGGCAGCCTGGTTCATCTCGAGCCATCTGTGGGGTGAGGCCACATCACCACCAGGCATTATGTCATCTGGCTGCCACTTTCTCAAAAACCAGGACAGTCATCTCAGTTAACCTGCTCACAGCTGCAAGGCACTGGTAAGGTCGGTTCTGAGGTCCACACTGGTTCTAGAGACCCCAAAACCCCCTCACAGCCACATCATCCCTCCACAGCTGACCTAACGGCCCTCTCCTGCCCCTTGAGCTCAGAGCTCTACTCAGGTCCACATCTCACATGCACTTGGCATCCAGGCAGGCACATTACTCACGTAACCTCAGCTGTTCATGCCACGTTTATTTGCTCTGGTTGGTGACAGTTCAGCTGAGCACATCCCCCTTACATACCATGTTTTGGCAACCTGATGCATCTTTGCCAAACCTCACCAGTTACTCAGGCTCCACGTAACCACAGTAATAAAAAACCAGATTTATATGCTATAAAAACTCGGCGTTTTGCTTGTCAAGTCTGACCTGACCTCAAAAGCCAGGAACTGGTTTCTCTTCTTGAATTACTGTGGATATATCTAGCTTCAGCACCTCCTTGCCTGAAGATCTCTGCATCTCTGTGGAGGAAGGCAGCTCTTAGGTAAGACAGGAGAGCCAGGCGTGTTCCTACACAGACCCAGCCCTTACGTGGGAAAGAACTGCTGAGCTGGAAGATTTGCAACCAAATTCCTTCATCTGATTGCACAGTGCAATGCATCCCGTCCCTGTCCCAGTAAGGAGGTGAATCCCCTGGGGAAGGCAACGTGCCATATTGGTTTGCTTACAGAAACTTTCACTGCACCTACGTGAGAGTCGACATGTTCTACCCAGCAGCTCGTACCTGTGTTAGAAGGAAGCAGTCTCCAAAGATTTCTGCTATTAATAGGCAGCCCAGGCCCAAGCAGGGACACCAGTGCCCTAAAATCCCACTATTAAAGAACTACTTCTGGATCCATCTGCAGCCAGTGTTTTAAGTGCGTTCCCGCAGCAAGGATGCTCAAGGAAGAAACAAAATCCAGATCTTATCCCCCAGGTGATGGGCAGATGGAGCCATGGGGGATCACACAGGGTTTCACACAATCCCTTTTGATTTGGAGCAGTGGGATCCTCTGGGATGGCAAAGCCTTTGCCATGTGGGCTATGAGCCAGGAACCAAAGGCAGAAATTCCTTATCCCACCCATGCTGCCTATGCAGAGAGCTGGGGAACCCTCTGCTGTGGGTTTGGAACATCTGCCCTGGGTTTTTCTACAGGCTATGTGCTTGCTTGAGAAAATGCAGCTGTGGGGCCTTACATTAGCTGAACACACCAATGGCTGAAAAGGAGCAGCTCTGTGTGCAGAGAGGTCAGCACAGAGGGAAGTCTCCATTCCTGCTGTCACAGACCAGAGGAACTCCCCATCAGAGACAGAACCCAAGCCTGGGCAGCAAAAGAGATGAGCAAATGGAAGCACTTCCTCTTCTTCTTTCCTTTCTTCCCCAAAATAGCTCCTATCTTTGTTACAGACCTTCCTGCAGCCAGCTCGTGATTTCCAACCCTCTGCAGCTCCCCGGCGCTGCCAGACTGACTGACCAGCTCCCACCATCACAGCTTCATCACAGGTCCCCTGAAAGCCATTAGCAAACCCACAAGGTTATCTCCTCTCAACATCTCTGAATGGTGAGAAGTACCTGGGGATTTCTGGAAGATTTCCTTAGAAAAGCTAAATTTCAGTTCTGATGGTGTCACTCTGTATTATATTAAGGCTTTGTGCTACCTTCAGCCTCCCTCTTATCCCAGGAGCCAACTCCACCAGCAGCACCCTCATGACAACACTGGTCTTGCTTCATTTAGCTGAGGGAAAGACACAGCAACGTCCACCCCAAGCAGCCCTCACCCACTCTCTGCCATTGGGAAGCAGAGGACGGACTCGTGTGACTGCTGTGTGTGCAGTCACGGGGCTGTGCAGCTTGGCAGTTCCTCCCAAGGTGGATTTGGGCACTGAGTCATGGCTGTGGATGAGCTGTTCCATGCTTTGGTCACAAGGAAGCACATCAAGGAGTTGCTCCTACCTGCACATGATGCCTAATACACCTCTCTGACCTCTAAATTACCATGCATTTACAGGCAGCGTTTGTTCTTCTGCAAATTGCTACAAAACACAAACAAACCATTTGGAAGCAACCTCTTCTTAATCACTGTGTGGCAAATGGACCTGTTTGGGAAGTGAAGAGCTGAAGCCTGGTGACCACATGAGAAGCATCCACAGAGCAGCTCCCCGACGTGCGCAGGGAAAAGCAGGAAAGAAACAAACAGGTAAAAAGTATTAACCAAGCACAACTGCAGCAGCACTCATCTCAAGGCTTCCTGGAGAGATGCTCTCCTCTTCTGCCTCCCAAACCAGGTGAGTACCAGACCGAATGGCTGAAATCTGCCTGGGGTGAAGGACTTGTGCAGCATGCAGTGCCCTGAGACCTCGAGTCTCAACCCAGGGCTATTTATAAACATTCCTGTGGCCAAAATAAGTGCTGTTGGCATCCAGAAGGCATCCCCACCATCTACTGAGAGCGTCTTTCTCAGCTCGGCAGCCCTTGGTGTCACAACCACATCTGACCACTGCGTTTCAACAGCGTGGGGCAGAACCTGGTGCGTAAACCTGGTGCGTAAAGCTGTTACAAAAGCTCCTCCCAAGCCCAAGTATTCAAGGACGGCAAGTTAAACACACTCAAAGAAGAGCAGAAGGGTGTTTGTCCAAAGGGAGCAGAGAGCTTCTCTGAATGAAGGGTAATAAAGGGAGAGTTTGTGTTCTTAATCACTGCACCTCGTGCCATTGAGGAGGAGATGATGCTTTTAATTGCTGTTTATCAATAAGAGCTGACTGCAGACAGTGTTTTGGTTTTTTTTGGAGTAATATACCACACCCCATGCTGGCACGCATAAGGATATTCCTCGCACAACTTTATAGCCCACTAATTGAATCAGTTCTCCGTGAGTACGCTGCTCTCCAGCCCATTTGCAGAGCTTGTGCTGCAAGAAGAGGTGCCAGAAAATGAGCTGGCCAGGCCCTCCCTTCTATCCCTGTTTGGCTCCCAGCAAAAGAAGGGACCTTCAGCGTTTCTCGTGCTGAGGAATAGCTTTGAGCTGTAGCAGCCACGCTGTGAAGTCCATTCTCCAAACAGAATCATTCTTGTGGTGCTTCTTGGAAGGCCCTCCTGCACTCCCACAGCCTGATTGAAATGCAGTCTCCTGACTCTATTCAAGGCTGGCCACAATCCAGCCAAGTCTTCACCTCCTCTCCGTACATCTGGCCCACAGATATTCCACCAGTAGCTTTCCAGCATCAAGTTCATGTCCCTTGTTCTGCTTGGCATTTCTCTGGCAAGACAAAAACACTGCGAGGAAAAGCCAACAGTGCCATCAAGCAACCCCTTGCATTCTGCCAGCTCAGCTCCGACCCCAAACCACTGCATGGGACACTTCAAAACCCACTTTCTCACACACAGCACAAGGACTGGCAAAGGGTTTTCTGCCAGTTACAAAAAAGCAAAACAAAAAGAATGCCACAAAGCAGCAAAGGGATAGCTAAAACATCAAGCAGATTGGTGGAGCCTTCTTTCTGTCTCAATTCCTGTCCTCCCATTGCCTTCCCAATCAGCGGAAAGACAGTTTCTGCTATCTATCAAGGAGGTACCTTTCTCTGAAAGCAGGATTTTGGAGATGTGAACCTCTGCAAGACTCAACACACTTCCAAAACCCATTTCCAGCAGCTGTCCTTCCATCTCACTGCTCAAGGCTGGAGCTCCAGGGAGCACCAAAACCACAAGGCAGATGTCTGACCTTGTCCCAGGCAAGTGATGCCAGCTCAGCTCCAAGGAAACAGGCAACGGCAAGGGACAGGACAGACAGACAGACAGGTAAGAAGATTGATAAATGAGTCGAGGAGCAAAAGTACACTTGCTCAGAGGAGTACAAATTCAATGGCAGATGGATAAAGAGGAGGCCAAACTCCTCTGCAACTTCTATTTCACCCATACAGCTGGGCTGAAATTCAAGGCAGAGATGCTGTTCTGTTGCTGTCTTCACCAGTCAAGAAATACATACATACAACACAACTTAGAACCCTGAAACTGCAGCTCTGTCTGGATCTTTGGGGGCTGCACACATGACCTGACTTGACATTTCTTACAAAAGCTTTCAGATCAGCACCTGCCTCAGTGCCTGGCTTCCCATTCTGGACACTGCATCCCTTGCCTTCGTTTTGGGACCTTCCCAGTGGAAAACACTGACACTCAGCCCATCAGCAAGTTGAGGGCACTGCCAATTGCACTGGAGCAGCCTTGAGAAAAAACAGCATGTTCATGATGTGCAGAGACCTGAGCCTGAAAGAAACAAAACTGACTCCCACAACAAAGATGTTTCATGTCTAGAAACACAGAGCTCTGAAGCATTTGCCCTACTGTGTGCAGTCTGGTAAGGCTGTCACCTCCTGGGACACTTGTCAGCCCTCATTCCCCAAAGGCTTTTCCACCAGGGCTTTTCTTCATCTGAGGTTCATTACTTCTGCAGCAGTGAGCAGGGAATGGGCACAGAGCCGGCTGGCAAGGCTGGAGGGAAGCTGCCAGTGGTGCAGTCTGTCAGATGCAGCCAGCAGAGTCTTTGGGATGGCACACAGCTGCTGAGGAACAGGATCCCTGCGTTAGTTGCAGGCAGACGGAAAGGTCATATGCTCAGCACAACAGAAAAACAGATTTCATAGGAGCGAGAAACAAGTCCAGTTGGTAAACACACCACAAGAACTGAGCACAGCGGGTTTGTGCCCTGCAACGGTGCTGTTCTCCCTGAGAGCTGCTGCTTACTCACACTGCAAGCATTCAGTGCTTTGAATCTCTCCACACAGACCAAGTTTTCTGGCACAAAGTTACTTGGATTACTGTTCTTGGATGGGGACATCAGAAAGCTGAATCACTGAGCGGCCGCATCACGCTCAGAGAACTTGTGAAACTGGAAGCTGACCGCCTCGGAGACAGCTCCTGCTGCTCCCTATACAAAAGCCATTGCCTCATCCACCTAGAGGTGAGCACATTCCTTTTGTGTTTTAGCAAAGGATGCTCTGCTTCAGCACCTCTCCAGGATGGGTGAACCAAACTACCCCAAATCTACCTTCAGGGGATGCTGCAAAGCAGAGCTGGGGCACAATGGGGGACTGCAACAGCATTTTTCTGGTACAGAGCTGAAAACCAGGTCAGGAGATGGGCAGAAAGCACAGCATTAACTCACTGCTACTGCTGCTCAAATGGGGATAGCGGAAACTCTTCTTCAAGTCTGAAGCTAAGAAAACCTATTACACCTGGGCAAAAAGAGAGGTACACACATTATCACAAACCCAACCAAGCCCTCTGCTCTACAGATCAAACCTGCACCAACAGGGAAAGTAAGGAGCGACCAGCCTACGCAGCCAAAAAGCTTTTGAAATCAGAGGTGATACCTGGAGAACTCCCCACACCTCGTGACACAACCTGCTGCAGGCAGGGAGCAGAGAACGAATGAGATGAGATCTCAGCGTGTGGGAAGGGTGTAGCTGCTCCTCTCACCTACTGACTGGCTGTTCCCACTAACACAGAGAGAAGAAAAGCACCAGAGACTCAAGGGCAGAAGTCAAACAGCGAAGCACTGAGATGAATGATCAGCTCCATTGCTGAAGGAGAGCAAACTCCCTGAGGAAGCAGAATTGCAACCCAGTGATAGAACACAGGGGTGTGCCAGTGCTGGACTTCTGCCACGTGGCTGAGCTGGGTTTCAGTGGGACAGTATTAACAAACCTATCAGCCTGAAGTCTCTTACACCTGCCTGAGCTTTCCCACTCTGAACTGAGCAGGAAAGCAAAGGGGTAGGACTGCAAAATGACTGCAAAATACCAAAATCCGTCTGTTCTGCTGGACCAAGACAGGAGAGCTGGCAGAGATCAGTGCAGGTCAAGCCATAGCAAAGCTGTAGCTGAGGAGCCCTCAAGTATGACAATTATCAGAACAGTCACCAGGTTGATTTTATAGCATCTCCAAACAAGGATCCCCGGGGATTTTCTGCATGTAAATAAACAGTGCCCAACAAATCCTGTGTGGGAACTGATATATCCTTATGCCAAGGTCAGACATGTGGAGCATCACAACAGAGCTGGGAGCCAGATGAACATCCACTCATTTCCAGGTAGATACAAGATTATCCTTTGTTTTTAGAGAAAAACAAGAGCAGAGGACAGGCTCGCAGATGGAGGAAAGAGGACAGGAATTTGCACATTCAGGAGTGATGTCAAGCTTCCCTGTCCTTAGTAATGCTGGAAATTCACTTGTCTTACAGCAAGTCTTCATGGATGAATCTGTATCAGGACACACACAGAGCAAACCCAGCAACTGGGGAAACATCGGCGAGCCCAGAAAGCCCCCCTTCCCCAAAACTTGTGGGAGCACTGAAACCGGGTCGCCTTCCCAAACGCCAACCCGAGCTGCCATCAGCGCCAGGCCGGACCGCGAGCTCCGAAGTCCCGCACGCCTCTTCGGACCGCACGCAGAAAAGGCAAAGCCCGGCACGGCAGCGCGGCCCCGCCGCAGCCCAAACGCGGAGCCCCGCGGATCCCGTCCCGTCCGCGCCCACCTTCTTCACGGACAGCGAGATGTTCTCCAGGATGCGGTCCTTCACCTCGGCCGGCTCCATCACTCCCGGCCCGGCCGCCCTCCGCCGCCTGGTCCGCCCGGCGGAGCCCGAGTGCCGCGCCGCCCCCCGGGCCCGCTCCCCGCCCCGCCGCCCCCCGCCGGCCGGCTCCGTGCTGCCGGCTGCCCGGCCCGGCCCCGGCCCGGCCCGCAGGCTGCGGGGTTTGGGCCGCCGCCGCTCAGCGCGCCATGGCCGCGCCCGGGCCCTGCCGGCGGGCGGGAGGGAGCGGAGCCGGGCAGCGCTCGTGACAGCGCCGCGCTCCGCAGGAACTGAGCTCAGCAGGAAGGGGACGGGCTGTGCGCGGCTCGGACCGCCCAGCACCGCCCCGCGGCACGGAGCGGCTGCGGGACGCCGCTGGGGAGCGGGGGGCGCGTCGGCGGGGTCCGCGCATCGCCTTCGTTCCGCAGCCTTTGCTGTAAGTGAGAGTGGAATCCGGTGCTTGGCCGTTTCTGGGCTCGGGTTGTTCAGAACCGCGCTTGTACGACCGTACTGCCGCAGCTCCTGGTGAACGGCTTCCCAAGATGCGGCTCTGGGATCCAGCCGTCTTGAAAACAGGGTTATTTGCGATACGGAATTTAGAGTTCCAGCGCTGGAAGAACAGGCAGGGAAGCTCCACCAATCCCTTATTGCTTATAGACACTGCGAGGTTTCTGCTTTGTGAGCTGATGAGCAAAAAGAAAAAAATACATTAAATCTGCTGGTATAAAGAAATAAGAGTGATTTTCAGAATGGCGTGGCACAAACACACCAAATAACGGCTGAGGTCCGGTCAGCACGTCGGGCACAGCACCCGCACGGTGCTGCAGCAGAGCGGTGCTGCCATCTGCGGACAGCCAGAATTACAGCCCCTCCTAGGCAGGACGTGGGCAAAAAGCTGCTCAGCATTACGTCAATTCCCAGTGGCTGAAGTTTCTACTAGAGGGCACGCTTCTTTAAAGTGAGTTTGACTACTAGTGTGCTAGCTTGATGGTAATGTATCTGCAAACCCCCAAGAAGTAATGCACAGACTGCCAAAAACTTCCAAACACAGCTATCTCCACTACCTCGGACCAGTGCTGGTAAGGAGGCAGCAGCAACACCACCACGAGAAGCCCACTGTCACAACAGGGAAAATGAAGGTGAAGCCATCTGGTTCTTCCAAACAGGCCTATGGAGCAAAATAAAGCCATTGCAAGGAGACCACAGCGCTGAAGGATAGCAGGTCACACAGGTGAGGATGAAAAAGTCCACCTTTATTAAAAAGATTAAATGTTGAGAAAGTTCAGCTGGAAGCTCCTTACAAATGCTGAGCAGGACGTGGCACAGAAAACTGCATCAAAGAAAATTCTGTTTATTGATGGAAACACTAACACCAGCCTGAAGTCTGCTGTTAATATGAGGTGACCACTGCTACTGAACTCCTTATCCAATGAGGTGGAAGGACATGATTATGCAACTCATAAGGAGACTCAGCAAACATGAAATAATAGGTATGAGCTTTCATATTCTTACACTATAACCTCTGCAGATAAAAACCCCATCCTTCCCAGAGAATTCTCCAATACACGTGAAAAACAGAGTGATATAAAATAATTGAACGCAGTATAGTTAACAGAATAACATTCAGTCATTTCATTGAGTAAGAAAGGCCAGGAGGTGCTTTAGGACACATGAATCAGTTAACCTACCAATGCAGACTCATCACACAGCAACACAGCTCAGGAGAGACCTGTAAGAAGCTTAAGAAATGTATATTCAGGTAAAGTCACAGGGGACAGGGAAAGACTCGGCATCCTCATCACAAAACAAACCAAGGGAGCCTCTCTTACCACTCAATGTCAGCTCAGAGGTGATTTTGGTCTGCTCACACTGGTTCAGTTAACCTTTAGGTTAGTTCATACCTAAAATGCTTTCTAATGCTAACATGCTTTTGGAAAGCACACAGAGATAAAGCACTTGTTACTTTCAAAGCTGTGATAGTGATGTTGGCTCAGCATCCCTGTGAGGTAGGCAAAAGTTAGCTGTTTCCTGATACACAAAGTAGGTAAATGACTTCCTCAAAGCCATGGTGAAGAAAGTGGGAGCTCTTATCAGTATCCCCAAGAACGTGAAATTACATTCTTTCACAGACAGGGAACTGTATGCAACCAGTATCTGTTAGGAAGCAAAAACATTTCAGACTGATTTTCCTCTAATCCTCACCACTAAACTGCTGGAGGTCCCTTCCAACCCCTATGATTCTGTGATTCCTCTCCTTGAAAAGAATTCCACATACACAAGTGTGATTGAACTCTTCCTTCATCTCTTTGAACAGAAAGCAGTGATCCTTCCCATGACTAAAGGGCACCAATACAACCACAGTTGCATACACTGCTTCACTACTAGTTATTCCCCAGCTCTTTCTCCACCAGTACAGCTATCAGACACACAAGCCATGTCTTAGTCACCATAAGGAATTCAGCTTGAGTAACTCTGTGCAGAAGGAGTAGAAAAAGAGAAATACTCTTTTAAACTGACAGCTATGTAAAATATCATAAAATGAAGCTCACAGCTGCTACAAAGGGTAACAACAAAGCCACATTGGGATTAATACACCCACTTATCTCCAGGTGTACAATTAGCAGATCCACCAGCTCAGTCCACATCCCTGAGAAAGCTTTTATTCTGCAGAAAAGTGATGCGGGTCACAGAGCCAAGCTCTTCTTTATTCTGTAGGTCCACAAAGAAACAACAGTAGATACTGTGTGGTATACCTCTACTTAATTCCAAAACACTTCTATCTCCCTCCATCTGCCCAAGCTGAATTCTTCCCTTTTCTCCTCATGTTTCTAATCTAGCCAAGTATTTTGCTGTATAAAGCAGCAGACAGTTGCTGAAGTCCTTATCTTCTTGTCCTGTGCCCAGTCAGATCAGGTTTTGTCACTGAACTCTCAGTACTATGTAATCTTGTCTCATTAACAGCTTCAGCACTGGCAGTGGCACATTCCACTACTACAACACTCAGTACTTTTGAATGTATGACTTAATTATGACAAATGAAGGACAACACCATGCTAAGTTTATTGCTTAAAAGTCCTTTATATAGTAATTAACACACTCCCCCCTTGGTTCAAAAGCAAGGCTGTGCTCCAGGCACTAACAGAGTGGAACACCAGGATGAATTGCTGTGAAGCTCTTCACAACTCCTGTAAACAAACAACTCAGCAAACCCCCAAGTACAGGAAATAAATACTTTTTCTTCAAAAAAAAGAGAATTCAACTGCCACTGAGTAACAAAAAAAGGGACAAAATTCATCTTTGTATGGAAAGTGACTGTTATGTTTATGTCCCAGTATGTTTGGCATGGTTTGCTTTTCAAACTGCTGCACATTTACTGAAACAAACAGTTCTCCAAACGGTCAAAGTATCAATAGGTGAGATATAAAGAAGAAAATTAAACAACGCTGCAAGGTGCAGAGGGAGGAGAAGAGGTGGGGAAACTCACTTCAGAGCTCCTAACATTTAAGTGGGATTCACTCACGCAAACTGGTCTGCCTTAGAAAAAATCTGGTTAGTAAAGATGGTTTCTTCCCATCCCCAGTTCTCATTTATACATAGAGCCAACACAATCATTTATTTTTGCTAACCCTGTGTCTTTCTCCTTTGCTTCTTACTGGGACTTCTTTTAGGTCTTATAATAGGACATTTGACTATGGTACTTCAAGCTTCTAAACAGAGAGAATGACAATTAAAAAACATATTTTTTCAACTGAAAGCTTGTTCTCCCACTCAAATATCAATCCAGGTCCAAGAATTTTGGCACCCTGTCCATCATTTCTCCTTAACTACATGGCTGTCCTTTCAGACAGTTAAATTTAAGCAAAAGTAGAAAGGGAAACCACTTGTTTTTCTACGCATTCAAGGCTATTCATTTGCGTGATTTGCATTTACAGGTTCAGCTTTCACAGAATACATTTACTGGTTTTGTCTTCAAGCTTGTGCAGTGGGCTAGTTGTGCTCCATTTTAGCACCCACACACCACAGAGACACAATTTTGTATTTTCTAGACTATAAGAATCCAGCAGAGACAGCAGTGAATGAATCAGTATCCTACTACCATTCATAGGGCTTGGAAATTAAAGCTCAAAAGGAAAAAGAAAACCAACAAAAATTAAAAGATACAACTGATGAATCACGTTCAAGGGAGTGAAGTGATAGCACCTATGTCATTGTGATGCTGAACATTTGGCAGTGCTTTCTATTTGCCACGTAGGAGCCACTGAACTCCATATGACCGTGGTAAGGAGTTGTAAGAGCAATCAATCTACTTGTGAAGGGAGAGTTTGTATGAGACTCAATCTTACTTCCATTAACAGTGGAAGCCCCTCAGAATTCATCAGCAGATGGGTGACATTCTTTAAACTCTTGTCCTCAGGTCACATTGCTTCTCCAGAATCAAAGCTGCAAGGAAGCGGTATTCCAAGGAACTGATAAATGGCTTCTCTAAAGCCTGACGTGCAAGCTAACCAAGACCAGAAATCATAACATTCACATACAATCAACAGCTCAGGACAGTCTCTCTGTGTTTCACACTGTTCATAACAGGTCAGCTACCCACATAATCCCCCTCTTCATTGGCATTAATACTGAACTGTGAGGTCTGGCTCTACAGCTTGTTACAGTTTGGGCAGAGCACCAGCTGGTGCCAGCATAATTCCAAAAACATAGAAGAGCCCCAAAAGGAGATTGAGTTTGGCTGTCCGCTGAGGAATTTTGTTGAAGTTTTGACTCCGAAATTGCCTCTCCAGTGAAAATGCCATTGGGATGGTGAGCAGTGGCAATGCCATGCTGATGGTGTAGCGTGTGGCCAACACACAGAAAATCAAGTAGGGTAAGAAGAGCAGCACGGTGTAGAGAACATAGGAGAGCGCAGGGCCGATGAGGATAGCCAAGGTGACAATGCCTGCCTGCTGGTCAGACTCCATGTCTCGCGTGTTGTTGCTGTGCAGGATGGCCTCAGTGCTGAGAGCCAGCGGGACAGCGTAGAGCAGCGGTGAAACAGACAGATAACCAACCTGCACAG
This sequence comes from Chrysolophus pictus, assembly GCA_037305975.1. Taxonomy (NCBI): domain Eukaryota; kingdom Metazoa; phylum Chordata; class Aves; order Galliformes; family Phasianidae; genus Chrysolophus; species Chrysolophus pictus. The sequence continues at coordinate 4,191,816 of CM074596.1, read as the reverse complement.
CATGGGCAAACATGACGGCCAGGGGCCCAAAGGTGATCAGGATCACCACATCTCCGAGTGCAACATATTTAAATCCAATTCCTGTGGCAAAACACAAGAATACAATGAAGCATCATCAAACAACTAAATGACAACAGAGAATAGATTACAACAGATCAGCCCTTCCCATAGAAATACTCTAAAACAGCCAACAAGTACATAGCTATGGCTGAGAGGCATATTTTCTCTTTTTCCCAAGGAGAATAAAGAAAATGCAGCTCGTAAATTTCTCCAGCCTCTCATGTTGTACCAACCCAACCGAGAACAACGCTAAGAACACCCTCTTTCTCAGTAAAACAAGCATGTACTGTTCTGCATTCTCAGTGGAATTCCATCTAAAGAATAACGACATTCCAAAACATAACAAATTCCACCAATGGTAAAGGACACATGCAGCAAGCCATACAGTTGAAGACATGAGATACACACCACAAAAAGCTTCAGTAACAGTTCTGAGGAGCACCTACAGCCATACAGAGCTAACAATGTTGATACAAGTTATAACGATGTTGTTACATTTGCTAGTATTGATTGATGAATGGACGTGGACCTGCCCTGCAATTTTTGTTCAGATAACAGGAAGAGCTGTGTCTTTGAACCAAGTAGATAAGGAAGTTTTACCGAGTCTTTGTACCAAAAAAATAGGAGCTGCTGCTTGAAATTGGTCACTGAATACATAATTCTGCGAAACCTGCATACGTAACATAACTCTAAGAAAGTACTGCATATATAACACAAGTAATGTATATTAACTAGAGATCTTTTGTAAGCATGCAAGCCATGGTGATAGGGGTATGACCCCCATGCATTCAGTGCTGCTATTAAAGAACTCCTGCTTTCTAACACTCCAGCTTGAGTCCTAGAGACTTTTCTGATCAACTGCCTTACGGTATCAATGTCTCAATGCTACTTTCCAGCTGACCTTGATGCATCCCTTCTTGCACCTCCCCACAGCAATCAATGGCAAGGCTATGTACCAGCACTCCAGGGAATACCACCAAATACTTTCCAGGCAGCTTATTAGATCACTTGGATCTCCTCTGACAAGTCAGCTCACTGTGCCATTCAGATTGAAAGCAAACGGGGCCCGGTGCTTACCTCCAGTATAGAGGAAGGAGCTGGACAGCCCCCCGAAGTAAACCAGGGCCAGGTGCTCCAGCTTCAGCGTCGAGACGGCATAGAGCCCAGCGGCACAGACACAGCCCACAGTGTACAGGAACACCCCGAACCGGACCACGTCCTGAGGCTCCAAAATCTGGTCCACCAACGTCCTGTCATCGCTCTTTTTGTGATCGATGCCTTTGGAGAAATCGTAGTAGGTGTTCACCAGGTTGCCGGCCCCGTGCACGGCCAGCACGGCCACGGCGCTGCCCACCAGCAGCCGGGGGTCCAGCGCTCCTTCGGCCCGGTAGGCCAACGCGCTACCCAGAGCCACGGGGGTGAGGGAGGCGCTGAAGCTCCAGGGCCGCAGCGCCAACACGTAGGCCGCGCACTTCTGCCTCCAGCCGCCGGCGGGGCCGCGCTCAGCCCCCGCCCCGCAGCCGTTCCTCTCGCCGCCGCGAGGGCTCTCGGCGTTAATGCTGATCTTCTGCACCGGCTCCGCCGGCCCCATGCTCTCGCAGCACCTGCAAGGAGAAGGGCCGCGCGTCAGGGCCCGGAGGGGCGGGTGGGACGCACCGCCGCCATGGCCGCGCCTGAGGGGAGCCCGCGCGGCGCCCGAGGCGATGCGCACCGCCCGCAGCGCCCCCCCCGCCCCTCAGCCCCGCGCGGAGAGTTCCGCTTCCGCGCGACCCAACGGAAATTTGTAACGCTCCGCCAGCGTCTGATGGAAGTATAAAACGCCGCACGGCCGCCAGGGGTGGCTCTGAGGCGCCTCCCAGCCCCGCTCTAAGCGCCATTGCGTTTGCTGAGAGCCGCTCCGCCGCGCCCGCCCTCGGCCCCACACGGACTCAATTCGCGTACGCACCGGGCGCGGCCCTGCGCCTCAGCCTTTGCGCATGCGTACAACGCTCACGGGCTCCTGTGGAGGGCGGAGGGCTGCCGGCGTCTGGAAGGTGGGCCTAGCCCAGGCTTGTCACCAGCCGAGCGAATCTAGCTCTCTATTGGTAGAGCGCACTGCCAGTCACTCGCAGTTCGCCTGCTGATTGGCAGCGCGGTGACGGTCACTCTTCTTGCGGCTCTTCAGGAGGAGGGGCGGGGCTAGGAGCGCCCCTTCTCTTTTCCTCTATTTCTATTGGCCAAATGCAGTACCTATCAAACCTTTTCTGGGAGCCTATTGGCCGATAGCGTCTCGCCGGTCCGGTAGGCGCGGGGGAGGCCGCCGGGGCCCAGAGCGGGGGAGCCGGCGGTGGCGTTGGCGGCGTTTGGGGTGGAGGTGGTGAGTGAGCGTTGCTCGGGAGCCTCCCTTCAGCATCCCGTAACTCCTCGCTCCCCGGTGCGGCCCCGCCATCGCGGCCCTCCCGCCTCACAGCCCGCCAGGCCGGCGCCTCGCGCCCTGTCAGCGGTCCGGCCGCCTCAGCCCCGCGGCCTCCCTCAGCCCCACAGCGGAGGCCCCGTTCCCGCGCGTCGCGCGCCCTCAGCCTTCCCGCGCTCCCGGCTTGTGGGGTTCGGGCCTGCCGCCCCCTCAGCGGGGATGGGGCTCCTTCAGGCGGCTCCCCTCGTCGTGAGGAGCCCCGAGGTCGCCCCGCGCGGTGTTCTCCGTGGGATTTGTGGCTGTGTGGGGAATACTGGGGGGGGGGGGAAATTGAAGTTTTGGTGCGTTGTGGTGCTGTGGCCCCTTCTGTCAAGTGGCCAGCTTGGGTTTATGCGATGTGATGTTTTGAAACGTTTAAAATATTCTTTACAAAAGAAAAAAAAAAAAAAAGCACTCGCGAGGAGGTTCTGATGCATGTTACAATAGCAAACATCCCCCTGCAGTGACTGCTGTTGCTATAAGTGGACATCTCATCTCTAAATATCTCCTGAGGAATGTAATGCTTGCCAGGCCCCAAGTGTTGTTAGAACACGGGTATTTCTGTGGAGAAACTTGGGTGAAAATGCTCACAGAGGAATCAGATGCCATAGTGGCACATTCATGGGAAGGACTGTGCCTCGTTATAGGGTGACTGCAGAACTTCATCTTACCGTGTGCCTTTCTGGCTGTCGTGTGTCTTGCAGTTAGAGCAGTATGGGTGCACCCGACCTACCAGAGTGTGTTTTGGTGTTGGAGGAACCAGGGAGGAAATGGGCTGTGGGAGACATCACAGTGTCATGTAGTGATGTGGTTTTATCACGGGGCTGTAGTGCCTGGGGGAAGGTACTGGTTAGCTGTATTGTTTATACTGTCTGGCACAGCATCCTTGCATGCAATGGGATATATGTCGGAAAAAGGCAGTAGGGACAGAGTTAAGCTCGGAGATTTCAGTAACTGAAAGTGCTAAAAATCCTGTGTCTCTGAAGAACTTACAGGAATTGATGCCCCAAGCCTCAGCATAACAGCACCATGTCAGGCACTGTGTCTATTCTCCAACAATTTGCCAATGGCTTGAAGAGTCGCAGTGAAGAAACAAGGGCGAAAGCTGCCAAGGACCTGCAGCATTATGTCACCATGGAGCTCCGTGAAGTGAGTTCTGCAAAAAATGTATTATCTGTCTGTTAAATGAGCATAGGGTAATGGCTGGGTACTCGGGATGGACGTTTTTGGAACATGGAAACTGTTATTAGTGAGGAGGTGGGGCATAATATGGAGCTTACCTTTGCCCAAGCATGTAGGAGAGGAGAGGTGAGTGATGGATGGTCAAGCACCAGGATTAATAAACTCAACAGGTCAAGGGCGTAAATAAGATAAACTGTTTATAATGTATGGTTCTTTCTGTTAGTGTAACTTAAGGAGCATTGTCTCTATGGAGGTTTTGGAAGTAGCAAGAGAAGAGAGAATGCTGAGACCCTATGTGAATCTTTTCCTGTTATAGATGAGCCAGGAGGAGTCCACCAGGTTTTATGATCAGCTGAACCATCACATTTTTGAACTGGTCTCTAGCTCTGATGCAAATGAAAGGAAGGGTGGCATTTTGGCTATAGGTGAGTAAAAGTGCTTTATGCCTTTGAGTTTTCTCTTCATGTACTTGTTCAGTTGGGACAGATTTTCCAAATGAATGAAATTCTGCAGTCAGAGCCTTATGTCCAACTGCTCAATACGCTGGGTGTGTGCTAGCTGCTGGGCTCAGAAAATCTGTCTGTTAATGTCAGCATGGGAGCTGCTGAGTGCTGAGAGTGGCTGAAAACCTGGTGCTTAATGGGCGGTGAGCTCTTCTGGGAGTCAAACATCAAACATGAATGAGTGCTGAGCACATGAAAATTCTGTTCCTGAGCTCAACTGAGAACAATTTGTGCTCTCTGTTTAGTGCCTGATTTAGAGGTTGGCAGCTCTACTGAGGCAGGGGAGTTGAAACTAGATGATCTTTGAGGTCTCTTCCAGCCCAAGTGATTCTGTGATTCTGTTTTATATGCATCCTGGAGGGCTGACTTCTGAACTCTTTTCTGTCTGAGGAGATTATTGTTATTTACATTTGCCTGGCTCAGTAATAGCATCTTCCATCCGAGGGAGAGGCTCATGTAACTTTTGCCTTAATTCTGATCAGGTGCTCCATCAGTAGCTCTGGTTGTGCTTTCTGTGATGTGGCAGAGTTGCCTGTGTTTTAATTGTTAAGAAAATCAGTTCGTATAAATACTTAGCTCTCTGAATGAATAGCTTGTATTGTAGAATTACTTCTTTAGCAACCAAGTAGGAGTTGCCTATCAGTTACCTTCATAATCATCCAATCCCAACAAGTTTGAAGACAGTGGAAGCCTCATAGCTAGAGAAATCATTATTAATAACATCTGACTCTTAAGCTGACATTATTGCTTTAAAGTTCTTTCTGTGACTTTAGTGCTGTTGAAAGGTGCTGGCTGGACAGCCCCAAATACTGATGGCCTCTGTATCTACAGAGCAGATACAACTCAGACACTGGCAGCACAAGCTCTCACTACACTGCCCTGCCAACATGCATCCACCCCTAGCTTTGAGAGCCCACCTCTAGTGCTGATGGAGAAGAGCGATCTCCGTGGTCTGTTCTGTCTTTCACTTCTCTGCTGAGGCAGACCAGCTGTAGCAGTTGCATGTGGATGGATGCCTTCCTATTAGGAATGGGTCTGTGATCCTAGGGTGGATTTTTTTTTTCTGTTTTTAGACTAAAAATGGGGAAAATCTATGAGGCTATTTAATGCGTTTTCCTGTCCATTTAACAAGTTCAGGTTTAGAAGAATGGTGACCCTCTCCTACTGCTTGTTTCTTTCTTTGTTTTTTTTCCAGTGGATTTGCAGTTTAGGAAAAGTTAATGGGAATCTTTAAGGAATGGATAGGGAATACTTTCAATTAGGGATTAGCTGCTGTCTGCTCCACCGATCCTTAGGGAGAACCTACAGCACTGCTCCTTTTCTCTACAGCAAGCCTTATTGGTGTTGAAGGAGGTAATGCCACCCGTATCGGCAGGTTTGCAAACTATCTGAGGAACCTTTTGCCATCCAATGACCCAGTTGTAATGGAAATGGCTTCCAAGGCTATTGGGCGGCTTGCAATGGCTGGTGACACCTTCACAGCCGAGTATGTGGAGTTTGAGGTGAAACGTGCTCTGGAATGGCTGGGGGCTGACAGGAATGAAGGTCGAAGACATGCAGCTGTAAGTGATCTTTTTTCTTTTTTTTTCTGACTTCACCTGTCTTGGAATGGGATGGTTAGGTTTAATGGTAGGAGAAGTTCTCAGAAAGCTGGGAAAAAGCTCTGCTAGTGCAATTGTAAGGATCTGTGATGACACCATTATGCTATCATCTGTAAAAGTGGACAGAACTGGTTACAGCTCAGGCTCACAAACACTAACAGTCTAAATAAATGGTACTGCATTCTAAAAACTGAGGTTTGTGTATGGGTGCTCATTTTCACAGATTTACTTTTTCTTTCCCCACCTCCAGGTTCTTGTACTGCGTGAGCTGGCAATCAGTGTGCCTACCTTCTTCTTCCAACAAGTGCAGCCGTTCTTTGACAATATTTTTGTGGCTGTGTGGGATCCCAAACAGGCCATTCGAGAGGGAGCCGTTTCTGCCTTAAGAGCCTGCCTTATCCTCACCACTCAGCGGGAACCAAAAGAAATGCAGAAACCTCAGTGGTACAGAGTAAGAAAATAACTTTATTTTGAAACAGCTGTTTTAAAAGAGTTAAGCTTTATCTGAAATTCAGCTTTGCTGCCATTGCTACATGGCTTAAGGCTTCCTAGTATCAAACAGAACTTGGACAGTGCAGCTGAATATTGTGAACTCTGCTTCCTTGTGGTCAAAAATGTGATGAAGCTATTGATGAAGTTTATACCATGGCATGGCTGACTGGCTGTTTGATTAGTGCTGTTGAAAATATTCTGCAGCAGATTCTACAACTTGTGGATGATTCTTAGCTAGTAGTATAAATTACAGTTTTTCTACTGGTTTTGCCTCTGTTACGATCATTGAGATTTTAACTTTTTTTTTTTTCTCCCAAGCATACATATGAAGAGGCTGAGAAGGGTTTTGATGAAACTTTGGCCAAGGAGAAAGGAATGAACCGTGATGACCGAATCCATGGTGCCTTATTGATCCTCAATGAGCTCGTGAGGATCAGCAGTATGGAGGGAGAGGTGAGCAAATGAACAGGATGGGGACTATGGCTTTTGGCTGCCAATCTGTTGATTGACAGTGGGTAGCAGCTCAGCAACCTGTGAAAATAAACCACTGTATTTGAAGTGGATTGATCTGAATGTGGATCAGAGCATTGATTGTTTCAAATTAGGCAGTGTCAGAGAAACAACAATGAGTTTGGGCTGAATAGGTATCAAGCTCTGATGGAAAGTGATATTAATTGAATTAATTACAATGGAAAAAAAACAATATAGAGTCCAATCTCTTTTGTTTCAAATTAGATATCCAAATATTCTTTGCTGAATTTAGCTTAGTTGATGTCTTCCAGCCATTTGGATATCAATGATACAACATGCTGCTTAGGAGATTTAGGTAGCACTGGACTGGGTATCTTTTAGTCACCTGTGTTATTTTTCACATGTGCTTTTCTGCTTTATCCAGCGCCTTAGAGAGGAGATGGAGGAGATCACTCAGCAGCAGCTTGTGCATGACAAGTACTGCAAAGACCTGATGGGCTTTAGTACCAAACCTCGCCACATCACTCCCTTCACTAGCTTCCAGTCTCTTCAGCCCTCTCAGTCAAATGCTTTGGCTGGTCTTCTGGGTTACAATGCCCACCAAGGAATCATGGGTTTTGCAACTTCACCTGTGCCAGCAAAGTCTACACTGGTAGAAAGTCGATGCTGCAGGGATCTAATGGAGGAAAAGTTTGATCAGGTAAGCGTTCAGTCTTGCCTTTCCAAATTCATGATGCAGGTTCTTGTAATGTAATTAACCTCTATATCCTTGTTAGACAGACAATACTGCCTAATACTAAATTGGGGCATCAGAACTCAGTAATTGTATGTATTCTAGCTGTATAACTCTCTCTGTTGGAGTGGTTTAATTTGTTGATTATCTATCTTCCTGATGGGCTCTGAAGCCAAATGTCAGTAGAATGCCTTAGAGTACGTGGGTAATAAACAGCCTTGCCTTACTTCCAATAGCCATCCTTCAGAGCCCAATCCATATCCTTTCAGGTGTGCCAGTGGGTTCTTAAGTGCAGAACCAGCAAAAACTCTTTGATTCAGATGACAGTTCTCAATCTGCTACCACGGCTGGCGGCTTTCCGTCCTTCAGCATTCACAGGTGAGGAGGCAGGTGGCTGAGTGTTAGAAGTGAAATTGTACTTGAAGTTACCCAAATGAGTTTATGCAGGCAATGCAGAAGTAGAAATGCAGTGCTTGGGAGATGAGCAGGCAAATTCCACCATGCAAGTCGTGGGAGGACAGTTTTTTTTTTTTTTTTCTGGGTAAATATGACTTGATATCTGATGCCAGTGTGTTGCTCTAATGAAGAAAATGGACTGAAAGCTGTTCTCTGAATTCTGTAATTGATACCCTAAGAAGTAGAACCTCATTTATTTTTTGTATCAGTGTGTCACATTTAGGGCTGAACTCTGTTCTCTTGATCACAATCAGGGTGACCTCAATACTGTCAGCAGAGTTGTCTTTTTCTGTTGCATCTGCCAGAAAATCTCAAGGTAAAGTGAGAAGTAGCTGCTGTGCAGTTCAGCTGATTTGTCAAGCAAGCTAAAAAGAATATGTGAGTTGTAGGCATGTCATCAAACTGATCCAAGTAGGTTGGAAAATCATGATTAAGTTTTCCAATAAAAACAAGGTACTTGTTTCATGTTTGTGTATATAATTCCTAGGCAGTGTCTTGGGCCACCTGTTGCAGTGTTCTCTTGTAGCTCTTTCATTTTTGTGGAACTTATTTTTCAAAAGAAAAAAAAGCCTTTGAGGCTGTGGGAGTTTTATTGCGTAGCGACCTGTTTGCCACCACTTACACCAGCGAGTTTTATATTGCAGTGTCTGTCACCTGGTTTTATACTTGTAAATACATAGTTACAAATTTGCTGCAACTGTATAAACCTAAAGGACCTCCAATATCTGTCTTGTTCTCTCTTGTGGGCAGCTGATCAGTATCTTCCAGACACCATGAACCATGTTCTCAGCTGTGTGAAGAAGGAGAAGGAGAGAACAGCAGCCTTCCAGGCCTTGGGTTTGCTTTCTGTGGCTGTCAGATCTGAGTTTCAAGCTTACCTGCCAAAAGTCCTTGAAATAATAAAAGCAGCTCTTCCACCAAAGGACTTTGCTCACAAGTAAGTATGCCAAAGTTAGAGGAGGAAGCTGAAGATCCCATTCTTTGTGTAATTTTTGTGATGTGGGATTAAATGATCGTGTTAAAATCAATTATTTTTGTAAGAATGATAATAGAAGTGAGATGAGAAAAAATGTCGAAAAATAGCAGCTCCTGTTAACTAACTACTACATGATCTCTTTCCAGGAGGCAGAAGTCTGTGCAGGTTGATGCTACAGTCTTCACCTGCATTAGTATGTTGGCACGAGCCATGGGACCAAGTATCCAGCAGGACATTAAAGAGCTTCTGGAACCTATGCTGGCTGTGGGTCTGAGGTAAATATGAGGCACGGGAGCACTTTTTTCTGTTAGCCACTGGATGGCGTTGTTGACCATGCAGAAGCAGATTTTGAAAGTGTTCAGGTTGTGAAGGAAGATTATTTTTCTAAATGATTTGTATTGTTCTTCCAGAAGAGTGATATTATATGTGTCTTGAATTACTTAAAAGCATTGGTCTCTGTAAATAAGTCTTTTTCTTTTTTCTTTTTTTTTTTAAAGAAACTAGTGAATGCAAGGACAACTTCCTTTACTTCCCACTGTTCAAATACACTTGGCAGCAACCTGCAAAAATGTAGAAAGCCTCTGAAGGGCAGCAGATTTCTGCCAAATCACACTGGCAGGGAAGGAGAATGATGAATATTTGCTCCTGGTTTCTCTTCTATTGGGAATTTCGTAGCTCGTGAAGTTATTAATATGGGAAGATACAGAGGAAGCATCCTGGCAGCATGAAGCTGCTTAGATTAATGTTGTTACCACCTGGAGCTGAATTTAGTTGCCTTTGTGTCTAGGAGGCAAAAGTAAGATGAAGTTTATATCAATGTATGCTGACATAATGGCTGTCTGCCTGCTTCTTTCCATCAGCCCTGCTCTAACAGCTGTGCTATATGACTTGAGTCGTCAGATCCCCCAGCTAAAGAAGGATATCCAGGATGGGCTGCTGAAAATGCTGTCCCTTGTTTTAATGCACAAACCTCTGCGACATCCAGGCATGCCAAAAGGTCTTGCCCACCAACTGGCCTCCCCTAGCCTCACCAACATCCCAGAGGCCAGTGATGTGGGTAGCATCACACTTGCCCTACGTACGCTGGGCAGCTTTGAGTTTGAAGGTAAGGTGTGGAATAAGGAAGCAAAAGGCTTCCTTAAACTCCTGTTAGCCAGTAAGACCAGTAATCAAGGTGTAAACTTGTGTTAAGTTCCTGTCTTCTTCCTAGGGCATTCTCTGACGCAGTTTGTCCGGCATTGTGCAGACCACTTCCTGAACAGTGAGCACAAGGAGATAAGGATGGAAGCAGCCCGCACTTGCTCTCGCTTGCTCACGCCTTCCATCCACTTGATCAGTGGCCATGCCCACGTGGTCAGTCAGACAGCAGTGCAGGTTGTGGCTGATGTTCTCAGCAAACTGCTTGTGGTTGGAATAACAGACCCAGGTTAGTGTGGCATTCAGTGAAAAGGGTTCTCCTACCGGGTGTTGATGTAGGGTCTGAACGTGCTTGCCATTAATTTAAGATGTCAGTCTTTACAAAAAAAAAATGCTGGTAGCCTGAGACCAGCAGGCTACTGTGTGTTTTCTGCACACAGTCTCCAGATGTGCTGCTTATAGGTGCAAGAGGTTGATACTGTACTGATTGGGGTATTGGTGCAGTACTGAGCAGCACTGAATCTGTTGAGCTGACCTAACTTGTTTCTTATGGGTAAAATGCTGAGGTAGTGTTTCATGCTGGGAAAGCTTTCAGCATTTTTTTTAAATTATTTTTTGAGGTTATGAAGAATTTTGAGTCCAGTTGTGATTAAGAGTAGTAATAAAAACACGAGCTTCCTGCATTTAAAGAAAAACAAATGTGTTCTTGCAGACCCTGATATACGTTTCTGTGTATTGGCATCTCTGGATGAGCGATTTGATGCTCACCTTGCCCAGGCAGAAAACTTGCAAGCTCTTTTTGTGGCCCTGAACGATCAAGTATTTGAAATCCGAGAGCTGGCCATCTGTACTGTGGGTCGCCTGAGCAGCATGAACCCTGCCTTTGTCATGCCTTTCCTGCGCAAGATGTTAATCCAGGTAAAGAAGAGGGATACCTGCAAAGTATTTTGTAACGGAGATTAAGAAACTGAAGAACTGGGCTACCTGACTACAGTGAATGTAAGGGAGAGTGAGTGAATGTATTAATCAACCAGCTTAGGTCTTTCTTACTGATGGGTGTTTGGAATGAAGCTCTAGGAATGTGTTTAGTATGGGAGGATAGTGGTCACCATTTTGCTCTGTGTTTATCTTGCTGGAGCACTTTCCAACTGTATTGAGGAAGAGTGTTCTGCACAACTGTTAGGCAAACAAGTGGCTCTGCTCCACACAAGTGTGTTTGTTTTGAAGACATATATTCCAATTAAGTGTTTGGATGGAGTGCAAATGTAGAATATCCTTTAAAAGTGCTGAGGTTCTTTTTTTCTTTTGGTGTCATTGGATAGGAGAGAAATCTGAAGATTTTATTATCTACATTTTATTTTCTTATTGCTTGTGCTTCCGTTGTCTTTTCTGCAGATTCTAACAGAACTAGAGCACAGTGGTGTTGGTAGGATTAAAGAGCAAAGTGCCAGGATGTTGGGTCATTTGGTTTCTAATGCTCCACGCCTCATTCGTCCATATATGGAGCCTATCCTTAAGGTACAGTCAGTCTCTCCCTCTCTGTCTGCTTCCCTCACACGCACGTTTTCTGTTGATTTTGGAGTGAAATGATACAGCAAGTGGGTGTACAACACCTACCTTGATCAGAAGCTGCTTTTCTTTCACTTCATCATAGCAGTAGAAAATCTGATTGGTGTGGATGTCACCCAGAGTATTAATGCATGCATATGACAGAGTAACCTAATTTGATTCTGGATTTGCATAAAGTTTGTGACGCTGAGTTTTAATTTACTGTTCAAATACTCACTGTGATGCAAGTTCAGCCTCTGAGGAATTTTAGGTGGAAAGGAAAGAAAAGAAGACTTTGAGTATTTCATGTACAGCAAGAAGTCATCTCAGCACATTCTAATCTGTTCCTCTGTCACCTCCCAGGCACTAATTGTGAAACTGAAAGATCCTGATCCAGATCCAAACCCAGGGGTGATTAACAACGTTCTAGCTACCATAGGGGAACTTGCACAGGTATGGAAATTGCAAGTATCTCTTTTTCATGTTTGTCACTTGTCAAGCTTCTGGTGATGCTGGACAAAGAACTTACATTTATGTGATTTTTCGATAGGTCAGTGGGCTGGAGATGAGGAAGTGGGTGGATGAACTCTTCATTATAATTATGGACATGCTACAGGACTCTTCCCTGCTGGCTAAAAGACAAGTAAGTGTTTGACAGTTGCACTAAACTTGCTGTTCTCTGTGACAAAAATGGTAATGTAGTGTCTGTGTCCCATCACAGCTGCTAGAAGAAAACTTTCAATCACTCAAGTCTCTCTCTTGGGTAGCATACAGTCACATTTGTGACTTGTGTCACTGGCTGCACATAGCCTCTTTCATGACACAGTACTGAATTATTTCTGAAGGTAAAGAAGGAAAAAGTGAAGTAGTTTTCTTTGAAATGCATGCACTCAGTCTTGGTGCCTGTTTGAACTGTATCTCCAAGTTATGGCAATTAAGTCAGTCACCAATTCTGTTGCATGACATAATACATTCACTGGTCAAAACAAATCTTTTCTGGATTTAACCATTCCAGGTGGCTCTTTGGACACTGGGTCAGCTTGTGGCTAGCACTGGTTATGTGGTGGAACCATACAGGAAGTACCCAACTTTGCTGGAGGTGCTTCTGAACTTCCTAAAGACTGAGCAGAACCAGGGCACCCGTAGAGAGGTACGAACACAAAGCTTTCTCACAATTCTTTCTAAAAGCTTTTTGGAGAGTGCTTTTGAAATTTGAAATAAATGCCTCTGAACAAAGATTAAAAAACAAAAAGTGAAAGATAATTGCTGTGGCTGACTTAAGTACAATAAGCAGAATTAAGAGAGTGAAAACATGAATGAGTGAAATGGCCTCCAGCAGTCAGATGGAAAGGCCTGATGCTTTCTGCAGGCAGTCGTTCTAGTTCCAGATCTTCTTTCTTCAATCCTCAGCACCTTTCCAAGCCTGAATTCATGTGTTGACTTTTGCCTTAGTGCTACGTTTCTGACAAACTTTCTTTGTTTCTCTTTTATCAGGCTATTCGTGTGTTAGGGCTGCTGGGTGCTTTGGACCCCTACAAACACAAGGTGAACATTGGCATGATTGATCAGTCACGAGATGCTTCTGCTGTCAGCCTCTCGGAGTCCAAATCTAGCCAGGATTCTTGTAAGCATCTGGAGAAACACCTCTTTTGGTTTCTCTTTCAAGTGAATATACAAAGAGCTTCAATATACAAACAAGTTGTGGGTTTTTTTGTTTGTTTATTTAGTTTCTTACCAGTTTATCTTCTGTTCTGAGCAAATTACTATTGTACAAGATGCTCTTGAAGTGCTATGGTATTGAAAAACATTTAATATATAGCTTATGACATTGTCTTCTTTCTCCTAGCGGACTACAGTACCAGTGAGATGCTGGTGAACATGGGAAACCTTCCCCTGGATGAATTCTATCCAGCTGTCTCTATGGTGGCACTGATGAGAATTTTCCGAGACCAGTCCTTGTCCCAGCACCACACTATGGTGGTTCAGGCCATCACCTTTATTTTCAAATCCCTTGGACTGAAGTGTGTGCAGTTCCTGCCCCAGGTCATGCCAACGTTCCTTAATGTGATAAGGGTTTGTGATGGTGCCATCCGAGAGGTGTGTACACTCCTTTCCTCTTATTCCATTGCCTTAAAATAAGAATGCATTTAAGAGATTGCAGCTGGCTTTGGGCATTGCTGTGCTGTGTGTTCCTGTCTAGCATGCTGCAGAAGTGAGGTACAGCTCTGCCTTTTCTCTCCTTTGAATATCTGATGGAATATCCAGTGGAAACAAATGTTCTGCTTCTTATTGAAGCTTCTGAGCATAATCCTTATGTGGACAGTATCTCATTCTGTTGGTTTTGGTGTTTTTTTCATCAAGCTGTTTTGTTTTTTCCCTAGGAAAACAGCTTGTGCAGCTCCCAGAGCTTTCAGTGATCTCTGCATTAGTGCACTGTTGCAGTTATTAAATAGTAGAGGTAGATTCTTCGAGTTTCCAATAGAACTGTGTACTTTGGCACATCTGTGAGAAGGAAAATTCAATTTGCTACAGTCTGCTAACATCCAGAGCAGCATGGAGAGTAATTCCACAGTAGCATTTTCTCTTCCTTCTCACTTAATTTTCAGTTTTAGGAGGGAATGAAAATTGTGATAATGGGCCTAAGGTGGTACATCTGACCAGAGATGGCTGCTGTTTGTCAAGCTTTTTTTTCAGGCTGCTGAAAACAATCTCTGGGGTGGGAAGGGCTGTTTGTATTAGTTGTTGATACTGTGTTTTATAGGTGGAATGGGTGCTTCCTTAGCAGACTCCCAACCCTGCTGTAAAACCACTGTTTTCTCCCATACTGAACTCAGATTGGAAGGAAAAGCTCTCAGGGTTCTGGGTTGGCCAAACTCCTGAACATGGCTGATCTAACTGCTTGAAAGCTATGTAGTTGTGCACACCTATTAAAAATGTTCAGGTAAAAGAACATGATGAAAGTGTACTGGGGACAAAAGCTGAGGTGGGTACATGTGGCACTAAAGCCTAAAGGAAGCAGGTCCATGTCCTACATGTAAGCATGCTTTTTCAACACACTCCAAAAAAAGGCACAGCATAGGATCTCAGAGTTCATTTTTGGTAAATGTAGGTGTGCTGCTCTCACTAAAGAAGTTTGTGTTATTTCTTCCTCAGTTTTTGCACCTGTTGTCTTTGAGCTTCACTTTCACTACATTTTGCCACTGTAGTCTTCAAATATTGCATGAAGAAACTATATTTAATATGTGATAATTTCCATATTCCTATTTTCCCTGGGGAAAAAAGGCTGTAAACATTTATTTTATGGACAAGGAGATTGTACCCACATTATTTTATACCAATTTCAAAAATAAATTCATTGCCACAAGTGAGTGCATAAGATTGTATTAGGGGAAGAGGAATTGCAAAATTGTCGTAGTATACATGAATAAAATTGTCCCAAAGTTCTCTTACTGTATCAAACATCATTCAGAAGAAAAAAAAAAGATATATTTGGCAATATATCAAGGAACAAACTCTCTTCCCCAATGACTTTTCACCTGTATACCTTGGTGGGGATGGGAAAGAGTGCAGGAGTATTTTAAAATGTGTGCCAGTTTGGCTAACAGGCAGGGGGAAAGGTTAGGGGCTGTATTTTTGGAAGCATCCTTCAAATCTGAATTACAAAACTCTGTTGTAGTTGAAGTCTTGGCATTTGTGCTTGCAAGTTTATTCTGACACATCCTAATAAATCTGCTTACCTAAATATCTATGTGCTTGACTGTATGAGGCTTGGAGCTCATGAAATTTTTGATGCAAGTAAAAAAAAAAAAAAAATTAAAAAACAAAAACCAAACACCAGTGCACTGGAGCCACTAAGAATTTAGCCCCACTTCTTGAGTATATGCATGCTATTTGTTTGATAAATGAGCTTGTGAATTGCTTGTGAAACACAGTTCACTCTGGTGTTCAATTAACTACTTTGATCAGTACTTGTTTCTTCTTCTAGTTCCTGTTCCAGCAGCTGGGGATGTTGGTGTCCTTTGTGAGAAGTCACATTCGGCCCTATATGGATGAAATTGTCACCCTTATGAGAGTGAGTACAATTTTTAAGACAGTCTTATACTATTCAAAAAAGGCTTTAACAGGAGGTGTTCTGAGTTCATAAATAGCATTTCACTTCATTTTCACACATTATTTGCAAACACATGGAGATAAGAGAAATCAGCAGCCTAGAGGTTATTTTTAACAGCTCTAAACATACTGGAAGCACTGAATGTTTTAAAAATGAACCCAAACTGCTCACTTATATATTTCTATAATGGAAGTGTAGGCACTCCATACAGGCTTGGATTTGTGTAGAAACTGTCTCCTACAATCTCCTTTTCTTCTAATTTGTACAGCTTAGCTGAAGGAGAATTACTTAATTTTTTCTGGTTTCTTCTGTAGGACTTCTGGGTCATGAACAACTCCATACAAAGCACAATTATCCTACTTATTGAGCAAATTGTGGTGGCTCTGGGAGGCGAATTCAAGCTCTATCTGCCTCAGCTCATTCCTCACATGTTACGGGTCTTCATGCATGACAATAGTCAGAGTCGAATTGTCTCTGTCAAGGTGAGTGAGAAGCTACAACCTGCTGGGTTGGTTTGGATACTGCCAAGGCAGGTGCAGGCTGTGTGCCTTCTTCTAGAAGGATTTCTGCTGCTTGTGTTATAGGTGCAGTGCTGGCAGTGGCTTGGGGTGAAGTACAGAGTGTAGTCTCTTGAAAGCGTAAGGTCAAAGCAGCTTTTCTCTGGAGATTGATCTATTTAAAATGCATCTTTTTCTTTTTTCTTTCCAGCTATTGAATGCAATCCAGCTCTTTGGAGCTAACCTGGATGACTACCTTCATTTATTACTACCTCCTATTGTAAAGCTGTTTGATGCCCCAGATGCCCCAGTGGTGGCTCGCAAGTAAGTGTTAATAGCTTTGCAGTCTCTTTTTTTGGCTGTGGCATCCCAGTTCCTCAGTGGTTTCCCTGACCACGTGTAGAGTGAAATAACTCTTAGTTTTCTGTGTTGAATCACTATGGAAGGCTGTTCTCAGTTGGGCTTTGCAGCATTGTTACTATAACTTTGTTCTTACTTGTCAGCATTCTAGTCACTGCAATTTGCAAGCTGTCTTGCAAGTGATAGCTGCATTAATGACTTTGGTGATATTCTTCCCATTACTTCTGATGCCCAGGAGATCTGAGCATGAATCACTTACGTATTTTTTACATTCCATTTCTCCTGTTGTGCCATGAGAGATTAGAAATCTTCCCTTCTCTCTGCTCTGACTTTAGAGCTGCTCTTGAAACGGTGGACCGCTTGACAGAGTCTCTGGATTTTACTGATTATGCTTCACGAATTATTCATCCCATTGTGAGAACACTAGATCAGAGCCCAGAGCTACGAACAACTGCGATGGACACACTCTCCTCTTTGGTATTCCAACTGGGAAAGAAGGTAATGGACTTCTAAGGCTTGTAAGCTTATAGACGAAAGAATAGTCCAAAAGATCAAGGCTTTGAAGTTGAATATTTGTGTTATATTTTGGGGTTTTTATGTAAAACAGTCTTTCCTTCTTTTAGTTGATTCTGGACTCGGGTATTACTAAATTAGACATTCACAATTGGTTTCTTATCAGATCAGTGAAACAAAGGTGGGATTTTACTGTTCTTGGTGAGTAACTAGTTTCTGATGTATTCCCTTGTACAGTACCAGATCTTTATCCCGATGGTAAACAAAGTTCTGGTGCGACACAGAATTAACCATCAACGCTATGATGTTCTTATCTGCAGAATTGTAAAGGTTAGTTGAAATGTATATTGTTGCATAAAAGTACTTGAGGAATGTTTTCATGTTGATTTTGATGTAGCTGGGAGACTTCAAGATATCTGTAAAGTGAAGAGTAGTTTTTCCTATATTTATGTTAGGTATATTTCTGTAAGGAGTCTGAGATTGATTGGGAGAACTGTTGTCAAATGATATCAGTTACTTCCCATAGAAAAATCACTGCAAGTCCTAGATAAGAACTTAAATTTGTAGTCAGTGTCATTACTTTTTCTGCTGGAGATTCTTAAATGTGAATTTCCCCTACTTGTTTCCACGGAGTCAAGACCTAACGATGAGATAACAAGGTCTCATTTTCTGTAGTAGGGCCAACATTTCAAAAACTCACTAACTGCTATGTAATTTAGTATAGAACAAGCAGTGCATTGCTGTCCACATTAAGTAGTGAGATGAGTAGAAAGAAAATGTTTATTTTTAAAGTCAAGTTATTCTGCACTGGTGTATGATTTTGTCCTTTCATATTAGGAGTTATTTTAGTACAAAGTTATCTTGAATATGAAAGGGCTATCATTTGAATTCACTGTTTTATAAGCTGTAATAATCATTATTATGAAACAGTTGTTTGCTTCACAAACTGAGTTGTGAAATTGGCTAATGCATTGACTATCATCCATTTGATTTACAGAAAATTGCTTTTATCTGTGTAGGTGTGATCCTCACTGTGAGCTGTTTATTGTAGGGCTATACTCTTGCTGATGAAGAGGAGGATCCTTTGATTTATCAACATCGGATGTTGAGAAGCAACCAGGGAGAAACCTTGGCCAGTGGTCCTGTGGAAACAGGTCCTATGAAGAAATTACATGTTAGCACCATCAACCTGCAGAAGGTAAAACTGAGCTCTGCACAGAATGATGGAGGAGCTATCATGTCTAAACTAAGCAGTTTGTTCAGTGCATCTATATATTTGTTTACTTCTCTTTTCTGTTGCTAGGTTTGTATAAGGACAATGTCAAGGTAGTGTTGGAGAATCCCTTTAAAATCAGAGGGTGCTGAGGGACTTAAAGATAGGAGCAGCTGCATTATCTAGCTGTTAAAAACTGAAGTAATCTTGATGCTTTCTCCTTATGTGAAGTATTAAGGCTTCCTTGATTAAAAAAAAAAAAAAAATCATCTGTAGTTTCTAGAGACATCTACTTCAGAGCCTCTGCTTTTTTCTAATCAACCATTGCCCTCATATCTTACTGTTTATTGTATTCTCTTCAAGCTGCTGTAGAACTTAATAGCTACATTAATTTAAACAGTAAATATTTGCAGCATTCAGTACAGTGTCAGGATAGATAGGCTTCAAAATGCTGGACTTAAAAATGTAATCCTAAATGCATTAAGTATTTTTAAGCTGATGCTTCAACAGTAGCTTCAGCTCTTGATGAGTTTTTGCAAGGAAAGAATTATTAATGTTAAATATTTGTTGTGACAGGAATGAATTTCTTAGAAATAAGACTGATCTACTGTGAATTATTTGGTAACTGTAAATGGATTTCAGAGAATTGGAAAGGGAATCTCAGAAGTACGATTTGGAGTTGTGAAGAAGTAATGCTTCCTTTTGATGGATTTCTTCTGCTTTTGGACTGTGCTCTGTTTAGATTGGTAGTTAAATTGTTTTGCTTTGTACTGCAGGCCTGGGGAGCAGCAAGGAGAGTCTCCAAAGATGACTGGTTGGAATGGTTAAGAAGACTCAGTCTGGAGCTGCTGAAAGATTCCTCCTCACCATCCTTGCGCTCATGCTGGGCCTTGGCTCAGGCATATAATCCTATGGCTCGGTACATTAATTATGTCTTTTTCAGATCACTTGAAATTGCAGATGCAAGCCAGAGGTTATAAGGAAAAAGAAAGCTTCTTAAAAGCTCTTAGGTTCTGTAAATAGAGTTCCTGGGACAAATCAAATAGTTGGCAACTTGATTTCATTTCCAGCCGTTGCAATTGGCAGCTCCACGATGTGCACAAAATCTTTAGTGGAATTCTGCGTATTAGTCTAGAAATAACATAAGACACATGAAAGTGGAACTGGAGTATGAAATAGTCTCATGGGTCTGTTGTGGGCGAATAAAAATTCCATAAAGTGGAGTAAGCTGCTGTACTTTATTGCAACCAGTACGTCTGGAGAAGTGTAGAGTTTCTGTAAGCAGTTGCCCAGTTATCTCTTCATTACGATATACACTTGTCATCTCAGTACATAAGAATCTGGCTACTGCTGATAGGGAAGTGTTTGCCCTAGTTTAATTTTATGTTAAAGTGAGCTTTGTCACTTATGAAATTGAAAGAGTATGATAAAAGGTCAGCACTTCCTAGGTAGAGAGAGATAATGCTCCTGTTCTCCATACATACTTGCAAATGCATCACAAATCCATTTCACAGGATTTCTTCAGAGCACTAATAGTGACAAGGGCAGTCACTATCTTTTTCATCACCATTCCTTCTCCCTCCCCAAGATTTGCCACTAATGCAATCTCCAGCTGTTGCAGTCCTCTAGTAAGTTCAGAATGTGTCTGTGCACATCTGGTGAAATGCCCAATTATTTTCACAGTATTCATTTGTAACCAAAGTCAAATGAGGCCTCATCCTTTGTCACATAAAAGCGTTCTTGCTGCTCTGAAGATTCAGTTCTAGTCTAAAGTACTTACTAGCAAATGATAGTACTATCTCTTACTATCATATTATCTCATCCTATTATGTACTTTCTTTATGTAGGTCTCAGTATTTGGTACAGAAGCTGCTTTTGTAAAAGCTAACCACTGTGTTTCACAGGTGGATACATATATGCTGTTTGTAGCTATCTTTGCTTACTGTCAAATACACTTTTTTCCACAAGTAATCTTTTTTTTTTTTCTCCTCAGAGATCTCTTCAATGCTGCTTTTGTTTCATGTTGGTCTGAACTGAATGAAGACCAGCAAGATGAGTTGATCCGAAGCATTGAATTGGCCCTGACTTCTCAGGA
This sequence comes from Chrysolophus pictus, assembly GCA_037305975.1. Taxonomy (NCBI): domain Eukaryota; kingdom Metazoa; phylum Chordata; class Aves; order Galliformes; family Phasianidae; genus Chrysolophus; species Chrysolophus pictus. The sequence goes on along the minus strand of CM074596.1, from coordinate 4,171,437 downwards.
CATTGCAGAGGTCACTCAGACACTGCTGAACTTGGCAGAATTCATGGAACACAGCGACAAGGTAGACACACTGTCAGGCTTTCTAACGCTGGCTAGTTAGCAGGTGCCTAGTGCATGGAAAGGATGCGAAGAGTTCATGCATACTTTCTCACTTTTTTGTTAATTAACTTTCTTTAAATGTATGTGCTCTACCAAGGGTCCACTGCCTTTGAGAGATGATAATGGCATTGTCCTCCTGGGGGAGAGAGCAGCAAAATGCCGAGCATATGCAAAGGCTCTTCACTACAAGGAGCTGGAATTTCAGAAGGGTCCTACTCCAGCCATTCTAGAGTCTCTTATCAGGTAGGACCACAACTGTGAGTCTTTTTTTTGCTCCGACATCACTTCCCAATTTAGAAAACTATTAAGATGAATATGGACAGTTGTTAGAATTTCAGAATCTACACAAGTCTCTGTTGTAGGCTTACATTTTCTAGCTTGTAGATGTACACTCCTGCCTGCTAAATTCTGCTACAAAAAGCTACGGGAAGCTGAAAAGGTGGACGTTGCTCTGATTTCCTCCCTTATACCTTCAAGTTCAGTATGGGGCTACTTGGAGTGGCTTTAACATAGGTGAAAGAGATTTCTATACCTACAAGTAAATAAGCCAGAACAGCCAAAGCTTTTGACTAAAATTTCTAGTCAAATTCTACTCTTCTGACTTAGATATTTTATTCTTCATATATCAAATTGAACATACTGTATTGAATGGGGTAGTGTACTGTCTTGAGCTTTGTCAACAAAAATCACAGAATCATAGAAGGGCCTGTGTTGAAAAGGACCTCAAAGATTATCTAGTTTCAACCCCCCTGCCTGGAATACATGCACAGTTAGTAACAAAGCAGAGGAAGCTACTGTGCATGTTCTGAAGAAGAGTGGTCTTGTGCCCTCTTGAGACTCTTTCCATTTTCATCTTGCAGTTACTTTGTTCTGCGGTCTCAGAGTTCAAAAGCCTGACTTCAGAGTGTGCCCACAGAAACACTAGAACAAAGTGTCATTCGGTGTAGGAGCAGAAGTTCTGCTAAAGTAGTTCAATTTCTTTCTTTTAAGAGAGATTATAACTTTGGATCTTTATTATTATAATTTCAGGGAACATTATCCTGGGAACATTAATGCTGCAATCTGATATTGACAGATCAATTTTGATTAAACAAAAATTGGCTTTGTATGCTGTAATTTTTTGCTCACAGCTTCTATTTGATTTGTTTTATCCTTTGTCCTTTTATTTTTCTGAGGAAAAGATACAGAATTCAGTGTGTCAGTTGTGCAGTTATTTCTCTGTGCACCACAAAGCAAGCAAAGGAGCAAAGAGTTGAAATTAATCAGGATTAAAAATGAAAGACAATTTATTAGAAATCTTAAAGTTTAGAAATCTTTCAAATCCTCTTTCTAAACCACAGTTAAAATGGTTCCAGCTATAGTTCCATGCAGCTGAAATTTATAGTATTAATAGTCAAACATTTAATAGTCAGACATACATAAAGCAATTACTGACACTTCTATCTCCATTTTCACACAAGACCAAACAATTTAAATTAGATTCAAGTCCTCTTGAAGGTGAATAAAAATAGATATATTAAATATAACTATCTTTTCCAACATATTCAAACAAGAGTATGGCTATGGGAGGAGTCTTTTTTTTTTAATGTTTTTTGCAACACTGTGTTATAAAAGGGAGAAACAAGATGCTGATTTTCAACATAACATCTCCAGTTAACTTTCAGTTGGAAGATCTTCAGAACAAATGTGACTATTTCTCAGTGTATGAAGTGTGATTTAATAACTTTCCTGTTGTCTAGTGTGTAGTAGTACTTTGCTTAAGGGTACAGTGGTTTCAGGTGTGGGAGTGGAGTTGGTTGGTTGGCTGTGTCTTTATTTTTGCTAACTTGCTGTTTTCTTTTTTTCTTACTGCCTTATAGAACATTTCTATATCTTAACATGAACATAATTTGGTGGTGGCCTGAAATGTTGCATTCTAGTTTTATCAGGCTTTAGGAATAAGTATTGTATAGGTTATGGGATGAATCCTTTCTCCAGGGCACTGTGCTGTGTGCAGCTGTCTGTGGGGACGGTAGCAGGAGATGGCAGTAAAACTTCAGGAGAGAACCTGCACAATATTAGCTTATGGAGAATTTTTGGGCTTCATTCTTCCTTCTGTGGGGATGTAAGCTGAAGAAAGGTGCATCAAGAAGACTTCTATTTGGTGATTTCCCTTGTTTGAGACCAGTATATTGCTTTTGTGATTTGAAAGGAGTTAAACAGCAATACTTATTCTTGACAGATGGAAGGGGAACAAGGAGGCTTTCTTTTTGCAGTCCCTGTCTAACTGATTAGTACAACCCACTCGTTGCAATGCTAGTGAAAACACACCAGGGAGTTTTCTGAAGGTGCTGTAAATGCAGGAGGTGTTTTGCATTTTGTTCTAACCTATTCTAACACAGTATTTATCCCTTTAGAAAGAATCTTCAGAGGAGATAAGTGTGAGCCTGATAACACTAGTGGCTGTATGTGGGGTTTGGTGTGCCTTACTGATTCTGTGTGTACATACTACGCATGTTTTGCACGTACTAGATGAAGTGGACAATTAAATGGTGGGAGTTGTCAGCTGCCCACCTTCTCTATAGTGGCATCATGTAGCTGTATGATCAGGTATTGATTTCCTCTATGGTTTGAAGTCTTCTGGCCGGATCTTCATCTCAACCCGTTTTAGGGAATAGGTTGACCCATGCCATCCATACCAGGTGATACCATCCATGTTTTTGGTGTGTTCTCCTTTGCGGTAGTAAACCCCGTTCAGGTTGGAATCTGTGCAGCAGTTGTACCAATATCCACCTTTTCAGAAAACAAATTAATAGATTCTCAGTCAGCCACTTATTTAAAAACAGGTATGTGTTGTACTAATAATCACGATTAATTATTGCTCTGTTCTGAAGAAATTGCCCAGAATGCAGTATTTAATTCTTAAAGTCTGTGGTCCTGATAGATAGTATTACAGGTAAATTCAAAACTTAACATAAATACTGAAAGCATAAATGCTTTACAGTTAAACAGATAGTTTAGTCTGTTAGTTTTTCATTTATTTGCTCGTTTCTCTTGGAGTATTTCTGTGCCATCTTTCTGACTGAGAGCATAGGCAATGAATTTGGATTCCTAGCGTGGACATCTGGAGGCCTTTAGAAAGGGTTTCTGGGCTCTGTGGCTAAAATGCATTATTTTATTCAGATGGATATCAACAGTTTTTATTTACACATTGCATGGGTTTGAATAGGAAGTGAAAAAATAAAGGGCAAGAAGCAGTGGAGACAGTTATCTTTGTGACAGAGTCTTGTGTGCTCAACAAGCTCAATGGGGGCAGTTTACCTTTACGGAACTGGGCGCAGTCATCCACACACTTGTCGTTGTCTTTGTCCTTTGTGCTGAAGGCTGTGTTGTTGTGGTACCTCAGGGAGTCACGTCCTGTGTTGCCAGTGTAGTTCCCCACAAAAAGACGGTAGCTGTTCAGTTCATTGCTCAGGGTGAATTGCTTGTATTGTGCGTAGCGTATGTTACCTTCCCAGTCCTGTCATAAACAGTGAGGAAGAAATAATTTCTATTAGAATGGTTACAAAAAGACTGTGTGGCCTGTGTTTATATACAGTGCATATTGCATGTCTGTTCTCAGTCCTTTTTTGAGGCTTTTCCATCTCAAGAACAGGTTGATAGAACTTCTCTAAGGCAAAGAAACTTTTCAGAGCAAGATACTATGTTTCCAAGTTTCTGCACTGATATCAAACAGTATGTATGGAAACCTGGTTTGTAGCTCTTACATGCAGCAGACTCCTTAGATAGTGTGCTGCCTCAAGTCTTTTTTTTTTTCTCTGAAAGAGCAACTTCTAGACATAAAGCCTTGCAGCTCACTTCGGTTTTACATCCCTCAAAGCACTTGTGCTGACTATAAGCTAACCCAAACCAGAACCAAGCCCTAAGGAGACTGTAGAAATCACTTTTTGGGTAACACAGTGTGAACTAACTTGTGCATGAACCAGAAAGAATTGCTGCAAAGTAGACTTGGCCTCAAAATCTTTATCAGATACCTGAGTGAATGTTTAAATCTGCAGTGGTAGCAGTTTGGTCTGACTGCAGTGGATCATACAGGATTCTCTAGAGGTCACATTACTGAAGACACAGGCTACATGGAGATTGAAGTTGATTTTGCTTGCTGGAGAACATGGTTCTACTTTGTCCTTGAATCTGTCACTAGGTTCATCCTGATTCCTTCTTCTATATTTAAAGCGTCCAAATTCCTTGGACCTTCTATTACAGTAAGAGATAGTATTTGCTTTGGAAGAACTATTCCATACAAAGCAAAACAAAAAATCAAAACAACACCCAACAACGTGTGGTTGCTGAGATGGAGAGCTTTTAATTACCTCCAACTCTACCCGCAGAACAGTGGGACGGCGTGAAAGTCGGTAGATGTTTTCATTTCCCAGCCAAAAATCTCCCCGAATATTGCCAAATCCTTCCCTGTATTGTTTCCAGTCCCTATTGAAAGACGTCAGACCAACTTTACGCCTCTGAATGATAGTCCAGCCACCTCCATCTGTCTCCATGTCACAGAACACCTAGAAGAGGAAAAATGCAGTGCTTATCAGGAGATTTAGGAAGTTTGTTTTCAGCTGAAACAAAACAAGAAACAGTGCTGTTCCAGCTTTCACAAGTTGGAGAACTTCCTGTTTTATTTAAAAAGAATTAAAACAAAAAAAACAGTTATCTAAACATCTTACAGTTTGCCCTTCTTAAATACGCTTTCCTTCCAGATTTGTGCATGTAAAGATGCTGGCTCAAAGTGCAGGGCATCATAACTCAGTATGTGCTCTCTTTCTCTTTCTTTTCTCTATTATATTTCAGAAAGCACTTAATGTTTGTTGTGTACATTACATCCTTACCTCCAGATCTGGACTCCCCAGAAATTCATCAGGAGGTAGCTTGTAAACACCAGAGATGCGATAGTTCCTCTGATAAAGTGATGAGCAGTCATAGACAGCATCTACTTGAATCAAAATCATAAAGTAAGAATCTGAGCAGTGAAAATAATGCTCCCTTCCCCCCGAGTCTGGTTTCTTCAAAGCTTAATTTGTAGTACAAGAAATAATTAAGTGAAGAAGACTTTTTACAAGTCTGTTTATCTGAAATGGTCCAAATAGAGGTCTTCACTCCTTTTCACATTGCTACTGTATGTGTTTGTGCAGAAAGGTGAGAAGCTATATTTGCTGTCCCCTCCCAATAGTAAAGCCTTATGGATGTAGTAGAATGGATGAAAGTAGAATGGATGGGCCTGCAGCCAGGTGCTTCTTTAGTTGTGTGCTTGAACAAGTTAGCTAAGTTTGTGGGTGAGGCATGTTAGCTCAGCACTTTTTGCACTGGAGCTGTGACAGGTGGTGGCTTTTAGCTGCAGTCAGTCTTGTGAGCCATTTTTCTCCCCGTGCAGGAGCTGACTTGGTGCTGGTGATATGCACTGCTTCTGAGGAAGATAAACTAGCTGAAGCAAGGCTTTACCTGTTCTGACAGTTTTCAATTTAGTACAGACTCGATGTGTCTCACCTGATGTAGTCAGACATGCTTGCATTAAATACCTTCTGGGCTAGTTTCTTGTGTGTTGTTACTTTTTTTTTTTCTGTGCTTTTACTGTAGCCCCAATGAATTTAATTCATGGTGAAATCTCTAAGACTTGCTGTGAGCAGTGAGTGGTGTGTTAAAGCTGAGCAACTTGAACTTTCTGCAAGCAGAATTTAGTAAATAGATTTAGAAGTTTTTCCTTTGCATTTTAAAAAAACAAAATGTGTGTGTTTGTTTGTTTTCTGCAAATCCAATCATCCCAGGCAATAACAGTCTAAAAGAAATCTTAAGCTTGTTGAAATCAATTTCTTTTTAAGATAAAAGCCAACAGGAACTGAATGACACTTTCTTCTAGAAATTGCTGTACAGGTAGCTGAACTACAAAATGCACCTGCATTCCACATTACAAGCCTGTGCAATTGCTGTGTGCATTGAAATCTTCCCCTAGGGAAGAGAGAATTCTGAGTGATTTAAATGTGTTTTGGCTGGGCATATATCACTACTTACATGTTGCATCATCTGCACCTTTTGAATTTTGAAGAACTATCATTCAAATAATGGATCAAGTCTCTTACTCTTGCTCAGAGATCATCATAAAGATGCAATTACAAATCTACAGTAATGCTTGGAAAGCATTTCCTATTGCTTTACCAACTTCTTGTCCCCTGTCAGCACTGTTAACTCAAAGGATGTCACTGCCAGAGCATTTCCTCCCAAAGCCAGCTCTCTTTTTGGATTGGTACTTCAGTGCTCAGAAAATAAGGTGACTTACTGAATTAATCACTGAACTAATACATTATCTGTTCAGTTTTTCCACTCTCTGGTAGCAAACATGCAGGCATTAAAATATAGCTGGATCTTTGGACTTTTGACATGAAGTCAAATTGCTTTTTTCCTGAGGATCACCTGCCTACAGAAGTATATTAAGCAGATGTATTCAGTACGCAGACTGGATAAGCACATTAGTGGGACATGCTAGCATTAAGAACTAATCATTAGTTCATTTTGTGCATTAAGATGTGCAGCTGGGAGCTTGGAGACTCCCTCCTTACCAGCCGAAGTTTGCGTGACCGTCTGAGCTGCCTGGAGTTGCATGATATCTATCTGGTTGTTCATTTCGGAGTACTTGCTCTCAGCATCAATGAGGCGGGACTCCATCTGCTTGGTGCTTCCTTCCAGCTCCATCACCTGCATGACCACATTCACCCAGTCACCTTCCTGCTTCTTGCTCAGCTCCTGCAGCATTCTGCTCAGGTTGGCTACTTGCAACTTGAGCTCTTTAATCTCATCGCAGCATCCCGTCATCTTGGACTGTACGTTCCCATTGATTGTCCTCCTTTTAGGAGGCTTCTGCAGCAGTGCTGGATAGACAGCAACAGACACAGTGATAATGCAGAGCCATGCCAGCTGAACAGTAGATCTTGCTGGCATTTTTGCTTACAGCAACAGAAAACTTCCAACTGACTGCGGGTAGTCTGAATGCAGCTGGGGTATGTATGAAACTTGCTGCAAGTGCTGCAGCAGAATGGTACCTAGCTTTCTTCCAATGAAGTGAGTCTTTGAAGGTGGAGCCTGAAGAATCAGCCTTTTTTCAGACCCCTCCTGTCAGAGTGTGAGCTTTCTAAGTCCCTCTCAAAGCATCTTAAATACTTTTTTTCTGTTTACTTCCGCCCCCTGAAACTATGTGGAGCTTTCTGGCCCCTCCCAGTTCATCTGTTTGTATCAGGTATTTACTGGGTGAAATTGGAACCGGTTTCAGCCAAGGAAGGTTGGGATGTGCAGGAGAGACTTCACACTCCTTCAGGACAGAACTGAATGGGAGAGGGCTAGGAAATGAGGAAAGTTTCCAGTAATTTTTGCCTATTGGATTCTAGCCCTCTTGGTGACTAACTCTGGTACTTCAATAACATGAAAGCCTTGGAGGTGCAGGATGTGAAAAGTCTGTTCTAACAGGATAGGGTTTTGGTTTTTTTTTTTGAAAGTTCAAGGAAGGTAACTCCCTAGAAAGTACCCATAGCTGCAGAATAGCTGCTAACATACTGTCCAGCAGTTGCAGGCATAGAGTTATTACTCCCCACAGTATTCTATAATATTCTATAATTTAGAATAATTAATTCTAAATTCGTTTGTCAGCATCTAATTCTAACTTCTCTGGACACTCTTGTCTTGGGAGTGCTTGTTTGTGGACTTCAGTGCTGTTCTTTTTAGAGATGGGATATCTAAGGGTGGGGTGCACAGTAGTCTGCAAAACAGGTAAATCAAACCCCATGCTTTTGTTTGTGCATGGTGGACGAACAAGAGAACATTAATCCTGAAAGCTGATCTAACTGAAGTTGACAAGTGATGTGTTTTTTTACAGGAAGCAATCAGCCTAATTCCAGTGTTATGGAGTCCAGTTTATTGATAAGACTTTAAGAAAGAAAGATGATCTATGGGTGATTAAAACATCCAGAGTTATATAGTGTAAGTTTAAGAATAACTTTTAAATCTTTAGACCTTCAGGATATAAGTCAAGTATCAGCTGGGTGAGATCCCAAGACTTTCCTTCTCCTTCTATATCCTTTAATAGTTTAAGAAGTTGATAATAGTTCTGATTCCAAAGTAGAGAAGTTTCATCAGTGGTGTTACCTTTTGCTAAAGGTCTGCAGCTTTTCTTCTAGGTCCTCGTGGATCAATTTTTACTGCGCAGGCAAACTGCCCTGTAATTGCCATACATGTGGGTTATTCTCTCTCTGCAAACTTCTGATTGTGAAAATTGGCAAAGACAAGATACAAATGAAGGGGTAAATGACTCGTGTCTGCTCCTGGGGTAAATGCCATGAAAGTTCTCGGTGTCCAAGAAAACAAAATAAAGCTAATCTTTCTCTTTTTATGAAGAAAATGAGAATAAACACAGCAGAGACATATTCTTCCATATAAAATTCTCTTGCTGGTCCAAAGCAGCTGCAGGATTTTGTTTAATTAAGATTAGAAAAGCCTTGGTGATCTCCTATTTGCTTTTGGAGAAATGGGAAACAACATCTAGCTGGTATAGTTTCTGCTCCTTCGTTACACTTCTAGCCAGATGCTTCATGTCTGTCTCTGATTTGCAGCACAACTGGCAAATAGGTTTTCTGCAGAACAGAAATGAGACTCCTTACCCTTCATCAGGGTGCAAAGATTTAGGAAGATGAAAGCATCAAAGAACTGAAGAGGCAGACTATGTTAAAGAGGAAGAAGAGGATCTTCTGGAGATCAGAGTTAGAGATCTCCAACAGGCAGCATGGGTGCCTTGTGCTGCACTGCAGGTGACTACCTGTGTGCAGTACTTCAGACAGAAACCCTGCAGTCTGCAGTACTAGCTGGTGAGGCTGCTGTGTGGTGTTGCTGACCTGAGATATCACCAGAGATAGATGTAAGTACTCTGATGGAAGCACAGAGGGCACCTCTATTTACAATAGATCATTTGCTTCAGTCGTGTTGTTGTCGTGGGCATTCCAGAAACCTTCCATTGCAAAATTGCTTTTATACTTCAGACCAGAGAGTGCCACTGCACACAGATGAAAGCCTGACCTTTTTGTTCTGTCTCTAATCCTGTCTGAGCCCTCTTCCAGCTGGAGCTTCTGCCATTCCCAGGGGCAAATTCTTCTCAGGCTGCCTGCGATGAGAAACATGTTTTTGTGGAAGCTGGAACAAAGAGCAGGACAAGCCTGACTCTGGCTTCCCTACCCCAAAAAGCCACCCTGCTAACGTCCCAGTCTTGTTATGTAGGACTCTGATCCTCTCTGCTGCTTCTCTAGATTACAATAACACTTCTCTTTGCCTTGTACAGTCTGAATTCCCCCACGCTCATGCTTGTGTCACATGGAGCAGATCTGGAAAAGAGTAACCATTGTCCTTGCATTCCCTCTTGATTTAAGTTTTAGAAGTATCTAGGATTCAGCCAAGCTCCATGTTGCATCCAGATGTTACAAAACAGTGCAGAAAGGCTTCTGAATCCCTTTTCTAAACTATTTAATTGAAAATGAGACAGCCAGGGCTTTGCTTCAGATTCAGTCCCTGAATTGTGTATCCTAATTCTGGACATCTTTCTGTTCCTGAGGTGATACTATTTTGTTCTGCCATTTTGTTCTCTGTAAGGTGCAACTGGCATGATGCAGGATTGGAAAAGCACAAATCTTCACATCTGTCATTGCTTTTGAGGGAGCATTAAGGGAGATTTAGGTGGACATCTCTGTTGGCAGAGGCCCTATTCTTAAAGGAGTTAGAGTTTTTTGTGTGTTTGAGTGTTGAATCTCTCCCTGTTGCATAGAAAGTAAGTAGTCTGTTATACATATCAGTGTAATTTATTGCCAGATAAGATCAGCTGTAGAAGTTGATAGTCCATAGGAAACGATTCTGTACTTAAAATAGTACCCTAATTTCAAGTTGAATTTTGGAAAGTGGTGTAGCTGTGGGCACAACTAAAGAGAAACTTGACAGCTGTGTAGGTCCCAGTCCTATTTTTGACTTTCCCTTGACATTGATAGAGAAATCCAGTCTGAAATTCATTGTCCTACCTTTCTTTCATTATATTTTGTATTTGGAGATACTCTGCTACACAGTAGCTAAAAAGGTGGTATCTTAAGGTCAAGAGCATGAGGCGAATTCTTTCTAGCTTCCTTAAGGATGTAAGGTTTGAAGCGGTTGGGAGGATTAATATAAATATCACTGGTTAGCACGCACCTTGAGGTGTTGGTTTATGTTACGTAATTAGAAAAGTATATTAATATCACTCAATTAGAACCAGGTATCTGGCCCTGGAGGGCCAGATTAAATTAGAGATTGGTGTAAATAACTGCCTTGTCTGGAGAGTTTTTCTGGCAGGTGTATGTGAAGCCGAGAGAAGAAAAGCTGCACCCTGTGGCTATTTATTTGGTAGCCAGTCATTGCAAAACCCTTAACATATCTGGCAAATGCTTAAATCTAACATTCCTGGTGCCTGCTGAGATGGCAAAGATGCTCAGCTCTCTCCTGGCAGAGCCCAGAGGTTCATGCTTTGCCAGAGCCCTCTGAAGATCTGATTTTCCATTCTAGACAGCAGGAAGCATGGAAAAGCATGGAACTGCTCACCTCTCTTCTTAGATATGCATAGATGTTCTAATATTCACTTTGCCATTGCTGTACAGTAATGACTTATGGAAGGGTGAGGATCGGGAGCAGTTAGTCTGGTCTGTAAGCAGTCACTCGTTGCAACTGTTTATTGCAAACAGCTCTTTGCTGGCTGTTGTTTTTTTCTGAAGTTAGTTGAATCAAGAATTCAGGGATGCCTGAACACAAACTGTAGAATTGAGGAAATTAGCCTATAAATCCAGTTCCTTGTGCCAAAGGATTATCTGTTCTGCAAAGTAGCAATAGCTTCCACTTCTACTCCCAGAAGCAAGCTCTTACCACTTCTGAAGGAAAAACAAGCTTGGTTTGGGTGGATAAAATCTGTGAGATAGAGGAGGTTTGATTTTTGTACAGTGTTGAGGAGACAACTTTGGCTACTTTTAGATGTTACGCACACGCTGCTTTATTGCAAAAATAAGGGCTTTTTTTTTTTTCCCTAACAAACCTTGAGACACTTTCTGGAGATAGAAAATGTGTGTTCTCTCCCAGGTAGTCCTGGGACTTCTTGAAAAGTCTCTAAGTATTAACAAAAATAACTGGAGAAGATGAAGGAAGGTCCAGGCTCTTAATTCTAATTCTTGAAGATTTAATATATTTTGAGTGGCAGAATTTTGCTAGATATCCTTAAAGCTAGTGGATGACTGGACTGTATAAAAGGGAATATTTCTAGTGAGCATTAGACATCATGCCTGGGGTTTATGGAGAAGGAAATCCATCAGTGGAGTGTTTTTCCTGCTGAGGACAGTAAAGTTGTTTTTCATTCCTAGTTCATGTCTGGTTTCTATTTAAACAGCCTTCAAAATAGACAAGAAATAGGAGTGCCTTTCTCTTAAATAATGCTCTTCTTTTTGTAATTCTAGCTCAGAAGTGGGCTTTGCACATTGAAGACTTACATTTTTGTTTGATATCTTGATAACCAGACAATAGGTTCGCCTGACCTCTCACAACTAATAAAGTTCACAGATTGAAGATTTTGTCCAGGATTTTCGTATCAGGGAATTTGTCAGGGATAGACACTTTTTCCCATTACTATACCATTCCATCTCTACAAATTGTTTTTCATCAGGCTTGTCACATCTTAATATCCTGCTCATCTTCAAGTGCTACAGGCAGGTTAAGGTTGGACAGTGGGATTGGATGTTCTCCTAGCCCAGCTCTCTACTATACTGATTAACAAATGGGGAGAAAAAATGTAATTTTGGATTTATGTCTTCTCTTCACAAAGCTTTCTGTGCCCATCTTTTCTCTTTATCCAGCTGCCCCTTCTATCTCTGCTGAAGACTGTACACTTGAAATATGGAAATTAGTGCTTTTGGTATTGTTATTGAGATCAAATTCAATTATCCTCTACTGCTTTAAGTAAGTCCAGGTGGGCCAAACTCATACAACACTGGAGGAAATCACTTTTGCAACTGATTAATGCTCGTTTTGAAAGAAAGTATAGGGATCTTGCAGGCTGTTTTATTGGTTTTCTTATTCACTTTATTCCAGAAATGCAAAATTAAATAATGTGTTTTAAGTAGTGAAATGAGTGCAGTGTATGTTAGAATCTCTGTCTTGAAACAGCTTAAGAAGTCTTGCTGTCTCCCTTGGCTGCCTGTGTAGCTTTATTTTGTTTACCATTCTGATTCATGCAAGCAGGCAAACAATACAGATGGCTTGTGCTTTAGTTAGAAGACTTTAAGTGTGTACATATGGTCTTTAAAAGATTGAATTTTGGAATATTTTACTTGAGCATTTTTCTGAAGAGAAAACAATTCACAACTTAGCATTTCTGGAAGGAAGAAGGTAGCTGCTGTCCAGGCCAAAATACTGTTTTATGTAAAAATGTAAATCTCATGGAAATAAATTAAATGTAGTATACAGACACTATTGGAGTGCACTGTAAACGTAAAAGGCATTTGGAGAGCATTAGGAGGAAGGCAGATGTGAAGACTGCACTGAATAACCAATATCTGCTCAAAGCTGTTATCTGTTTCTTACAGGAAGAATTTTCTAATTTTAACCAACTGGAAGAAGATACTTTAACCTTTCCTCAAAGTTGACATATGTAACCTATGACCAGTCAAACCTACACTTAGAAAGGGGGTAGAGTGGTCTTCTCTTATGGCCTGATGTTGAGTAAAGGGTTTGAGTCGTGTGGTTGGTTTCTGTTGATGTTGTTGGTATTTTGTTGGTTTCTTTTCTCTAGCTTCTAAACAAAAATGAGCAGATAAACTTGTTCTGCACTCAATGGATACGGAGAAGAATTGATTTTTGCTTTAATTTTAAGCTTCATATTAGCTTGAATTGGGAATAACTGCAAGGACACCACCCAGTAATCACAGACCGAAGTGCCTCTCTGCTGGGTTAGAGATTCTGTCTTGAGAGATGTTTTCCCACCTTCTTTAATCCAAAACGATACTGCACAAACTGTTACCAGGTACAGAAAGAAGATATCCTCCTGTCTCACAGCAGTAATGTTATGGCTAAAATCCCTGGAAACTGCCTTGCTGGAGAATTAGCCCTTCAGGGCTGCTTTGGTGTGCCTGCATGCTTTTCTGTAGTGTCATTCATTTTATTCAGTCCCCATTGTAATAACTAAAAAAACAAACAAACAAAAAAAAAACTTTATAGTGCTTTAAAGTATTGTAGAATTTTGGCAGATATCTGCAATGAGAGAGGTAATGCTTTTATAGCAGGGAGATGAAAATGGAGAAAGTGCAAAGTGGCATGATTTCTGAGTGTGTATTCTGAATGCATTAACAGGGCTCCACATGGAAATGCTTTTCCAAAAGGAGTACAGTCTGTTGGCCCAGCTCTCAGAGAATTTGTATGCAGAGAGCAGGGGGTCTGTTAAGAACACATTCCGATCAGCTGCAGTAGCAGTGGTTTTTGGGAACTGCCAATATATTTCCAACGATCCCATGGATGAGAAAGCACAGAAATCCAAGCTCTTTTTAAAATAAAAAACCACAAGATCAGAACTTAATTAATTCACAAACAACTGTATTTTCTTTAGCTTGTAGGACCGAATAGCAAAAGGATGCTGTGATTACCGAGGATTTATTGCTGTGAGGAAAGTCAGAGAATATTCAGCCATCATTAATAAAAGTCAATTTGATGTGTGAGTCTTGCTTTGGAGGGATTTCTGTGTTCCTCTTGACAGTTGCAATTCTCTCTGTTTAGTTTTGTTTTTGCCAAAGCAATGGATGCTTTCTTCTTCCATTGGTGTAAGCACACTTTTAATGTGCTCTGTCAGGGTGCTGACAGATTCTCCATCAGTGGCTTGTCCCAGTCCAAAGAATTACTTAGCTTTACTCGCTGTCTGGGTTAGATCATTTGTTAAGAGTGATTTATGGCTAATAATAACAACACGGTGTTATATGTATCGCTATATATTCTTTTAAATCCAGGCCTTTCTCCTTCCCCTTCTATCCTCTCCTTCTCCTTAAACCTAACAGCTACAGCTTAGAGTATTGAAACATGTAATTGTACTGTGGACAGCCAAGAAAGTACAAAACAAAAAGGAATGATTGAGTGCACCAGGGAGCATCAGCAAAAGTGCAGTGCTAATAGTCAAAGAATAAAAGATAATGGACAATTTGTCAGGACATGTTGACAAGAAAGATAAGTTGGAAGTAATTAACTGCCTGACATACTGGAAGTGATGTTCCTGCCAATGGCTCTTTAAATCATCAGGATATGAAATGTGACAACCATTTATCACTTTTATGGGGCACTGCTGTCTAGCTTTCCCTTGGGAAGCGTGGAGTAGTATGTACTTTGGCTATCTTACTTTAAGAAAGGCATGGATATATTCCAAGAGCTTCCCATTTTTGGGTGCCTGTCTTTAAGAGCTGTGATTGTGGTACATTCTTAGTCTAAGTCTAATTTGACCTCAAACTGTTCCTAGTTCCAAAGGTGTCTTACTTGACATTGCCAGATACCCAGTGTGTCTATGAGCTTGGTTCTGTAGTTGTCAAGAAAGGAAACTTTCAGGGAGAGAATAAATATAAAGCACTTGAAAATGTCCCTTCTCTTGGCAGTCTGTTCAGATGACTCCCTTTAATGCTGTTAGATTTCATTGCTTTGTATGAGTCAGTGCAACTCTTATGGGGAAAAGATACGTATGTATATGCTGTCATTCTGATAACAGGTAATGAGAGGCATTTCTGCAAGCTGCACCTATCTGTAACAACATATTCAAAGACTGCTAGAACTGTCTCCGCATTGCTGTCACTGCCCATGTTTTCATAG
Source organism: Chrysolophus pictus (assembly GCA_037305975.1). Lineage (NCBI taxonomy): Eukaryota > Metazoa > Chordata > Aves > Galliformes > Phasianidae > Chrysolophus > Chrysolophus pictus. The sequence goes on along the minus strand of CM074596.1, from coordinate 4,156,431 downwards.
GTTTTGCTGTTTTACACTTCCAATGTTAACAAGTACTGATGTTGGATTGTAATCTGTGTTGTAACGTGCTCAGTTGTTGTGACATCATTTGGAACAGCTTGATCTTTTTGTTTTTCAGTGCCAGTAGGGAAAGAGGAGAGCAATGAGCCAGAAAATGTTAACAAATAGGTCTTATAAAATAGCAAGAGCTCTATAAAAAGGTATTTCCCTTATTGATGAGGTGTTGAGCAAAAGCACTGATAAACAAGAACCAATGTGGAGACAGAGCCATTTCTGACTGTAAAATAAAAAAAAACAGCCATGTGAAATAAAAATGACTCAGAGCACATCACTTGAGCTGGTGAGCCAGGCTCAGGAGTTGTCTACTTGCTTGTGTTTCACAGAATTCAGATACCCCTGCAAAGCAAGGAGAGTGTGTTTAACACCATAGGATGCTGTGACAGCAGGTGTTTCTGTCATGGTCTTGAACACGGGCAAGAGAAGAGTACTGGTATGGGTTTGCCCCAGTGCAGAGGTGTTATTTGAAGCTGAGTGTGGAGCTGCATGCTTTCTGTGAAGCTGGCAGGTTTGTCAGCTATTCTAATGATGGAGCTCATTTCCTGTGGTATTAAAATCTCGACTCAGATTTTCAAGGGAGTTGGTGATCTATATAAGGCAAATGGAAGGAAAAAATATCAGCACTGTAAAGCTCTTATTAAGTGCAGCTGGTATTTGGGGGTGGGGAGGTCTTGTATACATAGAGGTGGGTAAGATGGAAAAAAAAATGTTAGGGAGGAGGTTCTAGCTTAATAAAATGAGATTCTGAGGAAATTAAAATGAAGAAATGGAACATGAGAGCAGGCACTGAAGTTTTGCTCAAGTCCCCTTTTGATCACTGTTAAATCTCATTTGTATCCCTAAATTTAATGGTAGCAAAGAGGAAAAGTGATAGCTGGAGAAATAAAACAAGCAAAACCTCAGAAAAATCCTTTCCAGTGTGGCTGCCAGTGATTTTTTTTTTAAAACGGATGTCTGTATCTGAAAATATTCTTATATAATGCATTTGCACTGACTTGGCAACATCTCTGCCTTCAGTTCCACCAATTCAGATGCCCTCCTGTGAATCTGGTTGTGCACAGCTGTGTGTCTATTGGATGTATTTTTGCCTATTGTGTAAATAGATAGCTGACATGGATTGTCATCTTACATGGGTACTTCCAAAAGGAAATCTCAGTGTTGGAGGAAAGACTTCATATAAATTTCCAAATGGAAATCCACTTAATCAGTATTCTGAAAATGCCTTGCAATCCAGTTTTATTTCCAGTATGCAGTGTATGTAGTCCAGCCTTTCTTAACACTGCATCTAGGAAGCTGCTTACAATGGTAAAGTGAAGCTAGCAGGCTGCTATTCAGCATTAATAATTGTATACAGTTGTTGTTTTGTGTAACAGGTCTTGGGAATATATGCAGAGAATATATGTACCCCTATTGTAGCCATTGTGTCTCTTCATTAGTCTAATCATTCACTTAAAACTTTTAAAGAAAAATGACCATGTTCCATTCGTGTTTCTAATGGACAGAACGTGATAGTATCAAGGAGAAGCTCATACCAGCCCCTGAGTGCTGCCAGCTGTGTTAAATGATCTTTCTCTTCCCTCTTCAGCATTAACAATAAACTGCAACAGCCAGAAGCAGCTGCTGGGGTGCTGGAATATGCCATGAAGCACTTTGGGGAGCTGGTGAGTCGTGATGGATAACTATTTTTGTGCCTAATGTTGTCATTTTATTTTGAACTCTGTAACTCTGTTTTTGCTGTGCGTTGGGAAGGAAGGGCATAAGCTCCTGTTCTGAGCTTCAAATGCTTGAGAGTTTTCTGAGAAACTGTTATGGTAACACCCTCCAGGTAAGAATTTAATGTAAGTTAAGCTTCTGGCTTCTCTCCTTCAGGAGGCACGTGAACCTGTCAGAGAGTTTATGGGTACTAGTTTTTGGAACAGTAAGTTGTCCAATCCTGTACAGTTTTGGCTGCTCACAGAAATGGAATAGATACAGAAGGGTATCTTTTCCTTCTTTTTCTCTTTAATAATAATTTAACTTGTGTTTGGAGATTCAAGTGCCTATGTTCTCCAGCCAATTCTACTTTGTTATGAACATGAATTTGCGGCAGTAATTCTTGCAGTGCCTTAGGGAGATTGTTTGGGAAGAGAAAGCAGCCCTCTAAGCACAGTAGACTAGGCTTTTTCATTAGGAGCTGCTAGAAAGTGGGAACAGGTTTAAGCATAGAATGGTGGAACTCATTCATATTGAATTCCTCTGGAGTTAGGATTATGTGAAGTTTTGACCTGGACTGGAAGAGAGGTCCTTCTGGGAGAAGTACTGACTTCAGAACAACTTTGCACCTTCTTATGATTCCTAGGGACGATTGAGCACAACTCTTGTTAGCTAATTCTTACCTCACTCTTGAGAAGTAATGTATTTCAGTATGTGGAGTTTCCTAGAATAGGCAGTGCAAAGAAATTAAGAGGATCTGTGAGCTCTGCTTTCAGGAACTTACTTGAAATATTATGACTAAGCTGAGGAGTTAAAGGGCTGGTATATAAACATCCTAAGTGGAAGACCTGGCATGCAGAGCATGGGTTATGTTGACCCTACCCAGTGGGCTGAGAAAAGAATCCATGCTGCAGCATATGTCAAGGCATGAGCTGCCAAAGTATGAGCAGAAAAAAATTTGGCAGAGATCAGTATGGAAGAAAGATCCAAGGCATTTTATTTCTCGAAAATTAGAAACCAAATCTAGGAACAGACTGAAGAGAGGTTTGTGCAGCTGATAAGGATCGCAATTTGGTTTTTAAAACCTCTGTTACAAACCACAGCCTTCTCTTGTAAGGGTTTTGGTTAGATCCCATCATACCTGCCTGATCTGCTGGAAAATGGCCTAGCAGTAGCCAGATACACTGTGCACACTGTGCTTTTTTTTCTTCCCAGTTAGTTACATCATTCCTCAGCACAGCACAATGCAAATTGAGTATTTAATAAATTTGCTGTTATTGCCCCTTGTTCCCCTGCTCCAAGAAGAAAAGGATCAGACAGAGCCCAGCTACTAAGCTATTATTTCAGTAGCAGGGAATTAGTGATACATCCCTCTGGGTAAACCTGATACATTGATTCCTTTATGTCAAGCTTGGGCAATGCTTAAAATTTGTTTTCTCGCGAGCTCAAAGGTTTTTTTTGGTATCACAGACATCTGAGTGAGTTTATTTCAAATCATCAGAGGGCCAAATGAGCACCATAGATGTAGAATTTTCCAAGCAAATTTGCAGTAGGTAATATGGAATGTTGAATACTAAAACTGCTATTTTTTTCTGATTTTTACTTTTTAATCCCCCAGGAAATTCAAGCTACCTGGTATGAAAAGCTTCATGAATGGGAAGATGCTCTGGTGGCCTATGACAAGAAGATGGACACAAACAAAGATGATCCTGAGCTGATGCTAGGACGAATGCGTTGCTTGGAAGCTCTTGGAGAATGGTAAGAGGAATGCCTGAAGGTTGAGAAAAGTCCAGTTAATTATATCAAGAAGTCTGTCCCATACTAAAATAATCTACATTCTCTCCTTCTCCTATTCTTTTATATTTTCTTGCTGTTTCAGAAATGCAAGCTGTTCTATTTTTCAAATCAGTGCCTGACTTTTCTGTGGATTCTGTTACCTATGTGTTTTTTTTTCCTGCCTAAATTCCTTCTTACCTAATAGTTTGAGCATTTACAGAAGTGTATTTCTTTGTCCACGGTCGTCATAATTGGAAATAACATTCTAAGCATTTTGAGATGAACCATCTGATAAATTGAGGTCTGTAAAGGGGGATCTGCAGCCTGACGATCATATCAACTCCATTTTTAAGGGAATGATGGCCTCTCAGGAAACATCGACTGGGCAGGATTTGTCAAAGACAATCATAAAATGAGTTAATCTTGGCCCTCCTTTGTAAATTTTTTTTACTAAAGTAACAGATTACTTCTTGTCAGACCTACAATGCCTATCCAGAATGCACTCTTCACTACCAGTTGGTAGTGAAGTTGTCTGCTTACCAGTAATCACCTTGGTGTAAGACTATGCCAAGTAAATTGCTCTCACTTTAAAACCCCTTGTAAATTACTGAATTTTTTGTTACTGCTCTTTTTAACATACATTAAGCCTTGCCTCTGTGAAAGTTTGGGACTTCAAACCCTGTGTTTAAACCCTCAGTTTAAAGAAGATAATGGAAGAAGACACATCCTGTGCACTGTAGTGTGGAGTTCTACCCAGGGGCATAACTGATGCGGTTCAGGTGCCGCCTTTCTGCTGAACTTTTCATGTCACTAGAGCTCTCTGCTGATGGGTCCTGACATGAACCCATGGATGGTGCACTGTAAGGAGACTCCTCTTCCCTAAAGACATTTTACTGTTGGAGAAGCAGAGCTGTTGGAGAAACACAGTCTAACAGCATTTTTCTACCCTTTCTGTTTCTAGATGAGGGTGAGGCATATTGGGTGTTGTTTTTCTCAGTAGGAAAAATGAAGCCTTTTATTGGGCAGTTTTGCAGTCATCTTTTCTAGGAAGTAGGCAGTTCCCTGCAGAAATTCCTTTCTCCTGTAGAATGAGTATTTGTGTAAAATATCCTTCCAGAGCCTTCTCCTTCCTCGCATGTTAATAAAAAGGTTCTACTCTTCCCTTGGAACTACAGATTGTGTATCTCAGGATAGTCTGTAGCCATGAAAGCAACCCCAGTGCTTTGGCTCAGTCTTTTTTTTTTGTCTGATATGAGAGAATTGTCACATCCAGGTAATGTGTTTTCTTATAGCAAAGTTCTGTTTCCTGTAGTGTCTTTTGGCCTATAATTATACAGTTGCAGAATTTTTTTTTTTTTGCCCTTTTAATGGGACTTTCTCAGGCATTCTTACCCCTTTTTCATGGTTTTTCTTTTTTTTTTTTTTTCCCCAGAAGGATCTGAAAGGCAGGTAGATGTACCAAAGAAATTGAGCCTAAAATGTCAAGAATTTAATTCAGAATCTGTGACATGGCAGATGACTAAAAGTGTTTAGAAAGGATCTGATTTTTTGTTTTTCCTGTAACATCTGTTAAAAAGAAAATTTGAAAAAAGCAGGGACCACTTACATGCTTTCTGTGATGTTACCTGTAATTAAGTGTAGCTGAGAGATTCCATAACTTGTCTAAACTTAAGTGTTTTGTTTGTTCTTTCTACAATTCAGAAGTGCTTTTGCAAAGGTGCTGTCTGCTCTCTTGCAGCTGACTTATATAGACATCATCCCCAGACTGAGGATTCCCTAGTTTGGCTGCTGATACTCTTCAGTAGGATTCAACATGATCAAAATATGTGTTGTTGAAGCCTTCTTAACGTAGTATGATACTTAATCTAGGGCTGATGCTACACAACATCATTATTTCAGTACTTTGTGCAGTGACATTTTGAAAGAACAGCCAAAATATTCTTGGCCATTTGTCTCCTGATGTGGTTATGTCTGCAAGAGTCATGCTACTTCATTAGCATCTACTAGGTCTTGATTTACTGCTGTTGCTGTTTGGCTTGGGTTTTCATTTGTTGTGTTTTATTTTCTCCTGGGCCATTAAGCTGTCAAATGACTGTCTTGCCTGTGGCAGCCCGTTGGTTCTGTTTGACTAACTCATCTTTCTTTTTGGGAGAGGAGAGGATGACAGTAGAGAAGGAAAATTGGCAGCTATTTCACTGCTGCAGAGTATCCAGCCTAAGAAATGCTGGAATTGCAACACCCACAGTACTTGGTTTGATTAACAGAGCATTCACAGTTGATTTAAAAGACGACATATAAAAAATACTGATGTTTCCTCTCAGCTGGAGATGAAATATCTGGAGTCCCCTCTGAGATCTTGCCACAACAAGTCTTCATAATAGGTTACAACAACACTATTTTTCTAGTTTCAGTCTTCAAACTTAATTGTATGTTTATCCAAAGTGTTTGATAGTGGGAGCCATTTGTAAGCTGTTCATGTAATACATTCCTTGTACCGAGGCTTCAGGAAAAAAAAAATAAATTCTTGATAACTTCTGATCTTGCTTTTTAGTACCTTCAGAGTATTATTTTTTTTCTTGGATTTATGGACTATAGTTCACAGATCCATTCGTAGAATAGGTATTACTAAAAGCTGAGGAACAAATGCAGACTTCTGTCTGGACTTGTGTTTTCAAAGCACAGTGTGTTCTTAAATTATTTTTGGATGATAGGATGTTTGTCATCAAACTAGCATGTCTGAGTTGGCCAGGTGAGAAGAGGTGAATCCTGTTTTCCACTCTACATGAAAAGAATTAGCTCTGTTGCTTAGCAAGATAAAATTCTTGGAAGAAACTTTTCACTGATTAGAAACTGTGGTTTCTTTGTAGGGGCCAACTCCACCAGCAATGCTGTGAAAAGTGGACGCAGGTCAATGATGAAACTCAAGCTAAGATGGCAAGGATGGCTGCTGCTGCTGCCTGGGGTCTAGGTGATGCATCTTTCTAGCTGTGCTCGTGTGTGCATGTATGACAGCCAACAATGTAGAAGCACAAATAGATTTAACATTAGAGCCATGAATTATAAGAAACAGAATAATCAACACAACCTGTTCACATTGAGACAAGAACTAGATGTCGTTCAACACAAAAGTCCTTTGGAAAGCCTGTGTTTACATATGGTGTCCCTGAGTAACAGAGACTGCCTCGTGGGTCTGAGTAGATAAGCAGTTACTTAACTGGTCTCTTTTACTTAGTTTTACACTGAACGTAGCTCAGACTTGAAATGAGGTTAATAGAATTTCTCTGATTTCTGGCAGACCCTTATTTAGAAATTAGAACCTTGTCTATTGAGAATTTTGGTAGGTTATCTTGATTGAGCAGGCAATCTTAAGTGGAATAAATCTATAGATGGTCCAAAAATTGCTATTGCTGATAGCTAGGTATTTACTAAAAATGCTTATAAATCACCTTTTGTTTGCTAGTCTCTGAGAAAAGTTAATCATCTGCTCTGAGGAACACTAGCTCATTTAAATGTTTTGGCAATGGCAGCGGCTGAGTCACTTAAGGAAGATGTTAAAAATCCTCATGATGAACGTACCTAATCATGCAATATTAACTGAAGAGTCTTCTGACATCTGTCTTGAAGTAGAATTTGATTAATTGTAAAAGACCAAGGAGAATTGGTTCAAGCAGGTATCAGTCATCAATTCAAATGCTATAGGCAGAAGGAAGCAACAGATGTTCCCAGTACCATATTGAATTCAGGCCTACTCACTGGGGCCTAAGCACTGTAACATTCTGTTCTTACCTCACAGAGGGGGCTGTTGCACTGCTGAAGATATTTGTGTCTCTGCAGGTCAGTGGGACAGCATGGAAGAATATACCTGCATGATCCCTAGGGACACCCATGATGGTGCCTTCTACAGGGCTGTACTGGCTCTTCATCAGGACCTTTTCTCACTGGCTCAGCAGGTAACTCCTTCCTAGCCTTCCCAAAAGCTGGTTTAGGATGAGCTAGATTACATAGCTAAGTGGAAGGCCTGCTGTTTCAAAGCGTTTAGCTATAACATGTGAATTGCTCAGTCATCTTTTTTTCCACTGATGTATTAGACCTTGTTGATTGGGCTTGTCTTTTGTTTCTAGAAACACAGCAGTGAATTTATTTGTACAGATTTTAGAGGTCCAGAGCTGTTGAGTGCAGAGTGCAGCTATTCTTAGGCTTCTTTTGTCAGTTTTCTAGAAGAAGTGCAAAAGGATTATCTCAGCAGGGATTCCATTCTTCAAGATACTGCTTGATAAAAGACATTAATGAGATAAGACACGCATAAGTATCTCCATGAACATTCTTTGCACTTCTGTATATTGTAGCTTTTGAAGTGAAGTGCTTGTGTATCTCACATACTAGGATTTCTGCTCTGATTTTTCTGGCAGCAGTCATAAATCTTAAATTGAGATCAGAAATCACAGCAAGGAATGACTCCATTAAGTAGAGCTGTACTGGTGTGCACATCTGCCACAAAGGAGATTTACAGAGATACTTTTCCCCCCTGAAGATGTGAAGCTTGTTGTTTGCTTTCCAAGGAAGCTGAAGTAGCATTTCTCAGAATTCTATTCTGACTTGCCAACTTAGATAAAGGAGTAGTTCAATCAGCTTTGTCAAAACCCATACATAGATTTTTGAATGATATACACAGTAGAATTATCCAGGCATTCAAAGGGGTAGGGTATGTGATTAACCTTTAACATTTTAAACAGGAAAAACTCTAGATAAGAGATTACATAATGACTGGATCTAGAGGAGGATTTATTTTATGCTTGAAAAGAATGCCTTAGTTGCAGTGAGAGAATTGGAATTTGCAATCCTGTAAAATTCATAAAAACCTGCTTGGTTATGTAAAACAGTGAAAACCACTTTCTGTCATTGTGAATTAAGAAAGACATTTCTTGAGTCTTTCTGTAGCTGACTCTCTTGCACTAAAATGCAAACTTCTGTTTTCCTCCATGAATGTTTTTAATGATAGTCTCTACAATGAGAGTAGGATTAGAGGTACTGCAGACTTTGATTTTGTAGAGGGACAAACTTTGCTACTGTTCAGGTGATAAATAAACCTCTTCCTCTATACCTCCCACTAGGTGCTGCTTTCCTGTTGATTCTTCCAGCTTATAACATCCTTTCTGATCCTTGCTGGACAATGTGAACAGTGCCATCTCTGTTCAGGAGATGGAACAGATGAATATCAGTTTGAACAGTTGAGTCATGATAAAACACCTCCATCTTCACTCCAAAATCTTATTTTATTTCAGTGCATTGACAAGGCCAGAGATCTGCTCGATGCTGAGCTGACTGCCATGGCAGGCGAGAGCTACAGTCGAGCCTATGGAGTAAGTGTCTCACTCTTAGCCTTCATTCTCCTCACTGCTGCTTTGTAATATCCCTGGAAATCATGTGAAACTTTTAAACTAGTGTTAGTATCAAACATAAGATCTTTTTAAGACTACGAGCTAAATGACTCTTGTCAGATAAAAAGACTCCTTAAGGACCAAGTAAACAATTAAATGAACGCTACCCCTCAAAAGAAGTAAGAATTGACATTTACAAATGGTGTATCATCTGAATGTCAGTATATAGCAGTCTGTCCATTACCTGTTGGGGAAAGCTCATGGACTTAAGATTCGGGTGCCAAAATACTGTTTGTTAATTATAGATTTGTTCTGTAGTGATTAGGATGGAATGTGATTGTTTCCTTTAGGCTATGGTATCCTGCCAGATGCTGTCAGAGCTGGAAGAAGTTATCCAGTATAAACTTGTACCAGAACGTCGTGAGATCATCCGCCAGATATGGTGGGAAAGACTGCAGGTACATCAGTGTAAAGACCAAAGATGGTGATGCTGATATTTTGAGCCTGAACAGCTTCCTTCAAAGTCAGCGTGATGGCTCAGCAGTTCATTCTTGTTCCAGTCCAACACCATGTGTTCTTACATGGCTATATGCTTTCTGTCTCCTTTGTGTTGTCCTTGTTGATTTTTAGGTTAGTCTGCCTGAGGTGTCTACAGATGTGACACCTTAATAGCGTGATTTAAGCTTGAAATGAATGTGTGCAGAGCAGAGATGCTGGTAGCACCTCCAGAGCTGCTTGTCTCAGTGTTGGACCTCACCTGAAAATACTGATTCCCAGTACAACTGGTTTGAACTTTTTACCTGTCTGGCTGCATTTCATGGAGAAGCAAATTCTCTCACAATACTGGAAAACCAGGCAGGGAATTCACGTAATGTAAAAGATTGCTCTTTTCTTGTAGTATTCTGATCCCTGGAAAGGATTAAAAGGAAAAAAACAAAAAACAAACATAGGGTAAAATGTTCTAATTATAGCAAATTTTTATAGACTGGAAATTTCTCCCCTTGCAGATTTCTCCACTGCTCTATATGCCTTTTTATGAAAGACTGTTACTGCTGCATGTTTTTTTAGCTGTTTGGGAAGCTGTGACAAAAGCTTTAGTCTCTCATCTGCATTCCTGTCTGTAAGAGCTAGGAGCATTCCGCTGGGGTGGAGAAACTGTGTGTGACAGGAAGTGTAATGTCTGAATACAGCTGTTTATGGTTCTAAAAGCAGTACATGCAGTTCTTACACATTTTACAGCTTCTTTTAAATAATTTTCAAATGCCAGGGATGCATTATGTACTTGGGTGTCAAGGAACAAGCTTTGTCTAACTTCCCAGCCCTCAGTTTTGGGGAAAAATAAAAAAGGAAAAGAAACAGATGCTTTGGTACAAAGGAGCTTGCCTCCATTGGGAATTCTCTTCTTTACCTCAAAATAAAATCTGAGTTGTCTCTGGATTCATACTAACTTCAGAGTTAGTATCACTGTTAACTCTGAGGTACTTGGTCACTGCAGCAAGCACTCTGAATTTGGTCATTTCCATCCCTTCTGAATTTCTACTTTGCTGTAGCATCCTTAAGCATTTGAAATGCAGGCTCATCCTGATGTGACTGACAGTGTTCTGGGCCTTCCCTTTAGGCAGGCATGAGCTAGGCAAGCAGTATAGCAGTTGGGACTGCAGTTTTTGGCAGGATATCAGTCCAGTCATGCCAACTTCTAAAAGCAACACATGCAAGGAGAAGAAAAAGGGTGATAAGAAAAATGTTTTTGTAGCCATTTAATTTTTTCTATCGTCTGTGTATAGGGTTTGTAACTGTTTAAACCAAAAACAGACTTTAAAGCTGAGTTGAGAAGGGTTACAAAACATTTGACGTGGTTTGGAACTGCACAAATAACTTCCATGATTTTGGATACATTCTTCTTTAGAAGCTTTTCTCCTCAAGGAGAAGAGGAGAAGCTCTTCTCTTAGGCAATATCACTAGACTGCAAGCACTGAGCTGACTTTCCATGCATTATGGGCTGCAGGCTGCAAAGGCCAGGAACTTAACATGCTACACACACTACAGTTTGAAGAAATAGCAAGCTAGTTTTTTTTATAGTGGCCTGCTGTGAATTATGGCTACTGAAGTCTCTCCATCTTGGGATAAATCCCTTCAGATTCTGAGTTAAGACTTAAGGCTCTGTGGAATAGGCTGAATATACAGCTGTAACACCTTTTCTTCCTTTATCTCCTAGGGCTGTCAACGGATTGTGGAAGACTGGCAAAGAATATTGATGGTTCGGTCTCTTGTTGTGAATCCTCACGAGGACATGAGAACTTGGCTTAAGTATGCCAGCTTGTGTGGCAAGAGTGGGAGACTGGTGAGCATTATCAATCTCCATAACACGTTTTTAGACAACTGATTTCTTTTAACTGGCTTGCAGTTAGTTTCTTAAGATGAGTATTATACCTGAGAGCACCTTGAGCCAATTTTTTGTTGCCTGCTCTATCTGAAAGTTCTTATGCAGTGTAGGTATTTAATAGTAATAGTGCTCTTTGATAATGCATTCTGTCAAATCTAGAATGTGATGTTAATATCAAGAAATGATACAATTCAGTTTCAATATTCGCCACTAGATTTATTACAAAAAATGCTTGAAACAGATTTCACCCTCTGTATTGGCTTCTGAAAAGGTAATTTAATGCTCAGGTTCCAGTAAAGATATATATGGTTTATGATGTAGTATTCTTGAGTCCGGGAAGTGGTAAGAAGGCTTCTGCATCTGTGCTTTATATTGCTGGTTTAGATTTTTTAATGGCAGGCAATTCTGTAGTGAATATGAGATGGAGGTAAGGATGAGCTTGAGTTTGTTCTCTTTTTTTTTTAATGTTTGTAATTTCCTCCAGGCTTTGGCCCATAAGACTCTTGTCCTGCTCTTGGGAGTAGATCCATCCCGACAGCTGGATCACCCACTGCCAACAGTACATCCCCAAGTGACTTATGCATACATGAAACACATGTGGAAGAGTGCCCGTAAGGTAAAGAACAACATTGCACCCTCTGCGTTTTGTTGCTCAGTTTTTGTGCAGTGCCATGCACTTCAGCTCTTCATAGCCTGCATAGGACAAAGACAAGGATGAAGGTTTTACTTTTCTTTTTTTTTTTAAAAAAAAAGAATGACTAGTCTCTTTCCTTATCATTATTTTAAAGACAAGCGTTTTATTTTAAATCTCACTAGACAGAGAAAACCTGGCCCAATTTCATTTTGTGCATGGAAAGATTTGTTGTCAAAGCAGTATCAGGTATCCAGGGCACTCAGCTAAGTTTGATAGTCAATAGTAACTCTTCTTTCCTCACCAGAGTTTTACTGTGTAGGCTCAGCACTTAGCTTTTCTTCCACTGCTCTGATTGCCAGGTCTCCATATCTTACGCATGGTCAGGGCTACACAATGGAAAAAGAAAGGAGTTCTTTCATTTCCAGTTTTAGAATATTTAGAACAATTTGTACTTAGTTGCTAAGCAGAACTTTTATTAAAGACACAATTGAAAATGTCTTACTGAAAGACAGCTGAAAAGTACATAGGGTTTTGTCAGGGGAACAATTTGGCACTGAAGAGCCTGGGATGAATGTTTATGACATTGCAACACAGAGGGAATTTGCATACTCAAATCCAATAAGCCTCAGACTGGGTAACTTACCTTTTTTTTTTAATATACATTAAAGCCTCAATTTATTGTCATATTCTGCCACATCTTTTCTTGATTTTTTTTCTGTCTTTGGGGTTGCCAGTACTGGAGCAGAGCCGCTGCTATGGGATGATGGCCATGACCTAACTATTCTTTATTTGAATTTAAAAAACAGAAGGAGCTACTGATGAGGCCCTGTTCTGTTGGCTTTGTAAAGCAGTGTAATGGTCTCTTACTTTCTTCTTTAAATGATCCCAGGAATACACGGGTTTTCTCTGCCAGCTTCTCTCAATGAAAGCGCCTTTCTCTCTTTGACCTGTGATAAAGAAATAGGTAAAAAAGACGCAGGAAGAGAACATATTTAAACTAAACTGTTATGAGATTATGTGGAAGCCCAGGAGGACAGGAGGAAAAAAAAAAAGGAAAGCAGCAAAGATGAGAGAGAGACAGACATGGATGCAATCACAAGCTCTTGCTTGCTGAATGATTTCATATTTTCCTACAGCACATAAGCTCTATGCACATAGAGACGTTCATGGTTATGTTTTGACAAATATCTGGTATAACAGCACTTCTGTTCTTAAGATTGTTTTTCCCCTCCTACATCTAATGAAGTATCTAAGTTATTACTTGTGGAACGGCGCCTCCCTGTTAATGATGTGATACTTTAATTTTGCCTTAGGCCAATACCCTTTTTCATGACAACTGATTTGTGCATGCTGACATTTGAACCAGACAAATAAGGCATTCCAGCTCAGGTGATTGCTGTCTCTCTTTAAAGTAGATCATTCCTGTAGGTGGAACAGAAGTAAATTGGACTCTTAATAGCACCTTCTGCAGTTTCTGACCTGAAATGACCTTGCAGTTTGCAAGAGCTTTACTCTCATTATTTCCACTGAAGCATGCACGCTTTTTTTTCCCTAAATTTTCAGAGTTCTTTACTCCATAGTTCACCCCACGGAATTTCAAAGAATATTCCCCCAAAATGTTGTTAGTTACTTTAGCCTTCTGTAGTCTGCTGGCAAAGGAGCAACATGTTTGTACTACTTAAACAACTTCAGGAGAGATCTAGATTTTCATCTATTAAAATAAGTCAAAGTTTAGGTTCTGTGGTATGTACTATAAGTCTAGCCAAAGCCTGGGTTTTAGAAGGGAAGCTGCAAGTTCTCCCTTAGACACTATTTTTCTCAAATTGTCTATTCCAAGCTATAGCATATTACAGGCAGGCTTCTCAGAATCTGCAATCCAGTCTGTTATGGTTGTGACCCATTCAGACACAATATGTACATTATTTTGTGTACATACATTTGCCTGTTGGTTGCTGGACTCTTTGATGTACGTGTCCAATTGCAATTGAGATATCACTATATGATTTATAGAATCTTACTATATAGGAGCAGTAATAGGACATTCTTTGCTGTTGGAGGTTTATTCTCATATACTTGATCTTGCCAGTTTGCCGGATCTGGGTGCTTGCACTATTGTCAGTCATTCTGTCTACTGTCTGCATGATGAGCATGAGGATGTAGTTATTTGTTCCTCAGTGTAGCAATTCAGAGGCCAGATTTATAAGATAATTAAGAATTTCTATCCTGTTCATTTATTAGGAGCTACAGACCTGACATACGTTGATTCTAGAGATATGTAAATGGTTAAGAGGCTTTCAAAAAAAACCAACACTGTATTTTTTGCTTTTGGTGAAAACTTATTTCCATGTTGTCTTCTACATGTGAAATATTATTTAACCCCCATGACTCTTACCACAACCATCATCCAATTACAGATCGATGCATTCCAGCACATGCAGCACTTCGTGCAGACGATGCAGCAGCAGGCACAGCATGCTATTGCCACTGAGGACCAGCAGCACAAGCAGGAACTCCACAAGCTTATGGCACGGTCAGCACCTAGTCCTTGGAGACCCTTTTAGCTATGTAGTAACACTGTCTGTCCTGAGGTTGCAGGGTCCATGCATATGAGACGTGTTAGATGAGATTCACACTTTGATTAAGAGGAAAAAGATTTCTCATTTAGATGGTAGAAGACCCTTTCAATATTCATCATTGTTCATCTCATAATTTCAGGAAGTGTTACTGTGACACGTCAGTGTAAACAAGCTCATATTTGTCCCTGGTAGCTGGCTGTGTTATTCCAGCACTGTGGCTCACTGGCAGAAGGCATCACTCTCATCTGTTTTTTCAGGGGATTCAGTCAGTAGGAAAGAAACTCTTCCCACATGCCTGGCACATCTGTGCCTGGCAGTGTGTGCCCTTAGTTTGACAGCAGTACTTGGGGCATTGGGTGCCAAGCATGTGATGGTCTCTTAAAATATTGTTGTAATGAAATGCATCTCATAAGCTCTGTTTTCCTCCATAAAGCTGTGGTTGCCAGATCTGTTATTTCCAATTTGAAGAAGAAATCACATAGTACTCATTAATGAAGGGTTGGTTTTATTGGAATGGAAACCTGATAACAGCATTGTCTTAGTATTTTCAGGTTGACTATCATGGAAAATAAGTTAGTAATGACTTATTTTTCTTGAACAAGGCTTGCAGGAAAAGTCAAAATACTGAAAGGACAGCTATGTAACTGTGGTATTTAGAGTCTGCTGAGAGAGCAAAGTATGAAGCTTAGCGCAGAACTTCACAGCTCCACCCAGCACAGCAGGAAAAAATGTTGTTTTTCTTTCCTCTGGGAGGAGATGGCTTAATGGGGTTTCTGGCTTGGGGGAAGAGCATTTGTTCTGCACTTCTGCTGGCTGGCTGGTGCCTGGTCTCTCCAGAAGGCTAGTTTGTATGGTGATAAATACAGCTAGTCAGCACACATGCTGTGTGTCTTTTATCATTACTGAATAAGTGTTTTGATGCTTTTGTTAGCTACTTCTAAAGTGCATTTTATAACTGATAAAAATGAGGAACAAAATTTGACCCTAGCCTTGTTCCATTAAGTTTAAACCAACCTCACCTGTTAAATGCATACACTCCATTTGTAGAAGAGACTTACTGAGTGTGTTTAGCACATGAAACATTGTTTTTCAGACTTTGGATAAGAATTCTGCCTCTTAAACCAGCAGGTTTTGTTTTCATTTCAGGTTGTGTCTGAGTCAATAATCCCTTTGCTTAACCAGGTGTTTCCTGAAATTGGGTGAGTGGCAGCTGAACCTGCAAGGCATCAATGAGAGTACCATCCCCAAAGTCTTACAGTACTACAGTGCTGCAACAGAACACGATCGCAACTGGTACAAGGTGGGTAAGGAAAGGTTCCAGGCAGAGCAGAGAGAGAGTGAATCTGATCACATGCCCACTATCTTTTTCCTATTACATCTCCTTAAGCTTTGAAGAATTAAGGAGTATGGGAAGGTAATGTGATTTATTTTTAGTTCCTTTGATGCTATAACATCCAATATGGAGCTCTTGACTGAGAACTCACCATGATGTTAAGATAGTGAGGCAATAAAAGCTACAAGTGATTAGAGAAAGCAAATCATTGTGCTGTCTGCAGGGTATTGCTTCTCATTTCTAGATTCAGAAAGGTTGAATTATTACCTAATACTCAGTACAAGTTGCAGAAAGGATTAGTCTTCACCATTTTTGTTGAAGTTTTTCTCTCCTGTTGGCAGGCCTGGCATGCCTGGGCAGTGATGAATTTTGAAGCAGTGCTTCACTACAAACATCAGAACCAGGCCAGAGATGAGAAGAAGAAATTGCGTCATGCCAGTGGTGCCAGTATCACCAGTGCCAACACTGAGGGCAGCAACAGTGAGAGTGATGCAGAGAGCACAGAGAACAGTCCCATCCCATCTCCAGTGCAGAAAAAAGTCACTGAGGTATCAGTCTTCCCTGTTTACTTAAAGAAATAGGTAGTTAGTCTTTAGACACAGGAAGCAAGCTACTGTATATGCTTGGTTTGTGGACGTGCTTGCCTGCATATCGCCAACAAACTGAGGTATGAAAACGCTTCACAGTCCTACCAGCATGTAAGACCTATGTAAATATAGATCTATATAAATATATCTTGTCAAGCAAAAATAAAATCCAGGAGTGATGTGGTCTGTGGGAGCATGAGTGGAAGCCAACTATGATGTGGATTAGGTCTGTTCTCCCTCTTTCCCTGTGCTAAGTTTAGTATTCCCATGGATTGATACTCCTGTGTAGAACTAATGCAGCAATTTCATTCCAAAAGGATTTATCCAAGACCCTCTTGATGTACACAGTTCCCGCTGTCCAAGGTTTCTTCAGATCCATATCTCTGTCTCGAGGAAACAACCTACAGGACACTCTCAGGTATGTATAAAGCCCATAGGAAATGAAATCTAGGTGATAAAGCCACGTAGTTTAAGATTAGGTAGAGCCTTTCTTCTGCTCTTGTTATGGCTAAACTTCAGTTCAAACTAATGCATGTTAGGTTATGCTAGTTTGGTTCTGGGAAGAAGAATTTTTTGTAAATGTAACTGAAGATATTTGACTGGAATGATAACTTTTGTTTTGTTCTGTTTCATTCCTAATGAATGTTTCTTTCTTCCAGAGTCCTTACTCTATGGTTTGATTATGGTCACTGGCCTGATGTGAATGAAGCTTTGGTTGAAGGGGTCAAGGCAATCCAAATAGATACTTGGTTGCAGGTAAGGAATACAAAGGACTAAGGTCTTGGGGATCCTAGGGGGATCTTTTACAAGTTACCCGAGACGATCCTTTGCTAAACACTTCCTTAGGTGAGTGGCAAGAGCAGTGTGCATGCAGTACAATTTGTAACCGACTTAACAAGAATTTTGAATAGATACTAAAGAAGCATTCTCACATTAATTTCTATATGTATATGTAGACTAGTTCATATGAATAAGAGACCAGTGATTTTGAAATTGAAGATAGTGATCAAGTATAAAAGAACACTGCTATTCCAATGTAATCCAGGCAGTGAGTTTATTTTGAGACTACTTTGTAGACTGAGTCTTGTAAAAATGGCTTAATTTCTTATTTGAGTGTTACACTTCTAAGACACGTCTTGCTCTGTCCACGTGAAGATCCTATAATAGCTTTGCACGGAACATTTGTCATCTCAATGAGTTGTTCTGCATTTTTGGCACTGTTTGGATCTTTGCTATGTTATCCTCTTACTCGAAAATGAATGATGGGCCTGTATCTCCTTTAGAGACTGTGAGGTCTCTGGCTGAGAGCAGAAAACCGTGTGTGTGAGCTGACAGGGATGTTTATTTTACTTATCCTTATTATTAGGTTATCCCTCAGCTTATTGCAAGAATTGACACCCCTCGACCATTAGTAGGACGTCTCATTCATCAGCTCCTCACAGATATTGGACGGTACCACCCCCAGGTAAGCTGTAGCTTAGGGAAGGAAATTCTATATACTTGTAGCCTATTAAGGTATTTCTTCTATGTTCCATCTCACTGTTCTTGATACCTGCTATGGAATTCACAGCAGGTGAAAGTGGGGGCGTTTCTGCTGCTGCAGTTCTGAGGGACTATTTCACCTCAGCCTTATTCAATTAAAAAAAAGAAATTGGAGGTGGGTGAGCCATGCTGCTGGGGAAGTCCTATTCCTCTAATAGAAAATTGGATAGTGCACATTATCATCTTAAATCTAATCTCATTAAGTGACTGATAAGAGCCTGCTCCTGGATGTTTTTTCCAGAATTTCTTCCCACAGCATGGAAAATCACAAAATGCTGAGTATGTTTTTCTGTTCTTTGGGTTTGATACAGGCTCTTAAAATCATTCTGCTGTTCAGAGAATTAAAGTCTAGTAAGCTTTTTGGACTGGAATACTTTGAATAGCAAATTCCTACCACCTCTCTTAAGAACCATGACTACTTTCTCTTGCCTGACCCTAAGACTGCTATTAATGTTCTGCTAATCTTCCAATTTATGCAACTCTTCTGTATGGTCCTAAAATGTTATTATTTGTTGATATCACTTGTAGGCTTTGATCTATCCTTTGACTGTGGCATCTAAATCCACAACCACTGCTCGCCACAATGCTGCAAATAAAATCTTGAAAAACATGTGTGAGCACAGTAACACGCTGGTGCAGCAGGCAATGATGGTGAGTGCTTAAGTGTATCATAAGGTATTTGATGTTTCAGGTATGACAATACAAAAATGACTGTTCAATGTTAATTTTGTTCAATTATAGGGTGTTTTTTTTTTCTTTTTAATTTGGAAGAACTTAGTGTCAGCATAATTTCAAGAGAATAATATAAAATGAGCCATAAGATTCAGACATTCAGAATAAAGATGGAATAAATGAAGAGTCATTTTTCCCACAATGATATTTTTGCTTAATGATAAGTGGAAACAAGACTTTTCATTTAATTCAATTGCTGTGTAATTTAATTCAATTGCTCAAGCTTTTTATGAATAAATGAAAAGTAGTGCTTTTAGGCCAAGTTACACAAATATATACAATATTTCAAAGGCAACAAGTTCAGTGAGAAAAGCCTGATCATCATCTTACAGGAAAAGATAAAACAAACTTGTGGGAGTTTTTGTAGCTCCCTCTAGCTGACAGCAAGAAATACTTCATAACCATCGGAGAAGAAAGTAGTTCAACATTTTTAAGCATACATTCATAATGGTTAGGGATTTTCTTGAGTATTTTATCTTTTTTTTTCCTGATCTGAAATAGGTAAGTGAAGAGCTAATCCGTGTGGCGATCCTGTGGCATGAGATGTGGCATGAAGGGTTGGAAGAAGCATCTCGTCTGTACTTTGGAGAAAGAAATGTGAAGGGAATGTTTGAGGTGCTGGAACCACTTCATGCTATGATGGAGCGTGGGCCTCAGACTTTAAAAGAGACATCCTTCAATCAGGTATCAGCAAATAAACTTCTGTTTGCCCTCAAAATTAGGCAGGACAGCCTCCTGCCCCAGATGAGTTCCAAGGACTGCTGCCATCTAAGAGAAAGACTCGGGCTGTTGACATTATTATGTTGTTAGATTTCATTACTTTTCATTTATTTCTGGGTCTGCATTGCTTTTGGAGGCTATGGAATTCCATGGCTATAGCAGCACAGATTGCCCTAGTCTTTATCAAGTGGGTATCTGATGAGATCTGGAAGACATACAACAGCTTTGCAATTAACTGTTCTAACTCCATTCTGCTTTGCTTCATGATAACCACCAGCACAGACTGAAGATATTATCTCTCTCAAGTCTCCAAAAGAAATTCATTTGAGCTTGTTAGCCTACTGTTAAAGGCTCTATTAATATTCAACGGAATGAATGTTCTATTCATTCTGTTGCCTCCTATTGTGAAGTCTGTTTGGGAGTAATGTTGTCCAAAACACTCAGTGCCTGTCTTAGATCCAGGAATTTCTGGTTCATTAGTTTTGGCGTGCTATAAAAAATGTGAGGTCAAGGATTTGCAATGGAATTTGAAAATAGACTGTGCTGGTATTAAGTGGTCTCCACCTGTTCCACTGTAGTCTGTAGAAATGTTTCTCTTGTTTTTCACTTCCTCCCTAGGCCTATGGCAGAGATCTAATGGAAGCTCAAGAGTGGTGCAGGAAGTATATGAAATCAGGAAATGTCAAGGACCTAACCCAGGCATGGGATCTCTATTACCACGTTTTCAGGCGTATCTCAAAGCAGTTGCCTCAGGTAGGGGGAGAAGTACAGTTCTCTCGTGGGGCTTACAGTGCATGTTGTCAATACTAATCTCTGTTTAATGTTTTCTTGTTATTCAAAGCATTCAGATTCTGTATGCTAGAATTAACTGCTTTTAATTTGCTCAGAAGCTTCATAAGCTTCAAGTTTTCTACTTTTGCAGCCCTTTTGGCAAGAACTGAAGTATTGACAGCTGACTGTGAACTGTTCTAGGCTCCTTGCCAGCATGAACTCTTCAGATGTTTAAGTGAGATTTAACTGAAATGCTTGAGGGGTTGTGTTTCATCTGTCTTCTGTAGCTCACTTCTTTGGAACTACAGTACGTGTCACCGAAACTCTTAATGTGCCGGGACCTGGAATTGGCAGTGCCAGGAACATATGATCCCAACCAGCCCATCATCCGCATTCAGTCCATTGCACCCTCACTTCAGGTCATCACCTCCAAGCAGCGGCCCAGGAAACTAACATTAATGGGTAAGAGGAAGCAGTTTGTACTTTGCTATTCTAGTATTTAAACAGTTGGTTTTAGTATATGTCACGTAAAACTTCTACAGCATTTCCATTCCGGTAGTCTGGTCGGTCTGACTGCCAAACTTCTCAGTTCTTCTGTGTCCTTGTGTTTACTCTTTAGTGTTTGCTCAGTGAGAGTAAACTTTTCCCTGTTAATCCTTTTTCAGGAAGCAATGGGCATGAGTTTGTGTTCCTTCTGAAAGGTCATGAAGACCTTCGTCAAGATGAAAGAGTGATGCAGCTTTTTGGGTTGGTCAACACTCTGTTAGCAAACGACCCAACTTCTCTTCGTAAAAACCTCAGGTATGTGTTAGGGATGGTTACTGAGTGTGCTATGCATGAGTGACAACAAATGTACAGAAAACCTTGGCATATTCAGTTGGTTTGTAAGGAAGTGAAGAGTATTGGAGCTGATTTGAACATGTGAGAGAACACCCATTCATAGACTGAAATTTGGAGGAAATGTTTTACATAAAACAAAAACTTCCTCAGTGTACAAATTCTTTCTTGAGAATTGTTAATAGTGTTTGGGATAAATGCTATTTCAAGATAGGCTCCTAAGGCAGTGCTCAAGCTGAGAGCAGGCTTTTTATCAAGGATTTTTTTTTTTGTTATAGTGAGTAAACAGCTTGGTCAATAGTCACTGACTGCAGTTCTGTACACTATTGTTCAAACATCAACATATTAAATGGCACGTGCAAATTATAGATATTCATGGGTCACATAACGTGTGCCTTTTAAATGCAGCATTCCTGTGAAAACCACATCAGCCATCCAAATGGATGTTCCAGATCTGTTTGGGGGGGGGAAAGTTAAAGTGTAGTAAGTTATAACATACAACAATTTGAGCTCTGATTGTCCTTTTTTTTTTTCCTGTAGCATCCAGAGATATGCTGTTATTCCACTGTCCACAAATTCAGGCTTGATAGGTTGGGTCCCCCACTGTGACACACTGCATGCCCTCATCCGAGACTACAGGGAGAAGAAAAAGATCCTGCTGAACATTGAGCATCGCATCATGCTGAGGGTAAAGGGCAAAAGTAGTGAATTTTTTGGTACATTCTTCTAGGACTCCAGTGTCTTAGTAAAGAACAGTGATGCATGCATTTTTCTTATTTTACCTGTTTTCTAATTTGTTGTTGGTACCAATAATAAATGCGAGAATATCAGATAAGTGTTCTGAAATGTTACTAAAAGGCAAAATTGGCCATAAATTTATTTGTTTGTCCTTTCCTATTTTAGCAGTGACCATAAGTTGTCACCATCTGGTGACTAAAATGTGTTTTGCATGAATATGATGTGCCTTAAAGAAGGTGCCATGCTGCTGGCATTTACAAACATTGTGACTAGGGAACATGGCCAAAGTTAGACAGAATGGAGAAACAGAACGTTACTAGAGAAGCTGGAATTGCCTGCCAAAAAGGAACTTGTGTGCCAACCCAGGAAATGTTTTTCAAAACATATTTACCTCAGCAGTATTTCAATTAAATATGGCTATGGACTATTTTTTTGGATGCTAAATTGTTTCCTATCCCATTTCACCTGAGTTCTTCACTGTAGTTCTCATATTATGTTTGGGAACATACTGGTCAGTCTGCAAATAATTTTGTATCACATTTATTTTGAAATTATTTGTGATTGCTTGTTTCACATAGTACAGCTAGGGGTTACTGAATGTTTGTTCTTAGTTGCTTAATGTCACTTCTCAATTATAGATGGCTCCAGATTATGACCACCTGACTTTAATGCAGAAGGTAGAAGTATTTGAACATGCTGTCAATAACACAGCTGGTGATGACCTTGCCAAACTGCTGTGGTTGAAAAGTCCAAGCTCAGAGGTTAGTTCAGCACATGTACTGTCTTCTCAGCAGAATGTGGGTGAAGTGGGTGTACTTACACATCACAAACTCCAAATGAATCTCTACAGAAGGTGTTTTTTCCACAAACGAATAAACCTTTGCTGCTTCATGAAGATCTTTCCCTGTTTGGAATCATGGATTTTTGAGTGGTTTTCACATTCCAAAGTACAGCAGTTATTGTATAAATTAAAATGTAAGCTGAAACATGCAACATTGCTTATCTGACTTCTTCTATTCTGTCTCTGCTTGTAGGTATGGTTTGACAGAAGAACAAACTACACTCGTTCACTAGCTGTGATGTCAATGGTTGGGTACATTTTGGGTCTTGGGGACAGGTGAGTAATATTGCAAAGGTTTTTGTTTGTTTTTTAAATGAAAGCAGACTGCAAAAACCTTTCAGTCTGTTCACTGAATCTGTTCTTATGATAACATCTTTCAGCATGAATATTGCTGAGCTATGATGATACCATCTTTATGGATTTCATTGTGCTGCCATTATTTTCAACACTGCAGCATGTGATAGAGTTTGTGCATCTTGAGTACAAATAAGAGTTTCTTCTGTTCTGAGAGGAATACACCCAAGACTGTATGAAGAGACACAAGTTCTGGATTGGGCTTTCAGTCATAGGATGGAGAGAGATTTCCCATTCTTTCTATAAAATGGAATAGATAATACTACTTCTGATCTGCATTGCAGACATGTTCTGTAGGGAAGTATAGACTTAAATGAATTAGGCAAATGGAAAAAAAAGTGGTAAAACAAAGAAATATTGTATGTAGTACATGATTCTTTGTCAAAAAGGGGCATTGTAACTTTCAAAATATTTTTGAAGGCAGTATCATTTAGAATTAAGGTCTGTAATGCCAAAAAAGCTAAATCCTCAAATGTTTTTATACAAGAAGCTTCTATTCTGGAGCTTAAAGGCTTTTATAACGAAATTTAAAACCTTTGAAAATTGGATTAAAGCAAAATTGGAACAAGTCAGCACGAATAACAGTATCTTGGTTTCTGTTAGTCAAGTCTTATTCTCTTCTCTTCTGGTAGTAATCCAATTTATGTTACTTCACTTGCATAATTCATTGTATTTATATACTGAAAAAAAAAAAAGAAAAAAGATAATACAAATAGAAGAACTTATCCTAACTGGAAAATAGATGTTCATGTCCAAGAACTGTACTGATGGCAGTGACCCAATAGGTTGTTTGTCTTCCATGATGAGATAATATCTAATTCCTGAGAAGTAATTACAAAAATAATGTGATAGATGCACTGTCAAGGAAGCTGTTCTGTTCATCGTGAGATTGAAGACCTCAGACAAGCAAGCTGTCACTGGCTGTTCTCATTCATGAAGATAAATATCATTTCAGACTAGAGCTGTGATTTACTTTATTTTTTCTTAATGACCTGTCAATCTGCTTTTTCTCCTACTCCTTCATCAAAGACACCCTTCCAATTTGATGTTAGACAGACTGAGTGGAAAAATCCTGCATATCGACTTTGGGGACTGTTTTGAGGTAAGTCTTTGTATTTGAACATAAACTTCAGTAATGTTTTGCATTCTCTGATAGATCAAAAATCTATTTATGAGTCAAGAAAAATAGACCTTGAAGAGTAGTCCTGAGCAACCTGTTAGGCTCTTTTTTGGGTTTCACTTTTACCTATGGGTAAAAATAAAATGAATTTTATCTGAAAGGCATGTCTTGGTAATTAGCTAACCACTCTGAAACAAGCAAAGATGTATTAGCTATTAGCATCACTTTTCTGTAAAATTTCCTGGAGCAGTTTAAGCTACTAATTGGAAATTTTTTTTACTTAGCATTAGCAACATAGGCACATGTTTGAATTTTCCCTGTTGCCAAGTTAATTACCTAGCTTCTCCCTCAAATTTGTGGAAGCTCAGGAATACTGGGACTTTCTTTGGAGTATAACCCTTAAGGGTGTAACAAGAAAAACAGTACTTATTAACTCTTAATAAGTTAGCCATTCATTTACTAATTCTCCATTATTTGTTTAGGTTGCAATGACAAGAGAGAAGTTCCCTGAGAAGATTCCATTTCGGTTAACAAGGATGCTGACAAATGCTATGGAGGTAAGTATTCCCTCTTTGATATGAAGGGAATTCTTCCTAGGGAAAATGGCACCTATTTCTAATTTTTTTTCCTGTATTACTGTTACGGTTGAACCTCTCCACTCCTGCAAGAAGGAGAGATGTAAGTTACTGTTTCAACTTCATTTTCAGGTCTTGTGATCTTTACAGTGCATTACAGTGGAAAGCAACGTTTTCACTGATGAAAAAAAAAAGAAAGGAAATTTCATCCGTTTCTTAGGCCTTCCATAATTTCCTCACTTTAAAATAGGTTTTATATCAACCAAGCACAACCAATAGCATGGTACTTTACGGTGGTCGATTTGATGTCACAAAGGAGCTTAGGTTGTAAAGATCATCTGTCTTGTTCTTTTAATGAGCAGAGAATGACAGAAGTGAATTTTAATTCAAACCATGAGCCATTTCCTGTTCCCTAAAAATTAGGATGGGAGTTGCATAATGAACAAAGCAGCATGCTTGATGGCTTCTTTCTCTTCTGAAGGTGACAGGCCTTGATGGCAATTACAGAATCACCTGCCACACAGTGATGGAAGTCCTGCGCGAGCATAAGGACAGTGTCATGGCTGTGCTAGAAGCCTTTGTGTATGATCCATTATTGAACTGGAGGCTGATGGACAGTAAGTTTTTCTGATAAAACAGTGATACTAGGAGAGTCATCAATCTCATTAAGGTTATATTTGAATGAGAAATGCATAAAACCTAGTGTCTGTTTGAAGGCAGACTGATTATACTGTTGATTTGCAAGTGCTATTTATTGTACATGGTTCTAGGGCTCATAGTGTAAACTTACCACAGTGATTGAAACCATTTTTGCCCTTAAACAGAGGCACAGAACTAAGCTACATGCAAAACGGTTTGAGTTGTCTTTGTGTTAGCTGTCATCAAGAGATTAAAAGCCATTTCAGGTGACATTTGGAGAAGGAGAAAGTCAGTCAAGCATATACTGTATGTGGACAGGCAAATTTGCTGCAAACCTTTGAAACTTGAGTTCATCTTTTTTAGTTCTTTTATTTTCTTGCAGCAAATACAAAAGGCAATAAACGCTCACGAACAAGAACAGACTCCTACTCAGCCAGTCAGTCAGTAGGTGAGTAAAAACAATGTATATCATAAATGTTTTTTTTTTTTTTTTTAACAGTATACAAGGCCATGAAGGTACTTTCAGCCTTTTTTCTTCTCAGAAGTAGACAAAGAGCTTATTGTCATTAGCTTTAGGACTAAGTGTTGAGTTCAGTACTTGGCTCAAACAGCAGATGCTCATTTACAGTTATATTAACACTACCCTGGAGCACATAAACTGTTGTAAACCAAATAATAATTGCCATGTGATAGTTATTTACTTAGCCACCAAATTTTAGTGTGCAGAACATGGCAAGTAACAATCAATGTTGAAGTTTCATTGCATTGAAGCATAGCAATTGTTTGCCTTTGGTCTACAGAACAGTGACAGTGTTTCATATTCAGAGTTTTATAAATTTCTATAAATTCTATATAAATTTGTCTTTGCTATAGTTTTAGGCCAATTGCATATAACTTCAAAGTATCTCTTGTTTACAGTTTAATATGAAATGTTCCTGAAAGTTGGATCAAACCTTTCAGTATTTTAGCAAGGGAAAGATGTTTGCTCCTGTGCTGCGTTTCCAGTAGTGATAGAGAAGTGTAGTATGCTTTGTCACAGTCAAGTATGCTTTTCAAAAGAGCTGATTAACAGCGTTATTAATGTTTCCAAAAGAATGTTACTTTACCTGCCTTTCAATTCAACATTTTCATTTTTGGTTTTGTGTTTTTATCAAAAGAAATGTTAGATGGTATGGAACTGGGGGAGACAGCCCATAAGAAAACTGGGACCACAGTGCCTGAATCCATCCATTCCTTCAGTAAGTTTCTTAGTTGATCTTATACTCATGCAGAAGTTGTTCTCAGATATGGAAATTTCACATGAGACACACATTCCACATTTATGCTGGCAAGGAACTGTATAATTACCTGTGTTCTCTATTACAGAAGGAGATGACAGAAAATAGAATGGAATTTGGGTTTGTTAGCAATCAGAATGATATTTGGGAAGGACAGATGTGATAGCAGGATGAATGCTTTAGTTGTTCGGATGATGTCCTTATTCTATGGGTTTTTCCTACTTCTCTCTTGTAGTAGGAGATGGCCTCGTGAAGCCAGAAGCTCTAAATAAGAAAGCAATTCAAATTATCAACAGAGTTCGAGATAAACTCACTGGTAAGCACTTTATTTATCTAAAATCTGATGAGATGAATCACCATTATTTTTAATATTTGTATTTTGTGTTAATCCTGTAATTTATATCCAGTAAGGGAAGGGTAGTATAAGTCCCATCAGTCCTGAACTTGCCATCTAGAAGTTATGTTTATGTCATGTGACTTCCATTCATGTTTCTTCATCCCTTAATTTCAAAGGTCGAGACTTCTCTCATGATGAAACTCTTGATGTACCCACACAAGTAGAATTGCTCATTAAGCAGGCTACTTCTCACGAGAATCTGTGCCAGTGCTACATTGGATGGTGAGTTTGTCATTCAGCTAACAGTGCAAAGTTCTTCTCTAAACGATCTGGAATTAATGATTTGAGCAGAGAAAAAGCCAACAAAAACATTACTTCTTGTGTATTTAGTTATGTATGGAAGCCTTACCACATGTTGCATCTGATCTCATAGATTTTCCAGGCTTATGGCAGAGATTCCTTAGACAGTCCATTGTAAGAAAGTGAGCTGCCATAAGGAGTGATGGGAATGATAGAGCATTTAAGCTGCAATCAGCCTGAACTTTAAGTGTTTGAAGTAAGGCATGTGTTGGTCACTGATTTCAGTTACAGTGAAGAATTACATATTCTGAAGTAAACATAAATGATTTAGTTGCATGTCTGCCATTTGAGAGAGAGAACAGTGAAATATGCTGAAGGAAACAGTCCTTTTTAGTTTTTAAGCATTAGTTAGCTGGAAAGAAGCATGGGGATCACCTGCCAACTTTTCCTATACTATGTCTTTGAGATTGCCAAGGCACCATTTCAGTCCTTCTCAGCATTGCCTTTGTGAAACTGCATACCAATTAGCATTACCACAATATTTTTGTTTTCTTTAGGTGTCCTTTCTGGTAACAGAAGATTCCAAAGTATCCACAGCCTTTTATTCTGGAGGCTTTTGCACTCCAAACTTGCTCTTCTACAAACACAAACTGAACGTTGGACTGATATACAGCCTTTGTCAAATATTTTGAAATGTAAATGAAAAGAGTTATTGTATATTAAAAGTTGGTTTAAGCCAATTTATAGCTGCTATTGGAAAAACACAAGCTGTCTGAAACGCAACAGTTGCTTGGGTTTCCAGGACAGTGAAAACTGATTGTACCACAGGTGTCAATGGTTCCACTTGGTCTTTAGGGAACTGGTGAATATAACTATATACGGGTTTTGACTTATTTTGCAATGTAACTAAGTCACTTGCAGGTGGATTGTTGCCCTGATCAGAAGATTGAAGCAGATCTTAAGAATTTAAGGTCTTAAGCTGAACGTAACCAGGTGCCTCGGTGCAGACTGATCAGTGCAAACTGGCTGCAGGTGCAAATGAGTTACTGCTGGGGGGCTCCCAGTGTGCTGATTAAAAAGCAGTGTTGGGGAATAAGTAGGGGAAATCCATAACTGGCATAGGAGGCAAAAGGGGGAGAGCTGGTCATAACTTGAAACAGAAAATAATGGTTATTAAACAGGGGAGTGGAGGAAGTTGTGAATTATGAATAAAACGTTAAAAAAAATGCACAAAATACAACAGAGTAGCCATGTTTAGATGCCATGTTGTATTTGAATATTTTTGTGCCAATAAATTACACCAAAATGTACAAACGTGGACTGCTTTCTTGTTTGTTCCTAAGTACCTCTTAGGAAGAGACAGGGAGGCAGGCCGAGCTGTAACAGACTGCAGGCGGGGCCGCCTGGGGGTGGATGGGGGTCCGCAGACAGCGCGGGCCGCCACGCCGCAAGGGGGCGCAAGACGGAAGGCTTGGTACTGTCTAGCCACCCGCACGCGCTGCCCCTTTTCCGCTCTCGGCCCTGACGGACGGGAAGCTCTCGCGAGAGCTTCTGGGCGTCGCGTGGCTGAGGGGACAAGATGGCGGCCGCCGTCGGCGAGGGAAAAGGCTGCGCGGCGGCGGGAGGCCCAGCGGCACAAGTGAGCAGAGGGGGGCCGGGGGGGCTGCCCGCGGAGCCGGAAAAAGAGGGGAACCCCGCCGCGGCGCCTGTGCTGCCCGGCTTCGACGACGTCGACGCCTTCGTCAAGGTGCGGGGCGGGGGCGAAGCGGGAAGGGCGCTGTGCACTACGGCTCCCGCCGATCCGCGCGCGGGTCGGGCCGTGGCGCGGTTGGCGCCGTGCGCCGCGGGGCATGCTGGGAGCTGCAGTCCTGCCCCGGGAGGGCGGGCTGAGGGTGGCGGGGAGCACGGCCGTTCGTTTTCGTTAAAATAAAGCCAGTTTCTGCGTTTTTGATGATTTAATGATGTCTTTCTAGACGGAAGTCGTAGAACGAGAGCTAGGCGTGTTGTTATTATTCTTTCCTCTGTTTAAAGGGTGCTGTTAGACGGTGTAAATAAAACGACCGTGAACTTGGTCATGTTAAAAAGCATCCGAACAGAGCAGCGCGTAGTGACGCGTTAGGGCTGACCGCGCGGTTCTCACAGGCAGGAAGAAGCATTTGAGCAGGGCAGGTGCAGTAACACGGTGTTCTCACGCAGCACGCCCTCGGCACCATGGTGGCCACCACGAAGGCATCCAGTGGGCTCCCTCAGCCCGGCGATGAGTACGACTTCTACCGCAGCTTCCCTGGGTTCCGGGCGTACTGCGAGGCGCAGGGCCAGCGGCTCCTGCACTGGTAAGAAGCCGTCACGGCTCTGGCATCTTCTGATCCCAAACAGAGGGCAGCACCTTTCTTTGGAATCTCCAGGCTGAGATTAAAGGATGTTTTAGGTCACGTGCCTAATTTTAGCTAAGCTTCAAACAGCTTGTGTTTTAAGTGACGTGTTTACACGATGCCTTTAAAGTGCTGATGGTAAAGAAGTGCAGAGCAAGCAGGGGCTGATGTGAAATGTACTAAGGCTCTGGGGGAGACCTGGGAACGGCCTTTCAGTATCTAAAGGGGTATATAAGAAAGAAGGGGACAGGACCTATAGCAGGATCTGTTGTGACAGAACAAGAGGAAGGGGTTTCAGACTAAAAGAGGGGAGGTTTAGACTGGCTATAATGGTAAGGATAGTGAGTCACAGGCTGCTCCCAGTAGTGCTGGTGCCCCATCTGTGGAGACGCTTGAGGTCAGTCTGGATGGGGCTCTGAACACCGATGGAGCTGTAGATGTCCTTGTTCATTGCAAAGAAGTTGGATCAGATGGCCTTCAAAGGTCCCTTCCAAGCAATTCTGTGATTTAGAAAGTTGTTTGATAAAGAAACTAGTGCTAAATAACACTTAGTACTGTATGGGCATTTCTTACGTTTATTGCTTGCATGTTATTATGGGTATTACATTTGATCTGCTTTGAAACTTGTAAGATGTAGAAAGTTGAGACGAATTGCATGATTTGGTGTTCAGTGTGCCTGTGTTTAAATCAATAGTAACTGTGCTGTTCTCTTGCAAGCATGAGCAGGGTGATGCAATACCATGGCTGCCACAGCCACATGAGAGATCACAGCAAAGTCACGGAGCTGGAAGATAAATTTGATATGCTGGTTGACTCCAATGACATCATTCTTGAAAGAGTGGTGAGCAAATCATTCCTCCAACATTATTTGTATAAAGTATCCAGCTACCACAAGTTTTTTTTAATTAAAATAGTTTTAGTATTAGTGCTTTTACAATTGTGTTTAATGTAGTAAAGTAACCGAGCAGGTATTTGGTTTTCATCTTTTTTTTTTTTTCCTGGAATATAGGGTATTTTACTGGATGAAGCAGCAGGAGTGAACAAAAACCAGCAGCCTGTCCTTCCTGCTGGGTTGCAGATGCCACAGACGATTGTCTCCAGCTGGAACCGCAAGGTGAGGCTGCTGCACTCGGGTTGCTGTTACAGCTTCTTTTTCCCAGTACAGTGCTCCAGTTTTCCAGTGGACTTTAGTAGTTAAATGGACCCTTGGTCTTTTTCATTTGTTCTCACTCACCTCCGTTTTCTCACAGTATTGGATCAGTGAATAAGAGAAGCTCTGGACGTCTGTTAAGTCATGTTGGTTTCTTTTTCATAGGCAGGAGAATACCACAAAAGAACTAAGTCCGAAACCTTCCGACTGCTTCACGCCAAGAATATCTCTCGCCCACAGCTTAAGTTTCGAGAAAAGATTGACAATTCCAACACTCCCTTTGTACCTAAACTTTTTGTCAAGCCAAATGCTTTGAAACCATTGCCTGAAGGTAAATTTTTTTGTTGTTGATGGGTAATCTGTTGAGAATATCTGTCCTGACAATTCAGAAGAGGAAATATTGACTGTAAAAACAAGTAGGAGCAGAAGATGTTGACTATTTGATTGAGATTACTCTGTGACTCTATTGTTTATGTATGTGCAGTGTAAGATTTGGTCAGCATACAACATCTTTTTGTTGGTATGTGGTAACTAGTCTGTTCCCGACAGATACTCTGCTGCTTCTCTATGCCACCATTGAATTTCCATAATGAGAGTCCCCCTGGGAGAAGGAGTTTTGTTGATTGGTCTGTAAGTCTGGTTGACTTTACAGATACCTTTTCCTAATTAGTTAGGAAAGGAGGTACACGATTAGATCTGGCTTTATCAAAGCTGCCAGTGAAACATCTCGTCTCAGCAAGGTGTCACATTTCTGCTGCTGATTCACCTCGAGTCTGCACTGATGTGGGTGTAATTTAGAACATGGGAATGAGTGAAAGTGTTTTCTGAAGATTTTTCAGTCTCTTTCCAAGCTCTCAAGCAGAGCCACCTTGCATGTTTCTTAACAGCATCCTGTTCAGACTCAGTAACTGGGTTATCTCTGAGCTGCAAATACAAATCTAGCCAGCAGCAAAAGCTGGAGGTCTAAATTAAGTTTTTGTTACTTTGTGACTGCAAAAGGATGCTATGGTGGGTGGATGGGAGAGGTTAGTAGACTGAGAGCATATTACGTGTGGGACCTGGTCCAGTTGTTCCATATTGGTTGTTCAGCCCTCACAAAAAGCGGACGGGAACGAAAGGAACGCCCTGAAGACTTGGATGTCCCAGCTGCTTTGGCAGACTTCATACACCAGCAGAGGACGCAGCAAACTGAGCAAGACATGTAAGAAATTAAACCAGCAGTGAGGTCCTTGGAGTGCACTGCTGAACGTGCACTTGTATGGTCCCTTTGTGCTGATGACATCTGTGTGTAACAGCTCTGCATGTGTTTGTGTCTGCACACTGTGTTGTGTGTGATCTGCTTTAGTCATCTGGAGTTATCTTAAACCTAATCCTTAAAAAGAGACAAAATTATTACTCAGTAGGGAAACTGTTGTTAACTCTCAGAAGTCTGTCCGCTGGCTTGGTGACTGAAATTTAGTCTGTGCCTGTTTTCCTACTTTCCATAGGTTTGCTCATCCTTACCAGTATGAACTGGAGCATTTTTCTCCACCAGATGGAGTTCTCAAGAAGCCAGAACCCCAGGTTGGTGCCCATATTAATTTGTGAGCAGATGCAATAGGTTTATAGCCTTGACAAATTTCAGAATTGAGAGGGGGAGGTCTGGAGCAGGGATGGACAGAGAACTTACTGTTCCTAATGATTTGCTCTGCCAGATGTACAGACCCATCAAGGAAACACCTTGTCATTTTATCACTACACTGGATGAGCTGGTAGAACTAAACGAGAAGCTTATGAAATGTAAAGAGTTTGCTCTGGACTTAGAGGTAATCAGTTTGGGTTTTCTATTTAAAAGTTATATGCATGCTCTTAGCATCTAGGAAACTGCTCTATTCTTCCAGATTATTTTGTAGCCTTCTCTTTAGCTCGCTTTTAGTGCTTTCTTACATGTGTTTAGTTCATGGCCATGACATGTCAGATATTATCTAGAGGCCTGAAACAAACAGTGGCAGTATTTTGAGTTTTTCAGTGGTAGTTATGGCTGCATGTTTCATACTGAATTTGTTTGTTTTAATTTTGCCCATGCTGTATGCTGCGTTAGTGAGTGCAAGGGTGAAGCTTTCTCTGATTATCTTGGCTTTGAGAAGTTCTCTGCTCATTTTTCTTCCTTCATTTGGAGTGCATTTGTTTTGTAGTATTATCTGCAATCGATCCTAATTAATAATTCTCTTTATGCTTTTCAGCACCATTCCTACAGGAGCTTCCTGGGCTTGACATGTCTGATGCAGATTTCCACTCGAACAGAAGACTTCATTATTGATACGCTGGAGCTGCGCAGTGACATGAGCATCCTCAATGAGACCTTCACAGACCCAGCAATTGTGAAGGTCAGCTGCCATGTTCACCAGAATTTCTTGGTGGTTTTTATTTGATTGTTTAATTTTGGTGGTTCTTGTTCTTTTTGGTTTATTTTGTTGTTGCTGTTGTTGTGTTTTTGTTTGTTTTTTGATTTTTTTGGTAGTCCTGCACTTAGTGATGAAAGAGCAAAGAAGAAGTCTGATCCTAGACATGTGAATATGAAACCCCACAGCACTGACAGCCTGTAGTAGAAATGTTCTTCATGTATCCTCAATTTCTTTGCTTTACAAGGTCCTGCACGGTGCTGATTCAGATGTGGAGTGGCTGCAGAAAGACTTTGGCCTGTACTTAGTGAACATGTTTGATACTCATCAAGCTGCTCGTCTTCTCAATCTTGGCAAGCACTCTTTGGACCACTTGCTGAAGCTGTATTGTAGTGTGGATGCTGACAAGCAGTACCAATTGGCTGACTGGAGGATACGGTAAAAATTGACCCCTTAGATGGGCCAAGCTGCAAGGTGGCACTTATCCTTGTTTCTGTTGTTAGGATAGGAGCTTGTTTCTGCTTGCAAACCCCATGGTTGTACGTTACTCTCAAAGCAAACAGGCACAGCGTTTACTTGTAAGTGGGTGAAGTTTTTTTTAGGTGTTAAATTTTTTCGTGTTTCTTCAGAAATTGAGTTATTTGGGGAAGGTCTGGGAGTATTGTTTAATGAAAAGCTCTGGGGAGCTCATTTCTTGGGGACGGTGCTGAACCACTGTTGTATTGTGGAGAATGTCAGTGTTTGGCTTCTAAGAAGTCCCCACAAAAATGTTTGGTCATTCATGTTAGATAGAGCGTGCTGTGAGAGCAATGAGCCTGGCTCAGGGGGGGATCAACTCTGCACACCACAGAGATCCCAGATTTAGTTTGTAGGCTCTGAAGAGTGAAAAGGGTCTTGACAAATGCCATAGCAGACACTTCTGCTGTCTGGCTTAACTACACAGCAGTCATGTTGTCCATCTGAACAAGATGTCATCTGAATAAGATGAGAGCACAGTATGTTATTGCTGTTGTCCAACAAATCCTTCAGGAAGGAAACAAAAAGAT
This sequence comes from Chrysolophus pictus, assembly GCA_037305975.1. Classification (NCBI taxonomy): domain Eukaryota; kingdom Metazoa; phylum Chordata; class Aves; order Galliformes; family Phasianidae; genus Chrysolophus; species Chrysolophus pictus. The sequence continues at coordinate 4,122,283 of CM074596.1, read as the reverse complement.
TTACTGTTAGTATGTTTTAGATGCAGTTTGCCCTAATGTGTGCTGCAGAGGAAAAATTACTGGTGGGGAGGCACCTGAAATATATTAGTGTAATTTTGTCTCTTTTTCTAGCCCTTTGCCAGAGGAAATGATTCAGTATGCCCGTGATGACACTCACTACTTGCTCTACATTTATGATAAAATGAGAGAGGCACTGTGGGAGAGAGGCAACGAGCAGCCCACTCAGCTGAAGATTGTTTGGCAGCGCAGCAGAGACATCTGCCTGAAGGTAAAGCTTCATCTGATTGGATTACCTGGATCAGAGTACAGGCTTACCAGGATATAAAGCCCTTTACCCATTTCTTCATCTGTTGCATAGACGTTTTGTTTTGTTTTCCCTACTTGTAAGTCTAAAATTGACTGTATGAATTCATACTCTGCTGTGTGCAGCCATTTGCTTCGCTAGGCAAAGTGCCTGCATTCAGATTCCCTCTTGCTATTTTTTGAATGCTGACACACTTTGGCCTTATCAAGTGTGCCTTTCCCCAGGGAAATGTTAAATTTCCAATTCCACTGGACATTCCTAACAGTTCAAAGCCGTGGTGGAATTGCCTTGAGACAATTATACTGTGTCTGTGGAAAGTACTGACTCCAAGAGGCATCATACCCGAGGTTATTCAATCCCCTTGCACCTGTGTGAAGTTGTGCCCCATTGAAGCAAGACAACCGAGTAAGCACCAATCTGATAACTGATCACAAGTCTTTCTTTTTTTCCTCTCCAGAAATACATCAAGCCCCTCTTTTCAGATGAGTCCTATCTTGAGCTCTACCGGAGGCAGAAAAAACATCTCAACACACAGCAGCTGACAGCATTTAGGTTGCTGTTTTCGTGGAGAGACAAGACAGCACGTCAGGAAGATGAGAGTATAGGGTAGGAAGGCATTTGTTACAGATACTGTCATCAATGAGTGTTGGATTGTGCTCCCACCCCTGAGGGGGAGCCACTCTGTTACCTATAGAAATGAGTGTGCTGCTTCAGGCTGCTTTTTGCATGTAGAAGAGAAGAGTCATTAGTTTTGAAGTAAATTCTTATGTGTATCTAGACCAGTCCTGCTTAATTTCTTCTTAATTGACTTATGGCTTCACACAGTGTAAACTGGGGCAGACTTGTGTACTTCGAAGGTATTTTTATGAGTTTTTCACATTGTCATGTTCACACTGCCTCTTTGTGTTGTAGATACGTGTTACCAAATCATATGTTGTTGAAGATAGCAGAGGAGCTGCCCAAGTAAGTTTTGCTCATCCTTGAAGAGTCTCATTTGACTTTGATACCTAGCAAAGTGTTTCCTAATGCATAATTTCTTTTGTAGTTAATTCCTTCCTTCCAGCTGTCAGTATTGCTTTTCTATATAGTTCTTCAGTTTCTTGAAGAAATAAATTGCAGTTTTCCCCCGGAAGCTCCAAATTTCTTCTCAGAAATACATCTCTATGATTTTATTGCACTAATACATTCCTTTGCATTGCTACGTATCACACATCTGCCCCTGCAATTCCTACAGTATTACAGAGCAAGGGAGAGTAGAATTCCCCTATAACATTTGTTTTTTTGGTTCTCAGTGGAAGCTGAGTGGGGACAGATCTCTTTCAAAACTCAATTTATCCAACTTTTTTCTTTTCTCAAACACTTGGCACACTCTTCATCTAATGTTTCATACCTGAGAATGATAAAAGTGCACTTTTAAGTGCAAGTCCATTGTTGTACACTGCTTCAGAAGATGATCACTGAAAGAGGAAAAAAAGAAACAAAGAGTACAGACAGAGCACAGTGAAAGGAGTGAGTCGAGAGCTGTGTTAGTGGTTTCTCCTTACCTGCACAAATTGAGAACAGCAAAAATTTTCATCCCTGAGAATATAGTCTTGACAGATTAATCTGAATTGTCTTGTTCTGTCACAGTCGGGCCTATGGTTATGTCCACTTGCACATCCTTTGAATGCAAATGCTTAACATACAAGCCATAAATACAGCACGCTGAATTTTTCTCATCTCTCTTTAGAGAACCCCAGGGTATCATTGCTTGCTGCAATCCAGTCCCACCATTGGTTCGCCAGCAGATTAATGAATTGCATCTTCTCATTCAGCAGGCCCGAGAGATGCCTCTTCTCAAGGTAGGGGTAGCTCGTGTCACACAACTGTCACCTCTTGCTTTCCATAAGGCAGGTACTGGAGTCAGATGGTGACCTGTGAGGGTGAGGTTTATGTTGGACAGGGCATTACTGAGCAGGGTGTGGTTGCCCATACAGCAGCATATCTTTATATCACACTTTACATTGACCTGTGAGGAACAGCTGCACCTTGTGGAATTTGTAGGCTGTGTAAATGGATTCATAAATTTTATTCAGCTGTGGTGAAGAAAAAACAACAACTCTAGATTTAAGAAATTCATTAGATGTAGTCCATTTTCAGCATGTAGCTATTAGTACAGCCTTCTCCCTTTGGTGAAACAAGGCTGTTTGTGAGCATGACCGTTAGCTTTTTGTGCGAGTATCCATATGCAAACACTGCAGGAAAATAAGAAAGAATGTAGTTTTATTAACCCAGTAGCTTGTAATATATGTATTGAAAACATGAGAAGAGAAGCCAATCTAGAAGAAATAGGGCAGGTGGAGTTAATTGGCTTTCTTTCTCTCCCATTCTAGTCAGAGGTTGCTTTGACAGCCAAGAAAAGGACATCTCTCTCCAACCCTGAGGTAACGTTTGCATAATATTTGTCTCCTTGCATCTTAAGCCTTAAGCATGGGAAAAAAAAAACATAGCAGAGTTTTAGCTTCCAGTAAATTGTTTATTCTAGTCCATTTTATAGATCTTTCCTCTTTATGTTGATGTTAAATTTCTGTGCTAGACTCAAAACATTACCAGCTGCAAATTGGCATTTTACATATCCGCATTATAACAGCACTGAAGGTTTCATCAGCAGACACTCTAGATGGTAGGCATTTGCATGTGTGTCAGTCTGTAATGGTAGGTCCTTGTGAAGGAAAGTCTCAGATAAGCTTCTGAGGCTGATTCATTTATCCTCCTGCTTAAAAAGTACAGCATCTTCATTAGCCACTGGGTTTTTGCTTTTGATGCCAGGTGCATTGTGCTCTGACAGGTGAGTTACATTAGAAGTGCTCGGTCTCTGAATGTCACCCTTCTCTTTGAGTTTTCTGTAATGTATGTGTGCAATATCTGAAAACATGTGGATTCGTGGAGTAGTGTACTGATGGTGTTTGCCATTTGAACCTTTCTGCAGAGGCTGGAGAATACCTTCTTTGGACCACACGACAGTTCCCGGATTCCTATGGATGATTTTCAGAATAATTCTGCTTTAGGTAATTTGGATTTATGAGTTGTGATGGATGTGACTTTATGTGGCTTTGATAGGGGGAAATAAGCAGCACTGAAGAAATTGTCATGAAATCTTATTACATGAAAAAGTAACCAGTATAATATATGTGTATCTAATAAAAAAATCATCTTCTTTTCAATTTTCATGTAGAATCTACATCTGCACCAGTCTTGGAACGTGATTCTCTCTTTTCAGACAATGAGAGGACAATGAATATTCAGGGTGTTCAGCCAGAGTCAGCATGCCTTGTTGCTACTGCCACTGTCAGCATATTCAGTGTAAGCACTGTCTGTGGAGCGCCAGCATTCAAGTATTAGAAAACATAGTTAATGTGGTATAAATGTGTAGTAGTAGTGAAAGAAGTAGTAGGGTGGGGTGTGCATGGAAATAGCATATGACATAACCAAGACAATGAGGTTGGGAGGCCAGCAAATTAATTCTTTCTGGAGGGTTGCTGCCAGTGCTGGAGTTTCAGATAATGATAAGTAACATGATAGAATGGCAGTAGCCAGGAGTAAGAATGATTCATGTTAATGTTTCTTCCCTGTATTTTTTTTTAGGAATGTGAAAAAGATGAAGGAAGTGAGAAGGTTTTAACAACTGCACAGAAGAAAGCTCAGCGTATAATGGAGTCCTTTGAAAATCCATTTAGAATGGTAAAATTCAAAGTGGGGGTAAAACCCAATATTTATTTGTAGTGATAACTGATAAACCACTCCATGCAAAGGATGCTCTGCACTGCTTTTCCAGGCTGCATGACAGACCCTGACGTAGTAACAGCTCTGCTGGAATCGAGAGATTGTCTTTGCAGAGCACACGTGTGGATGTGTTCTCTGAGTTGTGTCTGTAGTAAACAGACCTCTTGTACTGCTTTTTGTTTGTTTATCGAGCTTGAGGTTTCTTCAATTTGCATCACATTTTCATCTCTGTGGCTGAAATTAGCGAGTTGATTTTAGTCTTCTAAGGAAAAAGAACAATAGAATACTTTGTTACAGATATAGAGCAGCAGATTACTGGGACATAGCATACAAACAACTGTTTTCTGCTGTGTGGTTGGAGGTTTTGTTCTGTGTGTTTGGTTTGTTCAATTATTTTTTCTTTAACGTTGTTGTTGGCTGTGGCTGTGGTAACTCTGATTTTTCCAAAAGATGATCTTCCTGTAAGAACATTTCTTACACATGAATTTGATTTGGGACGTGTTAAGTAGCATTGTAGCAATGAGCTGACAGCACCAATAGCACATGCTGTGTTTAAAGACAAATGCTTTTTTCCCTCTCTGCAGTATTTGCCTTCAGAACAGAATCCTGCCTATGTCTCACAGTCTGCAAAGTTTGACCCATCATCAAAAATTTATGAAGTAAGACTGAAGTTAAAATTTCCTGCCAACTACTAGAAAAGAAACAAATAATTAGATTCTTTTCCTTTGGGAGCCTTACCAATATATGGTTGGTTTTTTTTTCTCCTTAGAAAAAGAATATAAACTTTAAGAAACATAACGTGTTCCTTATGTGTTCAGTATCTCATTGTTTGAATAGCATTCATATTCTTCAAAGAGCCAGAGATTGGAGACATTCCACTTTGTAGTCTGGGTCTGTCAAAGCTACAAACTACTACTGAAGTCTGCATTTGCCTTTGTTCTCATTGGGCTTGTTTGTAGCTCAGAACTTTTAAAGCCCGTAGTTTTACTTTACTTGGTGCAGCAGATCTTAATCTCTTTTACAATCCAATTTGATCTTTTGTGCTCTTAATGAAGACCAGCATGTGGTAGCAAGTTTATAAACTCCCTTTTGCCATAAAACTTCAAAGAAAACGATTCCAGGTAATTTTTTTTTCTTTGCAGATCAGCAATCGATGGAAGTTGATGAGTAAGACACAAGTGCAGAAGGAATCCAGGGATGAAGCAAAAAAGAAAGCAGCCCAGCAGTCAGGTACAGCCCCTTTTCTCCGCAGTGTGTTGGCTAGTGTGCTTTTCCCAGTGACTTTCTAACCTCGTGGCTAATTTAGTCCTGCTTCCTACAATAATGTCTGTTTGTCTCTAGCTGCTCGTGACCAGGCACAGAAGGTGTACAAAGAGGCAACAGAGAACATTGTGTCTGTTCGTCAGCAAGCTATGGTATGCCCTGAATTTAATTCTTCCAGCCTTTGCCTTTTTTGACCTTTTTAACATTAATTCAGAATGAGACCCTGTGCCCCCATTACTCTGAACCGATGCCCAAGCTGAAAGCAGCTGTTCTCAAGCGACCTGAATGACAGACAGCCTTGATAGCAGTCTGTCCATGGTTCTCCCTTATGTGCAGCAACAAGCCCCTGGTGGCTGTGCTCTGCAAATCTTCATGTCCTTCCGTGTCTTCAGAAAGGAATGTGTTGCACTCCTGCAGTTCACTGTTCCTTGCTTGCCTGCGGGGTCTCATTCGTCTCATTCTAAGCAGATCTCAGCCTCAAATGTCCCATGAGATGACAGCTTGGCTTTTCATCCGAAAAGTCCCTGCACTGAGGGTTGGAAGGAAGGGAAGGGATGTGGTTCAGTCCCAAAGAAAAACGCAGTGCTTTCTCCCCCTTACTGTTATTGCCACAGACAGCCCCTGGCTGTCACAGGCCCAGGTCCACCAACAGCTCATCAGCATGCTGGTGCTCGTGCCTGCACAGAGATGTTTCATTCTCCTGAACTTGTTTCCATTCTGTGCGTCGCTTTCACAGCAGGAGCAAGCTAATAGGAAGAGGGTCATGAGTGAAACAGGAACAGAACTGCCAAAACCAGAGAAGAAACGGCCAAAAGCCTCCCAGCAACCAGAGGAGCTGGAAGCACCGAAGCAGTTTACCCCCTTTGATTACAGCAAGATCAACTTCAAAGTGTTTGCGGGTAAGATCTGGATCTCGGCTAGAGTGCTGCAGGCTGTGGAAAATGTTGCCAGCTGAGGCCTGAGAAGGCTGTGTGAATCTGGGTGCCAAGGCAGTACAAATGATTAAAGTGCACTTACACTGCAGTGGGGAAATATTAAAAGAAATTTACCTAGGGAATGGGTAGTGTAGCATCCTTTTTCTGGCTTGGAAACAGGTGAGGGGATTGTGGATTCATGGTTTGCTTCTCTTCTCAGAAGAGAATGTCATTTGTTTAATTGGGCCCACGAAAGTAGGAGTTAAAGGAGATGTAGCTTCTCATAACGCATCTATTCAGAACCTTCTTATGCCCTGCAGTGACTGTTCTGTTTTTTTTTAGCTTGGGAGGCTGCAGTGAAACCTCTTCATCAGAGAAACACCATGAAGAGTACTGTTCTTTCTAGCAACGTTTAGTGACAACTTCTCTCCTCTTTCCCATAGGAAGCAGCAAATCGAAGCAGTCAGCACAGTTTGATCCTGCCAGACAAGTTTACACAGGCAAGGTACAGACATGTCATGAAAGAAGTAACAGAACTTTTGGTGATCGTGTGTACCCAGCTGGGGAATTGTTGGGAGAGGTTTTTTTTGTTGGAAAAGCAAACTCTTCCAGGATCTGCAAAATATTCCCTTGCAGCACTTGGTACTGACATGCAGCTTCCAGTCACAAACTCGTGCCTTGTATTACAGCCTCGTCTTGTTCAGGAAGAGCTTTCTTGGGGCTTTCACACTCTCCCATTGTTTCTCACCTGTTTATACTTCGTTCACAGCTACACCCTCCTGCACAGCAGGCACACTGCTTAGGCTACCTCAAATTGCAATAGTAAATTCAAGGCACCCTCCAAAATCTCAGTCACTCCAGTTATGGCCTTGGCACATCCAGGTGTTGCCTGCATTCTCCACTAAAGGAAGGAATTTTTTCCTGATTTAGTTTATTGCTAATTAACTTGAACTTTTCATCACTGACTGGGAGAATGAAGGGAACAACAGTCAGTGACCAGCACAGGAGAGTTTTTGTCTCCATGCTGAACAGATCACTCTGACAGAGCTGGCTTGCTCTATGCAGTGCTCACGTATGGAACATTTGAGACATGACGTCAGTGGGCAGTCAAGCATGAAGTAATAGGTGCTCATCTGTGAATTCATTGGGTGCCCAGGCACCAATTAATTTCCAGAGTTCATTTCTTGCATTTCAGCCTCTTCCCTGTGCTGCCTTCTTGTGTATTCAACTGGAGGGCAAATGGTTCCAGGAAGCCTCTTAGGTACTCATTTAAAATCATATATTAAGAAAGAACAGGTTTATGCCTGATGGTTTGTAAATAGTTTCCTGCATGATTTCACTGGAAACTTTTTTCAAAAGAAAAAAAAAGCCAGCAAAACAATTTAACAGTGTAGGAGAACAAGGTTGTAGACCTTTAGGACTTCTGCGTAGGTGGGTGCATGGGACATTGGTGGTTAGACCAGCAGAACAGCATGTATTCAGGTGGATTCAGTGCACATGTGTATACAGAAGTGATAAAACAAAGCCCACAGTGTAAGCAGTTTTCCTTGAGGTTGGAGGGTCCTGACAGGATGTGCATCACGTGGAATAGACCGTATTTGTCCGCTCCTCACAGCGTTGTTTTTTCTCTTCCATGCAGAAATTTGCTGGAGCAAACAAACTTCAACAACCGGCTGGAAACCGAAGCATGTCCTACCTGGCAGGGAAAGCTGATAGGTGTGTTGTCAGCCTGCTCTCATCGTGGGCAGTGTTTCCACTCCTGTGCCCCAGAGCCACGGGCTGAGGACAGCTATTGTGCTCCACTGCTGGGGGAGCTTAAGCACGTTTAATGGGAAGCAGTTGCATAACACCTACTTATGTTCATTTGGCAGCTTGACGTCAGTTTAAAGGGGGGAAAAAAGAAAGAAAAAGCTTAGTCAGGATTAATGCAAATAAAAGACAATTCTGGGTGGAAAGTTTGAAATGTTGAGGTAAAAGTTTGTGTTAATAGATATGGGAGTCGCTTTCTTTGGCCACAAAGATGGGCAGAGGTGGGGAGAACATTTGTCTTGTTTGGAGGGAAGACAAATAACAGTACTGCCAAATATGGATATTCTTGTTCTGAATATACTTAATGTTCAGCTTCCTGGGCTCGATTCTTGTAACTCTTTAGTCATAAAAGCAGTGCCATGCAAGGGCTGCGCTGGAAGCAGAAAGGTTCTGCATCATGACTCTTTCTCAATAGAATCATTGTAAGCTATTGTAGATTGTCAGTCTTGGGTGAATTTAGAGCAAGATTTAAAGTCTTTCTTTAACTCTCTTTTGCAGGGGTTCCAAGCACCACTGGCCAAAGAGATAGTCCTTGTTATGGGAGCTGTGGGAGCTGCTGCTGAAGGAAACAATAGGCAGAAGTACTGTAACCATGGAAAGGCAAATACTGGTCAATGAGCAGTTTTTGTACAGAAATGTTTTTAAGCCCATTAAAATCCTTTTTTTTTTTTTTTTCCAAAAGGGAAAACATCTTAATTGCCTTGGCTTTTATTATATTCACACTGTTCCTTGTAATTATACTCACAATGTTGCCTTGTTTCTAATTTTGAAAGTTTGTCCTCAAATGCAGTCAGATTAAGCTTAAGTGGATATGGAGGAACACTTTGGCATATCTGAAGTCAGCACAAAAGTAATTGAGAGATTCAGTAGATGTGACTTAAACCCCAGCAGTCCAGAGGAGGAACTAAGGCCAGGCTGACCTTAGCCCTTGCTTACACATTGAACTGCACAGCTCATCTTTTGCAAGACAAGGTAATGTGAAAAATGAGAATGTTCCTGGCAGTATTATTAAGTAAAGATTGTAAGGGGGTAGGTGTGTAAGGGTTGAGGTGCTTTTTAGGTCAGACAAAGTAGGTAGTCACTTTTTCTCCATAATGATACAGAGTGAAAGCGATGCTTTAATGTAGAAAGTAAAGTCAGAGAGGTTCTGTGATGCAGCCAGCTGTCAGCACAGCTATCCTAATGTTTCAGTTGTAAATATTCAGAGCAAGTTACCCTGATGCCTTTGTACAAAGACTGTCAGCCTGTGATTTGGTTCAGGGGTGGCTGAGTTTATTCTGAACACACAGCTGGAAGCTGGGAGTGCTCCTATGATGGAGGTAAACAACTTCAGCATTCTGGGGTTGCATAGTAGGGCCTGGTGTAACATTATTCCTGCATCTCTTGTCACTGAGCAGTGCAACTTGCTCCCAGAGTCCTTGTCTTTGCTCAGGTGTTTATTTCTGCCTAAAGAGATCCCGTGCCATGCTCACCTGTTTGGGCAGTGACAGCATTCCTTCTCGTAGGCGAGGTGCAAGGACTGGGTGAGGAGTGGTAGATCTTCCTTTTGCATTCCCAAACCCCAGGGTTGCACTCTGTAAAAGACTGAGGAGGTCTGATGGATTTTTGTTTCTTTTCAGTCTTTCCCTGTGTCTCTGCAGTACACTGGAAGGTTTTTTTCCCAGTGTTGTCCTCTGCTCACAAAGCCTGGCTGCACGTGGGATTACGTTTGAAGAGAGGCACACGAATAGCAGCTAAAGAAGCTGATTTAGCCACTGTAGGAAGGGCTGCCCAACTCCCTTCTGTGCAGCTCCACTACTTCTGACTTTGACAGCTGAACAAACTGAATTGAGTAGAACTTAATGAAAGACCTATTGGCTGCAGAAGTGTTACAACTGATGTGGTTTGAGTTTCCTAGCCAGTCTAATGCAAGGTACAGTGTCAGTGATGGTGACGTATCCTGTTTCTCACGATGAGGGGGTTTTGCTGCCGTAGGTATGACGGGCTGTGCTGGGGCTGCTTGTGTACAGCCGGGGCTGCTGTGCGCCCTACCACGTTCTGTTGCATCGCCGTGTGCTGCAGGAAGGGATTGCCTTCCCAACACACAGCCCCTAAATCTCCAAACCAGCCGTTTCCCAGGAGGCGGTTACTCGCTCAGCGCTCCCCGGACGCTTTAATTACTATGTAACAAGAAACTCTGGGCTCTGTTACAGGCACCCCGCGTGGAGATCCGCGTGCGGAACCGCTCTCCGCCCCCGGCTGCGCCTCACCCCCCGCAGGCAGCACCTCAGCCCCGCTCCCAGGTACGCCGGTACCCCGCGGTCCCTCCGGCTACGGGAGGCGTTGGAGGCGCGGCAGCTCCGGGCGCGCCGCCGCACGTGGCCCCTCGCCGCCGGCCGCACTACCCTGCTGGCGCTGACGTCACGGCGCTCCGAGCCAATGGGCGCGCTGCGGCGGGCGGGCGGCCAATGGGAGCGCAGCGGCGCGCGCGCTTGCGGCGGGGGCGGGGCGGGGCGCGGCGGCGCGTGGGCCCCTGCGCTCCTGTGCTCGGCTCCCGCGCCGGCGGGGTCAGGCGGTGCGCGGGGCAGGGCCGGGCCGGGGCGCGAGCAGCGGTGCGGGGAGCGGTGCGGAGAGCGGTGCGGGGAGCGCCGGGCCCGGCGGGGCGGCGTGGGGCGGCGGGGCCGGACCGGGATGGAGCGCGGCGCGGCGGCGCTGATCCGCGAGGGCTGGTTCCGCGAGACGTGCCGGCTGTGGCCGGGGCAGGCCATGTCGCTGCAGGTGGAGGAGCTCCTGCACCACCAGCGCTCCCGCTACCAGGAGATCCTCGTCTTCCGCAGGTGCGGCGCGGGGCGGCGGCCGAGGGCGGTGGGGGCCCCGCGGCGCCGGGGAGCGGGGGGAGCGCGGCCGAGGGCCGGTTCCAACCGCGCTTCCCCGCTCTGCCCAGCACCACCTACGGCAACGTCCTGGTCCTGGACGGGGTGATCCAGTGCACGGAGCGGGACGAGTTCTCGTACCAGGAGATGATCGCCAACCTGCCGCTCTGCAGCCACCCCGACCCCCGCAAGGTAAGCCGGCCCCGCGCCCTCGCCGCCTGCCGCACGCCCGCCCCCCCCGGGGCCCGCCGGTTCCGGCACTCCCGCAGCTCCCCGCACGCCTCGCCGCGGTGTCCCGCAGCCCTCCGACCCGCGTACACCTCCTTCCCTCCTCTCCCGCCCCAGGTGCTCATCATCGGCGGCGGCGACGGCGGAGTGCTGCGCGAGGTGGTGAAGCACCCCACCGTGGAGTCCGTGGTGCAGTGCGAGATCGATGAGGTGCGCGGGGCACACGGCAGCGCTGCCCTGCAGCATCCCCCGGCCGCGCTTCACCTGCTGCCCCGTGACAGCCCTGAGCGCTGACGCCACTCCTCGCCTTGCGACGTGGCAGCTGGCCGCTGCCTCCCGCGCCTTCCCGTGCACGCATGTGGCTGAGGCCCTTCCAGGCCGGCGCCGGCTCTCCCGGTTCCTGAAGGAGCTGCTTTCCCCATCCCCTGATGTGTAACAGCACATCCTCTTGTCGGAGGAATATGGGCTCTTTGTTAAGCAGGCTCCTTGCACTGGTAGCAGGAAATAAGCGAGGGGATTTGTTTCCGTGACAAATGGGCCGTTTCTCCTCGGTCAGTTTGCTCTGATGTTTTACTTTCAGAAGACAGCATAACTTTCTAATAAAGCGAGGCTGCACCGTAAATGGAAAATGCTGCTGTGGGAGCCTCCATACCTGTCTGCCAAACCGTGTAGGCAATGTGTGCTTGGTTCTGAACAACCTGACAGCAGAGCAATTCTTGTCTCTGCCGTTTACAAGAAGCTGGGGATGCCCAATACTTGTGCTTGGGCTCAGACTGTCTTACATAGTGCTTGGCTTGTAGCAATTTCAGAAAAATATACTTCATGTTGAGACTGAATATAATGACTCTAGAGCAGAGATGGGGATGTTTCTCACATTGCATCTGTAAACCTCCTGCTGTGGTCTTGTTTAAAAAGAAAAAAAAGAAAAATCTCAAACTGATATCACCTCTGCAAGTGATGTCCTCAGGGGGAAGGAGCACAGCAGCAGACAGCAGTCTGCAGTCAGATTCTCTTAGCTCCTCAGGGAGCTTTTGAAGCTGTAAGTTCCTCTTGTTGAGTTTGGCACGGACACAGTGTCAGTGAACCCTGAGGCCATAGGAAAGGGCTGAGTGTAGTTCGTTGGCTGAGGATGCTGACAGCTCTTGAGGATCCAGCTAGAGTGCAGTTTGTGCTGAAGGCATGGAAGGAAATGACTCATAGCACTGCAGCTGCACAGTGGCCTGGAAAGCAGCTCCTCATAGCCCCCTCTGACCCACTTGTGTTCTCTATGTTGCAGGATGTGATCCAGGTATCTAAGAAATACCTCCCTGGGATGGCAGTAGGGTATTCCAGTGCTAAACTGACCCTACACGTTGGAGATGGTTTTGAGTTCATGAAACAGAATCAGGAAGCCTTTGATGTGATTATCACGGACTCATCTGACCCCATGGGTAAGAATCCCATCCACAAAAGGGCACTGCTTTCCACACTTCTGCTTTTCTCTCTGGCTGCCTTCTGGAAGTAATGCTGGTTTGCCCAGTTTCTTTTACAAGTGGAAACTCTGTCATTGACGTGGTTGTTTTGGTAGAGAAAGAAAGGATGAAGACCAGAAAATTGTATTAATGAGGCTTCAAAGCAGCTGTCACATTTCTCTCCTCAAAATTCAATTGCAGCCACTATTGCCTCTGGCAGGGAGTTGATCCTTGAGTCCAGTGGTCCCATGGGAAATACAGCACCAGGCTGGCAAAGACAGCTTTGCACACGAGCCCTCTAACGAAGCAATGGCTCTTGTGCTGTTGGTGGATCTGCAGCCTAAAGACAGAAAGCTGCATTTCTGAAGGTGAGATGTGGGGCACAGAAGGGAAAATGCGGTTATGGAGTTTCCGTTAATCTTGCTAGAGTCAACAAGAGGCATCTGTAAAAGGTGGATTGGAGCAGAAGTTTGATTTGAACAAAACTGGAGGAAGAAGCAGCTGCCAGGACTCTCTGGTAAAGATGAAAGCTGAAATCCTGGTGGTTTTGTTGTGCTAGGTGAAGGCTGAACCCCAGGGTCAGAACTCTGCTTTCAGATCATCTCCAGCACTTGTCATCACTGAAAAGCTGCCTAACTGTCCCTTTGCCAGTGCAGACCACGTGCAGCCCAAGCATTCCAAAAACTACGAGTCTACTTTCTGAGCCTCTCTCTAAACGTATCCTTTTTCTTACAGGTCCTGCAGAAAGCTTATTCAAAGAATCCTACTACCAGCTGATGAAGACAGCACTGCGAGAAGATGGGATTCTCTGCTGCCAAGGTGAGGATGCTCTCTAGGGTAGAGGCTGATGCCAAATCATTGCCTGCTGAGCATGAGTCCCAAAAGGGAGACATGATGCAGGGAGAAAAATTGATTTCAGCTGTGATGTAGGACATTAAATCTATTTTAGCTCCCAGGTATGGCAGTGGTTTTGATCCATTTACGTCAGCTCATTAAGTGCTGGTCTGCACATAGTATAAAACTGGCGTAGTGGTCTTATCTCACCTCTGAAACTACATGTGCTGTCTGGAATAGAGCAGGTTTGGACTTGGAGCTGCTGTTAACTTGGCACAGGCCTGTGCAGAGAAAAGGGGCAGCTCTCAGTTTGCATCCTGTCTTGCTCTCTCCCTGTAGGTGAGTGCCAGTGGCTGCACCTGGATCTCATTAAGGAGATGCGTCAGTTCTGCAAGTCTCTGTTCCCTGTTGTGGAATACGCCTATTGCACCATCCCTACATACCCCAGCGGGCAGATTGGCTTCATGCTCTGCAGCAAGAACCCAGTGAGTTTCAGGCACCTAAAGTGCCCCTTTTCGCTCCCTGAGAATATTGCAGAGCCTGTCACAGCTTGGTGGCCTCTGGGCTTCTTCTGGTCCCAGGTCTGCCAGCTCAGGGCACCAGAGGTGCAGTGCAGCTTGTTCAACAGAGTGCACAGTTGACCAGTAATGTAAGCTGTTGCTTTAGGAAAAATATTGTAATTTTGTCTTCTGTACTACTAACTCGTAAAGGTGAAAGATACTTCTGACCAGAGATCTGCTCTTTTCCTAACTTGCTGCATTGCTGTTAACCTACAGTGTATTTGTTGCACTGTTGGGGGAACAGGCAGCACTTCTGCTGCTGTATTTAGTTTAACTGGGACAGTGGCAGCTTGCACTGTGCCTGACTTAACACAGATGCTGATTCTGCTCTGAAGAGCAAAGGCCTTGATTCTGGGATGTTTGGGCACAGTCTGACAGCTTCATCTGGCACGTGGCTCACACGCAGTCTGACCTCATAGGCAGACATCTGTGAATAAGGGCTAGTCACACAAGGTACGGTGTGTAAACTCCAGCCCTTGGGGCTGGAGCTGCGCAGAACCTTTGACATCATACTAGAACAGAAAGTCATCTGTTTTCCTGTGAGTCCTTTTGGTTCTCTGCCACGAATCAGCTGCCCATTGTGCAGCACTGTGCTTGTTTCCTAAATGCTACAGAACTACCTGGCTTCTTTATTGCAGAACACAAATTTCCGAGAGCCTGTGCAGCAACTCTCACAGCAACAAGTAGAGGAGAGGAGTCTGAAATACTACAACTCTGACATTCACCGGGCAGCTTTCATCCTGCCAGAGTTTGCACGGAAGGTAAGGAGGGCTGTGCTGCTCCTGCTCCATCAGGGTGAGGTATGACTTTTTTTTGACAGGGCTGGGAATATACAAAATTGAGGATTTCCTGAAGCCCTGAAGGCTTCTCTGGGCAAGTTGGAGCAGGGTGGCATTTTGTATGACATGGCAGAGGATGAGTCAGTCTGGTAAGGCTGGAGTTCAGTTTGGAACTGTTATTTGGGTTGATGTCCCAGGTCTTGATGGCAGATCACTCCTACTTAGCCTACTATAAATGAGTCTGAGAGCCTGCAGAGCTGGTGTTTTCCATTGGAAAGCTCCAAAAGTCTTAGATAAAAAAAAACTGGTTGTGGTTTTTGGTGCAAACGAGAGGATATAGAAAGGACAGTGTGGCGTAGTTCAGTCTGCCTTCTTGAAGTCCTTCATCTCCTAACTGCAGGTTCCAGCAGAGTGCATCCTCAGAGTGTCCTAGGGACAAAGGCACATGTTGTGGGTGTGTTTCAGAGCCATCTGTCTGCTGAGGACTGTTAGATTTGTCCATCCTGACACTTATTTTTTTTCTTGGCTGTCTCCAGGCCCTGAGTGATGTGTGAGACTGAGAAGCTACTTCCTCCCTTCAAGATGGACCCTGAGATCATCAGTGATGTGGGGACCTTCCTAGCAGACTACAGATTTGCTCTCCACTGTGTGGGATTGTTTAACCCCTTGCCAGCCAACATTCCCTTTGATGTGTCATAACCCAGATAAGACTATTGAAAAGGTCCAGTGACTTATTGCGTGAGGTCAAAACTGTTGTTTGCAGTACTGGAAATGTAAGATGTCTTCTTCCTTCCTCTCCTCCCTTTACCCATTCTAAATTTGCCTCCACCCAACTGACAACGATATATTTATAACTGACATGTATTTCTGTCTGGTGATCTTCTGAAACTTGGGAAGAGTCCAGGAGGTTCACTGACTCGGCCTTAAGCACAGAGAGCGAGAGCTTTGTGCACAAAGTTAGCTTGCTCTCTCCTAATAGAAGCTCCCTGCTGCTGAGACATTTTGACTGGTAATGGGTCTGAGCCTTCACATCCCACTGCCCTGCTGTGATGCCTGCGCTGTTCTGCAGCACAGCTGGAGAAGTCACAGTGCAAACTGTTGCCATTCACAATAAGTCTCCCTCCAACCCTGATGGAGTAGCAGTATTAAACGCCAGCATGCCAGGCTGGCAGCAAAGTCTTGTGGCTTTTATTTTTTTTTTTCAATTGGTTGGAAACAGAAGTGCTGAGGTACGAACAGGCTGACTCCTGTTCTTACCCCTGCCATCAAAATGGTTCCAAAGAATGTTTATCAATCAGGTGATAGGCGCTTTATATATAAAAATATAAATATAAATATATATATAAAAAAAAGCAAACCTTAGATCCATTGCCTGCTGTTAAGTACTGATGCTGGGGAGGCAGTTGTGCTGATAAATCTCATCTCAGTCTTGCTGAGGTGCCTCAGGCCTGGGTATTTGCTAGTCGTTAGGAGGCATCATTACTTCTAATGCTGCCCCCAGAAGTGTAAGCTGTTTTTCGTTTTACTGTGTTGTGAGATGGATCTTCCACCACATCTACTTCTGGTTTAAAGTCTCCGTGCCACCGCTGTGCAACAGGGATCTTTCCAGCACAACCACTGTGCAATTGTCACTCCCTTGCAATCAATTAAACACTCGGCTCTGGTTAAGGTGACGTGAGTGTGGGTTGGTGTATTTCTTTGGGGGGAGTGTGGGAGTGGTGACAAGTCTGGAAGTTTGCTGTGCTTGTCAAAGACATCCAGGAACGCCTGCTAGTTGGTGTGCCCTCCTGTCTCCTTGTCTCTAGAGCTGACAAATGTCATAAAAAGAAGTTGTGGAGAATGATCCGTTGCTTGCTTTGTATTGTAACCTGGCTGCATTACAGCTCCAGCTTGTCATCCTCTGCACTGCAGAAGTCTGTACCTTCTATTCCAACTATTCCCTAGTCCAAATGCTGCCTATGCTGTACCTTTCCAAGTTGTTTTCTATCTGCCCATCTCCCTGTGCGCAGCTTATTTCCTGTCAGTCGCTGGCCCCACTCAGTTGCACTGTCTTTTCCTCTGTAAATTCGCAGTGGCTGAGTGGCTCGAAGGGCTGAAACTGCACTGAAGTCCAGGTGCTGAACAGGCTGAGAACAGTCGCTAGGTGGCATCAGGAGAATCAAAAAAAAAAATCCAGTCCTGAGGGAGATTGGGTTGGATGAGAGAAAACCAGAAGGAGCAGGATTTTGCAACGTTTGGGATCGAGCTTTGCCATAAATGTGACCTTGCAAACAGCGCAGATGGTGCAGCCACTGACTGCCTACAGCAAGAGGCCTGCTTCAGTGGTGCCAGCAAATACCTTCCTGCTTTCTCCTTTGTGAGACTTCCCACTTCTTTCCTGATTTTTGCCCCTTCCACTACCGGTATCAGTGTAGCTGCTTTGTAGTTGTAAGGGTTTGCAGAAGCAAGAAGAGCTGCAGAGCTAAGTGGATAATGTTTTGGTTGTGTTGTATCTAGAAACTTTCATCTGTTTTGTCTCTTAATTGTCTGGGAAACAATTCTTTTTCCCACAGTTACTGATTAGTGAGATTTGTCCTTGTACAGAAGGCTACAGAGGCATTGTCACTGCTCTACTCTTGTGTGTTAATTACAAAGAGCAGATCAGTGTAATAGAGGCTGGCTCTAGCTACTCCTCTTTAAATTGCTGTGGGACCTGAGCCCCATTCAGCCCTTCATCCTTGACAGAAAACCACCTCTAGCAACCTTCTCTCTCCTGGAGCCAGATCAAGACTAAGACTGTAATCCAGGAAGGCCTCAGAGCAGCTGCCAACTGGTAACAAGTTCAAGCCTTCCACCCACCATCGGTGAGTACAATGCCCAGGAGCAAAAGAGCTCCCTCCAACCTGTTACTGGCTCCCACACAGCTTCCTTCTGTTTTTCTGAGCTCTCAGGAAAGTTCAGTGGGTGAGCAATGGTGAGAACAGGAGGATGAGGCTATTTGCCATCTAAGTTGCAAATTCTCTGTGTGTAGATGAGTAAACAATTTGAGTAGTTTTAAATCAGTATCCTTTCCAGGCAGTTACATCCTTCAGTGCCTTGCAGTAGGTGAAGACACATCAGTGCTTGAATCGAGCACTCATTAGCAATGCAGCAAGAGAAGGGAACGTGAATTTGTGCTTCTGAGGCTGGTTCTGTCTGAGCAGCTTTGAGCAATTTGGGACTCTTAAAATTCGCTTATTGGTTAAGCACTGCCGTGAGGTCTGCAAGACATATAACTGCTAAAGCAGCATTTCTCGTGGCAGTCACCTGTCAGTAATGGTGTCTGCAGGTGATTATTCCTTCTGTAAGTATAACGAGGTGTGAGCTGTTATGCTGCAGATGCTGTGGCACTAGGATGCCAGGGATTAAAAAGAGACTGACAATTTGGGGTATGCCTAACAGGAGAAAAATAATGGGATCTCCAACTGAATTGAGCACGAATGCTTGAAAGTTGTCTTTGCAGCGTCTCCAGTTGGGCAACTGAAAGGCTTGAGTAACTATTCTGGAGTCTTAGCTGTCTTTTGCCTGAGGCTAGTCAGGCAAGGCTGCTCGTAAGCAGAGATCCACAAAGATGCTGTTTGTCTAGACATGCTGCAGTCATGTTCCTGTACCTTATTAAGCTGGGAGCTATGTGAACAGTGACAGGCTTTGTCCCATGTACCACACATTGCAGTATCGCTCAGAGCAGGTGGAGTCAGATGAGGTAACAGAGCCTGATGGGCTTCAGCACATCAATTCCTTAAGCCTCTTGGCGCCTTCTGAACTATCAGACTCCCTACTCTGTGTGCTTTACTTATTAAACTAACTCAATTTTTCAGAGTTCAGAAAAGAGCTTAAAAAACTAAGAGAAATCTCTTGCCCATATCTCTTGAGCCCTTTCAGCCAGTTAATTGGTATGAGTGTCTTATTCATCCAGAGCTAATGTTATCAAGGCCTGGCTTGAATTATTGATGGAGCTTGGCTGGAGCAAGAGATTGCTGAGGTAGGAATGACAATTCATCTTGCATCAGAGAGCAGCAGTCTCAGTAAGCAAACAGTCAAAAAAAAAAAAAAAAAAAAGCCACCAAGTTCAGGGAGAGGCCAGTTTCTATGATAAAATGGGGGGGAGAAAAAGGGACAAAAGCATGAAAAAGCAGCTCCAGTCTAGACAAAGTCAGACAAAATGTCATTAAAAAGTAAGATGAGAAATTTAATGAAGTTACGTACTGAGAAGTCTCGGTGAAGCTCTTTCCTGGCTGTGTATAGGATGGAGTTAAATGCTTTTAAATATGCAGGAGGAGGGGAATTAGAGCCAGGGGATCTCAATTATAGAACAGCAACATGTGAAGCAGATGAAGGCAGGAGGATCATTAGGAATGTGAAAGATGTCAGTGACTGTTCCTGAACGGCAGCTCCGCGGCTTGCAGCCTGCAAAGCCACATCGGAACACGGCTGCCCTCTCCTTGGTACTGAACAGCACCGAGAGGGAATTTGCTTAAGCAAGCTGATCCTGCTTGCCAGCAGCAAGGGCAAGGTGATGTATGTGATGACCTTTGTGTGTTTCATCCCTCTTCAGCTGCAGGAGAGGAATAACCTGACCCCACGTGGAGTGAATCCCCGTGTGAGGCTCTCCCAGCCGAGCGACCCCTGGCAGGATCAGCGCTGTGTGCTAACGTCAGTGCCCAGCTGTTTCTGCCTGATTCCCACAAGGCACAGAGCATATGCAATCCCTCAGGAATCCCTTGCCACCGATGGGATGAGTCTGGTGTAACGGAGGTCAGTTCATGTGTCACAAGGCAGTAGTTATCCCACACATCCTTAGCCTGCTTCACAGCCTGACATTCCTCCTGCTTGGAGCTGGGCAAGGCAAGTTCAGTGGAAAGCTTGAAGAATGTCGAAGTAGGCATCTCATAGCAAGTAGTTGTTTTTTGAAGATGATTTTGAGTGGCAAACTTGAAGTGTTTTAGCTTTATGTTGCACACTGAAATAAAAGGTTTTGAGCATAGCACTGAAGCACTATGCCTGCCCTCCTGCAGTCCTGTCGAGGTCGACGGACAGAGAAGGCAGCACTGCTCCTCACACTCTGCCTCCCCAGAGGGCTGTAACAGGCTTGTAGTTATGTGTGCTCTGACAGCAGCATCCCTGCGGTATTCCCCTCCTCCTCCCTGCACCTGCTCTGCAGCTCTCATCAGAGATGAGCGGGAGCTGTAGGCTCCAGCCCACGCTCTTTCTGGGGTCTGTTAGATTAGAGCCAATGAAAGCCATGGCTGACACAGCCACCCGTATGCTTTGTGGAGTCCTTTGGGGGCTGCACTGTGAGGGAATACTGCAAGCCTGGCCTGATAAATCAGCTGTGATTTCAGACCCGTGGACAAATCCCTTCCCCTTCCAGGAAGGCTCACAACTGTCAGATGAGCATTGCTTTATTTATTGTTTTGTCCTTTGCAACTAGGGACTCTTGAAGGCAAGCAGAAAGGCTTCCAGTGACATGAAAGCAGAGGTATTGCAACTCTTCCTTCAGCTGCAGTTGAGTGTCCCATCTTTGGGAACCTGACTGTTCTGGAAGCCTGATGCAATTCTGCAGCATGCTTCAAAAAAGTCTGGTGATCCAAATTCAGACCAGGCAACAAATGGGTAGAAGACAGCAAATATCCAAGCCACAGAGGAAAGTAATAGAGATGATCTAATTCCTTAATGTGGCATTTGGTGCCAGACATTGTGTTCCCTTTTGTATTCCAATAATGCCTTCAGTGCTGTACAGACATGCTGACAAGAGGGCAATGAACTCCTTCGAAGACAAAATCCCCTATGCATATTTCTTGGTCACCCTTTATCACAAAAAGATTGTGGTGGTTGTAATTGTATAAGGATATTCTGTGAGCTTTGGTACCTACACAGGCCTTTTCAGACCACCTTCTATGCTGAATTTCCATCTGGAGGATCCCCACCTGTACCAGGCTCTGATGGACATGTTCACAGGCTGATTGCAGATAGATCTGCCCTCATTGTAAAGTGGTAGCAACCCATTCATACTGCTCCAGACAGAAGAGAGTGTCAATGAAAATCAATGAAAAAGGACTTTTAAATGAGTGAGTCAGATAACTGAGGGAGAGAAAGTGTCAAGAGGATGTCAAGGGAAGGCTTTAAACCTACCTGTACAGTGATAAGCATTTAAGGGCTGGCAAAGGAGAAGTTTGGGCCGCCTTAAGGTCAGCCAGTCATGACAGAGAATGGGAAATAGTAGCAATCCTGGTGCAACCGGTTAATTCTTCTTTCCTGTTACTATAAAGAACAAATTGTATCGCTGTGGAGTTATTCTGCTTCCTTTGGAGAAGGAAGTCAGCCCTAATGTTACAGGAGGGACTACAAAAGGGCCAGAGGATCAGAGCTTGAGGACAGGCTAATGTAGAGGAAAGGGAAGATGGAGGAATCTGGGAAAAATGGAAAATAAGCTTCTGATATTGAAGGGTGCTGAAGCAGAGCAGCTGAGAGAACCTATTTGATTCTAGAGATTTGGTCCCAGTGTGGAACTGCTTCCATGTGTGCTTATTCCCCTCCCTCACAGCTGGGAAGGGTCCTGCCTTTCCCTAAGTAGAAGTGCAGGTTTTGTCTGCGCTGTGCTGGTCAGATGGGTGCAGGTTTGGTGTTGCATGTCTGGGCAGATACACTCCAAAGCCATCCCCATTAGGAGATGCTAATTATTTTATTATTGCCCTTTAATCCCAGGGCAGACTCGCTTGCAGCTGGGTCACTGCATCCCAACGGGATTTCCTCAGAAGCTGATGTGCTCTGGCTCAGCACCCAGCATGGAGACCTGGTTGTACTGCTTTTGTTGTATCTAGCTTTTGGACTACTTGGCCCATGAGGTTTGGTCCTGCCCTGTAAGCAGCAGTACAAGATTCACCTTCTGCTTGCCTGTCAGCCCAGCCACATCTCACACAGGTACATGCCCTTCGTTCCTCTTGAGCAACCAAGCGTGCTTTCTCCATTTGCTGTTCTCCCATTTTTCCTCTCCCACAGCAGATCAGCTGCAGGTCATTTCACAGGTCCCTATGATTTGCTTTACTCACTGGAGTCTGCTCCTTCGCTGCTCTCTGTCTAGAGCCCCAGACATGCTGGGAAGTGTTTGACAGAATCCATTAAGAAGGGTAATGCAGCAATTCTGATAAACTAGCAAGATGAGTTTAAAAGGAAATGGGTAATGTTTCATCTGAATCTGGTGCATGGGAGCTAGTCCTCACAAGGAGGGATGAGAAGCAATGGGGTTACAGTTTTCTCAGGAAAATTCATTTATAGAAATTGCTGGATCATTAACTCCCCACAGGTCCCTATCATTTAGAAAAAACTTTTTTCTTTGTAACTTTTGGTGAGGGAATCCAGTCTTTCTTTTCAAAAATGCATGGATGAGATGGCATCTTTTCTCTCGAGCACCCAGGATGGTATAGCTGGCATTAGGAGCTGGATTGTTTGCAGGCAGAACTTCATTATGTTCTTTCCAAGAACTTTGACACTGATGAGCAGTGCAAGTGGGGAACACATCTTTCTGTTTCATTTTGTTCTGACACACAAACCTTCTGGCTAAGTCACTCTGCTGTGCTTTTTTAATCTGCTAACTTAGGATAGTAGCTCACCTTTTGACTGCTGGGGTTGGTTCACAATGAAGCTCGCCTTGAGGCAAATGCTTTTGGAGAAAGTGAGATGAGATCCTTAGCTCTGTCACTGCATCTCAACAGAATGAGACAGTAAATGCCACCCTATGTGACAGGGGCAAAGGAAAGCAGGCAGCAGTGTTTAAATAGTACCTTCTGCTGGTCCCCAAACCAGTCTCACTCTGGAATCATATTTTGTGCAAAGGGAGAAACATTCTTTACTACTAATCAGGGGCAAGAGAAGGTAGGGACACATGCCAAGCAGCCTGCAGTCAATGTCAACACATCGCAGGCTTCTTGAAGTCCCACTGCATGGAACAGCTTCAGTTATGAATGGTTGTTCAGTGGTTTATTTTCCCTTTAATAGACTTAAACCCAGCATCTCCAAGTCAGAATTCACTGTGTTGATCCATGGGATTGGTTCAGGACACATTGAAAAATACTAAAAACGAAAACCAGTAACTACCAACTGGCCTCCTTGTAGCTGCAGATACATTTGCAAAGTGTGATGTTATTGCATAGCTGCAACCTGTGTCCCCACGTTGCTGTAAAGGGAAAGCCAGGCATACTGGCATTCCACTGTGAGATATATCACAGCTTGCAGAGATCCAGATCCGAGTACCCAGTGAGTCCAGAGCTGTTTAGACACAATGGCTGAAGGTCTGAGCTGCTCATATCTAGTACTGATGGCCAAAAATTTTACCTTTTCCTTTTGAGTCACCCAGCATTGGCTGGAGGTTGGTGCAAGCCTGGTGGCCTGTTCTAGCCAATGTTATGTTCCCAAGTGGAATCTAGCTAACTAGAAGAGGCACAGACATTTCCTACAAGTACTGGGGGTGAAGAAACAGCACGTTATTGGAGAATCCCAAACCCTCGCTTTCTCTGCAGGTCTGGCACATGGAAAGCCCAGAGGCACTGAAGTATCCCACTCAAGCAGCCAAGTGTTAACAACCTCTCCAAAGTCTAATTTGCCTTTGATATAGACTTAATTGTTTGCGTCACCCACTGGGCTAGGGGGAGGGCTATAAAAGGGGCTGCAGCCATTGTCTGAGGCAGAAGAGAGCCCAGAAACAGCTCCCTCTCCCAGTCTTCCTAATTCAGCACAGTAGTCACAGCCTGTGCATCATGCAGCTGGTGGCCAGCCTGGTGTCTGTTCTGCTGCTGGTGTGGAGCGTGAGAGCCACGGCGCTGCCTGGAGAAGAGAGACTCGCGTTACAGAACAGTAGGGTGAGTATAATGCACCCTGTGCAGGAGCTGGGTGGGATGGGAGCATGCAGGAGCAGGCTAAAGTTGTCAGGGGATGGATAAAAAGGGCAGTTGGGTTTTACTTGATGTAAACACTTCTACCTCTGCGTATTCCAAGACAGTACAGCTTCACGCGCTGCTGAAGCAGGGCTATTACTACAGCTTATTAGCCAGTTTATTTAGGAAAGGTACCACAGCAGACTCCTGAGGACTGCAAAAGTGAAATCTGAACTAAGCAAAAACTGGCAAAGAAAACAGAGCGGCCAGAGGAGGGAGAGGGAGAAAATAAGATTGCTGAAGGAGTGCAGCACGAGAGAATGAAGCAGAGTAGTAGGGAGGGAGAGAAAAGATACATAATTGGTAAAATGATCAAGGGAGATGATATTTTAAATAGGACTCCTGGGAAGGACAAATGTTTAAAAGATGGGTTCAGTAAGAAAGTAACAGAGGAATAATAAATGAAGTAATTATATCAGAATAAAATTGCTTTTTCCAGAGTAGTATTCACAGGGGGAGTTATACCGACATAGTTCTGCTAGAATAATTACACTCTGAACCAGCACAGGCTCTATGCAGTGGCAGAACTTATTATAGCAATATAATTATCCTACCAACTGGCAAAACTCTAATGTTATAATAGCTACAGCACTATAATAACTTTTTTTTTTTTTTTGCTGGACTATTTCCCTGAGAGGCCAAAGAGGTAGGAAGCAATAGCATAACATAATCACAGGCAAGTGCTCTGTGCTGCCTGCCTTTGCCCCGCGGTTTTCTCACCTGCTTGTTCCTCGCCATCCCCAGGGTTCCTCTGAGCTGTGTTCAGTCACACAGCGCTGTGCTGCTCTACTTCACAGCCGTATCTGTAGTGCTGCTGTTATTTCAGTCCTGGATAGGTGCTACCCAGACAAGTGAAGGATTCCTGTGTTGGTTTCAAAGGCACTGACTTCTCCTTTGTGCACCCATATCATCCTTTCTGTCTCAGCGCTGGCTCCAGCTCATCCATCAGTGTCTTGCTGCTTTAAGTGTTCTCACATCCTATTAACAGTAAAACTGGCTGCGAGACAGAAATACAGTATGAGGTGCTAGGAATGGCTTTCTGTTGGAGATCAGGGCTTCTGCAGCTGCCTGAGATTAACCCTTCTGGGGAGAACTCTGGAGTTTCAGCCGTCCGTTCTTACCGTAGCAAATCCAGCACTTAAAAAGTGAACTCTTACCTGGTGGACATGCCAGCTGTTGGGGGAAAATGAAACTAGTTGCACAGAATAAATCAGTAAGGCTCTGGTAAAAATGCCTTCAAGTATTATCAATCCCCAACACAGTTTCTTACAAAATTACGATTCAATATCTGTCAAAATAGAATTGTTCTCCACAGAGTAGTCTACAAACTGAAAAACTGTTAGATGCTGATGTAGTGATGTCTGCAATCACCACTCCTGTAACTCAGACAAATGGTTTAAACATGAAGAAAACCAGGATTCCATATATCAACTACCATGAAATGTATAACAATGCAAACGAAAGATGTGCGTGTACTGATTGCTGGTGGAAGCAGTGCAGGGAGCTGAGCATCAACCCAAAGGGGAGCCACGACCCACCGGTTCAAATCTGCTTCCAAAGAGTCTTCATCTCAGGCAACTCAGGAAGAGCTATAAACAGAAAGGTTGTTAGCAATGGATTAGTGCAGGGGAAGAGCTGCCTCATTTCACTAACAGCCACAGCTGATCATGCGTAAGGAACAATCCTCTAGCAGCAGGCTGAGCTCAGCCTTCCCATCTCTGAGTTTGGAGCGGTTCATCTCCTGAGATTTTAGTATAGCTATTTCATTTTTCTTCACTGAGGAGCTGAATCCTTAGCAGATGGCTCTTAACATCACAGGGCTCATCTGTGGCTCTGCTTGGAGCAGGTTAGTTCAAAACAGAGCCCTTACAGCAAGGAAAGTGGCTTAGGAGGAGGAGATGACCCAGGAGATGCATTTTGCTGAGTTCCCAATTCCCAGCCCATCCTCCTGAGGCTCAAGATAATTCTGTACCTTCTATGCAGGACCAGGAGTTGGAATGGACACAAATTGGCTTTTATCTGTTCTTCTGCTCCAAACATAGCATCTGATTTCTCTGGGTGTGGAAATAGGCATAGTAATTAGAGCTAATAAATTCTTCAAAAATATCCATAAGCATTCTGTCAAAGAAACTCAGTATATTTGTTTCTGCCTCCGTTCATCCATCTTCTGAGCTGCTCACCTTGGTGGAGGCTGCCGCTGGCAGAGCCAACGGGTAACTACAACCTTCCAGCAATAAAGATGGCATTTGTGAGAAGCAATGTGCAAATCCACTTCCAAGATTCTCATCTGCATGGGAAGCAGCAATCTGTTCCTGTCAGAGCATCTATCCCACCTTACTCAGTGCCAGCTGTTTCTGCTGAAGGGTCACAGGGGCCAGGAATGCTCAAGCAAGAGGGAATTCCTCAGGTTTGCTTGATGGGTAGCATACAAACAGCCTAGCTCACAGCTGTTTTTCTGTTTTTACACTAAGGCTGCCCAGAGAGGAGGTGGTGCCCCATCCCTGCAGACACCCAAGGTCAGGCTGGGGGGCTCTGGGCACTGATGGAGCTGGGGTGTCCCTGTGCACTGCAGGGCAGTGGGACCAGATGGCCTTTAGAGGTCCCTTCCAACTCCGATGGTTCTGTGATTCTTATTCCTGATGGAAATCCCTTAAGCTCCAGACCAGAGACTGCTCTCTTCCCTAAGCTTCTGTGGCAAAGGGATGGAGAAGAACACCATCTTTCCTTCTGCTTTACCCCAGGGTCAGTCTGCTGCAATACAAAAATACAAACTGCCCATCTCCTCTGATTTAAGTGCTGTGTTCCAGTTGTTTGGAGCACCTCTCCTCACTCCAACCAGGCCCTCTCCTCTGTTACATTGAATTCCCAGCATTTTACAGTGGGTCACAGCCCCGTGTGCTTAATTTAATATTGCTCTGTACCCCATACCTCTACCCCGGCCTTTCCAAGGTGTACGTTGGGCAGCCAGGATAGCGAGGAGAAAGCAGCTTGGCATTCACTGCGATTTAATTAGTGCAGGCAGCAAGGGATTTCACTAATTTGTGCCTATTTGTTGGAGGCTCTTTGTTACAACAATGCACGTATGCTTCCCGTGGTTCTGTTGGCTCAGCTGGACAAAGCTGAAGGATGTCAGTGAGGATGATGGTGGGAAGGGGCCGTAGGGGCTGCCTGGGCTGTCATCATTCCTTCTCTCTGCCCACAGGAGCAGACCAAGCTGCGCAGGGATGCCCTGCTGAAGATGCTGGCGGGGCTCCTGGAGGGCGCAGACGTGGCCTCCCCAGACCTGGAGGAGGAAGGCAAGCTGGAGGAGGAGCGGGCGGTGCTGGGGCGGCTGGCTCAGCTCTCGCAGCGGGACCGCAAGGCGCCCTGTAAAAACTTCTTCTGGAAAACCTTCACCTCCTGCTAGTGCTGCCCTGCTGGGCTGCCCGCCTGCCTGTCATCACACACCCCATCCCCTCAGCTCCTTCCCTGTCCTCCTGCACACCTGAGAATAAAGCATGGTGCCTCGGGGACTCGTGTCTGCCTCTGCATGCCCCGGGATCTCGCCTCGCCTCCTGGGAGGGTGGGCGGGGCTGTGGGGTGGCGGCCATCTTGTGCGGCCGCCATCTTGTGCGGCCGCCATCTTGTGTGGTGGCCATCTTGTGCAGCGGCCATGAAGGGGAGCGGCCATTTTGGAAGAGGGCTTTGCAGCTGTGAGCAAGCGTGGGGAGAGCAGAGAGTCTTTCTCCCCAATCCGTGGGACTTCCACAGCTCCTTTTGCAACGCGAGGGGCCAGGTGGGTGTGTGCAGCCGTGCTGTGGTGGGGCACAGGCCAGGCCCTGGCTGTGCTTTGCAGCAAAGGGGTTTGGGCCTGCAGGGGAGAGCCCTCGCAGTCCTTTGTGCCTGTCTTCATCGAGGCTCTGACTGCAGGGATGTGGAAAAGGATGGCTAGGGGCTAAAAGGGGGACCTGACCCTGCCCTGCCCTTGCTCTGACACCAGGTTATTACCAGAGCGGCTCTCTGGTTGCTCTTTGTATGTCTGGAGGAAACCGGCCCCAGTCCAGGCTCAGCCCTGCTTCTCTCACAGATTCTTGGTATCCCATCACCTTGTTTTAAAAACCCCATGGAACTCCTGATTTCTGCTGTTTCACGCCTTGGGTGCCCTTTACTGTTCCCAGAGCAGTGAGGACTGCTGCTTTATTTGTGTTGGCTTGCTGAGGAACCATCTGAACCTCTATTTTAGGATTGAAAGGCAGGGGGAAGATATGAAATGTATGCTGAAATGTTTGAGTCTAGCACAGGTATTTACTTATAGGAGGCAGCTGAGGCCTTGGTGCACACTTAGATTTGTAGGAGAGGAAAGCAGTTTAAATTTGCTGTTTGCTTTAATTTTCAGCAGTAATGGTTTCAGTTTGGGAGCTGCTTCATCTCCAGGAATGGTCACGCAAAGCAGCAGACTCCAGTTGCAAGTTTCAGAGCCTGTCTGCAGGACCTGGGTGGCCATAGCTAGAAGGAAGCTGTTAGCACTGGTTTGATTTTAAGCCTTTACATCTTGTTTCTGGATGCCAGTGACCATGAAGTCTCTCATCTGCACAGCAGCATTTTGGGTTTATCAGCAGCCAACCTGTTTTCTTACTGTTGAAATACTGCTCCCAACTCCCCCGCTCTCCCTGAATAATGAGTGGTGCAGTGCTCCACACCCAGGTAGGCTGGCTTGCTTATGCCACTTTGTTCTGTGTCAGGCTGCGTTTTCACTGCCTCGTTTGCCATCAAAATTTCTGGCTGTGTCTGGCTTGCAGGAGAGGCTAGAGCCCCATGGTTTGTTTTATTTTTCATTCCATAATGAAAAATAAGATCCTTGCTGGGGGAACTCAGTGACTCAGTGTATGGGTAATGGAATATGGAGCTTTCCAGCTGTGTTGCCTGAAGCACCCAGCTGGGATGCAGGAGACCTGATTTTATGCCTTGCTTTGCTGATAGCATTCATGTTTTATTATTACCACCCTTTGAATACCTCAGTTTCTTTGTCTTTAAAATGTGCGTGATAGTTCTTGTCTATCATTTTTTCTCAGGGTACATGAATGGCAATTATAGAATCAATAGAATCATAGAATCACTCAGGTTGGAAAAGACTTTAAGGATCATCGAGTCCAACCACAACCTATCCATATTACCCTAGTAAGTGCCATGGAAGAGCCAACTATGGCCATTATTAAGGCCTGTGTTGCATCGTGAGACCAAGATCTTGGAAGTATTCTTGTAGGAACTGCCTTATTATCTACCATCAAATCTTGTCTGTGATAATAATGCTCATGACTGCGTGCGGTGAAAAGGAGAAACCCTGCTGCACATAGATGCAGGAGTGAGCCATATCAGACTGCCTGTTCAGCAAGCTGTGCAGGCTGTATTATTTAGTGGTTCCTGGAGGAGAGTGTGGTCAGGCTACTCTCGAGCTTGGAAGTCAAGTTGGAAGTTGAACTCTTCTTTCATCCCTGCAGATGGCTCCTGCTAATGCAAACAGGAGGCACGCTGGCTGAGCACCAAGCAGGAAGCCTGCACCGCCAGTGCACGTGCTGTGGATAGGGGCCAGCACAGTTGAGCCAGCTTCTTTCATCAGTGCTGAAATCAGTGTTTGAGTTGGATGTGATTCTGCAGTTTCCGTGGTCAGTGTGCTGAGGCTGAAGTGCTGCTAGGTCCTCCTAATGGCAGTGTGTGGTATCAGGGAGTGTAGAGTGACAGATCAGGTGGAGTGGGAGGGATGTAATGAAGGGTTAGAGATGGTATGTCAAATGTGGGTATTTTTTATTTAAACGTTTCACAAAATAATTGTGAGTCTTGCAGTGGTATAAGTCAAGTAGAAGGGGCAGCCTGTTGGTTGGTTTTTTTAATGCAATAGCCAACACATTTTTAAGGCATCACTCAGGATAATTTTGTGTGTGCATGTGAGCTATCTTGACATTTAAAAAAAAATAATTGAAAAAGACATAAATTATTTTTTCAGAAGGACCAGCAGATTTTTACAGTCAGTTATCACATAGATTTCCTCGCCTAATTTGGTGCATGGTATGGTTCATAGAATAGAAGGCCTCTTTAAAGGTCCCTTCCAACTCTAATGATTCTATAGTGGTATTCAGTGCATATGTTTGCACTGAACTATGTAACTCATGGTTATGCATAAAGCTGCAGACGGGTGATGAAATGATCATGGGGCTGGAAACCTGCAGCATATTCAGTAGCAAGGCGAGCTCTGGGTGTGCATATCCTGCTCTGTGAAGGAGTGTGAGGTAGCTTATTCCTTGTTGAAATAAAGAGTAAATCTCATTCACCATGAGATCAAAACGTGTGTATGTGGATAGATACTGTGCAGGAACTAGCCAGATATTAATTTGAGATTTATTAGCTTCCCTGGTGACTTGTTTGTATGTCCTTTTAATAGTGAAGATCGCATTTTAATACATGCTGTCAGGGGACATAGCTAGTGGGGAATCAATACTTCGCTGCGTTCATTTTCATCCTGGGAAAAAGGAGGGAGTTTCAATCTGATCAGACTTCCCAGAGACACCGTCTGTCTCCAGATAGCTGGCAAGTGGAGATGAGTTTAGTGGGAAGAGAAGAGTTCCACTTAGTCTGGTGGGTTTGTGTCTGTTGCTTTCAGGTAATGCACAGCCTCAGGGGAACCTTTAGCCAATGACTGCAGTTACTGAAAACTAAGGTTTAACCAGAGATTGTGGGGACAATGAAGTGTATGGTTGGCCAAGGTATCTTTTGTCCTACACTTTTATTGTCTTTGGGTCTGCTTAGAAGCACTGAATGCTGATTTGAAAAGTTGTTAGTCTGTTATTAAAAAAACAAAAATCTGTTTTGTGTTTGATGGAATATACAGATGCAATATTGGGTAAATCTGGGAGAGATCAGCCAGGTTTCTGCTAGAAAATTGAAAATGTAACCTCCTTTACTTCTCTCAGCTCCTCTGTTCACAGTGCCCCCAGTAGCAGCAAGCTGCGAATGCAGTTTGTGCTCCATGGAGGCTGTTCAGACTGTATGACATCTTCACGTGACATGCAGCACAGGAAATCCTGAGTACCTCTTGGTGACTTGAGAGAATGTTTTACATGAGGGATTTTTCCAGTCTTTGCTGAGTTGGAGAGGGGGACATGACGGGACCATTCTATGATTCTGTGATCAGGGAGTATTTGCATTAGCCTGGGAGCACAACCAGAAGCCCTTGGCCTGTAACCTGGACTGCTGAGGAGCTCGCCTCACACAAAGGGTGATCAGTTTAACTGCCTGCATTGAGCCTGTGAGCTCTCCTGTAGCAGGCACATCTGAGCTGCGTGTTCTCTTTGCTGACTCCAGCGCCTTTGGAGCTGACTGAGCTCTCATTCTTAGATTTGTATCTCATTTTGCACCTTGAGAGGGAGGTACCTAATGAAACAAGTCATCCTTTCAGTCTCTTTACCATAGGTGCTTAGGAGAGAGCTCTTTAAGTCTGGATTCAAACCTTCCAACATGTCTGCTTCCCACTTGTTGCATTACGTAGGGCTTGTAGAAAGAGCATGTATCTGGGAAGTGAAGGAAACTTGAAACATAGTTCAAACCTATGTCTTATGCCTGCCCAGAGAATGTCTTGTCTTAAGTGATGGACTGGGCTGGGTGATGGTCTGTGTCTGCCAGGCCTGCAGTGCACAGAGGAGTAAGTAGCTGTGCTGGGAGAGAGCATGTTGTCTCTTTGGCCAATGGCATTCAGCTGAGAATGAGGAACTGTTGGTTCTAGCTGTATCTTGGGGGCCTGGAGGACTCTTGTTTTAAACTAATTAATGTTTAATGTAATTTTTAATGTTTAATGTAAAAGCTATAAACAGTGTAGCTGAGAACTTGCCTGAGGTCAAGCCTCCTTCCCATCGTCAGATTGTTTCCTGGTTAGATAAGTCTGCTGTTAAAACAGAGGGTACCTCACCAGGTTGTACTTCACTGGTTTATGTTAGTCTCCTCTTTACAGATAGGAAGAAGCCGAGGAGGTCACTGCTGCATGGAGCAAAAATAGTTTGCATATCTAGTTGATTTAGCCATGCCTTTTTTATGTATTTGCAAGAACAAGTTGTCAGGATAGCTCTAGGTCTATTTTCTGCATTAGCTGGTGAGCCTAGCACAGGCAGCAACCCAATCTGTAGAGGAAAGGAAGGGAGAGTATTTCTACAGTGGCGTTTTACACAGAGCTTGTAAGTCTTCTGGTTGGAACAAGACTGCAGAGTGAAGCCCTGAGGTCAGGGCACGTCCACATGCTGTGAGCCTCCTTGGCCCTGTGCTGCCAATCCAGTGGGAGCTAAATCAGTCCTGTGCTGAGCGGTCCTCTGCCAGAAGCTGAGGTGCAGGTGTACAGACAGGGAGCTGCAGGTGCCTAGGAAACATCAGTATTCTCTTCTGGAGCCCGAGGCCATGGGGAGCAAGCAGCAGTCTTTTTGCTCTGAAATACTGGCTTGCAAGCAGCACTCATCTTTGTGAAGTGATGAATTTACCCACTGCTGGGAGCCAGCAGGCCAGAAAGTGCTTTGTGATTGCTCTTCTGAAAAGGATAACTGAACCCAGCTCGGTGCCTCGGCAGCAGCTTGTTGTGTGGAGCAGAGCGGGCTGGAGGCACAATGGCTGGGAAGAAATGCCACTGGTGGCTTCTCACTGCATTCCAGAGAAAAAACGAGAATGTCTCCATATTGCAAAGCAGTTCCAATTGTACGTGACTCACACTGCTGTGTGAGAGGATACAGGGTGAGAGAAGGGAATGTCCTCTTGCTTTAACCAAGTTTACATTTTGACAATATTCTTGTTATTGTTGAGTTTGGAATTGCTGTACAGGGAAAGTGCAATTGCGTGTGTGTATATACATGTATCTTCTTTTGCTGTAAGTTGTACCTTCCTTTTTCATTTCAGTAGCAGCCTTTGTGAAGGAGGTTTTGTGCAGTGATCCCTCTCTGCTAGCATTTTTATGCTTGAAGCAGGATTGATCGTGTCTGTTAAACTGGAGACAGACCAAAGTACCAGCTGATATATTGAAGATCCTGCAGGAGGTGAGCAGGAGTCACAGTCTGTAGGATGCCTCTTTTCTTATGGCTCCATCCAGATTATAGGGAAATTGCAGATTGCAGGGGAATCTTCACTCAGTCCGTGGGTTTCTCTGCCTTTGAAGGATCACAGCCCCAAGGAATGCTCTGGGTAGGAGCAGTGTGCCAAGAACACCCTATCTGTCTGCTCCTCGTATCAGCTGTGGGATCTAGGCAGGCATGGGCAGGTTAATATGTTTTCCTTGTCCTTAAGTCTGGTCTGACAGCTGGTCAGTTTGAGCTGCAGGCCTTCATTGCTTCTGAAATACAGGCCATAAATCAGAGCTGGCACTTGAAAGAAGGACTGTAATGAAGGCTGAAAGATTCAGGGAGAATTGCTTTCCTGAGTCCCATTCCATTTTCACACGTGCACACAAAGGCACTTGCCCTGTCCCTCAGAAACCCATAACTAGACTTCACCTCTCTGGGAAGGTAGGTGACTGGTAAATGAGATGTCAAGGGCAAATTGCCCTAGAATTAAGGAGATGATTTCCAAGTTGCTTGAAAGGGCTTAGCACGAAGGCAGAAACCGTAAATAAGGAGCTCTTTGGAACATCGGAGGCAGCCTCACGGGCTGCTAGGGGCTCCCTGTGCAAGGTACAGAGCCAGGACAGCAGGCTGTGAGCGGGTCCTGCCCGGCCTGTATGCAGCACAGGATGTGGTGCCCCAGGATGGCAACTGAGAGCAAGTTAGCCCGAGAGCTGTGTGAGATGTGCTTTTAAAGAAACTGCCTCTTAGCCAGAGACTCACAGTGGCAATTTGCAGCAAAGGCTTTGGCAACTTGGCCAAAGACACCGCTGTTGCAGCAGGTGTTTGCCCGTTGTATACTTCTACTCTGTGTATTTGTTTATTGAGTACATCGTATTCCGTTGGTGTCATTGGAAAGATGAGAATAACTTGAAGAATGAGGAGTCCTGCTGGGAGATGACCCTTGGTTGGCACTGCCCCGTGTTCTCACAGGTACAGAGTCAGGAGACTCCACAAGGCTTTCGTATTGGTAAACCAGTTGTTTAATTAATTGCTGTCAGTCCTGCAGAAGAGGTGAAATGGAAGAGAAGGAAAGTGAAGGAGCACGTTACTGGCAGGGCCATTAGCAAAGTAGCCGTGCTGAAGCAGGATGTGAGTCTGCAGACTTTGAGATTCAGCTAAGCTGAGAGTTTGCAAATTCAAATTCCTGGCCTGCCTGAAGAATGCAGCGGATTAGGGGGAGTAAATTACAGCGATACAAAAATAAAAACCTCATACTCTTTTGAGACTTTCTTAAATGAAAATACATTTCGAAACGAAAAACCATTTGGTCCATCTGTATCCCATTACTGAGTTGGGGTTGTCATCCATTTTCATTAGACGGGGCCTGGATGTGTGGGTGGTGACTGAGGCCCAGGCAGCTGCCCTGGACACCAGGCTAAAAAGCAGCATGTGGAAAAGCCTAATGTATGTTAACAGGCTTCAGAGACCAAAATTGAAAGAGTAATGGCCCGTCCGCATGCGGTAGCCTCAATGAGACGTACTCTCAGCACCAATCTGTCAGCTGCAATTTTGGGTCATTACTGTGCTGCTAAGCAGAGGCTAACAGACAAGTCAGAGAGTAATCTGACTTCAGCAGGAATAATTCTCCAAGCCCTGCTAGCACTCTGGCTCAGTTTCCTTCTTGCTAACACGCCTCAAACAAAGTATCTGATTTTCCTCCTCCAGGGCTTCCTCCTACCAGGCTTCAGGGGATCCCAGCCAGACATTTAAATTGCATGAAATGATCTTTTAATTTGCTGGCTTCTCAGAGACTGTATTGCCCTTGCCCCTTCAGATAAACTCCTGTATAGCAAGACCTAAATGAAGCAAGCCCTGGATGTCTGGTGGCTAGTGAAAGTCTCTGGCAGATGATAGGACTGGAACCATTTAGGATATGCTTTTCCATACAGTGCTTAATTTTAAGTTAGAAGGCTTTAGGCTGCCTTCGCTTGCTAGCAGGACCGATGCCTCCAGGGCATGTCAGCAATTTCTAGTGTTTATTTTTGTGGGATTTTTTTTTTTATTTTTTTTTTTATTCATACAGCTTTAAGACTCAACAAGTTGTGGGGTGATAACAGGTGTCAGTATGTCCAGCAGGTCTGGGAAATTCACAGATATCATCACGCTCAGCAGTAACCTCATAATCCAGGGAATATTTGTGTGCCAACACCTGAAAAATTGATTTTGTGCAGTCAGGTTATGGCTCTGCCTGGCTCCCAAATGCAGATTTTTCTGAGGCAGTACACATTGCTGTGCTAGCATGAGCTCACTCCTTCTTTGCAGTGCTTCTGTTTAAGTTGTGCTTTTTGAAAACTGTATTTTAATGCAATTATTTTCTGTTGCAGATTTCCTCTGTTGTTCAGGCTTTAATCATGACTTTTGCAGAAACTTCAGTGCTGTGAATTTCACTAACCCTGCTGAAAAACAAGGAGAAGGAAACAAGGTAACTGTCCCACTCATCTGAAAGAATTAGTTAAGCTTCTTTATTCAACAGCAGCAATTTCACCTCAGTCTAAATGTTTGTCATCACCCAAAACAAAAGCACATAGGAACAAAAGATGCTTTGCTGGTTATTGCTTTTTGGAGATTTCTGTAAGGAAAGCAAATATGGGCAAAGAAGCTGAGGAATAAAGTGTCTGTGCAGGACAAAGCTCTTACCCTATGTTTTTTAATTTTCTTTTTCCTTATAGCAAGATGCAAGAGTTTTAGGGCAGAACATGGACAAAATTGAACTTAGATCTTCTGAACTGAAAGACACTGAGTTTGAGTGCTTCCAGTCCTTCTGGGCAGAAAAAAAATTGCCATTCCTGCCTGAAAAGTCAGATGGATAAGGCCAGTGTTTGCAAAAGGCAATATATCTACGATGTTCTACGCTTATCCCTAATTTCTTCTCTAAAGAGAAGAGAGTAATCAGGGATCCCAGACTTTGGAAAAGGGGTTGATTTGAAATAGTTGGGAAAAGCACATTGCTCCATTGAGGTGGTAAGGACAAGTTTATTGCAGCTGGTTGCTTAGCAGGTACTTTGGTTTTTCATGGAGTGCTACAGGCATTTTGATATAAGGGTTCTGACTGTTGGCTCTGACATGGCCTTCAATCTGTTTTCTTCAAGGCAGGAATGAGGTTATGTGTATTCAGTGAGGGGTTTAGCCACAGGGAAGATCTGTCCATTTCAATATATCACTCTGGCTCTTTAGTGTCTGAGCAATAGCTCTTACTTTGGGAGTGCTTTGGACTGGCTTTATTGTTTATCTAGATCAGAGGGTAATAGCCTCTGTGTTAGAAAAAAAATGAGGTTATGGGCAAGTGCAGAGGAAGAGAAATAATGAAAAATGTTTTTGAGTAGACCACAGGTTAGTAGAAAATGCATTTGAATGCATATATTGACAAGAACCCCGTGGATTTAATGAATTCACCAGTCCCAGTGCTGTTGACACCTTTTCCTTAGCACATTTCTCAACTTTTCCTTCTTGTTTGAAGGGGGAAGGAGCCTCAGGACTTTGCCATCTCTTTCAGTCTCAGCTAGTTTCTTTGCAGTGTAATTACAGGATAGAGAAAGAGCAGTCATGAAAAAAGAAGGAAGAAATCAAAGCAAGATGAAAATGAAGAAAAGCAGCCAAAGGCAGACCTTGTCCTCTCAGATGAGAGTGACTTGTCTACTGTGTTTCTGGTGTGGAAGATGAAGCCTGGGTGCTTCTTTGTGTGAACCCTAAGCTTGCCTACCCTGCTTTAAGACCTGCTGGACACGAGGGAGGTGTTAGATGTGTGTTATTCACCCGTCCCCTTGTTCCTCTCAGTGGTCTGCAGGCCATTTTGCCCAAGTGAAATGTGTTGGCCATGCCTGCAACTTGCAACATTGCTGCTTGGGTAGTAGACATCAGTGTGTTTTATAGCTTTGGGTCTGGCTGTATCTGAGCTGTAAACAAATTCTTTTCCCAGCACAAACAGATGCTCCAGTGAAGTCACTGACCTGGAGCCAGCCCAGCAGACATTGCAGCTACCGTGGATGTGGGTGGCAGTGAGATGGTAGCTTTGTGAGCTAGTTACGTTTTTAGGAGCCAGGCTTTTGGGACTGGTGAGACAGGGAAGATGGCCGACAGAGAAGGAGTTTGACCTATGCAATTTGTACGTTGTCTTCTTCATGGCAGAGTGGGAGACTTTTCTAGAAGGCAGTGATGTGATCAGTGTGTTGTACCTGTGTGCTGTCCTATTTTCTCCCAAGGGAAACAGTACACAGTGTGGGGCTTTACCCTGGAATTGGTATAGTAATGTGTGCAAATACATACAGGAGATGGGAAGGAGGAAAGGATACTCTGGTTGAAGAGAGAAAGTATCTTGCCCCAGTGCATGAGCTTTTTCTGCCTGATGTTTTTACCTTGGCAAGGTTTTTTTTTTTCTATTTCACAGCAGCAAGGCTCTTCCCCTACCTCTGCTCCATGCTCTGCTTGCTCCATCTGTGTGCTTGTCTTTTGATGTCAGTCACGCTATCTGATTTGTAATGAGGAAACAACGCCTTTTTTTCTGTCGCATCCTTCCCCCAGTCCTCTGAACACCTCAGTGCAGAAGGATTGAATTTAGCCACGGAACAGCAAGCAGCAAAGCAACCTCTCTGGGACTCTGCAGAGCAGCTGGCATTTGAGAAATAAGAGGCAATGGGGAACAATGTCTTTGGGGATCACAACAGTCAGCTGTTATGCTCATTTGCTCTCCAGGTTTATGACACAAGGATAGCCACTGCTATGTTAGACAAATGCACTGTCACGTCTTCAAAGCTGGGAAGGTCTGTGTAGGCTTTTCCTCCATTCATTAACCAGCCTTTCTTGTTGCCACCATTCTCGTGCTTCAAATGAGGAGGCACGTTAGAAGGTCACTTAGATGGTTCTGCTTATTATACCTGAATCATCTGTGATCAGTTGTCGCAGTGCTTCTGGGAGTGCTGCTGCCAGACTGCAAGAGCTGCCTCTCAAAAACCCAGACATGGTTTTCTCCCTAGGCTCAAGACATCCAAGTCAAGACTTCTGGAGGTGGTGTCTTGTTTTGCTTGGTCCATTTGACAACGGAGCTGTCTGAGACCTTTCTGATCAGGTGTTTTTGGAGCTGCATTGACTTTACTGCTAGGAGGTCTTGGTGTTTGCCCTGTGATTGTCTTACCATAGGAACATAGCTTTGGCAGAATTTTTATCAGGCGGTACTTTTCCTAGATTCAATGTCAAATGAAATAGCTACACCAAGACTTAACGTGGATTTCATACAGCTTTGATGGAGACCCTCTGCTTTCCAGCTTTTTCCTCTTTTCAGCCGATTCCTGCTGCTGTCTGGTTTTGCAGGGAAAGGGGAGATTGGATCTGTGGACCATGGAGGTGTCAGCCTGAAGGACACTGTGTTGGCTGAGCTCTGCTCTTGCTGATTTATTCATGTGTCTAGCTCAGCTGTCTGCATTTGCTGTTGCCTCAGGAGGGATTTGAAACCTCTCCTTTATAGACCTCAAAGGTAACAGTAGTAAAAGCATATTCTGAAGTACAGGGACTGAAGGAGAGTATGGGCATGCATGGGGTCATATCTGTATCTTTTGTTATTCCACATTCCTCCAGTCCACAGAAGAATTTTTCTTCAAGGAATAGACTTTTCTGAACTTCAGCTTTCACATGTGCTGGTGGTTCTCCTGAAGATGGTGGCTTGCATTTGTACTACCTCAGTCCTTAAGCACAAAAAGAGACAGGAGCTCAAGAAGACAGCCGGGCAGACTTGGCAGAGACATCTGTCATTTCACATAACACCAAGGCTTCCTAAAGTGGGTCAGTAACTTTGCAAGTCACAGACATCTGGAAACTGCAGTGACATGGATGAAGTCTGCTCAGCCTTCAGGCTGGCTTAGGCCTGTTCAGACAGAAGGGAAATGGTTGGCAGGAGGAGCACCTGCAGGGCCTGAGGTTGGCCATCCCAGTGCTCAGGATCCTGCTGTACCTGGCTAGCCGATGCAGCCTTTTGGAGCTGGAAGAGTTCCAGGCAAAGAAACAGGATGCACAGAAACTGTTTTTGGCATTGTTCATGTCAGGTGCTGAGGACTAAAATCACAGCAGCCGTTTCTCACACTGGAGGAAAGCCAGTGTATATCAGGCATTCACAGTTTTTCAGTCTTCAGGATTACAGTTTAAGTCAAATTTCTTGTTTCAGTGCTAGGTAGCCTCTGGCTTTAGAGGCCCCATCAAATTTGAGACTGTGGGAAGCATTTCCTACCTAAGATGAGAATTTACTTCCCATGCCTCTGTTACTAAACTGAGCAGGAAGCCTGGTAGGAAACACTCCTGCAAGTATTTGCCTGTAGGATTTGGGTACCAGCTCAGTTAGGAATGTACTGATTTTTGCAAAACTTTCTTTTCCAGAAAGTGTAAACTAGTGGATCCTGGGAAAAGCTAATCCCCTCTGAGTTTTTGTCCATTAACCATGCTTGTGGCAACTGCTGTTACTCAATTGATTACTGTTACTGGTTGCTCCTTCACTCTTATTAAATGGCATTTTCTGATTGCAGTCTGCTAGATGGTTTCTTGGCTTTAGTTTTGCTCGTGTAATAACTCCTGCTTTCCTGCCAGCTCCAAATTCACTGCCTGGGGTAATGCTTTTTGGCTGTTCGAAAATGGATATGAAAAGGTGTCCATTTAATTACACAATATCTCAGTATAAATTGCCTCTATGCATAGTGTGGGAGTCTGTTCCCTGCTGCAAATTAGCTTCCCTGCTCTCTGTCCATTTTTGCTGGGGAGAGCTGAGATCCACGTTCCTACTGACGCCAGTGCTGGTTTTTCACCCTTATTTGTGCTTACCCCCGTATCCATTGGCACAGAAGTTCTATGGGAAACCTGAATGCTGTTTTTGGGGGAATGTATCTGTGAGCAGTGGAATTAATAAAGCTTTTTGTCCTATACTACTGGCTCTACCAGTTGAATTCCTTGGGGTTTGTTAGGGTTTATTTGATGTTGTAGCAGTGTGAAATTCCTCTGAAGACTCCCAAATACCTAAAAGAAGTTTGAGTTAATTTTGCAATCTTCTCCTCCAAGACTCCTTGGTAATAGGAAATTATTTTTCTTTCCATCCACCTGTTTCCATTACATCAACATCCCTGAAACTGTTTCTCTGCTGTCAGAGTTTGTAGAAATTAGGCTGTGTAACCTAGCATATGTGAGCACAGAATACATTTTCTTGTTTCTGTAGCAAGCCAGGTTCAAAAAACTTTTTTTTACCTTGCTGATGTTCTAGGGTGGGTAGGATAAAAAGCCATCCACACACAGAAATGAGGTGTGGAGCAGATCTGTCTGCCTCTGCCTGTTGCTGAGTGGGGCCTCATGTGCTGAACGTAAGCCCGGTTTTCAGTAATTGCTGTTCCCAGAACTCAGCAGGCTGGAGGCGGGTGGATGGAAGATAAACATCAGAGTTCAACATCCAGACAAACACAGCAGAGCGCACACAATAAATACATCCACCCCGAAATGCAAAAACATCAGATGAGGTTCCTGCCCCCAGGGCTCCGAGCAGAGCAGGCTCAGGCAGGAGAGCAGCAGGATGAGGTGAGTGCTGTCACAGCGACCTGCCCAGCTCCTCTGGCCACCTGGCTCTGGATAGGCCTGAGAAGGCATGAGTATGAGTCTTATCTTGTCTTGCTGTTGCTGCAGTGTGATTTCTTCTATTACCAAGTGAGAAGGGTGTCTAGGCATAAAGATTTCATCTAGTGCTGGGATATCTGTGATCTAGTACCAAGATGAGCACCTTGGATGTGTGGTGTTTGGGGTGTGATTGAGTTGACACTCAATGTCTGCTCATCTGTTTCTTTGAGGCAGGCTGCTTCTCTTGCTAGCTGTGCTTTGTGGTGGAGTAAACAGCAGCGTTGTGCTGCAGAAAATGTATGGGAGGATCACATCTCCTAACTTCCCCAATACCTACCCAAATCACAAGGAGAGAACATGGAATGTTACCGTCCCCAAAGGATATGCTGTCCGCATCTACTTCACCCACTTCAACCTGGAGCTGTCCTACCAGTGTGAATACGATTATGTGAAGGTATGTGTGTAGGGCAGGTCGATGTGTGGCCTGCTGCATTCTTTAAAACTGTGTATGTGTGATCCTGGCCATGTGCAGGACCAACAGAACTTGTAAGCAGTTGCTTCTAGTATGCTAGTGAAGTTCAGGCTCGGATGATTTATAAATGATGTGTTTATGGAGGCCTGTGTG
Source organism: Chrysolophus pictus (assembly GCA_037305975.1). Classification (NCBI taxonomy): domain Eukaryota; kingdom Metazoa; phylum Chordata; class Aves; order Galliformes; family Phasianidae; genus Chrysolophus; species Chrysolophus pictus. The sequence goes on along the minus strand of CM074596.1, from coordinate 4,081,275 downwards.
ACCGTGATTGTCACATTAAAACATTTAAAACTTGGGGGTATTGTGCTCAAAAAATTCTGAAATTCCCCTCTTGTGAAGCAAAAAGTTCAAGATGTTGCCCAGGACAACGTTTGAGCTTCATTTTTCTAAAGTTGCATTGTATGCTTTAAATTAACGTGTAGTGCTTTACACAGGAATAATGGGAGACTGCAAAGGTGTAAGTGATAGTCTAAACAAGATACTGTCAGCTTGTCCAAACGTGCATTTGCAACCCTTGCTGTCTGCTTTTGCTAGCTAATGGTGAGAAACGACGTCAGGAAAAAGAGATACTGGCTCTGGGAAGTGCTTGCATGGTGAGCACTATCCCTGAAATGTTTGTGCTCCGCGTGCTTTAGCCTAGGCAGCCCTGTTGCTCATTTAAGGCCATCCTACCACTGCCTCAGTTTGTTGTTTGGATAGACCTGGTCACATCAATGAGGGAGCTGTATACACGGAAAGCTTGCAAAGGTGATGTACTGACAGTACTTTAGCATCTGATGGAACCAAATCAGGTAGACTTAATACTGTTTTGGAAGATCTCATTTCCATAGTTTAATATGACAAGTTGCTCCCATTCCCATGTTCTTGCTGTGGTTTTCTTTGGGCAGGACAGAATACCCATTTCTGATCATCTGTAGTATATGCAATTTTGTCATTACCGTGACCCGTGTATCAGAGCATTTGTCTTGTGTTACAAACACGAGATAAATGAAGAGCTCAGACTGTAATAAGTGAATCATAGAGCACATGAGTCATTAATTTAAAGAGACCTTTTGTTACATGTTTGAATCTATCAGTGTATGAAACCTTTTTACCCCAGTTATCTCTAACTTTGTCCTCACTTAGGTCTCCTGTGCACAAATATTTCACTGTCATTGAAAGTGTGAAGTTAACAAGAACTTTATGTACAATAAGCAAAGCATGGTGCTGGTAGCCCAGGCTGGCTTCACAGGGAGGCCTCTGAAAAGAAAAGGGGGAGAAACGCATAGGCTTAATTCACAGAGAACAAGGAAAGTCCTTGTGTGTCACTGTATCTAGATTAATTTCCAGAAGCACCTTTTGAGAATATCCAAGTCTAGAAATGTCTTGAACCTCCTTTCACATTCCATTAAGCACATGCTCTCCAATGCATGGCAGCAAAGTTCTGTGATCATCTGGTAAATTTGTCTGTTTTGCAGCTAAGCTCCAGTGGGAAGACCTTGGCTACTCTATGTGGGCAGGATAGTACTGACACTGAGGAGGCTCCAGGCAACAAAACATACATCTCTATTGACAACACCCTCATGGTCGTATTTCGATCTGACTACTCCAATGAGAAGCCGTTCACAGGCTTTGAGGCCTTCTATGCTGCTGAAGGTAAGAGACCAGCCCCTCTTGTAGGTGGAAGAGAAACTGCTGTGGTGGGGTTGGTGCTTCCATGTACTCACACATACTGAGGTTCTTGTGTTAGGTGAGAGAAGGCAGTCTTGTATGGAGATGTTGCTCAAAGTGAAACAAAGTTAAAGGGTGTTAACTGCCTAATTCTTCTATGCTTTACCCATTAGATATCGATGAGTGCAAACAACTGTTTGATGATGAGCCCCTCTGCAATCATTACTGTCACAACTATGTGGGGGGCTACTATTGCAGCTGTCGGATTGGCTACATACTGCATGAAAACAAGAGGACGTGCACAGGTGAGTTTTTGCAGATCAAGAGATACTTTCCCATCTACAGCATTCGCCTAAACTTAGTCACAACACTAGCATCAAAATCAAAGCAGCCTTTTACTGTTGTTGCTTTTAACGTCCCCTATGGGCCTGGTGCAGCTGGAAGGAGCTGTAGGGGCTTGGGCTGTGAGCAGAGACTGTGGTTTGCTGTGGGCTAATGGCAGCCGTGTGGACCATCAACATTGTGTCATAGTGAAATGGTGCATTGGCAGTTTTCAGGTGCAGAAGAGAAGCCAGTGGCTGTCAGAGTGTGAAGGTAACATTTTTTGGCTACTTCTTAGTCAGCATGCACCTGTGTTCAGCTTTAGACAGGCTGAAAAGAGAAGCAAGAAATTCTTGTCTGCTGCCCACCACAGACACTTCCAAACTTTATGGCTGCCAGTGTAGCCAGCCTTGCAGCACTGAGTATATCATGCTATCTGGGTACTGAGGGACTGAGTGTTCTGGACCTGAGTTAGTAGATGTGCTGAAAAAACTTAGCAATCAGATTGCCAAGTCTAATGGAGAAAGATTTTGCTTACTGTCCCTGGAGGGCCCAGGCTGAGGAGCAGTGCAGTCTGCTTATCACTGACACCAGATACAATCATCCGCTCATTAAATAAAAGACAAGGCCAAGTACAAGTCTCTTTTTCAGAAGGTTATACAGCATGAGGTTTATCCAGCTGACTCCTGCCTGGCTCTGTTGTTCAGTGCACAGCTGGGGAAAGCTTATCATTTGGTAGGCAGGAAAGTCTGTCTGAATCAGCGCAGTGATCAGCTCCTCAGGATTCACTTTGTCTGCAGTGAATTGTGTGCCTACACATGCTATCAGATTAATCCTCTGTGAGTGCAACTTTGCCCACTTGGAGCTGAATCCTGTCTGAAAAGAAGCAGCATACAGTGCTCACAAAAATTGTCATAATAGGGAACGCAGTTTGTGCTTCCTAGTGCTGAAAATCAGACCTGGCTGTAACTTACAGTGCTTAACTGATATTTACCCCATTACAACCCTTCTCCAGCCATGACTGTCTGGATCTGATGCAGAATTCAAACTCTTCATGTCTTCAGTGTGTTAAACAGACCTGTTCATTGTTCACCCTCTCCTTCCTAAAGTGATGGCCTGTAACAGAAATGTATTGGTGATATGGAAGGGCTGGGCTACCATGCTACTGAGAGGTGGAGCCATGCACATTGGGAATTACTATGGCACAGCTGATGAGTTGGAACTTGTTCACATTTCTGGGGGGCCTTCAGATGAAAGTTCCAACCCCTGGGCTAGGCTGCAAAGCAAAGGTCTCTGCAGATCGTCCTAAAGAGATGAGGGCAAAAGCTGCCCCTTTGATTTTGATCCCTGCCTGAGTGCTCTGATATTGACAGGCTATTTTTTTTTCCTTTATTTTCCAGCGTGAAATAATTAAGCTTCTCCTCGCTTAGGCAGAGATGGATACAGATGTGCTGGAAAAAGCTGGTTTGCCCTCCCCTGTGGCCTTCCTGTTGCGGTCCAACCAAGGGGGCTGCAGGCTTCTCTTATTTCCTTGCCTCTCAGACCTTCTTCTTCCAGCCAATAAAGAGGCCATTACTTGTTGAAAGCTCGTGGCATCCTGTGGGCATTCATTTTCTTGCATTTCCTGTGTTTCACTAGTGAAAGAAGGAAGAATATAATGGAGGCTAAAAGAAGGCCTCTGGCTATATCTCTGTTGTGAACCCAGTCTTATTGCTGAAGTTTATTCTGGTGAACAAAGCCTCAGAGCTACAGGAATTTGGTAAAATGATGTGAATGTCACCAGGGCAGCTTCGGAGAGAACTTGTGAAGTCAGCAGTGCCCTGACCAAAATAGGCGCATTGCAAAGGCATTGTGGCACTGATAGGTTCTGTCTCATTTCCTTTTGACTGTACTATCTTTGGGCAGGGGCCGTTTTCCTGCAGCATGTTGGAGGAATGTCATGCTTGCTTCTTTGTCAGACATTACAGTTCCCCAATTCTGTGGAGAGAACGGTGATAATCTCAAGTGAGAGCTGATCATGGCAGAGCTGAGCAGCCCAGGTGAATAGCTGGGAGAGAGATGCTGCAGGAGGCTGATTTGGGGTTAGAGTTGTGCAAGTGATTACCAGGACTTACTTCTCTGTGCTTAATTTTGTGCAGAAACTGCTTTATGATCACAATGAATTTGTGACCAGAGCAGCTTGAGTTTTTGTCATGGTTCAGTGGTACAATTTATGATCCGCATTCCTTGAGATACCTAATAAGCCAGTGACAATGGACTTGCAAATTCTGAGGGGTCATTTTTCAGAATGAAGCCTTTGGCAAACAGCTCACTGCAGTTCTAATAAAATACGGCCTGAGCATAATTGAGCACTCTCTGGACATCTCTAAAGCATAGACTGAGAAGTCAAGGAACAGTATTTCTGCTGGGAGATATTCAGAAATTATTTGATCCTTTTTGTGCTGAATAGTTTATGACTTTCTTCCTTGCAGACTGATGGATAAAAAGATACTGCCCCGACACAGGGAACTCCCAGCAGCTGCATTGAGGAGGTAACAAGAAAAGTAAGGTCCAGTCTAGGTTTCTTCATCTTCAGGCTGCAAATTTCCTTTGACTAGCACAGAGTATCTTCTGTTGGGTCAGCTAGTTTTGGCCATGTGAACTCAAGAGTTTATTGGTGATGACTACACGTTTTCCAAACCATATGGTGAAAATCCCCCATCAAAATTAGGAATCTGAAGGTAAAGAAGAAAGATAGAGTAAAGCATGAAGAATTACCAGTTTTGTATTATTATTTCTTTTTATTTCATTATATGTCCCTTTGCTTCTTTTATTACTAAAGGAGGTAAAACCACCTTTGGAACTGTACTGGATAGTTATACGTAGTGTTTTTCTATCTCTACATGCATGTATATATGTGTACGTGTTACCAAACAATGTCCTCTTCTCGTGTGTTTATGAGGAGCTTTTGCCTAATAATATTCCTTCAAGTGTACTCTAGGGAAAGAAAATTATTGGTCATTCCTGTAAATAGAAACCAGGTGATGCTGCCTTCTAGCTTTGAGCTTCATGTAAGGGGATCTAACTTCACCAACCTGTATACCTCTTCTTTATACAGTAGATCCCATGCATGCTGAAGAAAAAAAAAATGGTTTTGTAGGTAAGGACGGGTTTGTAGGTAGGGAAGGATTCTGATGCGGAATTAATATTAGATTTCAGGTTTTTCCTTTCTAATGATTTCCTTAGGGCATTAGGGGTGTAAGGATAGTACTTGTTATGTTCTGGCATGTGTGTTTAGGATAAGACTTCACACTGAGTCTTTTTTCACACTGAAGGATTTTATTCTTTTATTCCTTTCTCTTCCTATCATTGCCTCTAGACTCCTCTTGAGGCTGTAGAACAGGGACAGATACTATCAACATGAGGAGATGTCAGTTTTTAAGAAGAATAGATTTTTTTCTACTGAGATGGCTGTGAGCTGTCAGCTGCTGAAGTTGCATATCAGGTAGGTTTTGGGGTGCTTCTTAACCTGGGCTTGCAGCAGGACCTGATGCCTGGAAAGAAACACTCTGTGTCACTGGCAGTACTGTAAGCAGCACCTGCAGCAGCTCAGGAGAGTGTGCTGGAAAACATGCTTTATTCTCATGCAGCCATCAAATGTTTGAGGCAGAATCAGTGAATTGCAGAAACGTGCATGCAGGGGAAAAAAACCCAAAACCTGCTGATAATCCTCTACAAGTACAGCATGAAAGGAAAAGATTTAATTCCCATTGTAGCTCAACTGATATCTGCTGGTGCAGAGCAGCATGCTGTTAGGCTGGGTTCAGAGCAGCCTGAACCTCTGCGTGCATTAGTCGAGCTCTCTGTGTTTCTTTGGACCAAGAGGGGCATTTCAGTCAGGATTTAATAACGAGAGTGCTTGGTTTATGCAGGATAAGCCTTTATTTGTATTTATTGACTAGTTTACTCTGTGCCTTGATAAGTTTTGTTTGAAATCATAAGACAATGAATTCAGAGCAGAGCTCACACAGACGGTCACTGTGGTGATGGTTAGATTTATGTCAAATATGAGCAGCTGCACATAAATTCCAGGGATGATGGACAGAGAAATACTGTTTGTTTCTTTATGCCCCTAACATCCGACTGAAATCATTGGGAAGCTAAAACAAACACATGGGGGTACCCATATGCAACGTTATTTGTGTTATGGTATTGTAGTTGTGCTAAGTACACACAAATGTAAAACAGAAAGAGAACTTTTTTACGCATTCCCACTTTCCAAGTGATCACTTGCATCCAAATGCTCCCCGCAGTAGTAAGGAGCGCTGTTGCTCAGGTGCAGGGAGGAAGCAGGTTTCATTGTCCGAAGTAAAAAGGCTTAGAAGCCTGGCTAATGACATCCACAGTTAGTTAAGAGACACCGATGTTCATTTTCGCATTCAAAATTTAGTCCTTTTCCATTAAAATTACAACCTTAAATCAGATGGCTTACTTCAGATGACAGTCTGTAAATAGTGACTGGATAATGGCTTTTTATTTTATTTTATTTTTGTTGGGGAAGGCTTGCATAGTATATCTGAGGATACAATTCAAGCGATTTTCCTCTTAGAATTAGTTCAGCATCACAGTGTTGCAAAAATATTCCGGTATTATCAACCAGTCTAGCATTCCTCATCAGCTAAAGGATTGCTCATACAGCTTTTGCAGCGCGTCATAAAGGCTTTGTTCCCAGCTGATCAAAGCACCACTTCACAGCGATCAGATGCTGTCAACAAGCAGAGATCCTCAGGGCACTTGTGGCTGTTCCTCCTTGCTGCGGCAGGGAGCATTTGTGGCTCCAATTGTGTCTGCAAGAGGCACAGCTGGTTTTGCTCAGAGAATACAATTACATTCTAAACGTCTGGCAGCAAAGGCATTAAAAAGAAAGAGCTTCATTCAGAGGTCTCTGGAACTGAGGTGCTGATAGCTGTCCTAGGGCTCTGCACGCTCTGGTGCAGGAGACAAGCTGCATGTTTAACACCTTGGAACGTTTTGAGCTTCCAGCTATCGCAGTCATTTCTGAGCACCAGCCCTGTGCCCACCCAAGCAGTGCTTTTGTTGGAGTCCTCCCCCGCACTGCTTCTGAGGTGGCAGTGCTGATAGTGCTCGTGCTGCAGCCCTACCCTAGCAGGGAGAACACAGCTTTCTCAGCCATCACAGGTGCTTGCTGGTAGAATGTGTGACTGTTGCTTCACTTCAGAGGTCATTAAATTGTGGCTCTGAAACTTTCTCTAAGTGACAAGTGTAGAATAAATGCACAGCAGTTACCCAGTGTGGCTGGACTGAATTAATATAAACGCGATCATTTTCCATTACATTTTCTAGCCCGGTGTCAGAATCAAGTTTTTACTCAAAGAACTGGAGAAATTGCCAGCCCTGACTATCCAGCACCTTATCCCCCATTCAGCACCTGCAGCTACAGTATCCAGGTAGAAGATGGCTTTCTGATCACACTGGAATTTGTGGAGACCTTTAATGTGGAGACGCACCCTGAGGTGCTGTGCCCCTATGATGTACTCAAGGTAAGGTGGGGCTCCCTCACAGCCTTTGAGATACACCTGGTTCTTTCTCTGCATCTTCCTCAGCCTGTGTCTTGCCACGTTCGTTTTGTGTCCCTGTGTCTTTCCTCACTCATTTCTTCTTCCCATCCCCTCAGTTTTGTTGTTGTGTTCTTTCAGCACCTTTCTCCTTTGGGAAATTCACCCAAAGAGCAAATGCAAACATGTGTAATGACCTGAAAGATTTCAGATGATCGCAAGCTTTGCCTGTATCCCAGTGGTACCAGGGGGCTCAGATAAGTCTTTTCCATTCTCTTTGCTTTTCTATAAACAGACCCAGTGATCACTTCCCAGGAATTCCATAGCAGTTAGGATGCTTGGAGAAAAGGCCCTCTGAGGTACTGCAGTACTCCCTGCCTTTTCTTTGTATGCTTTGCAAAAAAGGGCCACTCAAGTTCAAGGAATCACTGGATTAAAATTAGTTTGTTCTTCTATAAACCTCATGGGAGGAGGTGTAAATATAGGGCTGGGGATTTTTTTGTTTTGTTATTGTTTTTCTGCCTTCTTTTCAGATTGAAACACGCCAAAAGCAGTTTGGCCCATTCTGTGGGAAGACTTTGCCTCCGAAAATTGAGACACAGACTAATGTTGTAACTATTACTTTCATAAGTGACATGTCAGGAGCACACACTGGATGGAAGGTGAAATACACAGCAGCAGGTGGGTAGACCTCTATCCAGTTCTCAAATCCAGACTGTTCCCAGAATTTAATTCTGGAAAAGCCTGAATAGCACTCAAATAGTGCTATTGAAACAGTAGTTTCACCCTTGAATTTCTACCTTACTGAATGTAGTTCCCAGTAGTTCCTTCTGAAACTGAGTTTTGAGAGAATTCCAGGGTTTGTGCTAGCCTTCCAGTTAACCTCTAGATTTGGTATAAGATGTTATTTTAGGGAATGAATTTTCCACCTGGACAAGAGGTGGGATGTGTGTTTAGGCAGCGGATGCTCTGGGTGAATCCTGCCAGCACAGCTTGGCTCTGTGCTGGCCACTGCACACCTTTGGTGTCAGTCCACAGTTCTTCCTTCTATTCTCATTAGCTGTAGATCTGTGCGAGTGAAACAGTGTAGAGAAAGGGTTGAGAGGTGCATTAATCTTATATATATATATAAAATATTTTTTTTTTCCTTAAGAGCCTTCAGCAGTAAATAGCAAAGTCACTTTAAGGGCAGTTTCTCGTCATTCTGGTGGCAGGTTTGCCGTGCCCCAGTCCTGAAGCACCACCCTATGGCCGCATCGCACCAGTGCAAGCACAGTACACCGCGGGTGACCACTATGAGCTCTCTTGTGACGTTGGATACGTGCTACTTGAAGTAGGTGAACCATGGCATTGTCAGCCCTAGTGGGATTAATTTCACAGGGGTTAAACGTGGGTGCCTTTTCTCATTAATAGTTTCTGTTGCTCACATACAACAATTCTGAGATATTTTCAGCACGCTGCGTTTGTTAGCAGTTGTCCTTGTTACCCTTCCCAAAGAATTGTTTCTTTTATGCCTGTGTACAGGCTGATGTTCTTTGAACACTGGAGATTAGCTTATAATTATGCTGGAAGAATGAATAATTTTATAAAAGATTTCAGGAAGTAAGTGAGAATTTATTTTCTTTCATTTGTTATTGCACCTCTTTTGGGAAGTTACAGCTAGTAACTTGGTCATTCCCACTGAACACAGCATTTCACACTTAGTCCTTAACAGCATCCTACTTCCTAGCAGGAAAGCTGTTCCAGGCTGCATATGCACACAGCAGAACTTCGCAGTCATGGTTAAGTGTCTGAGTTTTAGCAAAGCACGCAGACTCTTCTCAGTAATTGTTTTATATTCTGTCTGATGTAGTAGTTGCACACATTTACTGTTTATGTAGAAACTGAGAAAAACAAAACTGATGAGAGGGGTGGTGTTCAAGAGGAAGTGGTGCATAAATAGATGGATGCACTGAGCGGCACTGCATGTCCATAGTAGAGAGCAGGCAGCTGTGAATGGTAGAACTGCTACCAACAGTAGACACAAATTAGTCTCATGTTTCTAGATAGGGTAACTGTCCCTCACATCATCAGCTGTTCCCTGACACATTGAAGAGATTAATAGTGGCAGTATAGGAATTATATACATTTAAAGCAGTATTTCTAGTAGAGAGATTTTAAGCAAATAAAAATGTAATTACTGTTTTTTCCTTTTTGAATGAGCAAATAAATGTGTAGCTGGTGCTGCTTTTATGTAATTAACCCTCTTAATTTGATGTGAAATTAATATGACCTTTTATTTCTATCTATGTTTCTTGGAGAATGAGAATGTTGTGATGTCTTTTGTAGCAGAATGTCAAAAGAATGCTTCTTGGAACAAACCCATGGCGAAGTGCATCAGTAAGTCTGTGTTAATATTTGTGAATGGGAAATTTGTGTCAATATTTGTTTATACAAGACAGGTTTTATAAAGAGAACGATAAGTGTGGCAGTATGAGAAGCAGTTTCTTATGCTTGCTAACCATTCCCTTTCTTGTCAAAGTACGTTTAGTTTTTGCAAGTTGAAAGATTTTTCAATTTCTGCCATTCTTTAAAATCTCTAAAAGGCACTGGTGGTTACGTATTAAAAAGGAAGCGTGGATAGGTTGACACTGAACCCACTGGCTTTTAGTATTTAATACTTACTTACATCTTTTGTACTGCTTTAGTTGTTGACTGCGGCCAGCCTGAGGACATAGACAGCGGTGCCATTATGTACCTCACTGGGCCTGAGAAGACAACCTACAGTGCTGCCATTCAGTACCAGTGTGCAGCCCCCTTCTACACCATGAGAGCTAACAGCAGTGGTAGGTCATAAACATTGCAGAGAGGTCAAGGAACTTCTCTTTCCAAAACACAGCTGTCATCTGTGGGAAATATTACCTGTATTTTTAAGGACTTTTACCTAAGCATATTGAAATGTTCCCAGGCAGACTAAATTCATGATCAGTTGTAGGCTTAACCCATTCTTACCATTCTCCAGTTAGCATTATTTCATGCCTGTGTAATAGCAAAGGCTGCAGTAGTGTTTGATCCTGCAAACAGCCAGAGGGAAGGTGATACTTCTCATAAGTGCAGTAAACAGTGTAGGAGCCCTACACTGTGACGATGCTTTACAGGTGTCAGGACTCGTGAGAACTGTGTGCATCTCTTCTGCTCACTTGTTCCCGTTTTTATTGTCTCTGTGAGCTGCAGGTAAATATACATGCAGTGATGATGGATTTTGGAAGAACACCAAGGGAGAAATAACACTGCCTGTCTGTGAACCAGGTAACGCATGGATTACGAAAGTTGCTGCAATTAGTAGTTATGGAAGAATCATTAACAAACTGCCAGCTAGTACTCACTGCTGTTGGTACCGAGACAACTATTTTTTAGAAGTCTTGGTCTAATCCGAGGCTCTCTATTGCTGCGAGCATTGGAGATTAATGCCATCAACTCAGTGGTTCAGTTCCCTTGAAGAGAGTAAAAAGCTGAACCTTCAATTTATCCCAGCTCCCTGCAGTTTCATGGCTAACTAAACTCTTGTTGCCTGTAAATTGCTTGGAATCGCTTCTGACAGGAAAATTGAATCACTCTCCAGAAGTATTTGAGAGAGGAAAAAGCCACTGTTTTTTTTTTTTTTAATGTTCAAACTGCTAAATTACACTGTAAAATTACTCAAGATCAAAGAATGACTTTTGGGAGAAACATTTTACAATCTAAAAGCCTAATTGTTCCTCTTATCTTTTAGATTAGAATGTCCATATATTCCAATTACCTTAATTTATATTCAGCACAAATGCACTTAGTTCTCTATGCCCAAATTCTTCAGCAAAACAGTATCTCTTGATTACAGAACTTTTCCAAAAGCAGTATGTTGTACCGACTAATGAAAAGTGTATGCTAAATCAAATATTCATTTGGAAGCAATTCTACCATTCAAAGTAATCTCGGAATTACATTTAGAATCATTAACTTAATTTTACCCATACCAGAGTAATAAATCAGTGTCCAAATGTTAAAACATTAACATTATTGCTGCGTTCATTGTTTTACAGTTTGTGGGATGCAAAGAACTGGAGCTGTAGAACGTATTTATGGAGGAAGGAGAGCCAACCCTGGACAATTTCCATGGCAAGTGATGTTAATTACTGAGCGTGGAGAATTAGGAGGTGGTTCACTTTTGTATGACAGCTGGGTTTTAACAGCTGCTCATGTTGTAGCTGAGCAAAGGAATCCCTCAACTTTAAAGATTAAATTGGGGATTTTGAACAAATATTCAGTTCACTATGAGGAAGTCCAGGCAGAAAAAATTTTTATTCATGAAGATTACAAAAATGATCTTGTCAATTTTGACAATGATATTGCATTGATTAAATTGGAACATAAAGTCCCAGTGAGTACCACTATCTCACCCATTTGTTTACCTGGAAAAGAAGTAAGATTTCAAATGAAAGCCAATGACACAGTAACTGTATCGGGCTGGGGAAGAACAGAGACCAGGAGCTCTTCTGTGGTACTGCTGTACACTGAACTGATGATTATCAACCAGAAAGAGTGTACGGATGCATATGCAAATAAATCACACAATGGCAACCCTCTTGTGGTAACAGAAAACATGCTGTGTGCTGGAGCTGAGGAAGGGGGCAGAGATGCCTGCCATGGGGACAGTGGAGGGCCGCTCGTGCTCTTGGATGTTCAGACCAGAAAATGGTTTCTTATTGGTATTGTGTCCTGGGCTTTAGACTGCGCCGTGGCAGGGCAGTATGGGGTCTATACAAGAGTAACGAGCTATATGCCTTGGATTGAAAGCACCATTACAAATAATTCTTAGTAGATTTTTACTGCTAATTCCTACCAGCTTTTCACTGGTTCTTGGATTACAGTACTGGCTAGACTATTTAAATACTTCAAAAACAACACAAAATCCTGCATATTTATTATTAGGCTTAACTGTTCCTTTTCTTAAAAAAAGAAAAAGAAAAAAACAACCAAAGACTTGAGCATCAATTTCCATTTTTGTTTTGTCCCAGAAATTGTTAAAAGACCATTAAGTGTATGACAATTTTGTAGAGTTAAATAAACTTGAGACTTTTAATTACTCTTTAAAAACTCAGTTAATAAAATCTATTTTGTTTTCTTTTAAATAGCCTTGTGGATTCTTGTAGGACTGCAGCATTACCAGCTAGTGCTTGAATGAACACGTCCAGAGAAAGCAGGCAGAGCAGCATCAAGGTACCTTAAACCATGTGTAGCGTATGGGTAGTTGAAGAGTCCCAATAGCCCTACATACGTGGGGAGCACGTACAGAGAACCTCTCAGGCTCCCTAGGTTACTGCTGTACTGAAGTACATGCACAGCTGCACAACCATAACCTTAAAGGCCTTCATGCTGTCAGCTGCAAAAACCATTTCTCTGAAATACAGCTTTATTAACAGAACAAGCTTTCACATTCAAATATAGAAAATACATATCAGTACAGTTAAGAACTACTTGGGAGTAGAGTTATAATATTTTCTTCAGTAACTGGTTTTTACCAAGCATGCCCAACTAGTATATCCCTTTCTGATAATGTAAAGATACTGTCTCTTTTATCTCTTCTTAGTTCAATTATTCTAGAAAGTGAAATACTGAAGTCTTCTAAAAAAAAAAAAGACTGAACACTTAAATATGTAATAAATAGTATTTTATTTACTCACTTATAAACACTAGAGTATGCAAAGCAGTTAGAAAATATCACTAAAACTTGAAAACTCTTCAAAAACCTTCAAGGATTTTGTTTGAGGGTCAGGAAAGTCTGAAATTATCAGATGACTACTCAGTACCGCCAACCCACCTCTTAAAGCCTAAACCTGGGCTTAAGATAATTAAAAAAAAAAAAAATAAAGCCATGCTAATCACAAAAACTTACCATAAAGTTCCTTGCAGGGATGTCACAGTTAGTCTTTGGAGGTCCAAGAATACCATTTTTAAGTGTTACTCAGCAGAAGTAGCTGGTAATAGTGCAAGGGCTAAAATGCAAAATTCACAATGGTACAGAGTTTGGATATTATTCTGACTTAGGTGCAGAAAAAAAGATTTAAGCAACTTTTTGCAGTGGGATATGAACAAGCATTAGTTTTCAGCCTGTTTTTTGCAACCCCTCTTCAAAGCACTTAAGGTATACATTGAGACCCAGCTGATTTAGTATTGCAGTTAAAATGGAAAACTAACAGTAGTGCAGCTGTTTAGATGGTCTTCTATTGACAAGCCTTGATACTCAGTAATTGAGTTCTAACTAAAAAAAAAAATGTATTACAAACTGTGTTAACATCCACACTCCGAAGATGTGTAGGTATAGCATAGTGGTACATTGTGTAAAAACATGTAAACCACTAAAGCTTGATCCAAGTGCAAATAGCTTCAACAACCCTTCAGGTTCCTACCACCAGAGGAAATAATCTTCCAGCAGTTTGCACTGAAAGATCCTGCTCTTTGTTAAGAAGCTGCCTTTTATTTGGCCCCCTGCACTTGCAGTAAATCCATTTTTTTCAGGTAAGACTTCTGTCAAACTTATGTACATTTACTAATGCTTTATTTAGCTAGAAAGTCTTTTCTGTGACTAATTTTGAGTTTATAGTCGTCTTCTGAGCTAGAAGTGTCACAGAGTCCTACTTCCCACTGGTGGACTGCTCTAAAAATACATCCCCACAGGAGGTGCTGTGGATGTCAGTACATCTGACAGTGTTTGTTTCCTCTCCACCACACTTCTGATAAGAGCCCCTACTCCTAAAAATAGAAGTAACTTTCCTTGGTACGGATGCAAAGTGGAGGGAACAGCTTACCATTCTAGGTGCGGATACCCAAACTTGTGGGACCTGGATTTTAAATATCTACGTATCACTGAACAATGCAAAAATGCAGTGGGTTAAGTTGGGTGTCAGGTAGCGATACGTGGTGGCTCCATTTGACTTGCCAACTTTTAGAGCATGCTTATCTGAAACAAACTGAATTGCTGCAAACAAAACTTTACAGAAGTTCATCTCAAAAGGGTAAAATTAATTAACTGCTATGAATTCTTTGCATTCAGGGCTGTAAAACAAAGACACATATTACTTAAATCAGTTTTATTTAAGAATTTCCTACAGTGACAAATCTTATAAAAAGCATCCAAACACGGAACTGCAGCAAACAGCATTCTTAAGGTATCTTACACAGCAGAGCTTCCACCCTCAAGAGGCACACTGAGCTCACCAGTGATGTGCTGCAAGAGCTACTGCCAAGCGCATCACAAGCTCAATGTTCTCATCGCAAACCCCACCATCTTCAATTCACATTGCCACACTTACAGATCATTAACAGAAAAAAAAAACAACACACACCATACAGCATTCACAGCAGTTGACATAAGGGAAAAAAAATACAAATATTCTTTTCACATAAACACATTCAGCTAATTGATTAACTAGGTATAAAACCCACTTAAAGTCTTCCACATATGGATGTCCTTTGAATGCAATAAACACTCGTACTTTATTTGCTATCATTGCTCTCTGCACACTCTCTCACCAAAGCCACAGGATTGAGAGACATCTCGCCAAGTAAAATAAAATCCCATAATGCACCACCAGGTCTCCGCATGCGCTCTCTTTTTTCTCGCTCATACCAGCCCTCTCATGCCTCGGCACCACCATCAATCCCACACAAGGTTTCAAAAGTTCAAACAGCCTTCTGGTTCCATCTCACAGCCTTGCGTTCATAGCGTTGATACGACTCCATGAAATAAAGAGTAGCGGATAAAAATGGAACACCCACCGTCTAAGACGCAGCATGTGCAGTGTGATGAAGTATTCTTGGATGAGAAAGCATGTAGACAGAAGTATTCCTAAGGCAGAATATTTACAGCACTGCTTTCAATGAAGTGCTTCTTCCATACACATTTGAAATGAGATGAACTGCGGAGATTAAATGAAGCCTTCATATCGTACTTTAGTATGGAGGGGAGACAGTGTTAAAAAAGAAAAACAACAACAAAAAAAAAACAAACAAAACAGAAAAACAACACTGAGTTCTCCAGTTGGGGCACTTGGAGATTCTTATGGTGGGATCAAATTAAAAACGAGAGGGAGAGAATGCTGTTTCTGACCAATGGTTTCCATTTTGAACATGCAAAGAATTCAGGTAGCCAGGAAACGAGGGGTAAAGTACTACAAGAGAACCCTTTCCTATTGATTGTAGTGTTAGTTTACCCATCAGGCAAACAGCAGTCCACTTCCAAACATTCAGTATTCCAACAAGTTACGTAACAAAACTTATAAAATTCCTTTTACCTTTCTTCCTCTTCCTTTTTTTTTTTGTTTGTTTGTTTTTTACAAAAGAAAGACATCAAAAATACTGCTGAATATACCGCACATTGAACAAACTGATTTGGAAAAAATTTATATGTAATTTACAGTATACTTACCACGCGTTAGAAAAATTTGATTTCCCACCAAAGAGTCAGTATGAGAGCCCACTGCGTCTACATTCCCCAGCCTGACGATTTGGAATCCATGCTTGAACCAAAGCCTCCGTTAAACCCACTGCTGGAACCCGCGTTGGAAGCTGAGCCCCAGCCTATTGCTGCTCCCGAGTTGGAACCACCGTAAGAGTTATTTCCTGAGCTAAAGCCCTGATTCTGTTCCCGCTGCATGTTGCCTTGGGGCTGGTTGTTTCCCGACGGCCCTGACTGGTTCTGCTGGCTAGCCAGCATGCCCATCATCCCCCAGCTGCTCTGCAGGGCTGCCTGTGCTGCTGCCATCATGGCAGGGTTGATGCTAAAGGCTCCGAAGTTCATGCCACCACCCATGTTACTGCCCTGGTTGTTACCCAGTCCTCCCCCACCTCCTCTGCTGTTGCCAAACCCCCCCTGATTCCCAAAGCCTCCTGGATTACCACCAAATCTTCCACCTCTCTCTAACTGCCTATTGCTATTGTGCTTAGGTTCAGCATTGGATATATGTACGCTGATTCCTTTAATGATCAAGTCCTCTCCACAAAGAGACTGGGCAACCTACAAAAAATAAGGGATTAGTTAAATGTAGGCTATTATATTTTTTTAAAAAGAACATTTAGTAGTACAAGACAAAATAAGCCCGTGTGATCCTAAGCAGATACTTATTTAACCTGCAAAAGAAGCGTATGTGTATATTTGAGGTGTTCTATCTTCATGTTTGCTACAGAACTAACTGCGGTAGAAAAACAGTATGCACTGTTGCACTGAGTAACCTAACCTCAGCCAGGCCAACACGACTGAAGGGACCCTAAGGGTCACCTAGCTACTGAAACACAGGCTGTCTAAACATGAGGTTAAAATACTTGAACACGTACCTGATCATCTGCAAATGTAACAAAAGCAAAAGCTCGGAAAGGTTTAGGAATGAAGACATCTACCACTTCTCCATACTGAGCAAAGAACTGCTGGAGTTCATCTGCTGTCATGTCCTCAGTGCAGCGCCCAACAAACACTTTTCTGCTCCGCAAAGGCTCGTCAGGACTTTGCTGAAGAGAATTGAAGAGAGAAGTATAATTAACGAATGAAAACTTTAGCATGAAGACCACTGTTCAGAAGGCAGACGATAAGGAAGTTTGAACTTGTAAGCTTAAGACTTCCAAAATCCTGTTTGGAGAGCATGTCTGCAACTTGGTACAGATGGGAACAGGGAAATAAATGTAGTCAGTTACAGACAGTGACAAGGCAGTGCAGGACATGTCACTGTGCTGTACATTTAACTGCATATACACACAATCAGAAAAAACTGATTCATTCATTCTGATATTCCATAGTTTACATATTCTGCCTCCTCTGTTCATGCAGCAGACAAGATAAGCAACATACTGCTGGATGTTAATAACACGTTACATTGAACTTTATATTGGGAAATTGAGTCCCCAACACCTCTCGTTCACTTCCTATTCACTAT
Organism: Chrysolophus pictus; assembly: GCA_037305975.1. Lineage (NCBI taxonomy): Eukaryota > Metazoa > Chordata > Aves > Galliformes > Phasianidae > Chrysolophus > Chrysolophus pictus. The sequence goes on along the minus strand of CM074596.1, from coordinate 4,064,069 downwards.
TCTCTTTGTCCTGTCCACTCAGACCCAAAAACCACAACCAGGGCTTTTATCAATGTGTTCATCTGCTCACTTCACACAGTGGCTAAAGAAGTGTAGTTGTGAATGTTAGGTAAAACAAAGGTAGTCATAAATATGGAAGTACCTTAGAGTTGGGAAGTTTACAGTCGCACCATCTGCCATCTATCATGTGTCGCTGGGACATGACTTTCACCTGGGTTTCATAATCCGTAAAACGAACAAAACCGAAACCCTTTGAGTGACCAGTCTTAATATCCTTCTTAACCTAGGATAAAAAAGCAGACTTTAAAACAGAACGCAGTAGGACTGTGCTTGTTCTGATGACATTAATGGCACGCTATTTACCTATCATCTTTTGTATATTATCTTCTTGATATTATCGTCACCAGGAAGGATGCACTCAGATCTCTGATTACCCCCTTGTACACAACTACCTTTTCCTATGAAACTAACCCTACTATTACACAGAAGCACAGGCTTCTGACACCTACAAATTTAATGCACTTTGACTGCTTTGAGCCCCAGTATTAGTTACTAAAACAGCATGACCAGCATCGGGATATAATTATTTTGAAACACTGTAATGGCATGGCCAGACTTGCTGTATAAACAAAGCAACCACACACAGCTGCATGCGGGACCTGTGGACAGGTAACAAAAGCTAAAGATTAAGAGCGTTTCCGTGGCAGTGAGATCCTCCCCTTCTGGGAGGATAAAAATATCCTGCATGAGAAGAGAGAAGAAAACTGAAGCAAGCTTATATTCCAGCTTCTCTCAGCAAAAAGCCCCTAGGCCTGGCCAGGTCACCACAGCTGTGCCTGTCCCAGACAAGCAGCACCAAGCACAGTGCTCACAGCTGGCACAGGAGATGCTGCACAGGCTATGTGAAGTAGTGGTGACACAGAGATAATCTAGAGCATGGAACATGCTGTTCCTGAATTAATTTAGTAAAGCTTTGTTTCAAAATCTGAAAAATTGACACATGCTCAGCTGCAACAATTAATAATGGTAACATAAATTAAATAGATCTTAATATACTGTACCCATTAGGCAAATCTGCATGGATTACCACTCCCAAATATTTCTACCTCTACCTACACCATTCTGCAGCTACAAAGCTCGTGGAACAAACTACCTAGGAACTGAGGCACACAGTTTCAGATCTGCTCTGCATGTACACGGCTCTGGTTCTTTCTACTGGCACCATCGGAACCCCAATGTGTACTTAACATCTTTCCATACTCAAAAAGTATTTTACCTGCACCATGAGAACTTCTCCAAACGTACTGAAGTATTCCTTTAAGTCTTGCTCTGTAGTTTTCCAGGGTAAACCTAGGACAATTAAGTCTGAAGTCTTCTGTACTGCTCGTTTTACCTTCACGGCTGATGATGCATCTGTTTCATCCATTTTTCTCTTATTATCTGAATACAACGATGCACATTAGAAATTGTCCTCATAAGCTTAGAAACTGCTTCCACTAATCTTGAAAAGCGTGGTATAAAACCAGACAACAATAAGAGAAAGTGCAGACTGCGGAAGAACACATGCCAGCTGTTGGAGGCTATCATTACAACCCACAGCCAACTGTCTGCAAGCGTGAGGAAAGAAGGAACCACCTATACCAAATCCTCCTCAAAAATGCATTCTGAGTTAGTTTTGCATTAGTTCACTCAAGGACCACCCAGTAATGAGTCCTCTGAGGATGAGAGCAAGACGGGTTTTTAACAAGAATATTTAATAAGACCATTTCTAATTATTTTGGAGAGTGCCTTTGGTTGCTCTTTTCCTCAGCGTTTGTCTCAAAAGGTGGCTGTGACCAAAGCACGGCTCAAAGTGTCTGTGAGTACACACAGAGCCAGCAATCTTCAGAAGTTCTAATTAGGCTGCAACTCTCCCAAGCACGACACAAAACTTTGTCATTCAAGCACTTCCGCAGCTGAAGAATTAAAGTCTTGTGCACATCTGAAAACTCAGCGGGCTCAACTTCACCCGCGGGATGAGCATGAGTAAAATCAGAGGATTTCTGTCAATGCGAGGACTCGACACACACGGAGCTCTCGACTAAAAGCTCGTAGGGAAACACAAAGGCACGAACCTTTGGGGTAGTTCACCACATAGACCAGGTTTCCCCAGCCGGCCTCGGGGGCGTGCAGGATGCCCTCCACCAGCCGCACGCCCCGCATGCACTGCGACACCGGGTTGCGGTAGCGCAGCCCACACGCCCCGGGGAACTGCGCCGTCACGGTGGACAGCAGCACGGTGCCGTCATCCTCCGAGGGGATCTCGATGGGCTCGTCGTTCTCGTCCTCCGTGACCCGGATGTACTCCGACATCTTCGCTGGAAGTCACTGAAGCGTGGGAGAGAAACACGCGTAAACAACCGCCCGAGCGAAGCGCACCGTCAGCTTTCGTCCTCCGCGCCTCGGGCCGACCCGCGGCCAACAGACGGCGGCACGGAGCGGCGCCGCGCACGGAACGGCAGCGCAGGGCCGCGCCTCGCCCCGCCCCGAGCAGCGCGGGCCCCGCAGCGGCGCCCCGGGGCTCAGAGCCGCCCGCAAGGCCGGGCCGGAGCGGCCCGCGACAAGGACTCGGGGCCCGGCCCCGCCGCCCGCCCGCCCTCGGCCCAACCCCGCCGGCGGCCCCGTCCGCAGAGCGCGGAGCCCCGAGCCGCAGAGCCCCGAGCCGCAGAGCCGCCTCACCGGGCGGGAAGGCAGCGCCGCGTCCTCAGCCGTCAGCGCCTTCGCCGCGCGCCGCACAAAATGGCGGCCGCCGCCCCCCGCGGAGGCCGGGCCGCGGGGCGAACCACTCCGGGAGGCGGAGGGGAAGGTCGGCGGGCCGCCGCCGGCCTCGGGGAGGAAGTCGAGCTCGAGGCGCGCCGCCTTCGAGGCGAGCCGGAGCCGCGGCCCGAGCTCCCGGAACGGCACAGGCGGCGAGAACCGGGAACGGGGCGGCGGTCCGCGCCGCTGCCCCCGCGCACGGCGGTGGTACGGGCCGAGCCGCGCATGCGCGAGGGAGCGGGGGCTGCCGGGAGGGGCGGGGCGGCGCGAGGCGTTCCCGCCGTGTGCGCCTTCCTCACAGCGCGGCGGGCGTTTGTCGGTCCGCTCCGCCCGGCCGCGTGAGGCGATTCGGTGCGGCTGCCGGATGGCTAACGGAGGTAGCGCTACCTACTGTAGCACTGCCTGCCGTAACACGGTTTAATCCTTTGTAAGCCCCATTTCTACTTACTTAAAGTGAAGTTAAACCTCCATACACTGCACAGCGATCTCCAAAGCCGCGATGGCTGAAGGACGCTCGCCTCCTGCTGCTGTTCTGGCTGCCTCACGTAAAGCTGCCATGCAGGACTGTGTGCGCTGTGCTCGCCGCCCTGTGTCACAGCTGTGTGCAGGCAGCAGGGCTGAGGGCGGCTCGAGCCGCGGGCTGTGCCGTGCTGTGGTAAGGAAAGCAGCTCCTGTCTGCTCACCTGTGCTCGGTGCCTCTCCTCCTATCCGCACGTGGGCTGTGCTCCCACATTGCTCGACTTCCCTTGCACCTCTCTCTCTCTCTCAAAAAAAAGCAATATTAGTAAAGGTAGATGACTTCTAGGAAGGGCCAATCCAGTTCCTTGCATCAACGCAGAGAATTGCTGAGTATTGAAGGCTCCCACTTAAAATTTGCAATTGTAAAAATTGGCTCCGGCACCATCGAAACCTGGCCCATCTGTGCCCTCGTAGCTTTAGACTCAGCCCTATCATGTAATTACCATTTTCCAACAGAGTTCTGAGAGCAACTGACAAGACTCAGGCTGATGAGATAAGCTAATGCTTCACGTAGGCGTTCTCTTGAAATTCCTACGTTTTCCAGCCATCCACAAGACACGTCCCAAACCCAGTTCTGGTGTTGCCAAGTCAGCACGGAGGTAGTCAGTGTTGTCTGAACACGCTGTGAGGACCGAGCGGTAATTGCAGCATGTCAACATTACCTACTGCACCATTTCAAGTCAAAGCTATAGTTTAGCAATCATGCTATTTGAAGAGGTTGTCGTGGCTTTCAGCCAAAGTGACCTCTATCTGACAAAGCATCTGCTGGTAATTTTATTAATGAGCAGAGTAAACATCAACCCTGTGCTAGATTTGTGCAGGTAGGAGCTAGGGGAGGGCAGTGAGCTTGCTGCCTGTACAGGAAAAGAGAAGAAAGGTGATTATTCACAGGAGGGACCCTGGCCTCCAGAGCTCATTCCTCAGATTTTGCAACAACCAACCTTAGAATTAAACAAACGTGATGTTTTCTGTAAAAACAGGGATTCTTGCAGTGTTTTCCTATCGTTAGTTTGCATGTTTATTAGATTTCAGTTAAGCAAATAACAGCAGTATTGCTCTTGAAGTAACTACACCAGCAGGCAGGCAGCTAGTTAATTCACCAGTTCTCTCACACTGGCAATTCAGTGCCCATGGGTGCAGACAAATGCAGTACCATGGCACTAGCCATCATGTATATTGAGTTAAGTGTGCCCACAGGAAAAAAAGAAAATGCAATACAATAACTATTTGCTGCTCTAGGTTAAGTGTGCTCAGGGGTACAAACAAACTCCGTAACGATCAGCTGTTTGTTCTCTCTCCCAAAAGCACTTGGGGTGAAAAACCAACATCAACGGGCATCCAAATATAACCTCATGATTAAACAAACAAACAAGCAAAACAGATAAACAGGGAGTACTCAGGCCTATTTCTTACTTCAGTTAGATCAGTAAAAAGGATTTAAATAATGATGGCATTTCAGTGTAATCAGATTCTGGCCTGGTTTTGCCAATAGTAAATAAGCTGCATCTCTCGCCCTTACTTAGTGGGAGTGACAATCACAATTTCCCCTCTCTTGATATGGGAGAAAGGTTCTCTGCAGAGAAATCCGAGCAACTTAAAGATCACATTCTCTATGTTGGTTCTCATTCTAACTACATATAGTGAGAAAAAAAGAGCCTGCATCCTTTCAGTCAGCCTTACTCTGCTCCTTTATAAGCACTGTCCTCCCTACCACGTGCACCAAGTAAAGCCCACCTTGCACGTATTTACCTAAAGGAACAGGACACTCTTCAGTTATTTATTTCTCTTTGTCATTTAAGGCCATTTGAGCCTTCAATTAAGCAGGCTGTATATCACAGATACTGTTCCCTCCCAAGAGAGCAAGATCAGTAATATTTCATTTTCCTAGCTACAGCTGAAAATCCATTCACACAGAGAAGAGCAGTGCTTTACAATACTTATCTTTCTCCCTTCCTCTTTGAAGAAGCTTTCATCATAAGGACATTTGCAATAATTACTTCCTCCTTTCCCCAGAAATGTCTACCATAAGCAGAACTTTCCACACACAAGCAAAGGAGAACTTTGCTTTATATACACATAAAAAACTTTTACTAGGAGCTTCCCAATTTAAAGATTAAACACCTCACCTATTTTTGGGGAGAGCACATGGAGCCATACTTACAGTCACAGGCAAACTATCCCACCCTAGCTGGGTGTAAGGCTGGTGATGTTCTGCCTTCAGTTCCAGGTGGGCAGTAGCAGTCCTGCCACCAAACCTACTGCACTGCAGTAACGGGTCCTCAGGGATGGGGAATGAAAACATGAAAATCTATAGCTTCAGTGTTTTTAACCCTTGGTGCTGAGTCTTGCATCAGCTCTACAGTAGTCTTACACAGGATCACAAATGTTATATTAAACTCTGATAAACTGCAAATGAAATATTGATGTAAAAAAAATGTACTAACACCTAGCAGCCTAGAAACAACTTCTTACAGAAGAGCTTCTCTTAAACATAATAAGCAGCTTCCACCCATGTAAAATACCTGGAAAGAGCTCTCAGTCCATTGTTCTCACAGCAGCGCTCTTCCTAATCCCCTTTGTTGAAGCAGTTCTAAGACTTCATTACAGCACCTGTCATACTGCAAGCAACTTTCCCATGATCCTAAAAGGCCACCATTTCAATTATTTCATTTTAAATCCACCTGAGATGGTTTTCTCATTCCTTATTTTCTGTCCTTATTTACTTAACTCTTCCAAAACTGATTGGAACTGCTGATGTGTTTTTCAAGCTCCCAGCAAGCACAACTGAAGCCAAATGATTTGTGTGCTTGACTGTTGCAGGGAGCCAGAAGGACGCGGTGCCTGTTAGCCTGGGACCTTCCAGCACTAGTAGCTGTTTGGAAAAAAAACTTTGGCTTTCTTCCTCTGCCATACTATGAAGTGTAAATGCTGCTGCTTGTTTTACTGCCAGACAGATGCTGAGTGTTAGAGGAAGAAGAAACTATCAGGATTGGCAATGAATGTTTGTGGGAGTGAGGCTGATTAGCTTGTGTTCCTTTGAGACAGCTGGGGTCAGCCATCCAGGTGTGGTTTCCCAGACCCCTCATCTACAGAAGGGTGCACTTGGCAAGGAGAAAATGTGCAGCGATTGGAAAGGCAGCAGTGGTGACAAAAGGCCACTCTCAGCTCCACAGCATCTGCTGGCAGTTTGGTGCTGACTGCTACCTTTGTTTTCGAGCTGTGAGCTACAGACAGTGGGTGGAAGCCATGGAAGCAGGAGGCCCATGCTTCTGTTGGCTACCCTGAGCACAAACGACTTGCTTGTTATACTGAGCAAGCAGCAGTGCTGTAGTGTTCCAGCTCCTGCTGACACAGTTGCTAATTCTTACTTGTCTACTCAGACAGAGCAGTGTCTTGGGGAATGTTTTCTCTGGTTTTGTCTCTAGGTTCGCAGACAAGTGGCAGGCTTTGTGAGGCCAGCATCAAATATCAGCCTTTTGTTTTAGTTTGCGGATAGACAACATGGTTGGAGGATTTAAGTTAGCGGAGTTTGTGACTGTGATCATATATAGGAGTCTTGCTTTTAGAAGATGAAAATCACAGTTCAAAGCATAACAGCACATAGCGTTGACATCTTCACCATCTTGTTTTATTGGTACCTGTGGGAACTGCCCAACGTTTGCATCTTGTACATGGAGAATGCAGAAATTAACCTTCATTCTGTTTTGTTTGGCAGAACCAGCAAACCATCTGCAAGTCACCTCCCTAGTTTTTCTGGCCCATCCACAGCAGAGCCTGGGAAGAATGTCTGCCTGTGGTTCTCAGAAGCACCTAGTAGGTTCTCAGAGCTAAGTTCCTGGTGAAGATGTGGCAGGCATCTTCCAAAGGAATTTGCCTCGTACAGCGTACTGCAGCTAGGATTCAGGCTTCTTAGATTATGCAGTAACTCCCAACACAAGAGAGTGTGAATCTCCATCAGCACAGGTTACCACAAACCAAAGGACAAATCCACAGACAGGGAGCTGTGCTGGGAAGTTAGCTTTGGGTCCTTACACCTGCACCTGGTTTGCAGTGAATACAAACATTGGTATTTACACCTGCAGTTGGAAATAGACTCCTTCAGTGCTAAAACCATAGGTGGCTTGGGTAAACTTGAGCAACTATTCCTGGAAATGGGAATAGTGTAAAGGATAAGTTTGTCAGGATCAATTAAAAAACTGTTTTGTTGGGTTTTCCTTATTTTTCTCTTTTTTTTCCCTTCTTTCCTCTCAGAGTGGGCAGAATTTTTTGCAACCATGCGCATTGAAGCAGTAGCTCAAGTATGAGACAAAGACTGTTTTAAAATGGTTTGGTTGTACTGTCTACTTGGTGATATTTTTTTAAAGAACATTTACGAAAGATTTATGTAAAATCTATCTTTTGTCTACTTAAAATATGTCAAATGGATGTACAGGGCAAAATTTAATGCATATGGGTTTTCATTATTTTAAATCATTTGCAATATAAATGATTTACTGTGACATCAGACATTCGTTCTTTGGCTGTCCACCATAAATTGAAGCCCACCCAAATTTCCACTTTTATATTTCTGCATTCCCTCCCCCAGTATCTCTAACCTTAGCTCTGCGATTCTTCATGTAAATGACTTTCAAGAAGGAAAGGAAGAGAACACATAATTGGCCTTAATACAGGTAATACTGGAAGAAAAGCGAGACCTTTATGTGAGAAATTGTTGACAGCTGTGGAAAGGGGGGAACTAATGCATGTAGGAGAGAAAGTTGTTCCTGATGAGAGCTACTAGATGTGACCAAATGGACTTCTTGTGCTACTGAAACTGCCAGAGGTGACAGACATCTATCTTTTGCTTTCTGAATGTGTTCATGTCTTTTTAGTGCCTTTCCATTTATAATGCAATTAATTGAACACTGACCTGTGAACGTTACACACAGCTGCTTGGAAAACTGAGGTAAGCCAGTTTGCCCAAGGTCATTCTTGATGTTCATAGTGAGAAACGGCTGACAGCTGACGCCCAGAATGGTGCTCTCATTGCAGACCTTCTCCTAAAACATGCAAAAATCTTGAGAGACAGATTTTTTGGAAGACCTTGTGGGGAACAGCATTCATTATTGTATTTTCTGGTTGTGTTATGACAGTTAATATGCCACAGACCTTTGGACCCATCATCAGCCTGTATGTGAAGCCTTCCTGGCTCTGTATTTACTGAAAATTGCTGCTACCTGTTAACTCTTCAGCGGCCTGAACTACAAGGCTTAACCACCTCAACTCAGCCCTGCTTCTCATCCATGCATGTCATCTCAAGACCTACTAGGTCAGCAGATTCCACTGAGATCCTTATTTCTACTTGTTAAGAAGACAGTTCTGTTTGGACCAAATGTATTTTTGCAAGCTTCCCCCCACCCATACAACTTCGACATCACTCCCTCCTTCTTGCTGCCAAAAGATTTCACTATTATTGCCCACACAGACAGTTCTAATGAAGCATCTCTAATGTGAATTTCCTGATGATTTGTAGCAATTCTGAGCAACATTATAAACTTCAGCACCGTCCTGAAGGGAATCTTAATTCTGATATCCAGACTATCTGCCCAGTCCTACATTTAGGTGTGTCTGATGCTCACCATTTAAATATTTCATGTCTTTCCCACAGCGCTATTCCTAAAGCAACAGCACTGCCAACAATATTCATCCTGCAGTCAGAGCAGGGTTAGATCATGGGCCTGCATGTGCTCGTCTTCATTCTAGCCTCCAGTGGCTTTACTACTGCAAGATCCAATTGAGAAAAATGTTAGCGTAGTTCTGATTTATGTAGCAAAGTGCAGAGGAGAGCAGAAGCTTTTAGTATCTTGGGAAGTGGTTAGAAATTAAGGCCAAAGAAAGGACACTCATGTCCATTACATCCTTAAAAAAAAAAAAAAAAAAAAAAAAAAACACCAACAAATCTTCAGTGAAAGTCCTGGCTGCTGAACTGTTCCTGGGCTGGCAGATGTTCACAGCTCCCCTGGCAGATACTGTGGAAAGCTAATGGGCCCATTTACCGTCCCTTACACAACAGCATTCAGAGAGCTGTGCAGTTGTAGGAGCCTTGTAGGGCAGGGTTCTTCCAGCTTTTTGTCCTGAAACGAAGTTAGGGAATGCATTAAATATTTTAAGAACTCTGATAATCTCTTGTCAACGATCTCTGCTGAACTCAGGGCTTCACTGGAGATGTGGATGAGGGATGGAAATGAATGCGAAGTGCAAGGCTGACACCTGGAGGGCACTGCTGAGCTGCAGCGAGGCAAGCCTCGGGGAGCTGGGGATGCTGCAGCACAGGTTGGGTTAGCAACGCTCAGAGGAGGCGGTTTTGGATCTGCTCTTCTCTAGTGAAGCACTTTCGATATTCTTCCCTCTCCCCTCTTCTAACAAAAGAAAAAAAAAAAATCCAAATTTCGATTTCAGCTTTTCCATATCTATTTTCTTAGGAGTGGATAAGAGCAAAGGAGTAAACTCTAGGTTATCTAGTTTTTCACTGCTTCCACATTCAGGAATACTTTAATCAAAACTTTCTGGCTCAGTAAGCCACCGTAAGCAATTCTGGGTCGGTTCTTTGGTTGTTTAGCATAACTTATTTGATTGCTGCATGCCAGATTCCTGCTGCTTCTTTGCCATTTGTGTAATGGTGCTGTGAGTTTCTGGAGTAGAGACTTGCAGGGCAGTTCCTACTGTCAAAGCCGCAGCTGGCAAGTTGGCATCATGTAGAGCTTGGTCTTTTCATGTCTGGCTCTGTCAGCACCCATGGTAAGGCTTTTCTTGAAGCTGATCCTAATCAAGGAATGCAAGGCAGCCTCTGGGACAAAGTCTTCATGCTTTTGGAGGTTTGCTTCCCAGCCTGGCAATCACCCATTTGCAGTGCTTACTCAAACCTTTTCAGTAATCTTTCTGCTCTGCCAGGAATTATCTTAGTATTTCTGAAAGTTGTTTTTGCTTGATCTAATTTTAGAATATGTTAATAAATGAGTTGTTTACTGTGCTGTCATGACTATACACTTCATATCTCAGAAACCCAAGTATTCTATGTCCATTACCACTCCTTAATTCCACTGTGGTTCCAATCAGCATAAAATTTGCATAGCAGTAAATATTTTCTTTAAATGGAAATGGACAAAACCAAAAGAAGTTATTTTTCAGAACTCAGTTATACTAATTCAGCTGCAGCACTCCTTCCTCATCCTCCATGTGTCTCTCCCTCTGTCCCAGTTGACTGCATTTCTTTCTCTCCTAGCCATCAGACTTCCAAACTATCACCAATATTATGTTCCTCCTGCTGTGGATACTAAACTACTCTATACATTCCCACCCACACCAGCTCCATGGGTGAGCCATAAAAATACTTCCTCCAGGCACTGGGGAGCAGAAGAGAGGCACACTGCCAAGCTGAGCAGCAGCACAAGACATTCAGTGTGCTGGAGGTGCTTCTTTTCAGCCCAGAGACCTGAAAAGTATACCACCATCTCTGTGGCTCCTGTTCCTCCAGCATTTATTAACTGATAAGATTCTGAAGAGGCAATAACATCTTTCCTCCTCCCCTAGTAATGTTGCCTGCACTGAATTGTCAGTTACTCAGTGTTATACCGCATCACTTGTGGTTATTCAGCAGTGTAGACAAATACCAGTTCAAGATCAAGGCAGAACCCTGGCCACTAAACTTGTCTCACTTGAGACCCATTCTAGACTAAAACCTGCCTCTTGCTGACATTCCATTAACCCAACTTGCCATCCTTCTAACCCCCATTATCCAACCCAAGCAGATAACTTACTTTGAAAGGACCATAGATAGCTTTCATGCAAACTGTTAAGTAGGTCCAGGTGCCATAGCTAGATTCCAGAGGGAGCTATGCTCACAAGATACACGTGCTGATCAAATCACTTCTATCCTCGATACTTACAAACTCAGTAACATTCTCCCTGCTCAGATATTGCCTGGTCTGTCACTCCTACAAAGCAGCAGGCGGGCTGGCAGCAGTCTGATACAATACTAAAGTGCCTATTTTCAGGCCTGTGTGTGGTCCTAGAGAGATCAGCAAAGGTAAATGTAAGCAAACACAGTGAAGCACGTGCCAAAATATTCTGTTGCAGTCAGAATCAGTGAATAGCCCCTCCTAAGCCCCAAAATAAAGTATTCAAGTCAAGAAACAGCTTGCTGCCTTCTCAAGAATTCACCACTTCCAGTTTGCAAGCTTGGGGAGGGAAATCCAGGCAGTGTCATTAAATCATTGGCGGCGCAGTAAAGAGCTGCAGAAGGAGTGACACATCAGGGTGAGGTGACTTAACCTCCCAGAGCAAGATTCATTTTTTATAAGTAAAATACAAGTGCCAGCAAAGTCAAATAGCAGGAACTGTTGCACTTGTTTGACTCTCAGGAGGAGGAAAAATAAAAAGGCAAAGCCAGATATGTATTTTTTACATACAGCAGTAATAACATGAGAATAACAGAGCACCTGTGCACAGCTAACTGAGTACGACAAAGGTGTGTGCTCCCACATGCACATGCATTTAATCAGCAAATCTTAAACAAAGCGAAAGTTAAATGCTAGGAGCTGTAAGATGTGGTGGGATTCACAGAGCGGACATGAGGGGGCACTCTTATCTTCAGTTTCTTCGTGGCAAAACTGCTGTGTAATATCCAGGCAGGGTCACTGTGGACAGCTTGCTTCAGCCTGAGTTGCGATGCCAAGATCTGGAGCCTTGCGTCCTTCCACAGAAGGGTTCCATCCAGGCTTTTCACAGCTCTTTATTCAAAGGGTGAACACTGTCCCTTTAAATAAGCTCAGACATCTCAGTCCAAATGGGGAATGAAGCCCAGGCTACCTACAGTTATGAAACCTCTCTTTTTGAGCTTACAGGCTTAGGGGCCGCTACTACACTCTGAGGTTAATAATCAGTTTTAATATTCACTTAGGGGGCTGTAAAAAAAGAATGAAAATTTCCTAATTTGAAAATGGACTTGATTGGCAGCTTTATTATCTCTGTAAGGTGCATGGCATTCCACACAATCAAGTCGTTTTTTAAAATAATCTCACTGCTTAAGTCGTACACGCTGCTAATTGCATTTTAATAAGTCTCTTTAAAATCTTTCCATATTTTTTAATATCCTAATATTAGATAAGTGATTGCTGGGGACACTGGAGGGCACTGAAGTTTATAGAAAGAGGAACACCATAATGAAGCTTTATTGGGATGGCATCACCAAACAATTGCTGTGATAGCAACACTCCCAAGCCTGGAAAAATGCCAAACATTCCCCCTGGAACTGACTCAGACACTAGCCTCTCTGCCTCAGGACTAACGCAGAAAATGGATGCTTTCTGGTTCATAAAATGGCCTCTTTCCAGCTTGGAAATGACTGAGGAACTGTCCACTGGATTTGGAAAGCACTCCAGAAATGGTCTTTCTCCATCAACAACTTCAAAACTCATCTGTTCTGCTTTGGATTATGGCTTGGAACTATGAGAGTGGTTTTTTCTTCTTTTTACTTCTTTTTTTTTTTTTTTTTCCTTCCAAATTTGACTAAGACTATTCAGAAAAGTTTGTGATTTTTTTTTTCCTGAGAAAAACACAAAACAACGACAACAAAAAAATAACTCTATCCAATAGCAGAGGTTGTAGAAGACTTCTATAGGAATTAGGAAACCACTGCTTTTAAGCAGAAAAGATTATTTTCCATTTCAAAGATCAAACCCAGTTGAGAGAGAATTTTGAAAATTGTTCCCCCTCTGCTGCTGGACAGGAATTGTGTCCCACCCCCATGTCTGCACATGAGGCTGTTTTTCCACCTCCAACCCTCAGCAGATGAACCTGGGGGGACAAGTCAATGGGTATCTATCTATTCTGCACACAGAAACAACAATGTTGAAGAACAGTAGTAACAATCCAGGCTTGATCACTTCCAATTAAAGAAAAAAAATCATTGTAGTTGGCTGGAACTGACAAAGTCTTGACTCAAGCACCCCACTACAGTGGGTTTCGAACTCAGATTCAAACTGGACTCTGCATGAGCATCCACAGGATCAGCTGCTGCATCAGTTACGAGCCATGGTGCAGGAAGGTGCTCCACAGCACCTCATGCAGATTCCCAACTTTTTTCTTTCCTGCTGTAATTCTGCCTTAGATTCAGTGCTGTGCTCCCCGTGTGTGACAGCCGTGTTTCTCTCAGTTATGACCGTTGGACAATTAATGTTACTTTCAGGGTCACTTAACAGCATTGTCCACGTGGGGAAAAACATAATCCCGAATTAATGCATAGATGCTTCTAGATCTACACCAAGAAAAAGGGACATAGTTTTGCCAAAACAAAATGGAAATGCTTAGTTTTACATGATATTGCCTTTTGTCCTCTGCAATAACAGTTCACTGGGACCTCAGATTAGAAAATTATTTTGAGAACAAGTAATTAATGTATTGTGTTTGTTTTCTTTAAGTCTTATCCCGTGAAATCATACCGTAATAAATCAGAATGTCGGCTTTGTTTTTTAAAAATATAAAGTTTCTAACAGTTCCCTCACGGAAGGAAAATCTGTAAAAATCCTCTTAAAAATCCAAAACCTGAGAAACAAATACAGAGAATCCTTAATTGACTTTGTTAATTTCCATAATATTTACGTTGTTTTGTCAAACCCGGCTATGTACTTGAAATGGGCAATGCAAACATCTTGCATTTGTTTGAAAGTGAGCCATTTTTTGACTAATTGAAGATCTGCTTGTCTATCCATGTGTTTCTTCTGCACATCAGAGAATCTTTGGACCCAGTCCATAGTATCTTTAGGTCTGATCTTATTCCCACTGAAATCCAAAGGAGTTCTGCCACCGACTCTCAGCTAAAATGGGGATCAAGCTCTGTATAACTGCAGACAATGAAGAAGAACAGGTTACATATTAAATACTTTTGCTATAGTTGTATTTTTCTACTTCTAGGATGTATGAGACACCACTGTAAAGCGTCCCTGAAGTTTAGCCATGGAATATGAAGAGCTGTCATTTCACAAAGTTTCCCGTCTTCTTTTTTTTCACTCTTTTTTCTCCATCTCCTGCAAACGAGAGGAGGTCGCATCTCACCCTGACAGGCTGGGAGGCACATGTTCAGCGAACTTCTGCACAGGAAGTGAATGTCCAGGTCATATTTATCCCTTTTCATGTGGTTCTTTTAATCCCCCAGATTGGGTTTCAGAAGAGTTTTACAGTTTCAGTTTTACAAAGCAAACCTTCCTTTAATGTTGGCATTTTAAAGAAAAAGCTTCAGTCAAAACATGTGTGTTTTACATCAGCCAGATGTGACATATGGAGAAGCAGGCCACAATGTGGCAGCCAGCTCTGCTCCGGCAGCCAGCTGGGCTGATGCTGGACCTCAAGTGGGAGCTACTGGTCCCAGGCTGGGATCAGCCTCCTGCTTTTCTCACCCAGAAGAAACCATTAAATGAAGTCCCTTATGTTGAAGAGCTTAAGTTAAAGAAGAAAAGAACCCCAAACCTTAAGCTAGAGGGAAGTGAGAGGCGCAGAAGGCAGCAGAGGCATCCTATGGCCAGCACTGTGCTAGCAGGCGGTGGCTGCTCCAGAAGCAAAGCTCATCTCTTTGTGTTTTCCTCCCTCTGAATATCACTATCCCTGCCACCTGCTGTTTCTAGAATCCCATTTTTTTTAGTCTTTTGACTTGAAAAGTAAGCAAAAATAGCAGGTAACCTCTCCACAGAGCTGATCACATAGCCCCCACCCAGCCAGCTGGGGCAGATCCACCTGTGAGCTTTCCTTGACATCAGGGCCAGCTGTGACAGGACACAGGCTTTACTCCAACCTCCAAACACCCTTCATGGTAGCACTGGGCTGGAATTTGCACCTGAGTGACGGTTTCTAACAGCCATGGCTCTGCTGGAGCTGCCTCAGAGCAGTGCCACGCGAGGGGACTTCCAGCCTTTTTTAGCCAGCCCAGCAGGGTTGCTGTGCTGCTCTGCAGCCTCGTTACCTCGTTATTTGTTTAGGACCCTGGTCTAATTGCATGTGCAGCACCACCTGGTCTCATCACCTGCACAGCTGACCCAGTAACAAAGGAGAGGGAACTTCCCTCCTCTGGCCACCATTTTGGGGCTGCTAGAGGCCATCTTGGGGGGGTGGTTGCAGCTCCACGTTGGGACAGCTGTGGAAGGGCTAGGGTAAAACTGAGAAATCCTAAATCTGAAAAGCCCCTTTCTCAGCATGTGTAGCCCGTGCTATAGGCAACTTTTTTTTTTTTTCCTGGTTTTCTTCTCTTGTCTCCTTGGAACTTTCCTCAGCGAGGTTCCTGAGGGAGCACGTTCCAGAGGCAGCTGTGGAGAACTTGCTGGAGCCTCAGTTCAGAGTGTCCCGAGGAGAGATTTCTGCAGATGCCACTCCTGGTGTCCCAGCAGTCCTGCTGCTCTCTGGGACGGACAGACGGCCATGGTTAGAGCGAGGAGCCAGCTGGGCGGGCAGCCATTGGGCTCCATGTAGAAGCAGCTCTGTGCTGTGCTCCTGCACCAGCAGCAGGTGAGTGTTTACTCCATTTTCAAAAATCTATCTGTACTTAAGCATGTTTACTTAATCAGCAAGCTGTCGGGCAGGCTCTGAATCCTCAGGACATAACAGCCGTGGTCTCGTGAGCTGATTCCATTAATTTTTTCCCTTAAGTTTTGTGTCAATCCAAGGTCGCTGGCCTCCAGGCCTGGGCTCTCCATTGATCTCCTTGAGTGATATAAATAGGTTTTCAACAGAGTTGCCTGCTTTCCTGGCTGCAGCTAGATATAGATTTTGTCTTTACAGTGGCTAAATGGTATGGTCAGATGGCTTGTAGTAAATTTGGCAGGGGGTTAATTTAACGTTCTGGAGTCAGAGAGGCTGGAGGGAGTTGGGCTGGAATATGTTACCTCTCTGGGGGTGAGCATAAAGTTGGGATATGTTACAAGCTATCTTGTACAAGTAATCTTTTCATAATATCTTGCAAGTAGCCCATAGGGCTGCCTTATGGCGTGGTGGGAGGCTGTGTTGGAGAAGACGTTGTTGGGGTGCTTGGACTTCCCTGGGCAGCGTGCTGGGCTGGGACAACTGTGTGCTTTGCTTCCTGCAAACAGGGGAAATCTCACGGCAGCGAGGAGACCAAAGTGAACTGTGTGCATTGACTGCATTAGGTCAGGCTTTCTGGGACTGTGCCAGGGCTGCATTGAGTCACGGTGGACTGAAATGTATTTTAGAGAATTTAGCAGGTATTTTGTTTGGTAGAAGCATTTTGCTTTCAGAGTTGGTTGGATTTGTGTGGGAATGCAGCAGTTTCTTATTCAAGCTGTGTGCTCCCGTCCTTCCTTAGCTGAAAATGTCTTGATAGATAAAATAGAGAAATAAATGCAAATGTGTGGTTGTCTTTCATTTTTTTTTCTTCTTTCTTTCTTTTGAAGAGCACGAGTATCAAGAACCTGATGTTATTTATCCTTTTTGGCTGTTCCTCTTGTCCCTATTCTGGATTTTTCTCTTACTGACGTTGCTATCAAGTTCTGCTTGGCACTTTTTATAATGCCATCTGACAGAAGTCAAACTTGAACTACTATGAGTGGTCAGGATTTGTGTTCTGCAAGTACTAATTACTAGCAGTTTCTTCAGATGTTGTTTGTATGTATAGCTCTTTAGGGTCTTTGTAAATTGATCCTGAAAATAAAGAAAATGTTTATCTTGCTGTTCCATAGATGTTGCATCATTAAAGCTAGAGCATCCACTGCAGGTAACTGGATTAACATCTGACCAAGTTCCTGGGTAAAATAATGTTCAGTCAAATGTGAGAAAAACAAACAAATGCTGTCATAGGAAATAAAGAAACATGCAACAAACATTAACTCCCTTTTCAGACCGCTTGCTCCTTAGGCAGTAGGAAGAGAGCCATAGTGTGACTAGCAAATGTAGGAAGAAGGGAAGGAGGCTTTTCTCCATGCCTCCAGACTGAGATTTGCTCAGCTATGAGGAAGATCTAATGGATGTGGCACAAATCTAGGAAATACAGGATTAGTCCCTGGCTTTGCCACAGATTCTCTTTGTGACAGCCCGTTTCATTCAATTTGCCTTATTCTCCTATGCAACAGCCCTACAGTGCAGAGAGGTAATAGAATAAAATCCATCAGTAGCTGTGAGGCACTCAGCTGCTGTGGTCAGATAAGTACCACAGTGAAGGAAACTCCTCTAAGCATCTATTAAGGACAGCACTTCACAGGGCTATTGCCCCTTCTATCCAAGGTGCATGAAGCATTCCATCAGTGGTGCTTGTACTCCTTTGATACCCACGAGAGGCAACGCATTATAAATCCCATTTTACAGATGGGCAAACTGACTTTTCCCCGAGTCCCAGAGTGGTTCAGTGACAGAGCTGGGAATTGAACCATTAGACATTTTCCTCTTCATGACAGCTCTGTACAATCCCAGGACTCATTTATTTTCCCTATTAAAAAAGAAGTAAACAAGTATTTTCTTTCTGAGACCCGTAGAGGATGGGGGATTGGGGAAAAAAATGGAAGTAAAATTAAAAATAAAATGACATAAATCCCCCTTGGCCCCGAGTTGTCCAGTCTCCTTTACATTCACACTTCTCTTTGTTATGTTTCCTTGAAGTTGAACCTCCCTAGAGAAGGGAACCTCAGAGTTTCTAGTGCTGGGGAAGAAATGCTTCAAGAAAAAGAAAAATAATCGCAGCTGCAATGTTAAAAATAAGAAGCTAATCAAAGGCAGCCCATGTGGGCGCCACTTTCATCTCTCATCTTCAAAGAGGTGCAAACAAACATTGTCGGCGTGCCAAGCAGCAGCCTCGGCGGCTGACGATCCCATTACTCCTCCAGCGTCCACCCTCCCTTTGCATGCTGCTCAGCCTGTAGGCATAGGGCTCCAGGATCACTGCCAAGGTGGGAACTTCTAGTCACCAGAGGGGAGGTCACATATGGAATTCCTCTGTGGATCCAAATTATTGCATAACAAACATGTGTTTGCCCTATAGATCATTGCTTGTGCTATTGCCTTAAGATCTTTTCCAGTGACAGTGATAGCAGCATCTTTCGCTACCAGAGGTGTAGAAAAGCCTCTAGATCAGAGGCTTTGTCCTGGATATTTTTTCCAAAGATTCAGGTTTGTTTGTTTGTTTTTAAATAATATCAAGGCTCTGATGAAATCCAGATATGCTTATTGCAGTAGGAGAGTGTGGATTAGTAGTTAAAGCAGTGTCACTTGGGAAGTTTGCAGTACTAGTTCTCCTTGCAACACACTTGAGGACTTGCCTGGAAGTCAGTACAGCTAAGTCTTTGTGCCTCAGCTTTCTCTGCATTTACTTACCCTGATGTAAGTCATGGCTGTGCCTGCACACGCTAATACAGTGCCATGTAATGATAAGCTAGCTAGCTGTAGGCAAGCCAGTTAAGTTACCAAAGCCAACGTATAATGTAATGCTCTGCCCAGACTAATGTAACTTCACGGTAGAGTCATCTTCACTGTCTTAATACTACAATATTACTCCTTCTTCCCTAATTAGAGCATTCAAAGAAATCTTGGGTGTCTGTATGTATTGTACAGGGTAATCTTTGCTGCACTATCTTAGGTAATGTGCCAAAGGATAAAGAAGGTAAGGGGACTGATTCTGCTGTGATCTTCAGGGAGTGTATGAGGGTGAAAAACAACTTGTTCTGTTCCTGCTGCCCTACCTTGTTCAGGGCACAGAAGAAACTGTGCTCAGAGGCACTGGTGCACTACAGGAAGAAAGTGTCACTTCGTGGGTAGTGCATCAGATGAAGATGGAAGAGACCTGTTAAACTCCTGGATTTTGCCACTGGTCTTGTGAGAACTTCTGGGCTACTTCACCAACTGCAAAACCCTGATGTTTTAGATAAGTGGCTTTAAAAGCCATACATTCTAATGACTATTATTTCTAAGGACTAAAGTGAGCCTTGACTTTAGCCAGAAGCTTGACAAAGAAGATGCCTTCACCACCTTGTACCTGTCTGGGGCTTTCCTGCTCTGTCAACCTTCTGAGCAGCATTACAGTAGCTGCAAGAACAGTTCACTGGTGCAGTCATCTGCTCACAGAAGCTCTGTGCTGTGTTCACAAGGAAAGACTGGGAGATGGAGGGGAGGAAGTAGATTGGATCCAGCTCATCATAATGAGGAAAGCCTGTCCCAGCCAGGGATGGATTCAATTAGGAGGCCGGAGAAATATGGATGAGATGGGGAGGGCACCAGGACATCTGGGGCTGCCACTGCAAGCAAGAATAAAGGTGCTTTGCATAAGAACAGGATGCAATCGTAAGAGAAGAGAAATCTGCTCCCAAGTAGCTCTGATTTCCCCCTCCCTTCTACAGTGCGCAACAAGGTACAGATTAGACCATTACACCCAGGGGAAGCCACAGAGTCGCACTCTTTTTCATGGACAGTAGCAGGAAATTGGTGGATTGGAACCAAATGGGAGGTCTGACTCAAAACAGATGTGACCCCAGGGAGATCAGAAATGCAGAGATGTTTTTGCTCTGACATATCCTCCAGTGTTGAGGGTGGGGGAAGGCAGAGGGTGGCAGCAATTGATGAGATGCTGCTGGATTACATCATGCTGGTAACAGGCTGGCTGGGTGTCAGAGCTGGGTTTCAGCAGCAGGATAGGAGACCGTTCTGCTGTTTCATAGTCACAACCACTAATGTGTCCCAAATTTAGCTGTCTCATCACCTGCTGAAGCAGGAAGACTTTGAGCTGGGTCCTTTGATGAACAGCCACACTCCTTGAGTTAGCCATACATTAGGCTGTAGCCTAACTTGTGAGTAAGCACTGCTGGCTAAAGGTGCACTCGATTTTCATTCTGAGTCTTAGTTCAGTTGTATTAAAACATAGAATGATGGTAACGTGCTGTGAAGTCCATTTTAGGTATCAAAACCTGAAATGCAAGTCACTATGGCTGCACCTCAGCTCTTCTGTGCCCCATACTTAACAATATCTTGTCTTCAGACCTCAGGAGGCAGTGAAGAGTGTGTAGTTGATCTAGGTGGGCATTTTCTTTAAAGTCCTAGCAGTGGAGTCTGGTGATTAGATGAGGTGTTTTCCTTTTTTCTAAACTTATATGAATCAAAGGCAAATTCTGACAGCAATGGTCTGCAAGAGAAGTTTGAAATTATGTCACTGTAAAGGCTCTGAAGTCAAGTCAGTACAAAGTGATCCAATGTATTCATTCATTTCCAGATCTCATGATTATAAAAGCCTGGTGTGTGAGGTTTTTTTTGCTTATTTGATTCTGGTAATAATGAAATGACGGGAAATCAGTTTTTCCCTTGGCACTTGCTCTCTTCCTTCATACTCTCTAAGCAAGGAATCCAGAATTAACTTCTGCTAGCATTATGTTCTTTGAGGCTTTGAAGACAATGATCGGTGTCTCCTTTATTTTGTGCCAGACCAGAGGATATTTGTAACAGGCAAAATCCCTTTCCCAACTGTTTGCCTCCCTACCACTGGCTTAGGTGGAACGGTTATTAGGCTGGGTGGGAAAGAGCATAAAGGAGATCAGTATGTTTTATAAGGAAGCCATGGAGCTATCTCGTGATACTAGCACAGGCTTAATTTTTAAAGGACTGCTCCCCTTATCATGCAAATACTATTGCCAGCTTTCATCTGTTATTGTGAATATTTGCGGGTGAAACTGTTGCTTTTCTGCTGTTGGTACAGAGCCTGCTCCTGTGGTCAGTATCCACCGAAATCCATCACTGTTTTTCTGCTGACTTTTGTTGTCTTTGGTACAGACCAGAGGTCTGCTTAATCTAGAAAATAGTTCTGTCTTTTTGCATGTCCCCATCAGCTGGCAAATCGATAAGGGCTTATCAGGAAGAGTTTCATTCTCGATTGTGCCATCTGAGCGTGGGACACATGAAGGACATGCTCCAGGTTTTTGACTGGATGGTTTTATGCTGTCTTAGCATGGTGCAAATGTGAAGTTTACAGAGAGGGATGGGGCATACTGTAATTGTGTGAATTAGGAAGAAGCCTCTGACTGCCTGCAGAATGTCTCTGGCATCAGAATGAACCTAGATAGCATCCAGGAGGAGCAGGAGATGCAGTGAATATGGACCTAATGATACAACAGGAGCATACTGCTGAAGCCCCTGTCAGCACTCTCATGGTTTACAACTGTATCTGACCCCTTCTGGGGATGGAGGGTGAGTTTCTGGTTTACATTAAACCAGATGAGATGCAGTGTTGACAGGACTCAGAAAGGTTTGCAGAAGAGTTTTGTTAGCTGGCCACCCCAAGCAGTAACAGACCACGCGTGGGGGAGTGTAGTCAAATGGGTACCTTACAAAGCAGGCCAAGGGAGCAGCTTCTCATCTGACAGAGCAGAATTTCCTCCTCCCCCTTTCCCAGACTCTTCAATGAATGTAGCCCACAAAACAAAAGTAGCTGTGAAAGAAAAAGCTGGATTTCATTTTGGTAGTGGTGGTGTCTGCGTGGTGTTTAGCATAGGATGTTCTTTGCTTAGTATGAAGGAGAGGTTAGAAAGTTCACCAGTTGGTGTCTTGGTCACAAGCTGAATAAGTTCACAGGCATGAGCATCATAGGCATTTCTGTCTGCAAGAGGGAAAACTATCCTGGTGCATCAGTGGAACATCAAGAAATGCTGCACGTTTGTAAAGACTGTTTCCTGGAAGTAGCTGGACAGCAGAGCGTGGTCTTTGGAAACATATCCCATGTTCTTAGCTCACCTTGCAGTCACCCTGCAGAATGCTTGATAAGGAATACCTGTGAAAGTGAGGAAGTTTGTCCAGGCTGGGTCTGACTGCTTCCTAAGAAACAGATGAAAGTAATCTGAGGGCTGGGATGTTGCTCACCCTTTGTTTCTAATATCCTGGCAGAGTTTAAACTACACTGGGAATAGTGGAATTCTGTGGAAGTAAGAGTCTTTCATACTGTGAAGGAGAAAGGTCTGAAGTTGAAGACTAAATCTGCAAAACACAGCTTTAGCTCTAGAGAAAATGTTTTATTTTTCTGAAGAAAATGAAAATTGGTTCCTTGGTGAGTCACTTTCCTACCAGTTTGCATAACCTTTGCTTGGAAACTGAACAGAATTGACCAATTGGTGATTTATGACAATTTCCTTTGGCACATTGTCTGCCAGTCTGTTTGCACCATTGCCATGGCAGTGAAGGAACTGTTTATTCATCCAACTAACTCGGCACATCCTGGCCTGCCACTGGATACAAAGGCAGATCTGACTCAAAATGGCAAGGAGAGCTGCGCAGCACTCAGGAACTTGGAAGTCACGTCATCTTTTTTCCTATTTTTCTGTGTCTTGCATATTGTCATTTAGAACCAA
The DNA here is from genome assembly GCA_037305975.1 of Chrysolophus pictus. Taxonomy (NCBI): domain Eukaryota; kingdom Metazoa; phylum Chordata; class Aves; order Galliformes; family Phasianidae; genus Chrysolophus; species Chrysolophus pictus. Next base: position 4,041,405 of record CM074596.1, on the reverse strand, counting down.
GAAGGAGAAGCCCTGCAGAATCACAGTTTACATTTGTAAAGCTGCTTTTATCCAAGGGGCTTCAGGGCTTTGTAAAACTCAGCCTTGCACTGTTTGTCAGCAGATAGTGTGCAAAAGTATAAAGTCATGGACATACTCTGAAGATTTTACGGTTTAAAAAACAAGTTTTAGGATCTGTTAATATGAGGTACAAATCATCACAGATATAGTGAGAACAAAGTCCAAATGCTAGTATGAGATTCTTACAAAACTGGCACGGTGTGCTGCCATTCCTGCTTTGGACAAGGACCACGGTCGTGCTGAATTGGACCCGTTGTGCTCAACCTGAATTTAAGATGTTTGTGATGACTTTCCTGAAGTTGTGGTTCCGTATCCTTAAAGGTTTTCCAAGCTTTTTCATGCCTTTATTCTGCCCTTGTATCCATGCTACTAAAATGCTGGTGTGACTCCTGGGTAGAGCAGTAAATTAGGTAAGCTGAAGTAAAAGCATTTTGGAGAGAAGGGCTATTTCTGATGCGCCTGTTGATGCTGCAGTATTTTGATACAGCTGAGGCAATAGTAGAAGGCATTTGATGACGGGCTATATGTGAACATTTTGTCGTGGCTGGAATATATTCAGTAAAACTGCCTCCTGTAGCTCAGCGAGATGTGGGCAGTGAGTGTACCTGGTGAGCAGCCCGTGGTGACTCGGAGTGGATGGAGTGAGCAACAAAATAGCGAGGTAGGAATCTTGTACCAGAACCAGCAGTGCCAAGGACACATGTTCAAGAGCAGCAACTCAATAGATTCTCCACATTGATTGCATTTACTTGCGTGGTTCTTTATTTAGTATATGAATGCACCTTCTTATGTTCTAGCCAATGGGAAAGGCCAGAGACTGTCTAGTGTTGTGCTGTAATGGGTTGAATAATGAACGTTATCTCAGTGGATACAACGAGATCCTGCTGTTCTTAGAGGTTAGGAAGATGCCTCCTAGGAGTTTTCTCTGAGGATGCAAGCAGTACATGGGTGTAAAGTGATGGCTCAACATAGTGTACAGCTGCTTCCTTAAAGGCTGGCAGAACTTAAAGGATCCCTACTGACTTAACAGTGATCCCAGCAAGTCTTAAAAACAGACCAAGCACGCCACTAACAACCCACGTTTGCCCTTCTGAGTTGGTTTTGTCTCGTTTTGCCTCTACATCTATAAATGCAGTAAGCTCCAATAGGCAATTATAGTCATGTTTACTTTAGTTTGGTCTTAAACGGAGACGGGAGGTTTAGGTTAGATTTTAGGAGGAAGTTTTTCACTCAGGGTGGTGAGGCACTGGAACAGGTTGCACAAGGAGGCTGTGGATGCCCCATCCCTGCAGGCATTCAAGGCCAGGCTGGATGTGGCTCTGGGCAGCCTGGGCTGCTGGTTGGTGACCTGCACACAGCAGGGTGGTGGAACCAGATGGTCACTGCGGTCCTTTTCAACCCAGGCCATTCTATGATTACGATTCTGCTTTACCTCATAATAAACATATTACTGTCTAGGTAATGTCATTGTATGTTGGTTCAGGTGATGTATTTTAATCCTCTGTAGACCTTTCCTCTTTCCAGCCTGGCCCCTTCTTTTGTCTCCTCTCCCTGCAATAGATACTCACGTTGCCCTTAACAGGGTTCTGCTTTCTGGATCCATAAGCCAGTCCTGCTCATTTCTTGCTTGGAGTTGCATAGATCTTCTTTCATCTCTTTACAAAGCTACTGTGAAAGTTTCTGGCTTGCTTTGGCCCATATGATCTGAGCGTGGTGTGTTTATGCACAGCCAGCCACTGTGAAATGAGCAGCACAAACCCGAGAGAATGAAAAAGGGTGTAAGAAATTGGAACTGCTTTGAAGGCAGTAGGTGGAGTGAGCTACAAAGCCAGGGAATGTTCATTCTCCAAAACAAGGGATCTCATCCTTTTCTGTAATGTGGGATTGAAGTAGGAGAGGGGTGTGAAATACTAAACACTAATGAGACTGAAATTCAAGACTTGCTCCTGAATTCCTGCGTACAAGCATGTGTAAGGTGGTGTGTGATAAAAGCAGAATTTGTATACAAATGCAGGAGCTTCAGATTTGAGACTTCATCTGTTTTTGTAAGACCTTCTTCATCTAAAACAACAGCTTCTATTCAGTGGCTCTCACTTGATCCTTTGGAGTCAAACTCTTACTTGAATGCACTGCATTTACATGAATGGTTCCATACATATTATGGTTCCTGACTATTGTCATAAGTTTGGGATCAAAATTAAGTTTTCTTTACCTGCTTGAGTCCAGGTTGTCCTGTGAGCCAGCAACTACTGTTGCAGCAGTGATTAAATACTTGATTTTTCCCTTCCACAGTGTATTAACACCATTAGCACCATGAATGGATTACTGGGAACAAGTTCAGAATAAATTGCTCAGCGGTTCCCAGGAGTTCCAGCAGACATGAATTTTAGTGTGGAATGGGTTAATTCAGAGCTTCTCAACTGGATTTGACTGATAGCCAGAGTACTGGGATAATGGTGTCAAAAAGCAAGCGGAGTTGAGACGCTCCTTTAAATAGGCAGACCAGGCATCCTTGGGGAAGAGCTGATTATAGGGTCAGATAATTCAGTCTTCATGTTAATTCTTCTCTTTGGAGCCAAGGAACAAGTCTGTTAAACTGTTTGCCCAATACTTTGGGGCCAGCAGTTATAATTACATATATTCTAATACATATCCATACCCTTGATGACTCACTGATGCAAATCTGACTCCTTCCAGAGAGGTTTTGCAGCAGAGGTGGCGGAGGAGGAGACAATCTAATCTCTGGTTTTGAACCCAAGGCTGAGATTTCTGCTCTTCTTGCAGCTGTGATGGATGTCAGTGGGGAGCCTGGATTTTACTTCTGGTTTAGCTGTAGCTCTTCAGTGAGACCTGACCAAAGTTCTTTGCTGAGACAGTGTAATTGGGACATAAGTGAATTCCAGTCAGTTCGGGAAACACGTCCTTTCAGTTCCTGAAAACATGCTATTATTAATTAAAGAGCACAAATACTAAGGGGGCCGCACGCCTTTCGTTCGTTGGTCTCAGACTTGTGTCTCTCTATTCGTCTCTTCTTGCTAAATTTTTCAGTGTTTTTAACATCAGACTGATGTTACGTATAATTACTAACTTTGCACCAAAATTATATTTGACATGGCTTGTGTGGGAAATTAGAGCATTTCAGAGACTACAAATTCACCTGGGAAGATGAGCCAGGCAAGACAAGGCAGCGCAGAGTGGAAGTAATTTGAATATTACATGTGCCCTCCTGAAAATGCCAAAATCATTTAAATTGCTAGAAAGGATATTTTCCCTAATTAACTGTGTGTGCTGGAGGGTTCATAATAATGCACTGGATCTGGAAGAATGGACCGGCAGAATAGAAGCTGCCTGTGCACAGGGGGCAGTGAGGAACTGGCAGCAGGAAGGAGGAGTACCCCCTTCCCTCTTTGAAAGCATGAAGGTATTCATCCCTGCGGCTGTTCAGATTTGAAAGGGGGGCCGTGGCTGTACAGGGTGTGCCCAGATACCTGGTCATCTGTGCTGCAGGCTACTGAGGGAAACGGAGAGTGGGAGCAGTGAGGCTGTGCTTGCAGCTGAGATCTTTGCTGTTTCAAGAGGATGTAAGTGCCTCAGCTCTGCTCCACCCTTAGGCATCGCTGCGCTGCTCTCTGACACGTCTTCAGCTTCACAGGGTCCCACAAATGCAGTCTCCATTCCCCTTTACTTTGCTCCTTACTCCCCAGGGCCCTGCTGATATGTTCTCACTTCCTTCCACAATTACAGTGATAGTCCCAGTTAGGCCATGCCAAGTCTGTCTGGTTTTTTTCTCATTTTTTTTCCCCCTCTCTAAATTACCCTGATGACTGTAGATGTTCTGGGGAGATGTATGCACGGAGAGCAAGAGGCGGACACTCTCACGGATCTTCTCTCTTCCTGACATCGATTGTTTAAGCACTAAACCATTCGCTGACTCTTGTGACTCTAAATGATGTGGGGCTTTTTCGAGGTTTTCCTCCCCACGGCTACAGAAACCGCACTGGAGCGCTGGTCCCTCTAATGTGAGGGCTTCCACCTGTGACTGGAGTGAGACTGCTGCCGGTTCCATCTCCTTTTCTGCCATCACCGTTCCTGTGGTTTCTGCTTAGTTACATATTCATTTTTATAATGCAATTATCATCTTGTGGGATAAAGGAGGGGAAGACACCCTAATTAGCTGCTTAAAGCACTTAAAGCTGCATGTGTCCGTGTCCTTAAAGGAGACAGGACTGCAGAATGGATGCTCTTGCTCTGTTCTGCATGCTGCCAGTGCTGAGCATTGTGTGTGTCAGGATTGTACCCACGTTTGCTGATCTATTGCCATTGCAGTGATTTCTCATTTAACTGTCACAAGATCAGGATCCCCACTGCTTCCTTGCACCAGAGGCTATCATTTGCACCCTAGCAAAGTGAAAGTAAATCATGATGTTGTTGTGTAAGTGGGGAGTTTTGGCATGGGAGCTTTTCAGAACTGCTTTATATGGAGTGAATGATAACATGGGTTTCAAGACAGGGTAAAATGGGTCTCATACTCCTCCACACTCACTCGCCTGACAGGGATCCTGACGCACTATAGACCAGATCAAGATACTCAGCTTTTAATCCCAGTGAAACTGGAATTAGGCACCTACATCCCGCTGGGAATCTATCCCTTACCTTCATGGAAAGGCTGCTTTGTAATAGTGGAGAAGAAGGTAAATATTGGTCAAGGAAGCCAAAGCTAACACCTGCGTTTTGGGAAACTGCCTTGGCATCTTTCATGTCCACAGAGTAGCTGGGCCCTGTGGTTAAGATCTCAGCATGGTCTTTGGCTTGCTTCCCTAAGAAATGTGAAGAGCTGAGTTGATTTGAGAACATTACTCCTGGGCAGTTCATTGATTGCTTCACTTGCTTTCTGAGGTCTGCAGGCAGGAGTGATGCTTGAAGCCTTCCAAAACACACATGCCCCAGTTTGTCAGCATCACAAGCCACTGGCCTTTTCCAGGTGACAGCTCTTTGAAGTTCCATACTAGGCTCAGTATCATTGCAGTTCCATGTGCTTGGTGGTGATGACTATGTTCAGAAAGGATGAAAGACAATGTGCCTGGACAGGAAGCAGAGTGGCTCCAGGAAAGCTTGAAGAACAAGAAGCCTTGTTTAGTTTTAAATGCTGATTGTTCTGTATAACTTTGGCAACTGTTTATTCTTCTTGCTGTACAGGAGAGAAGGGAAGTGGATGAGTAATGCACCCTGATGACTTTCCTTTGCTCATAAGTGATAGTTACATTCTATGTCAGATCCATTTTTGTACAGTCTGTGGCCTTGATATTAACTTGTGTCATCTTCTCTATTCTTTTACTGCTTAGTGAGGCAGGAAGAGGACTCCAGAAAGACCAATCCATTTTTCAGCACAACCAATGGCGCTCCTTCTGATTGGGCTTTAGACTCTGCACCCTTATGGCAGCTGCTCATGTCAGAAGTAAGGGATGGATGGTGAGCTGAACATCTAGTAAAAACTTACCTGATTTTCTTAGCACCATGTTGCATCTTCTAATTCATTGCAGGGTCTGAAAATCATAAATCATTGTAGTTTGTGCAGTTATGCTCTGGTTTCCACCTGTGACATTCCTAGAATCTGCATCTCTGCCACTTGTTTGTGCACGGTAGTGGTTTACCATGCAAAAGGTCTGGGATCCTCCTTGTCTTTTGCTGTTTGGACAATGTATCCAAGTCAAGTCACTTTCTGATCTTCCTCCTGCTCTTCTCATTCCTCTCTTTCACCTAACTCAATCCCTGCACATTTCTCATTCTGATTTAATCCAGTTCAGTCCACTCTCATGGGTTTCCTGACTCACGCTGCACTATTTTCCTGTCACAGCTACCTGTGCCTGAGGAGAACCTTTATCACCTTATGGCTGATGCAACTTCACTTGCAGCTCAGGGTATCAGGATTCCTCAGAGGGTTCCAGACTTTGGTATGCATTCTGAAAGCTGTCATTAGCCATCTCCATGCTATTGGCAGAATGGTGGGGGGGCTCTGTATGCTCCTTGGTGCATACAGCCCCACCTGTACTAGCAGAGCTGCCTCTAATAGCAGCAGGTAATGTGCTCCAGGCAGATACCGTCATCCCTTCCCTAACATAGCATCTCCTCTTGTTAGTGTGCTACAAGGAAAAATCCACTGCACACAAACATCTGGAGATGATGAGCGCTCTGGCCTTCTTGTGCTGCCAGTCCCCACTACCCAAGCAGATTGTCCTAGCATACTGCAAATCTCTCTCCTCTCTAGCATTATTTCCGTAGTGTCTTTTCTTGGCACTAGATGGTGCCAAGAACCCTCGTGCAGTTGCAGTCAGTATAGGGCCTTCGCTTGCTTTGTACCTCAATGAGAAGATGCCTCTGGCTTGGTATGCAGGCTTTTCAGGAACTGTTTTTCGCCTAGTCCCCCAGGGGCTGTTTCCCAGCTCTGCCTCTTAGTGACTGTGCTTGCAGGCCCTTGTGTTTCCAGCAATGAAGGAAGAGATCTATGAAGTGGAAAAATGTCACAGAGATGAGCTGGTGTGAGAGGAGGGAGGAGAAGACGGTCTTCTGTGTTGTGAGCAGAATTTTCAGACCGTGCAATCCGTATCTTCTCTGGAATTTGTTTTCCTTCTGGTTTTTAATTTAAAGATTACAATTTTTAGTAAGAGGAGGGAGACTGCAAATGCTGTCCAGGCACAGGTATACAATGAGCTCATCCCTGTACAGCTCTCTGCCCTTCAGGCCTGACTTGAAGCAGCTGCTCGTGAAGTAGTTCTGTCCAGCGGCGTGGCTGCATACCTACTTCCATTGGTGTGCCTTGGCTCTGGTTTTCCACCTACAGTTCTCTCCTAGGCAGAGGATTCCTGTGTGCACACAACTATTTTCATTATCCTCTAAGACAACCCAAAATCAGCAGTCAGTGTACCTGTCTTCATAGAAAAACTGAACTGAGCAGAGTCCCATTAAAGCTGATCAGTTCCAGAGTCCTCATTTTGAGAGAAGTATCCTTAATTATTTCTGTTAAACCATTAAGCTTTGCAGCTAATTTAAGGTGCTGAGAATTGAAGCAAGCAGTGCATTTAGGGCTGACACTTAGCTTTGTATGTCAGCCCCTCTCCAATTCTCGAGAGCAACTCCTCCAGAACTCTATAATTCATCAATTTCTGGTGCATGTGATTCTCCATATGGGACTTCCAAACTGGTTGTCGATAATTCCTGGCTGCTGAAGCAGACCCTTTTTCCAAGTCATTTGAAATCAGTAAGTACAGCAAGTTTGATTTTTATCCCTGTATTTGCTCTGTGACAGATCTCATTTACCCCACTTTGTAGAGTAAATGTGCACAGCACTGGCAGATGTATACATCGTGGTCTACTGTGGGAGTCTTTTTAAAAATAAGATCATTGCATTCCTACTTGAGGTAAATATTTTCCCTAGTCTTGCTTTCTTGCTGTGCTTACTTCTTTATTATTACTTACTTTCTGCTTATCATGTTTCTTTTCTAACTCCCTTCTCCCCAAGCTCCTGGCCAATCTGCATCTCCTGTTCTCTTTCCTTGTCCCCCAGGTGACTGCCCATTCAGGCCACCAGCAGTCACATCCTCTTGACATCATCCCATCAGCAAACTGCGGCTGTGCCACGTGTGCATGATGTGTTGTGACAAACTACAACGAGGTAGGGAAACAGGGGGACTGGTACCCTTGAGACCTTCAGAGAGTTGCAGGGAGTGAGAGGGAGAAGCTGTTCGGTTTTTTTTGTTCAGTGAAGATGTGCCTGCATCCAGCTGTTCTGGGTGATGTTAGATCCAGCTGTCAACTGAAATATTTAAAGGGGATGTTTTCTGTGCTTGCAATAAATATTGCTTCTTCGTTGCATCTCGCTTACACTTGCCACTGTTATACTCACCTGGTGATCTTTGCATTCCTGAATTTAGCAACTGTTCTCAAAGCAGGTGTGGCTTTGGAGACTACTGAAGGGAAGGAGTCTCTTCTCTCTGGTGAACACACAGTGTTGGAACCAGGAAGCTGAACAAGGCTGTTGGAGCCAGCCGTGCAGTTCAAGCCCTGTAAGTAAGCAATCCTGAAGAAAACAGCGGGACTGATTCAAACACCCACTGTGCAGGAAGAGGAATTTGGCAATTGAAGTCTGTGCAGAGGAGGGTCCTTGCTGCAGTGGGACCTGGCCTGCCCCTGGTAGCTCCACTAAACAAGATAGATGACACATGCATTACTTCTGTGTCAGGTAGTTGTCATAGAGCTGCTTTATTTATACTGTGGCAGTGACAAGAGATACTGGATGTGGAATCGGACATGTTAGGTGTGCTGTGCAGTGGCAGAGTAAGGGAGCTGGCACTAGAAGAGCAGAAGTTAAAATACGTAAGGCAAGCACGACAGAAAATTAATGGTTGAGAAGAGCTGGCTGAAAAGCATCAACGATTGTATTTCTGCATCTGTCTTTTCTCTTTCCACACCCTTTCACTCCTAGAATATGGGCCAATGTTTTGCTAAAACTACGAAACCCATTTTTCTTTACTAATTCTTAAAAAAACATGGGGTTATTTCCCTAAATGTCTCATTTTTGGAGGCAGAATAAATACCAAACCAATCTAAAAATGGACCCCCACGATTTCTTTGAATGAGCTTCCACAGCCTTGTAATGAGAACAGTGGTAAACTGCTGAGGAGTCCTTTGTGGTACCCTTCCATCAGCTGCTCTAATACCTTTTTGATTATCTCAGTGGACACAGATATAAATGCTGTGCCTCAGATCCTTCCCCTGCAAGCTATCTCCATATTTTTTTTGCATTTTCTTTTTAAAATAAAAATGACTGCTGATGTTTATGCCCCTGTAATACATTATGTATTATTTTGTTTTAAGCGCTGCCTTTTGCATCCTGACAGTAACAATAAAATGTGAGTATGGGATTCCTAATACAGACAGACTAATGTTTCCACTGCTAGCCTTCCCTATCTCTTCTTTTTTTCTTTCTGCTCTCTAAGCACTTTTCTAAAGGCTCCTTTTATATTCCTAATAAAATTAGAGCGAAATACATCGATTTACTGGAAAAGCAGGTATGTTTTTTTTTTTTCCCCCTTGGTCATAGCATTTTCTTCACCCCCACCTTAAAAATGCTGGTGAATATTCCATATCAAAGACCTTCAATTTCTTCTTGGGGCTTTTTTAATCAGTTCCCTAATGAGTGGTTTTTTTTTTTCCCTGTCTCTTCTTGAGAATAGTTTGTTCGTTGCCCCCACTGCAGCCTGTTTTGTCTATGCTGATCTGAGGTAATTATCTTTCATTAATGCATTTTAGTCATATCTCCAAACACCAGTAAATGGCTGGTCTGCAGATACTGGGAAATGGTCTGGATGGCACCTTTTCATTCCATCTGTAGATCTTGTAATCCATATCCTGATGTCTGACTTCTGTTACAGTGTTATGGATCCCCCCTTGCCCCACTTCTTTGTCATCTCTTGCATCAAGGTGAGCCAGCTGGGAGATCAGTCCTTTTGTGGTCATACAGCTGAATCTCGTGGCTGTTAAGTTGTGTATTGTATTCTGCATCTCCTGTTGAGGCTCAGGCTGATCCCATTTTTTGGAGCTCTCTGATGGCAGCCTGCATGTAGTTACAATAAGGGGAGGTGACGATCGAAGCCCATCCAGTTTGTTCATCCTCTGCACAACTAGAAAGCTTTCAGAACCCGTCACAGTGCTTTGGGGATTTTAAATTTCCGAGATATTCACTTAGTTATGGAATAGGCTGAAATCTGTCATGCTGATTTAATGAGAGAGTAGGAGAGGGAGGAGACAGACACACAAAAAAAGCAATTTTCCTTGTAACAGTTGTGTTAAAATATTGATACAGATGCACAGTGGAAAAACTTAACGAGTTGTTAGTGTTAGAAATAATGCCAGCATTAGACATCTCTTGTGTGCGGAGCTTCCAAGATGGTGTTCAGCATTTCTGGGAAGAAGATCTCATGGGAAAAGTGGGTTTGCTGTACCTGGGTCAGACCAGTGACACTTCAGCCTGGTGTCCTCTTCCAGGGCCTGTCCTGCTGTTAACCACAGAAGGGTAGCACTGATGGAAGCCACAGTATGGTTAAGACCTGACTATTTTTACCAAAAGCTTAACAGTGAGGTTAGGTGATAAATGTTCCTCAGTGCCCTTTATGCTGCATCTCTTACCAAGGTTATATTTTGAGTTCAGAATCAAGATCTTGTGGTTAAGGCAGTATGCTGGCACATGCACTTAGCCAGTCTTGATTCTACGCTCTGCTGCAAGCTTTGTGTACCTTGGGCACATCACTTGTTCTGTGCATAATATTTACAAAATGTGTTTCTTTTTTTCTTTTTTCTACATGTAAGGCCCTTAGATTCTGCAGATAGAACACAACAGAATGGAAAATGTCTTCCTCATATACTTGTGTTGTGTTGGGTACTGTGATTTTCCAGCCTAGGTGAAGACTGGCTTCTGACAGCCAGCTGCCACTGTTGCTGGGTCTCTTATGGAGCAGAGAGCTCTCAGACCTCACAGACGATGACTTTTCCTCAGAGATAGGTGGCCACTGGAATTCCACGTCTCTGCTTTGGACTCACTAAAGAGATGATAGATACAACCTGGATGCATGCAGTAATAAGGATTTCACTGGCTTGTTCACGGAGTCTTTTCCAATGATGTGATCTTAGTATTGGGCTCCTCCACTGGTTCTTACTCCTGGAAAATTCACCAAATTAATCCATTCTGCAGAGCACAAACCAAGTCAAACTGGGTATGCTGGGCTCTGTTAATGCAGATCTCTATCCATCGGAGACTCAGCTGAGACCACTAAATCTGAGCATTCCTTTTAAGATGAAAATGAGAAAGAAATTAATTTTAATGAGTGATGTTTTTGCTGCTGCTTGCCCTGTTGTGTGCGGCCCCTGTGTGCGCAGTGTGATCTGCCATCATGTCAGTGCTCCATGATCAAACCCCTTCCGAGAGGGGATACTTTACATGGATTTCTGTGTCAATTCCAGTCCCTGAAGAACGTTGCCAATCCATTAAGAGCCTGGCAGGCTGTACTGGGAAATGCTAGCAAGAGCAAAGAAGGGAGGCAAGCCTGACAATGAGGAGGCAGGAAAGAGGAAGAAAAGATTAATCTGAGCAGAAATTCTACATCAGAAAGAGAATTTTGGGGCTTGCACTTCACTGTTCACCTTTCCGAAGGGCTTCTCTAGTTGAAGGGATTTTCCTTAGGACTGCAGTACTGTTCTGTGCTGCACAGTTTGCTCTGCATTCCTGGTTCTTGCTTGCCAGCACTTGATATTTTAGAGATCTGGGCAAATTATGTATATGCTGGGGCTGTGGTCACTTGACAGTCTGCTTCAAATGAAATGCTCAAGCATTCTTAAGTGTTAACTCTTTCAATAGCTGGGCTTTGGTATTACTGAAGGCAAGGTGACTTTGCATTGGATTCAGTAAGTTTTGGTTCCTGTTCTTGGTTAGAAACGAAAGACAAAAGATGGTTCTTGTGGTCAGTGTGTAGAAAGCAATGAGTCAGAAAAGCCTTCTGCCACAGTGTCTATTGCTGCCCCCTGTGGGCTTCTGACCAAGAACCGGACTGAGAGCTACCAGAATCGTTCTGTCGTGTAGCATAAGTAGGCTGACACTCATAAGGGATGTGGCTCGTAAGAGGAAAGGACAGCCCTTTCCACTGGGAGTGTTGCCAGGGCAGGAGTGCGTGTTGTGCAGAAGAAGGAAGTGGGATGAGTGTCTCCTCCTGTGGGCTGCGTGGTATTTGGAAGCGCGGCTGGAAGCGGGGCGGATTGCAGAGCGCAGTGCGTGGAGGGCTCAGTCCAGGTTCCTGTCAATAGCAAATAAATTCCTCTCACATTTGAAATGAATTGGTGGAGGAGAAAGGGAAGCAGCTTCTAATATATATCACTTATCTGGAGATAGATGAACACAGCCCTCCTGTGTTCCTTCTGTCAAGGCTTTAGCCTGAAATTTTCCTCATCCCCTCCCCAGCACGGTAAAGGCTTCTGTCTTCCACAGCATCCGATTGTCTAAGAGAGAGAGAGCTCCATTTAAATCCCTACCTACCATGGCACGAACAGATCTGAAGTAAATGAATGGCACCAAGTGCCTGGCTTCAGGAGCTTTGTTGAGAGAGGAGGAAGGGTGATGGTTTCCAGTTTCCCCACCTTTGTGCTGCTTTGAGAGCCGCTCAGGATGCCTGCCATGCTGCATACTGCTCACTGATAGAACCCTCAGCTTGTTTCCATTTGCTTTGCTGGCACTCCATTTATGAACGGAGCTGGGGCATCCTTTTCTACCAGACTGACCAGCTGCTATGAATGCTGCTCACCACCAGGCTCTGAATGAGAATACTTGAGTAATTCTGACTGCTTGCCACCTGGGATGGCAATGTGAGTGACCCAGCACTGCTGAGTGGGAGGGAGCTGTGGGTTCTTGGTGGAGGCTGATAGATGGGGTTCCTCTCTGGCGGAGCCCCTGCCCATGTCCCGTGCCTGCGGGCTGTTCTCTCTCTGCCAGCTTCCCCTCGGAGCACCAAAGTGCACCCACAAACCACATACCCGGAGTGCTCCATTCACAGTTGCCTGTCTTCAAATCCCAGTTTGCATGGTCCCTGAAGCAGGCTCTGAGAGCAATCAAAGCCACTGCAGTGCAATTTCCGATGGAGAATTTCCTTCCTATTTCTGAGTGTGTGTGTGTGTGTGTATTTACGTGTTTCAAAAAAAAAAAAAAACATTTTGGTTTTGTGCACTAAGCACTTTTGAGGGCGATATGGGGCCCTATAATACGGAGGTTTATAACCTCCTTAGCTAATGCTCCCTGACACTCTGTTTTGATATCATTACTACATTATACTCACAATTTTTGAGTGAAAAAATACAGTACTTAGAAAGTCGAAATTCATAAATAAATTCATGTCAAACCGCACTTAATATTGATTTTGTTAGTGTTCAGATTCAATAATAAGGTACTGCGTGCATGAATATTTAAATATAATCATCATTTCTGCATCTCCTAATGGCCTCTGCTCTTCTACACTCAATTTAAACACAATTTAAAAACTATAATGTATTGAAAAATACTAGGATTTAGCAATAAATCACCATTGGGATACTCCAAGCCTTTTATAGGATGGCTCAATATCTGCTTCTCAAGGGACAGCACAATTAGATTCATGTTTTTAAACTTCTCAATTATCCATATACCATAATTTTATGTGAAAGTTTGTTTCTCTTCCTCCTCCCTCCATCCCTCCTCCCCCTCCTCGCCCCCACCAGATTCTCTCCCAGTAGGAAGCAGAGAAATCGCTAAGTGTTCTCTTAGCTGGGTTAGTATAGTAAAAAGGAGTCAAAGGTCACAGTCCTCAAACTGAATTAAATCCAGAGGCTGTCAGGGAAAGCAGAACGCTGACTCACTTAATCACATTATTTGGGGAAAAATCTAGGGGGAGGAAAGAGATAAAATGACTCAAAATGAACTCGCCAAGGAGGAAGCAGAGTTTTTATATTTATTTAAAAAGCAATATTCGTCTTTATCAAATAGACGCAGGGTGGTTCGATGAGGATGGAGCTGACTGGACATTTGCGCAGTCGCAGGCAGAGCTCTGGCAAGCAGTTTTCTCCTTAGCAGGATCGGTGAGGGAGTGAGAGGAGGGGAGGATGCGGTGCCCTCGGTTCCTCCAGTGCCAGGCTGGGTTGGTTGTTGGTGGGGGGTCTTTCTGTAGCGCTGGTCGCTAACCCATCTGAATCCCAGCCTGCTGAGGTAGGTCGTTATCATTGTCCTCATTTTGCAGATGGGGAAACTGAGGCACTGGTGGGTGAGATAATTACGGCAGAGCCACAGTGGCAGAGCTGGGAGCTGGTCTTGGGGTTTCGAATGCCGGAGCCTCTGCCCGAACTCTGTGGCTGTTTGCTTCCTCCCACTGGCATCCCGAAGGCCTCTGATGGGCAAGGAGGTAAAAGCTGTCAGGCGTCAGAATCTAAAGTAATAGCGCTGACGTGTTACCAGAGCCATAGAACTCGATGCCATCAGTGTGTTACTGACTCTGTTGTCGCTGTGGTGAGCCACCAGTTTTGCACAGCATGTTTCGATCAGATGTGAGGAGATGGCCAGCAGACCAGCAGAGGTTGGGCAGCCTGTTGTCTGATGAATAGGACATAGTTGTATCACTGCGTGGTGCTGGTTGTGAAGAGCATCCTTGTGATGCTGTGTAAAGCAGGGCACTGTAGGGGACTGGGAGCAGCAGCTGGCAATTGATCAAGCGTGGTGTGAGTAATGGTGTGTGCCTGGTGGTGGAGGGAGGGCAGAGGTTTGCGAAGATGGGTAGAAACTGCCTACCTTTGGTCCCTAGGCTACTGCCCAGGACCCCTTCATGCCATGTTAATGTGACTTCTTAAATTTCTATTACGTATTTCATCTCAATTAATTGGAATTGTTTTCTATTTTCTACAGAAGTTTCTGGTGTTGCATCAAAACTGATTTTGTCCTCATGGGGGAAGCGTCAGCTTCTGCTGCATCAGGGTCCCAAGCAAAGCTGTGAAGTCCTATAAGTGGATAAAATGGAAGTAATGAATGGTAGAAAAGGATAACCGGGATGACATGCAACCATTCTGCATGTCAGGGCACTGTGATTTGAAAAGTTTGCTCGTTCATTTGAGGGAAGGAAGAAAGATATTTCTTTCCTTGCTAGGCAGGAGCCACTTTCACCTCTTCTCCAGCAGTGCTGGAGCCCCCAGCTCCATTGGTCTGCAGAGAGCATGTTTGAATTCCTGGAATTGGATACTGCCTGTCTTGTATCTGGTAGCGAAGAAAGGAAGGGTAGCAGACCTCTATAAGAAACAGGGAGCACAGAACAGCTCTTGCAGCAATTATGAGGTGATTTCTGGAAACTTAACGTTGTGTTGTTTTGCTTAGTATTTTTTCTCTGTAAACAATGACTGAGCTTCTCCAAAGTGTCAAAGAGTAGATGTGGAATCTGGTGTGTTCCCATCATGCTAAATGCTGTTCATCTCATGGATTTCATTGTTTGTTTTTTTTTTTCTTTTTTTTCCCTTCAAATATGGAAACAGTGTAGGAAGTCTTTAGACCTGAGCATTTGGGAATGGTGCTCTGGTTCTGTTGGGACACGATTGGCACGGGCACTTTAGCTTAGAGGAAGCTGCTGCTGCATGCACACCTCGATGGGTGGCAGAGGCATAGCTGCAGATGGAGGTGTGCATCCCTCGCTGCTCCAAGAGGTGAGAGCAGGGAGATAGCCAGGGAAATAACTGGCAGCAAAAAAACACTGAAGCTTTTGCGTGTCCTGCCTGCACACAGATCCTGCTTAGCCACATGTGACACAGCAGCAGGAATTTCCTGCCCTGCCTAATGCGGTTCTTTCCTTTTTATTTTTTATTTTTCTGTGTCAGCTAAATACTTTCTGCAGCTCACATTTTCAAGCCCGTGGTTCTATTTTCAGGACCACCCTCTTACTATGGTAGATGGAGGGGGAGGTTTAGTATTCACATCTTTGTTCTTCCAAACCACCAGGCAGCTGGGCCACCATCCCTGTTGGCGTGTTTGCCTGCAGGGCGGTCGCTGTGGGAGCTGGAGGACAGGCTTCTGGACAGCTTGGCTTTTGGAAAAGGGTTGGGAGAATCCCTCACCTGAGAGCAGCGCAGGGCATGGCAAGCAGGGCGGCTGTGCCTTGCAGGTGACACGTGGCACTGTGGTCCTGTGTTGAGTGATGGCCAAGCTAGGGCAGAAGGGGTGGAGAAGCTGCCTGTTGCCCTGCTGTTAGGGGTGTGTGTGGGTGCAGGGGTCAGCTGAGTCCTCCTGAATACCAGCTGAACATTGCTTAAAACAAGTGTGCGCAGTGAGAAGCCACTGGTATCTGTGGACTGTCCCAACAGATGTCACCAACAAATCTCCACTGATTGCTGGGGTTGGTGTTTTGGCAGTGACAGAGGCAGATGGCACGTTGCTAATGAGCAGTGAGCACTGCTGGCACGGGGCACTGAGGAGTGTTTGGTGGGACAGCAGAATCATCCATGTTTGGCCATCTTTGTGCTCTACACATTCGTTCCTCCTTCTCTTGCTGCGTGAAGTCTAAACTTCTTCATCTCCCCCCCTGAATCTTCGGTCTATTTTCCAGCTTCTTGTGCCAGCCCCCTCTCTTCTATCTCATTTCTATTTGCTGCTTCTCCCCCTTTTGTTTTTATTTGATGCTCAGGCTTTTGCCTGGAATATTTTTGGCTGTCAGCTGCCAGTTTTCAATAGCATCCCCTTCAAGGGCGTACCTCACTGGATTGTGCTCAGGAGGGGGAGTGAGAACCAAGGCCACTTCTATAGGAGAATGGAGGTGACACTAAGCTAAAGGGGCTGTGGATCACCTGGGATGTATGGCTAACCCAAGGAGGCATTCTGGCACGGTTGCTTTGCTGATATTTCTTTGTTTATGAATTTCCAGGTAATAGATTACACTGTGTCTGAATTCCTCTTAGGGAGGGAGATTCCTTTCCTGCAAGGAGTGACTCAAGCTCAGTACCTCCACCTTCATTTAGGGAAACCACAGAGCCTTGCAGCATGTGTTCAGCAGTGCCCAACCTGCGGAGACATGCTTCAAGTGTGTGCCCAGCAGCCAGAGACCACTGTGATGGCCCACGGTGCTGCCTTCTGCCCTTTTCTTGTTAGATCTGTCTGAGAGCTGCAGCTCTCCTTGCTCTTGGAATTTCTGGAGGAGGGAAACTGTCTGACTTTCTTTCAGAGCCTGATGATGATAGCCAAAAATCCAGACCGAGGTGCAGCTATGGGGAATCTGTGAAGGGGAGAAACCTCTTGGTCTGTGTAAAAGCCCGCTCGTCAGTAGCCCTAAAAGCTTCTATTTTCCAAAAAAGGAAAGGGCAAAAAAGCCTTGAACACTGATTCTTTGAAAGCTGTGAAACTTAGAACAGGTGTGAGCCCAGGCAGCTGCAGGGGTGCTGTGTGCAGATATTCCTGCTAATGCCTCCTTAGAACTTAATCTCTGAAACCATCTGCTTATGGTGAGCACATGTCCCCGAGGAGGGGGAGCGTGAGCAAACCCAGCAGCCCCTCAACCTCTTCCACTGTAGCCTGAGTGAGAAATGTGAATGGCAGAGTAAGCTTGGGTTGTGTGCCAGGAGGCCTTATTCCCAGCTTTTGTTGGGAGGAAAATATCAGTGTCAGCTCTGCTACTGCAGGGTGGGTACTGTTGAATCCCAGAGATCAGAATCTGGCTCGTGGCTGTCTCAACAGAACCAACACACAGGCAGGTTTTGGAACTGCTATCAGCAGAACCCTTTGTCCCTACAAGTATGAGGGACCAATGTTTCTTTATTCGGGTTCTCAGTCTCAATAAGATCAGCCAAAACCTCTCGACTTGCATTACTCTGATTTTCCAGTCTGCACGCACTGGGAAATTAAGTCCTTTAGGATGTCATCTTTAGTGCAGCTATCCTGATAAATTCTAGTGGAGCCTCCAACACTTATTTCTGAGTAAATCGGTTCTCTTCTTCATGCCTTTTTTTCCTCCTCAAATTTTGTTGCTTTTTGACTGTGGGGGAGGCAGCCCCAGCTCCAGGGTCTGCGTGCTTGTTATTCTGTGCAAGGATCATAGATGCTGCTGTGCCAGTAGGTGAATCAAACCTACCTGCTGCCCTTTGCCATGCTGCTTGCTCTCTACCTGCTGAAACTTGCTTGCAGAGACTAAAGAGCTCTCAGCCACTGACCTATTAATGAAAAGCTAGTTCATCAACTTAGACAAAAAGAAAAGGCAGCAACGTTAGCCACTGTTGCCCCGTGACTGCAGTGTGGTGACAGGAATGGGTCATACTGCAGCCCGTGACTGAAGGGTCCCCAGCTTCAGAGAGACATTCAGGGACTTCCTCTGCATTTGGGGCTGGCCATAAAAAATTGATCATCCTTTGTTACAGCTTCACTTCTGTCACTTTCCATCCCAGAGTCTGTTTTTTACAGAAAACAAGCTACATTCATCAAAAATGACAGAACACAGACTTAATGTAATCATGTATGGGAACATGAATTGCAAATGCAGAACACAAGCACTAAAATGTATTTTCCATTACTGCCACAAAATGAAATAATCATGAACATTTTCCCCAAGAATAAGAACACATGTAGAGTACACTGACACCTTAAAATCTGCTTCCATGTGCTGGCCTCAGGTGCAGGTAAACTTGGTGACCATTAGCAGTGAAGAGATCTGTGAGCGTGAGAAGAAGCGACTGTCTTATAACCCTCACCAGGGAACCTCGTTTTGATTATTAGTTACAGCAGCTTCTGCAGTGTCATTTGGGTGACCTTCTGGTCATTGCTGGTTGCTGAAGATTTCATGGTACTCTTAAGCATCACTGAGCAGAGGTGCTGGAAAAACAGACAGTGCCTTATAGCTCCTCAGTTCTAGCTTCTGCTCTGCCTGCTGTTGGATCACCCGCTGATAAGCTAGAATAAGTCTTCTTGCCCCTACCTGGCTTTCAGACATTAGTTACAAAAATGCAGAAATGACCATTAAAAAAAAATCTGTTGTAACCAATGTAGTTGGTACGGGACATTATGTTAATCAAACTCTTTTCCCTTGCAGATTCACTGGACTGCAGTTTTATTGTGCTCTGAACGTCTGCTGTATTGCATTCCAGATGCGGCTGCATTTCACAAGGCAGGTAAAGTTATACCTGTATTTCTATATGGTTTTTTTTCTAGTACAATAATTGATTCAGTATTTCAAATAATGTAAGGAGCTCAATTGCTTCTGTTGATCAAGATCTCAGGAGAGAGAGGAGAGAAGAATGATATAATTGGGAATAACCAATCTGTAAAGTGAATTAAATCCAGTACTTGTTCATTTACTTAGATTATTTTAAACATATGCAAGTTCTCATCTAGCCTGTACTTGCCACAGTTCTGCAAATACAAAGCAGCTAATCAGGGGGTTGGAGCCTGCCCTGCTGAAGGAGAGTTGGATATGGATCATGATGATGTCTGGAAGGGAAACTAGTAGTTTGATCAAAGCCAAGTATTCAGCTCTGATGCTGATGGAATGATATAGAGAGAATAAGGCAGGAAGGCAGTGGCATCTAGTAGGAGATGTTATGAGAGACTTATCTCTGATTCAGCCACAGGCCATAGGTTAAATGATAGAATATATCTGAGAAAGACCAGTCTAACTGCACCCAACAGGAGGTGCTGAAGAGAGCAGCATGCTCTGTTGGGCCAAAGTGTTTTCCACCCACAGAGAAGATAGGACACTGTCATAAAGAGAAAGGAGAGATTTTATTCTAAATGAGTTAAAATAATGTCTTTGCATGACAGCAGTTCAGATTATAAAATATACATAAAACAAATAGACTCAGCAGCTGTAGAATCTAAGAGAAAATCTGGGTTTGGAAAAGATTCTTAAGTTTTTCATATATTATGACAGTAAGTAAAAACATTTGCTCTTATGCACTGCTCCAGCTGTTTACACATAGTCTGCATCTTCTCCAGCAAGTTTGCTTAAGGACCTTTATAGCCATGTTCTTAGTTGATAGAAATGCAGTCTCCTGGTGTGTGTGCGCATCGTTCCACAGCCTCGTACATCTGACGTGCTTTGTGTGTGTACATCATCTCACAGAAATTAACTTCCTCTTTGAATTAATGTGCTTTTATGCATATACATCAGTATGTCCCAAGGTGCATATATGTATCTTTGTTCATATTCCCATATATGCATGAAGTGATCAACGTAGTCAAATTGAAAAACTAAGTTATTCCAAATCTGTGTTATTTCTCATTTCATTCCCGAGGGATAAGTGGAACCATTCCAAATGAAAGGTAATCTTGGGACCTGAAGTTTTACATTTCAGCATATAGTGTGGTTTTAATGCTCTGTAGCTTAGACTGTAAGCTCTTCAGGGCAGTAAGTAGATTCCCTTCTTTGTTTATACAACAAAAGCAATGACAGATTGTTTAAGACTTCAGGTGCCAGGACAATGCAAATGGGTAATAACAATGGTCAGCTTTTATGGAAATATGAGATGAGTTGGGCAAGAAGGCTCCCCCAAAGAGCCTTCAAAGCCATCCATGTAAACTTACATGAAATAGTTGTCACTGGTTTTTTCTCTGCTGTGGTTGAAATAGCTACAACTTTGAATGCATACCCATTTCAGTATTCTCTTTGCATGGCTTATAAAATATTGCACACGTGGATGTGATTTACTTATATATAAGCTAGTACATGTATGTGGTTAAAAAAAAAGACCAAGATTTTTGGAAAAAAATCACAAACATTCACAGAAATCAAATGTGTCATCCTTGCAGGTAAGCATCTGTGTGCAGCATGTGTAACATTGGCAAGATGTGTGTCATAATTCTCTGTAAAAGAATGTAGATTTTATGCTTTGCTGTGTATTGGGTGGAGTATACATACATGTATTCATGCAAACACTGAGTTGTGCGATAGAATGTACACACCTTCCAGAAGAGGGCATCTGTCTCCCAGTGCAGGCAACCTTGCTTAACCAATGGCCCCCAGCCTCTCACACCTGGGCACTTTCATTTTGCTTGCCAACTTGAGGTTAACAGTGCCAGCATGGAGTGAAATATTAAGGCAGCCGCTTGAAATTCAAAGTGTTTCTTTTAATTAATGGGTGGATGCCACAAGCTGATCCAATCCAGCTCTTAAATTAATCTTAATTACATGGATTTTGTAACTTTGGCATTAGCCAGCCACACAAAATATGTATTTCATAATCCTAGAAACGGGTGAAAAAGGCTGCTGCTGAGCTGAGAAGTCAGCTGATGATTTTATCAGCCTCTGTGGCTGTGGGTGTAAGTGTCACTGGGGTGTGTCTGAGATCATATCGGGAAGACCAAATTAACTCCTGCAAATATCAAAACAAGCTTTTTGCCAGCAAGTAGGGAATAGGCAAGAGATTTCTGAGCTGCTATATTTGGACTTTCTTTGCCATTCAGTGCTGATACAGTAAGGAAGAGAAGCATCAGGGCAGGGAAGATGGTGATCCATCTTGTTTGGTAATGAGCTGTGAGTGTGTGCTCAAAGAGAACAACTTGAGCCTTTAGTTGTTCCTGTTGTACTTGTTAATAATTTGGACTAAGGGTCAGCACTCCTGGCTGTGTAACTGCCACCGGCTTGCTGTGTGGGATGGTTAAGAGGAGGAAAGCTTTTCCTCCCTGTGCTTCTGTTTTCCTTCTCTGCAGGCCTGTGTGTTTGGATTTTTTTCCTTCCTTCTGGATAGGAGCTGCATCATAGCATGTGCCTATTCAGCGCTGTATGGCATCTAGGTGCTACTCTACTACAGATAATGATAATGGATAAATTGAATTATCTCGGGAGAATTGATACCAGTACTCTGTTAGGAATGAGCATACAGCATCTCTCCAAGCATCCATCATGCCGACTTTAAATAGAAAACAGAGCTGGGAATAGATTGTCAGGGATATTCATAGGAAATGCAGGCACACGATTTGCCTAACCAGTCACTGCGTGTTCTTTAAATGGGAAGCAGGGTCTTGACTATCCCCAGGGATTGGTATTGCCTTGAGATTAACACTGCTTGCTGGATTACACTTCTACTCTGAGGATGAGACTTGTAAAGTGACGGGTAAATCTGGAGTAAGCACAGTTGCAAGCTGTTCTTTAGTCTTCCTGCTCTAAATCTAAGTCAGAGGGTCAGACAAGAGCAGAGGCTGTACATGGCCCAGAACAGTAGCTGTGAAATGCAGGTGTGAGCCTTCCTGTGCCATCAGTGCAAACCTGTGGGGTTGTCACGAGGAGTGGTGAAAGAGGAAGATCTGTATGCATGTAAGGGAGAGGCATTCTGCTGTATGCAAGTGTATATCTGTGTGTGTATATATGCACACTTGGATACAGAAGTACATGAGCACCTTTCAGTCATGCTTCCACAAGCATCCTTTCTTATTTCCTTTACAGAACAGGCATCAGAAATGCTTGTAGAAAGAATTTTTCTCTAGAACAGGCTTGTGAATGCCCGCTGTGAATCCTTGTGAGTTCTTATGTCTGTGATTTCTCTCAGTGCTGCCTGTGTGAAATACAGTGCTTGAAGATGGTCTGTCCGTGTTCTTGTCGTCTTTGGCTGATCTGATGTACTGACGTTGTTCTGGTTTACATTTTTACCTTCTAAAGCTTTTCCTGAAGTTGTTTTACAGGGCAGGGCTCATTTGGATATCAATTTAGGGGTTTGTTTTCATAGTACTTGAGTAAGTGGGAAAATGTTAAACCTCATGCCAATTTGCCTAATTGATGTGAAACTTGATTGTGGCCAGGGAGGAATGGATTTCCCTACTTCAGTCTTATGAATAATTTGCTCATCTGAAAAGAGAGAAAATCCTGTAAATCCTGGCAGCCAACGCAACCATTCTCACAGACAGAGATTCTCCCAAAATACTGAGAAAAAATGGAAATTATGTGCCTGGCACCCCTGGGACACTTTGTGATGCTGTGTTTCATTTGTTTTGCTTGCATCTTATGAAATCTTCTTTGGAGTCAAATTCTTTGACTCCAATTTCATGGGGTTCCTTGTGCTTTTCTCTAAAGCACTCATTTCCCAAGTAACAGACTGCTTATGCAATGCTGTGCCATTTCTGTGTTCCTGAGATGCTAGAACATGCTCATGTTTTGAATTTATTTTTTTTTATCTCCAAGTTTGGTGTGGCTTGAATAGGAATGACAGAACTGCCTGGGTTTTCAGATTGGAAAACCTTGAAGTATCTGAACTCATCCAGCAATGGGGAAGAAGCCAGCAGGCAAATGGAGAAACCCTTCCAGCTTTCAGTGTAGGTAGGAAGAGGAACGAGTTAATGTTGGCCCAAAGGGCCACGATAAATAATGAGAGCTCTTCCAAGTATATTGGGGGAAAGAAATATGAGAGAGAAGGCAAGCCCATTAATAAATTAGGAGAGAGCTGGAATCAATGGTGATTCTAAAATGGCTGGACTACTTAACTTTTTTTTTTTTAATTGGTCTTTAAGAAGAAAAATATAGAAATGGAATATGGACCATTAGGAAGTAATGAGCATCTTGGCACCCTGGCTGTTGATGTAAAGCAGATAAGGGAACACTTGAAAGAATGGATAGCAACAAATCAGCAAGTCCAGCTGATGAGCATCCTGGGATGTTTAGGGAATTGGCTGCTGATTTCACTGAACTGCTGGCAGGTATTTTTGAAAAGTTGTGGATTAAACAGGCGGGTCCTTCATGGTAAGACCATATTAGTGGTTCTGGAACAAAGACCAGCCTTACAAAGCTATCAGGAGCAATCCCAGCAATTAGCAGTTAACGCAGCTCATTCTGTTTTCAGTTTGAACAAGTGTTATGAGGAGGGTATGTGAGTTTCAAGAAGTTTAAGTTCAGAAGTTAGCCAGACTTGACAATCAAACTACATATTTATTTTGCTTCACATAATTTAAATTTCGTCTTCTCGGTGAATGTTTGACCAGAGCTGATCCAGCTGTGCCAGTGAAAACCCACTCAATAAACTTAGCTAATGCTTTATGGACTTCAGTTTAGCTTGATGTTTGAGAGTGCTGCTCCTTCAAGTATCCTTCTAACTGGATCTCTGTGAGCTTTCTGCTGGAAGACTCCGTGCTGCTTTTATTCTTCCTCAAATGAATTGCTCGGTTTTCAACAAATCTTGTGTTGCTCTTGTGACAGAGGCTGAACTTTGTCTTTTGTACCTCTTGCTAAAGTTGCTCCTTTGAGTGTTCAGTAGGCTGCACAGGTCACAGCATGTTCTAGACTGTCAAGATGATCTAGAAGGGCAAAATCCTTTGTTGGAGCATAGGGACAGTCAGTGTGATACCACCTCTGTTGTCATGTATTGGTAAGCAGGGCTGGTGTCTTTCCTTGAAAATCCTTTAGGGTTTCCAAGTCTGCAGGTAAGATCTGAGGTTTTTCTCCTGATTCTGTGGATGGACTTAAGGGGGAAAATTGGTAAGCAGGATGTAGTAAGTGATATATATGATTTTGCACAGTCCTGAGGCACAGAAGCAAAGATTCTCCAGCAGTTTCGTTTCAATTGTCTGGCTTTCTGATTTTTTCCTCCTTCACACTTTCCTTATCCCCCCCCAGTGATGTAAAAAAACTTAAATTATTTCAGTGAGTGAAAGGCAGGAGGTGGGGAAATGAAAATTACTTTAATCTGCCAGTCTGTCACTCACACTGGCCCAAAGGAGCTCTAAGGCTGTTATCAGTGACCCTACCAGCTACTCTTTCCTCAAGCATAAGCTTGAACTTTTCCCCACACTTCTGGTGAGAGCTTTCTTCCTTCCCTGCCTGTTAGAGATAAAATAGGGAAATATTTGTTGGTGGAGGTTGAGGACGTTATGAATACGAAGTCAGAACTTTGTGCAGTAAATGCCCAGAGGCCTGTAGAACATTGGTGAAGTCTAGGTTTAGATTCCATTTAAAACAGGGGACCCAGGAGAACGCATCATCCCTGTTTGTGGTCACTGAGAGAAGCAGTTCTGGGCTATCATTATTTATTAAAATATCTCTTGTGATAACATGCAGGGACCCAAATGTGGGTGTGTTAGGCAAGGCTCAGTAGTGGAGGTTGAGCAGGGACACTCAGCTGTCTCATCTCTTCAGTAATGGAGCCCCAGCTCATGGCGAAGGCTCCGAGGCCCGAAGTAATGAACGTAATTAGTTCTAATAATGGGTGAGGTGGTACCATCGAGTGAGAGATGGGAGGGTTCAGCTGAGCTTTTTGGGCACTGCTCTTGTTTATGCAAAGGTCGTTTTACACTAGTCTGGCAGTGCAAAGAGGCCTGAGAAGCTGGAGGTTAACCCATGGGTGTCTGACCATAGCATCAGCTCTGTGTGTCTGACGCAGCTGGAGGGAATCAAATACCTAGCAAATACAGTGGACTGAAACCTCCACTGGTGTAAATAAGCATAACTCCTTTGATTGCAACGAAGCTATGCTGATCAAAGCCTGTTAAGAACTTGATTGAGGGAATAAATTATTGCTGCCCTTAGTCTAAGTCCAAAGTCAAGTCCTTCAGGTGTAGTGTCCCATCCAGCGTTAGAGAAGGTCATGTTTCGCCTCCTCTCCACCTGGGCTGTACCCTCTGGATAAACAGCATTTCCCCATTGCATTCCCAGTCCCTCACGCTTCACCAGAATTAAATTCATCATTCATTTTTTATGGTTTATACATAGCAGTAATTTATGTTTTCAAATATATTGAGGTCACACTTTAGCAGAAAAAGAGTGTTTCACATTTAAATTGAAGGCATGTTCGTTCCATTAAATGGAGATGTTTTGGATAATTTTAAAAGGCTAAAAGTAGTAGAAAGTAACATTAAAATAAAATTTGAGAGATGTAATTACACCTAATCGTACCATAAAATAATCAATACTGCATTACATTATTTCTGACTTCCCCAGTTATAGCCTTTTTTTGTTAAGCTTTTGAATATTGATGAGGTTAGTGGGGTCACAGTCGACTCTCTGAGGTCTAATGGAGGTGGAATTAAGGTGATGTCCTCCCCTATTACATCTACACAGAGAGGTGAGCTCTATACCTTCTCAAACTGGGGAGATAACAAGGCATCAGAAGCCAATACCAAGGCAACGCTCCTGGAGCTGAGATGAGGCTGTCAGTGAGTGCTGAGTGGGGGGCAGTGCTGTCTCCCCATCACAGCCCCACTCAATTACACACGCTGGGACACAGAGAAAATGGTGTTCGTGTCAACAGAGATCATGAACAGCTTGAAACCAGTGGCACGAGGTGACAAGAACCAGTTCCTTCCAATTCAGCCAGGGATTTTTGTGTTCTCTGTTTTGCATGTGCGACCAAGAAGGGTTTTGTTGTGGCTGCCTGCCCCCCTTCTCCTTCCTTGAGTCCAGCTCCTCCACCTGTTAAAACAACAGCCCCCTCTGCCTGGCCTGCAAAGCATTTGTCCTTACCAGCCTGTACATGTGGACAGGCAAGGCACCAGGGAAAGCTGGGCAGCTGCTGTGAGTCAGCACAGATGTTCAGGCTGGGACCTCATCTCCAGCTGTGTCCCAGAAGCTGTAGGTCTGACTTACATCTGACTGAATGGCTGTCACCACTGAGCCATTGACTGGAATCTGCTCACGTCCTGGTCAGTTCTCTGTCCTTTATTAGGGATCCTGAAGCCACCCAAGGATATACAGTTTAGAATTCTTTCCTGTGTAAAGAAAGAAGTCACCTGCTGAGAGACAGTGATTTGTATTTTCCTTGGTTCAGCATACCCTTCTAATGCTTTCATTGTCTGCGTTAGGGCAGCTTTTAGCATCTAAAGCAAGAGATTGAAGCCTGAGTTTGATGCCCAAATTTCTGCTACTGCTTTCATGCAAATGGTTTAGAGTTCAACATAGGGAGGAGGGAGGGAGAAGACACATTCAGCAATACCCTTAGGATTTGGATTTTACCTTTTGTTTCTCCCCCTGTACAATTTGAGCATAATGTTCTTTTTACCCAAGTCTGCTTTGCAGAATGAAGGCAAAAGGGGAAGAAAAAAAAAAAAGGTTTCTTAGCTTTTGTTAACTCCCTTTAAAAAGGCAACAAATGTCGTTGTTGTCCTGGCTTCTGCTAGTAAATATCAAGATGGACGGAATTTTAAAACAGAACCAAATCTAGCAGTACTCCTGCATTATCCATTTCACGCCACAGCATCCTCAGATTACAGTGCTCATAACAAAAGAAAGATAACGAGGAGGCCCATATCATTACCATTAATAATAAAAACGATATAATGTATTTTTAAAACTTTCCTTAATGCAACACCAGCCCAGTCATCCCAACACTCGAATTATCACAACTGCCTAAAAATATATATATAAATACATAGATGAAAGCTTCAGGAAGGGAATATGCAGAATGCAGCCCCACTGTTGGATGTCCCTCTGTCACCCTTCCTTCTGCAGGGGGGGCACGCTCCTCCAGAGGGGCTGATCTGCTCCCATCAGCCTCCCAAACAGGAGCAGCCATGCCCCAGGCTTGCAGGCTCCTCTTAAATTATTCCTTCCTTTATAACCAGTGCAGCCTTGGGGGTCTAGCTGCTGCTGCCCTGCTCCTATTGGTATTGCTGTGCCAATTTCTAGAGTATTTTCCTGGCACCTATTCCTATGTACGCCAAATCCCTGCTTTCCTTTTCTTCCTTCCCCTTTTTGCTCCATGCACCTCGTTTTGTTGCTGCTTTGAAATCCGGTAGCTAAAAGTGGTGGAGGAAGGGAGGATATTTGCCCAAAAGCAAGGTATCTGTGGGTATCCTTCACTGCAGACACGAGACACCCCCACTCTTCTGATTAGACTGAACTGCTTTCAATTGACTAACAAGCTGCTGCTGCTTTTTCTTTTTTTTTAAATTTGAAAATGGAAGGGACACTATTAGGAAATTTACATTTGCGAATATGATATTTAATTAGCAATATTAATAAATTAATAGAAGTAAAGAACCTTGTCGAGACTCCAGATTAATAAAACATGCACTAGCTGAGTAAATGAGGTGAGCCAGAGATGTGATGCCTGTAGAAGATACAGGGGAAATCTCCCTCCCTTCAGGAAGGATGGAGGGCAGCAGCGGGTTGGGACAAAACAATTGCTGCCTTCTAGGAGCCTTCACATTTACACACTGACCCCTTCCCTGTCCTGCCACAATACTTGTATGTGAAATTAAGTACTGCTTTTTTGCCCACATTCCTCCTTGCCCTGCCAGGAAGCTGAATGAGTTTGTGGTGGGGAGTGGAGGAGAACCAGATTGTGGGTGTAAGGTAACAGAATGGACGGGGATGGGGTAAATGCTTGGAAATGTTTGGTCGGATCCATTAGAGAGCAATAAAGAAAGAAGACATCTAATATTTTCTGATCGGATCCCATGCCTGATGTGGAGCACAGCTCTCACTTAGCCAAGGGTGTGCAGCTTAGTCTTTCCAGGGTGCTTAGGGAGCTCTGCCCTGGAGGGGTGCAGCAGATCCCTGCAGGAGGTGACACCTCAGTGCAGAGCGAAGAAAGGAAGCAGCACAGTAATGTCAGCGTGGGCTCAGTTCAGAGAAGGATGGCCGCATTAAGCAAAGGTCTGACACAGCATGAGATAAACTGCTGCAAGGTTCACGGGGGTCAAGCTCAGCTAGGTGTACCAGTCTTAGCGTGTATCTGTCACTGCTTTGTAGCTTAGATGCTAACCCAAGCTGGTCCTTTGCTGCTTGCTGAGCCACCGGTCTGCAAGGCTTTCCAGCAGAAGCTTAAATTTCAGAGTACCCTAACTATTGATCTGATCTGCCAGCGTTACTCGTCTGTCCTGGAAAAGCCTCCTCTCTTCCCTGGATTCAGCAGTGCAGAATGCAAAAGAGTGTGATTCTTCCCCATCCTGCTCTGCTGGTGCAGGCAGTGCCTCAGAGGAGACTGAGGCAGCAGGGATCCAGTTGGGCAGGAGGCTGCAGTGCCAGGTGACTTCATGCTTCCATCAGTCATTATGTCTGGGACAGAAAGGAGAGAATGCGACTCTGTAGCCTGTGTGTCAAAAAACCTTTGCAGTGTGATGGCAGCAAAGAAATGCATGGAGCTGGTGAAATATTCCTTCGTCTGCATGCGGTAACTGGTGCAGCCTCTTACCTCAGTCCCTGGCTCAGAAGGGAGAGCAAAGGAGAAGCTGGCCCCTCGGGAACACAGCTAGCAGTCAAAGCACAGCTCTCCTAGGGCCGGTGTGACATTCACACACATCACTGTGAAGTCACGCTCTCCTGCAGAGCATGGGAGAGGTGATTATTTATTAATGTACTGAGCACCATCCCCATGCATCACTCTGTCTTGCTGTGCTGCAGCCGCAGCAGTGAAGCACAGAGCACCACAGACCTGTGCTGCTTTACACATCGGTGGAAGATATCTCAGATTTCTCTAGGAAGGGGCTCCACGGATGGGCAGCAGTGCTAGAGAAGAAGGCAGGCACATGAATTGCGTGGCACGATACTGAGTTTTTGGTGATGTTTTCTGCATGCCTCTCGTCGATCAGTCCTAGATTCCAAACAAGCTAGCTTGGTGCTCCAAGTGTAGGAGCCCAGGGTCCAAACCACTATGTGGTTTGTTTTACACTCCTGCTGCTGACACTTCCATTAATTGTGGGAAAGTTGTACACAGGCCTCCTGGGAGAGGTGGAGCCCTGGGAGCAATTAGGAAATGGCAGAGGTACTTGGGGACTTTGGCTTGCAATGCCACTCTTGGTACAGCAACGAGTATAAAGTGGGTGTGGCAGAAATAGAAAAAGAAGAAAAGTTGGCTTGGGTGGGGTGCAGGGAGTAGAACTGGGTGAGGAAGGCATGAGGAATGGAGCTCAGCAGCATGCAGATGCGAAATATGCGTTGGGATCATCTTGGGATAAAGGAGAAGTCCTAGTGTAGGCAGTCATTAATCTCGGAGATGTGGGCCACGATGAGGCACTCTGAAGCTTAGCCTCAAGGTGGGGCTGCCTTTGATGGCAGCAAGCACATCCACGGGCTCTGGGGCCCCGCCTGGAGCAGAGGTGCAGCTGCCCAGGAAGGGCCCGACGCTGCCTGTGGGGGGGGGCTGCTGGGCCTCTGGGGCCTGGGGAGGGTCAGCAGGGGAAAGGCAGCGCTCAGAAGAGCTCCGAGACCAACTGTTTTTATTAATATGAACATCTTGGAGTTCTCAGATTGCAGGTTGGGTCTTGAGCTTTCGACATCCAAGGATTTTGCTCTCAGTCTGCAATGGTCTTTCTGCCCTCCTTCCCAGAAGCACCAGGAAAACCCCACAACTAATTCGATCTACCCGGACTGGGTCTTCACGTTCAGAGCCCATTTCTGGGCCTATCAAGAATCCTGAGAAAGAAATCCTGAGCCCTGCGCACCGCCCCAGGCTCTGCTGCTTATCGCCCTCTGTGTGGGCCTGACGCACCCCAGGAGCTGGCATGCAGGGTGCAGGCTCCCACAGACACGCTGCTCTGCGCTGCGTCTCCTTCCTGACCTGCTCGTCCTGTCCTGGCTCTTCCTGTAGCTCAGGCTGCCAGACGGGTGCTGCCTTTCAGGAGAGTACAGAGTGCTCCGAAACCGTGCTTGCTGTGACCTGGGCCTGAGGTCACTCTTGTAAAGACTGGCCGTAGCCTTTCCATCACAGCCCTGTTTAATGCCCTGCTCTTAGGGACATGCTCAGTGGAAGCCCAAAAGAACTCATTTGTTAGAAGAGCTCCATCCTGCCCTGGTATGTGTGTCAGTGACAAGAGAAGAAACTGCAGGCAGGCAAGAGATGGTGAGGAGAGGCTTTTCTCATACGGTAACTGAAGGACTGGGGGATCATTTGCTGCATCTGTGATTCCTGAGGGTCACCCAGTGTCCTGTGAGTTGTTGGAGCACCCTGAGTGCCCAGCTGTGCTCAGTTGCTGGTGCTGTGCAGTGTGATGATGGCCTTTGTTGGGTGCAGTCCCTGTAGTTTGCTGTAGTCTCGTGTAGGGCAGCAGGGAAAGTGTTAATCCTGGTCTTTTTCTGCCTGGAGGAAGCAGCGCAGTTGCCTTTTCTGAGCGTGGGGATTTGCAGGGAGCAGGGGCAGGCCAGCTGCAGGGAATTAATTTCTCCCACTCAGACACAGTCCAAAAACCAAATCTGCCAATAAAAGTCATTCTGGGGACAGTGCATCTCTGGGGAGAGATGGGCTGATGTGTCCGGCTGGGGACGCTGCGTTTATCTGTAGGAAAGGCTGACTTGTGTAGATTTGACCCTTAATGAAGTGATTAATGCTGCACTGAACTCTTTTTGGCCCTTCGTGCCTGGAACTGCTCTGGGTGCTACTCCCCACCGAAACCTCGCAGCATGCCCTGCTCTGTTCGAGGTCTCCAGCTGCTGGTGGGCTTCATTAAATCATCTCTTACCAACTGCTCCTTGAAAGCTGCGCTCCATCCGCCTCTCAGCCGGGGCTGTGCAGCGGGGCAGCGCTGCGAGCCCGTAGCCGAGCCCGTAGCCGAGGGGCATCGCACCCAGCTGCGCTCCGCGGCCGAGCGGCGGCTCCCGCACTGCCGGGCCCCGGGGGCGGGCAGCAGGGGGCGCCCGGGGCACGCCGGAGCGGCGGCTCGGAGGCTCGGCTCGGCTCGGCTCGGCTCGGCTCGGCTCGGCTCGGCTCGGCTCGGCTCGGCTCGGCGCCGCTGCCCCGCAGCCTGGCAGTCCGCGCACCCCCATATTTTGGCACAGCAGTGGCACCACGCACCCGTCGCTGCCCCGCGGCCCGCAGGCAGGCTGCACGGGGCTGCAGGTACCGCAGCTCTGCTCCTGCCCACGAGGTTTCTACAAAGCCCGGTTATATAAAGTTTAATTATAATACTTGGCTCTCGTGTAATGCTTTCTATCTGAAGATCTCAAAGTGCTTTCTAAGCATTAAACAAGCCTCACAATGCCCTCTCCCGTCTTCATGTGGGAGGGTTTGCTACACCCTTTTTTTTTTTTTTTTAATTTATTTTAAACACTGTCAGAGAAACGGAGGTGCAGAGATGGGAAACGACTTGTCTGAGATCAGCCAGCAGGTCAGTGGCAGAGCTGGATGCAGAACTGAGAAGTCTCCTTGATACGTTCCTGGCTGTGATTCCTGGGGAACGCTGCCTTCCTCCGGGAGCAGCTGTGCCTCAAATCAGCGCTCTGAGATCTGAGCGGCCCCAGCACAGGTAGATCTCCATTCTCCTTTCAGGAGGCATTCCTCCATCCCTGGTCTGAAAGTTGTGACCCCAACCTGCCCGCTGCCCACGGTAGCTTTTCTTGATTTAATTTTATGAACTGCTGGCAGAACGGAGCAGAGCCACGGCTCAAGGTCTTGCTATCTGAGGCCGGGGAGCCAATTTGGCTGCAGCACGTTTGTACCTCTGGAGGGCCCATTCCCTGGCATCTCCTTCGCCATCCCCATCCCCCCGCATGAAAGGTCAAGGAAATGAATGGGACAGCAAGATGTGCAAGCTTGTAAATATTTAGCAAGCCACTCGCTTTTACATTGCAGATTTTGCTCTGTGGGCACGGCCGTTAATATCAGTGAGACATTAGCTCCAAAAAGCGCCCGTCACACTGTTAACACTGAAAGTGCTCCGTCAAAGCGCCTTGCCATGAATTACGAGGCTCGAGCTTGCTTTATTAGCCCCGAGTTTGTACAGCAGAAACATCAGGCTCAGACTCACGGCAGCGGGAGAAGGGCCCTCGCAGCAAATTGAAAGAGCTCTACCTGCAGAAGTGATAATGCTCTGCCAGGAGCTGGGGCAACCCCTGTCTTCCACGGGGGATGGTTTTTGTCTCGTGGTTGGGGCTGTGGATTTTTGGTGCTGGGGAACCTCTCGTCCCCCACCCCCGAGTGCAGCCGATGCGCGGTTACGTGTTGGACTCAGGGTCACAATTTGACTCAGATTTCGTTTCATTTGCACAAAGACTCATTGACGCCCGGGCCTAATGAACATCAATATTCTTAATGACAGGGAAAAGATCTGTTTTATGGCACTCCAGACAGGCAGTGTCTCCGTGCTCCTTCTGCAGAATCGCAGGAAAATAGCGCCGATCTCGCACACATTTGGGTTCCCACCGTCACAAAGTTCGAACTCCCAGCCCCAGAGGATGCTCTTCAGATAAGAGCATCTTTCTTGGAAACCTCTGTCAAAGTTGCACAGAATTAACTGCTGCGCTGCCTTCTCTGCCTGTCTGCTGTGTTTCCAATGAGCAGCCCAGTTACACGCATTCTTTCTTTTGAGTTGTGATGATCCTGTCGGATTTCCTGCCAGAAATGTCACGGTGGGAATTTCTCTCATTTTCTGATTTTTCTGTAGTTATTCTCCCCAAACTAAAAATTCAAAGAGAAGTATTATGGGAAAAAACAACAACAACAACAACAATTGCTGCAACTGGAAGACGAGATGCAGTGGGTTGTGTTTGTCAGCTTCTCTTGCACTTCTGTTTTGTTTTGGGGGGTTACGTTATTGTTGGTTGTTTTTTTTTTCAATATAATTTTGCATTTCCACCCTCAGCCTTTTGCATCTTTGGCTACCAGATGTGTCCCACATTGAAGAATTATTTCTCCTCCCTAGAGTGAAATAAATGCAATCAATATGAGTATTGCTCTCAGGGCCTTGAAATATTACATTAATGTTCCATGTGGTGACATTTTAGCTGGAATTTTCAAATACATTATGATGGTTCAAATTAATATTTATCAGATCAGCTTTTATATTTTGCAAAAGAGAGAGAGGGAGAGAGAGAGAGTAAGCATTATTAAAATACAAAATGCAGATGAATTCCAAAATCGATGGTCCATTTTACCAGCACTTTCAAGGGGCTGTGTTTTGCTTTCTGGTTTTGTTTTTAAATTTATTAGTTTTACAGGCAAATCTATTTATCTTCCTTGGTTTATTTTTTTGCACCCATTCAGGGTTTTTCAGTTGTTTCTTTCTTTCGTTCTTCTTTATTATCCCAAAATGTAAATTATGACGTTAGCTGGGTTTTTTTTCTTTTTTTCTTTTCAGTGATTAAATCTGCTACATGACATCTTTGTCCTTTCTATAAATTAAATCATCTTTGCTTTCCACCTTTAGCCACTGCCAGCAGCAATACTCTGATTGCCAGCAATAAAAGTCCTCACTTTACGGTCTTTATTTCCTACACAAAGCAAACCCCCCCTCCTTCTTCCCTTGTGCTTATGGTGCTTTTCCTCCCCCCCCCCCCCCTTTATTTGCTAAGGGGTTGGTGGGACTGACTCCTGTTTTCAGTGTTTCTCCATAAACAAGGAATTTGCAGAGAGAGAGATTGTAAAGGGGAAAAAAAATCTAAACCACATTCCACTTTATTTCAGTCATTCCTAAACAGATTGTTCTATGAGGTGGAAAATCCAGGCAGATTAATGGTGTCATTTGTTTTGCTTTTTTTTATATTTCTGTCTCTTCCTCCCCCCCCTTCCAGTCCCCCCCATTCCTGGTCCCCTCCCACCACTTTGCTTTGGTGAAAATGTTGGAAAAGTACCTTTATGAGACTAAACGCAGCCTTAAGGTTTGTGGATAATCAGCTGAATTTATGGTGCTGGAACAATGCCGCTCGCAGAATAACCCTCTTTTCCCCCACGTGAAAAATTGTAGGAACTGTTTGGGATCCTACAGCATTTCCTTAAAAGCTTTTGCAATTCCTGGAGGAGAACGTTGGGAAGGGTTAATATTCCAGCTTAGCACCGAGCACCGCTTCCAAACTTTTCCCACTTCCCAGCTTTATCCCCGTGCCTGAAATACTTGTCCTGTAGGAACGCTGCAGTGTTTGGTGCACACAGACAGGCAGGACCAAACGTCCGTGTGCGTGTGCACGTGTGTGTGTTTGTGTGCGTATAACATCCCCACACAGACACACTCGTGTGCGTTCTGGCTGTGGCTGTAGAGACGTGCACACTCCAGGCTGCCCTTCCTATTTTCCTTCAGTGCTGATCTGGGCAAAAGAACGACAGGAAACTTAAAAAAGAAAAGGAGGAGGAATCGATTGTTCGACCCGCACTTGAACTCTTCTGAAAGAGATAAAGCAGAATTTTCAATAGGTCCCCTGCCCTTTTCACCAGGAGGGAAAGAGGAGAAGAAAAACAAGAGATATTTATATGACAGCAGCTGCTGAAAATAGCATTTCAGAGCAATAAAAAAAAAGGGCAAAAGAGATTCAATGGTAAAAAAAAAAACCGACACACACACACAAAACCAACAAACCAACCGCACAACAACACAGAAACTCTTTTTCTTGCGCTCCCCAACAGGCGCGTGAGTGGCTCCTCCTGGAAATGCATGCATGCCTCCTATAGATCTGTTTGAAATTATGGTTGTCATTGAGAGTGAATTTATGCTTCTATTGATCTGCAAAAGGAAAATATTAAATGGTTTGTTTTTGATCTTTAGCTGACCTCGGGGTCAAGGGTAGCCTAGGATTAGTATTCATAGAATTCATCGCCAAATTGTAGTCTGCATCTACTTTATGCAAACATAGGGAAAACATAGAGAAATACAAAGCAAAACAACAAACAATTTCACCGCTACCCACCCCATCAAAAAAACAACCCCTGGACAATAAACACTGGGAGGTACATACATGCACAAACCCAGGTAATGGCATGGGGGAAGCAGCAGGAAAATACAGAGAGAAGCACGCAGTCAGAGCCAGCGAATTAAATGGACAGGAAAAGACACACAGCTCAGAACAAATATCGAGGCACAACTATGCTGAAAGACGCCTGCGTGAGCACTCCAGCACGAGTACAAGGGAACATATGAAGAGCAAGATGAACATCGAAAGGACACTTCTTATATTGATGTACTTACCCAGAAAAAAGATGCACATCTGTCGTGGAAAAGCATGGAAAAGGATATGTTCACAGAATCTCACACAAAGCCAAAAAAAAGGCAAGCACAAATACAGTTAAACAGGTGCACATACTGATACATGCTGTCAAACATAGTGACATGCAGTTGTAAAAATGTGATGACACGTACACAAATGCAGACACTTCTTGTGTAAGGCACTGTGGACCTCCATCGTGCTCAGTGAGGGTGGCACACGGTTAGTGGAACAGCAGAGAGAAGAACAAACACTCAGGTACCATAGAACATGCTTGGGAAGGTCCTCCACTGACTCCTAGTTGTTCAGAAATTCAGGGCAGGACGCTCGGAAGAACATTGAGGCAGTTTCACTTCCTGACAGCAAAGGCACGGGAGATTTGTTTCCTCACAAGGAGAGTGAATTCTGCTTGCAAACATCAACAATCCAGGCTATGGCAGAAGCACCATATCAAAGAGTGTTTGTGCACAAAGGGAGCACCTACTGAGAAATGAAAGCAGACTCAGACAGGGGAAGGGCCCATTCCTGCCTATGTAGTCATCCCAGAGGCAGAGAAAAGCATTTGTGACTTGTGGACAAAACCACAACCACACAGAAACTCAGTTGGGCACCATGGGATGCTCATCAGCACCCTCAGAGGCTCAAGCAGAAGAAACTTGATGCTCTCCAGAGATCCAGCAAATACCCAAACGGGTGAGCATGGCAGAACATGATTTCCTAGCAGTCTTTCCAAGGCCATACCCCTGTTCTATGGCAGCTGGTAGCCACTGGTAGCCAATTCTCTGCTCCTCTGACCTAGCACTGAAGGCTGAGGAAGTGGCTAAGCATGAAGGCTTGGCAGGGCTAGGAAATGAAGCTGCAGCTCCTGATCACAGCTCACTGCTTTAGAAATGAGATCGTCCTCCTTCCCTGTTTTAAATACATCTTAGCGTGGACTTCTAGTTGTTTATGTTGGTGCGATCCAGTTATGAGACCTAATGAGAGCTGTACTAAATGTGAATAGTTTTGGAGCTAAGCTTGTGGATAGCAAGGGCTGATTGGAGTATATCCGTGCAGCTGTGCCCTGGGAGCCTCCCCTCTCTGACCTCACTTATCAGACCTGTGAGCACATGAGCCAGTGCAGCTTATACCCCATCCTCCAAGGAAATAAACTCTACCACCAGGAGTATCGTTTTGTCAGAGTAACCATCTGTATGCCTGGGCTCTTGCTGTACAGTTGCACTGGATGAATCTTTGTCTCAATAAAGCTCAGTAGGCATTACTTCCCAAAGCAGCATCTTGGTGCGGGCAGAGATCGCAGCAAGCAGCAGTAGTGCTGCAGGAGTGGTAAAGGGAAGAGAACAGTGCAGAGATCAGTGGATTTCATCTGATACTGGCAATGTGCATTGCTGCCAACAGTTCTGTAAGGCACTCATCTTCCCCTGCCTCAATCCCCAAAGTCAAGTCCTTACCCAAGGACAGATCTCCCTGCATTGAAGAACCAGCACTCATTTACCATGACTGTAGGATTTTCTTCATTATGCCTGTAGGATAGAGCTGGCTCCTTACATGATCTGCTCAGCAGGTCTCTGTCTTCTCAAGATGACGAGGAAAATATACATTGCAATGACAGCGTTTCCAAAAATCCTCCTCCTGGTGGAGAAGGCTTCTGTACAGGTTAGCGTACAAAAATACTACTCTTTCCTGACACTACCTCACTAGCATTAAATTTGAATGAGATACTGGTGCTGTGGATAGAGGAAATGCAGCTAGAAGAGTAGAAGAGAGGATGAACACATGTTCCCTGTTTGCTCAGTGCCCAGCAGTTTGAGGTTGTATTCTAATAGTAGTCTTTATTCATCTACTGTACTGAAATAAATTTATATACTGGGCAGCTGCTTCTCCCCAGGCTGTGCCACAGAGTATGGATTCAATCATCTTTTCATCCCTTTGGCAGACAGAGGGAGGAAAGGGTGTGAAAGAGTCAGGGAAGAAGCAGAGGTGGAGGCAGCAGGAGAAGCTGCTGTTGTCGTTTCTGTTTCATTGTTTACTGTCTATGACTTTGTACAGCTTTTAACTCCACTGTTTGGCAAGAAAGCAGCTGGCACCAATTGCCTTGTTTGGAGTGCGTGTGCTGCCCAGAGAAAGAGCCTAAGTTAGCTAATGTGGGGAGAGATGGGATCTCCACCCAGGGAGAACGTGGGCTGGAGCTTCAGACAGTGGTGGAAACCTCCCAGGTGTGAACTAGCCCTCTCCCTCGGGTCTCTCATCCATTTCCAATCTGCTCCTTTTCTTTTTGTGACGCTTTATTTCAAACGAACTCCTCTCTCTTTGTTCCCATTTAACACACTGTACAGCCATCTCCCACCCCGGCTTCCCTTTTGCCACCCATGGAGGCAGTGGTAGTTCCCTCTCCTCCCTGCATTAATGCTGAACCAGTTTCCCCAGCTCCTGCTGTTGTCAGTGCTTCTTTTCAAATGGCCTCAAAAACCAAGTCCTTCCCATTTGTCTTGGTTAGTTTTCCATACCACTTTCTCCCAATGCAACAACTCAGACCTGGGAATATTGACTGAGTCCTAAATGGCTGATGGCCAAAAATTCTAGGCAATTTCAGCAGGACTTGATACTCTTCATTTCTGGTCATAACTTGATCATATAATTTGGCTGTGTACTCTTAAAGAGCTGCTGTGGCTGGTGAAGTCATTCTTATATCCATAACAGTTTGTAAAGCACTTAAGGGTACCTTTGGATGAAAAGCACTAAATAAATGTTCAGCAAGATGATGTTATTTATCCATGTAATCACCTGTCACTTCCACCCAATTTTTGTTCCTCCCTGTCCCATCCAATCGGCCGTATTACACACTCATGCATATGGTCATGCACTCATCAATCCACCTTTATCCGTATGCACAGACGCTCAAGTGTTATGAGAGCTCCACGGAAAGACAGATGCATGCATCTAATCCTTCCCCACTCATCTGTCCTCATCCAGCTCGTACAGACACACAGCAACGTTTTTTAAGCACTTAAGTGACTTAGGATCCCAGGTTTCATTTCTGAGAGAGCCTTAGGAGTTTAAATGTGCCTGAAAGTCAGAGAGATGTGTTCTCTAGATTACAGTTCCTCGAGTCCATAAGTGTCAGACTTCCAAAGTGCTCTCTTTATCTGAACATTCTGATAGGCACCTCGTAGATTATCAAAACTGTTTAAGATAGGCACGTAAATCCAACTGATTTTAATGTAGCCTGCCTTGAAAATTTTAAGACCCCTCTGGGCACTTATCTTTCAAAGGCATCTAAATCCTTTTGAAAAATTGGTACCAAGAGCCTCTAAGATCCTGTCAAAAACAGCTCTTAAGTTACTTGCCCATAGCCAAACATTAGGGAAGTGACTGCTACCTTAGGTAAATCCATACTTTTAAGATGCAAGTTACAAAACAAGGCTATCTCGATTTTGGTATGTGAATTAATTAATGAAATGCAACGTTTGCTGAGGCTCTGCTGATGTCAAGGTATGGCAGGAGGGCCTCTAGTCAGCTTGGCAGCACTGAGGGGCCTTCACAGCCCTACCCATGTTCCCAGGGCTCCCCTTGGCCTCAGCAGGACTCTGTGGCAGGCTGGTGGCAAGGCCAGCTCTGCTCGCTCCACCAGGTCTGGGCCCTGGCTCACAGTGCTGGGAGCGGTGGAATGCTGTGTACAGCCCTGTGAGAACAACGAGGGACTCCATCGCAGAGAGGCGGGGAGCAGCTATGGGTTCACCTGTCGGAATCCCCTGCTTGGCCGTATTTCTCACAGGATGCTGGTCAGCTGCGGCCAGGTAGAAGGTTTGTGGGGAGGGTTTGCTGGCTCTGAAATACGAACAAACTTCCCATGTGCTGCGGTCAGTCACTGGGGCTGGTTCTGGCATCCCATCACCTAACACAGAAAAATCCAATCAAGCAAACAAGCTTTCCAGGAAAGAAAACGAAGCACGAAATCCTGACCTTCTTATAAATTACACCCAAGTAGGCTGAGCTGGCAAGCACGCCTTCAAGTGTGAAGTTCTTTCATTTTATGGCAAGGAGTTCCCAAGAGCCCATCTTCTTTCCTCTCACAGCGCTTTTTTTTCCCTTGAAGCTTTTTTCACCGAGGGTGGAGGGCGGATTCTGCGCACATGGTTTGGCTGGAAGGGGCAAGAATCTGTCAACAGAAAAAGGGCCGTCAGCAAGAGAAAGTGAGCTGCAAATTGTCCATTTCTAAACTGCTTGTTCATCTGACACTTGTGAACTCAGAAGCCACCTGTTCAGCCATCAGTCACCAAGTGAAAATGAAGCTTTCGTTAAACCAGGATTCTGACATATACAGATAACTAAGAAGAAAGAGGAGAAAAGGAGATCTTTAACATTTGCTTTACTCTGGAACGAGAACAGAAATAAAGCTAGAACCCCAGAGAAGTGCTTAATTCCCCTTCTCTCCCAACTGTAATATTTATTTTAATTGCTTTTTCACACAGCAACATAAACAAACAAACAAATCCAACACCCTTCGTGCAACATTTTTGCAGAAATCCAGAAGTGTTTCTGAAGACAGCAGTCACCAGCACCCCCCAAACAGTGGCAGATTTTTGGGGTGTGACTGACTCCTGGCTAAAGGAACACTGCGTGCTAACAAGCGGTGCAGCTCTTTGAAGCTGCGAAACTAAAGGGTGGATTAGCTGTGATACCGAGTGCGGAGTAGGCTTTCTCCTTTCCATGCAAGGTCAAATTAAGACTGGACCAGCCAGGGACCCAAAAGTAGACTGTAGTAAGCAGCTGATTATTTTTTGCCCTCTTCGGGTGCAATGCATTCACCTCTCTGGAGGAGAATTTCGGGGCAGCAGCCAGCAGGACAGGCTCTTACGTGCGAGGCTTTTCTGGCTGACTACAGAGCACATAGCCGATGCGCCTGATCAAATAGCTTGTTAATTTCATCATTTCAGACTTTTATGGTTTTTCCAGTTGCTGCTGCTTTTATAAACAAGCATTTCGGTGACCTTCCCCTCCGGACATCAGCGCATTCAGCTCTGCAAGAATCCCAAGCTCTGAAAGTTTATAAATAAGCCTTCTATCAAGTTCCACAACAGGTGTGACCTCCCCCCCTGTCCTAAAACTGAACAGTTTCAACAAGCAAATAAAGGCTGCACAGTCGTGTCTTAAAGGGGAAGCACTCTAGAAAGTAGTATATAGGCCCTGATACATGCAACAGAGCCTGGCTCATCTGCAAGGAGGGATGGCGTGGCCGCAGTCCGGGGACTCCTGTCCCTTTTAGGTGGCCCGTGTAAGCTTGAGAGAGAGGCACAGAGTGGAACGGTTCTCACAGTGACCTCCATCAGCATGACATTCCTGGGCCGTCCCACGCACTGACCCTGGAATTGATTCTGGTAGGTTCTGGGTGCTGGGTCTGCCTGGCCGGCAGATTTTTAGGAGGCTTTTGTCACAAGTGGGAGATGCCCAGCTAGAATCTCCTCACTTCTAATGGAGGTCTTGCCAGTATGTCAATGGCAGGTTGGCAGCACTGAGCAGAACAGGGACAGGTACTGCTGTGGACTGTGAACAGTCTCATACGTGTCTGGAATTGCTTAAAATTAGCCTGTTCTCCTAATTCTTGGTGTACTGCATGTATTACACTGACTGCTTTTCATCTTTCTTCAAAATGTTAGGGTTCTGAGGAGGGTAAACTCATCTGAGATATTAATTTCTTTCTGTGAGCGAGCACCTCTAGAGCTGAGGTCAAGACGCAGATGGGTCTTCCATCTTTGTAAGAGAGTCCTAATGGCACTGTTCCCTCCATTTAGCTGCAATATGATCTGAACAGAAATTCTGAATTAGGGTCAAGAGGCATTCACCTATGGGGAATAATATTTCTTTCTCTATTTGTTCTTGCGACTGCATGGTATTGTTTGTTTATTAAATGTGAAAGTTTGAAAGGAAACCAAATGACTTGAAGTGCCTAAGTGAGTTTTGGTGTAGACTGTTGTATCACACAGAATACCACGTGCCAGTATGATGTTCAGTGAAAAGATGCTGTGCGGTCACTGAGCCAGCAGGACATAGCAGGCACTTTGGTTCCAATATAATCATTGATAACTGGATCTCAGTATCCTTGTAAAAGTGATTGGCTATAACCACTGAGACAGGAAAATACCGATATAATTGGAACAGCTGAGGAAGCCAATATAGCAAATGAGACAGGAAGGCCCAATATGCTCAGTGCAGCGAATCAGTGCAATTGGTGGGACAGGGAATATCTGATACAGTCAATACGTGCCGTGTTGTTTGGAAGCTCGTGTGATGGTGGACTATAGGACAAAGAGAATAACTCCACAACTAGGAGTCAATAGATACGAGGAACCCAATGTGATCAATTGGAAAAATGACTGAATATTATCAGTGGGTGTGGAAGCAAAGATAATGACAGAATCAATGGTCATGAGGTGTTCTGGCTTTCAAGCCTCATGCTGTCCATCCTTGACACTGAAAATTGCTTTCAGGTATACCTGTTGTTGTGTAGATAACAAACAGTTTGCAGAAGAGTGAGCCTGTTGCTGGGAAGGAGGAGCAGTGCCAGGCTGCTCTGCTGTGGTGAATTGCGTGTGTCCATGTGGTCAGGTAAATGAGTGTGTGGAGCACATGGAAGTGCTAACATGGGCAGGTTTTATCAGACGTAGGGAGTTGGTGCTGCTGCAGGTCTCATGCTGCAGTCTCTTTTCTGCAGCATTATGGAAGGACTGGGTTCTAGGAATATCCTAAGTACCCTGCAGAGAACAATAAGAGCAGCCATTTGGCTCATGGTGAGCCCAGTCCCTTCTAATGCACTTGCCATCCCCCAGGGCCACGTCTAATTACTGCTCAAATACAACAGTTGCAACGATGCATCATGCCAAAACCATCCAGAATAAGCCTCACACAGTGGGATTTGTTCTCAGTCTTGCCTCTTCTTTTTTTATTCTTTTTGTGCGGTGCTGGTAAGAAAACTTTTTAAGCCCCATCTCTGCTCAGGGATTTGCAGCATGTGCATCTAGCTGGCATCCTCAAGAGATCCTAAAGAGAAGGTTAATTCTGAGCTCCTTGAG
Organism: Chrysolophus pictus; assembly: GCA_037305975.1. Classification (NCBI taxonomy): domain Eukaryota; kingdom Metazoa; phylum Chordata; class Aves; order Galliformes; family Phasianidae; genus Chrysolophus; species Chrysolophus pictus. The sequence continues at coordinate 3,998,936 of CM074596.1, read as the reverse complement.
GATCGCTGGATATTTTCTGCCTCGGTGAAGCTGCTCCCAGGACGTCCCCACACACTGCCTGTGGTGTGGGCAGGTTGTGCTCTCTGCTAGAATTCAAAGTCAGTCCTCCCCTTCAGCCAAGTGCAGCCTCTGGACTGAACTTCTGCCACAGGGCCCTGAGCCCTGTCTCAGAAGGGACAAGCTCTGCCCAGCAGTGGTGTCACTGGGAGGGATAGGTATAAGCTGCACACCTAACGAGCTGCCATTTTAAAGAATGTTTCTATATGCTGCTGAATGGCCAAGCTTTATCTTTGCTCTACTTGAACTGTTCCTCTGTTGCTGTAAAGCCGTGCCCTCAGAGTAGTTTACATTCAAAAATTATCATTATTTCTCAGGGATTAAGGTGTGGACATCTGCAGCAAACCAGAATAATGTCAAGCTTGCATGTAGGCATATGACTGTAAGTGCACACATGGATGCCTGCTGCATACACGGATAGATGCAGGGCTGCACAGCCGTATGCTATCTGTACGTACATAAGGTAACTCAGGCTGTGGCAGTTGTTCTGGCGCTCACTGGGAGCAGTCTGCTGGGTTAAGATGCTCTGTCACTGCTGTGGTTCTCTGGGCACAGCAGGCTGGAGCCCAACTGCAAGAACTCCCAAATGTAGGGAGACCTAACATCTGGATCTTCATGGCTTAAACCATATGCAATTGTTCTTGACACGAAAGTCAATTTGAAGTCACTAATCCAAGCAAATTTGCTGACTCCTGTACAGTCAGGCATTGACCAGTGCCCTGCCATAGCCTGAAGAAACAGCAGGTAACTTCCATTTCCAGTGGGGATTGCTTACATTGGGGTTTCCACACTTGTCTGGGGTGCTGCGGGGAGCATTGTGTTGCATTACAAATTAAGAGAGATGTGCAGGTGTATGCATACAGAAGTAGGGAATTTAAGGTGTCTGCTCTTCAGTGCTTTGCCTGGCTGTCACGAGTATGAGTGGAAGGTAGAAGAGTGCAGTGTGAGGGAAATGCACTCATAAAGTAGCTTCTGCAGCTCTGTAACATGTCCAGAAAGCTGTGCGTGTCCAGGAGGTAAGCCTAGAACCCAGTGCTGGTTATTAGCAAAAGCATTTGAAAACAAATATAGACACAAATTAAAATCATTCCATTTTTGACAAAGAGGACAGTAGTTGAAATATAATGAGGCACTGTAGAAAAATGCCCCTCCACCAAGTGAGCACTTGCTGGGTGGATTAGCCAGCATTCCTTCTCCTCCATTGAGTGGTGTCACGAGCTAATAAATGTTTCAGAATTGGCTGTATTCAATCCAGCCCTTGTCCCGGTTGACGTCTGTTCTCTCAGTTTTCAGAAGGAGACAGGTGCAGAAGGATGAAAAGGGATTTAATTACTAAACATCCCCTACTCCCAGAATCCAAACACATGCTGTACTGTACATATACACCACACCTACTGTACTCACAAGCACATATAATACTGCTGCAGACACAGAGCTACACCTACTACACTGTGACACACACTTACCGAATGCACAAATGCACACAGATTGTGCTTTGGAAATAGAGGATTCACATTACAGAGTTTGGGCCCTTGGGCACTGGAGGTACACGTGCGCCCTGCAGCCACAGCACGTATCCCTCCCTACCCCATACACCCACATACAGAAATGCAGGGAAGACAGAACTGGGTTTTGTCCCCTTCTGGTGGCAAGTCCGTGGAAGAATAAGAATAAGCTGCCAGCCAGCAGATGTTAGTTTTGGGCTTGTCTTTTTTGGTTGTTCTTGTGCTGAATGCCCTGCACTCTGTCCCTGCCTCTCCTCAGCTGGGGCAGAATGCAGTCATGCAGCACCATGCCATGCCCACACTGCAGCAGTGCAGATGTGCTTACAGCAGCGTGACTTACTGACTGCATCCGTGGCTCCTGCTCACACGGGCTGCTCCAACACCACGTGTGTACAAAGGTACCCTCTCACACTTCTGTCCTGATGAGGTTAGATATTCAGGTACGTAGCAGCCACAACTGAGAGCAGAATTTCAGCAGCTTCCGTTCTGATGCCACAAGAAGCTGTGGAGATGGTGCTGCTCATTCAGTCGGTATCAGGGTTGTAGAATCAGAGACTCACAGACTCATTAAGGTTGGAAAAGACCTCCAAGATGTAATCCAACCATCAACCCATCCCCACCATGCCCACTACCCGCGTCCCTCAGTGCCACATCTCCGCATTTCTTGGACACCTGCAGGGACACTGACTGCACTGCTTCTCCAGCAGCTGACTGCTTCTTAATGAGGAGAAATTTTTCCTAATACCCAACTTGTGTCACTGCAATGGGGAATCCCTCTGCTCTTCCAAAGATTTTCTTACTGTTTGACGATGAGGATCTGGTAGCACTTTTCACATTAATAACAGTCAAGGAATGGTGGGCAAATTTCAGCGTGAGGAGCTGCATTCAACCTCTTTAAACTTTCCTGGCCCTCTCAACTACAAAGAGGCTGCTCCCTCGCTTCCTATTCCAGGCTACTCTGGCCTGGCTGTTCTGTGGGCTGGGCAGCAGCAGTTGTGCTCCACCACAGGGACAGCTGCATGGCTCAAAGGGCAGTGGTGGGCAGCGGGGCCAAGCTGGTGGAGCCTGGAGGCCTGGGTGGTGACGGGCTTCCTCCCTTCTGCCCCTCGCCCATTGGCAGAAGTCAGGTTGTTTTGTGCCAGTTGCCTCAGTTTCATCATCTGTAAAATGAGGCTAGTAATATGAACTTCTTTTGGAGAGCGATTTGAGATTTACTGAGCTAGCAAATACTTGTCTGGGTAGTTTGTTGGAGTGCTTTAAGATCTTTGGGAATGCGGGCTCATGAGAGTGTCGGTGCAATATGTTGCTTTACTGGCTGCTTTAGCAAAGACTTTTCCTATTGAAAGGAATGGAGCTGAAAAAGGAGATCTGGGTGCTCCTCAAGTTCTGGTGTTGTACTGTTGATTTCCAGCTGAGGGGATCGGGGTCTGGAGCTCAAGGGATGGATGGGGATAAACAGCATGAAAAACAAATGCAAAAGCGATGTATGGTGAAAGCAAATGGTTTTCAGTCTGGGCTAGAAGGGGTTTCCAGATAATGTATCACTTAGGTCAGATGCAGAACACCATTGGTTTTAGAGCCGGGTAATTAGTGTATCAGAAAATTGGGGGGAATTATGTATCTTTTTAAGATGGGCTATTAAAGAAAGCCATGAATTATTGAGAAGGGAAACTGCTTTCTTTGTTTTATTTAACTTAACCTTGGAGAGCAGAGAAAGAACACCAGGATGGTTTCTTCTGGGACACGTGTTCTATATAAGAGCACATATGGTCGCAATGCTGTTAGCCCCCCCCAGCATCTCTTCCACCACAAACACATGTTTACGTGCACACATGTGCATGCACACACTAGAGCCCACAAATATTCATGCAACATATGCACAGTACATATATGCATATGCATTCTTGTTATCTTTTAAATACAAAGCTCTGTGCACACTCGGAATAAAAGCAGTTAGACCTGGTGTGTATCACCTAAAGAATTAGAGCTGTACATTTCAATGCTGCACGCAGAACAACACATGATAAATAGAGGCTGTGCCCACCTTGCTTACTGCTGCTCCAGGTAGTTCTGCAAGTGCACTAATATTTCATTAAAATAACCTTAAGTTGCACGTGTATCCCTAAACTGTAATGATAAATTCATTCACTTTTACACAAAGACTTCTGCAAATCATAATAGTCAGCAGAAGCCTTGTCTTAGTTCCTGGTTGTCCCCATGCTGAGATCTTTGGTAACTTGCAGATCCATAGCTTACAAACGTTGCCTTTGTCTCTACAAATACTTGCATACCCTCTGCATGTTTGTGTGTGTTCTCTTGTTGGACTGTGTCTGCTCAGTACAGAGTTCTGTCTTTCCCATAGCAATGTGTGGAACGATTCAAAAGCTGAACTGTACCTCATTTGAACAAAGGGAAATTTCTGTGGAGCTCCATTTCCTTTAAAGCCTACAGAGTTTTTCTGGAGGAGAAGGACTGCTCAGTTAAAAACAGGAGTGCTAATTAAGTTGATTCCACTGTAACTCTCATGGTTGGTTGGCTCCACTGTCTGCGTGACTGAAAGAGTGTTAATTTGATTTCATATATAAAGTGTGTTTGTTTCCCTACACTGCTCCCTGGGTCCCTGATTCTTCCAACACGTGTGAACAGTCTGCAGTTCTGGTGCAGAGCTCCTCTGCCCTCAGAGTGAGTTTGCACAGCACTGCGTACTGCTGAGTGCCCACTCGGATGCTGCAGAACCCATGCTTAAAACTGTCCTTTCCTCTGCAAAACCCTGCCCGATACGTGCACCCAAAGGATCAGTTCATTTAAATTCCCACCATTTTGTGAGTGAAATCCAATTCTCTGGTAGGCTGGGGAACATGAGTGGGACTGTAGGAGCCCCGCTGGGAAGCTCTCCGTGTTGGCACGCTGCTGCTTGGGTAAGTGGGGATGGAGCAGGACAGCATGCAGCCCCTCATCGTGTCTCGTGTTTGCTGTCGATAGCCCAGTGGTAGCCCAATAGAGCACTTGTATGTCTGCATCCCAAAGCGTTCAGAAACTCAGACCTGCTTGCAGTTTTGCTCTTTGTACTCATTTGTCCAAGTTGTGGCCCAACTTCTACTCTGCATCTGTGAATCTGGTTGAAATCTGTCCTCGTGTGTGGAGCACATCCCGCAGGATCACTCCTGATTTCAGGGTACAGAATGGCTCACTGACTGCCCAAAGGTTACGCTTAAACCAGGACTCCTAAGCAATTTAAAAAAAAGTTCATTATCCATTCCAAAAGAACAGATTGTGAAGTTCAGTGGGCTACAGCGTTCCAGTAAGGTTGGCATGGAAAGAACAAGCCTTGCATTTAATTTTTTTTTTTTGTAAAAACATAATTTAAAAACTTTGTTTCTTAAGTGGGATTCTTCTGTGACACAGAAGTCTTCTGTCTGTGGAGTGACCTGTTTGGTTTCCTTTTTACCTCATCTCTCCTGTTTCTGCATGCTCTGGGCTGACATTTATCAGGATGGAATTTGGAAAGGTTCAGTTATGAAAACTTTGACACTTTTGCAGAAATGTTCATGTAAAAGGGATGAAGTCCAGGAAGTGGGAACTCAATTGTAAGAAACAATGGGATTAAATTACAGCAAGATTCAAATTAGCCATTATAAAAAAACCCTTCCTATGATAAGAACAGTTACACATTGGAACAGATTATCTGGGCAGGTTGTGCAATCTCCATCCAAGAGTATAAGAGCAGGCTGGCAAACAAGGATGGTGTTGGTACAGTTGGTCCTGACTATGTGACCTCTGGAGGTCTAATTCTGTATTTCTAATTCTGTATTTCTAAGGTATTCAGAATCTAAGATTTAGCCTTGCTTGGGTTATAGCTAATACAGAATGTGTGCAATGGGGTGGATGGGTGTTTGGGTGCTGAGGACAGACATATCCTTTCTGACACCAGCACTAGTTGTAGTTATGGTCCATCTAAGTTCCAGTGCATTGCTTAGAAAAATGTACCTTTTTATTTCCTAATAAAACTGCTGGGTAAATTCTTCTTCTTGCAGCTAAAGAAAAAAAAAGGAACACTTGAAATGAATTTTTAATACAGATTTGAGTGGGATTGCAGCAGGCGCTTCTGATCTGATAATTGCGCTGGATCAGCCGGAGTTGTCACCATTTTTTCTCATCAGAAATTTTGTGTGAGAGTTTCATGTGAGGTCTGAGAATGGGAACAAACCCCTCTCCCCTGAGCAGTGACTCAGATGGCTGAAGCCAAAGGACCAAACAAGAAAGAGATGTATGTTGGTTTGAACACAGACGCTTCTTCCTTTGGGCCTTGCTTTTCTGAGTATCTTAAGGAGCTGTGGTTCGGGGAGTCACTGACTTTGTGACCACGGCCCTTCAGAAGACTCCTCTCTCCAGTTGGAATCTCCACGGGATCTTCTCACAAGGCCATCTGCTGCCTGCTGAGGTCAGTCTGTGTTTTCTGTGCAGACATGGAGCGAGGCACGCTTGGCCCAGCAACCACAGTGCCACCTGGGCAGCTTGTTTTCCTCCTTCGCTTGGAGGGGTGAGGCCAAAGCTCATGGGGGATCTCTAGCCTTTTTGGGTACCTCCCCAGGTTGGCTCTTTCTCCCTTTCCTTCTCTAAGATACCCAGGCTCATCACACCATCTTACTGGCTCTCCTAATTGACAGCAGGACGTGTTGGCTGGTGTTGCTGTCAGTGCATTGTACTAGAGAGACACAGCTTGGATCTGCCAAAGAGTGCTTTTGTTGGCTTGGCATGACTTAAATTAGTTTCTTGAGGGAAATCAGCTATCTTGGTAAAAGCATTTTGATTCCTGTATCACTGCAGCTTCACTACAGCTCTTGGTAGCATAGAAATGCAGTTAAAAAATCACGGCCCTAATTGACTTTACCATAAATAATTCCTAGCACAGACCTGGCTCTGAGTGAATGGGGAAGTACAGCAAGAAAAGCCTCCACGCCCTACTGCCAGCTGCCCTGAGCCACGTCTTGCCTTCAAAGCCTCCCAGCTTTGCTTTTGTGGCCTCCCAGGCCAGACCTTGGGAGACTGCAGCAGTCCCAGCAGTCAGGTATTGGTGTGCTGAGCACAGAAGGGAAATCTAGGCTGAAAACCTTGGCAAACTCGTGTTGCCTTCTCTTCTCCATGCTTTCCTGAGCACTTGGTTTTCTCCCTCCTCCTGCCAACGCTTCCAATAAGACAGTTGTGCTACGAGATGAAAGGGCAAAGATTCTCTGTGCCTCGCTCCCTGTTTTTTTCTTTTTTCTTTTTTTTTTTGTGCCATTCTGGAGAGCCATTGGCTGCTGCCTGAGATATCCTGAGAGATGCGGCAATTAATTTTCTTTTAATCAAGGTCGGATGAAGTAAATTGGTGCGGCTCTGCAGCCCCTCATTTTCTGTTTTTGCAGTGATGCAAAACAAATATGATCAAATTATGCTCCTTCTCACCTTATTGAATTAGGAAGCGTGACTGATCCGGGAGAGCTGAGATGTTATATACTGTACCAATCCTCACCATCCCCCCTCCTTGACAAAGCCATCGGGAATCTTTTTGCAGGTTTTTTATGTCGAGTTTGGAGGAGATGTGGGAGTGGGTGTGGGTGGTGGGGAGAGAGTCCTATTTATTTTCTTAGTCAGTGGGGTGAAGCTGTGTATTTCACCTTACAGTAATGTGTGAGTAATCGTGGTAATCATGTCCATCTGGGCTTGGGAATAAAATCAGACAGGAGGACAAAGAAGTTAAAGAGAAAGGCCTTCGGTGTGAGCCACCAGCGGGTCTCAGCCACATGGCTGTGTGACTGCTGGGCTCAGAGGTTCCCACCTGGCTGTGGGGGATGCTGCAGACTCCCACCAGCTCCCATGCTTGCTTTGCAGCCTCAGGCACACGGCTGTGCCCCTCTGTGGCCCCCGGCTGCCTCTGCACCATGGGCAGTGAAGTTTACCAGGAGATTCGCAAATGAAAAGCACTACACAAGAGCTAAGCATTATTTGCACTTTGTTGGCTCTTAAGGACTATTTTGTGTTAATTTTGTTGTAGCATGCCAGAGAAAGGAGAAAGACAGGGAGAGCCATCCTCACACACACAGCTGTCTCATGGAGGTTTGGCTTATGGTTAGTTCATTCATGTAATCTAAAATGAATGTTATTCTGACTGACAGCATCCGTTTGCTCTTTGTATACGGAGAAACATTACAAATGCTGTGATCAATACCACTACGGACGTACAAATTGCACAACGTACAGTCCTGTAACCCACAGCTGGGAGGTCTCAGCTTCCAGCAGGCTGCTACGCTGCCATTTATTTCAGAAGGTCTCTAATGTGTTGGTAAGGGCTGCAGGAGGAGGCTCCTATGGTCAAAGCTTATACTACCCTAAAGGGAGTGAAATATAGAAGTGCAGCAGGAAAAATGCTGAACGAGTGGGCTAGTATGTACACTATTCTTCTCTAAAAGAAGCTCAAGGTGGATGTGAGCTTGACCCAAAGCATGATATTCATAGAAATGAACAGGAAAATCTCCTGGGAGGAAGGAAGGTATGTAGTCCATCTTCTACCCTCAGGCAAAATCAGGTGATGACTGAGATATGAACTTTGCTTGAGCATGTTAAAGGAGCTGGCCCAGGAGAGAATGGGTCAGCAATAACAGGCCTCCAGGACTGAACTGCACTGGAGTGTGAGCTAGTTCTCAGCTTGTAGCATGATGGTCTTTACACAGATAATCTCTTTTTAGTGATCAGTAGTACCTTTTTTCTTCATAAATGATATTTCTGTTAGAAACAGAGTACTCGGTGGTTGTGATGGAGGTCTCTGCTATGGGAGAACTGCTCAACATCACCTCCTTAATGGGGAGAAAGGAAAAAAGGAAAGAGGAAACAAGAATTCCTACAGGAAAACAATTACACAGAAAGTCCTCATCCTGGCAGGTTTAAGGAGAAGGGTGACATTACACGGGAGAGAGAAGACAGGACACCAATATAGTATTGGGGAGCATTTTCTTTATCATATTTTCGTTTTTATTGTCCATTAATCTTCAGTCTTTTCCTTTCCTTGAGCCACTTTCTTTCTAAGGTATGTGGCTCATGATTGCAGTCAGTGTTGATTGAATCCTTCCCAGCAGGAGGAGGGGAAAGCTTGAAGCTCTACTTGGTCTTTCTGAAAGCACTATTCCTTCAAAGACTGTGAGTACAGGAGGGCTTTTGAAGCACATTCTATGTACCAAATTACAGGCTAGGCTAGGACCCTGACTGTAATTAATGACAACGCAGGACAGATCCATCAGAGCCTCAATAGAAAGAAGCCTCAGGGAAGCCCTCAAAGAGTCTCCTCTCTGCCAGAGGCTGGAGGGGTTCACTGGGAGATGGGACAGAAAGGATTGAACAACTCTCTCCTTCCATCTCCAGCCCGCCTGTGCTGCCATGTGCCCTCAGACCCAGCGTATCTCCTTCGTGCCTTCCTGCTTGCCAGCCTCTATCACTGACAAGGTCTACTGATGTACTGGCTTAAGCCACCGCATCGCCTCCTGCTCTGCAGTGTTCAGTGAAGCTGAAACATCACCTCCATGTCCTCTGTCTTGTACAGTCTTGAACCTTTTTTCTTTTCTCTTGCACATTTCCCCCTGTTCCTTCATTTTTCTTTTTCAGCTCCTCCCTGTAGAATATAGATCCAATTCCTTTAGGGAAAAAAAAGCCAAAAAAAAAAATCAACCAAAACCCAAAAAAACCCCCAGCAACGTACAGTGCACAGACCCACCAGCTCAGCAGATTTCACTTGGTGCTGTTTGGCATCTGATCCTGCCCGTCGTTCTGTGAATCACTGTGCCATTCGTGATCAGAGCTCCAAATGAAATTCACCAGGAATTTTTATTACTCCAAGAACAGTGAAGTAATAGTGTGAACCACCAATCACTGGAGCTGGCAGGATGGGCTCCCAGGGGAGCGCAGGGCAGCACGGCTTTAATTGTCCTTTTTTTTCCCTTTCCTTACAGTAGGCGAGGAGCTCCAAGCCCCTGCAACTCTTTCATCCTATATTTTCTTCCAGAAACTCAGATCCTATAATTTTTGTTTCCTGTGAAAAACATCCTTAAGGTTTGGAATAATGCCACCTTGGAGGCTGAAAATAGTTGCTGAATTGCTTGCTAAGAGTCCAATTGTTACAAATCATTAATAACATCCTCCACATGGATTAGCTGGTAGTAACCTCGTTGCTAACTCCAGATATCAAAGCTTTGCATGGAAGAGGTCATTTCACAATGATCATTTTCTCCTCAGAGGCACTAAGAGGTGGGATGCCGTGCCTGGGGGCAGAGCCCAGTGTAGAGCCCAGTTCTAGAGCCTTAGTTCTTGGGATTACACTCCTCATCCCAAAAGATGGCAAAGGGTCTTCGTGGCTTTTCTGGACCCAGACTTTGCGGGGAGCTGGAGAATGACATAGCAGAGGACATCAGCAAGGGTTTGGTACAAGGAACAAGAGAGGAATGCTGGTTTAGGCAAGCCCACACTGGTGTAAATGCCACAAGGAGCTCTGGTGATGTGGAAAGCTGCTGCAGGCTGAGGCTCAGCCTCTGCAGGTGAGAGGAGCAATAAGGAGGGATGTAATGCTGGAGTAGGAAGCAAGGAGCTCGCTGTGTGCCAGCTGAGTCTTGGTGAAGAGCACACGCTCACCTGAGCTCTGCTAGAGCCAGAGCAGTGACTTGCAGGCTTGGACAGAGCTCTGCAGATGGAGGGTGAAAAACTGCCAGTAGGAGGGATTCTCAAAGAGAAAATGAAGGAGCTAAAGAAATGTCTTACCCATGAGGCAGACCCTTCCTGGTGAATTCCAGCTCTTCACCTGACCTGCCCTGTTTCATTGCCATCATTTAGTGTCTGGGACAGGCTGCTTTCAGGGGAGTGGAGAGCTGGGAAGGATCAGGGCCCCTCCACGTTGTTAGCCATCAGAGTCTGGCTGAGTTTGATGGGGATGGCAGGGAACCTCCGTCTGTTCAGTGCTGCTGAGAGGCTACATGGAGGAAAGAAGGTGAGCTGGGATAGGATGTTCTTGGAGCAGCTGAGGGAGAGGTAAAGGGAAAGCTTTTGGTGACTTCCACGACAGCAGAAAGGTCCTCACTGTTCTTCAGCCCTTTGGCCAGCCAGCATCCCAGGCAGCGGCCCTGGGCCAGCAGAGAGCAGAGAGCAGTCGGCCGTGGCTGCTGTGCTGTGGGTTCAGCTTCCCCTCCAGAGAGGAATGCCCTTCACTCTGCACACAGGATTTTCTCTCGTCCCATTGAGAGTGGGCTCTGTGCCACTTTATACTTTGGAGGATCATTAGCAGAAATCATTAGCTATAATACAACCTCCCCCATAAATCTCCCCTGCACCTGGATCATTTGTCCATGCCTAATTTCCATCTCCCTAATTTTATGATTTGTCCCTCATTTGATGAGAGTTCCTTCCATTAATTGTGTAGTAAGTGCTTCCAGATAAAGGGCTGAGGAGCTGACCCCATCTTGGAAAGACACAGTTTGGGCTTTTTTCCTGAAGGATAGAGTCCCTCTGAAATATTCTTGCTTCCCTTTCAGAGGGCATCGCTCCAAATCTTAAAGGCACCACAGCAGTCTCCCATAGGGAAATGCCTCTTTGAGATAAATCCTGTTCACTGGAGGCGCTGCAAAGCAGATGAAAGCAGCGGAGCTCAAGTCCAAGGTGTCCTCTGCCAATTAGAAAAGTCTTGTAGGCATGAGATGTGCAGTTCAGACCAAGGAGTAAACCCCTGCTGTTTGCCCACTGTGCCCCTCCTAATGATGAGGCTGCTGCCCAAAAGCAATTCTGCACCCTCCCACAAAATTTCTCCTCTGCCGAACTATTTCGTGTTGTTTTGGGCTGCAGCAGAGATCTTCAGCCCGTGTGATGATGGGCAAGGAGGGAACTGGTCTCACCAGGAGGAAGGGGCGATGCATCAGCCCCACAGAGAGCTTTTCCAGCTTTTCTGCAGACCTCCTGGCTGGTCCAGAGCAAGGCAGCTCGCTCCTAGTGCCTCCACTGCCATCTAAATAAGATGGTGATGCAAACAGTAGGGTGCCATGAGAGTTTAATTAATTAATTTGCAAACTCTGTGAGATCCTCTGATGAAATTCATCGAATCAGCACAGAGTTGTATTTAATCTATATTACATATGGTAATACCATAGTGGGAGCATCCCAAAAGCTCTGGGAAATGGAAGCAAAAATAGGTGCAGCCAAACTTTCCGAGCACCTCACTGAAGTTTCTTTCTGTCTCTGACAAACGGGAATTTTTCCAAATCAAAGCACTGTCCTTGAACTTGCCTCACACTACACAAGAGCTGAAGTGGTTTGCACAGGGAAATAACCCACCAGAGCTCCCAGAGCTGAATTTGACACAGTGGATCCACACTGCTGTGCTGGCCGTGTTTCTTCTCCCAGCCTGATCTCCCCATCTTTTCCTGTACTCGCCCATGTTTGACAGGCTGTTAGAAAAGCAGCAGAGATACAGATCTGTGGGATTCTTGCCCTCATGCTCTTTTCTCCAGTATTTCTGCCCACTGCAGGGGCAGCACAAATTCAGAAGAAGGGCGTAGGAGAGGAGGGAGGCACAGTGCTAGAAGCAGCTTGCACATTTTACAGGTAACATTATCTTTTATTGGCATCCTAAAAAGAATGTCAGGCACTAGAGTGTTTTTTTTTTTCTTTTAATTTCTGCTTCACTACCATTCCACTGCAGGATTTTTATCACATCCTTGATGCCAGCAGAGGCAGGCAGTGCTCAATGACACCGCTGGCCATTCACAAGATTTCTGGAGACCTTTTGTCACATTCTTTGGAGCAAACTGTGAAGGTCTTAATATCATTTCTGCTCTAAAGCTGAAAATACTCTGAGGCTGAATGAGGCACAGACCTTTCCTGCCAGCTCCCCAGCCAAAAGGAGCTCCCAGTTGTACGGCCAGACCAGCTCCGAGGGATCATCCCATTGTTTTACAAGTGGAAACAACCTTTGCAGTAGTTCACCAAGACAGGTATTTCTAGCAGTCATCCAGACCATGGGGTGTTCTTGCTCGCACTCAGAGTCAGCAGACACTTCTCTTAAAGTCTGGGCCAGTAGGAACATTTTCACATCGCATTGCTTCCCAACACAGAGCTTCTCAGAGTCTGACAGCTCTTCTCGTAGACAGTTTTCACATGACAGTTGTCATTGCTTCTTGTTTCCATGGCAGCTCAATTATCTCTGGTCAAAGTAGAAGACCTTTCAGACCAGCAGCAGCAGCTCTGGTGTCTTCTATTTCCATCCAACCTGCTGATTGTCCTGCTTCCCCTTGCAAAACCCACTGAAGAGCAATCGAGTCAGTTCTCTAAGGACAGGTGTATGGCTGCCACAGAAGCAGGGGTCAGAAAAGTCTTTACCAGGTTTTGAATGGCTTGTCTGGTTTCAGTTGTGTAGAGAAGACATTGCACTATGACTGCTAGAGAGAGCATGGGTGCTGTAGCACCATCATGTCAGTCTGCAGGACAGCGAGCGTGGTTTGTAGAGCTGCAGTGAGTTTGCAGAGCCCTGTGTGACAGAGCAGGGCACCTCAATGGCACCCGCCCCAACCCCACGGCAGCCTGTGCTGAGAGCCCTCCAGAGGCAGATTTGTGCTTTGTGTGGCTCCTCAGAGCCTGGGCAGCAGCTGCAGGGAGCCAGCAGCTGAGACCTCTGGGTGCGGATGGAGGGGGTGGGACTGGGCTTTGGGTTGTTAGCCTGAGTTCTGCAGTTGCTGTCTGACCCAGCAAAGGCCTCTCTTCTCACAGAGAGAGCAGCAACAAGCAGCTGGGCACCTGGTCCTGGGCTGTGTGCTCTCTGCCTTGCACCCTTCCCCTTTTACATGGAGCTAAGCAAGCTCTGGGTGCCATGCAGCAGCACACCTGGGCTTGCAGTAGGAACAAGTGCAAAGCCACCATAGCCCCACCTTCCTCCAGACTCACCCTTTATGGAAAGGCTGAAATCATTGTTTTCCCTAGGAAGGAGGGACACTTGTATTATCTAATGGTTATAGCAGGATCTAGGAAACAGGATTTCTTAGTTCCTTACCCTGCTCTGCAGCGGCACATTCTTTACTGCATGGTCCAAGGGAAAACATTACCACATTCTTTTTCCCACTTCCCATACCTGTGAAATGATACTGTGCTTGACAGAAGATTTCATTTTCAAAAAATACATGTTGTGTCTTCTGCCCAAGCAGAATATCCACCTGTTGTGGATCCAGTTGTTTCTGCAGGTGACAGAGTGGGATCCATACAGTGATATCCACACAGAGTGGCAGCCGTACAGTCCAGCCTTGGAAATCTACCTGTGTTGTGAATCTCCTGCCTCCTTCCCTGCAAATGCGGGCTCCTTGCTTTTGGTGTTGTGCATGACGATAAGCTCACTGCATGGTCTGGCTGATGGAGGATCATAGGTGTACCCCAGCACGTGCAGAGGAGATCGAGGTGGCCAGCCACAAATGTGCAGTGGTGGGACTCCAGCCCCGTAGGTCTGCCCTGCCGTCAGCTTGAGGGTTCATCTGCAGCAGTGAGGTCCTGCAGAGCCCTGCTCTGGGTGTGAATATCCTCGGGCAGGCGTGCACCTCTTGGAAGTGTTGTTAGGATCTTCTGCTGATCCAGGCTGCCTAGAAAGCTGAATTTGAAGGGACAGGAAACTGCAAAAGTAAGGGCTTTTACTTTTTAGATAGTCTGATTTTTAACTATGTAAATTCATGGGATTGTATTTTGATGATTCAAACACTCTGGGTATGAAACAAACACTGGAATTCCTTTCCAAAACAAATTCCAATACACTCAGTGCTGAGAGCTCTGATTTTTCATCTGCAGTTACAGTACTGTGCTTGCATGTTATGTGTTGTGTTTCATCTGGATGTGTGTGCACACGTGTGTATATGTGTGTGCAGTGCATGTATGCCTGTGCACACGTGTATATGTGCACGAGAGTGCTACTGTGGGTGCAGAAATACATGTGGAAATGTGAACGCATGGAAATATCTGTGTGTGAGAACATGTAGGAGGCTTTTTGTGTGTGAGGAGGGCACGTGCATGCCTACAAACGTGCATTCGTGTGGGAGTATGTATGTGTGGGAGCACGTGCACGTATGTAATTTTGTGCTTGTGTGGGAGAGAGGAAGGGAAAGCATGGCAAAGTTATTTGAACCTGTTTGAAGGTCGGGTCTCCCCAAGGTTATCAACTTTTTTTCCCTTGAATCTGTAAAGTAATGGTATTCACACTCACTACTTGAGAAGTGTTTCTTTTTATAGCCCTTCCAGATGACAAATAATGCCTGTTTTTGAAGTCCTTTTTAAGTCATTGTTCCCTGGACGCAGATACCATGTTTGGGTGCAGGAGTGGAACAGAGTGCAGAGCTATTTCCCCTTTCTGTCTGCGGGGAGCTTTACTGGGACTAGTGACATTCCAGCCAGGATCATCCAAGGGGCTGCAGGCTCACAGCACACGGGCTGGTAGGACAGCCTCTCCTTCATGCCGCGTGACATGGGGAGCAAAGCGTGCTCACACACCCCGCTGCTCTGAGAGCTGCTGGGACCACGGAGCTGTAAAAGCCCTCTGAGATCAGGGCAGATTTCCTGCAGTGAGCCTCCCTGAGCCGGCCCGTTGAGAATAAGCCAAATTGAGACTTGCAGAAGGGACAGGTGTCTGGATCAGAGCCACCCCTTGTTGGGGGCTGGGGTTGTTTGCATTTTGCCCATCTTCAAATATTTCGGGCGCTCTTGCCCTCTGGGGACGGTACAGATGTGTGGGCAGCAGCAGATGAGTGCAATGCTGCAAGAACTTGGTGATAGTCTTAAAGCCAGCCCCTTCTTTGCCCTTCCCCACCCAAGTGCAGCAGGATGGACAGTGGGCGCACAGCACAGCTCCTCACCATCACACAGAGACGGTGTGTGTTTGTCCCTGATGGGCACTGTGCTCATCCCCATCTCTGGAGGCTGCCACTGATTTACCATCCTGCCCACAGATGGGTAACTGAGCTGCTGCTGGCAGGTCCTGAGATGGGCTGGAAGCTCAGTGTTCCTGATAGCTGTGGAAGGGGTTTTTGGCATATAAAGTGAATGGGGCTCTCATGGTTTGGGTC
Organism: Chrysolophus pictus; assembly: GCA_037305975.1. NCBI lineage: Eukaryota > Metazoa > Chordata > Aves > Galliformes > Phasianidae > Chrysolophus > Chrysolophus pictus. The sequence continues at coordinate 3,983,275 of CM074596.1, read as the reverse complement.
AAAGGGAACTGGAGATACCCATAAAGGTGTTCAGCTTTGTGTAGGGGAGAAGCTCAGGGGAAGCGGTTTGGTAATGATCACAACGGAGAAACAGAGCAGAGATGAGTCAGAAGGACTGAAGAATGAGCCCAGAAGAGAAGAGGGAGAAAGCTGGGTTGAGTTGAGAAACGGTCTGTGAGCAGGAAATGATATCTGACTGAATGTATTAGTCAGACAGAAAAATTAGATGGTGTAAGCTGATCGTTCCTGCAAGGGGTGCTGAACTTTTTTGGTGACTTTAGAAGGCCATGTTTACAGTAACTTCAGCTCGTGACCAGGCTGTATGGCAGCTCATTGGGACGGGGAGGAAGGAGTGTTTCATGAACACACACACCTGCCTCCATGGGCGACCCGGCCTTGCCGTTACCAGCCTTTATTATGATATAATTTTACTTCGGTTGTTTTTTGTTTTTTTTTTTTAACATAGAAATATAAAATATGCGTGTATATCGCTTATCAAAAATGATAACATTCACAGGAAAGAGAACAGAAGTCCACTTTATAGCAATAAATTATCTTCCCCACCCTTTTGGGCTGATAAGCAGCTGCGTCTCACCTGCGCTTTCTGGAGTTTTCCTTTTAATTTTTCACCTGAATTGTTTTCCCTATTTTAGCTGTGCTCACAGGAGGTGTTTGTAGAAAAGCGCCTACAGGGATTTCCGATGGCTGCTCCCACTGAGCCCCTGGAATTACACAGTCGGGTTGGGGATGCGTGCCCTAAGTGTTGATTATCGCAGGGTTTAATTTTATTAGCAAGAGGCAAAGGCTATTTTAATTTGCGCTGCTTTGCCATTTACCCGTGTGGAAGTTACCCCAGCTGTGCTCTGCAGGGCAGCGCTGGGGCGGGTTGGTGGTGCCATGACAGCCCCTCTGTCACCGTGAGCTGCTGAGGCTGATAAACTGCTTAAATCCATGGGAAGGCGGCACGTCTGCAGAAGCAGCAAGCCAAATTTATTAATTCTAGGGAATGATTCAAGTCAAACCTCAGCTTAATAAGTTACTAGTAAAGGCGGTACCCTAATTGGCAGCATAGTTCCTGAGTAAAATGTGCTGCTTGGGCCATGCTGGCATTCACGTTGGCTCAAACAGTTGTGTTTTACTCCGGTGCTGTGCCGGTCAGCAGTGTGGTCGGGCACTGCGTCCTCCGGAGGGCAGCAGATGGAACTGCACTCATCCAGAGCTTGGGAGAAGCTCTACGCCCCGTTAGCAAACAGACGATCCCCAGACTTTTCCTGTCCCTTTTTGAGGCTTAAGTGTAGAATCTGCTTTCTCGGGTTGCTTTGGAATGGTCTCGTAGAGAAACAGCTTCGTAACAGAGGGTAGGAACCCAGAGCCAGGATCAGTGCTGTCCCTCCTCTGGCTCATTTCCTGCTTTGTTCAGAGGTGTTTCTCTCAAGGAAGTCGAACCCTTCATGCTAATGGGGCTGGCAGAGACGTGTGGCAAAGTCAGGAGACCGGGTCTGGGAACTGGGAGTGGGAGGGTGGGACGGGAGCACTTCTGAAGGATGATTTTCTGAAGGGGAGGAAGCTCTGCTGGTTTTGGTATCGCACCAGAGGACAAATGTTCCTTCCCTTTGATCTGTCGCCTGTTTCACCCTGTAGGATTTTCACAAGAGGATTTATCAGCCTATACGTTTGTTAAGTTGAAGCCGGGAAGGGAAAATAGTCCCTTCAGTCTTTGCTAGTGGAAATTGCTCTGTATGGAAACCCAGTACACAATGAGAAATAAATAAATTGAAACCCGGAGCTGAGAAATAAACAATCCCTGTGGGAATAGTGTGATCACAGGAAAATAAGGAAAACAACAAATTGCCCTTCTGTGAGGTTTCGGGACACACATCGGTCGCGCGGCTCCTTCTGCTGCCCTGGTGATCTTTCCCCCCATTTTACGGACGAGGATGTGGAGGCACGGACTGGAAACCAATGCAGGCACCAGCTGCAGGATTTGCTGTGTGTATATCCTGCTCAGTGCAGTGCCTGCAGGGATACCTGAGCTAGCTTGGTATCAGAAGAGCACGGCTGTATTATGCCCAGTATAATTTTCCTCTACTTACCGTACGTATTTAGCAGCGGCTGGGGTATCCTTACCCAGCATTGTGTGGTGCAGTGCTGTCACACCATGCAGTCTGATTCAGACTCCTCGGACCGTTGCGATTTTCTGTCTCGTGACCTCTTCCATACCACGGGCTGGGGAACTGCCCTGGGCTCTGCTCTGCGTGGCAGAAAGCAGTCTCTGCAATGAGTCCACGTGGGACCACGCAGTGTCTCACACCTCTTGACTCGTGGCCCTAGGTTCATTTTTCTGGAGCAAACTTTCTGGGCTCATCCTGTGATCCAGCCCCTGACTGCTGCCTTTTGACTTCACCACAACAAGAACAAATCACAGTCTCTTGTTTCCTAAGAGTTAAGAATTTGGAAAAACAACAACAACAACGCCTAAAGGAGAGAGAAGGGAGCGGGCATGGGAAGGTGGAGCAGGAGGGGCTCCTGTGGTTCCCTGGGATTGGCTCTGGGGGTCACTGTGGCTGCGGGGACGTGGGTGCCCAGGGTATCAACCAGGCTGCCAGCAAAGCAGAACTGAAAGGTGACATCTCCAAAACTGGGCTCTTAAATCGACTCTTTAATTACACGAAGGTCACCGTCCTCGAGTGAGGTTACAGATGGAGCCTTTCTCTTTCTGAAGTGCAGCCTTTCGCTGCTGAAGCAAGCAAGCACCTCCTGTGGTTGCAGAAGGCTGTAAGCCTCTTAGAGGGCAGTGGTTTATAGGAAAAATAGCCATAAATACATCAGCCAATGGATTAGTAACTGGTGCGTGTGGGTGTAGTGCTTGTGCATACATATACATACAGGCATGCATATACATGCAGGGCTGTTTCTGCCAAGCTTACGCTAAGTGGTATCATTGAAACAAACTGCCAGAAGAGTTAGGATCTTTTGGGTGAAAGTGTACGTGTTTGAAAATACAGCAATAACAATATTTCCTTTGAACAGACCACTGTGTAAAGATAGAATTCCACTGCAGAGGCTCAGCAAAGAGTGGCCTGAACCAGCCTGCGTGCTCAACCTGGTGCAACAAGCCTGCGAGGCGGCATGTGTTGGTGAACTGCTGTAATTACACTGCAAGTGAAGGTTGTTTGCAGGCTCAAGGCTAACCTAAAAAATCTGAAACGTATTAATTATCACTGCCTGCTGCAAAGCCCCTTTCACTGCAAGTTGGTTTCACAGTGCCCTGGGCAGGGGGAAGGAGGCAAGTGTGCAGATGCAGAGGGATAAAGTATTGGCTAAGAATCAGCATTTTAGGCTTCCTTGTTACTTGGGAGCGGTGGCTTCCATTTTTGCTCACGGATTACAAAGAAGTGCTGTTCTGGTGGAAAAATGTCACTGATTTCAAAGGGAGAGGAAGATCCTGTGCGTGCTGGAGGAGAGCATGCAAAGATGGAACGCAGAGATACGATATGTAAAAAGAGTAATGAACGACCGTGTGCTTGATCCAAGCGCCCATTGAAACTGATTAGACTTCTTTCCCAGACTTCAATGGGATCAGGTCCTTGATATTTTATAAAGACAGATATATATTTAAAATTATTTGAGAAAGTTAAGATGATAGAGAGATTGTCAACTTCCAGCAGTGGTGGTGAGATAGTGTAACACCATCCTCCTCTGAGATAGATGCCACATCAAGATGATCAGGGAATTATGTGCATAAAATAAATCCTCAGGCTTCAAGATAAGAACACACTGCAGTTTCTTGCCATATGGTTCAGACTAAAATTTCTTGCTAGCCCAGCTCAAATTCTCTTCCTTCTCCTTCCTGATATGCTCCAGCTGAGCTCAGCTATTCCAGGGCTGGTTCTAAGCACGTTATGAAAAATGCGTGTCAGTGCCCACTGCAGTTTGTTCTCTGCAATGCGAGCTGCCCGAGCAGAGGGGCCCTGCCAGCTTTGGGCTCTGTGGCCGTGCCTGGGGTGCACAGCACAGAGCAGTGCAGGGACCTGACCTGGGGAAGCCCTGCCACAGCCTGACTGCTCCCACCGCCTGTGTGCGGGAGGTGGGACACTGATGTGGAAATGAGTAGTTTTAGGCCAAAGAGGAATTTTCCCATTCGGAATGGATTTTGAGCAGTTTTTGCAGCGCCTGGTGCAATGTGGCTTTGTTTTGAACGAGCAGGAGAGAAAGAGAGGGAAAAAAAGAGAAAGAGAAAGCAGTTAATTTGACTGAATAAAGAGAAAAGAATGCAAGCGCCACCGAGTTTGCTGTTTGTGTGGACATTGTGTAATGCTGTGGAATCAGATGTGGCTTTCGCACAGTAATGTCCGGGGAGGGCTGCAGCCCTGCTGCGAGCAGCACTGAGTGGACTGGGAGGAGACTTCTTCATCTCCTCTGCTCTCACAGGGCATCCCCTTGCAAATCTGTGGCACTTCCTAAATCAGAGAAATTTGCCTTTGATCAGGAGTTGGGTTTCTGCTTTCACCCCACCTCGGGGGGAAGGCCGGGGTGCCGGAGCACGGTGCCTGATGCATGGATGCCCTGGTGGGGGGAGCACAGTCCCAAAAGGCCCCGTGGGCTCATCCAGAGCTGAGCTGATCATTTCGGTTGGGCTGGAAGACCCCGGGTGTCTGGTTTAGAGACAAAGGAGGGAAGGGAGAGCTGCAGAGGTTGTGAGGCAGAGCAAAGCCCTTGGATTGCAGGTCTACGAGGTCCCGCCAGGTCTGGATTGATTAGTATTCAGTATTTATAATATCTCCATAATGGTAAAACAAAAGAAAACAAGCCCAGAGAATGCATTTTTAATCATCAATCATTGCTCTTTGTTTGTTGTGAATGAGTGGAGAGGGGAAATAGTCTCCCATAATCACCTCCCCTCACATCTCCTGCCACACGGGCCTCGCCGGGTGTGCTGACAGGGAAATAAATAAACCAGCAGCAGATCTCCAAATAAATCCCAGGGAGCTACGTGGGTTAGCACACTGCACGTGGGGGTCTTCTCGGGAGTACCAAGGGGGGGTGGCCATGGGGAAGCAGGAGGCAGAGGCAAGACTGGATGGAGCATTAAAGGCAGGAAAAAAGGAGTGGAGGTACAGGGCTGAGCGGAGGAGGAGGAGGAGCAGTGGGGCAATAGTGAGCGTAAAGCTTGTCAGGACTTCCCATGGGACATTGGGACAGAAGGCTCGAGAAGCCAAATCATCCAAAAGGATTTCAGCCTTTTCAGTATGTGAGGATCTTGTCATTCTAGGATTTCCACGTGAGAAACTGCTTTTTTCAAGGACAGTGTTCATGCTAGAAAAAAATATTAAAAAGGCTGCAGTTTCTATTAAGAGCCCCCAAACCCATATCTTATCAGGAACAGCACTGTGCTGAACTTCTCCAATGGGATCCCCACTTTGATCTTGCGGCAGTTCTCACAATGCCTTTATTGTAGTCCCAAATGCCTCTTGGGAAGGAGGGAAACATTATAATTCTCCCTTAATAAAGGAGATAACAGGCTGCTGGGAGGGTAAGGCCCAAATTCTGGAAGCAGGGCTGGTGACTCCACACCCACTCACCTGCATGTTCCCAGAGAGACGGCAGCCCCGAGCCATCGGGGCAGGCTGTAAGGAATCGACACGCTACATCTGAACCCTATTGAAAAATAATAAAAAGGTAATGACTTTGTCATTACTGGACATGGGTTTGTCTGTTGGCACGGGGGGAGGCAGGGAGGTTTTCTGCACTCAGGCCATAAATAACGTTTCCCATTATCCTCTGCAGTTCCCATGCATTCCTCAGCCCCTGCCTCGCCTCCATTCCTCCCGGTGAACCCTGCATGACATCACGTTGGGCTGCTATGGGGAGAAGGAGAGGGCCAAGCGGGTCCTGGTGCCTGTGCTCCAGTGCCAATGGGAGGCAACACAGTGACCTGTTGTTGCCCAGGAAGTGTGGGGTGACCACATGGGAGCGAGGTTCAGCCCAGGACATGTATTGGAAGGGATCGGATTTCAGGCAAGCCCATAGATAAATGGAAGTTGGTCACAAAGCCTGGCGTTGAAGCACAAACCGGTTATTAAGAGGCCCAAATAAATGGTGGGAACTCTGTCTGAAGCAAAATCAGGGCACATCTGTGTTCAGTGGAAGGCATTCCAAATTGCACGCCTCACTAGGTGGAGTTTGCTGCTGCGGAGGGGATGGGAGGGACGCAGAGAGCGGCTGGGATGTGGGGCCTGCCTGGAAACAGCAGCACTTAAACCAAAGGTGTGCTTTCAAGTCAGTGTCCTGAGATGTAAGATGCCTACAAGGGTATTTTTAAAACTGCATTTATATAACTAGGTTGATATAATTAAGGACTGATTTCAGCTCAAACAAAATAACTCCCTCTTGCACCCCAATTCATGTCTCCACACTGCGAATTGCATCTGTTGGACTAAATTAGTTGGAAAATCAGGACAGCGTGGTGCTGTAAACAGACGTCGAGCTGCAGAGGATATTCCAGTTCTGTGTCCAGCTCTGCCACTGATTCACTGTGTCCCTAGGCAAACCTCTTAAGTTTTCCCATCTATAAAGTGTAATAAAACCTGTGTAGATGCCAGGTGATGTAGGGCTTAATTAATTAGTAAATTAATATAATGAACTCTAACTTGAAGGTCTGTATCAGCACAAATGAATTGTTAATATAAATTTTTATTATTTACTGCTATTTAGTTGATTATTTTCGAACACAAGCAGGCTATTACAAACATACAGCTTCACACTTGAATTTCAGTTTTATTATTCTTGGTGCTTATTTATTATTGTTTTCTTCTACCTGTATTTATTGCCTTTAGTGGCCTCTCTTAGGACCGAGCCCCAGAGCAGTGCGTGTTACCCAGGCACACACAACAGTGGGAAATTTGGGGGCAGAACTGGCTTTAACTGCCAGATACAGCCTGCTAAGTGCCAGGAGTTCTGCTTGAACCTCTGCACAGATTTGAGGCAAATAAAGCAGATAAGAATGGATTCTGAGCAAATTCTTATCTCCCCTAATTTATGCCAGCCAAAAATCAGTATCAGTCTGTGCACCTGCAGCGTGCCTCACGCACATTTATTGTATGCTTGCATACTGATAGTCTTTATATATATATTTCTAAACAAAAGTGAGGCGTTTCAAAAGCTGGGCCTGATCCCCTCCGGTACAAACACGTGTTGCCCCACTGCTGCCAGTGAAGCAATGCGGGACGTGGTGCGGGCTGCCCCGCTCCTTCCATCGGCCGCTGTGAGAAAACAGCACTTGACAAACAATGGCCACATGACATTCTGTAACTGCTTGTGCCACTCTTACGATAAAAAAATGAAAGCAGATAATATTATGTTTGCAGTTGAAAAAATGCCTCCTCCTCCTTTGCAATTACTTTTCATTTTCCATTACGAAACAAACTAAATCCACAGGAGTTTTCTAGTGCGTGTCAGGGTGATTTCTTCATTCTTGCAGCAAGTCGTAAAGCAGGAGGAGAGGTTCTGGGAGGCACCTGGGGTTGGTGAGGGTCCCTTGTGGCTGTGGAGGTGTCTGTATGGAGCACAGACTGGCCCGGAGCACTTTGGTAGGTGAGACCTCGGCCTCCTCCTCACCTCCCAGGGATCAGGTGCTCCTTTGGGGAGTTGATGTGCAGCCCTCCATCCCCCCTCCAAGTACCCCATCACAGCAGTGTGAGCCGAGGACAGAATCAAAGCCTTCAGCATGAATTTCTGGGCTTTTATAATTTTAATCCCGGCCTTCTTGTGTTGTCTTAGCACCGTTTTTCTTGGGTGAGTAATTTTTTAAAGCTAAGGACGATTTTCTCAGGCAGCACATGCACAGCTGAACCAGATGGGTGTTCTGAGCCCTGTCCTGGCTGTCACTGCTCCCCAGCAGGGAGGTGCATGGAGGTCCTTGCTGTGTGACCCTACACAGGCTGCAGGCACCCACCCAGCATGGGCAGAAAAGCCCCCCAGTGGTCCCCAATGAGGGAACCATTCCCAAAGAGGGAAGTTTTGGGCAGCTAACATAGAAGACAATCCAATAATGAGTTTGGATGTTACTATTTCTAATTACTGAATGATAAATAGCATGAAAGGTGTCCTACAATTTCAGTCTACGGAAATTTATTTGAATTATGTATTGTAATACCAATACCACCAATATGTTGTGGGCAGTAAGTTTGCCGTGAGCAGGATCCTCTCCACAAGGGGAGCAGCTGATGGTGGAGCTGCATGCTATGGGAACTAACGTGGAACCTGCTGGAGATGGAGAGGCATGAGGAGTGGGAGCTGCCAATGGTCTCATGCAGCCAGCATGTCTGCTAAATGTCCAGGCAAACAGAAAGTAGTGAAGGTAGGACCCATAGCTGTGTGAGGTCTCAATGGCTATAGGAAATCTGGTAAAGAAAAAACCAGAAGGGAAATGGAATGATGGTGATGTCCATGATTCCTTTTGGAATTTTCCCACTGTTGAGTTGTATACTGAAAAAAGAATGGAGCAAAAATGAGAGATGTGGTTGGAACTGAACAGGTCATCAATCCCAGTGGGACTGAAGAGGTCTGGGGCAGGTCAAATCCTGGGCAATGTGCAAGGAACCTCCACTGGACAGGAGCAGAGCAGTGCTGAGCTCCTGCTCCCAGGCACACCTCGCTCTGCTTACGCTCCCTGTTGGGTTTGATGGTGCTTCTAAACCATAGCGTGGGTTTGGTCGGAAAGAAAGTTGTATTTTAGTGGGCATCAGAATGAAATCAGTGTGTCCAGGAGTGGAAAAAGGCTCTTGAGATTGCGTCACCAATGGCCATCTGGCTTCTTCCTTAGTCTTTCTGTATTTCAGACCCACTTTTATGATAGATGCAGATGCCAGCGCTTATGGTTTGGGGGCAGTATTGACACAAGAACACAAAAGACTTCTCAGGGTGGTGCCTTATTACAACACTAAATTAGCTGGAGAGAGATTACTGCACCACTTAAAAGGAACTCCTGCAATGGTTAAATCTATACAACATTTTCATCCTCTGTTCAACGCGGAAGTAAAATTGCTTTGGGTTGATGACAGGAAGATGCTGCATAAATAGTTAAGTATGCATCATTTGCAATTTGCTAAATTATTTTATTTCTATCTAGACCAGGCTGTGCAAGGTGTCATTACCTCATGCTCTATCTGATGGAGGAGCCTTTACTGGGAAGGAGTAGCATGGCAGGCACCAGCCTTGGGCTGAGCGGGGCTCTGTGTGGGCGAACTTCAGCAAGCAGGGACAGAAAGGTCAGAAGGCAGCAGTGAGCGCTGCGACAGGGCTCTGCAAGCAGCACAGGGAGCTGTGGGGCAGGCTGGGCTGGGGGCTGCCTGAGGGGCAGCAGGCGGTGCAAAGAGCTCTGCAAAGCACACATCGCCATGCTGCGCCCCAAGGAGGGCAGTGCTGTGGTGCTGTGCGGCGTCCCAGCAGGGGGTGGCTGCCCTGCTCAGCACCTCAGATGAGAGAAATGCAAAAAAGCAAAGAAGAGAAAATAATAAGAAGTAAATGCAATTAAAAATAACGATTCAGACTTAATTAAAGGGCCCTCTTCTCCCAACCCTTCATTCTTCAGGGATGCCTCATAAGGAGAAGAATCCATAGCTTGGGACCTGCTCTTTCATACTTTTGCACCAGGAGCTGGGTCACTGACATTCAGCAGCACATGGGCTGCACCCTGGCAGTGTCTCTCCAGCATACAGATTCAACAGGTTTGGGCTTTGTGACATCAGGATTTTATAAATACTCGCCGCAGTTCCTGTAACTATCTCACGCAGCCCTATTTACTTCAATTATCCCCTTTACATCCCCATTTTCCTGCTTTCTTATTGTGAGCAAATACAACTAAGTACAGAATGACAAATACCAAACAATATGCAGATAAACAAGAGCCTGGATTCTGCAGATGCAGCCAGGTGAAACGCTCCGAGTATTTGCACAGCACTGTGTCTGCCCTGTCAGTGCAGCCAGGTGAGACTCCCCATCCTTACAGGACCTCAGCACTGAGCTGGATGGATGCGTGTTGCTGAACATCTCTGCTCAAAATCCAGGAGCCTGCCCCACCCCAGCCGCCTGGCTGCAGGATTTTCTCCAAAGCTGTTGAGAACCCATTCCTTTGGAAGGTTCCTACTGGGCTTCTGGGAGCACAAGGCCCCGTGGCCGAGCTCCTTGCATAAACATGGCTGCTAGAAACATGTCATTCCAGAGCTGTGGATCAAAGCAGAGCTCCAAATATTGGAGGACTCACAATAAAAGCTCAGGAGCTGGCAGCGGTCCTGCAAACACTCACGTCGATGAGTCACTTTTACTCACATGAGTAGTCACACCAAAATCAGAGGAATTAGCCTATTATTATTAATTATTGTTATTATTTACGTGTGTGGCAATAGCACGTAGGAGCCGCCATTGCAGAGCTGGGCCCCAATTGTGCAAGGCGCCAGTAAATCCAGCACAAAACCCAGGTTTCTGCCCCAAAGTGTGAGCAGCAGGCTGGAGACAACAGGTGGAGAGCTCCTGCGAGGGGCTGTGCGTGTGTGTGAGCGTGTGTATGTGTGAGTGTGAGTGAGTGTGTGCCACCACAGGGCTCCCAGGCTGTGGGTGGAGGGGCTGCGGGCAGCATTCACCCTCCAGCAGCCCCGAGTGGGGCACTGCGCCCTGCAGGGGGATCCAGGCGGTGCTTTGGCAGAGCTGCGGCTGCAGATTGTGCCGAAGTAACTACAGCCTAAGTGGTTGAAAGACAGGGCTGAGAAAGTGGGTAGAGCTGAAAAGCAGTGGTTTTTCAGCGCAGTGCTGGGATCCAGGCGCGTGCTGGTGAGGAGAGGAAACCCCTCTGGTTCCAACCTGCAGCGCTGCCCACTCGGCTGCAGCGCGGCCGGACACCCCCAGCCTTGCACACAGATGCAGCACAGCGTGGTTTGTTCTGGATTTGAGGTAACACCCAAACCCAGTGTCAGCAAAAGAAACAAAACAAAACAAAACAAAGTTTGGAAGTTTGGAAGATAGAAACTGAGCGTTGCGCTTACTGACATCAGCCGGGAATACAGAAACGGATGAGCCCCCGGCGCTCTCGGTGGGGTTCAGCCGTAGGGAACCGCGGTGAGCGGAGCTCGCCGTGCCGGCAGCGCCGCGCGGGACGCCGGGCTCGGTGCGGCGCGGAGGCGCGGAGCCGCGCTGTCCCCGCCGGGCAGGGCGATCCGCTCCGGGTTTTGCGGGCGCTCCGCCGTGCCCGGCCGCCCTCCGCCCGGGGAGCGAGTCCGCTCCGCGCCGCCTGGCCGCCCCCGTCCCTCCCCGGGCGGGCCGGGGCGGGCGGCGGCGGTTCCAGGCCGGGTTTTGCGCGCCGCCCGCCCTCCTGTTAGAAATAGGAAAATTCAATAATCAAAGCAAAGGGGAGCGCGAGGAGGAAAAATCCGGGATCAGGGCAAGTTTGATGGCGCATGCGCGCTGCAGCCTCCATCCCAAACACACACACATTTCCCCCGACTTGGAAAGTCACCCAAAGCAGCCCCAAGTGCAGGTAAGCCCGGCCGCGGCCGGCCCGCCGCCTCCAGCAGCCCCGGCTCGGCCCGCGGGCTCGGCAGGTGGGCACCGGGCAGCGCAGCCCGGGGGAGCGCACGGCACCGGCAGGAGTTGCTTTTTTTGTTGTTTTTGTTTTTCTTTTTTTTTTTTGTTTTTTTTTTTAATGACTGTATTTTATTCGCGGGCACCGGGCAACACGTGTCCCCGCGCCGCAGGTAACGGAGCCCCGCGTTGCCCCGGCGGTCCGGGCGCGGGGGGCGGCGCGGCGCGGCGCGGGCGGCGGAGTTGGGAGAGCGGCGGCGGAGCGGCCGGCAGCGGGCGGCGGCGGGGACGGCGCGGGGAAGTTTGCGGCGAGCGGCGCCCGCAGCGGGACCCGCGGCGGGACCCTCGGCACCCCGGCGGGGCAGGCGGGGGCCGCGTTGCTCGGGGCGGGGGGTGCCCGGCCCCCTGGGTGCGCGGCGGCAGCGGCAGCGGCAGGTTATTTTTACCCGGTGGCATTTGCAGAATGCGCAGCTGATTTGCCATCCGGAGCCAGGAAGTTTTCCCCCCCTCCAGCGCCTTCCCTTTCTCTCTCTCTCTCTCTCTCTCCCTCCCTCTCTCCCTCCCTCCCTCCCTCTCTCCCCTCCGCGTCCCCTTTCCCCCGTTGCGCGGCGGGGGGCTGCGGGGCCGGGGGGCTGCGGGGCCGGGGCTCCCGGGGGAGCCGCTGCCCATGTTTGGAGGCGCCGGGCCGGGAACAGGTGGCCGAGCCGTCACTCAGCGGCGGCCGCGGGGTCGGGGGGGGGCGGCCGAAAAAGGAGAGAGGAGAGCGGCGGTGCCGGGACCGTCCCGGGCGGGCGGACATCGGGCGGGCGCCGCTCCGCTGCCCCGGGGCCGGCGCGCACCGCGCGGGGCGAACTCCGTCCGAGCGCCGTCCCGCACCTGCGGCCCCGCAAACTTCCCGCGGCCGCTCGGCCCCTCCGAGCACGAAGTTGAGCGGTGCGGTTCGCTTCTCGATCGCCGCGCTCGCTGCCGGCGCCGGAGGAGCCGGAGTTCCCTCGCAGTTGCGGAGCGCCGCTCGGCGCCCACCGCCCCTTTATTGATGCGCCGCCGCCGCCCGAAAGGTGGTGGGGAAGAGTTTATGGGGGAATATTGTCCAAGTTCGGTAATCAAGTTTCCAGATCTTATGGCTCCTGTTTAATTTATTAGACTAGTTATTTATTCTGTTGATGATAATCTGTTGCTGGTTTCTATGGAGATGTTAAACTGATCTCTTTCAGAAATCAAACTCCATATGCACTAAAACGTTTAAAGGAGCAGCGTCCCCTTTTGTTTGCAGACTTTGTACCTTTGGAGAGCTTTTATTGGGCTCCCGTATATTTTATATATTAAAGTCTGAAGTTGAAGCTTTGTGCGAGACGGAGCTTATTATGGCCAACAGAAAGTCGAGGCTTTGATCCTTTTTTTTTTGCATCATCATTTAAAACAGATCATTTTTCCTCCCTCATCACACGAGATAGCAGAACCCTTTTAAGATCAAAGCGTCCGGCTAAAAACTATTGTTTAAAAAAAAACACAACAACAACAAAAAAAAAACACAACAGAAAAGGAGCCTGGTAAATTAGGGGGATGTTTCCTTAATCTGCTTATTTTGTTCTAAGGGTTTTTTTAGCGGTGAAAACAACAACAACAACAACAGCAACAGAAACTTGTGGCGACTATCCTGTTATTTTTATACCTCCCAAGTCTTTGTAATGTTAAAATAAGTTCAAAGTCAAATATCTCTGCAGATAAAGCACCGGTTGGGGTGTTTTTATTACTGGGTTGCTAAATGTGGAAGGTCAGAATCCAGAAAGCTATCGCATTAGGGGAGGTTTTAATAGTCTTTGTCTCATCTTAATGAGAGAGAAACCTAAAAAACATTTTCCCCACGATGTTATTTCCGAGGGTCGCTGCACACGCAGCTCAGTTTGGGCGGTTTGTTAACTTACCCCTCGCCTGGCTTGGCTGGAATGGCACTTCATAGAAGTGCTGGAGCTGGGAGAGAAGAGGGGTCTGTGTGACGGTGCAGGTGGGCGCAGTGCTGTGGGTGCTGGAGCAAAGTTGGAGGGCTGGGATGGAAACCTGCGGTGTGATGAGCACAGCCCTCACACTGCCTGCCCACACAGCTCCAGAGCGCTGCCACCGCCTCGGCCGGGGCTGCTTTTCCTCCCTGTGCCCCTCTTAGAAATAAAGGAATAATCCCATGGGAGCCGGCGCCCACAGCCCTCACAACTCGCAGATGTTTGCGTGTGTCTCTGTGCATATATTTCACGTGTGCCCACACAGTGCTGCACCTCGGTGGGGATGAGCTGTGTCCATTCTGGACTTTCTCTTTTTTTTCCTTCTTCGTTTCCCTCTCTCTCTCTCTTTTTTTTTTTTTCCCCCCTCATTCTGAATTTAAATTATTTTTTTTTCCAATCTTCTATTTATTTGTTTGATTTGAATTGCAAACAGAATTGACTCCGAAAAGTAAAAAGACCAGGGGGGGAAAAAAAAGGAAACACTATGGCTTTAAACTCAGGAGTTTGCATATTCTCCTTGTATCTTTCCCCTTTGCTAATTATTGTGTTGTTTTCAGAGCAAATATGTCATATCCATGGCGACCAGGCAGGTTTATTGTCTTTCAGAAGCAATAGCTCACATAAGTAATTAATGACTTCTTTTTTTTTCCTCTGGCTTAGGTTAAACAGATCATTCAAGGAAAGTCATATCTCTCTCTCCCTCTCCCTCTTTTTTTTTTTTAGCCCAGTGACATAAGAACATGAGTTAGAACAAGAAAATACTTTAACCGAGAAGTCAACAGCTTATTTTTCCTCATTTCTTTTTAAAAGCTCCAAGTGTCAGCTTTCTGCACACATGACGTTGTCATTCTCACAGTTTCAGAGCAGAGCCCTGAGCAGAGCAGAAAGCGGAGCCGCAGCCGGGGGCTGTGTGGGGCAATGCAGGGCAATGTGGGGCTGTGCAGGCAGTGTGGGGCTGTGTGGGGCGATGCAGGGCTGTGTGGAGCTGTGCAGGGCTGTGTGGGGCGATGCAGGGCTGTGTGGGGCAATGCAGGGCAGTGCTGCTGCTGGGGGGTCATCCAGCCCCTGGGAAAAGCTCCCTGCCGTCACTCTTCCCCTTCCCCCCCTCTCCCCCCCTTCTTCTATCTGCGTGAAAATCAGTGTTAAAATAAAGGTGTGTTTTTGTATCTTACAGATTGCAATTCAAACAGTTTCCAGGAAAGAATTAGTAATTCATTTTTATATACGGCGTATATACACACACGCTCGAGCTCCACCCAAAACAATCAAGCTAGCTGGAAAAAAAAAAAAAAAGAAAAAAAAAAAAACTTATTTCCTTTTTCTTTTCAAGCCCAAGCAAACTTGCACAGTGACTTTGCAGAGCTCCTTGCGAATCGCCCCGTCCTGCCAGGAGCCTGCAGCAGCCCCAAGCTCTGCTCCCTGCCCTGCTGGCACTGCCCCGCTGCCATCGCTGTGCTGGGGGTTCTGCAGCCCATCAGCCCTCTTTGGTTTTGCTCATTTCATTTTCAGAAGGATTCCTACGTGGTCCGGCCATATACATTCCTTGGGAGATAAGGGAGCAGTGCAGTTGCATAAACAAAAGCTTTTACTTGCATCTTGTGGAAAAAAAACCCCAAAGAAACCCCAGCCCATCTGAGTGAAGCAGGTACCATAAATGAGCGCTGTAATGATTCTATATTCCACAGCGCTGCTACTTTAACTTCTAAAATCTGTTTCCTCTCTGGTTTGTAACGTTAATCAAAGAGCCGCTTCCTTCCCATTTTTCCACAGGCTGGGGCTAATTAGAACCACGCGAATCCCATTTTGTCAGTTCCATGTGGATGTTCCTTTAGGCTTCGGAAGGCGAAAGCCTCGCGTGCAGCCTGGCTGGGCGCTCACAGGGCTATCGGTGCTAACGCTCCCATCTCCCACACCTGCTCACCCATCCACCCCACGCAGAGCTGTGGGTGCACACATGGGGAGCAGGCGGTGAGAGGTGAGGGCAGGGAAGGCCGAGGAGGAGAGCAGCTTTTGTGGTGTATTTCCAAAGAGCAGCAGAGAAACCCGAAGTGACGCGAAGCTGAGGCTTCACCGAGTTGGTAATTGAGCCCTTAACCTCCTGATGTCTATATCAGAAAAGCAGAGCCTAGCAGAGGGAGACAAAGCATAAAAGCAAATACCGGCTGGGGGAAGCCGGGGAGATGGCAGAGATGCTGAAGAGTAGTTGAGGATACGGATAAATCTCTACGCTGCATTTCCTTCGGCTGGGTTTTTCCCTCCGGCGAAGCGCAGCAGGTTTGAAGGTGGCTTTAGGAGAGCCCTGATGTGCCGAGAGCCCAGAGCTGGGGACTTCTGCCGAGGCTCCCTTTCTGTCTGCTGTGGAAGAGCAGAGCAGTGATTTTTAGGTCGTGGTGGGACGTGGGATGGCTGCAGTTTGGGAGCCCCAGGTTGGGCCGTGCTGGAGGAATGCGGCTCCCACCGCTGCAGGACCGCTGTGTGTGTGCCTGAATTGGGATCCGGGGGCTCACGGGAGGGTCTGAAAGTTACTTGTGGTGTGTAGGACTGCGGCTTCAAAGGAAAGCAGGAGAGCGTCGTAAATTTTGCTAAAATTAATCAACCATTTAAGAGCTCCACGTTAACGAGGTTTTCCAGGCAAGCAGCTTTGCTGCTCCTCTTCGTCGTTCTCGTTTGACGTCCAAAAGGCTTGGAGTAGAGGGGGGAGAACGTGAGCGAGAAGAGGAGGGGGTGGAATTTGAGTGGAAATAATAAAAACAAAAAAGACTGGATTTGTGGGATATAAATCCTCATCTGTCCTTGATCCATATTGTCAAGTTTTTTTTTTTTTCTTTCTTTTTTTTTTTTTTTTTGGTCGGATTTGTCCTATGTGCCTTTGACGGAAAAGGCACGTAGAGAGAGAGCGAGCGGCAGAGGGGGAGAGAGAGAGACGTGTCACTGCTTTGGAGCTCATTATCATTCTTAATAAGTCTTAAGGAATAAAGAGGAGCATTGAGTGTAAATGCTGGGTAATCCTAACACTCCTCAAGGTGAGAGGAGTCTCGAGGACACAGAGAAAGAGAGCGTGGAGGAGGGGGCTCCGCGGGAGCGGGGATGGAGGCGGCTGGAGGGGAGGGGGCCGTGGGTCGGGCTGCGGGGCCTGGGATGGGAAAGTTGGCCGCAAGTTTGGAGGACACCTCCGCGAGCCGCGGGGCCGCGAAGCGCTCGCGTTTGACGGGGCACGAGGCGCTGCTCGCACCGCGCTCCTACGAGCCGTGGGGCCGCGAGCGCTGAGCGCTGAGCGCTGCTCGGGCTCCGCACCCCCTGCCCGTGCCGTGCGGCTCCGTGCCCCGCATCCCGCAGGCTCGGGCGGACACTAGGTGGCTGCGTTCGAGGCTCTGCTCGCTCCGGCTGCCGGTGGGCTCCTGCTTCCGACTCGGGCTGCCGGCAAAACGCGGAGATGCCGTCGGGCCGTGCGGTGGATTCAGCCGTCGAGCCGCACGCCCGGCGGCTCCTCTGTGCCCTCCCCGGGTCCACCCCCGGCACGTGGAGCGTTCTCCTCCCGCAGCGTGCTCGGCTCCTGGCCGGCATGAAGCGTTACCTTTCTTACGAGGCTCCGCGTCCCTCGGAGCGGGTGGGAAGGAGCTGTGATCAGCTGGCATGAAGGAGAAGCCGAGTACAATGAATGGAAGCCTTGCTAAATGCCGATTTTCTGGGTCCAGGTGCTTGGCTTCAAGGTTAAGTGTTACATTGGTAATATTATTAGGTATTAAGTTATTACTAATAGAACTGCGGGGCTTGGCAGTGAACCACTGAGAAACTGCATTAGGGCTGAGTTCATCCTGGTTCCTCAGCCCTGTGCTGGGAGTGCAGAGGGTTTTCTCTCCTGTTTTCGTTCCGCCACCGGTGACGCTGTTTGGAAGTAAAATAGGTTGCTTCCAGATTGGGAGCCATAGGGCCTGTCATCTCGATGACAATGCAAGAAGTCACCTCGGAGTGGGACTCTGAGGCTGCTCCGGATCCTTCCGCCTGCGTGGGGCTGAACCCAGGGCTGGGAGCAGTGGGGCATGGAATGTGCCAGCACCC
This sequence comes from Chrysolophus pictus, assembly GCA_037305975.1. Taxonomy (NCBI): domain Eukaryota; kingdom Metazoa; phylum Chordata; class Aves; order Galliformes; family Phasianidae; genus Chrysolophus; species Chrysolophus pictus. The sequence goes on along the minus strand of CM074596.1, from coordinate 3,965,645 downwards.
CGGGTGCTCTAAAAGCAGAGGCTTTTAAAGAGGTTTTTGGTTTTGGGCACTGTCATCAGAGGGCAGCGTGCTGAGCCCCTCGGTGTGGAAGGAGTATTTGTGTCTTGGGAAGGGTCCTGGTTGGGCTGTGTACTAAAAGCGTTGTGCAGTGCCACGCAGAGTGGAAGCGGATGTGGAACAAAAGCTGAGTGCTGCTGGGATGGGAGAGAGCAGCATCTCCCGCTGGCACAAAGCAGCCCAGTTCTGTTCCCAGCTATCTCCAGCCCCAACTGTGCAGCATTGCACTGTGTGCACCAGGCACTGGGTTGGCAGCACTGCTCCCGGTGCCACTGTTTGCAAAGCATCCTCCCAAAGGGCTGCCGGTGCCGAGCTCTCCTCCAGCAGCCCAGCTTCACACCGGGAGCAGTGTCCTTTCACACTGGTGAGCCAGCAAAATCTCTCCCAGGGGTTACTGCAACCTCTCAGCAGCGATTTGCAAACAGGCGTTTGGAGATAAAGTGTTGGTGCCGAGCGAAGGGCCAGTAGGGCAGATATGAAACGCGGACGGTGTATGAAAGGAAGGTGTATGAAATGCAGCCTGCATCTCCCATTTCACTGCACTATGCCAAAACACACAGTTTCTTATTTCAGTCACTGTGATCTTTCAAGGAGGTTAATTTCCATGACGAACTCCGGGCCACGTGCTAGGAGGATTTATCTAATTAGACTGACACTTTTCTTTTTTAAAAAAGAAAATTAAGCTGCACCTTGGAGGACTTAAGTATTTTAACCTGTGGGAGCGGCAGCAGGCAGTGTGATCCCTGCTTGCACAGCGGGGAGAAGGGAGATTTTTCCTTTTCCAGTTCCCCATTTAAGACTTCACTACAGGTCCCCATTCATTTAGTTTTCCTACATGCTGGCCAGACGCATCTCTGGCACTGCGGATCCCCTTGCCTGGGACGTGCTCACAGAGTGCCAGGAGAACCCCCAGCCCTTCATCCAGCCCAGCTGCTGTGATTTGGGATTCCTGCTAAAAAGTCCATTTGGGTGAGAACTGGGACCGTGTTGTGATAAGAAGAGAGGATTTTAGGCTGAGGCTGTCAGATGCCATGCTTTCCCCTGGGCAGACAGCTCACGCTGCAGCACAGTGCGTGGTGCTGGCTTGTTCCCATCAGAGCCGTGCTGCATGCACTGCTGCTGGTAGGTCCTGTGCAGAGTGCTCCAGCTGCAGAGAGCCCAGGGAGGTCTGTGCAGGGCGCTGTGCTTCGTGCACTGAATGCAACGCAGCCCACGTGTGCTGGGAGCACAGCAGCGTTACGGGGTGCGAGCACAGGTAAGAATTGAGGCGAGCGGCCGTGCATGAGGTGCCAGCAGTGATAGCAGCCTCTGATATTTCAGTGAGTGCTTTGGAGCTGTTCACACCGCAGCACTGCACGGGGAGAGGAAAATGCGACAGCCCTGTCCCCAGAGCTGCTCTCTGGTGTGCTGGGGAGTCCTAGTGGGCTGAGCCTGAGGTTCCACTGCAATTTGTCTTTGATGAGGAAAGAAACAAAAATAGATGTTTCCTGTCCTGCCTTCCCCCCCACCCGCCTCGTAATGCAAAAACAAAAGGGAAAGAAAAATAATAAAACCTGCCAGGCGCTCAGAGGTCTGACCAATAAGAGCCCTGTCGGCTGGGGAGCGATCGTTCTGGCTTGGTCAGCCATCCCTAACAAGTTACGGGTTGTATAAACTCCCAGCTTACAGCTGTGAATTTACTCAGTTTTGAATGCAGCCACAAGCTGGCTCAGCAGGATCTGAAGCCGTCTGCTCCAGTGGCCATGGTATGCCTGAAATGCCCAACTTCAGGGGGCCCAGCTATGGACATGGAACTGCATGGCGCTGGGCTGCACCAGGCGTGCTCCGACTGTCCCCTGTGTGGAAGGGCTCTTGCTGCCATAAGCTGCTCTGTTAATTTGTCCTCTCTGATTTAGCTCCCTTGCATTGGGCAGATGCCTCAGCGCAAGACGAGGAGCGTGGCTGGGGAGAGCCCTGCAGCCCATGCAGAAGCCCATCGTGGCAGCAGCAGCAGTGCAGAATTTGGTACATGTGCGACCTGGAGGAGAGGGTGTTGGTGTGAGCGACTGCGAGCAGCAGCCTGGCTTTGGGTTGGGGCTGTTGCTGCAGAAGGCTCTGAGCTCTGAGCACCTCTGGTGTTGCAATGTTGGATGCTCCTAGAGAGTTGAACTTTTGGCTTGCCGGCACGGAATCCCTCTGCAAACAGAAGCATGTTATTTGCTTCATAATTTGAAAGGGAATTTAGCCCAATAACACAATTAAATTTTGATAACCTCTTAAATGTTAAGGAATCGGGCAATTCACAGCAGCTGGGCAGAGGCAGCCTGGGGAAGTGCACTGTGCCTACCAAGGATGTGTGTCACCGTGGTTTTGATAGGGAAGCATTTTGTCCAAGACAAATCCTTTTGTCTCGGAACGACAATTCCTACACCTAGATGAGCTCAAGGAGATGCGAATGGAAGGTGCACGGAGGGTTCCTCTCCGTCTTCCTCCTCTCCCCCACAGAGCTGCACTGCTCTGGCTCCCAAAGGGTTAAGGTGACTCATGCCCCTCTGGAAGCTCTGCTGGCAGAGGCTTCATCCCAGCCTCTAATTGGCTGTGTTTGCTCTGCACTTTCTCGCTCTGGTTTTGATGAAAACATTTAACCGGGAGCTCAGCGTGCGGAGGCTCCCAGCTGACAGCCGCTGCCTGCACCGCGTTGTCCTTGCTGTGTAAATTCAGCTGCCTGCTTCGGGCTGGCAGGGAGGACCAGCGCACGCGGTGCTGCTGCTCCTTGGCTGCGCTCCTCTGCTGCTTTCGCTGCCCAAACCTTGATCTGCAGTGAGCAGTGGGCAGCGGGGCGAGGCCAGGGGCAGTGCTGGACCAGCGGCTGCCGTCGCTGGGGTTTCCTCCCTGGGCTCTGGGCCACGAAGCAGAGATGAAGCGCTGCACTCTGTTCCATGGGCTGACCTGCTCGTTGCTTCCTGTGCCACACGGGATCTTCCCAGCACGCACTTTTATTCCAGCAGTGTCAGGTAACAAACTGCTAATCTCTAGGCTCTTCTAATGAGTTTTGTCCTACAACGTCTCGACCAGTTTTGACTTTTGCCACACCAGTGGCAGAGAAGTTACCACGTCTTCGTGGAGACCGTCCTGAGAGCGGGCATGTCCGAGCTGCTCCGCTCCTGCTCTGCAGAACCCGTGGGCAGAGCCGTGCTGAAACAGCCCTGGGGGTGATGCCAGGTTATCAGTGTTGCTGCTGGAAAACGCATTCAAATTTCTGCCCAAACAGGAGATTGTGACACGCAAGAAATTCATCTGTGCCCGCTGGGGCTGCCACTGCGCTGATATTTCTTTACGTTTCTTTTCTTATCTCTGGTGATCTACCCTATGAACAGCAAAACAAATCCAGATGGGAAAATGTATAAACCAGAAATTCTGGATTCTCTGTTCCTGGAAAAGCATGGTTCCTTGTTCTCAGCCGCCTCCGTGTGTCATGGGGTCTGCCATGAAATGATGCCAGAGCTGTTGAAAGAAGCCAGGGCTGCTTTAGAAGTGAAGCAGCAGTGCAACAAACACGGTCCCAAAGGGGAGAGGGTTGGCCCGCACGTGGACACTTGTCCTCTTGGGACTCACCTGAGGACCTTGCTCCACGTGGAGCTGAGCTCAGGGAGGCTTTCTGCCTCTTCCCTGACCCTGAGCATTGATAGTCTGGAACCAAATGCACGTGTCTCATTAAAAACAAAAGGAGCCGGCCAGGCTCCCATTCTGCACAACGTGTGTCTGTTATCAGCCCAGAGAAAGGGGAGCGAACAGGTGTAGGATAACAGCGCAACTGAGAGAGACCAAAGTGCATCATAAAATAAACAAACAGCGGCTCTCCAGCTCCCCCAAATGTACCATTGAGTTGCAGGGTCCGCAGCGTGCTTTTGAACGGGTTCTGAGCAAGTGCCTGCTTGGGGCCCTGAGCAGCGTGCGGGTGGTCAGTGCCAGCAGCGCCTGCAGCCATGCCAGCTCTGCCCTGGGGTGTGCAGGGCCGGGTGTGTGGGGCAGTCCGGGGCTGCCTGGGGCATCGGGACCTTCTCTTGTCAGAAGTAAGGATCATAACTGTCTTTACGGTGACCTTTCCAACCTCTGCAGTCCGCAGGGAGGAGCGTGTCCGCCCTCCGCTGTGTTACGGTCTTTCATCAGAAGATTTCTTAGGTGATGAGATTTGTACCAGGGTTTGATTTGATTTTCTGCTGTTGCCCCTCATGCTGCGGGCTGGCGGGGCTGGCAGCAGTACTGGCATTTTCATTGCATTTAGCGAAACGGCAGCTTGGCTTCCTTTACCCCCTCGGCCGCCAGCGCTTCAGTATCTTAGCGTGACTCAGCTGCTGGAATTATGCTTACCCAACAATACCTTTTGTCCTTTGCCCAAAACTCCTGGCCAAGAAAAAGGGTAAAAAAAAAGGAGGGGGGAGAAAAGAATGAAAAGATAAAATTCTGCATTTAGTTGTCCTTTCATCACAGGTGGTGCCAGTTGGTTTTTGCTTTATTTGTACAAGGTGGGGAGAAAAAAAGAAAACAAGGTGGAACTCAGACAAGGCCCAGGAAATGTTTGAGCCTGACAACAAACTTCCTTTTGTTCAGGGGAGCAGGGGGAAGAGAGCAGAAAAAAGGAGCAGAAGAGCAGCTGAAACCGACCTCAGCCCCGCGCTCCTGGGCAGCTTTCTTCTTCCTACTCGTTATTGTTTGAGGTTTTTGTTTTGATCAGGTGTCCGGTGATAATTCTGTTTGCACTGGGGCCTTTGTGTGCTGCCTTCTGCAAGTGGATGGAAGAAAGGTTTCCTGGGGACACATTTGTCCTTTCCAGGGGGGCACTTAGCACTTGCTGTAGGGCTGATGCTTTGCATGGTCCTTCTCCAGCCATCCTGAAGGATGGATAGGAGGATGAAGGATGTGTGCTCCAAAGGGCCAGATGAGCAGTTTAGAGCACAGGCATGCAAGTTGTGGATTGAAAAGCGGAAACAGAAGGTTTTGCTGATGAGAAAAGGAAGATGACTTCGGAGGCAGCTGTCAGGGATGCTGCCAAGAAGACTCCAGAGTACCACGAAGTGCTAGGAAATGGACCTCCCAGTCACGGGAGGATTCTGAGCAGCTTCTTGTTGGTCTGAAATCTCTGTTGTATCTCCTGCAGTGGTGGTCTTTCAAAGGGGGAATTGGGAATCATGGGACAGCTGCTTAAGAGGCACTAGAAATTAATGGCCTTGTGCTGTGTGGAATAAGATGTGCTCAGGCAGAGCTGTGTCCAGCAGGGAGGTTGCAGCTGGCCCATGGGTGGTTGCTCTGGGTACCCTTGGGGCTCTTCTCGAGGTGCTGCCTGGTGCCTTCTCAAATTGCCCTTTCCTCCTCCTTGGCTGTGTGCAGTGTTACAGTGGTCCCATAGCACTGGAACTTCTGGGATGAAGGGCTGCTGAGTTTTCCCTTGGCCGGGCTTGAGAGATGGCACACGGTGCTTGGTGCTGCTTGCTTGGCACTGCTTTGCACTGTTGGGGTGTCACCCGTGGGGCAGGCACTGGCTGCGGTGTGTGGGGGGAGGTGGGCAGCCTTCAGCACGTGAGGAGAAGCTCAGCTGTTGTCACTGCATGCAGCTCTCCGTGTGCTGGTGATGTGCTTCCCAGCTGTGTCTTCCCCAAGTCTTGCCTTTCTTTTGGTAAGGGCCAACATCCCTGACGTGCTACTGTATTAGGTGAAAAAAATCCGAAAATGCTTTTCCTTGGTAATGGGAAAGTGGATTCCCTGTGTTGCATTTGCATCCTTAGCAGCCTTTCTTCATGCTGAGTTTGCTCAGCCAGCCCTGGGCTGGTGGTTGATGGTTGGACTCGATGGTCTTAGTGGGCTTCTCCAACCTCACTGATTCTATGATGCTGTGACTCTTCTCAAGGCGGTGCTGAGGCTGCAGGATGCAATCCCACTCAGGTAACCGGGATCCCAGTTAAGTGACCGCAGAGCAGAGCCACATCTGCAGGTCCCAGCTGAGAGCTAGAGCACTGCCATACAGCATACACTCTTCAGATTTACGGTGAGAGCTGCTCGGTCTTTACCTTAGTTTTTGCATCTGTACGATGGAGGTAATAAAACTTGTCTGCACCGCAGCTCGGAGCTGAGAATGAAGGGACGTTTCCCGGTGCTGGATGAAAGGAACCGTGGCACAGTTGGTCTGTTTGCCTTGAGTTGAGAAATGAAGGCTGGAGCCTCATGGAGGGCAGTGAGTGCTGCTGTGGGGAGCGGGGCCGGGGGTCCTAAGGGGGGATTGGCAGCGGGTGCTGGCAGTGGGAGCGGGGGTGGTGGGTGAGCAGTGTTCTGCTGCTGCTCCACGCGCAGGAATGACTGTGGGGAACGATTTCAAAGCCACCACTATGGAGATTAAGGGGATGAGAATGTAAATCTCAAGTAAAAAGGTAATTGAATGTAATAGCAAACACTGCTCGGTCTATGTTAATTTTAGCTCTTCCCCTGGATACAAGGCGCTGTATTAGTGTTTTATTACCATTTTGTTTGCACTAATAAAATAGTAAAATTTATTTCAAGGAAGTTGAAGGATGGTTTTACAATGCAAATTTGAAGAAATTGGACTTTTCATTTACGCCACTGCTATTTTAAACCCTGAAGGGTGTAAATTAGCCTCCTTTGCCTGGGTGAAATCCACCGCTTCCATGAGCAGGGGGAGGATTTGATGTGGGGGAGAAGAGGACAAAACCAAATCATCTGAATATTTCAGAGAGACAGAGATGTCTGATAGGAGAGAGAGGGAGCTGCTGCCTGGGACCACCGGGAGTGCAGGTTGGGCAGGTGGGAGAGCTGCCATGCAGAGCTTTCTGCTGATGAGCTGCTTTCATTTCGTGTCCCAAAGGGGCTGAGGGTGGACAGTGGGCACAGTGCAGTGTCCCTTGCCTGCTCTGTGCTTCCTGCTGATTGACGGGTGACAGTAACCGGAGCCCAGCTGGTGCTGCAGTGTTCCTAGAAGCACGGAGGTTTTACTTCCCAGCCCAGGGGAACCCCGCTGCTCCCACTGCCTGCACTCCTCTCTTCCTCCTGCTTTGCTGTCTCCATCTTCCTGCCATGGCCCAGCCCATCCGGCTCTCATTCACCGCTGAGTCACAGCGCTGCCAGCAGAGGTGCCTCCAGCACAGAGGCTGTCTCCATGACCTCTGCCTTCAGCCAAGGCTCCTCTTTGGGGTGACGTGGGCAGGAGTGGCACGTTGTCTGCTGCCTTTCCCCACCGGGAAGTTGTTTATTGTTGCACTGTTGTGATCGCACTGCTTTGCCACTGCTTGGCCTTGTTGTATGTGTTGATGTAAAGGGCAAAACTGAGACACAGAGAGAGGATGTGGAGAGCCATGCTTGGTTCCAAAGGTCCTGTGCTGGCTTGGCTGCCTGCTGCTCGCAGCCAGGCGTCTCTGGGTGCAGAAGCATCCAAAGCTCAGCAGTTTTCTTGGACTCGTCCAAGTTTCTGCAGTGGATCTCAAAATCTCATGAGGTAATTCTGAAAACTTCCTTCGCCTGGTGCAGATGGGGATGTGGATCAGCTGCTGTAACATCGCTTTTCAGATACCAGCGGTCCCATTCTGGTCTTGGGGAAGGCTCTGAGTTATTTAATCACATTCACCCAAGCACATAGCTCAGTCTTCAAGCAACGCTAACACGAAGGGAACTGTCCCTTTCCTGTGCAGGTGAAACGAAGTTTTTTCTGGATCTTCTGGATGAAGTTGTGCCTTCTCTCACTGTCCTGTGTGGCTCTGCCTCGCAGCTGGGTGTGTATGTACATCAGGTTCGTATGTAGCTGAAGTACAGAAGAGGTGGAAGTCCTCCAAGAACCATTCGCTTTCTGGTAGCGGACCAGTGGGTACCCGAAGCACTGCTTATTCCTGGGCAGGTTCTGTCCTCGGGTACTGGTGATCCTGCTGCCAGCAGGCACACTGCTGTGGGCTGCTCCTGCTATGAGCTCTAATTGCCAGGCACTCATTTGTGGCTGGCCTGCTGGTCTGGCCAAGTGGTACAGAGGGAGCTGGAGAGGAAAAACCAGCTCTGTCTATCTGATCTTGCAGATGGGTAGATCTCCCAGCTTTCCCGTGGATTATGAATATCATCTGTTCGTTGTAGCCTCAAGAGGCCTTTCAGGATGGAAACCACTGTGTGTGAAAACAGAATGAAGCTTCGGCTGGAGGGCAGCAAACTCTCTGGGGGTTTGGGCCAGGCTCCGTGTCCCGTTGCCTCTGTGCAACCTGTCTGAGCGCTTTAACGAAGCACAGGGAGTTGGTGAAGCCTTGTGCAGGCTTGGCACACAGCACAGAGCTGCTGGCCCGCTGGTGTCACTCCCTGTCCATCTCCTTCGGTGGATGGGGCAGAAACTGAGCCAAGACTGAGGGCGTTACCAAAGAAAGCAGAGACTTATTTTTGGCATTGAAATGGTTTCCTATTCCAAGCGAGTCTGGGGAGCAGCGTGGTTGTGTACCCAAGGATTTAAGCAGTACATTAAGCAGAGGGGTTACAGTCCGGGTGGATTTCAATCAAAAACGATAATTACATCAAATAGCAAGCGGAAATGGAAAGAGAGGATTACTAACCCGACCCTGAATGCTGTTGGCTGCTGAACCTGCTCCATTATTCACACCCCCTCCATTGCCTGAGGTGGGGTGTGTGTTTGTGTGTAGGCAGCAGGGCCCCCCCTCCTTTCCCCATTTCCTCCATCCGTTCGATGAAGTCAGTCCCTGTGCTGGTATCAGCGCTCGGAGGGAGGCTGGGATTTGCATGACTTGGAGTTGGGACTTTGCAGGGCAGGTTTGGTCTCCCCGTGCGGCTCTTCCTGGCTCCGGGCTGAGCGCGGTGGAGGCAGCGTGGGAATCCCCCGACCCGCCAGTGTTCTCCTCCTCCTGTTTGGGCATCAGCTGGTGGGCTTGGGCTCGTGGCTGGCCATCCTCAGGAGACTGGACAGCTCCGGAGTGGGAATGAAGGTGCATTTGAGTTAGGTTAGTGCTTAAACCTCTTCTTGAGGTACAAGAGCCGTCCAGTTCCTTCTGTCCCACTTCCTGTCCCTCCTTCCCATCCTTGCCCTTGTGCCTCCATAAGGCATGGCCGAGCATTGGGTCAGCAGTGGCTGTTTGCCGGGCAGGAGGAGCTGTGCATTCACTCTCTTCTTTCTCAGTTGGCTTTCCAGGTGCCTAATCCCAGGTTTCACAGCCCAGCCCGGCTCCTGTTAGATGGGATCTCTTCTTCCCTGTCGGGTGGGATGGTGTGCTGGAGCAAGGCCTTCCTTCCAGCAACAGAAATACGCCGCACCCTCACCAAATCTGTTCCTCTTTGGCAAATTCAGATGGGAAAGCAATGTGGTCTTGTCACATAGCTCATCCTTGGGACACTTTGCAGGGCAGAGGACCTGACTGCATTCTCACATAACTGCCGTTGCTTGCAGTGCCTGGTGAGTGGTGCTTGTGTTTCTGGCCCATAGGGGAGGCCCTGCCTTTTCCCCAGGCAGTGAAGCAGTTACCTGGCACCATCTGCTCTCTGTGGGTTGTGACATGGGCTTGTTGGCCTTCTTGCTGTGGTGCTGTAGTTTCTGAGAGTCCCAGGCTCCTGGTGGCAGAGACCTGACGCTGGGAGGAGCGTTCTGTGGCTGTGGGGTAACGCTCTGCTCCGAGAGGCAGATGTTGGCTTTCATAACACGATATGGTGAAGTGTAAAAAAATACTATTCCAATGTGGGTTTCATTGAAAATAACTTCATATAATACAGAAATATCGTCTTAGTAGGTGAAATCCTTTTTGGCAGTTAGAGGAAGGAATAGTGTTACTGGTTGGGCCAAATTCTCCTTTATTACATAAGTGGAGAAAATTCCTTAAAGAGAAAAACATAACTAAGAAAATTTTCCTTTTTTTTTTTTTGTGCATTTTTCTGGCCCTCACTTTAAAATTATTTCATATTCCCTTTCAGTGCAGATACAACAGCTTAGGGGTTCAAGGAACCCAGAAATAGGAAAAAGAGGTGTCGAGAAATAAACTACACCAGATACAATAAATTCATTTTAATTTAAGGTTTGGTTTTATCACAGACTGTAGAAAATACAGAAATCCAGAGATGGGGACAGACTGTGTGACGGGCTCAGGGGGGCTGGGGTTGTCCCACTGCATCTCCTGCTGCTGGAGGGGCTGCCCTGCTCCTAAGCTGAGCTGTGCCACTGCGTGGGCACTTCTGCTCCTGGGTCCCACTGTCCATCCTCCTGTCCTTACATAAACTGCAGTTACCTTCCATCAAACGATGCAATCTCAGCATACATGGGATAAAAGGTTTGGTTTTAAAGGGATGTCATTTGTAGGTCTGGAAAAATAGAAGCGGAAGGTGGGGCTGAAAAAGAGGAGCAGCTGTGTCTGACACTTCCAGCTCCAGCTGAATCCTCCTGAAGCTGCAGGTGATGAGAAGTGTGGTGGAGCTGTGTCTGTACTTCTATTTCCAGGAGAAGTATGCACGTGCATGGACGTTTCTAGCAGCCACAGGACCCGCTCTGCTCATCCATTGCAGCAGCACAGCCCTGCAGGTTTGCCGGTGCTGGCAGGGACGCTGCTTGGCCCTGGGGAGCAGGAGGCATGGGGCTGCAGCCTGGGAGCAGGCGGGAGGTGCTGTGCATGGCTTACCAGTTCCATCAGCAGCACATCCCTTTGTACTGAGAGGAGAGAAATTCCATCCGGCTCTGCTGATTCAGTGGAGTAAAGAGGTGGAATTCATTAGGAAAAAAATGGTTTACGACGCAGCTTTAGTCAGAGGTTCTTCCATTTTAACGTCCTGCATTTCTGTGATGGATTGTTTGAAAGACAAAGCAAGCACCAGGGGCTTCTCAGGGTTCTTGTTTTTAGTTTTTTTCATTAAAGTTTAATTGCGTGACTTGTTATGTGATGTAACTTCTGGAAGGGCCTGTTGTCATTGCTTGCAAAATGATTTTTGATTTGTTGCGTTTGAATCTTAGTGCAGGAGCGTTACACCTCAAAGAGGTATCAGATACGCATATGGAGGGGAAACATAGATAAATATATATAGGATAGGTCGTGGTTAATGAAAGAAAAGAAGTGAAACTGCTGCGAGAGAAGAATCTCCTTTATTCGAAAGCTCTTCTGCTGCATCACCAAGACAGAGACTGAGGCCCTGAAATTAGTGTAACTGTAATTTATATCCGCCGTAAGGACACTCTGCCTCCTGATCAGTAATGGAGCCCTAAATATAAATGGATCCTCATCTCGCAAACACTCAATATTGCCTTTACTCACATGAGGAGTCAGAGGACAGGTTTGTATGGGGAAAGTGGGGCATTTGCATAAGTACTGCCGGCATCAAACAGCAGATTTGCTCTGCACAAACAACAACAATCACATTAAAATCACCCCGCTTTCATAGTTCAGAGAAAATACAACGAAAACATTGAAACTGTAATAGATGTTGCTGTTTTGTATTGGTATCGATTTCATAATTTGTGTTGTCTTAATCTTGGGTGGGTGAAGATTAAGAATCTCCATGTAGAGGTGTGTGCGCAATAAGCGGGCAATGTCCTAAGCTGCTTTCCTCTGCCTGGAGACGATGATTTGGGGGCAGAACGTTTCCTCCATAAAGCCTGGGTTTGGAAAACAAAAGAGGATCTTTATAAATAAAAATCTTGAGAGGAAAACATCCATTAAACAGCAAGCTGGCAGAGAAAGTGCTGGCTTTAAACAAGTTTTCCCAACTTCGTTTATGGTGTAAACAGGCAGCACAGACCTCCCAGCACACAGTGCACCGACTTCTCTCCCTGCTGTCCAAGGGGAACCTGGGGCACGTGTGCTGAACGGGGGGAAGGTGGATGTGTTTGTATTATATAATCCACAGCCTTTTGCATATAAAACATTCATACAGTTTAACTTGAGATGTGGCTGTTAAACTGATAGCCTGTGGGATCCGCAATTATTTTGGCGCAGTTTCACTTAATTAGTAACAAATTTCTGCAAAATCCAAATAAAAATGAGCACTTTGGAGGTCGCTGAGCTTAAGTTGGCGCGAGGCAGCTTCTCATCCACACCTTTCAGAATCCACACCTGTGAAACACTGTTAGGGAAGGAAAAAAAGAGAGGGGAATTTACTCTGTGGAGCACTTGGGAGTTATTGTGTTGGGGAAAGGATGGTAAAAAATTAGCAGTGGTCACCTTCAGCTGTGGTTTGTTTGCAAGACAGCTGAGCCTCATGGAAAGGCAGTTCACTCAGCTGGGGAAGCAGTTGGGGCTAACGAGGTCCCAGCAATCAGTGGGGCTGAGCTGCTCCAACTGAAGGGATCTCAGTGCTCAGTAGACGGGCTGTGTGGTCACAGTGATGTGATGGGTTTGGCCTGGGGTGTGCTTCTGTGCCCTGGGTGTCTCTTTGCTCCTTGGCGTGGGTAAGTACTGGTTTCTGAGCACGTGTGCCCTTTTTTTTGTGTGTGTGTAATTCTTTCAGACTTTGTTACTGTGTGTGATTTGTACTTTGTGAGGTTTGGGACTGCAGGTTGCTCTCCAGTCTGTGTGCTGGGCAGGTGTGTGTGTGTGTGTGTGCAAGGCTGGCTGTGGGCTGATGCTGGAAAGAACAGCAACAAAACAGCAACCAAACCAAAGGAATAGTGTGTAAGTAGCAGTGTGCCCTTAGACAGAGGATTTCATTTAGCAAAGAAGGGGATAGCCTAGTGGTTAGAGCACAGACAGAAATCTTATCTTCTGCTGGCTCTGGCTGAATTGCTCCGTGTTTGGTCAAGTTACCTTAACCCCTTGTTGTCCCCACATCCCTGCAAAGGAAAGAATTCCCCCGTGAAACAGAGATGTCCTCTGTTGGGCAGCAGAGATGTCTGCATCCGTGGTGATTTCAGCTCAGAAAGCCGAGGCTCTCCGAGTTCCCGTGCAATTACTCATTTCTTTTCAGTGAAATAACTCTGGCTTTTAAAACTAGCAAAAGCAATTAGTTCACTCCGGGGACCAATAGGTGGAAACGTGTCATTTTAAAAAATGGATTTGGTGGTGGGGATCTCGGAGGCTTTCTGTTAGGTCAGAATATTCCTGCTGTGAGCAGTGTCTGCAGGCAGCGGTACGCGCCGTGCCCTGGCAGAGCGGAGCGCGCTGAGCGGCGTGCAGTGAAATGGCCCCGTAATGCAGAGAGGAGAGAGTAACCAGAATACTGCGTGTGCACTTCTAAAATTGGCCGGGTTAATAAAATGTGCTGATTGCTCCCCGAGGATATCAAGGGACTGGATGATATTAGTAAGGGTCACCAGTTCAGAGCTGGGGCAAGGCAGAGGCTGCGACAGCCGCCGTGCATCCCTGTGTGCTGGGCTGTGCAGGGACCCTTCCTGGGGTGCACCAGGAGGGCCGTGTGCTGACGCTGCAGTGCTGCTCCCAGCAGTGGGGGGTTCAGCTCCCCTCTCCTGTGTTATGTAGCGAGCTGCGTGCCTTGGAATTATGGTTGCACATCCTGCAAATCAGTCACCTTGCTTATATGTTGGAAGCAATATTTAATTGGGATCTCGTTGTACTTAGTTATCTTTTTAAGTTGGTTTATTTCTAAGTTTCCAAGAGAAAGGAAGGGTGCAAATAAATAGCTGCTGCCGAGCAGAGGCTGTGGGGATTGAGGCCTCTGATCCATATCTTCAAGCAGGACTGAGGGCACTGCTGGCAGGCGGTGTCACAGCAGTACCAACGCAGTGCCCCTGGGCTGAGCTGGTGTGAGAAGGGCCTGGCCCAGAGACCACCGCCCGCACCAGGGGAGCAGAGGCTGCAGGCCCTTTTACCCCGTGCTGCTGGGCACCTGGTGTCAGTGCTCTGACTTCAGGAGTGTGGCTCCTGGCTGTGCTCTGCAGCCTCCTGCCCTCTGCACACGGGAGGGCAGCCTCTGGTCAGGCGCTTGTATTTTTGCTGCCTTAGCTGCTGTTATAAATTCCTCACCCTGGCCTTTCGCTTCAGATATTTCTCCTTTGGTCAGTTTTGTTACCTCCGGCTCCCTGCGGACGCGGCAGCTTCAGGCAATGAAATATGCCACAGCCTTCACGGGGAGGACGGGGACCATTGCTGGGAATCGGTGCTGCGGGGCTGCCGGGAACAGGATGGGGGCTTTGGCCACGTGTGAGCACCGGGATGACGGTAGCTTTGGGTGCTGGGAATGCCGTGGGATTTGGGATCTGCACAGCACTGTGATGTGCTCCCTCCTCCCCGCTGCCCACTCAGGTATGGGGTTGGTGCGGGTGCCGGGCAGAGGGGCCGTGGCTGGCGGGTGGGCGTGGAACACTGCTGGGAGCCAAGGCTCGTCCTGCTGATGTGGCCCTTTCTCCTGCAGCGGATCATAAAATATGGCTCAAATTTTCATTACGGCCTCTATTGATTATCTTTTGGGACAGATGAATTATAGGGAACATTAAATTAGAAAAAAAAAAAAAAAAAAAGGGAAATATTTGAATGAGTTGGGGAGGTTGATGCCAGAAGGGCTGACGCACCACTGAGCCTTACCGGCATTTGCCCACAGCACGGCCCTGCCAGGTGCCCCCAGAGCTCTGCTGGGCTGTGGGCAATGCTTGGGTCGGGCTGGAGCCTGCCCTGTGCTGCGCATCATAAAGCAGTGGTCGGCTGCCTAGAGCTGCCCTCCTTCCTTGCACTAAGAGACACGTCAGTGCCCACGTGAGTCCTGTGCAGAGCTGGCAGGGCCTACCTACAGCACTGCTGGTACCTGCTGTGCGGGCAGGGGATGATGTGCCAGCTGGGAAACAGCGCTGTGCTGTGAAACCATCATGTGTCGAATTGGGTATCGAGTGCCTCTAGGCACAGGTGGCTTTGGGACGGCCTCGGAGCCTGCTGTGGGCCTGGGCAGGGACCAAGGGCTGAGATCAGATTTTCATGAAGTCCAACCACAGGAGGAGAGTTGTGTCTCCCTGCCTGCCCTGACCCGCCGATTTTCAGGGTGAGCCTGAGCTGTTCCTGGGGCTGTCTGTGCTGGATGACCCTTTCCAGGTTGTACAGAGCCCTGTGCTCCTCTGCTGGAGGGTCCTGTGCTCTCTGCTCACTTCTGTGCATCCCGGCAGGGAGGGTGAAACCCCATCACCCAGGCTGCCTTTGACGCTGTCGCCATGCTGTCCTCAGCAGACAGCGGGCTGATCTCCCATCCGCAGAGCTCGGAGCGCTCTCCCTGCAGCAGGAGGGGCTGGCGCTGGGAGCAGCTGGACGGCACTGTCTGCCCCGTATTGCTCTCTGCAGCCACTGCTTCTGAGGAATTCTCTGTTTTCTTTTTGAGGGCTGAGAAGAATGCCAGCAGGGCCTGTCGGCCGCCCGCCCTCGTGGGGCAAACTGCCCCAACCGCGTGCCTGGGGGCTCACACTGTGTGACCCCGCCATTGGGCAGCGTGTGCGTGCTGCTCCGGGCCCTTCGCTTGCACACTTCCTTGCAGCTCTGCCGATTGCACAAAGCCATCTGCAAAGCTCTGCCTTCACCTGGGCAAATGCAAAAAGGTGCTGGTGGTTTCCATGGCTGCCCGGCCCGGCTGCCGACACACCCTTTTTGTGTAAGCTGGCTCCCTGGAGTCGATTGTGTTTTGGCAAACAGCTTCATCAACTCCTCCAACAATTAAACTGAAAAGAAGTAAAAGAAACCAACAAAACCTTCACATTTCGGAGCAGGCAGCGCGCATCTCAGAGCAGCCCTGTCCCATCGGGGGCTGCCCTGACCCCCAGCCCCGCTGCTGCATGGCAGCCAGGAGGTGCTGCGCTGCCCCAGCGAGCGCGGAGGGAAAGGTCACACTATTCACTTTTCTGTTTTCAGAGCTGCAAACATCCCTCTCTCAGGGAGGGGAGGCTGCACAGATGCCAGCTCTGATTAATTTAAATATTTACCAATCCCTTTTTTTTTTTTTAATTGTGTATGTTTGCGCTCTGTTTGTGTCCCATAAAATACCTGGTGTTTTGGGCGTACCCTGGTTGCAGGGTGCATGAGATCACACTGAAAAAATGCAGTGAAAAACATTTTCGTGCCACGACACATCGAATAGGATTTTTGAATTAAGATGAAGATTTCTTCCCCCCCTAGCCCCCCCTTTTTTTTTTATCTCTGAATTTTGGGTGAAAGGCTTTTTCTGTTTTCTTCTGAAGTTCTTTTATTTAACCAAAGCAGAACGGCTGTGGATGTGTCTTTAACGTGTCACTGTGTCAGCCAAGGAAGGTGGCTGTAGGTGGGCACTGCTGTGGCAGTGAATGGAGCGCATGCATCCATGGCACAGGGACTCATCCCTTTGGGCTGTGGGCCCTTTGCACCCATGCTGTGGGCAGGTGGCAGTGCCCAGAGATGCGAGGCTGTGCCCCGTGGCTGAGCTCACGGCAGGGCCGGTTTGGACACATGGGGCCTCTTTGGCATGGGGTTTTCTATGTGCTTTTGGCCATAGAGCCCTGTGCTCCTGTGGGAGGGATGTTTTATTTGTGGGTTCCAGCAGTGAAAGCACTGCTGACGTTTTCTCCACCTCTCGGTAATTGTCTCCATGCCCACTGGGTCAGAGTCTGAGCGCACGCAGCCACTTCTGGGAAGATGTGGAGCTGCTCCTGGGCCAGATGGCACTGCTGGGACCAGGAGAATGCCATGTGAGGTGGGTTCGTGCTGCTGAGTTTGGACCTCTGCTCCTTCTTGGCACTGGGGAAGGGGGGAGGGGAGGGGAGAGGTTGGGATCAGTGCACAGGGTGGGGGTACAGCAGCTGTCCCAGCTTGAGCCACCTGTGATGTGGGACCTGTTACTTTTGAGGAATGTAGGGCAGTGGAGGAGGGATGTGTGGATGTGCATGGGGCTGTTGCTTCAGTGTCCCAGGAAAATGCCAGCATGTAGGATGGCGAGGAGCAATAATTACCCCACGCTCTTTGATCACTTATTACTTTTCTATTCCTTCTGTTTCTTGCTGTAATTGTTACAAAATCTCCTGCTTTGGGAGGGGTCCAGGACTCCAGGGCCCAATTGCATCTGCCCTGATTCAGAAAGTGGGTCATGCCGCTTGGTCTGGGAAGAAGATACTCATCTTGCTTAGCATGATATTTATTAGGAGATAGGGAAGGGAATGCAACCGCGCTGTTGCCTAGAAAATTGCTCTGGGGGGATAGCGAAGGACTTGTGAGGGTGGAGCACAGAAAGTTCTTGTGCTGAAGCTCTGCTGTGTTCCTGTGCACGCAGCAGCCGTGGTGCAGGGAGTGGGGTTGGGGTACGTGGGGTTGTGGCTGCACGGCCCTGGGCACTCTTCCTTGGGACAGGTGGAGTCCCCATCCCTGAAGGTTGGCACTGAGGGACACGGTGGGAATGGGTTGATGTTGGACTAGGTGATCTTAGTGGCCATTTTGAACTTTGATTCTGTGATTGTGTGATTCCTTGGTGTAGAGGTGGGAGAAAACCAACATCTAAAGGCTGGAGGAACTCACTCTGGGTTCTGGTAGGAGCAGTGGATGATCTGCCCACCAGCCCTGCTCTGCTAGGGGAGTGCAGCTGAGCCTGCCCGGCTGGCTGGGCCTGTGCTGCTGCTTGCCATGAGATCACCCTGGGGATTATCCAAAGGAAGAACTGGCAGCTCCGGTAACTCAGAGGGACGGATCCTCAACTTGTGTAAGTTGGCATGACTTCACTGAAGCCAATGAAACTGCACTGATTTTTACGCTGGGTGAGGATCTGCTCCAGAACCTTCTGAAAGGAGATGGCAGAAGACACAGAACAGAACTCTGATGGAACCTGATGACGAGCGTGGGCCCCTCAGTGCTGTCCTGGCAGGGGGCTGTTTCCTTATGTGTTGAGTGGCCGTGGGCAAAGCCAAGACACAGCATGGCGAGGAAGGAACCATGTCCTCACCTGTGGGGCTGGTGCACCGTGCTGTCTGTAGAATGGGCTGTGCTGTCAGCCTCACCGCAGAGGTTTAATTTCTCCCAGCTTGCTGGTGGCTGCACGGTGAATATCTGTTCCAGCCCAGTACCTGTGCACTGGGTGACATTCAGCCTGAAGCAGCAGCAGCTCCCCGGCGAGCCATGCCAGGGCTGTTTTCCCAGCTCTGCATGTCGTTCTTGGGAGTATTATGGGATGTGTGAGAAGGTTTGTCCCCTCGTGCGAGCAGAGGAGGTTGTTTGCTGCACAGCAGGCTCTGTGCTGGGATGTGCTGAATTCCCTCCACGCACTCACATCCGGGGTGGATCTGGACGGTGCTTTAGCAACGCCTGGTGCTGCCGTTCGGGGCCGGAAGTGAAGAAGGGATAAAATATCCAGCTGAAACTGCTGTGGGATGTAATTACCTGAGCTGGAGTTGGGCCAGGGCGGCAGGTATCGCGCATCAGCTGCCTGTGGTGTCAGGCTGTGCAGGAGGAGCAGTGATGTGGTTGGTGCTGCCCTGGTGGCACTTGGTGTAGAGGCTCTGGGTCGCTGTGTTTGTGTCCGTGGTGGTTCTGGACACACACTGCAGTACCTGCAGAGTGCTCGTGGGAGCTGTGGTGCTGGGATGGATGGTCCTGCGCTGGCACTCATTCAAATACTCTGACTTTTCCATTTAAATTAAGAGAGAGAAAAAAAATAAAAAAGAAAAAAAAAGCTTTAAAAAAAAAAGCAAAGAAAAAAAAAACAACAAAGGAAATTGATTTCCCAAAAATTACACTAAGCCAACATTTGAGGCCTGGCACCCATCCATCTCAGCCAGGAAACTCCAAATTAACCAGTGCGCTCCCACGGCAGCAGGAGGGGCCGGAGCTCTGTGTGCTGGGCCTCGAGCTCCTGCACAGGGTCAGCAGCTGGGTGCAGCTCTGGCAGGTGATACAGCCAGGCAGGCACGTTCCAGCAGGGCTTTCCCTGTGGGCTCTGCAGTGGTGGAGCAAGCACAGGGTGATAGGGCAGGCATCCTGCGAGCTGCTGCTGGAGGACTCACACCCAGCCCCAAGCTGCAAGCGAGGACAAAGTTGACTTCTCCGTTCCTGCTTGCATATGGCACAGTGTGGCATAAATCACCGTGACTGCTGACATCGGGTTGCATGGATGCAGGGCAGCTCAGGCCCTGGATGGTGGGGAGGAGTTGGAGTAGAGGTGGCTGCAGCTGGCAGGGCAGCAGGGGCTCGTGCACACCTGCAGCGTGCTTCGGACCCGTGCTGTCAGTGCTGTGCGTGTGCGGGGCTGTGTTTCCATTGCTGGTTTGGAAAAGCAGGAGGCGGTTTCCTGGAGCTGCTGTGGTGAGCAGGACAGGGCTCTGGCCCTGATGCTGCCAGCCTGCTTCTGCTGGGAGCTTCCACAGCTCTGGGGGCTGCAGGCAGAGGGCTTCGTGTTGGCTCCGATTGTATCTGCTCGCAGACGCTGGGGGAGGTAGGGATCTGTTAAGGCTGAAAATATTTACAGGTTTTGAAGTTGAAACGCAAACAGGAAAAGCCCTTTAAAAAGTGAGTG
Organism: Chrysolophus pictus; assembly: GCA_037305975.1. Lineage (NCBI taxonomy): Eukaryota > Metazoa > Chordata > Aves > Galliformes > Phasianidae > Chrysolophus > Chrysolophus pictus. The sequence continues at coordinate 3,946,193 of CM074596.1, read as the reverse complement.
TAGTGGATATTCAAAACAGGGATTGCCATGGAAACGCCACAATATTTGCTTAAATTGACACAAAGGTTGCTGGTTACAGGGTGCTGACTCCTTTGGCTCCATTTTCTTTGGCCCGGCACCTATCATGGATTGATCTCACAACCCTCTTTTGTTTTGCCTCTTTTATTTTTGTCTGATGGAAACTTTAAAAAAAAAAAAACACAAAAAAACAACCAACACAACACAAACATCACCCAAATCCTCCTCCTGTCCAGCACTCCCATCTCCCAGAAGAGCCTGAAGCTCCTGTCTCATGTCGGAGCTACGGCACGGTTTTAGTTTGGAAGTGAGGTAAAAGTTCTTGTTCTTTCAATCTGTGTATTTATCCATTTCCTCCGATGCAGGAAATGAAAGGGAAGTGTCTTAACTGTGTAGGGAGAGTGGGGAGAGGGGTGAAACCTGCTGCAGAGGTGGAAACACGCATCTGAGGAGAGTATGAAGAGGGACTTGTGGTGGCCGGCTGTTGGACCGAAATCCGTGAGGTTTTGTTTGGACCCAGCTCTGCCTCGGGTTTGCCAAGTGACCTTTGACAAGTCACTTAATTAGCGTGTACCTTGCTAAACTGAAAATAATAATTCTTCCTTTGTCTGGTGTGGATCTGTCTGTAAGGTGGCAGGGGCTGGGGAGCCGAGCTCTGTGCTGCCCACGGCTGTGATGTGAGCGCCGATCCCCACGAGGAGCGATGCGTCGCGGTCTCACGTGTGCCGCGATGCTGGGCTGGCTGGGGGAAGCTTTCAGTAAGTGGCTTAGCACTGCAGGCTGCTGCTGCCACTGCTTGACCTGGATTTTTCTCCGGGGAAAGTTGGAGCGCGTGGCCCACCGGGTGGTCCTCTGCTGGTCACCCAGGGGTCGGTGCTTTGGTCTCTGAGCTGCCGGCGGCACGCTTGGGATGGGCACCGGGATGCGATGTTGGGATGTTGGGCAGGGTGTGCTACACCTTGCCTTGCTGGGCGCTGCGAGCAGCCGAGGGCTGAGATCTGTGGGTGGCTGTGGCATTTGAGGGCAGCGTCATTGCTTGTGCTTGTGATTCACCTGAGCTCTGGTACTGCTCGGTAGGGAATATTCATTTCCTTTTTGAATCTCTCCTCAGGGCAAAGAGACTTCACCAAGTGAAGAGAAGCCATCAAATTCCTTGTCTTCACCTGAGATTGCCTCCGAAACAAAGATCCTGACTTCTCTCCCCACTCTGTACACTGGAATGGACCTTGAAGCCTGTGACTTCTCAATGCAAGGTACTGAATTCTGATCGATCTCGCTTCTCTGAAGTAGGACTGGAGTGGTTTTTGCTCTCCAGAGCCTCCACTCGAGTTCCTGGGAAACCTCTGGCCTATGAAGTTTGGATGAAATGCTGAAAGTCATTATTTGGGTCAGAGATGTATCATGGGTGGGGTTGGTTTGGTTTGAGCTGGCTTACAAGTAGCCCTCGGCCTCGCTACTTGTTCCTGCATGGACGTAGGAGCCACCTGACACAGCAACGCACTGGTCCCAGTAACTGCCTCCCATAGCCAGCTCCTTCCATGTGAGCTGCTGGCAGTGTTAGCAATTAGCAGAGCGGTGTTGCTGGGCTGCCACAGGAGTCCCCTGGGTAAGTATTGTGTGGGACGGTTTCTGATTGACTCGTCACACAGAAGAAGAGGAGTTTGAGGACATCTGTGGTCACGGTGGGAAACTCAGAAGAGTTTTGTGGGGGTGGAACTTTGTTTCTAAAAGCTTTTTTACCTTCTTTACCGCTTGGCTCCTGTTGCAGCTTCTCTACAAAGAAAGGTATGGCAAAGCATGGCTTGGAAGAAAGTAGTTATAAGATAACTGTAGAGAGTAATTTTTCCCAATGCTTTGAGGATCTGGGAGGTACCTGGTGGCACTGCTATGCTGCTGCAGTGGAAGGGGCTGAGAATCCTGGCAGTGCCTGGGCTGCGTGTGATGTTGTGTCTGATCTAGGGATCTTTAAGATTGCTTTTAACCCAAAGCATTCTGTGATCTGTTTGCAGTAATGTTAGGGGCTGTTTCTGTACTGTGTCCATTATGGATGGTGATGTTTCAGTGAAGATCTTCAACCCAAAGTGCCTGTGGAGAACGTGTATCGTGTTGCTCTGATTTTTCTGCTGTGCCATACGTGATAACTGAGCAATGCAGTGTGGCCAGAGCTGCTGTGAGTCACAGATAAGGCTGAGACCTGAGCTGGAAGGATCAGGATGGAGGAGCTGTGTTGGCTCAGTACAAAGGAAGAGGAGAAAAGTCACGGGGCTGAGGTGTTGACCTGGGCCTTCACTATCCCTGTCCATCCTGTATGCAACACAGGGGTATTTACTCATGTTCTGAGTGTCCTATCATAAAGAGCAACAGCCATGATCCTCTAAGGCTCAGCAGGGCTTAGTGCCTGCCACGTGCTCAGAGCCTACAGAACTGAGTGCTTTCAGCAAACCTGCCAGACAATACAGTGTGCCACTGGATGGGAGATGGGCGAGTTGTGCCTTTCCACACCTTCCTCGTGCTGAAACTCCTCCAGGGTCTGGCATGCTTTATTTGGACAGCTTGATTTTGAACTATTAATGTAGAGAACTCTGGCTTTTATCCCTGTGAGCCACTCTAGTGCTTGTCCCCTTTTAGAGCACTGGCATGTGTTCTGCCAGGCCTCCAGTGTGTCAGGAGCTTCCCAAATTGGAGCTCTGCCCAAGGGAGTTGGGTGCTGGCCTGTCAGGATCCTTGACATTTTAAGAAATAAGATATGAACTCTCAAATTTGAGTGCAGCAGGTGAGCTTTCTGTTATGCATCCCTATGTGACTCTTCAGAGAGACCTTGTATCCAGGAGGAAGAGGGGAAAAGCTGATGAGGAAGCTGCTGTATGGGCTTGGGTTTATTTTCCTGCTGGAGGGAGCTTGTCCTATGACCTTCCTTGCTGCTTTCTGCTGGCATAGCTTTGTGGTACTGAGAGCCCTGGGATGAGCAGTGCCTCTGAGACGAGGCAGGTGCAGGGCACAGTATCAGGAATTCCTAAAGTGAGCCTTAAGATTGGATTCTTGTAGATTAGTGATCCATAGTGATGTTTGCCTTCTCCTAACAGCTACAGGATGCTTTGTCTGTACGCAGTCGTGTCCTTCAGGGGCTGCTTTCTGGGAGACAGCGGCTCATTAAAGACAACAGAAACATTTCCCTGAACTCCAGCTGTTTCATGAGGTTCCCCTAGTTCTACAGGCATCACTTCAGTGCAGGGAGATACTCTGAGCCTCTCAGGCACGTGGCTTTGTGTTCGCTCATGCTCTGGACCAGAAATCCCTGTGTTCCTCTCTGCAGCCCTGGAGCAAGTTGTATGGCTTCCACTTTCAAAACAAGCTCGACTGACTTTGGGCTATGGAGGCTGTGTGCATGTTCTCCAGAGCCCACCCCTAGGCTGTGCTTGCTGTTTCACTTTCTGTTTATAAGCACACATGGCTGCTCAGTCCTACAGCTAGAAGGGTTGGAGGGATTTTTTTCTTGTTCACTTGATGGCATAGTCTTGTCTGCAGAATAAAAACATAGAAAAATCCATGGAAAAAATGATTAGAAATACCAGTTTGAATTTGCGGTGTTTCCCCGTGCTTCATTTTGGTAGCAGACGTAAATGTGGGGTTGCTGTGCTGGGATCTGGGAGGTGGGAGCGCTGCCTTCCTTGGAGCCGGGCTGGGGAATACGAAACAGCCTTGCAAAATCATTGTGGAAATTTACCTGCCTGTGTACGAAATCAGCTTGCCTGCCTTTGCCAGGAGGAGTTTAGCTTGCCCATTAAAATATACATCTATTTATGTATTACTTGTTCTGTGAGAGAGAATTTTCCCAGGCAGTTACAAAACTCAGTCTAGACTGCAACGTGTGGCATCTGGTGGTAACATGCCACGTCCCCGTATCTGAGCGCAGTATCTGCTGCAGCGCTCTGCATGGGAGTTGGTCGCCCAGATCTGTTGTGGCGAGGCCCTTCCATTCTCAGGAGCCTGACCTGGGCCCTGTCCCTGGCAGCGTGACCAGTGCTGTGCCCGTCCTGCAGAGCTGGGTGGGTGCTCCCACTGCCGCGGGGCGGCGGGCAGCAGCTCCTGGGCAGAGCTCTTCAGTGAGGTGGAGAGGGAGGATGCTCAAAGCCTGGGCTCGGAGCGGGGTTGTCACATCCATCTGCTCAGGCCCTGACGAGCAGCTGATCCATATTGTTAACATATTGCCTGCCATATGGGCTAGCTCAGCTCTCCAGGAACGCTTGGGAGACCTGACCTCTAGTGTGACAAGATGTGAGCGTGAAGGACGGGTTGACAACAGCCCTTGGGTCTGGGAGTGTGAAACCGCGCTTCAGCCACTTCCGCCGCCCCTCCCTGCGCACGCTCTGCTCTGCCTCTCTCTCTCTGCTCCCTCTGAGGGTTTTCTCCTCCCTCCCTGTTTTCCGCATCCCTGGTCTGCACTAGATCAATGACCTTCACTTGTAACCAGACTGGACAGTTCTGACTCTCTCCCCCGGGCCTTCGATCAGATGTTTGGTTGGCGGCTGTGGAAGCGGAAGGGGGGAAGTGGAAGGAGGACAGCGTGCCCATGGGGCTGTCCTGGCCACGGGACAGAGGCCTGATCCTGGTGCTCCTTAGCTCACTGCTCTCTAAGGTGCTGGTGAGCCTGGTGCAGCCTCCGAACAGAGGGTGGGTCTGGAACATGCATCTGTGTGAGTTGAAAAGACCCAGAAGTTGAGGGCAGAGCCTGGGTTTGCACTTCCAGCAGTGCTCATGATGGGCGATCGTTGGCTGCAGTGCAGGAGGTGAGGGGGTCCTGCAGCGAGGAGCCAGCTGGGCCGGAGGAGCTGACGTGTGTGGGTGCATGCAGCAGCTTAGCCCTAAAGAAGGCCGGTGTTTAAGTGAGGGCTGGCAGCCTGTCACACAGCAAGCCATGCTGCCCCAAAAATGCAGGTGGAACAAAGGTGCTCGGTGCCAGAGGAGGTGGGACTGAGCCAGGTCTTCCTACATTCAGGCTTTACTTTCATTGCCACCTTTTAGTTGTTCTCCTGCTCTGCGCTGTTCTGGTGTTCTGGAGCTGCTGCTGATGAAGACAGCCATCTCCTTCTCAAGGCTTCTTGCCTTCACGCCCCAACTCTAGGGAGATGAAATAATGCTGCTGTGAAAGCAGGCATGAGTTTTGATTTGCCGGAGTCAAGATTTCACCTTCGGTTCCTCGGAAGAGGATCATGATGTTCTCAGTCTCTCACCCATCGGCTCAGTCGTACCTGTGGGTGCGACTTGTTGCTTCGTCCCCCAGGAAGGAGTTGCCTTCTTAAATGCCTGTTCTGTGGAAGTTGGTATCTTCAAACAGCTGTGACTTCACCCTGCTGCTCTTCATAGAGGTTTTAGATGTCTTAGGTGCTGTTATCGCTCTCCTTCCTCATCTGCCTGCCGTCGCAATGAGCGTTAATAGTGTTTATTTGTAGAGAGGAGCCCACTGAGGTATTGCAAAACAAAAACACAGTGATGAGTCTTGGTTTATTTACTCAAGCGTCAGTGATATAACAAACCTGATTTTATGCTAATAATGACTCAGAAGCAGAGCTGGGAGGAGAAGCCAGATCTCCTGATTCCTTTTAACCATCTGACAGCATTTCTTCCTATCCTTGCCAGATCCCAGAGCAGTTCTCAGCTGGGCTGCAGGCAGATATTTTTGGGTACCTCAGTGAGACAGCCAGATCAGAGATTGCTGGGTCGCAGCGCTCTGCGTTTAGGGCCCTGTTTGGCTCTGTAGGGATTTGGGGCCTCACCTCCCCAGTGTGAGCCAAAGGGACACTGCTCTGCCAGGGTTCCTCAAGGCTGGAAAGTGCTTGGAGCAATCGGCACAAAGTGTGCGCATGAGTGCGTGAGGGAAATGTGTGTTCAGAATGTCCTTCTTGGGAATCTGTTGACAAAGTGGGGGGGAAAAAAAGTGAAAAATGAACAAATAGTGTAATATGAATGGGATCTGTTCTCTGACGTCTTCTACAGGCGTTCATTCCAGAGCTGCTGCTCAGCCCATGGGGCAGGGCTGCAGGTGAGGCTTATCTCCCTGCTCGAGTTGAATATGGAAAGGCTGTTTTAGCATATTGCCTCTGACAAATTATGTATTAATGCCAGGGCTTTTTTTGTTGTTGTTGTTGCTGCAGTTATATATTAACCATTAAGAGCCACAGGTAAGCCATCTGCTGATGTAAAGCAGCAGAGCTGCATTTCCAGCCAGCAGGAGGATCCTGATTTCTGCCAGGGCGGTTTATGATCTGTCCCAGTGTCTTTCTTGGGATTCTTGCTGAGTTTGTCTTAGCTGTACATTAATAGGAGATACGCGAGAAAAGAGGAGAGGACAAACTAAGGTGAGTTTGAAAGTAAAATGAGCAAACAATATTGCTAGCCTTGTCCTTCCAGAAGTCAAAAGCTTCTCTCCTCCTCCCCCAGACTGAGTAATACCAAGATTTCTGTGTGTTTGGGATGTGCTGAGATCACGTTTCAGGTTGCTGTGCCCTGCTAAGCAGGGCAGCGGGGGTGAGCAGTGTGCATATATTGTATGAAACAAAAGTCTTATGAAACTTGCAGCATCTCAAGGTTTAAGAAAACCAGTGAGCACTGCAAGGTCGGCAAGAGGTGGCCCATGGAAGCAGTTCCTTTGTCCTCTCCTCTTCTTCCTCCTCCTTCTGCATTCCCCTGTGCTGCTTTTTATGGGTTCACCAGAAAGGAGTGGAGATTTTTCTTTCCCTTGTTTGCTTCACTCCATTACTTCCATCTGTTCCTCCAGGCCGTCAGTCCCTTTGTTTTTTGGAGTCCTGCGGATTTGGGCTCTCTGGGATGCTCTTCTGGACAGGGCTGTGTGGGAAAGAGGTCTGATTTGCAGGGCTGGGGGCAACGTGCCTCTTCAAATTAATCAGAGTTTTCTCCTCCAGAAATGCTAATGGGGGAAAAGCAATTAAAGCAGCCTGTTTTTTATTAAGTAATCTGTGTTAAGAGCTTGTAATGAAGTTTAGTGCCGTTGTGACTCGATATTTCAGCTTCACCGGTTTGAGTCAAAACAATCCAAAGTGGGAAGGGAGTGAGGAGGTGAGCTCCAGCATCGCTTCTGCTCCTCACAGCCTTTCCCATGCAGTGCGGGGGGGTCCCCTCTCTCCCTGTCCCCCAGGAGAAAGGGACTTCTATCCAGCCGCATGCCTCCGAGAGCTTCCTGGAGCTCCTCTGGCATCTAGAGAAGTTTAGCTGCCATGGGACAAAGGAGGGATGGAGCTTCCAGCCCCGCGAGCAGAGAGGTGAGCAGCGTGGGGGGGCCTCTGCTCTTCCTCATCCTCCTCCCACCCTAGAAGGCAGGAAGAAAAAGGGATGATATCCCTTTAACGACGACACACCAAGCCTCTGCCGTCCTGTTTTATCTGAAGTCCAACCGCATGTTGTTCCAGGGCCGATCCGCTTTAGCTAATTAATAATCTGACAGGAGCCACCCAAGGGATTAGCTGCTGAGACGAGCCAGGCCAAACCCCCAGCAAATGAGCCCCGTGCTCCCTGGGGACGCAGAGGTGACTTTGGGGGGCAGGGGGCTGCGCTGCGCACGGTGGGGTGACGAGGCCCTGCAGGGGATTTATGGCAGCCGGGAGGGCGAAGGGGGAGGCGAGGGGTGACAATTTATGAGATGTAAACTAATAAATCAGTTGGTTGAGGAGGGGAGAGGGGGAGCACCAAATTGAAAGACGGCGCCTTAAAGGAGCAGTGTGAAGTGGTGGTGCTCCTGGTGGCCAACTCTGATGTCAGAGGAGCCCGGGATCGTGTCATGGTGAGGGCACACTATCACTGCACACTGACCCATCATCACTCAGGACTTCTGTTGGCATGGTCCTGCTGCGCCCTTCGGTGTGTCTTCCACTGCCTGCTTCCCTGCTGCTGAGTGAGTCTGCTTGGAGCAAGATGAGCTGCTGTTAGGAGAGCAGTCTGAAGACAGGAAGCAGTAGGTTTTCTCCAAATTTGCCTCCTCGGTGGTTCTTCAGGCCCTGTCCGGGCTTGGAGTTGGCTCCTGATGCACAAGCATAGGTTTGCTCTGCAGGCTTGCAGACGCCTGGGATGTGCTGAAGGTCCACTTGGGATGTGCTTGCTGGGTAGAGCAGCAGCCTTGGGCATGGCTTTTCTATGCCTCTGCCACTGATCAGTCCCAAAGTTGTTGTCTTTGTTGCAGGTCTCTTATGCTGCTTTGTGGCCTCCTGGGCTGGGGCTGCTGCTGAGTGCGTATACCCAGTCCTCCACTCTCTCTAGGGACTGCTTTAATGCAAATTGCAGTGCATGGTGGGATTTCCAAAAGCCGCCTTAGGGAGATCCATAATCCCTGCCCCACGACGGTGCCAGACACGAGCTAATGGAGAGCAACCTGGGTGAGGTCTCTGCATCCCTGGAGCAAGCCCCAAACCCTCGCCTAGAGTTGTGCTCCAAGCAGCCATGGGGACAGGAGTGCACTGGGGCTGCGGGGCAGCCCTGGGAGCCGGGTGTGCTCCTCCTGCCTCATCCCAGCCCTCCAGGCAGCCCGGTGCGGGTGCTGGGAACACCCTGTTGCCAAAGGGACCCGGGCTCCTGTGGGAGCTGCTCTGGGGGGAGCTGAGCCGGTGGGGTGACTGCATTAAGCAAACACAACCCATCCGCCTTCTTCTTTTACATATCTCCATCTAGCGAGTTATCTCACAGGGTCCCCAGCTGCTTGCTGTGATCTTGGAAGGATTGGTCCCCATCCCACTGGGGCTGCTGCAGTGGGTCACAGCCACTGGAAACCTCTCCCTGCCCTCCCACCAGCGTTGCATGTCCTGTCCCAGCCTCCTGAGTCCCAGCTGTGCCGTGGGGCCGTGCGGAAGCTGGGCTGCCATCGTGTAGTCGCAGCTGCTCGTGCACACAGCCGCGGTTTGGCCTCCCTCCTGCAGAGCTGCCGGTGGCCCACGCTGCCTCCTGACCAACATCATTAGTGCGGGTATTTATATTTCATTAACAACATTAAGCCAAAATGGTATTAAAAGCAACACCAATGATAAATAGCTTATTAATAAACAGGGAACCGGCTGCACCACGCACAAATTCAATCCTTTTCTGAACGTGGCTCCTACCACTAAAACCAGGCACTTAACTCCTGCTCTTCTGGAGGAAATTGAAGGGTGCTTTGGGAGGAGGGGGGAGCAACTGAATGTGGGTCTGGGGGCACAGCACTGTGCGGCTGGACTCTTGGTAGGGCAGCCGGCTGAGGGAGAAGGGGGCCAGCCTCCTCAGGTGCTTTGCACTGCTGGGCACGTGCAGCTGATGGTGCGTTTGTTGTGTGATACAGAGGGCAGGAAATGCAGGAGCAGGGAGATGGAAGGTCCAAGTGAGCGTCTGCTGTGATTTGGCTGTGCTGTGCCCTGTGTCCCTGCAGACAGACACACCCTCTCCTGCCTTGGCACTGCCACGGTGCCTCCTGGTGATCTCCGAGGACCGACAGCGCTGTCCTCACTGTTCCCTGTGTGTTTATTCTGGGGATTAAGAATGTTAAAAATGTGGCTTTTCTTGTAAGCTTGTCAGTCAGTTTATTTATATTTTTTTGTTTTTGTTTGCCCCCAACTCCTCGCTCTCTGAAATGACTTCCCATGCTCCTGCCCCACCCTAAGTACAAAAGCTCTTTTATTGTTCTTCCTGCTCCTTCTTTCAGCAATAAATTAATTGCCTCAGAAACTTGGATGACTTTAGAGTCGGAGGCTCTCTCGCACCGCCCTGGGTTTCTTGGAGGAGAGATTCCCTCCCCAGGCACAACGCCTGCACTTTCCCATTGGGGAGGATGTGGTGTAGGGCTTTGCTGTGCTCCCTGCAGCCATGCAGCACAGCTGCTGCCTTCTTGCACCTGGCACTGCCCTGCTCCCATGGCACGTGGCCTGCTCCCAAGTTCGGGTGGTCGCGTTCATCTGCACTGCTGTGTTGCGTGCACCTTGCTGGCTCAGGTTGCAGTATCACAGGTGTAACATAATAACTGCATGGTCTCCTTCTGCCTGTTGCTTTGCTCACCTTTCTGTTTGCATCGTGCAAGCGCTTTAAATGAAGAGCAAGACCTCTGTCCTTGCATGGCTGTGTGGGATTGTTGTCTTGCTTGCAACCAGTGTAGTATTAGGCAGCACTGTGCCGGGCTCTAAGCTGGAGCATAGGGTTGGAGGTGCAGCTGGAACTCACCTGCCTCCTCCTCCTCGTCTTGTCCCAATGTCCCCTGCTACAGGCTGGGTGCAGGTGGGATGGGGAGGGAGCAGAAGACTGAGGAGCATTTGGGACTCATTGCCATGACCTGTGTATTGCATACACTCCTACAAGGTGGAGAGCAACTTAATTATAGAAGGTGCTCTGTGTTTTGTTTTTTTTTTTTTTTAATCAGTTGTTTGTGTCAGCGCATCGTCGATTGCGTGTGTCCTGCATTCCGCCTCGCTTCTAGGGCTTGGATGGGAGTAGCAGGGGGTTCTCTTGGTGCCAGGGCTTCTTGGGACAGGCAGAGCCACCACAGCTGTGCCGGGGGTGTCCGGGTGACCCCTGTGGCTGTGCTGCAGGTGGGGCTGGCTGCCCCAGCACTGCGCCCATCTCCAACATGGTGCCAGCACCATGAGCTGCTGCTCTGTCGCAGCTCTCCATGGAGCGTCTTCCCTTGAAAGGAATTTTAATCAAACTTGACTGAGGAGTGCTGAAAAACACGAGGAAGTAATTAGAAATATGAATTTACAGCCTGCTGGAGTACCTCCCTCTCTTTCTGTTTGCGTCGTGCCTCTGTTTGCCCGCGTTTCCTACTGGTAGCAGCGCATTCTTCAACCCTCCTCCACCTCCGTCGTGTCCGAACCGCGGCCGTCAGATTTGTGACCCTCGGAGAGCAGCGTGGGCGGCTCTGCAGCCATCGCCCTCCCCTGCGAGGCAGCACGGAGCCACAGGACAGTCCCAGGAGGAAGTTGCAGGTTCCCTGAAGGAAATTGGCTGGAACAGCCGCCCCGATTGTCTGCGATTTCCCAGCTAGATAGGCCCCAGGGGAAGGGGTAGGCAGGAGCGGGGTGGAATCAGCCTGGAAGCGAGGATGGGCCGGATGCTTCCTCCATATGGGGCTGCCTTCTGGTTCAGGCACTTTGGGGTTCTCACGCATGAAGCCTTTAATGTGGAGGACTGTGAGCTCAGTGGGCTCGCAACCATCTCCTAACGAAGGTCACAGACCTGTTGCCCTGGGCTCTCACTCCTTGCACCCAGTTTGTGTGTCCTCTGTCTGTGCCGTGGGTGCCTTCAGTGAGTGCCTGGGCTTCTTCTGCTGAGCCTCTGCAGAAGGGAGTGAGGGGAGCTGCGTGGGTGCCTCCAAACCCCATCCGGTTGCCATAGGCAGGAATTGAGGGGCAAGGTGTGAGCTGTGGGTGAGGGAAGAGGAGCTCAGCTCTCTAGCACCACTCCTTGTATCATCTGTATCTTGTTTCTTCTGCTGCTTTAAGAAGAAACAGCTGGCAAGCTTCTGGGGACCTGGGAGTGTGGCTTCGGATGGTTACCTGCGTGCATGGGGATTGGAAGGGCTCTCAACCTGCAGGTGGAATTTAGCAAAAAATGGGTACACAATTGCTTTGGATGACCATTCAGCATGTTGAAGAACAAACTCCTTCCAACCTGTCACTTCCTTTTGATTTTCTTTTTTTTTCCTTTTCTGAGGGTTGGGCTCTAGGGGCAGTTTGTTTCTGATGGCTTTGTGGGGTCAGAGAGTCAATAGCCGTGTGCAGGTGGGGGAAGGCTGTTCCTGTGCCAGAGCTGGGGCTGCAGCCCCCAGGTTCCCTGGCCGAGCTCTCATGGTTGGGCAGCACAAAGCCAGCAGCCCCAAATGCTGCTCCCAGATCTGCTGTCAGAGCAGCTGCCTTGGCTTTACCCCGTCTGTTTGGTGAGGAGGGGAGGTGGGGTATTGCAGGCACTCTCCTGGGATCCCCTCTTAAACTCTCATTTTCCTGTAACCTCTTTGTGTTTTTGGCTAATTAAAGACTCGGAACAGTTTTCAGCCTGTGGGGTTTCTTTTATTTGGCTCCTCAGCAATTAACTTTTTTACTGAGCAGAATTTTAACAGAGCTGGGTCGGATCTGGGGGCCCACATCTTGATTTAAGCTTTCATCTCTGCTCTCCATAGCCTTGTGAATCCACGGCCTTTCCTGTCCCTTCGGTGTCCCCTTGGCACCTCCTCTTCCTGCCGGGACAGCTCTCAGTTCCATCCACCTTTGTGCTTTCTCCTTTGCCTTCCCTCTCCCCAAGCTCCATCTGCAGAGAAAGGGACAACGCAGCCAGGAGCTGCCAGGTGCACAGACATGGGTGGAGGATGGATGCTGTGTCCATCCATCCTCTGCTGCCCATCACTCTGCTGCCCATCACTGTGCATGCCCATGTGCTGCAGTGTTACCATCCATCCAGCAACTCTTCAACATGCAGGAATCGCTGCAAACTTTTTTTTTTTTTTTTTTTTTAAGGGGGAAAATGACAGGCATTTGCTTCTAAAAGAAACCCCCACCAAAATATGAATGAAACCCCCAGCACACACCAAACTTCATCACCTGCAGGTAGCCAACCTTGTCCCCAAACGCTGGAGGACTGAGACGGTTGGAGTGCAGGAGGGAGAAAAACCGTGGTTTCCAAGGACTGATTAGATGGCATGCCAAGTGTATTAAATTTTGCAGACATTTTAACAGCAATATGCTAGATAGTTGGGTGTCCCCTGAGGCTACTGGATTTTTTATATCCTTCACAGAAGGTCAAAGCCCTCTTCTGCCTGCCCCCTCCCTCTCTCTGCTGTCTCTCGCTCTCCCTTTCTCTTTCATTCCATGTCCCTTTCTCTCTCTGTCACCATCCTTCGTTCCTCTTTTTTCATGCACTTTCTCCTTGTGTTTTGCTCTATGGCTGTAAAATAAAAGATCAGTCCTCTGCCAGTTTCCCAGTGAGTGGAAACTCTCACACTCCCTGTGGTCTCCCAGCACAGAGATGGGTATGCTGGGGCTTTCCCCTCTCTTTTCTGCACTTTGTTTTGGGGAAAATATGTTTTCCTCCCTTCTCTCCCCAAACATCACTACTCTCCCCCAGCTTTTTATTTTTATAGAAAAAAAAAAAAAAAAAAAAGGGCAGGAAAAGAATCCATCTGGCATATGAATAATTGAAATGGCTCAACTCTGTTCCTGTTGCTGTTGTTTGCTCTCAGTTCTTCCTCCCCCGCCCCAGCCATAGCATCCCCTCCAGGGTATGGGAGCCGAGGTAAGGGCGCATCGATCTGCACGGGAGGAGCACAGGCTCCACCATGGAGCTCATGGCTGCTCTGCAGAGCTGTGCTCTGAGGTTGATGGCTGCAGGAACTGTGGGGCTGTGAGCCAGAGGTACTGGTGCAGGTGCTGCTGTGCCCATCTGCCCTACAGTGCGTTCCCTGCAGGGCTGTGTGGGGCCTCTGTGCTCAGCCCCGTCCCAAGGGCTCACTGCCTGAGTATTGGTATGGGGTGCAACTCCTTAGCAGCCTAAAAGAACTCCTTCTGTCCGTTCTTCCCTCCAGCACCCTGGTGCAGCATCTCCAGTGTGTGCCTGGGTTCCTGACCCGCCTGCACCCACCACAGTGCTCCCTGTCTGCTGGAAACTGTTCAGAGTATAACTAAAGAACTTTGGTGCATTAATTGTGGATGAAGATGGATCTCCAGATGACAGCCTGGTCCACATCCCTCCCCACCTCCTCCTGCCTGCCCTCCTTCCCCCTCTGTCCCATTTTCCCCACTCTGGAAGGGAAGAGCCGAGGTGAGGCACTGCGCCCTTCCATCGAGCTCCTTTCTGTGCAGTTGTGGGCTGCCTCTGACGAGTTGTGTGTTTTGAAGAACGTATTTGCAGTGTGCATTTGTGATGATACTTGGCAGGCGTCCGCTGCGTGGTGTGTTTTTGGGGGATGTTTGTGTATTGTTGGGGAGGAGTTTATATTTAGGCTCTGTTTCTTGTGGTTTGGGTAGGTGATGTATGGATGGATGGCTGAGATGTGCATTTATCAGGCTGTTTGTGTGCGTTTTAGTTCTGCCTTGGTGTTTGTTGTGTGGGCATATGCCTACGGAGCGTGTGTGGATGTAGATCAGTGTGTTTTTTGTTGCGTGGGGCGGCTGGGGCTTTGAGTTATCGTGACTTTGTGTGCACTTTGGGGTCCGTATGCCTGTGCTCTACCTGTCAGCTCAGGGTGCAGGGTTGGGGATGTTTCATCACTTGGTGAACTGTTTGGAGGGATTCGGTCAATCCTGAGCAGATTTGAAAGGTGTTTCTGTTGATGTTACATCTCCAAAGGTGCAGAGGCAGCACTGAGGTGTAGGAAAAGCTGTCTAGGAAGAAAATGTGCTGGAGAATGCAGAGTTGTGAGCACCTCATTGATGCTATTGCTGGAGAGAGAGATGCTCGAAGGCAGAACTCTTAGCAGCAGGCAGAGCGTGCCTCATTCCTTCTTTTTGTTTGTTTGTTGAATCTTTATTGTATAAATGTAGGAAAAAGAAAAAGGAACACTATTTCAAGTGGAATTCAAATCAGTCATTTCAATATATGTAGATATGCTGCTCTTTTATATAAAGACTCCTACACATGATATAAAAGTTGAATTTAAAACATTTGGTAAGCCAGGACTTGGTGCAAATAATGAGATATTTATATCTAATAAAACTGGTTTGATGGGGAAATCACTCTCTTCTGTGCAAGCTTCCATTTGAAGACAAGTTTCGGTGCTCGGGTTTGTTTTTTCTGACAATAAAACGTAGGGTTTGGCAGCAGCCAAACATATTCCCTGTAAATATCTAAATAGCTGCTCCGTGCCACAAACACTCGCAGATGTGCCCGGTCATGTCGGCGCAGCCTGCGAGCGCCGTGCTTTCATGTTCCCTGCAGCACGCAGTGCGGTGAGCCGGCGCCGGGACTGCGGGGCTGTGGGATGGGGCCGGGATCAGCAGCAAGGTGAGGCTGCTGGTTGGTTTGGGACCCACACGGGATGGCCGCGGTTGGAAGGGACCTCGACGCCCACCCCGTTCTGACCCCTGCACTGAGCTGGGTGCCCCCCGCCCGGTGCTCCATCCCACACCTTGCCCTTGGCCTTGTTGAACCTCACTGCGGTCACATTGACTCCGGGTCCCCGTGGGTGGCAGCTGCAGGACAGCAGTGGTTCGCTGCTCATCCCAGCATAGCGCCCGATGTTTTTTCCCCCATCTCATCCAGGAAGAACTGTGTCACGCAGCCGGTCGCTCGCTCTGTCTATCGATTGCTGTTAACACAGTTTTCACTTGAAAATGCTGCGCTCGGGGCAGCTGCAAGGACATGCAGCAAGGGGCAGGACTCGCCTGCGTGCTCCAGCCTGGCTGCGGAACATGGGGACCGCGGTGACGGTGTGCACAGATGCTCTGAACATCACATTGGCTTCAGCAAAGGCAGCCACTCCAATTTTGCACGGTTTCCAAGCTTAGATTTTCAAGTGAAATGAAATGGCAGCTGTAAGTGAGAAGTTGGTGCGTGCAGGAACCTCATTTAGCAAACGCCCAAGTGAAGCGCTTGGAGGAAAACGGGCTTTCTGTTTGTAAACAGAGGAACTTTGGATTTGTGGAAGGTTGGGCTGTTACTTCATTTAGGTTTTTGATCTCAACAAGTTTTAGTAAAAACATGATTCTGCTTGAGTGGAAGGGTTTGTGTTTGGGGTATTTCAAAAAGGATGAGTCAGAGTTTGTGTTCTGTGGGCTCTGACAGCAGAGCTAACACAACGTAACGCTGCAGCTGTTGATTTGGGGAGCTTTGGGTTTGTTTCACCGGGCTGAGCAAAGCCAAGTGCAGGGATAGGAGATGTCAGGAGCCTTTTGGGGTCAGAGCCCCCTCAGCCCTGGGCTGTTGGTTCCTTCTAAAGGACACCCACATCGCACGTCCCTCTGCACGGTGTCACCCAGCACTGCAGTGGGTGCCACATTGGGTTCATCCCATTGGAGATGGGTGAGAGCTGCTCCACCAGCCCTGAGAGCACCTTTAAACCCAGGCAGAACGAATGCAGTCCTCCCAGGAGGGAACGAGATCCCGGTAATTGGCACCTGGAAATGTCACTCAGATTTCCCCTCCTCGTCACCAGCGCTTTGACGGTGTGTTTGCTGCTGGATGTGACTTTAACAAAAAGTTAAAAAGAAAAAAAAATATATTAAAAAATAAATTTTAAAAAGCCCTTCCTTCATGCATATGGAGTTTTTTTGGAAAAAAAAAAAAAAAAAAGAGGTATTTTAATGCTTTCTATTAAATTGGGACTAAAAGTGGTGTCTTAATTTGCATTCATTAGCATATTTGCATATAGATCACTGAAATGGTGGAAGAAGAGAAGAGCCTATAAATGAAAATTCTTTTAAAGGCACAGGCATCATTTATTTACTTTCAGCCTCCGTCCCCTCGGTCCCCCTCCGCCTGCTGGACGGTGTTCACTGCAAGCACTGCAGGCCCTGCCTGGAGGATCCCTGTGGCTGCTGCAGCCTCAGCTCTCATCATCGTGTGGCACAGAGCTGCTGCAGGAGAGCGGGGTGCAGAGAGAGGAGTGGGTGGGAAGGAGGTTGTGTGGCTGGTGGATGGAGAAGATGCTCTGGGGCTTTAGTTCTTGTGCTCTGCTCTCCCGCCTTCCTTTGTCGTCTTGCCTGCAAAAACATCTTTTTTACATCATAAAACAGGGGGGAAGGTGTTTGTACTTTTCCCCGGGCTTTGCACTGATTTGTTTGTGGTCAGTTATAATAACAATAGAAGAGTTATTCTGCTTTAATAAATTGCCCAGTTGTATTTCCCCGTGCTGTGAGGTGCTGTGCAAGCTGTGTGCTTTCCTACTCCAGCTCTTGTCCTGCGTGCTCTGTGTGCTCCGGGCTGGGGATGTTACCTGCACACAAAGCTGCTTGTTTCAGGTCAAGACTGTGGCGAAGATGAATCAAGAATCAGCAGCACCCCTTCCTGTAGAGCTGGAGAGTGGGCTGGGAAGGGGGCTGGCAGGGTACGTTGAGAGTGGGGCACAGAGTGGTACCAGCCCTCCTCTCCCCTCACGCACCCCAAAAAAGCGAGGCTACAACGGGATGAAGGAATTTGGATGGGTGGGATGGGGTAGGGAAGCGAATGGCCAAAAGTACGAGGTCTTCAGCTCCCTCCTGCTGCCCGCTGGCAGGGATGCTGTGGTGTGCTGGCCCAGGTGGGCTCTGCCTGCACCGTTGTTGTGGCCCCGTGCTGGCACTGCAGTGGGAAGCCCATTGACACGGCTGGGGAGAGACTTCCCCGGCCTGCGTGAATGGGGAGGGCTGCACCGCTAATGAAAATCGGAAACCGATGGCAGAGCGCAAGGTGCCCAGGCAGCAGGTTGTGGAAATGAGGAAGGGAAAGGGGAGGGGGCGGGGGGCTAATGGAAGCTTCTGCGAAGCGGATGTCGTATTGATTGCTGTGTGTCTATATTTATATATTATCAAGTATATAAACTTCAGCAGATGTATGGCGCATAGATAAATAAAATGCATGCTGAAAAATTAATGAAATGTACATGCAAATCCACCGCCATCGATCATGCTGGCTGCCAGGACCAGAGGGCTTTTTACTTTTAGGCTTTTTCCTTCCTTTCTTACATATGCTCTCCTTCCCCTCTGAAGAAATAACAGAAAAATCCCCAGTTGAGAAATTCCACAGCCTGAGCCCAAGTGAAATGTGGTAGGAGTTCTCAGCTGGGTGCTGCCGGGGCAAGAGCACAGTGAGATGGGACAGTGCATGGGCACAGCGGGGCTTTGGGTCTGGGAAGGTATGGAGTAAGTAAAAAATTGGAAGTGGGGGAGAATGGGGATTTTTCTGAAGACCCCAAAGAGCCGTGCACCTCTAGCTGGGCCGTTCCAGACATGAGTCACAGGGCTGGGCTGGAAGACAGACCTGCAGCAGAAAGCTGGGGACTGCACGTGGCCTATGGAGGTTTGTCACTGAGCTCCGCGAGGGCGGCGTGGAGGGAAGGGCTGTGTGTGGATGGCCTCACTGCTTGCTGTTAGCCGCCTCTCATTGTGAGCGGCAACGCCACGCGCTCGCTGCGGGTCACCAGGAGTTTAATGGAGCAGTCCCATGGCTCCTTGGGGCTGTAGATGCTGTGACTGCTGCAGGCTCCAGCGTGGTCCCCACACCACAGGGGCACGGTGCCAAACACGTCTCAGTCAAGGAGCTGCTCTGAAACACCTGACTGTTCCCCCTAACTGACTGCTTCCCAGTACTG
This sequence comes from Chrysolophus pictus, assembly GCA_037305975.1. Taxonomy (NCBI): domain Eukaryota; kingdom Metazoa; phylum Chordata; class Aves; order Galliformes; family Phasianidae; genus Chrysolophus; species Chrysolophus pictus. The sequence continues at coordinate 3,927,937 of CM074596.1, read as the reverse complement.
CTGGGGACACCCGCCAGAGCCCCCTCCCTGCCCACGCTCCTGCAGCCCGGAAGGGATTTCCTCCTTTTATCAGCCCTTGCTTCATGCAGTGAAGGAAGCAGAGGCTTCTCCTTCCAGCATCGCCCAGCACAGAGGCGGTGCAGCCCCAGCGGTGCCCACGCCGCCCCACAGCCAGCTGCAGTGCAGGATGTGAGCTGGCAGCTCCCTGCGTGCGGGCGCTGCTCCGTCCCCTCTGCGGCGCGGAGCTGTGAGGCAGCGCGGTGCTGCTCTGACACTTCTCCATTTCCCCCCTGCTCCGTCTTCTCCCGGTGTTTCCAGGAGACTCTCTCGTCGGCTCAGAAAGCTGCGTAGGCCCATGGCGGCTCAACCTTTCCCTCTCCCCGAGCCCCGGTCTAATCAACCCCTATAATTTATGCAGAAAATATGATTTATATTTAATTTCACCACACTTGCATTGTTAATTTGAGATGTAATTAACCCGTCGCTATGACAACTAATTTCGTGATGCCGTAAATTACCGCCGTCTTTTCATCAAAATTCAGTTACTTTGGCTCCTGTGTGCAATGTACTGATGCAATTAGGTTGCTAAGGGCAACCCAAAAGTGTTCAATTTCTTTTGTGTATCTGCAGTGGGGTAGAAGCTGTGGTGCGCTATCCCAAAGTCCTGTTTGCTTTGGTAGGGAGTGGGGCAGACGCGTCCGTGGAGGAATGCGCGAGGGAAACGGCGCGGAAGGCGTCCTGCACCGGGGCTTCCCCGCACGGCTCAGGGCTGGAGTTGTGCTGAAGAGCTCCGAGCAGTGCTGACCCCGCTCGGCTCCGGCTCTGCCTTCCTCCTCCTCTCTGCCAAGCTCTCCTCGGTGCGGTTTTGGGGCGAGCGGGGCGGTGCGGGACGGCTCCATCCCAATGGCCAGCTCTCCGCTGCGCTCCTTCCCAAAGAGTTTGTGTCCCTCTGAATTGGTGTGCGCGCAGAGAGAACTTGTTTATATAGATCTTCCCCCCCCTTCTTTATTTAAAACAAAAACCCTCTGTGTTGCTTTTGTCACGTTAATTCCCATTTTGCCAACACCAGGGGCCCAGGCAGACGAGTTACCAAGGAACACAAAATTTTAATTAGTGTATTTTAATCATTCAGGCTTTCCGAGCTAATCCACATACCCTAGAGAATTCCCGAGATGCAGCACTGCTCTGCTTTACCATTTATTGTTGAGTCTATTATAATTACTGTTAGCAGGTGGGGACTGGGAGATGTTTATTATGAGTTTTTCATCTTTAGTATAATTACCGAAAAAAAACAAAATAAAAAGATGTCGGTGCATTTTGTTTTCCTAAAGGTTGGTTGGTTGGTTTGGTTTGTTTTTTTTTGGTATTTTTCCCACTCCTTGCAGGCAGGTGCTCGCCAATTAGTGCCTTTTTCTCTTTATTTTGTTGATCACTGACTCACCTTTACTTTCTTGGGGTGGAAGCTCTGCTCCTGGATGCACTGAGTTCATGTAATTTAAGGCAAGAGGCAAAGCCGGGGCAGAGCCAGACACGCTCGGATCCCACTGTGGGTGGTGCGCCGAGGAGGGACGGCTCCTCCAGGGCGATTTGTTTGTGCTCTGCCGCCTCGCTGCTGTTTCTCAAGTGGTTGGGTTGGTCAGTGTGGAGCATCCATTGGGAGGTGACTGAGGGCTGGCGGCTCCTCGCTTTAGATCAGAGAATCATAGAGCCATTTGGGTTGGGAGGGACCTCTGAAGGCCATCTGGTCCCTGCAGTGCACAGGGACACCCATGGCTCCATCAGTGCCCAGAGCCCCCCAGCCTGACCTTGGGTGTCTGCAGGGATGGGGCACCACCACCTCTCTGGGCAGCCTGTGCCAGTGCCTCAGCACTCTTTTAGTTCAGAACCATTTCCCTGTGTCCTGTCACGACAGACCCTGCTAAAGGTGCTGTCCCCTTCCTTCTTACAGCCCCTAAGATACTGATACACCGCTCTCAGCTCTCCCCGCAGCCTTCCCTTCTCCTGCTGCACAGCCCCAGCTCTCAGCCTGCCCTCACAGAGAGGTGTTCCATCCTTGGGACCACTTTTGTGGCCCTCCTCTGGATGCACTTCGATAGCTCCACGTCTCTCCTGTCCTGGGGACTCCACATCTGGATGCAGTGCTCCTGGTGAGGTCTCACAGCGCAGAGAAGAGGCAGTGGATCCCCATGCTGTGTTTGGGGTCTTCCTTTAGAGGGGTCGTGCTGGTGGGACAGCGCTGCCTGGGGTGTCCTCACCCCTCAGCAGGATCCTGGGGTTGAGCCCTGCTCCACCCAGCGCCCTGTGGGCTAAGGCCAAACATTTTCCTCTCCTCCATGGCAATTTTCAAGTTTTCCTGGAAAATTCCACATCTCCGCACGAAGCCAGGGCCCTGGCTGGGGTGAGACCGAGCAGGATTAATTAATAAACCTCAGCAGCCTACACAGGAACTCTATAACATAATTATAGCTTCTGTAAGAATCAGCCCTGGCGTTGGAGCAGCGTGAGCACGGTGCAGGGCTGGGGAGAGCCCCCATCACTTCCATTTGAAAGGGGCCCAGGGTGGTGCCCCCATTGCTTCCCTGTGGGAAGGTTTCCAGGACAGTGCCTGGAGCTGGTGCCGCTGGAGCACAGCAGGGACAGATCGGTGCCCCGGCAGGCGGCCCATGGCCGGGCAGTGGGTGGCTTTTCTGCTGCTCCAAACTTTCCCAGCGCGGCGCGGCTCTACAAAGGGGCCCTGACCCCGAGCGCGGGGCCTTCCTCACGGAGGGGTCTCGCCAGCTCCTCTTTATTGAGTCTTCAAGCGCTGGCAGGACACTCCATTAAAAAGCCATTCGCCTTTGTGTCCCTGGGCCCCCAGCCGGCTCCCGCTCATGTGACACTGGCCACAGTTGTAAAACAGCAACGCAAATAGTTGGGTTTGTTCACATTGGGGTCGGCATAGCAACTGGCCCCAGTCAATCACCAGGCTGAGGGTGCGCTGGGCCCCGGCTGCATTGGGTGCCGCCGGGTCGATGTTCCCCAGGCCCAGGAGCCCGGACCCTCCTGGCAGAGAGCCACAGGGAGAATCCCTTCACACCCGGCACGGTGCCAGGGGGCATCCGGCCCCGGCCTGGCGCTGAGCCGAGGGGCGTCTGCGTCCCTCTGCCCATGGCGCTGTGCCCAGTGGATCAGAACGTGGCACGTGGCGCTGGGCCAGCCCTGCTCAGCCACACGGCACCCAGCGGGTGCAGCGCCCGGTGCCCTCGGGGTGCTGGGGGTGAGGGAGGGAGCTGAAGGAGCGTCCCCGTGCCTCCTCCCGGCCCTGTGCCTGCTGTGTCTGTGGGACGGCCCTCTGTGCCCGGGCTGGGCAGGCCTCGGGCTTCACGTTTTTGCTCGAGGTTCTTCCTTGGGTAACTCCTGGAGGGGAGGAATGCTAAAAATCTGCTCTTGTAGTAAGCTGGCACTGAGTCCAGCCACCGTCTGCTTGGTGCCAGAGCTTAGCGAAGCGCTGGCGAAGGCTGCTCAGCCCCCCCTTAGTCTCGGTTGGTTTGGCAGTCGCGGTGTCGGCGCAGCGCCGGGCGGCACCGTCCACAGCTGGAGAGGGATTTCCAGGCAGAGCGAGGGAGCGGGACGGGGCTGTGAGGGCAGCCGTGCTGCTGCGGGCGCTGCCCATCCCATGGCACGCAGCTGCTGCCTGGCACAGCAGGAGCAGGGCTGTCTCCTCTTTGCGTCTTTGTCACTCTCAGTCTCAGTTCTCGCATTCATTTGTTCTTAATTATTTGTTAATTTCCTTCCTTTCTTCCTCAATTTGTTCTCTCCGTTGTTAGCTCTCTCGTTTGCTCTTTCTTCCTTTTCCTTCTGTTGTTTGCTGCTTGGTTTCCTTCCTTCATCCCTCTCACGGTTGGTTGTTGTCTCTCTCAGCCTTCCAGCCGTCCCTCAGGTGCCCATAGAGGACTGGTGGCCGTGGGGTGGTGGTGGCAGCCGGGTGCTGGGTTGGGCACAGTGGCAGCCCGGCGGTGCCATGCGCTTTCCCATGCAGTAAATTACCTCCGCCTCCAGCCCACCTCCGCCCCCTCCCCAGTCCCACCAAAGTGCTGTAACATAGTAGCTGCGTGAACTCCCATTCAAAGGTTAATATCAAAATCTGGAATGGATTACCTAAAAATTACTTACAACACCATTAAAATTCTGAACTCTTTTTGTTGTGGCTGTAAATTAATTTAAAATGTCAGTTTTTTTGAGAAATCCAATAAGAAATTGAGCCAACGGAGCAATCTGTAAACTGTCTGGCACAGAGGAAAGTGTGTCTTTTCCATCGACAAGAAAAAATATGGGGCTTAACTGGAACCATATGGCAGCACACTTGAGAGAAATCTGCTGGCGAGGAGGGGGGGCCGGCAGCAGCACTGTGGCTGCGGGGGGAGCGTGCGGCCCTGGGCAGGTGCGTGGGGGTGGCCCTGGGTTGGAGACGATGCACTGAGGACCTGGGAGCAGCCGTGTCCTGCACAGCTCCTGGTGTCACCCAGTTCCCCCTCCCCCAGCATGGGGGTGGCTGCTCTGCACCCCCAGGGCTGGTGGGGGTCACTCAGCCCCTCCCCGTTGGCTCGCGGCCCTGCAACGTTCCTCGCGCTGGTGAGAACCCCTGCTTCCCCTCTGCGTCTCCTGCCTGCCGACATGTGTTACCCATTAGGCCTTAATTTCAGAAGATTTACAACACATTAAGTAATTTGTAGGTTATTTCAACTTTAATCTGCTGAAGTCGAGAAAATCAAAATTAAATTCAAAACACACGGATCTTCAAAGTGCTGGGACTGGGGATGGGGGGAGCTGTTTACCAGCCCCCACTCTGATCCTCTCTGTGCCCCTCCTGCATCGCTGCACTTCTGCCCCTCTGCGGGCGGTGGGACACAGCAGCACACAGCTCTGCCCCCTGCTCTGTGGGGCTGGGCACAGGGCCGTGCCCCCAGAGGTCCTCAGGCTGAGGGGTCCCCTGGGCAGCCATGGCATGAGGTGGGGGCACTGGGCCTATCTGCTCTGTGCTGTGGTGCTGCTCTCTCTGTGCCTCGCTTCCTTCCCTTTGCATCGTGGAGATGCTGTAAGACATTCAGTGTCAGCCCAAAGGCACTACAACAGGAGTGAGAACCCAAGGACAGCTGCTGGCAGAGCCTCTTACCAGAGTGTTTGTGCTGCTCCATCCCTCCTGGGAGAGCTCCTCTTGCTGGAAAGCATCAACCGCCATTCCCTTCTTCACCTCCCACCTGCATGTAGGATTGCAGGCGTTCCTGTAGGATTGCAAGAGTTCATGTAGAATGGCAGGAGTGCTGGGCACGTTGTGGTTGGAGGGATCTCCATGGGGTATGTCCAGGCCCGACATCAGAGTGCTGAGCATACCCCTGCTCATCATCGATGGCTTTCAGAACTGCTCTGCCACTTGTTCAGCAGTCAGGAAAGCCAGAATGGATCAAGCTCTTGGGGAGGGCTAATGAATGAGCTGAATCACAGAACTGGGAGCCTTTCCTGACAAATGGAGGCTGTTACGGCGTTATCTTGGGGCTCAGGAGATCTGAGATTTGTCTCAGTAGCTCTCTCCTGTGCCAAGTTTGTGTTGATCTGAAGCAAATAGCTCACCCTGTTTGTGCCCCATGTGTGCAGCTGAGATAACGTGCCTGGAGCAGGCTGGGGCCGGTGCTCCAGGGTGGGTTCCTTGGGTGCTCTCTATGCTTTGGTTCCCCATGTGTGCAGGGAAAACCATGGCTTTTTTCTTCTCCCTGGACTTTGATGAATGGAAAGTGCATGTGTCACAGCTCTGCTATTTAGCACTGATCTCTCCACCCACATCCCAGACGGTTTCCGGGTTCCCAGCCCACCAAATCCCTCAGGCATCTCCTCAGGGCCCTTTCCTCTTCCAGCGTAGAGCCGCCTTACCCCAGAGCTGGGTGACGGGGTGCAGCAGACATCCCATCTGGGAGCAATCCAGGGCTGCTGGAAGGGCGAGCGTGCTGACTGCTCGGTTTTGTGCGTCCCTGCCTTGCAAGGGTGCTCAGCCCAGCGCCGACTCCCTCGCCTCGGCTGTCTGTGCGCCAGATCCCCTGGAAGTTGACTTTATCAGGAAATGTGTCACTGAATTGCACTGAGGATACTTTTGAGGGCGATGTCCCCAGTTCTGCTCCATCAAGGAATCTGGAGGTGCAGGAAGTCTTGGAGCACGTTGCGCTTCATCTGCATCTGTGGGTTTTCCTGCTTCAGGCCTGAATACCTGGCACTGTCCATCTCCTATTCTTGCCTGCGCTGGGAAATTTTTATCAGTACCATCATAGATTTGTATTTTCTCTGAGATTCCTTCGCACGCCCCGCGCAGCTGCTCTGACCTGTTGGAGGGGTAGGAGTGGAGGCAGGCGCTGAGCACAGCTCCGTGCTCTGTACAGCCACCACTTGGAGCTCTCGGTCCCTTTTGGCCTGGCTTGGTTTTAAACCAGATGTCAAAGCATTGTGGTTAAAAGCAGAAATTGTTTTCCTGCTCTCTGCAGAGTTCATCTCCTGGGTCTTCTCTTTGCAATGAAGAAGAAAAGGATTTGTATAGAGCGGTTGTTTGCTAACCTTTATGAAAAGTCTTGTGTAGAAAAGGTAAAAATTAATTTTGATATGTATTAGCTGGTCAGGCCAAACCCAGGAGAGCACCTCAGGTCTGCTCTAATAAGCTGAAATGTGTTAGAGCTCCAGCCTGCCCTATCAGCACAGAGTATGTCTCTGTTGGAGTGGATGTCAGCACTCCTCCTGGCTTCATTAAGACCCAGATTTTTCTTCAGAGCTTTAATGATGTTGGGGTTCTGCTTTCAGTAGTGTGCAGAGTTCATGGAGATTTGCAGGATGCCCCATCCTGGAGGTGCTCAAGACCGGGTTGGATGGGGCCATGGGCAGCTTGATGTGGTGGGTGGCATCCGGGCTGCAGCAGGGGTTGGAACTAGATGGTCTTTGAGGTCCCTTCCAACCCAAACCATTCTGCAGTTTTACAGTTCTGTGAAATTCAAAGCTGTTGAGGTGGAGGAAGGCATGGGGAAGACAAGCACTCTTTGGCAGTCGAAGTGCTATCCAGTTCACATTCCCTTGATCCTGTTGTGAGGATCAGTGAAAGTTCAGACCTCATGCAAGGCGAGCAAACTTTATGGCTCTCTTCAAGCAAAGGGGAAATCGAGTCACAGGAAAAGTTAAATGAATAATTTACAGGTGTTCAGGAGGCTTTGGCAGGGCAGGGAGTGGTGCTGCACCCGCCTCGCAGTGCTGCACTCCGACTCCTAGATCAAACGTTCCCAGACTTCTTTCAATGGATGGGAGTCAGCTGAATAGAGACTTGGCCTGATTGATGCCCTTTCTGCTCATAATCACAGAATCTCCCCGTGGCAATTCCAGCAATTCCTTACGTGGGAGGTAATGGCAGGAAAATACTCAGAGTCAGATTTGTATGTGCTTTGTGTTTGCCTAAACCTGATCTCCCTGAAGTCCCAGCAGCGTGACTCGCCGCTTCGTGCCGGCGGAACGGATCCAGCGCCAGAGTTCGGTGCATCGCTGTCATTGCGATGGCTGTGAGTGCAGGCGGTGCCGTACGGGTGGTCAGCTGCCCGTTGGGTTCCCTGGGATGGGTGTCAAACACCTGCTGGAACCTCGGTGTTTTGTGGTGGGTGGAAAGAAGGCGCGGTGGCAAGTAGCGCTTAGTGCATAGAACTGTGGAATTATTAGGGTTGGAGAAGACTTCTGAGCTCATCCAGTCCAACCATCTGTCCATCACTACTATGCCCACTCAGAGTTATAGGGTCATTGAATCATTAAGGTTGAATAAGACCTCTCAGACCATCCAGTCCAACCGTCATCACATCCCTGCCATGCCCTGTGAGCCATGTCCTTCAGTGCCACATCTCCACATTTCTTAAACATCTCCAGGGATGCTGACCCCACCATGTCCTTGGGCAGCCTGTATGGCAAGGTCTGCTGAATGTGTCAGGGCATCTGAGAAAATTTGGGTGTGCTCTTCCCCAGGTCGGTGGCATTCGGTTCAGTGTCTTTGCATCAAACCCACTTCCCGGTTGAGCTGCTGACTTATGGGGAATTCCTGGAGTTGAGAATGTGGCCCAGAAGTGCTGAGCTGGGCAAGGTCCCAGCAGGGTGCATCTCCTGGGGCACCTCTCCCAGACTCACACTGCTTCCTAACCCCGCTGCAAGCCCTAAATGCGGTCCCACAAGTTGTGGCAGTGCAGAGGGAACAAAGCAGCCCGGTGCCCGTGGCTCCTGGGGTTGAGGAGCTGCAGGGCCGTGCCACGCGTGCTGGGCAGGTAGCATTGTCCTGTTTCTCCTTGGTTTCTGCTCAGCTCCGAGTCCTGGTTCACAGCTCCCTGCAAGCCAGGGATGGAGGAGATCCTATGAAAATGATGATATGTGACAATCAGTCACAGCAATTAGTGTTTTGGTTAACAGGCCTTTTTTGTTTTCTCTCACCCAGACAGAATGTCACAAATAAATCCTCGCCTGCATTTGCATATTAATTGGATCGGAGACGTCAAGCATCTTTCATTAAAGAAAATGATCTGCATATTTGGAGACATAAAATAGTTATTTTGATGGGTTTTTTTCATAAGATCAGGGGGTGGGGGAGGAAGGTGATGGGAGCAGTGGAAATTGAGGTAGAGCGAAGGCAGAGAAGGCAGTGCTGTGGTTAACCCCTTACGGCCCGGAGCTGGATGGCGCTGATATAAATAAATAAGTGATGGACATGGAGCGGCACACAGAGTGCAGCATCAGCCCCACGTAGCTTTGTTCTCAGGGCCATGGTTGTGGTGGGCATCCACAGTCGTGCTTCCGCAGCGCCCTTCCTCTCCAGCTCTCCAGCTGTCATTTGGAGCAGGGAAAAGCCTTCCCTGGTGCCCCCAGCAGAGGTGGGCAGTGATGGAGCTGCGGGATGAAGGGCTCACTCCTCAGCTTCTACCTACCCCTACTCCAGACCTGGAGTCATTTTTCCCTTTGTTTTGGCAGCAGCACTGCCCAGCAGCCCATGGCAGGAGAGGGAACCTGACCCTCTACTTTTGAAACCGTCTGGGGAATTTCTGTAGGCAGCATGCAGTGGCTTGAGATGGATTTTGGCCAGGACACTGAGGTTAACGCTGCAATGGGATCCAAGGGTACGTTCGCATGAATGTAAATGATCACGTTATGGCAGATTAGCAAGTTCCCGCTTGTTAGCTGCGCTGCGGTGCGGGACCGCAAGCAGCTCCGTGCCTGCTGCGAATTCCAGGTAAAACGTGTTATCCTGAAACCACCGTGAGCACGGTGTGAGCGTGGGTTTTCCATCTCACGTCACTGCGGGGTGGGTGAGTGCCTTCGGGGTGGCACTGCTGCCCCCAGGCCGCCTCCTGTCCTCACCCTCTGCTCCGGACCGATTCTTTCCAAGCCCAGTTACTGCAGTGCCCCCGAGGATGAGCTGCTCCACAGCTGTGGCCGTGGTTTCAGTTTTGTGACTTCTCCATCCCTTGGCTCAGGGCAGTTCCCTGAGTGGCAACATGGCTCTGCTCGGAGCTGCGTGGGCGAAGCAGAGGCTCAGGCTGAACAGGTCCTGGTGAGCTGTGCGCAGGCTTGAGGACATCAGCTGGAGAGGTGGGAGTTGGTGCCTCATCACAGGGATGTGCCAGGAGGTGGGGAAGCCAGGACAACCCCCAGTTTTAGGGCCGCTCTAAGGACCTGAGTTCTGTCCTTGTCTCTTCCGCAGCCAACCCAGACACACCATCAGGAGGTGAAACCTTCGCTCTGAGCAGTGCTTTCCTTTCAGTGGGTGGGTTTTGGCCCAGCCCACTGCGTGCCCATAGGGTGCAGGAGCAGTCAGACCCCTTGGAGCAGCCTGAAGGGGCACGGGGTGCTGGGTCGAGGCACCAAAGGCTTTGGCACATGATAGATCTGCCCAAGGATTCCTCAGCCCCTGCCCTGCCCCGGGCTGCAATAAGAGCTGCATTAGGCAGGGCTCCTCTCTTCACCGCACACATCGAGGCATGTTGCTGTTTTTTTTTTTTTTTATTATTATCAGAATCCTGATCCTAGGAAGCCATCAGTATCCAGGGAACTTTATCACACACACTCGAAATAACCCAGAAAGCTGCCAGCTCCATATTAGGGAATGAATTCCTGTCGGAAAGTAAAGTGAATGCAGAATTTATTGACGGTGGTGACTGTGGGCAGTTTGCAATCTAGCCCCCTTCCTATCCTCCCCCCTCCCTGCAAGCACCCCTGTCCTGCAGCCTTTATATTTATCACCTGTGTGTCCCCTCCCAGCCCTGATGTGTTCAGGACATGCAGGAGCCTTTGGGGGAGTGAAACCAAACTGCAGGTGGGGGGCTCTGCACTGTGTGTGTCCCAGTAAGAGATGTGCAAATGCTTAATGGGAACAAAAAGAGCCACACAACCACAACACGACTATCAGCCTAAAAATTCTTCAGCTGAGCTGAAGGTGGAAGCAGAATATCACCCCCTGTCCTACACAGCACGCGGTGCTTGGTGCAGGGGGTGTGCAGCTCCCAGCTCCTCCTTGTCCCCTCTGAGGACAGGACTCTGTCAGCCCATCACAGTAATCTGCAGTGACTGCGTTTCCCTGTTCGTAGATCTCTCCCATCCCTGCATCCTCCCAACACCTTTCACATTGGTGGTGGTTCCTAGAGAGGTTCACAGCGCTTCTGCTTGGGTGCAGAAGTTGGCGTGGGACACGTGTATGGGTGCTTGGTTGTGACTTCAGGCTAAAGGGTTTTGTTTGTGAATTTTTCCTTTTACATATGAGAGATGCATGGTGCCTGTGGGATGGCACAGCGCTTTGCAGCAGGTGTGAAGTGCTGCCTTGCATTTCACAGCAGCAGCTTGCAGGCTGTGTGCACACATGCGGAGGTTCCCTGGTTCTCAGGTGAGGCACGGAGCTTCTGGGGCCATTCCTGCCACAGGGAGCAGCAGCTCCAGACCGTGGAGCTCCGGAGCTGTGCCAGCACTGGAGGACTGGTGGCCCCAGGGCTGGAGCCACGGGTAGAGCGGGTCAAAAGAGGTGTGGGGAGCTCAGGGTTCCGTGGTTAGTAGCGTGGCCGAGAGCTGCAGATTGTCTCCCCTCAGCGCCTGCTGTCCTTTAGCAGTCGGCCGGCACCATCAATCACACCCAGACACCATCAGGAAATGATTCCCAATCAATTATAATTGCTCTTCACCTACTTCCTGTGTAAATCACTGATGTTTTACTGCAGATGCCAATGGAACAGGGGAGCGCACAGCTCTTCCCTCAACTTTCTGCATGTGTCAGGCCCACCCACCGAGTTCGGGGATGGCCCTGCCAGCCTGGGAAGCAGCAGGTGATGGGGATGTAAAGCGTCAGAAGGTTTTATTGCTCCTCAAAGCTGGGAACAGAGAGGAGGAGGTGGCGGTGGCTGTGTATGCTCCTGCCCTCAGCAGTGGCTGGGGCACAGCTCCTCTGCCAGGCGTTGGGTCCAGTCCGAAGCAGTGGGATTCAGCATCCCTTTCCTGCAGGATGGCATTGGTCAGAGTGGTGCTCTCACTTTTTTATTCCTTCTGTCCCTCATCCCTCTTTCCTCGTTCCTCCTTTGCCTCCCCTTGTTTGCTGGGATACAGCCCAGGCAGCAGAGCCCAAACTTTTGGTTTTGATACCAAATCCTTCTGAGCTCCCCTGCTGAAATCACAGCGGTGCCTGCACAGGGTGGGACATCTTTTGGGACAGAGAAGGTTGAAACTGGAATACTCACACAGAGCAGGGCAGAAAGCCAAGGGAGGACAGAGAGCAGCTGGGGGCTGCAGATGGAGAGGGGTCTTTGGGGTCTGCATTGGGCACAGGTGGGTGCGTGGTGCTGGGGAAGCCTGGCCAGGCAAGAGCGCGTCTGGGCGGGTGCAGGCGGGCGGCAGCAGCGACTTCCAGGCAGCTGATTATTTTATGGAGTCCTCAGAAGTCCAAAGTTATGTGTGTTTGTTAAGCGCCGTAACACCGAGTTTATTTAATGTGGTTTTAACTGCCGCACGCTTTTATAAATCAAAATAATTAAAAATAATAAATTTGAAGGTTAAACAACAGCCTGCACCGTGGCAAAGAGGAGAGAGCATGACTGCGGGCTGTGTTTGCGGGGAGGGAGCGGGGGCTGCCAGAGCTGCTCAGCGTGTGGAGCTGGGCGGGTTTCAGTGCAGCAGGGATGGCAGTGCCAAAGTCCGACTGCGGCATGGCACCATCCCTTCACAGCCAGGCAGGGCCGGCACGAGGAAAAGCTCATCCGAGAGGCGTTCAGCTGTGTCTTCTGACAGCCCAAGGTCTCCAGTTCTCTTCTTGTCCTGGTCTAACAGCACCTGCAGATGCTTGGCTTTGGCAGGGGGTTTTCTGGCTATCGATACTTTTACTCTAGAGCATTTTGTGGATGCCCCATCTCAGCCTGTGTTGTCCTGGGGGTGAGGAGGGGATCTGCCCAGCTCCCCAGAGGTGGTCCTGTGCTGGGGGCGGCCCCTCCTGCATGGAATGGTTCCCCAAGGCGCCTGGAGTGAGAAAGTAGAAGGTGCTGGAGTGTGTGTGTCTCTTTAAATGCTCTTTGTGTCAGCATGATAAGGAATTTGATGGCTTTATCAGAAATACCAAAGCTTTATTTAGCAGGGTGAGGCGAGCGCCACTCGGCTCCACACAATCTGCTGATAAATTGGAGGGAAAAAAAAAAAGAGGGAATGGAGGGAGGAATGTCTGAACATTCCCTGGTTGCACATGGGATGGCCCGGCTCATGGTGCTGTGAGGTTGAGTCGCAGAGTGTCCTCGCTCTGCTAAAGGACTGGAGCACTCTTGCTCCCAGCACTCATCCCTGTGTCCCCACTGTTCACCTCAGTTCTTTTAGGTTCTGCTGTTTCTCCCACTTTGTTGCACATCATCATCCTCCAGCTCTTTCACCGCTGGGTACCCGAGCATTCTCAGCCAGCAGTTAGCACATGACCTATTCTTCCACATGCAAAGCACTCATGTTCTGTCTCCATCCCTCCAGCTCTGGATCCCAGAAAGAGGGGCGGGTTTGGAGTCCCATCTCCTTTACCTGAGGTCACATCCCACAAGCAGGAGGACAGGCAGGTTGGGCACCACTGCAGACCATGCCGTGGGGATGCCCTGCAGCGAAACCAAGTCAGAAAACTCTTCCGTTGGGTATGCTGGCAGTGGCTTTCTGAGGGCAGTGCTGAGCAGGGAGCTGGGCTGGATTGCATCATGTGATGCTTGTGCTGTTTTGCTTCGAATTGAGCTCAACCTTTCTTTGGAGATCACTTAGCAGCACTGGGTCTTTGGCCACAGATCTGCCCCCTGCCCCATGGTGTTGCCCTGCTGTGGTGAGCCAGGGCTGCCATGTGCTTCCGCAGCACTTTGGGACCTGAGCGGAAAGGAGTGAGAGCCAGGCTCAGGGTTCCTCCTGATTTGTGTTTATCGTTAACACATGCCATCAATTATATATTGTTACCATGTTTTGTTGTTAATTGCGTGCCTGCAAGCAGGCCACACACATTGGAACAATTCTGGTCTCTTCCTGCTCTCGTGCCTCCACACCTTTTCTTTCCATCCTTCTGTTCATTCTTACTCCTCCTCTTTCCTTTCTCTCTTTCTTTTGATTCCTCTTCTCTGCTTGCATGCACGCGCGCACACCAGCACACACACACAGCCCGTGCACAGTTGGATCATCTGCTCTTGGCTCTCACCCACATCCCTTTTTGATGTGGTTTCTGCAGGGTTTGGACCAAGTCCCCTATTTCTCTCTCTGTCATCAGGAAGCCTGCTGCAGCCTCTGCTTCCAGCCGGATCTAGTTAGCTCTCTCTTAGGAAACTTTGCCACCTACTAGAGTGGGGCTGCACTGTAAGCATGGCTGGAGAGCAGAGAGGGCCTGAGCTGCTCCAAGTTCCATCCTGGTGCTCGTGAGTTACACTGATGTCCCTGAGCTGAGGCTTGGTCTCAGCCCTGGGCATCTTTAGGCTTGCTCAAAGCCCTGTCCGCTGCATTTCTACCCCTTGAGCAGCTGTGTGTGAGCAGCCCGCTCACTCAAGCACCAAGGCATTCGGTCCTGCAGGCAACTCACTCTCCTTTGGAGGACAGCACAGAGATGCTACGTCTGTGCCTGCTTGAGGGTGGGCGGACAAATTTAGCAGAGGCTTAACAGCAATTAGGTCTCAATGACCCCTCTTCTCTGGAAGGTTTTGAAGATCCCAGGTCACTTTGGGAAGAGGCATTCCCGAGTGCTCCCTGGCTGATCTCTGCACAGCACTGGAGCGGCTGTGGTGCAGCTGGCTGCACTCCGAAGTGCGTTGGAGTCCCCTGGGGGCTGCTGGTAATAGCTGTGCTTTCAGCGCAGAGACACGGATGGGACAGCGGGACGGAGGCAGGGACACTGCTCAGCACCCTCCTTGTCACCTGCTGCTCCGGCTGCTGCTGTGGCTTGACTCAAATCCTGTTAAGTCGGCAGCAAAACTTTCACCAGTCTCAGTCCAGAGCAAACATTTTCATTGAGGTCACTTCCAGAGACAGGGATGGGGTTTGGGAAGAAACACCCAGAAGCCAGTTTGCTGTGATAAAATGGGGAGGGAAGTGAGAGTAGATTGCTTTGGGCATGGGTAATTGGGCATGGAGACCTTGCTGACTCAGCCAGCCCTGCAAACTCTGTCCTGGTCACTCAAGCTGCTGCGCTTGTCTTGTCTGAAATGAGCCCATCATCTCCAGCTGCCCCCCAGCAGGCTTGTGTCCCCCTGCCACAAAGCATCTTCCAGCACGGTGCTGAGCAGCCTTGGCTGGCCTACGCTAGCTAGGAGCGGGGCTGGAGGGGCTGGGACACCCGGATCCCATGGAACAGTGAGCTGTTTGGGGTTTGCCCTGTGGCAGCCTGGTGCCACTCTGCACACACAGCCCCTGGGCAGGCTTTGTGTTCCCAGACTGAATCTTGTCCTTTCTGAAAGGAAAATTGGAGCAGAACAGGGAAAATGGCCTCGGGCTCCCCATGCGCAGGGCTGGGGTGCTGGCACGGCACAGCTCCTCCCCGAAGCTGGCTAATAGAAATCAGTCCTGATTAGGATTAGTCCAGCCAGCACTGAGCCGGCAGGCTGATAATCTAATAAAAATTCCCAGGATTGGTTTACTCTGGGGAGGATTTGCGCTGGACGCGGGAGGAGCAGGATTAGCCCAGCTGTGTGGGGAGGGGAGGGCAGCCGGGTGGGCAGGAGGCTGCGAGAGGGTGGGGAGCCCGACAGGCAGCAGGAGTAAGTGGAAGTGACAGGGTCAGAGCAGGCCTTTGTCCTACAGCCTGATTAGAGAGTCTGCCCCCAGTTCCTTACACTTTGGGATGTTGTCGGACAAACCGGAGCTTAAATCTGTCAGAGCGCAGCAGAGATTGGAGTTGACGTCCCGGGAAAATATTCCTTGCTGTGCAGAAATCCAGGCCTGGCTGGGAAAATGTAAAATGCCCATCCCAGCCCCCTCTGAGCTGGAGGAGGAAATGAGAGCACTGGTCCCGGCAGCCACCTTCTGCCTTCAGCTGAGCAGCAGAGACACGTCTTCATGTGGCTACCTGCAGTGCAAGCTCTGCGTCCTGTGCCGGTTTCCCTTGTGGAGAGGAGCTCTGGGAACTCAGTTTGCTCTTTGGCTGAAGTCCCCAGCCTCTGCTCGACCTGGTGGCAAAGGCACACCATCTTCTGTACTCATCCTTCAGCTCTCCCTGTTGCTCCCTTCTCCTCCCTTTTGATTCATCTGGACTGCCTTCTCTATTGCTTGCCTGGTTCAGCAAAAAAAGGCACTGTGTTTCAGTGCATCTTATTCCTTTGGGGGCATCATGGTTGGGTGAGGATCCGGATGTCCACGGGCACAGTCAGGAGTTGGACAGGATGCAGACCCCTCCCAGAGCCTGAACTCCACAGAGAAATGCCCTCACAGTCTAGAGGTTACAGACTGAGTTGGGTTTTTTTGCCTTTCACAGTTGCAACTGATGTGGAAGGGTTGGAGCCTTTCCCAGCTGAGGGCATCTGTCTGTGGGCCAGCATCCTACAAGCCGTAGCATCTGGCGGTTGGTTGGGAAATGTCCTCCAACCATCAGTGCTCGCCCCCAAAAGAAAGAAAGAGAAAGCCTCCAAGACGAAGCTGAGATAACTAAATAAGGAAAGCACTGTCCTCTCCAGGCTCGGGTAGCTGCATATATGATTGTCAACTTGATGAAATCCCCCCGGATGTAATGAGCTGATTTTCTGCTGTTAATATTGCATCTGCTGATGAAGGATTCGTTAGGATAATGGAACGAAGCTAAAATATAAATGACTCGCTGTCAAGAAGCAGCTTTTGCTTGTGTTCTCCTGACAGTTCCTCGGCCATGGTGAGGGAGTTGTGTGTGCTCTGCACATGTTGGCAAGGTGTGGGCGGTTCTTTGGTCCCACATGAGCAGGGGCACACGTGTTCCCTGTGAGCCCATTGCCCGCAGAGCCTGAGGCCGTGGCACGTGCCCAACCTGCGAGGCACTGCAGGGTCTGTCCAGGGGGCAGCACGAACGGGTGAGTCCAGCACTCACTCCTGCTCTTCCCCTGGCTGCCCTGCTCCTTTTCTGCACTCTGTTGGTTTCCAGAGTGGCTGTACTTTCCTTCCAAATGAGGAATCACCATGAAAGTGAAACCGGTGCGCGCTCATAAAGCTTTTAGAAATGCAGAGTGTTGTTTCCACTGACAATTGCAAAAGAGGTTTAGATAAAAGCAGTTTTCTTATTGCTGAGTAGTGGTAACCTTACACCTGTGCATGGAATCTTCGGGTCCCCCACCTGCTTTGGGATCCTGTGCACAGAATGCCAGCTCTGTCATCACAGGGCTTGCATCTTGCCTGGCCTCTGCCTGCCGTGGTGCAGGGCTGTGTGTGCCCAGACTTTGTTATGGGTGTGCAGGGAGGAGAACCTGGGGAAGTATTTACAAATATCATCAATATCGCAGACTTACTGTACATTTCATAATGGCATAAAACAAAACGTAGCATTGCCAGTCTTTCATTTTACCCCGGGCCTAAGGACATTGGGTGTTTTCCCTCAAAGTCTCTGTTTCTGGACGCAGGAGACCAAATGAGAATCTCAGCTTTCATTATTTGTTTGGGTTTTTTTCTTTTTAATCGCATTTCTAGCTCTTCTGATTGCCAAGGAGGAAAAAAAAAAGAATGAAAACATGAACCGTAATGGCTCAAAAATGAAATTAAAAAAGGCCCTGCTTTCTATTATTATTTTTCAAATCACATTTTTTAGGCACTCATGCCAGAGATCAGCATGGTGGTTCTAATGACACTCAGCATTGTGTGGCTGTGCCTGAGGTGTGAGGATGCCGAGCTGCCCAAGTGCTGCTGCGCTCCTGGGGGTCCAGGCTGCCCAGAGCCCCCCAGCAAAACCTTGGTGCTTTCATTGCATGGCTCCCTACAAAAGGCTGTGAATACGAATGATGGGGAAGAGGGGGAGCATGTGAATTCAGGCTAGAAATTTTGTGAAATACGTTTGAAGAAAAACAGCTTTCTGACAAAATGAAGAGTGCATGCGTGTGTTTTTAGAGGGATACATGCATCGCTTTTTCAGCCCTTCTTTGCTCTCCCTCATGACAAGTGCTGTGTGGAGAAACATTCCCAACTCAGGATGACTTTCTGTAGGTCCACAGCAGGAGGGACACAGAGTTTGTGAGGAATGTGGGCAAGTTGTGCAGACTTAGAGAAGCAAACGGAGTCGGAGGGCTCCTGCCACTACTGGGAATGTGATGCAGAGCCCCTTCGTGCCCAAGGCCTTACAGGGCACAAGCTCTGAAACCTCACATTGCAGAGGAGGGAGATGGTGAGCGCTGCAGTTGTTCCACTGCCTCAGTGTCCCTGGGATGCAAGGAGCCCAGCACCAGGCCAATGCCACCGCGGCCTGTGCCTGCCTGGGCTGTGCTCCCAGCATCAGGGAAACTCTTCTGAGGAATTCAGTTGCAAATTCAAGGGCTGCTCGGCCAGGACAGCGTGTCAGGGCTGCAGAGAGAGCTGGCTTCCACCTGCCACGTCCATCCTGTGGCAGACCACAGCCCCCCTCCTTCTCCTCTCCATTTTTTGCCACTTTCGCCCGTCTGGGTCCCCCCAAGCCGCGCCAGCCCCTGCTCCTCTTCCCACGGGCCGTTCTCCTGGGCTAGCCCTTGGAGCCTATCTGTGTGTTTCTGTTTGTCAGGCTGATTTTTTTTTCTGGGGTCCCCTGCTTCATCATTATCTTAATCACCGTTGTGTTAAGTTTCATGCTTCCTTTGACCTTTATTTTTGGCCTGGTTATGCTGTTTATCCGCCTCTGACACTTGTCCCCTGGTGCTATTGCCAGGGAAACCCAGTGCAGAGGCTTTTCCCTTTTCCCCCACCCCCTTGTCCCTTTTCTGTTTCATTTTTTTTCTTTCCTCCTTTTTTATTTTTCCCCTTTCTATTTTTTTTTTTTTTTTTTTTGTCTTTTAACATGGTATTCCTAAAAAGTTTTTTAATCAATCAAATTTGAGGCAGAAAATAGGCTTGGTCACGCCTGGTCCTTGGGTCGTGTGACACTCACTCAGGGTCCTGACAG
The DNA here is from genome assembly GCA_037305975.1 of Chrysolophus pictus. Taxonomy (NCBI): domain Eukaryota; kingdom Metazoa; phylum Chordata; class Aves; order Galliformes; family Phasianidae; genus Chrysolophus; species Chrysolophus pictus. Next base: position 3,909,360 of record CM074596.1, on the reverse strand, counting down.
CTCCTCAAAAGGGGCCGGGGGGCCGGCAGCGCGTTTCCCCAGGAAAGGCCCCGTTTCCATGGCGCTGCCCCCACCTCCCCGCCAGCCCTGCTCGGCCTCGAGCCCCCGCGCCCGCAGCCTTGGGAAGCTGCGCGTGCTGGGCTGTGCTGACAGCTGCCGGGGTTCCCCGCCACTGCAGCTCGTGGGGAGCCAGCAGGACAGGCGGCTGTGCGCCGTGCCCCGCCAAACCCGCATAATCAGAGGCTTTTCATCGCGGCCCCTTCCCCGTCTCCAGCTGAGGCCGTTGCTCTGTGAGGGTCCGACACGGCCCAGGCCTGCACTGCTCCCCAGCCCTGCGCCCGTCTGCAGCTCTGGGTCTGCAACTTTCCCCCATGCCCTCTCCAGTTCTCCATTTGTGCTTGGTCTTTTTTTCCATTCTCTCTCTCTCTCTTTTTTTTTTTTCTTTATAATTAATGATTAGTTTTAATTGGTTTGCTTAGGCAGCCTGACAGCAAATTAGCGGGAGCCAGCCCAAGGCTGCGTGTGCCAGTTTGAGGATGGCTGGCAGATGCCGGGCAGGAGGTGAGGTGGGCTCCTCAGGACACCCGTGGGCCATTGATGTGACCCTCAGGGCTGCCATCTCCTGTCCTGTTGTCCCATGTCTGGCTCCAACGGCCATTGAGCAGTAGGGTTGCCTCCAGATGGAGTTGGTTGCCAGCAGGATGGCCGCCATGCCGTTTCACCACCTCACACCCATTCTCCTCCTTTTTGCATTGTCTTCCTTGAGCTGAGCTGGGTTCTGCTCTCCAGATGTGAGCATAGGGTCCCCCAGTGCCCAGGGACTCTCAGCAGCCATGAAACAGGTGGCCCTACCTGGTGCTAAAGCCAGGTAATGGGCTGTGGTGCAGAGGAAAGGGAGGGCTTTGCTCTTTTCTTCCTTGGCCGTGATTTCCCTTTGCTTTGCTTTTCTTTTCTTCGCCTTTTTTATAGCTCCCATTTTTCTTTTTTATGGGAGAGAAACGGCAGGGTTCTCCCAGAGCTGGGAAGAGCACTCGGTCCCAGGCTGCTCCCAGACAGATGGAGGGGAAGAGGAGGGGGGCAGCGGGCCCGTAATCCTGGGGGAGAGTTGTGGTTAAAGAGGATTGGGATGGAGTCTAGGGCAGTTCAGAGTCTTGCTGGAGGAGGAAGGGACAGACACTTGCTATCCTCATTTTCAACACAAAACTTTGCTGACAGCATTGGTTGCTGCGTAGCCCTCACAGCCAGTGGATGGAGTTGGTCTGAATTACACTGCTGGTGCTGCCTTGTCATAATGGCAGCTAAGACGGGAAAGCAAGGAAAACACGAGTTTCTGTCAGTTCATGCATTTTCCCCCAAGCAGCCAAGGTGTTAATGGGTGTGTTTGCCCTTTCTGGACACTGGCTTGAACCTCCAGCGTAGTGTTAATATCTACATATGCCTTTTAATGGTATCCAGAGCACGTGTAGGACTGAAATCAGAGAGATCTGATGTCTTCCTGGGAATTGTGTCATGCAGGAACAGCCTTTTTGTCAGCCACAGAGGTCCCTGCTGCATTCCAGATTCATGAGAGATGGAAGGCAGTGCAAACACGTCTGCTTGCACAGCTCCGTGTGTTGCTCAGCTGTGGATGTGCCGGCAAATGCCATGCTGTGATAGCCTGCTGCAGGCTGGCTCCTTACCCAGGCACCTGTATGTGTAAGGCTCACCCAGGTGGGTGTGCTGATGGTGCCTGTAGGGACACTGCTGTCCCTGAGGCTCAGGGAGCTAGTCTTAGTTCTCCTGCTGCTCAGACATGGCTCTGCTCGCCACACTTGTGTCACTCCCCAGCCGCAGTGTGACCCTCAGGTCCCACACCTGGCTTTGCCAAAGGTTTGGCACTCAGCAGAGCTTTGAGCCCCTCCAGAGCAAGGCTGGGGACAAGTCTGCTGCTGCAGGAAGAGAGGCGAGGGAGAAGGGTGGAGAAACACCTGCTAGGAGAGGCACTGGGACCTCCCATCTCATGTCACTTTCGTGTGATCTCAGCTTATTCCCACCGCTGCTGTCCCTGAAGGAGCAGAGGATGCATTTTGAACTGCTACAAAGCATCCATGTCCTGAGTGCTCAAGAGGTTCTCTTTTCCTGCCCGCTTTGCCTCATATGGGGCAGTGTTAAGGCCCTTTTCACTTCCCCCTTAGGCTGCACTCACTGCATTGCTGTGAGCCAAGGTGCTCGAGGCGTTAGCCACATGCAGGATGTGTGCCAGCAGGACTGGGGCAGGTCCAGCTGAGCCTGATGATGACCCAGACCCCAAACCATCCATATGTCACCCACATGTTGGCCAGCATTCAGCCTCTCCCTTCGCAGTCGGGTGTACTCATCGCAGCCATGTAGTTTGTGAACAGTGGCTGGGGGTCAGCCAGGAAGGGAAACTGAGGCGGGGAGCCTTGGCTCCAAGAGGCACAGGTGTGGGATCATCCGACCAGAGCCCTCAGTGGTGCATCCATTGTGACAAGCCCAGCTGGGGGAAGCAGAATGCAGAGCTGCCTCCTGCCTCTGAGCACTGCCTTGGCTGCTGCCTTCCCCTCCTCTTCCTCAGCGGCGTGCCTGCAGCCCTGCGTCGGCCGGCTCCTTTAAGGCAGGCGCGGGGGAATCGCTCAGTGCCAGCCTTCACTGTGAGTGCCGCTCCCGCTTCCCCCTCGGAAAGTTTCCTGCCCAATTGTTATGTGCGATCCGATCTGAAAGTTGCTCTCTAAGCTTCTTGTCACATTTTGACTTAATGAAGTGCAACTGGAGTGGGAATTGGGGTTCATCACGCCAGTCTCACTGCGCTCCCTTGTTGTCAGAAAACAGGGGCGGTTGGGGACCGTAATGCAACGCTGCAAGTCGTTATCATTCCGGTCAGTCTGTTTAACACAAAATTAAACAAAGAACTAATTAGTGCCTCATGAATTAATAAATGCGCAGTTGCCGGGTAGGAAGGGGAGGAAGGAAAAAAGGTTGTTGAAGGAAAGATACTGAAAAAGTCGAATTAGGATGTTGTGTCAAGGGGAAAAAAAATCTTGAGTCCACTTTGGCGAAGTTTGGCACGGTTGGCTTCCCTGGGAGGAGCTCCCTCCTCCTCCTGCATCCTGCTCACCGGTCCAGAGCAGCCCTGCACGGGTGGGTGTGAGGAACCTGGGTTTCTGCTGGGTGCTTTTGAGGAGTTGCAACTAGGATCCAGATAGAAATATTTACCTGCAGAGGTTGGCATGGGAGCTGGGAGGTGTGGGCTGTTTTCCTTGGCAGGGGGATGGCGAGTGGATCTCTCTTGGCCTGAAATCTCTGGGGTCTGGGCCATTGTGGAGGGGCTGTGGTGATGGCTGGGGGCTGTCCTCAGAAGATTTGCATCTCTCCAGCCCAGGAGGGAGCCAGCCCTCGGCTCAGGGCAGGGGAAGAAGTGGGAGCACAGCTGCAGCACGTGGAGGCTGGGGCAGGGCGAGGTGGCACCTGCGGCTTCGGAGATGGCAGCACGCTGCTGGTTTTTCTGGAGAATTTAAGATTGTCCCAGGAGCAGCATGTAATCTCAGATTAGCCGTGTCCCGCAGTGCTCCCCCCTCCCCTGCTCCTCGCCATGGCTGTGTGGTGGGGAGGAGAGCTCCTGGAGGACAGGTGCTTTGCACCCAAACTGGTGCCCACCCTGCCAGCCCAGTGGGTGCTGTGCCGTGCCGTGCCATGCCGTGCCATGCCGTGCCTTGCTGTGAGCAAGAGGGCTCTGCTCTGGCGCATTGTCAGGCTGGGAAGCAGGCAGAGCTGGGGGAGGGAAGAGTCCATCCTTAAGAGGACATGTCAAGTACAATTAGCGTTATCTGTCTAAATATGTACTGGGAACACAGAATACAAGAGGAGGCCTGGCTGGCTTTAATGGAGACATATGCAAGGTCATATTGCCTCATACAATCCCCCAATCTGATTTGGGGATTACACATTCTAAGTAAATTGGCGTTATTCCTCTTGCATCATTGATAAGCTGTGACCGAAAGAAGGGGAGTAAAAAAAAAACAATTAAAAACTCCATCTGAAGAATTGACCGTGCACAGGGTGAGGGTGTAAAGCCGGGAAGGCAAGGAGAGTTGTACAGAGAGCTCGGAAGGAGGGGGGGAACAAAGGGAGAGAGAAAAAAGGAGCATGACAGAATGGGAAGAGCAAGCAAGAAAGAACAAAAGGAAGAAAAAGGTGGGAGAAGGGATGACAAAACCCAAAGGCAGAGGGACCCCGGGCTGGGGAGCTGGTACTGCTGTCCTTAGCTGGGTCAGCCCTGAGGTGTGAGTGGGGAAGGAAGGAGTTGGGCTGGTTGTGCATCTTCCATGCCCCAAGGGATCCCCAGCTTCATGTCCATCATGCTGTCTGGGATATCTCACCAGCTCCTTCCAGCTCTGGTCCCAGCCAGCACCCCCCCACCCGTCTTTAGCGCAGCATCCTGGCACTGGTGCAGCACGAATGGCAGCAGTAGCACAGAGCACCAGGGCCCCCAGGGGCAGGGGCAAGCAGCAGTCGCAGCATGCTCTTCCTAGAGCTACATCCTTGTCACCTGTGCCCTCCGTGGGGCAAAGGGGGGATGCACCAGGGCTGAGCGGGTTGCACGGTGCTGCATCCTGGGGAGGGACACGCTGCCAGCTGGTGCTCCCAGTGCAGCCTCAGGCTCCCTGTGCCTGACCTCAGGCCGGTTTTAATTTCACTACCACATCGCTGGCAGTTGTGACAGCAGCTTTGGCAACCCTGCACTACAGAGACTGCAGGGTGGGCCGGACACCGCTGCTGAGCTGAAACCACTCTCTGCTCTGTGCCACCTCACAGCCCTGGGAGAGGGAAGTCCCCAGCTGCTGCTGTGCCACCATCCTTCCCCAGGCGAGCTCTCCTCCCACCCTGCTGTGCAGGATAACCCCCTCCGGAAGTCTCACGGCACGGCTTTTATGCTCTGTCACATTTTTGGAACATATGGTTTTAAATAATTCAATTTACTTTTCATGTGTTTTGCTGTGACTTTTTTTCCCCTGTCCCTTTTCTCTTTCTTCCTCGCTCTCTGCTTTATCCAGGAAGGAAGAAGCACAGATGAGGGCTGGGGGCTCACTGCTGCAGGACCCCACCCCACACTCCTTCACCCTGTGCCCCATAGGGGATCTCTGGGGGCCAGCAGGGGAAGTGAGAGGACTGCAAAGGGAATATTTGTCAAGAAGTGGAGAGCACTGTGTGTGTGGGCACTGTGGGTATGCAGGCAATCTGTGAGCACAAGGTCTGCCCTGGTGCCTGGGTGCAGGACCCACACCGGCAGGAGCTGCTCTTTGTGCTGAATGTATGCACAAAGATGTCTGATGGCACGCACAGCACTGCATGGTGCAGCCAGGAGCAGGAGAGCACTTTGTAAAGTCTGAGTGCTCCATGCTGGTCCTGCTCATAGCTGGGTGCTGTGAGGTTTCATCAGCGTGTCATGGTGCTTGGTCAGTTGTGCTTCGTGTATTAACTGCATCCTTTTTCTTCCCTCTCCAGGATGAAGTGAATTTAGAGCTAAAATCCAGGCAAGAAACCAGACCTTGAAATCTCCGAAAGGTAGGAGAGACTTCAGACTGCAATGGGTATGTCACTACGCCCTCCTGGGTTCTCTTTTCCTCTGCTTGTCTCACCGTCATGGCCTGCTCTTTGTGACTGTGTCTGCACTAGAACTTCTGGGACTGGACCATCATTAATTGTGAAGACAGATGCGAAGAGAAGAAGGTCTAATGCAGACATGGCCCATGTGTCTCCTAATCCCGTCTTTGTCTTTGTATAGCAGTTGTTCAGGGCACCTGATTTTGTCACTTTGGGTTTTCCTCAATATCTTCTCTGCTGCCTCAGTCTTTACAGATAAAAGTGTGTGAGGGCTTTGGTGAGGAGGCGCCGCTTTATGTTCAGCCATGTGGGCTGGTGGGAGATGGATAAGGGCCGTTCAGTGAATCGGATGCAATCTGTCCACCGTGAGGTTTTGCTGAGCTCAGTTCACATAGTTTCAGATGGCCATGTGCGCCCTCCCCTCTCATCTGGCACGTTTGTATCTGCTCAGCAGCACCGTGCTGGTAGGATGGAAGCCCTCTGTGTCTTCAGCTGAAGGCTGACTTCTCTGAGTTTTCTCTTACACACACCCTCGCTGTACAAAAAGCAGTGCAGTTACCAGAGCTGGGTAGTCACTCAGTGTTTGCTTGTTAAAGTCAGGGGATGTGAAAGGAGATCACCTCTCTGAACCACTGAGCAAAGAGGTGCCACTCCAGGCCTCTGTCCCTCTGTGCTGGCGCTGCAGAGCATTGCCATGCACCGACACAGCCTGGGATGGTACTGGGGCAGACGTGGCCGTGTTCCCCGTGCCGTCTGCTCCCAGTCCAGCCCTGCAGCACAGGGACCCCAGGCAGGGAGCTGGCGTCTGAGCGGGACCAGAGGGGTGCCTGGGGGGCCGGGGGGGCCCGAACCAGGCTGGGCAGTGTCAGAGGTGACCGGTGGAAGGCTAATGTTATGTAAATACCGCCGCCGTAAGACAGCGGGCCTGAATGGCCCTGTGCGTCCATCCATCATTGCTGGGGAACAGAAGCCTCCCTGGGAGCCGGGGGGGCCGGCAGCGCGGGGCACGCAGACACAGGCAGCATGTGCCCTACTCATAAACTGTTTGTTTTCTTTTTGTCTCTCTCGTTTCGGGACACCCCACTGAGAGCAACTCTCGGTTTTGTCCTCGCAACCTCTCCCCCAGCCTTCCCCCGCCCTGCCAGCCTTTCCTTTTCCTCCCTCCTTACTCCTGTCCTTAAAAAAAAAAAAAAAAAAAAAAAGGGAAAAAAAAAAAAGCCCCCTGTTCACATTGCGGCTTCTTTCTCTGACTTCAAAGGCTCCCCATCATTGTTTGGGATCGGCAGGCAGTGGCCCTGAAAACGTGATCACAGCCGGGCACAGTGTAGGTCAGCAGCGAGCGCCATGCTCTGAGCGCTGAAAGGAGCGGGCGGATTCTTCCCTTTTCATGCTTCACAACCCTGGTGACAGCGCCTGGCCTCGCCCGCGCGCTCCTCGCCGCATGGCTCTTCTTGCTCTTTTCTCTTCCAGCCTCCTCCTTTCTGCCCCAGGTCCCTTGTCTCTCCATTCGCACTTATTCTGCTCTCCTCTGCGCCCAGCATTACTTTCTGCACTTTCTCTTTTTTCCTTCCATTACATTTCTTCCTCACTCCCTCTTTCCAGCAATGGCACTGTTTGTTTCCATCCCCTTCTCCCTCTCTCTTCTTGCTGTTGCTCTTTTCTCATCGTTCACTGTTTTCTTTCCACCTTTTTCTTCTCCCGCAGACCAGCCCAGCTGCCTCACGCCCCCCATCCCTGCTCAGCAGCTGCCTTCCCCCAACGTCTGCCTGTGTTTCTGTCTTCCCTGTGACATCTCACTCGCTGTGCCCTGTATTACAGAGGTTCTGCAGTCTCTGGATCAGCCCCCAGTCCTGCACGAGGTGGAAGTGGCACTGCACCCCCATTTGTGCAGGCAGGCACCAATTCAGGGGGATTACAGGGAACCACAAGAGATGTTTGGCTTCTGTAGGTCTCCAGATGGAGCATCACACTGGCACTGGTGCTGGGGGGCAGAGGGAGACAGGGGTTCAGCAAAGTGAAGCAGCTCCAGCACCTTCTATGGCCATCCCAGAACACTTTCCCAGCAGATTACTCACCTGGTTGTGCTGACACTGAGTTGTGCAGGGACTCCCTACCCCAGAGCAGCCCAAGGGCTTCCTTAAGCCCTCTGAGAAAGGCTGTGCCCCTCCAGCCCCCCTGGGGTACAGCTGCCCCAGCAGCACCGATGGCAGTGCTCGCGCCTCTGGTGATTTGTGAGGTTGTTTTAGTGGCGAGGAGCCCACCAGGACTTGTCTCTTGCTAAATAGGCATATTAAGGGACATTGCGGCAGGGGTTATAGAGTAATAATTTGTCCTAATGAGCTGGTGTCACGTTCTCCCCGGCCGGGCTGCAACGCGAGCAGAGCGGCGGTGGGAGGGGGCCATGCTGGCTGCCCTGGCCACCCGGGTTAATGAAGTTGGGTGCAGTTTGGGGTCAGAGAGCGGGAGCTGAGGCAGCCCCAGGGCAGCAGGGAGGGATGGGGCTGCCCTGAGCTGCGTGCCCTGGGCCGGGCTGATGGCAGTCAGATCAGGGCAGAGGCAGAGGGCGGGAGGAACCGGGATGCGGGGCTCTGGTTCCTGGGGACCGCAGCACCCCGACCTTGTTGCCATCTGCAGCACCCTGCCATCTGCAGCACGAGCCCTGCATGCCCCCTTCCTCCTCCTTCCACCCATCTTCCTCTGCTCCTTTCACCCCCCGCTTCTCTTTGCTTTTCTCTGTCTCCATCTCTCTCCCTTTCATCTACTCGGAAGGCTTTACTCTACTTCCTTGTCACCCTAATTGATTGCATTAACCTTTCAGCGTATTGGATTTCCCCAGCACCGTGCAGAGAGCACTGTGCAATATGCTTATAATCTGGGCTGTAATGGACAGGGAGCAGTCAACGAGCCCTTGCTCCAGCAGCTTCTGCTGACAACTTCGTCTCGGGGAGGGAGAGGGAGCGTGCCCGTGGTCCCACACGGATCTCTATGGGGCAGGCACAGAGGAGGGGTCGGGCTCGGCCCCACAGCCACATGTCCCAGCTCGCTGCTCCTCTGCCTGCACTGTGCTGAATTACCACGGGCACTTGTTGCTGACTGCAGGGTGAGATGGCGACGTGGTAGAATCCACGTATTTTCACATCACGTTTGCCTTTGCTTTTTCCTTCAGTTTTGTCAGGAGTGTGTGGGGGGGGAGAGACGCTTTTCCTGGGGATTTAAAGACAAAAACATACGTGGTTACGGCTCACAGTGTAAGAAGCCATGGGCGGGATGGTTTGGGATAACTTCAGAGGAGCTGCAGCATCCTGGGAGGGCTGCGGGGAGCCCAGATGCTCAGAGCTGGCACTGATGGAGCCTGCGGGCCCCCGGCACACCGGGGACACATCCCCACTGCGTGGTGTTCTGGGGGGAGAGGAGGAAGGACAAGAGTCAGAGGGAGGAAAAAACTTTATTCCAGGTGATGACCGCGGAAAATGGGAGGCTCTGTACAAGCTAGGAGGTGGCTGAGGGGAGGGGCTTTGTTTTAGGTTAAATAGGGAAAGAATAGGAGCAGGAAGAAAAGAATGAGAAATCTAAAACGAGCGAGAGAGAAAGCGAGCGAGAGCAGCACCTCCTAAATGGAAGAGTAAACAGGCACTCCGAGGCATTAACTTAATTGATTGTTCTGCAACAGGCTGAACGCTGTGTTATTCTGTCGCCGTGGCAACAACCCAAAAAAATTGTCAGCCTGTTTGGATGAAGTGAAGCGAAACATTCTCTAATTTGCGGTGATCCGGGTGTTTGTTTTCCTTCCAGAGAGGCGGGGGCTCTATTGATCTATTGTTCGCAGGGAGCTCTCCTTGGCAGGGCCGGGCAGGGCAGGTAGCGCCCAGCGCCTCCTGGCTGCGTCCCGCACCGCCCCCCGCAAGCTCCCCGTCGGGCACGGCGAGGAGCGGAGCGAGATGCGCTGCGGGGCCCCGCACCCACGTGCCGCCGTGGAACGTTTCCCAACGTTTCCCACCGTCCCCAGAGCGCCTCGCGGCATCGCAGCTCGGGTTTTGCGGCCGCACGGGGATCCCGGCCGAGTTCAGGGGAGCGCGCCGCTGCCGGCTGCTGCTCGCTGGGCTGTGCGGGGTCGAACCACGCGCCCGGTGCGCCTTCCTCTGCTGGCCGGGGGGGTTTCCTCCCCTCCATCCCGGCTGTAACTCCTGCCCCGCTGCCCCGCTGCCGTTTCCCAGCGTGGCTGTGGGTCAGGGCAGGGCGTGCTGGAGGGCAGCGGTGTCCCTGGGCACGGTGCCCTGCCCGGTGCTGCCGGTGGGTGTGCGTGGGGGGAGAGGAGCCCTGCCCGGCTGTGCTGCCGGCTGGCTAGCAGCGGCGGGAGCGGCTAAATAACCCTGTAACTGGTATGAAGGTGAATTCACGGTCTGGTGAGCACTGAAAATACGAGGGCTGCGAGACAGGCAGAGCGCAGAGAGGGGAAGAGAGCTCACCCTCGGCTCAGGGCAGCGCTACGGGGCCGTGCTGGGGATGAGGAGGGTGCTCGGTACTGCAGAGATGGGCGCACACCGACGCAGCCGTCGCACCGCAGCACGGACAGCCGCACAGCACCCAACGGCACGGGTGCACACGCGGGTGCCCCGGGCCGCGCACACTCGTGTGCACAAGCATGCGTGCGTGGAGATGTACCCGCAGCCACGCGCACAGCAAACGTGGTGCTGAGCCGTCCGCAGCAGGCTCGCTGTCAAGGCAGATTGCTCTCCAGTGTAAGTACGCGCCAGTCAGGCAGCGCAGCAGATTTATCCCCACGCATCTTGAGCGTCTGTGCGGTTACCTGCTGCGTGCAGGAGAGGGCTGCGGGAAATCCATTCCCCTCCAGCTGGGAGAGGCCAACGCTCGCAGTGCCGGGAGCTCTGCGCAGAGGGAACCCCTTCAGCTCTTCACCCGGTGATCTCCCTGCGCCCAGCCCTGCGACGGAGGGCACTGTGCCGGCAGCTCAGCCGGCGGTGATTTCGAGTTAGACGTTTGCAGAGGAGACTTTGATTAATTCGTAGTAAAACCCAGCAGCGCCGGGGTGCCGGCCCCACATTCCTGGGTGAGCCGGCGGCCGAGGTGCGCGCTGGGCGGGCGCCAGGTCCTGAGCAATCCCCGCGGAGGTGGCAGAGCCATCCAGCCGCAGCCTCTCCCTGCTTGGGCTCCTTCATTATTAATTTATTTTTCTCCCTTCCTTGGCAAAAAAATAGTATTTGGTAACGACCTCAAATTGCAAAATGCTGATGATTTGGAGAATGTGTCACAGAAGCTCCAGGGTGATAAAGGGGAGACAAATCCCAGCCAACAATCCGGCTCAGCCAGTTTGCCTATTTATTAAAGAAAAAGCCCAGATCATTAACTTTTTTTGTTGTTGTTCTGTTTGCGGGCAACTCCCTGCTGGCAACTTTCGGGCGCCCAGTAAATTAACCCGAGTATCGGCCTGGTTCGGGGCTGCCGCAGTGCCTGCTGACGGCTGCTGGGAGCTGTGCTCATTTGTGGTAGCGCACAAACGAACCCGTGAGGGTCCCCCAATGGAAGTGCTGGCAGAAAATCCCAGCTGCCCTGGGGAGGGTCAGGCTGTAGCTGGAGAGCCGCTCTCCTCCCACTGCTCGCGCAGCACACGGCCCCTTTGGCACCGCAGCGCTCTGTGGGTCCCCGAGGGGCACGGCTCTGTGGGTTCCCCTCTGCCTTCTTGGTGAGCGTTCGGAGCTATGGGCCTCTGAGCGTGATGGCATCCCCCTGCTCCCAAACATCCCACGTGTTCGCTGAAGCAGTGCTTTGAGCTAAATCAGTTTGCTGAAGGCTCCAGCTTCCCTGAATTCGGTGTCAGGACCGGGCTTGCATGGCTGTTATTCAAGGAGTTTTATCAAAAGCACGAAGCTAGCATCTGCCCTGTGCTCCCCTCTGGGCACCAGCAGCAATCCGCCCTGGCTTTGGCACAGAGAGGAACTGCCCCACGGAGTGCAGCTGTGGGCAGAACTCGCTGCAGCTCCTCCATGGCAGCGCATCGCCTGGCCCTGGTGCAGCTGAGCTCAGGTGGGGAAAGGAAGCAAAGGCGCTGCTGGGCCTCCCCAGAGCTGCACCCGGCGCTGGGTTTGGGCGTTGCATTGGGCTCCCACTCCATCCCTCCCTGGGCGCTGCCTGCTTCCCGAGGCCTGGCTCGTGCCCTCGTGCACAGCTCATGCTGAGGCCGCCCCAGCCCTGCGCTCACGTAGGCGCTGCTGGGAGGAGAAGGGTATTTTTCAAGGTTTCTGCGAGGTTTTTTTCTTATGAAACACAAGGATGTGCAATTTTTTTAGTTTCAATTTAGCATTGGAGAATTTTATAATTTAGTAATTAAAATCTCTGATAGGCTTTAGAAATTGCAGCTAATTGAATTTAATGGGAAGATGATTTTCAATTTTATTTGATTACCCGGACCCCTGGCATTGGTATTTATGGGAAAAAAATGGGAAATGTGCTGTGTGGGCTAAGATGGTATAATTGAATTAGGGCTAATCGGATTTCTTCGTCATGAATTTCACTATAATTTTCCTATAATTTTCCATTAGATATCTAGTTTACAAATATTCACAAAGAAATGAAGCTCTTTCGGAATGGAGATTGCTGGCTAACAGGATTACGGGGACGATAGCTCGGCACTGCCAGCCCGGGCTCCTGCAGTAATGCAATCGCTGCGTCTGCCTCACACTTCCCGCCCGCCGCTGCTCCTGCACCCCGACGGCCTCAATGGAGCTCCCGCGGGGCCGCATCGTGCCGCGCTCTGCCTGTCGCTCGGCCCGCACGTGTCCTCGTGCCCTGGCTCTGTGTGGTGTCACCCACGTGCTTAGCAACGTGCTGCTCCGCGGCCTCGTGGCACAGCGGAGTGCAGATCCAGCGCAGGTAGCGCCCTGCTGGCACTCGTCACCGTGCCGCGCTGAGGGGACTCCGTGTCCCCTCCCTACACTGCTTCATCCCAGGGCAGAGGTCCCACCGCCTGCAGCCCTGCGGTTCTCTGCTCTTGGTGCTGTGGGCGCAGATCGCCCTTCTGTGCCCTGCCCTGTGGGAAGGGCTCTGCCCAGCTCGGGCTCTGCCCTCGGGCAGCGGTGCCGTGGGGCCGTCCTGCTGTCCCTTGTGCCACGCGGGGCTCTGCCCTGCAGCTCGGGGCTGGTTCTGCTCCGTGGTGCCCAGGCTGTGCCGTCCGCTCCCTGGTTCCTCAGGCTGCGCTTTTAATCCCTGCAGTAAATTGCAACTAATTGGTCAGGAGATGCAGTGTTTGGCTCCCAGGTGCTGGGGGGCAGTTGGGGCACGGCAGCCCCACATTGGGAACTGAGGCTGAGTGACAGCACCTGGCACGTGGAGGCTGGGCACGGGCATGTTGGGAGCTCTCAGGCACCGTGTGCCAGTAATGGGACTGAAACTGAACAGAGAGAGGGAAGGAGGGAAGGAGGAGGAAAGGGAAAGAAAGCTTGGATTGTCTCCTCCTGCTGCCCAGGCCCCAAGGCCTCCGGGCACCTCCCTTGACAAAACAGAAATCAAACAAAATTACAGAAACAGGGAAAGAGCATTTGCCTAATAAACTCCCCGAGCAGGAGCAGGAGGCACGCGGCGCTGCCAGATCTCCAACCTGCAATCTGCACGGCAGCGCCAGGAGCCCACGCGGAGCCCCGGCGTGGCCCCGGGGTCAGCCCAGCCAGGAGCTGCCAACAAAAAGGGCTCGGTGTAAGGAAACAAAGGGGAGATGCGTGGAGGGGGATACCCCATGTACGGGTGTGACTCACCCCCCGCACAGCCCCAGCGCACCGTCTGCGGGGAAAGCATTAAACTGTAATAATAATAATAAATTAATCATCCTTCCCCCTCCCATCGCACTTTTCATCTGAGGATCTCTGAGCACCTGGCAAACATTAATTACCGAAAGCTCCCGACACCCCTGGGAGGGTGGGAAGGGACGAGCGGCGTTCACCTGCCACCAAAGGGCGGCCGAGGCTGGGTGTGGGTGCACGGGGATGGGGCAGAGGAGCATGGGTGCCCTGATGTGGGGTCCCCGATGGGCACAGAGCCTGGCTGTTCTTGGGTAAGAGGCCAAGGAGGGAGGATGGGGAAATAAAGCCCGATCCTGTGACTGGAGATGGGGAGATAGGAAATCGGGCCTTGCCGTTGCGTCAGCTGCAGGGCGTGGACTTCACCTGAAAAAGCACCGTGGCAGCAGGGAGGGGCGGTGGGGAGACCGCCAGGGGTGGCATGGGTGGTGTGTGGGCGTCCCGTCCTTGGCAGCAGCACCATCCCCAGTGCTGTGAGTCCATGGAGATGGAAATGGAGAAGCGCGGGCAGTGAAGTGATGGGGCATCCAACGCCCCAGAGCGGGTGTCAAGCCCAAGTGAGGCCACCTGGGGCTGGTGGGGTGGGGGGAGGCTGGTGGGGGCCTGGTGACATCAACCCTGGTGACACCAACCCTGGTGACATAGGACCTGGTGACATAGGACCTGGTGACACCTGCCCTGGCTCCCTCTCTCCCCAGGTGTCCGATGGCTCCATTTTGCCAGGCCATGCTCAGGTGTTCTGGGAGAAGCCGGCACAGCTGTGGTCCCAGCGATGCCAGCACTGTGCCTCGGTTTCCCCAGCGGTGCAGCGGGCCGAGCCGTGCTGAGCACACTGTGGGAAGGGTTCGGCAGCGTGTCCCAAAGCAGCTGCTCGCAGTGCCGGCTTAATCGGCTAAACAAGCTGCTCGTTTGTCTGAGAGATGCAGGCTCCTCGCCGTGTTTACCCAACGCACCTCTCAGAACCTCTCTGGTGTGGGTTTGTTTTTTGTTTTTTGTTTTTTTTGCTACTTAGAAAAATAAAACAAGGGGAAAGATGAGGAAATTAAATGCAAAAATAAATAAGTAAGTAAGGGAGGAGGAGGGGGGAGGAAAATAAGAAAGGAAATAGAAGAAAAAGTGCCCGGGCCGGGCTCTGCCGCCCCGCACCGCCCGGCACTGCGCTCCGCCGCGGTGCAGCCCCGCACCCGGACCCGCTCTCCGGCCCCGCCCCGCACGGCCCCGCACAGCCCCGCACCTGCCCCCGCTCCTCCGCTGGGCGTGGCCTCCCGCACCGAGCCCCGCCCCCCCCCGCGCCCGGCGCCCGCCCCCGGCCCCGCTGCCCAAGTGACTCGGGCAGGACCGGCACGGCGATGACATCAGGGCTGTGACCAACTTGTTATTCGGCGGCAATCAGCTGCAATTAGGCGTTAATTAAGTATTATGAAAGTTGATTATTTAAGTGAATTCGGCTTTCGTCTCTCCGACTATGGTAAGTACGGCGCAATTGTCCTTTTCCTGCCCCCCCCCCCCCCCCCCCCGGCCCCCCGCCGCTCGGTGCGGGCCCGGCGCGGCGCTGCGGGACCCGGACCGGTACCGGCACCGCCGTACGGAGCGGGACCCGCCGCGCCGCGCTCCGGCCGGGCGCTGTCCCCGGGTGCCGGTGCCGGTGCCGGGCTCCGCCGCCGCGCCCCGAACTTGGCCGGGCCCGCCAGGTGCCGCCGCTCGCACCTCGCTCTTTCACTTTTCTTTCGCTCGCCCCGCGGAAGTCGCTCCCTGCCTCCCTCGCGCCCCGGGACCCCGGCCGGCTCCGTGCTTCCCGGCAGCCCGGCGGGACGCGGAGGGGAAGTTCGTGGGGGTTTTGCGACGATTCCGCGCTCTTTGCTGTGAGTTGTGTGGGCTGTTTTCTCTTTCATTTCTTTCCCCTGCTTAGCTTGGGCGTCTGGTCGGTGAAGGTTGCCTGTCAGGTTCCCGTGCTGTCTAAATGAAAAGGAATTTAATTTATTTGGGACGAGGCTGTGGCGGATGAGGAGGCTGCTTATTACATTTAATGAGTATTTTTTTCCAACCCGGGCATATCTGGGATGGGTTTGTTTTCGTCCTGTCCCGTGGGCCGTGCGGGAGCTCCCCACCCTCTCGGTGCCCGCAGTGGGGCAGGTGGGGGTTCAGGTCCCGCTGGAGCTGACGTGTGGCTTTCCGCAGCCCCTGCTCTGCTGCTCAGCCAGGGCAGGTGGGCAGCGTGCTGCTGGGCACAGCCAGCGGGATGGGAGGATGTCTGCAGGGCCTGCGAGCACGGGGCACCCAAGGCAGGGCTCCATAGGAGCTTCGCAAGGCAGTGGGGCGAGGACCCGCTGTCACCTGCTTGTTGGCAGTGGTGGTACGACCCAGAGTGCCTCAAACCCGGCCATGACCAAATGGCAGCCGTGGGCTGGGCAGGCCATTCCTGCAAGCACCTCGGTGACGGCAGTGGGTGCCGGGTTCCCGTCTGTGTGTGCGTGGTTGTTTTTTTTTTTTTTTTTTTTTAATGAGGAGTAAGGTGGTAATAAACTGGTTGATGATTGACTGGGCCTGAACTATGTACTCGGATACTTTGATGGAGAGGATAATTTTGCCATCGTTCATTTTATCTATCTATCCATTTATTTGTCTATTTATGTACCTGCCTGTCTGGTGTCCCTGGCCCCCAGGACCCAGCTGCCCTCTATGGACCCAGTGCTTGGCCCCGCCGTGGGTGTGCGGCTGCTCCCCGCTGCATCCAGGAGTGTGGGCAGCGTGAGAGCTGGGGTGTGCGGGAGGGCGACGGCTTTAAAGAGTCACAGACAGCTCTCTGCCCCCAGACCCGTGCTCTGCAGGTCCTGGGATGGCAATGGGACGAGCTGGGTGCCGTGGGCTCGGCATGGGCAGTAGAGTGGCTCTTCCTGGCTGCTCTCTGTACCCTAAAAGGGACGGCAGAACCAGTGTGTGCCCTGGGGACTTCCGTGGTCTCGGGAGCGATGCTTGCCAGCCTGCCCACTGCTGCGTGGGGAGAGTGGGTTTCAGTGCTCTGCTGTGGGAACGCGGGGCCGCAATGAGCCATGGAAATGAGGATCCAGAGATCTGTTTAAGTCAGCATTATGGTCTGCGTGTGGGTGAACCCGTCTTGTCATGATCTCAGGGCAAAGACCTGCCCCGTAATCACCACCTCTAACCCTTATCTGCTTGGGCAGCTGATTTCCCTCCTCGCCACCTCCTGAATTCTCTCCAAGCCCCGCGGCTGCGGCTCCCCGGAGGCAGTGCTCGAGGCTGCATGCGCCAGCTGCTGCCTGGCACAGGAAAGGCTGGGGCTCAGTCCCAGTGGGACCAGGTCTGTGGGCTCCAACAGCCTGTTTCTCCCAGGGCTCCTCAGATCCGGTGGTGCTGGGGTTGATGTTCCAGGGCCAGCAGCTTTCGCAGGGTCAGGAGTTGGAAAGAATTCATGGACAGAGTCCATACACTCAGGACCGTGATGAGATGTTCCCTACATGTGGTGTTCTCCAAGCCAGGTTGTAAATATCCTGAGTGACTGGGCACCTGTCACTTCCTTTGGGAAACTGTTGCCCAGCCTAATTACCCTTGGTATGAGATTACAGGATCTGGTCTCGGAATGGACACCAAGGAACCGATGGTGAACGGATTGAGAAACACCTCATTTCCCACCCAGAGGGTCAGTTTGTGACTCTGTTTTGTTACTGCTCTTTGTAACACCCACTGGATGGGAACATCTCTGGGCTGCTGCCAGGGATTTTTTTGCTTTGTTTTGGCTGTGTAGATTTTTGGAGAGCAGTTGGCTCGGCTGAAGTTGGCATCGCTGCTCTGCAGCCAGGTCCTGCAGTTGGTTTGGGAATTCTGCTCATCATGGGATGCTTGTTGGGCACAGAGCATCCGAATGCCTACACCCACCCACCAAGACCCTTCCACTTCAGAATTACCGACCCGGGCAGGGCTTAACCTGCCTACTGCAGCGCTGGAAGGGCCCAGCTGGTTCCTGAAGAGCAGAGCCAGCTGCAGTCCGTAGGTGTTTTCCTGCTGGTTTTGTGCTAGAGAGCACTAACTTGCAGGAGGACTAGAAAATCAGTCCTGGATTAACAAGCTCCTGCTTCCTGCCTGCACCCTGTCCTGCCTGTGACCTGCTCCTCGTGAGCCACGGTTCCTTGTAAGCAAACAGAGGGGTCTGCAGCTGCTTTGTGCTGCACAACAGCACTGGGAGGACAACGTCTGCTGGAAGCAGCTGTGAGCAGGACGGATCCTGTGCTGGGAAGGGGAAAGTTCTTCATGAGCGGTCTCCACACCATCAGTTTCTCTATATTCTGAGGCTGCCCGACCTGCTTCCAGCCCTCAGTCAGACCCCTAGGCTGTCCCTCTGAAAAGTTGGCAGAAAGTCTCCAGAAAGCAGCAAGGAGGCCGCGGTAAGCAGAGCTGGGCGCTGCGTGTCCCACATCCCGCGGGGCCGACTGTGGCTCGCAGGGCTCAGTGAGCCCCGGTGCCACCCGGGCACAACTCCTGGGACGATGGCACTGCAGGGTGACGCTGCCCCATCAGCTGCAGCCCACCTCCTCGTCCTCAGCTGCTCTTTGCAGAGCCAAGAGGGGCCGGGAAGGCGCTGCTGGCAGCAGGGAGGGGCAGGACCTGCAGCCCGAGTCCCACGCGGCCCCGGCTCCTCCCCTCCGGTTCAGCGCGGACTGGATCAATTTGGACGTCTTCAGCAATAAAAAATGCCGATGTCGTCCTAATTCACCAGGCCCCGAGATGACAGCAAATTTACATTTTTTAATTAAACTAGCAGCCAGTTTTTATGAGAGGGGGCTGGGTTATGCAAATCAAATGGTTGTGTACGAAAGATTAGGAGAGTTTGGGAATAAATTCCACAAATGCTAATAAAAAAAAAAAGAGAGAGAAAATGAGAGGGGGGAGAGAGAGGGACATTGTTCCATTAGCCCCTTTTAGACTGATTTCCCTGAGGAGAAAGCGACGGGGGGTGAGAGATGGAGGCAGCTTTCAGAGACAGGTAAAATCCATTCTGAGGATTGAGAGCCCCTCGGACCAGGACCTTGTTGCTCCCTGTTTCCTCTCGCAGGGGAGATGGAGGCAGACGCCGATTGCAGAAGGAAAACTTGCAGTTTCTCATCCTGGTCCTGCTTGAGTGGCTGTGGACCTGTCTCTGTCCCTTCTTTCTCAAGTTTCCCTTTGCTCATGCAGGCACTGTAGAAAGTAGAAGAGCCCATTGAGCCTTTCGGGGGATAAATAGTTACAGTGAGGCAAAATCCTGTGCTTCACTCGTGTACCATATGTTCTCACTTAGATTTCCCAAAGAATTCCTCACTTGCAGATTTTCTGTCCTCCTCTCCTGGATATCTTAGGTAGTGCTCAGCGTGTTGGGGAGCTGGGGGTGAAGGCGTGTGTTTGCTTTGCCATGGGGAAACACAACCAGAAAATTGCTGGAGGCTGGGGAACTGCTCCAGGCTTCCAGTCCAATGGCAGTTTCATGCTCAGGAGAAAAGCTGAATAACCTGTGTAGGTTGGCAAGGGAGAGCAAGGGGTGGAGAGGAGATGCAAGGAAAACGGGTGGTGAGACTGAAGTCACTAGCTGCACTTCGTGGCCATCCCTTGGGGATTTGGTGCCTCACTAGAGAATTTTGCCACTCATTCTTGGTTTTGGGGTGTGAAAGGATGATTCACCTACAAGCACATGTTTTGCTCTTGGAGAGGTGGCATTTTAGCAGGGCCTCTTGTGAAATGGGTGGAAACGCCAAGCTCTGCTGGAGCACTTCTGTTGGTGTTCCCCACACCCAACACCTACATGCCATCACCTGGTCCCACTTGAGCACCTCAGCCACGGACACTTCCACGCTCCTGGATGCTCACGTGGACGCTCACATGCACCATCAGTTTCCACTATGGGTGGGTTGGGCTGAGCTTTGTGTTCTCCAGGTATTGCCTTGCTCCATGTTCTGCTTCTGTGTCTGTCATCATTGTGATGAGTGGTTAGCAGGAGGGGATGGGCATGGTCCCCCCCCTACCCCCCGGTGTTGCTCTGGCCATGCAGGGTTTTTTGCAGTGCAAGGATTTGAGCTGAACAGGCACCAGGTTCAGCCTAAGTCTAACCAGGGAAGCTCCAGAACAGGTCTGGGAACCGTGGCAGAGGGTTCAGTGTGGGATGTGTAACTCTAATCTATAAAGTGGGCATAATCACCCTCCTCTGAGCAGCCCAGAGCCAGGGCTGGGTGCTGCAGCGATGGAGATAAGCGAGGAGCTGGCTGCCGGCCACGTGGGGTGCAGGGAGGAGAGGCCGGGGCGCAGTGCTGGGCTGTGGCAGCTCCGTGTCCCCATGGCTTTGGCATTGGGGTGGGCAGGAAGACCCACAGGGAGGCTCTGTGTCAGCGAGGCTGGCGGGGACGGGCAGGGGATGAACCAGGAACTCAGCTTCCATACATGGGAAACTGTCAAAAGCCAGGTAGCAACACCAGCTTTTGTCTGGTATTTCCAGAAAAACCCGGCGAGACCTGGCATCCCAGGGCATAATTTATTATGGAAAAATAAAATAATAAAGTCCCAATCCCTTTGAGGCCTGAGTCATAGAAGCATCTTCTCATTAAAGCAGCTCCACCTCTCCACATGGTGTTTGCCAGCACGATGCCTGGATGAATCCACTCCTGGAGCAGACCCACCCAGGCTGCCTTCCTCCTCCTCTTCTTCCTCCTCCTCCTTACAGCCCCACACTCCTCTCCTTGTAGCCCCTGACCAGCGAAAGCCCAAGCAGCTCCAAATCTCAGCCAACGTGTCCCCAGATCTCCCTTCTTTGGGCCAGGTCAAACACTGTGGGCGTGTGTTAGGTCTTCCTCATGCTCTCCTTGGTGTGTTTTGAGCTAAATCCTTCGGATCTTTAGCCACCCCTTGTGCTGTTGGACTCAGCCCTGGAGCATGCAGTGCCGTTCGTGGCTGGCTCTGCTCCATGCAGCCCTCAGAGCAGGGGGAGCAGAGGAAGCAGCTCCTGGAGCCATCACCATCTGCGTGTCCTGAGGCAGGCAGCAGATGTTGGCAGAGGAGGATCGGGTCGGAAGAGGCTGAGGGAGCAGAGGCTGAGGAGAGGGCCTGGTGCTTCTTCATGTGAATATTATTAACTGGAGCTCAGTAGGGCAAGACCTCAGTTCTGCAAAGTTCTTCCATGCACCAGGAAACTTTCAGAGAAGCTCCCTTGCTGTGGCTCGCTGTGACTTTAGCCTTTCATTCTTGCTTTTCTCAGCCCCTTTCTGTGCCAGACTTTTTAACTCTTCTTGCAAAATAGCTTTCCTTTATGTCCTTCTCCCTCTTGACGTTCACACAGTCCTGTTGCTCTTTGTCAGTCTCCTGGACTTCCCATTCTACCTCTGGGTCTGCCTTTCCTTTCCTTTCCTTTTCTTCCCTCTCCGCCTGCCTTACATTATCTTACTCTCTTTATTTTTCATTTCCCCATTTGTCTGTGGGCTGATATTCAGATGAGTGAAGTTCTTCCAGTTAAAGGAGGTCATGAATATTATGATTTTTCTATCAAACAATGAAATATGGCTCAAATTACTGTAAAGAATAAGGCCCTTTTCATGAACCACCTGCTGTTTTTTTTGAAAGAAAGCACAACCACTCGCCGGCATGCTTCGAGCAGTTGTCTCTCATCCCCACCTCGCCAGACTTTGCAGTTCCAACTTCTCCTGAATTTGCTGCTCGTGGTGCGGCGAGCTCAGCCCGCGCTTCCCAGACTGCCGGCACCCAGCTTGTCTGGCGTCAGGCAGGTCGGGGCAGGATGAGCTCCTGGCAGCAGCCTCGCTCCTTTGAATGAGGGTTTATGATCGGGCTTTTTGGATTGCGGTGTGTTTATTTTGGGGTTTTATTTTTGTTCTCAACACCATTTCGGTCTGTGCTGCGTTGCCTCTTGGCTTGGCTGAGGGAGGGACTTTGCATTCAGGTGTCACTCCAGGGGTGCAGAGCTGCGTGGGCACCTTGCCTGGCTGACACCAGGGGTCTGGGGCCACGCTCTGTCTTCTGACACCTCAGCTACCTACCAGGTCCGTGCCTCTCAATGTCCCACATCACCTGGGACATGTGGCTGGGCTTGGGACAGAGCTCTGCCCTCCCAGCACCAATGAGCACAGCCTGGCCATCAAGGCCATAGTCAGGGTGCTGCAGCTGTTGCAATGGGACATGGGGACAGCAAGGGCTGTCTGCCCCTTGTTGGGAGCTGCCACGAGGCGGGCATGGGCAGTCACAGGGACAACAGAGGACAGCAACTTGTCTCAGACTTGTGTTTTGATTCTAGTCCAGCCTATTTATATTCATAATAGCTGCTATTTTTTCCCTGTTACATGGATGCGTCTTGTCCTCGTTCTCCTCCGTCTTCCCCGAGCAAGTCGTGCTGTTACTCGCGTGGCTGCCCTGGGGGTGTGGAGCACTGTCCCTCGGCGCTGCTCCACAGGACACAGTGGGTGGGATGGTGCTCTGCTCCCACCGCCACACTGCCCTGTGCCCTCTGCCCACCCCTGGGCAGGAGCCACGTCCGCAGCCCAGGCTGCGCAAGCACTGAGTTTGTTTTGCCAGGGTGACCTGTTTAATCATCTCATTTTCTGGTGGCCGTTTATTCCTCGTTTCCACGGTTACAGCCCCATTAAGAGGAGAAGCAATAAGGCAGCGAGTCAAACAGGTAATAAAAACATTAAAGCCATGTGCGCACTGGGAGAGCGGGAGGGTGAGCTGCACGCAGCAGGACGAGACTGGCCGTGCCAGGGTTGTGACAGGGGCCCGTGCAGCATGGTGACACCCACTGGTCCCCAGCAGGGATCTGGCTGCCAGCATCATGCCTTGGTGCTACTTAGGATGGTGTTACTGGCATCCCCGTGCTTCACTCACCATCACTGCACTGCTAGCAGTGAGTTGGTCAAAAGAGCTCAGAATCGGACTGTTTTTGCAACTCTGTTATTTCAGGGCTGCGACCTTCTGGAAAGACTTTTAACCTGCAGATTCTCTTTAGTTTACTTTAGTGGTGCCGGAGAACCAAACATCTGCTCCCACATTTCACTGTGTGTGCTATTCCTGCTCTAACTGATGCCAGTGATGCTGGTGCCTGGTGAGTGTGGCTCAGCGCATCTTGGTCCTGGACTGTAGAGCAGTGCTGTGCTCAGCACACCGAGTCGTGGACTCACAGCTAACAACCCCAGACATCACAGCCTGCGGTGTCACAGGGACTGCCCTGCGTGAGGGAAGGGCTCGCTGCTGCAAATAATGGTGGAAATGCAAGGAAGTGGCACAACCTCTCTCCAAGTGGATTTTACCTGCTGGCTTTCTCCGCTGAGTTACCTTACCCCCTTACAGCCCATACTGCCCTGTTTGGATTTTTGAATGTATTTCTGGCGTTGTTTGAGGTTTTATAGTTTCTTTTCTGCAGACTTTATCAGAAAGCATATTTGTGGTGAGTGCCTGTGAAAGGACCTGGCTCGCTGAGTAAATATTCGGTGTGGAAATGAGCGGCATGACCTTGAGGGCTGGAGAGGGAGGAAAACTGGGAGAAATACATAAAAAGCTGCAAAAGAAAAGAACAAGGAGAAAGGAAAGGAGAGGAGAGGGATAAAAGATGAAAGGCCTAACCAGGCTGGAAGCGGTCACAAAGGAGAGGAGCGGTCATCTCCCTGCTTGACGTGGTGGCTGGACACAGAGCGTTTGGCAGCTCCGAGAGGCCGGGTCCCTGCAGTGCTGAGCAGTGACACTTGAAAAATCAGCCCATGTAAGGTGCCTCGAGTTGGGCAACGAAGTCAGTAGTCGCTTTAGATCATCTTGGCCTGCGTTCAGAAGGGTGAATTCTATCCCTGGCGAGGGGCCAGCGGGAGGCCTGTGCGCTGTTCTCGTTCCCAGAATAGGATCAGGTGGCTCCATGGGGCAGGGGCACACGTCCCTGCCACCACTGCGAGGCGCATCTGCCCCCACCCCTGCTGGGGACTGGGCTGCAAGGCCTGGGGCTGGGCTTCCAGAGCCACCTGTGCTGGGCTCCGGGGTTCTCATCTCACTTGTTCTGGGTAATCTAAACTGGATTAAAAACCATACTGTATGGGTAGGAGAAGGAAGCGCTGCCCTTCTGCACTTCTGCTTCTTTTCCTGCTCGGGATGTTCCACCAGCATGTCCTTAGTGTTGGTGGGAAGCCCCCAGTCCTGCAGCTGCAGCCCATGGTGCTGCTGCCCGTTGTTGGGCAGGACATGCCTTTGGGTCCCTCACAGCTCATTCTGTTGTCATTTCTTCAGCTCTCCAAATGCTGTTGGTTTCCAAGAAGGGAAGTCCAGCTTTCCTGACACTTGGGAGCGGTTGGAAGTGTGCTGAAGCTGAGCTGGCATTTGTGTTGAGACAATTCTTGGGTTAAAAGAAAGTTGCTGCACTAGTCACCTTTGCACACTCAGCTTTAGACTGTTCTTTTGGGTTGGGGGGATGATTTATTTATTTCGGTGAGTGTGTAAAATATACAGTTAGATTTTCACTGCTCACATGATAGAACCCTGCTGTGCAGGGCAGAGCTCTCTAGGTTTCTTTCCAGTCGGGATGTGTGAAATATTAGGGAAAAGCCTTGCCTGGTGCTGACCCCGAGCCCAACAGCTGGGTGGGAAGTGCCTGCTCTGGGGAAAACCAGTGTGAATATGGGATGGGGTCAAAGGCACGGGAAGGAAGCAGAGCAAAGTCACCAGCACAGGTGCCACAGTGAGGAACTGTAACTGCATGTTTAATAGCTTTGGATGTTTGCTTTCGTGTGACAGTTGCTGTTCAAGCAAACAGATAGGAGAATCCCAGACTTGAAGGGATACGTGTGTGTGTTACGGGGCCCTTCAGCACATCCCTGAGGGAGGACAGGCACCCACGTGGCAGCTCACTGGGCTCAGCCTTCCCCTCTGCTCCCATCCCCTTTCCCTGCCCTGAAGCCCCCTGCCCACAAAGCAGCCCTGCTGCCACAGCACTGCCCTGTGCTCTTTCCAGTGTCAGTGCCCATCCCAGGGCAGCAGAGCGGGGCCAGGCTGGGGCTGGGGGCTGGCTGGTGCTGGCTGCGGGCAGCGGGGAGGCAGAGCTGTGTTTTTGCAGTTTCTCCTCCAAAAGGAACGCCTGCGAGGGGTGAGGGGCAGACTCCTTGCAGCGAAGGTGTTAACAAATAGCAGGTGATTAAACATGACAAGCAGTGACATTTCTGTGTGGGGTTCTCAGTACCAGCAATGCCAAGAATGAAGCTATAAACCCTGACATTTTGTGTTATGCACTGAGGTTTTTAATAGACATCTTTCCCTCCCTCCCCCCTGTTTATTTCTTTTATTCCTTTTTCCTCTTCTGTCCCTTTCTCCCTTCCCCTCCACGACCCCTCACATCTTTCCTCTTCCATCGCGCCCTTTTTCCTTTGCTGTGCCCACTCTTTCTGCCCTCTCCCCATGCCCTGTTACCCCTCCTGGTTTCTCGCTCCCTGCACACCATTCCTATCTGTGCTCCCGCTGCCATATGCCTCGCTGCCGCCCGCTCACCCCTCTCGCTTGCTCTCACACCCGCCCGTCTCCCCTGCCTCCCCTCTCCTCCCGCCTTTATCTCCGTGCCTCCCGCTGCTGTCACCCTCCCTCTGTCTGTTCTTTTCCACTCTCTCCCCTTCTCCCTCCCGTCCCCGGCTCTTTTTGGGGCCTGATGTAATACGCCAACCACGGGCAGCCGGGCCAGTTGCTTGTCAGGGAGCAGGTGTCCCACCCCTGAGTGATGTTTTTGTTAACAACATTTTTGCCCTGACTCAGAAGCTGGCATTTTGGAGATCGCTTGTTGGGGATTTTTTTTGAAAGGCCGGGAGCTGAGGGAGGCCACACTTTTGGGAACAGTTGCTGGGTTTGTGCTAAAAGGACCGCAACAGTTGTTGTGCTGAGCGAGAAGCGTTGGAACAACTGCAGTTCCCCTCCCGCGCCGGGGCCGTCTGAAGGGCGTTTGGAGGTGAGGCCCGAGGCTCCGGCCCAGCGCTGGGCCACAGGAACAGCCCTGTCCCAGGCCTTCCCTCACTGCCCTCGTGGGGCTGGGGGCACAGAGTGAGCTGAGGGTGCGTTACGGGGTGTTTGGGTGCCGTGTCTGTGTCGCCTGGTGTCGGTACTGAGGCCTCAGCCTGGACTTGTGGTCCAGGCAGTGTCCCCAGGGGCCTTTTGAGCTGCACAGGGACCCCTGACCAGCTGCTGGCCCTGGGGAGGGTCTGGGGGCACCCACAGGGCCTGAGGTGCTTCCAGCCCGGTCCCGGCCCCTCATGGCATGCGCAGGAGGTCCCGGGGCCAGCACAGAGGGCTTAGTATGTATTTGAAGCGAGTCCAAAGCAAACTGCAGCTTCAGTCCTGGTGTTTTCTCTTCCTTGACTCTTCAGGCGTTCTGAAAATCAAAACACTTCCCCTTCAAGTCTCTGCCTTCCCTTAAAAGTGCCTCTCCCTCCCTGTCCGCCCAGGTTGTATCGATCTGGCACCACAGACGGTGACTGCAGCTTCAGTTGCCAAGTAGGGCAGATCGATAGAGGCTTGCTGTGGGATTTTTGGCAGCTGGGGCATCGCATTTGTCCCTTCTCCCCTCACACCTTCCCACCAGGAAGCTGCTGGCCTCTTGCTGTTCCTCATCTTGTCCCTCTGTGTCCTCTTGCTGCAGCCCTGGGGACTGGCAGCCACAGGGGCGAGTGGGGCTGGGGTGGTGGCAGCCCTGCTTTGCTGTGATGGCCCCGTTCACCTCATGTGCTGGGGCGATCCTTTGGTCACCCAGCAGCCCTGCGGGCAGGACCT
The DNA here is from genome assembly GCA_037305975.1 of Chrysolophus pictus. NCBI lineage: Eukaryota > Metazoa > Chordata > Aves > Galliformes > Phasianidae > Chrysolophus > Chrysolophus pictus. The sequence continues at coordinate 3,883,183 of CM074596.1, read as the reverse complement.
GGCTTTTCCTGTTTGCACAATGCTTTTTATTTTACAAGAGCCCAGATCCAAGGTAATTCCCCTCTGCCCTTCTTCCACTCGCGGCCGTCAGTGCTGCTGTCATCTTTCTGCAAACGTGGAATGCCAGGCATGGTGACACAAAGCGACTTCCTGAGGGCCAGCCCTGGGTCTGGGGCTGTCCTTGCTAGTGCAGTCCTTTAGGATGGGGTGCTGGAGTGGGATGCAGTGATGGAATGGGGTGGGATGGGGTACAGCCACCTCCTTTGGCTTCCCCAGGGCCAGGAGGGCAGGAGCAAGCTGTGGCTCTGCCCCAAGATGTCCTTACCCCTCTCCCAGCTCCTGGCTGCTGTAGCTCTGACAGGTGCCGAGCGCCGCGTGCAGTGAAGTTAATGAAATGAGTATTTCGGGGCGAGGGGGGAGGGAGGCTTGTACTACACCCTGGGGCCCTAGGTTTATTAATGGTGACCTGCCATTAAAGACTAAAGTGCTAACCTGGTCATATTTAGCGGCTTTCAATGGTATCCCAGCGGCCTCCGCCTGCAATATGCAGCCCTGCCTTCCCCCCACAGCCCCAGGCCGGCAGGAGCTGACGCTGGAGTTTCTGTGCTGCGAGGGGTCTGGGGGCAGCAGCAGGAGAGCAGCAGCGAGTGGGGGGAAAGCTGAGCATGGGGACATGTTCCCCCGGGGACAGCAGTACTGTAATGACAGTCACTTTAGAAGGATGCTGGAGGCTGCTGCTGGTCCAAGCACGGATCAGATTCACAGAATTAAAAGAAGCCCCCAAACCTCCTTGAAGCTAATTCTGCTCTCGATGCCTCCCCAGAAGCCAGACTCTGCTGTGCATGCCAGCTGAGGTTACTGCCTTCCCAGAGCACTTCTGCCTGGCTGGGAGCTCAGCACAGTGTTCTGCCATGTGTTACTGCCTCAGATCCAGCGCAGTGTTGGAGGAGGCACAAAGAATCCCGAGGCACGGCCAGCTCAGGGCAGGAGGTGGGGGATGCTCCTGCCTCTCACACCACCCTTTAACCCAGGGTGAGCTAGTCCGTATGGGATTTTTTCTCTCCAGTGAGCCCTCTAAGCCACGTCTCCATCGTCCGCACCGCCCGTCCCTTCCTGTGGGCATGTTTTTCAGCGTAGGCTTCAGGCCATTCCCCGGCAGAGCCAGTGAGGACAGGGGCCTTGTTCCAGCACGAGCTCAGCCCTCACAGCCTCCCAACAGGACGAGTGCCGGCTTGGCAGCCAGGCTGGGGGCAATCCTCGCTCTCTCCATTGGCTCTGTGCCCCAGCTGATCCCGAGCCAGGTTCACAGTAATCCCTACATCCTGTTGCAGGTCCTTAATCAGCTGGAGCTGGCCTGAAAAAAAAAAAACAACCAAAAACCCCAACCCCAAGCTGCTGCAGTGAAAGCTCCCCGTGGCAATGACAGGCTGCAGCGATGGGGACAGAGGAAGGGAGGAGTGCGGGGTCTGTCTGGGGGTCCTGGTGTGGTCTTAGACCTTGGTTCTCCCCTCTCCCCCCAGCCCAACTGGGGATGTGCCCCTTCTGCCATGCTGGACAGGCTGGAAAACTCTCTGGGTTGTTGTTGGGTTGTGTTTTTTTTCCCGTTTAATGCATAGAATAACACTGATGGGTCTGAACAGCTCCAGCCAGGCGACGAGGGGAAAGAATAACAAGCTCCTGGATGTCAGGGGAAATTATGGGCCACTGCTATTTAGGGTGAGTCTGGTGGATTTAGGGCCTTTCTGTTCTATTGTCCCAGCTGTTCTGAGCATTGGAGCAGGCGAGACACAAGTCGGGAATTTCATTGCAGAGCATGTGCAGGGCAAGGCTGTTTCTGAGTCTTTCTGGAACTGAAGCATGGCTATGGGGGACAGGAGATGTTGGGGGTCAGAGGGTGATGAGATGTGGCACAGGAAGGAGCCCTTTGCTTTCTGCCCTTTGGCAAGATTCAGCTGCAGGCACTCCTCAAGCTCCCCAGGTCCTGCAGTGCTGGTATCTCTTTGCTGGATCCTTCGCCACCCTGCTCTGCTCCACATCTGCTGGCCCACCAGGCAGAGAGGTTTCTCGGTGCACAAATGCATGGAAATTAAGGATTTGGGTATTTGGGCTGCTTTTGACTGGCACTGGTGCTGCAGGGCTGGCACTGCGTTTGCGTGCTGCCAGGTATTAGGGAGAAGGGCCTCGACAGGATGAGGAAAACACTACGTGGTGTGAGTGGGTCGTCCATGGGAACATGAAGAACAGGGTGGATCCTGGGCTTCCACATTTTGGCAAATACACAATGTCCCATGCCAGAGCGGGGAGGTGCTGTGGAGCGTTGGAAAGCCGTCCTGCCCCGCAGTCTTCCCAGCATCAGGGTGAATTCTTTGCTTCTTTGGGGCTCTTTTTATTTGACCAGATTAAAAAGCCTATTTGAGTTTCTTAAACCATTTAATCTAAAATCCCCAGGTGGATGCGCCATTGGATTCAGTTTTAAGCTTATAAACAAAACAGGTCTGTGTTTGGCTCTCCTTGGTTTTGTTGGATGGAAGCAAGGTCTGACCCGTCTTCCCTGTGAGCGGGGCTTCCTGCTCCTGTGAGTCTCCCCAGCCCTGTGTGGTGGGTGGGTGCTGGATGCTGGGGGTGGGACTGTGCTGCTGCTCCAGGTTCTTCCCAGGGCATTGTGCTTTGTAATGGGGTAGGAGGAGGCCATAGGGAAGCAGAGAAGAAGGGAGGGATGAGTGTCAGCCTGCAGCTGGGTGGTTCTCCCCAAAGCCTGCCAATGCCTGGGATGGAGCTGATTCTCTTGCACGCCCAGCTCTCTGTTCCCTTTGGGTTCCTGCTGCCCTTCCGGCCCTATGTGGCTTCATCACAGCCCCTCCCTGAGCTCCTGAGGAGGTTTCGTGGCCATGAGACCAGTTGGGGCTGCTCTACGTCAGCCTGAAATAGGACAGCTCATGATTTGTGCTTGCAGGAAAGAGGTGCAAATGGTGCGCGCAGGAGGCCGGGAATGTCGCGGCTCTGTGGACTGCGGGTCGTGTTTCTGGCAGCCACCGGTGCCAGGTGCTCCCAGGGAAGGCAGCAGGCCCCGCAGCGGGCAGATGGAAGGCAACTTGCCCATGGCATCCTTTCCTCTGCGTGGGGAGAGGTGGGAGGGCAGAGCAGGGCAGCCCGTGTCCCCCTGTGGGAGCGGATGGTGGGGACAGGGCTGGTGCTGCTCCCCCACCCCTGCCCAGGAGCTGAAGGCAGATGGAAGGACGGACGGGCGTCTGTCCGATGGCGGCACGAGCGGGAGGGAGCCCTCTTGGCTTTGCCGAGGGAGCCTCTTTCTATATGGAAATGAAGAATTTAGGCTAATGGAGCTCAACCATCTCTAATTTTGCGATGGCAGGAGGATTTTGATTGAAAGTAATTAAGCAAGCTAGCTGTAAAATTAATTAAAGCAAAAGAGGGGGATTTTTTTATTGGATTGGATAGCGATATAGCGGCTGTCAAATGGGGGACGGATGGGGGTGACCTGAATTCTCTGCCCTCCCTCCTCCCACTCGGGACGTTTATGTCACTTTAATCTCCTTACAGCGGCTGGTGTGCATTTGTTTGAAATAATCAAGGAAATATGGTCAGAAATTGTCAGCTTTCAGATCTAATTTACCTGACAGCCCTGCGCGGACCAGTAAGCCTCTGCGTGCGTGTGTGCGGTGCAGGCAGTGGGGTGGTCCTGGAGGGCTCCTCAGCTCCTTTCTCCCCCCTTTTCCTTTGCCCCATCTTCACTGGATTCCCAGCAGAAATACTCGTGGTGCTTTTTGGACCTCCTGGCACCCCAGGGAAACGAGATGGGTTTGGGAATTTTCCTGCACACCCTTCTCTCCCCCCCCCTTGCCTTCCCTGCCTCCTCCCAGCCTGCTGCCTCATCCTTGCACCATAACCAGCTTTAGGGTTTAGGCAATATAGGATTAGGGAGGTGGCTGTAATTCTTTATTCCAGATGGCTGGCAACTGCTAAATCCACTGTCACAAGCACCAAGTTATAAAAATACTTAAATTAGGCCCTGCTTTCAGCCTGGTCCCTGCCCACAGTGCTCCCACTGTCCCATTGGGGACTTCGCACCGAGGCGGTGCCGGCGCTGCAGGATGCGGCTCTGGGCTCCCACCTTGCTGCGTTCCCTCGCTCAATTCCATCTGCTGCTTTTTGCCTTCAGAGCTCATGGGGAGATCCTGCAATAAAGCAGTGATCGGTGTGTGTTGAGCAGGTGAGGGTACTGAGCCACGAGGGCCAGGCTGTGGCTCCCATGCATCTCACTATGGGTGCCTGCTCTGCTGAGACCTCATAATTCCCTTCTGACTCCAACCTGGTACCCAGTGGACTCGGCTCAGCGTGCCACGAGACAGGGAGGGAAGGCTGGAGGGTCATTGTTTCCACAGAGCTGTTCTGGTGTCTCACATCTGTCTTGCTAGGTTGGCTGGTAGAGTTATTATTTATTGTTTATTATTGTTCATTAAGTGCTGACAGAGTTGGGGCTTTTGTTTGTTTTGTTTGGGTCTCCATCTAGAGGCCCTTGCCATGGCGTGCTCCAGTGCCAAGACTTGAGGCACTTCTACAATTACAGCCATGATCCTATTGTATTGTTTATGTAATGACTCTCAATCCCGAGGGATTCTGCAGCCTTTCTTAGACCTGAGCACCCAGCACCTGGCAGGGAGAGGTCAGGGCAAACGCTGGCCTTGATGCCCAGGACAATCTCTGGGCTTTATGTGCTCGGGGCTGGTTAATGCGCACACAGATCAGGCTGGACCTCTCTGCGAGGACCCGCACGCGGGAGTTGGGTAAGCTGCTTCGGGAGGAACACACGACTCATCCATGCCCCGTCTGTGGGGCTGCAGGAGCTCCTGGTGGCCCAGCCCTGCTGTGAAGCTGTCACCCTGCCAGGTGGAAGTGGGGGGTTCCTCCCCAGCTCCGTATCCCGCTGACCCACAGCCAATCTGGGTGGGTGATGAGTCTGTCACCGCCATCCCCAGGTTTATTTCCAGCTCTGCCACTGATTTGCTTGGTATCTGTAGCCTTGTGAATGCGTAGCTTTGTGCCAGTGCGTCCTCATCAGTGTAATGGGTATAATTAGGCTTCTCTGATTGAAGATAGTGCTGAAGGCTGAGTGTGCCAGCAGGCTTGCTTCTTTTTTGTTTCAAGTCCATTCCAAAAAGGAGGTAAGACCCAGATTTTAGAGTGCTGGCTCCCACATGACATTTCAAATACATATTGATAAAAATGTATGACATATCAAAGCCCTTACTGGTGGGATGGGTTTCCATAAGCCTCGCAGAAGCAGTTAGGTGAAGATGCAGCACTCAAAACATGCCATTGGCTCTGTGTTCAGCTAAATGTGGGTTCTGCGGGACACGGCGATGCTGATCTTCTGTGTTCATTGCAGATATCACCAAATGTAACAGCAAGAATAGTCTAAATAATCTCAGGGCCTGTTAATTGAAAGTTCTGGGATGTGGACCAGGCCAATACTGATAATGGTATCTAAAGCCAGTGATGTCTGGAAGCAGGGCCATACTGTGCTGGCTGGTCCTGTTTCCCTCTGCAGGTTGCAGGCCAGATGACTAAGAGTGCATTAGATAATTTTCTCATGTAACATTCCCTACAGGAAGTTACTGGCCGTGCTGTAGAGATGTCCTGAATGCAGTGTTGGAAGTGCACAGGACTGTCTTCCTGCAATGCAGAAATGCTTGAGGCCCCTGTGGAAAGCTGTGCTCAGTTCTGACTCAAAGAATCCCTAGACATGGCTGAGGAAAATGCATATGTGCTGCTAAAGGGCCCCTTCTCTTGTGCTGACACTGATCTGGGCTGGCTCAGCACATCACCCTTCAGCTGGGATTGCAGAGCTGGGGATGGGGATGTCCTGTCACTGGGTGGAGGGGATGAGAAGTTCCAGTTTGGTGCCGTGCTTTTTCTGTCACTTCAATGTGAGTGGGATCAGAAAGCCCCCATGTCCCTCACTCCCCTAGAGCCTAGAAAAAAGCTCATTAAAAATCACCAGTGATAACTGTCTGGGAAATCACATTTTTAACACCTGCATTCAGTTCTGGAGGATTGAGCTCCTGCCTTTCCCAGACCAGGAGGTAACTGTTGGTGGATATTTGTGAGCATTAATGTTGAGCTGTAAATCACCGAGCTGCTGGAAGTAGAATGAGGCCTGTTGACTTTGAGGAGTTTGAAATGTGTCTTGTTTTTCAGCCCCTTTGCCCTGCAGCACCAACTCTACAGCTGCAGAACCAAGTGCACAATGCATCGAGGCAGCAGGTGACAGAGTCCTTGTCACTAGCAGAGGTAACAAAGAGAAGGAATCAGCTTCATGAACTGCTCCAGAGCCAAGTCAGTGGCTTTTGGAGGACATTTTTTTGGGCTATCTCTGCATACCCACGTTGCAACACATGGAGCTGGGGAGACTTGGCCCCCTTCAGCACCCCAGCACCCCAGGAAGGGGGTTGGCATGGGCTGCATGGGAGTAGCGCTCCCCAAGTTCACGTTGCACATAAGATCCACCCATAAGGAGCTGTCTTTCTGTTTGCAAATTGAGCAGTTGTACTGGAAGAGATTTAGCAAACATGGGGCTGCACAATGCTGTGTGTACTGAGTCACCCGTCAGGGTTAGAGCCAACGAGCACTGTGAGCTACTAAGGCAAACATTTGAGAATAGTTACAATAGGCACCAAAAATATCTTCAAATGAGATCTTTCTGCATAGCTGCGTGTTGGGTAGCAGGGAGGGCTGATAACCTAAGCGCCAACCCTACTCACCTGCTCTCCAGCTCATCCTGGGCAAAGTGGGTGATTGCATTGGGAACAAAGCAGGAGGAGAAGCAGCCTTGCTCTCGCAGGAGCCTGCTGAGTCCATTTCCCGTGGGCTTGCAAGGCCCGTGGTGCTGGGAGGGGCTGGGATGCTGCTGACAGCAACCCTAGGTTGCTCTCACACCATCAGATCTGCAGCTGAGAGCCTCCTGCACGGGGCTAGTTTACTCGCATGTCTTCTCCTTCCTTCTCCCAAACAAGGAGTGGCTCCTCAGCTCTGTCCTACAGCATCACAGGCTCTCCTGCTCTTCTCAGGGTTTTGCTCAGGAGTTGCATTTCCTCCTCCCCGCTCTCACTTAAGTAGAAGAGTTGCTTCCCCCGAAGTCCAGACCTGCGTTCAGAGGCACAGTTCCCAAAACTCAACTTCTGGGGGCTCATCCAGAGTGCAGCTGGAGCCCAGGGCTGGTGGTGAGCACCGATACCGACCCAGCCTCCTGCCAGGGCACTCTGCGATGGCCATCCCCACCCTTGTCCCCTCGTCCTGTTCCCTGCCCCCTCTGCACCTCACCCCGGGCTGGGATGGCCCTGCAGCCCCAGCCCCTTCCCAGCACCGCGCTCCCGAACTCTGCCCCTGGTTTTGCAGCCGTTTTTTTGCTGCCAGCGCAGGGCACTGAAAAGTGCTGGCACTGCCAAAAACCCTGTGTGCACTACGACTCCCCAAACATCCCTTTATTTTTATTGTTCTGTTAATTACTGTTTAAACTTTAATAAGTCACTTCGTCAGGAGGGGGGACCTGCAGTGAGGTTTCTGTGCAAACACTGGGCCCGGCAGTGACTCTGGTGTAACATAACCCTTTATACAATGTGGGAATGTTTAGACTGTAACAGAAACTTGTTATTTTAATGACAGTTAAAGGGAGAAAAAAAGAAAGGAGCGAATGAAAAAGGGAAGCAAGTTTGTTGGGGAAATGGCTCATCTCAATCTCTCTGTCTGGCCTCTTTTCTCCCGACTTTAATGGCAGTGGGGCGAGGAGGCTCTATGGCTCCAGCAGAAGCCACCCTGTTTCTAGAGACACCCTGCACTGGGCACAGCACCTCCCCTCTCCCCGTGTCCCCCCACCCTGTGTCCCCCTGTGCCTCCCCCCGTGTCCCTCTGTCCCAGCCTGGGGGAGGCAGCGTGGCTCAGTGTCGCTCAGGCAGCAGCAGCAGATGCCTAAAGCCAATTTCAGCTCAGCCTAATTATTCTGACCCACACCAGAGACTTTCCCCTTCTTTTCAGCGCTTCCTCCCCTGGTTAAGTTTCTAAGTAGCTGTGCTGAAACAGATGCTGGTGTGCTGTAGATAAGAGGGCCTGCGTCCTGTGGACAAATGGACGTTCAGGCTGGCAAATGCTGCCTTGTTCTCCCCATTGCACTGCCTGGGCCGTGCCTGGTATCTCTGTGCCACCATGCTGAAGTCAGCTCCAGGTTTGGCTGGGCTGTATGTCGTTCTGCCTACACAGAAGGGAGTAATAGACATGATCTGAAAACCTCTTAACTCCTACTGACCTCATGGTGCTGCAGTGAAATCCCCAAATCTGGGTGAGGAGTGACCCAAGAGCAGGAGAAGGGAGAGCCCTGGCTGTGTGTGTGTGGGCAGATTTCATGTCCGCTGGTCACCACGACCGGTCCCAGCAGTGCCGCGATAGGGGGAAGGGGCACCAGTGCAGAGGAGGGGGAGCAGGACGTGGGGTTTAGGGCTCTGAGCCCTGGGGACAGCAGGAACCTTCCCCAGCATCAGCCCTGTGCCAGAGCCCGCTGCTCTGTGAGCTGTGACTGCGGCCGTGCTGGAGCTGGGCCGTGTGTTCCGGGCGCACAGGGAGCAGCCAAAACCATTCACGCTTCCCTCGCTCTCTGCTGCGCTGTGATTGTTATTGATTGGCTTTGCTGTTCTCGGCACTTTGTGCTTTTTGAGCTGAGCATGGCCTGCCCCCGATTTGATTTTTTTAATTATTTTTTTTCTCCTCGTTCAAATGCCCCCAAATGTTGCCGGTGGGGCAGGTGCCTGTCCGTCCTGTGCAGGTCCCAGTAAAGTCCCAGCCTGTGGCCAGTGCCGTTATTCCATGGGCCTGCACTGTCCTTGCACCGCAACAAGGCAGTGGATCGTGTGCTCCCCGTGATCGGAGCTGGGCGGCTGAGCCTCCACCTGGGCCAAGTGTTGGGCCAGAGGATGGCACTAGGTGGCCGTGGGGCAAGAGACCGCTGTCCCCATACAGCCCCAGCATCGTCCCTGTCCCCACTGCTGCCCCTGGTGGGGTCACTTTGATGGCGAGCGTGAGCCAAGCTCAAGGATAGAGCCCCCTGGACGGAGCCAAGGAGCCGCTGTATAAAAACCGCTGAGGTTTTCCTTTTCTGTACAGCGCGTTTCCCTAAATTGCCTTTGACTGTGTGCATCGCTAATGAAAGTTTATGCCCTTGTTAGAAGGACAGGCAGGTCCGTTCCAGTTAGGGCTGGGTCTATCCTTCTGCCAACTGCCCTCCCCGGCGCACACGCTCACTCTCTCCCTGGTGAATAAGTGGAGGCTGTTATAAAAAAAAAAAAAAAAAAAAAAAAAAAAAAAAAAAAAAAAAGAGGAGGGGAAAAAAATTTCCATATTTGTGTAAGTTGCTTTAAAAGCATTTTATCATGTCATAAAAAAAAAGGAAAGTACTCTCGGAAATTGATCCTGCACACGAGCCCATTGGACAGAAGGACATCGGGATGTTAATGGCTATTTTGCTCCAGGGTGGCTTATTAAAAAATTTATACATAAATGCTTAAAATTGCATAAATTATTTAAAAAAAAAACATAGTAAGCAATTTGCAATCCCGATCCACTTTTCCTCTTCTATCTTTCGCTCGTCATTCTGTTCTTTCCTTCCCGTATTTCTTACCTAAAAAAAAAAATGTAATTCCTTCCCCCTCTTCTCGCCCGGCTCCCCTCCTGGTGTGAAGCTCCGAAATCGGCCGTGTCCGTGTGTGCAGTGAGCGGGGTGTGATGTGACAGCGTGGGCCGGCAGAGCCCGGCGTGGGGGAACCGGCAGAAAGAGGGGGGAAGGCAAAAAGGCAAGGAAGAAGTTTGGATATGATGAGTGTTCCTCGCAGGCGTGGAATGTCACCCACATATCCTGGAGATTGTACTGGGGAGGTTTATGATGGTTTCCCATTGATTTGTTTCCCCGACGCAGCTGCCGACCTCTATTGAGGGACAAACATAATCAGCACTGACGCAAATTAGATGGTTATTCGTTTTGAAAATTGACAGAAAAACAATAAAAAAGATGAAATGCTCCCAAATCAATAGATATAATGAAATTCAAATAATCCGAGAGATGAGGTCTCCATGGCAACTGATAATGTGGAAAAGAAAACAATTTAATAAAGGACAGACACACTTTGAAAACAGATTGGGCAAAGGGAAGGCGGGGGGGCGCGGGAGCAGGGGGGCCGGGGCGGGGGGGCGGCGGGGAGCCGGCAGGCGCTGCCTCTGCGGTTGGCTGCTGGTGCGGCGGTGAAGGATCACTGTCCATCCCAAGGACGCTCGCCATAATTAAGAGAGGCTTTCGGTCCAGAAAGTGCAGATTCAGGTTTTAATACACAAAATTATTTCAGGAGCACTGAATCGGAAAGTCGTTTGTTATGACCTTCCTGAGAGGCCTGGAGCAGGGCATGTTGGAGGCGCGGCGGCTGAGCCAGCTGAGTTATGGCATATTTGTGTTTTTATAGTGCGGAGGGGAGGGGGGAAGGGGGGGAGAAGGTTAAACAGTATTTACAGCTCAGTTGTTTTCAGAAAGGAAAGAGAAATAGAGTTCATGAAAAGATGCGAGCGGAAGGGAGCGAGCGAGGGAGAGGTGCGGAGCGTCCGGGGCAGCCAGCGGGGACATGGCCTGGGGGGTGCGAGGGGCCGGGAGCAGCGGGCACGGAGGGGCTGTGTGCTCACAGCACGGAGCAGAGCACGGCCGGCAGGGATTGCCAACTGCGCGTCTGCTGAGCGCACCGAGCTCGCCGGAGCCTGCGGAGCGCTGCGTGCTGCGGGAGGTGCGCACCGCGTGGTGCCGTGTGTCACCGTGCTGGGCCGTACCCAGGCATCACAGGTGTGGGATGTCGGTCTGTGCTGCTGTGCCAGCTCGCACACGGTGTGGCACCCACATGGCTGCATCGGTGTGCGTGTGTGACTCACCACGCGCTCGCAGTGCGCGGCCACGCTGCTGGGGATGGGGAATGGGGAGATGAGCTTTGATGGCCGGCGGGGAGAGCAGCAAAAGGCAGGGCATGGCCCCAGGGAACGGCACCCTGTGAGGCCGCAGCAATCAACTTTTCTGTCTGTTTCTCAGTGGTGCAGCAAACATTCGGTTCCCCAGCAATTAGGGCTGAGCTTCAGGGTGCTGAAGATGCTCTTTTGCTGCCTCCCGGTGAGCATAGGGCCCTACCTGAGGAGCCTGGAGCTCAGCCGCAGGGGCAGCCCCACACCCAGGTCCTGTGTGCCCCATTGCATCCCACCCATCTCTTGGCTTCTTCCCCTGTGTTCTCCACAACCTGTGGGCAGATTGATGGCAGGGCCGTGATGTCAGCAGGCCGCGTGATTTATGGACTTACTTAGGCTGAGTGAGGCTACTTAGGATAGTAAACCTTTTAACTGAGCTAAAAAATTAATAATAAATAAATAAGGCGAGGACGAGGAGCTGGACCAGTGCAGGCGCTCCTCTCAGCTCCGTGCCACCTGAAGGAACAGTCCTGAGGCCCGGGGGCTGCACGCAGGCCTGCACAGCACCAAGAGCAGCAAACTGGAGCGTTCCATCACCAGCCCTGCACTGAAAGTGCCTCCAGTAGTGGCACTCCAGCAAGTGCCTGCTGCTGCTCCTGGGCTCATGGCAGTCCCCAAGCTCGGTGCTGGGCTGTGGGACAAGGAGGGACGGCCAGGCCCAGCTCACTCCTAGTGTGAGGTCTGCAGTGCCTTCCTCTCCCTGGCCAGTGATATATGGCATAAATTAGGCCTCTGAAGGGGGATACTGCATCCTTAAGAAGAAATATGTCCTCATTTTTCTTAAACACCGTTTGCACTGAGTGAAATGTTTAGAAGGGACGCTGAGGGATAACTTTATTTCTTACTAGGGAGTTCAGAGCCGTTCAGTTAAACCCATAAAACACTGGGAGTAGGGAAGCTGACAGCCTGCCCGTGCATTAGAAAAGCCATTACTCATCTGGGGAAATTCGCCCCATGCTGGAGCCTGGCGTTGCCAGTGGGGTGCAATGGGGCAGGACACAGGACCACCTCCTGCAGCCATGCCAGGGCTCAGAGGGGCACTGGGTGTGCAGGAGGTTCAGGGTGGGCTCAGAGTTCCAGTTAGTCATAGAATCATAGCATCGTTAAGGTTGGAACAGAGCTCTAAGATGGCAAAGTTTGACCCCAACCCATCCCCACTGTGCCCACTAACCACATACCTCAGTGAAAGGTGTGGGATTCAGCTGTGTGGGTCTTCATCCTCACTCCTCCTCTGCACGGAGAGCTGAGGGCTGGCAGTGACATTGGACTCCTGGCCTTGAACCTCCTGCTTCGACCTCTGAAACTGAACTTCCTTGCAGAGCAAGGAGTGAAAGCCAGGAGCCCTGTGGCTTATCGGTGGCAGCAGTAGCAGTTTCTGCCTTGAATGAGGGCTGACATTGAGCTGGGGCAATGGCATGGCTCCTCACACTGCCCGCAGCCACCCGAGGGGATGGAGCTGCAGGTGCCCAACGTTGCGCTCAGTGCTGTATTTGGAGGTCTGACACCAAAAGATATAATATTTGTTTGAAATGAGAAACAGTCCTCAAATGAATTTGGAGAGCCCGGGAATTAATGTTGGCCCCCCCTCCCTCCACATACACACACACACACACGCGCGCGCGCGTGTGCGCTCCCCTCCCTCAGCCCCCCCCTTTCAATTTCTGAAGCCTGCTGATTTGAATATTTATAAATATCAGTAAATTATTTATTGTAGCAATCTGCTGTGCCATTTCACCAATCGCCGTTAACACTTTAGGGCTCACTCTTGAGGCAGACGCGGCTGCATGGGGGTGGCAGAGGCCAGGCTCACACTGACTGCGGGCTGCATGGTGCCGGGGGGTTCAGCTCTGCATGGGGCACAAGGCAACGTGGGGCAGAACTGTGTGCTTGGGATGATGGGAGGGGACATGGACAGAGATGCTGGCTTGTGGCTGCAGCACCCTGCAGGCTTCGGGGACCGTGCTGCAGCTTGAGGACTTCCCTTTGCCCCTTGCTGAATGGGGAGCACAGCGCAGCGCAGTGGGGAAGGCAGGAGGACAGCTCACTGTGCTGTGCTGCTCCTCCGTGTGCACCCAGGGCTTCCCTCGCTCCATGCCGACATGCGGGCAGGACGCAGGGCTGCTAAAGAGCCTCGCTGAAGTCCCCAAGGCCAGGGAGAAGAGGCAGCATCCACTAATCCAAGGTCATTTCCTGGGCTAAAAGCAATAAAATGTTTTATTGATAAACCAGAGAGGGGAAAGCACACACACTGCATCCACTCTCACACCGTGGCTGGGCTGGAGCTGCCTGGGCTGGCGCAGGGCTCCGGTGTCAGGGAAAATGTCCCTGCAGGGGCTGTGCCCGGCTGCTGTCCACTGCTCTGGGCATGGCTGGGGCACGGCTGCAGCTTTCTGCTGCCATGCTGGACTCGAACCACTGTGGTTAAAAAAAGAAAAGGCCCATGCAGTGTGTGGGCCCTCCTTCCCTCCCCCTCCCCGCCCCAAATAATACTGTTAATAATTAATCGAATGAGAGCTTGCAGCTCCTGGAAAGCTGGCGCTGGGACCTCCCTCCTGAACGGAGCTGCTCAGCTGGGCTGAAAACTCTTCAATAAGAATATGAAAGCTCCATCTGTTCGACATGCCCGGCCCTCTGAAGTGCCGCCGCTCTGGCCCTCCCCATCCTGTGCCCCATCCCATGGCATAGCCCTCAGCCCTCCTGCCCTGCCCTGCCCCATCCCAGGGGGTTCCCACCCCCGGGCTCACCACCCCTCTCTTCCACACCGGGGTCCTTTGTCCCCAGCCCAAAGCACTGCTGGGCCTTGTGCTCCTTCTTGAAGGGAGCGATGTCCTGAGGATGGTGTGGGGCAGCCGGTGTCTGGTGGCAGGGCGTGGGGAGGGGGCGGCAGGCATGCTGCCGGTGGCATTGTTTTCAGAGGAAGCACTCAGTGTAAATAGAGCATGTGGGAGAGTTCGTCCTGGGCAGAGATGAAAAGTCCCCGTGACAGGCTCAGGTTATAAATGGCTTCCTCGGATTGATGCAAAATCAAAACATTTCTATTTGGAAGAAGAAAATGAAGGGGGATGTTTACTTAGCTGGGAATCTTTAAACAGCACAGTGCGGACACGGGGTGACCTGGTGGGTTGTGGAGTGGGGAGGGGGCTGGGGCAGGGACTCCTGGATCCAGGGCCCTCCTGCTGCACCCCTACCTGGACATACGAGGATGCTCTGCTCCCCTCCAGCCCCAGTGCCATTCTCAGTGGTTCTCTGCCAGCCGGGTTTCCCTTCTGTGTTGGAAGTTGTCAGCGTAAAGGAGAAATGCAGATACTGCCAATGTCCCTGCTGCCCCAGAGACGAGGAAATCAGGGATGGGGAGATAGAGATGCACCGGCTTGCTGAGAGCTGGCAGCAAAGTTGGCAGGAGGACAGGGGAGTTCTGATTCCCTGCAGTCACACGTGGGATGGAGAGATGGTCTTTGGGAGGGTTGGCTTGGTAGATCATGGGAAAGGTAAGTTCTCTAAACTTGCTTTATTTTTAACTCAGACTTCACAGAAAGATGCTCAGGTTGTTAAAGAAGAGCATCGCCATGCTAAAAATAAGCAATCAAGCACAGGAGAGGGGACAGGAGAGGTGCAAGAGGGAAGGACAGGAGTTGGGGGACTGGAGGGGCAGGGTTGGGGTGTGTGAGCCTAGACTAGAAGACAAGTTGCAGGCTCCCTGGAGCTGCTGCGTACGCAGCAAGTGCAGCCTCGGGAACGTCTGCTCCCCTCTTCCTTTGGATAAATATTTATATATTCATTTGCCGTCTGGTGCGCTCACTTGGCTGCTCACCTCCAGCCCCGTATAATGGGACCTGCCGTGCCTGCGGGGTGGGGGCAGTGGGTGGCTGCGTGCCTACCTCCCTGCACCCATCATACCGGCTGTCCTGATTGCCAGGACAAGGAAGCACCGGGGTCAGTGGCTGCCCTGGCCCCGGCCACCTGCCCCACCGCACTGCTGGCCCCCCGCCGAGTGCACACAGTGAGCCGTCGGGGTCCTGGCCAGGCTCCAGCTGGAGCTCACAGCAGCCTCCCCAGAGTCCCAGCGTTGTACTGCTGCGCACGGGAGCGGCCGGCACTTTCTGCCCTAAATAGAGCGGGAATGTGATGGGAAAGGAAGGTGCCAACATGCAGAGACTTCGGCAGCGTTGCGGGTGCCCATCTGTAGGCACGAGGCTGTGTGCGGGGGAGATGTGTGAAAGGGAGGCGTGTGGGGAGGTGTGCGGGGGGTGCCTGGGGGAGATGGGATGCTGTAAGCCACACGTGCGTGGCTCACACCTGCTGCTGTTGCAGGCACATGGCTGGGAGCAGCTCTTGCTCCCTGCAGGGGCAGGGATGCAGTTGGGACAGACGGGTGTCAGAGGGGGGGATGCATTCGGGACAGTAGGAAAGCATTTTGCCTCACTTTGTGTGGGAGGCTGATAGATTTGTCAGGGGGGTATTCCTGCAGCCTGTGACGGGGAAGCGTGTCTGAAGCTGTCAGGAGTTTACGCTAAGCAGCCACTCTCTGGCTCTTGGACAGCAGGTCTAAAGTTTCAGTGTGTTTGTATTGGGCTGTCATGTTACGGGATTAGGGGCTGTCACGATGGCTTCTGGGTGCATCGTAGGGGGTCTGATTAATCTCAGCGTGCTTCTGTGGAGCAGCACCTCCCTGTCGCAGCATGCAGGGACCCAGGAGCCCCTGCTGACACCTCTGCTTTGGGACCCATCACCCTGCTCACTCTGAGTGCCTCTCACAGGGACCGTAAATAAAAAGAGAAATGAGACAACGCAGCTTCTTTAGAATCAGGTTTTCGTTGTGGTTTTTTTGTTGGTTTGGTTTTTTTGTTGTTTTTTTTTTTTGCAATTGAATCTTGTTAATTGTTGGTGAGGTGCAATTATGTGAGTGATTCTGTGATAGGGACCGTTTAGTTCAAGCTTCTCCATGACCTTGAAGTTAAGACCTCACCTTCTTCCTTTCTCCCCCCACATTCTCTCACCCCTCCTTTACTAGCTGTCACATATGAATAAACTACATTAAAATAACAAACCTCCACTAATTAGCTGATTGTGCTGGGAAGTGTGAGAGCAGAATTTCCTGTGTGTGTGAGAGCAGAGCAAGCAGTCACAGGGGCTGATCAGCTGATGCCACCCCAGGCGGTTTGCTTCCATTCAGCTGCCTCACACCCAGCCGAGCTCAGCACAGTGCTCCCATCACCCATATGGGTTCTCCCTACTCCATACTGGTTCCCTGCTCTCTGTACTGGTTCTCCATGCCCCATATTGGTTCTCCACTGAGCCTGTAAATAAAGGCTACAAAGTGAACTCCTCACCACCCCTACAGTGGGAAACTGTTACACGTGCTTGGAGCTGTGTCATTTTGGGGCTGGGCTGGGGGCAGGTAGCGCTGCAGGATGAAGGATGCAGCAGCAAGGCTTCCAGCAGACCAGTCTGTACTGCATTCACCTGCCTGAGGTGTTGGGGCTTTCTGAGCCAAGCCCAATCTCAGCACCAGCTCCAGCCTCCATTGAGGCCCTCTGTTGGGAACAGAGGTCGAAAGCGCCAACTCTGCAGCCCGAGCTTCAGCTCTGAGCTTAGAAAGACTCCATCCCATCCTTCCTGGGACAACTGCGGCCTGTGTGAAGGCCTGTGGGTTGGGAATGGCCATTTCTGATCCCTCTAATGCCCTTCCTCGCTTCTTTCCCCTTTCTCCTTCCAGCTGAAAGAACTATATGCACTGACGCAACCTCAGGAAAACCCACAATGGCTGCCAAGCGCAAAGGCGGCCTGAAGCTAAATGCAATCTGTGCCAAGCTGAGTCGCCAGGTTGTCTTCGACCACGGGGGAGCCGAGCAGGCGCGTGCGGACAAAGGGCCGCAGCGGGAGAGCAGCAACAAGGATCTGCCTCAGCCCGGGACCAAGGAGTCAGGGACTGAGTTTTCAGACGGACTCAGCCACGTGCAGAAGATCGAGGAGGACAAGAGGAGGGAGGTGATCGAGAAGTGGGTGAACGGGGAGTACGAGGAGCCTTTGCTGGGGCGGGCCGAGGGCAAGGAATGCCGGGGCGCCGAGGGTGCGGAGGTGCCGCCTGAAGGGGTCTACATGGTGCAGCCCAAGGGCTGCAGCGACGAGGAGGACAACGGGGATGAGGCAGACGCGCTGAGGGGCTCGCAGGATGGCACATTCCTGGACGACAGGGATTCCGACGGGGCGGCCTCCAAGGATGACGCGTACCGGGCCTCCAGCGAGGCAGCCTCCAAGCTGGGAACCACCTCAGGTAAGGCCCTGCCACCCACCCCTGCATGGGGCGGTGACTTGGCCACATGTTTTGAGGGAAAGGCCAAGCTTCTGGCTGTGTCTGCCCAGGAGAGGGTGAGAAACCCCGAGTCCCCTAGCAGAGGCCTGCCTGGCTGCTGGGCATTTTGCTCTTGGGAGTGTGACCATTTTGTCTCTATTTCAGAGCACCCTCTCTGAGTGGGGTGGATGTGTCTGGGTCTCTTCCCAGACCACAGATCCCATGGTAGAGTAGATCTTCCCTAGCTTTGTTCTCACATAGAGTGTGTAAGCATGCTTGTGCCCACCAGCTATGGTTCACCCAGCAGTGAGTGATACCCTCTGAGCTGAGAGCTGACCGTGGGACCCGAGGGCTGTGTCAAACAGAAACCTCTAACAGATGCCCAGCCCCTCACCCTCACCCAACCATGCTCCATCACTGCTTCTCCTCTTCCCCATTGGCTGCTACCACCCAGCATTGGCCCCTCCATGAGGGCTGCCCTGGCACTCTTGAGTTGTTAGGGGTAACACACAGCAGCTCCATCTCCTGCCCAACAGACTGCTCTTCCCAAAACTGGGCACAGACTTGGGTGTCATTGCAAAGAGTCTTCCTCCAGCCTGCATATGCATTTCCTATTTTCATATAGCTCATGCCTTATTTCTTTACCTCATTCAAAATCTGTGTTCAGCCACAGCTACTGGGGAAAACCCCAGCTGAGTTTCTTGCTCATTTTCTGATATGCGGGCCCCCAGATTGATTTTTTGGGGCCATATTAGTGCTAAGCCTCAGAAGAAGCTTAGGACAGATTGAATTCTCTCTATTAGGGCAGCAGCTCCCTCCCCCTGATTTGTCACTCGGCTGGGTTGGATCCATAATTGAAAGATCCCCCCCTAATCTGCTCCACCTGTGTGCACCCTCCCCTGATCTCAGCACTTTGTGAATCCATCAAACTTTCCTCCTTTTGTGTGTGCCTGTGTTTTCCTCCTCCTGTTAATAATGCAGCCTAAACTCATCTCCGTCTGTCCGTTCCCCTTCTGGAGAGGCACATTCTCTAGTCTTCACGAGTTCAGTGGCAGCGCACATAATTATGCATATAAGATATAAACAGAGCTGTTTAATTATCCTTCGCCACATCAGTGACAGAGTAATTAACAAACATTGCAAGATCAATGAGGAAAAGTGTGACCTTCAGTTTCCTTTGATAGGAAAGCCCTTGTCGTTCCCAGACACAAGGTGATTGTGCCTGGACTCAGTTTTCAGTTTGTTTTAATTCCCTTTAGCCTACATTTGCAGCTTTTATTTGCCATGAAAACTAAAAGAAGGGGAACCTGGAATGTCAAAATACATTGCCAACCTGTGGAAAATGAGAAGGAACTGAGGTTTTTTGTCAGGTAGGAGATGTCAGTGGTGTGCCTTTCTTGGGCTGTGCTGTCAGAGGATTGCACAAAGATCTATCTGTAAGCTGTCATTGGAGGCTGGACAGGGGGCAGGTAGTGGCGTGTGGGGTTCACATATAGAGCCACTTGGGGTTTGACATGCAAAGGATGTGCTGCTGGGTCTTGGTCGGCTGCTTCAGGAAGCCTGGTGTAAATGTTAGTGGCAGCGATTCCCTGGAAAGCACAGTGTGAAGGATCTGTTGTGCTGGAGAGGACAAAGTATTCCTGCCACCAGTGTCCCTTCCAGGGTCACGCAGTGGGGCTTGCTGGGCGTCACGCAGGAGTTTGCAGAGACTTGTTCCATGCTCTTTGGTCCTCATGCTTTGAAACAGGACAGCTAATGCCCATGGGGAACATGCAGGGACCAAGGAGTCGATGCTGAGCCTCTCTGTGTGCCTCCTTCCAGGAGCTGCAGAGCCAGCGGCCAGCAGGAGATGTGTGTCAGCCTCTGACCTGCCCACGCACTGTGTTTCCTCATTCATTCACGCACCCTCTCCTGCACCCTGACTGACCCACGCTTCTCCACACACATTTATATATAGCATTTACACTCCTGGTACAGGCTCTGACCGGGATCCCTTTCTGCAGTGCACTGGGGGAATTTTCCTGCACAGTCCTGTGTTCTTCTCTCTGCCCATTACTTACACACTGTTCTAAAGCGGTCACCAGGAGCTTTCCTGTGTGCAAGTTTTCAAAGTTTTCTTAGCTTGTGGGCTGTCTCTCTCAGAAAGGGAATACTAGCCTTCAAAATATTCCTTTCAAAGGGAATATTTCTCTTCTAGATTTCCTGGGGAGACCCCACTGGAAGAATGTGCATGACAAGTGCCAATTTCTCTTGCATTATCCTATTGCCCCCAGATTTCCACGTCCCCCTCCAGAGCAGGATAAAGGACAGAGCCCTGGCTGGGATGCCCCATCCCCCAGGATCCAGACCTTGAGCTCCATTTGGGCTGTTTTGCTTTTCCTTCCATATATAGTGTGCTGCTGCAGGCTATTTTTAGCCCCTTTTTTGCTAGCTCCGGATCCTTTGTGATACGATAGCTGCTCTGAGACTCGCAGATCTCTGCTCTTTGGCAATGCCCACAAATGGAGAGCGGCAGCGAGGGGAGAGGGAGCCCTTTTGTTATCACACAGAAGGGGAGAGAAAAATGCGATGCAGGGGGAGGGCTGCTCACTTTTCACAGGGATTTGTTTCTCAGCCGCTGTCCTTCTGCTTCACTTCTGTCTGCACACGGGCATGGGAGAGCTGTCTGTCTGCTCGGTAACAAGAGTGGGTTGGAAGGGTCTCAGCCTGTCTGCCTCCAGCAGAAGAGCCCCCAGCCTTCTGTCTAGCTACAAAAACATGGAGGTTGTCAGGGCTATATGGGTGGTGGTGGGTGAGTGAAGGTGTGCTCTCTAGGCAGCGGGAGCTGGCCAAGGTTCCATCTCAAACATGGATGAGAAATGACAGCAACACTTACAGAGCTGTTCATCGGGGGAAGTATTGCAGTCATCCAGAACCAAACCTGAGCAAAGGGAGATAGACAATGCAGGATGCTCTGGGGTATGAGGGGATTAGATCTGGGGTGCTGAAACGTGAGCTCATGGTCAGACTTTGCAAAACTCATAAGAAGATCTGTAAGCTCACCCTTCCCAACGGTCTTGGGTTGTGCATCTGAATTCTGCACCAGTCTGGCCACAAGGCTTGTTATTGTGTATTGGGTACAAGGCTTGTTACTGGGCTCTGTTGGGATGATTCTGTGTTTAACACCCCTTAATGTTCATACTGACCCATGAGGGTGTGCAAGGACCAAAAGTTACAGCCAGAGCCCCCACCTGCAGGGACACCACTGCTCTGCCCGTTCTGTACCTGTCAGGATGCCTGTTCTGAAATTAGGCATCACAGATCCCATGCAGGATGATGGTTCTAACTACCCGGGTGATCTGGGGCTGAAGCAGCCCCCAGCACTGGGCAGAGTGCCTGCATTGTGCTGCTTGCAGGCTGCAGCCATGTTCTGCATGCGGCCTTTCTCACGTACCCAGGGAACTGGTGCAGCAGCAGTTCTGCTCTGTGAACTCAGCTGTGTCGAGCAGTATTGACACAGGAATGTGACCCTCACAGACATGCACATTTTAATGCCTGTTTGAGTCTCTTCCTTCTCATAGTCCTGTGGAAGCAGATTTGTGCAAGCTGATGGCTACTAAATTGTGAGACTGCTCTTTGATTGGCACTTGTGCATGCAGAAGTGCTTGTGTAAATGCATGTCCAGGCGTGTGGCATTACAGGCTACCAGCTCCCCAGTTCATAGGTCTGTTTTCATGCTTTGGATCCGTTAACAACTTTTGTGGCTCGATGCCTTCTTTACCAAGGCTGTGCTGTCTGGGTCTGAGCTTTGCACCCAGTGCCCAGACCTTCCACCTGCTTCCAGTGCCCCTGCTGGTGCTCCTGTGGGAGCCTGCCTACCCCAGAGCTCATGTGAGTGAGTGGAAAGGATGATGGGGGAGGTCTGAAGGACTGCTGCACACAGTAAATCTTTACTCTGCAGGAGAAAGCAAGAGAGAGAGGAGGAGGAGGAGGAGGAGGAGAAACGCTGTGTCAGACTGAAGCCCAAATGAGTCCAAGCTGCCGCATCAGAACAATCTGTATTTCCTCTTTATACTGATATTGGGTGACCTCCAGATGTGTGGTGACCCAGGAATGGGAATAGGGGAGGGAGAGAACCCGGGAAGAGCTTTTGTCTGGTGCCCCCAGGCAGAGCAGCCCCTCCTGCCCCTTCCCCACTCACTGGAGGGAACAGACCTCCTCTCTCTGAAGCCCACATGGGGAGCTCGTCTGTCCTCAGCCCAAATGCTGATGGAGAGAATGCTGCATCCATTTGGCACCTGCGCAGGCTTTCCCCTTTTCTTGTACTGGGAGCTGTTCTTGGCTGCTCAGGATGCAGCCATTAGGTTTCCACTGCCCTCACTGAACTTGGTGTGTGGTAAGGAGGAACTCCCCAGTCACTGGGAGAAAGCTGGCTGAAGAGAACTGCAAGAAGGACTGCAGCGACCACTGGAATCATCCTGTCTTTGTCTTGCCTTCTCTACTCCTTTCCCTCTCTCCTTCTCACGAGCTGCTCAGGCATGCAGCCCTACCTTCCTTCATCCCCACCTCCGCTGCCTCCCTTCCCCGCTCAGCACCGCCCCACTCTGCCCTCTCCTGCTGCACCCTTATGGTCAGCAGCACTGCAGCCCGTCCTCCGTGGGTCTGTCCGTGCACACACACACTCACACAAGGACAGAACCGCATAAACCTCAGCATATTGGCATTGGTCTCACTTCCAGTAAAATTACTTTTTCTTCATATTAGGCCAAGGCGAGAGTGCAGAGACATTTATGAAACTTTGTTTAATGTACTGAAAAGCCATCGGCTAGAACATTTAGGAAATTGATTTTCCTGGCATTGATGAACTCTTTTTATTTTACCCCAGTATTAATTACTTTTTTTTTTAAAACAAATTAATTTAAGAGTCGTAAAACCTAACAAGTGAGCCAAACGTCAGTAGATCATGCTCCCCTCTCCTCCTAACCCCCCTCCTCGCTACCAGTGCTGGTATGGGAGGAGAAGAAAAATCAACCCCTTGCATGACTCTCTCCCTCTGGTTCTCTGCAGGGGAAGCTTCGTCGCTGCGAGATTACGCTGCCACCACCATGAATGAATTCCTGGGCATGTTTGGCTACGATGACCAGAACATGCGGGATGAGCTGGCCCGCAAGATCAGCTTCGACAAGCTGAACGCTGCTACCTCAGAGGCCACCGCAGCTGCAGCCTCTCTCCCTGGCGAGGATGCCATGAGCAAGCGAGCTCGATTCTCCAAGTACGAGGAGTACATCCGCAAGCTCAAGGCTGGAGAGCAGCTCTCCTGGCCCATGCACTTGGCCAAATCTGAGGAGCTGGGCTCCAAGCTGGGCAAAGAAGCTTCCTCGGTGCTGGCACAGCCCATTCGGCTGCCAGGTCCAGATGCCTCCATGCTGACGGAGACCAAAGCCACCATCCTGCCGCTGCCCTCTCCCAGCAGTTCCCAGATGCAGGGCCTGATGTCACGGGCCTCCAAATACGACTTCTTCATTCAGAAGCTGAAGACGGGTGAGAGCATCAGGCCTCAGAACGGCAACACTTATAAGAAGGCCTCCAAGTATGACCTAGAAAACGTCAAGTACTTGCACCTTTTCAAGCCTGGGGAAGGCAGCCCAGACATGGGAGGAGCCATCGCCTTCAAGACAGGCAAGGTGGGCCGGCCTTCCAAGTACGATGTGAGGAACATTCAGAAACTCACTCAGGTGAAAGCTCCAACACCCAGCCTGGCCCCTGCTCCTCTCGCCAGCACCCCCAGCAGCACTCCCATGGCCGGGCCGGAGCAGGCTGTCTCCTTGCCGTTCAACACTCCTGAGTACCTGAAGTCGACTTTCTCCAAGACAGACTCCATCACAACTGGAACAGTCTCTACAGTGAAGTAAGTGTCCTCCCACTGTTCTTAGCTTTGTGTTAGCAAGTGCATGGGTCAGTAGCAAATCACAGTCCATGTACTGATACATACTGCACTGTTAATGAGGTGTTTCTCTTTGCTCTCTGTGTCTGCTCCTCTGTCACACTCTCCATCCCTCTTTGTCTTACTTGTGCTGAGGATGTGGCCTGCCCTCAGCAGTCACAGCCATGAATCCAGAGCCTGCTAGCTCCTGGGCTCGTTTGCTGAAAGGAGAGATAAGGGGACATGGTGCTGTCAGCGCTCTGAGGTCAAGATCATAACTGCTTCCTTCCCTCTTCCTCCAGTGCCCCAGGCAGCCAGCCATGCTGTGAGAAACTGATTCTTGCTTCCATTTAACTCAGTGGCAAGACTCTGCTGAGTGATAGAGAGGGAGCCTTTGTATGTCCTAGAACATCCCAAACATTCCTGTGCCTAATTCCCATTGATTTAATAGGAATTAGGCATACACGTACTTTTATGGGACTGGGCCTGTGTCTTCTCAGTGTGCTTGTTCCTTACACAAATGGTTGTGATTCAGTTAACCCTGCAGACTGGGCAAACTCATTAGCCCAAATACCACTAATGGCCTCTTAACATTGCTGGCAATCTCTGCAGTGATGCCATTGACTGAATAGAGATAGGCAATGGCCTTGCCAAACTTTATATTACTGTGTAGTTTGGCTTCCCAAGATGGTAGCTGTAGAAGAGCTGCATGATACCCAAGGGGCACAGACAGAACTGCACAGTGCGTGTACCAGGATGACTGTGTTTAATGCAATGGGGCAGTGAGAGTGCCAGGGCTGATATGGGTCTTTCTGTCATGAAAATCTTTTGGAAAAGAGTCAAACTGCCTAAAAAACCTTCTGATTTGACATGCCACTGATTTATCAGTGCCACATTTCCCTGACTGGTGGGCAGAGCTGATGATCCTGCCTTTGTGTGAGGCTGCCATGCCCCAGCTGCCTGCAGACAGATGTGGGAGCTCTGTGGTTAGGGTCAAGAAAGGGTAAAAGATTATTATCTGGCCCCCCGCGTGAGAAGAACCTCGTACGTGCTCCAGATGGCAGGCAGGGACTGCTGTTACTAAAAAACACAGCTGTAAATATTCCTGTAGGCATCGTGCCTTGTTGTGATGGGTGATGTGGCCAGGGCCTCTGTGCCTGCAGTCTCCTGAGCATTCAGCTGCTCAGTGGCCACCGCAGAGTGGTGTGTGGAGGCTGTGAGCCTTCATCTGCCTGGATCCCAGTTTGATTTCCTTTCTCATGCTCACATGGAGCTCGGAAGTGCCTCTGGTCCTTCTCCTCTGGGCTGCTTGCTACAGACAGGTTTCTGTGGCTAAAGAAGACAACCTGCTGGTTGTGCTAACTTCTCTCTGGGACCTGGCTTCCCATTCAGTCCCCATTGAAACCCAGTAACCTGGCAGGAATTATGCATATCCACATATACCACGGGTTGAAACTCAACCATTCAGTGCTAGGAACTCATCTACCTGCTCTGAGTGAACCTGGGCAAAGGCGTCCTCGTTGAAGCCAGGATTGTGCTGATGGGCCAGTATATCTCAGGTGGGCTTAGCCTGCCCCTGGAGCTCTTTTTCCTCTTGCAGAACTCAGAGAGGATGTAATTTTTATGTTTCCAACTGGTACCAAGTAACCCAAGCTCATGTGGCATGGGTGTTCAGTTGGTTTTTAGAGGTTAAAATAAATGCTTCTGCTTTCCCACCTGTGTAAATATGGGCAGTGTTGCAAGGTGCTTTGGGGAGGCCTTTGTCTTCGTGTGGCCATCCCTGGTTTGCACATGGTGTGTGGTTACCTCCCTCCTGGTGTGTGGTGCTGTGCAGAAGCAAGAAGCTGTGCCTGCCCCTGCTGCTGACCAGCCTCTGTCCTCTGTTTCTCTCTAGGAATGGATTACCCACTGACAAACCCACCGTCAGCGAAGATGTAAATATTTACCAGAAGTATATTGCCAGGTAGGCAAAACTGTCTTCTTTCTTGGTGAGAGGGCTGGGAGAAAGAGGGTGGAGTGGGACTTGGAGAGATGAGGTTTGTCCATCTGGCCCAAGTGTTTAAAACCAGCCGTTGGCACTTCCATTTCCCTCTGGCATCTGCACTCACTCTGTTCCCCTGCTCGGGATAGCAGTAGCTGTGAGAGGTGTACAGGCATGCCAAGAGCGTGCTCGGCTCCCCAGAGCTGCTAGACTTGTGACAAATAGTGGAAAAATGTTTCACTGCAGAAGCCTGTGATGTAAATGGGAGCGCCGTGTCTCAGCTGTCACTCTGTGCCCGGTGCTGTGCCAATTCCAGCCTTTTCCCCTGCTGTGTCCGTGCCCACTGGAGGCGGGAGGACATCTCGTCCTGAGAGCCTAGGCTGGGAGGAATCCACAAGTGAATCGAGTTTGGGCAGGTCTCAGCACCAATAGGGGATATTCTGCAGCTGTGTTACTTGAAAACCCTGTGTGTAGGCTGTGTGCAGGCTGGGGCACCTCGGCTGAGCTCTGGCCAAGAAGGAATGAGCAGTGCTGAAAAGGAGCCCAGGCTGCAGCGGTGGCACAGAGTAATGCCATCAGAGCCAGAGGGACGGAGATTATTGCAGAACACCTGCCTGCTGTGGAGCTCGTCAGCCTCTGCTCCCAGCCCCTGAATCCTCCCTCAGTGCTGTCAGGGAGCTCACTGTGAGAGCCCCTCGTGTATAGAGCCACACCAGCAAGCTCTTCTCTCCACAAATACAACTGAAGGATTTGTTCCCACCAGCACTCAGGGAACAGGAGGGGAGGGGAATGTGCACTGTGCTTCCCCATCTTGCCCGAGACTGTGGGGGCTTCCTGGGGGAGCCAGCTGCTGGGGAGCTGCAGGGAGGATTTGGCACATGGGCAGGGCAAGAGGGTGGGAGCAAGTGATGCCCTTGGAGCCCTTTTGCCCACATGCCTTCTGTAGCAGAAGGGGGGCAGGAGGCCACTCGTGTGCAGCTCCTTGGTGCACACGGCAGCTCACCGCCTCCTGGGAGGGCGCAGGAAGGAGAGCAGGCTTTGGGCCCATGGCTGCACGGCGCAGAAGGAGCAGCGCCCTTTTATTGCTGAGACTGCCGAGCTCGGTTTTGCTCAGAGGCGATGCCGCTCTCTGTGTCCCCAGCTCCCCTCTCACACAGCCCTGCTCGAACCCCACACCGCATCCATCCTCAGAGTGCTCGGCGAGCCCCTTCCCCTGGGCAGGTAACCCAGCAGGCTGCTGAGACAGCGCAGGGACACCACATCCTGCTCAAAGAGCTCCGCAAGCCGCCCGCTGGCGGCCCAGCCACATCCCTTCCATTTACACACAATTTTAAAAACAGTTCTAAGCCTTAAAATGAGGGGGTTGGGGGGGAAGAGAGACACGACACTGTATGTCTGCGCTGCATAATTAGCTTAATGAGTTTGCCAAAGCCATTGCCAAAAGCTGCCCAGGGATAATCCATTCTCTCACACAACAAAACAAAACCTCTTACTTAGCTAGTTTGGGGTGGGTTTTTTTTATTTTTTGTTTTTCTCTATATTTATAATTTAAAAAAAAAAAAAGACCACAGAAAAAAAATTATTATTATTATTATTAGCGCCTCAGCAGATGGTGCTTCTGGCAGCACTTGCTTAAATATTTATTTCTGTGTGGGTTTCCTCCCCCCCTTGTAATTGGGGTGGGTTTTTTTCTTCCTTCTTTCACATCATCGTTACGGGGTAATGAGTCTGTAAACACTCACTAAGCATGCTGGCTCCTTTATTTATTATTTTTATTATTATTTATTTATCCTGGTTTTTCTTTCTAACTCTTGCCAGATCAAGACTGGTTCTTTGGCCAGAAAAAAAAAGCGCAGAGATTAAAGTGAGGGAAGGGGAGGGAGGTGTACTTGTGAAATGAATCTGTGCCTGTATGCACAGCTTAGGAGTTTGGATTTGCATATCAGCGTGATGAAATGGCCTGAGTTTGCAATCAGGTGTGTGTGTGCTCACGCCTGTTCGTGTGCATGGAAATTGTGTGGATGGTCATGTAAATTAATCGGGGTGTTGGTGCACCTCAGAGCATGTGCATGGAAATGGGCGCGTGTGTATGCGTGTAAGTGAGTGTGTGCTGGGTGAGCTTTCCTGTTATGAAAAAGCTAAACAGCTGCTGTGCTTTAAAAATTAATAGCTTTGAACTGTTTCAAGTGTCAGAAGAAACACAGGATAAAGATAACCCTTTAGGAACCTCACCCTGCAGGCTGAAGGAGCAGCCTGTCCCCTCCGAGCTGTGCGTGCTGCTTCCATCCTTCCCCAGCACCCGGCATGCTCAGCTGCCTGCAGAGTTCTTTGGTGTCCGGCCCTTCTGCTGCAGCTGGCATCTCTGCTGCATCGTCCTCACCCTCAGTGCTCTTTGGGGCAGCTCTCCCTGAGCTCTGCCTTTGCCAAGTGTCCCTTTGGCCCACACACCCCATCTCCCCAGCCCTGCACTGTTCTTTGCTCTCCCCGTGCCATCCCACAGCTCTCTGGCCTTTCCACAAGACCCAGACCAGCAGGACCAGTTCCCTCAGTGCTGCTTCGTGCCCTCTGTTTGCGCAGCCAGCATTGCTGTTTGCCTTGTGGGTTGTTTCTTCTCCACTGCCAGGGTTTGTTCCAGTTTCTCAATCACCTGTTCTGACGTGATCCCGATTTCCTGCGGTATTTCTTCTCCTTCCCCAGGGAAGGGCATGTCTGCTCCTGGCATCTGTCCCTGTCTCCCTTTGTGAATGCCGAGAAAAAAAAGTAATTTAATTTTTTAGCAACGTCTACCTTTTCTGTCAATTAAATCCCCTCTCCGTCTCCAAGAGGCCCTGCTGTCTCTGCAGTTGACCTCCTCTTCCTCACTGCACTCCAGAAATGCCTTATTTAGTACTGCTCTCCATCCTGGCTCCTTTTCCTGTCCTGCAGCTTAACGTTACCTTGCATTTTGGTGCTCTGCCATCTCTCCTGCTCCTGCCCCTTCCTCTGCTGCCCCAGGACACCCTCACTCCTCCTTTTTTCCCCTTTCCCTTTTGCCCTTCCTTGTTTCTTTCTGATGCCCTTTATCATCTGCGCTCCCGGTGCGTTTAGCATGAAGTGACGGGAGGAACCTTTGAGCAGATGGCACTTTATCTCTGAATGTTTCCCCTCTGAGTCCCCTTCCCTCCCTGCTTTTCCCTTTCAAGCTCTTCAGCTCCTCCGGGTTCCCCAGGAATACGCACTGAAGATCTCTGCACGGATCTGCCTGGCACCACAGCATCCCCCTTTGCCAATCACTGATCTGTCAGCACACTCAGTGCACTGTCCATTTGTCTGCAGCTACCATGTGGCCTCACTGCCTTTTTTCTCACCCTTTATGTCAGCAGTGATACAGATTTGCTGCATGGAAGGCAGCATGGAGTGGGTGCCCTACTCCTAACTGCTCTTAAGGGCAAGCTGAGAATCCTATGGCTTTGCCTTGCGCTGTTTTGTTGTGAGCAAATACTACATCCACGTGGAAAATAACCATCAGCAGTGCGTGGCAAGAATCTGCACACAGGGTAGAGGTGGCTGCCTGCAGTGCTTCGCTGTGCTCCTGCTGACCCATCTCTCCTTGTCTTCCATTGCTCTCTCCATCATACTCAGTTCCCATATGATCTTGCCACGATGTTGCACTGCCTTCGTGGCTTCCCCTCCGCTCTGCAGGTTGCAGCCTCCTCTGTAGCCGTGACACCAAATGGAGACATAACTTGCCCTAATGAATTTCTGAGCTTTCTGTGATCCTGGTAGACGTGTGTGACCGATGTTCATTTGTTTCCTTGTGGTGTGGGAGGTTTCTGAAACTCACTGCTGAGCTATCCAAACTCACTAATGAGAATTCCAGAATTGCGTGATATTTAATTCCTTTCTTACTTTTCCACAAGTAAGCAACTTTGAGGTAACAGAGGTGAATTTCAAAGAAAAATGTATGCAGATTCAGGAGGTAAAAGCCTGGAAGGATCTTTCTCAGGAAACACCTGTTTAAATAGAGACAAATAAGAAAAGAAAGGTGGGAGGGGTCACTGTCCTCAGAAGTGATAAAGCAGGTGGGTTTGGATGCCCTGGCCACATGGGATGAAGGCAGGAGTGGGACTCACCCTGTTTGTACCTTGCTCACAGGACACCGTTTCATTCTCTGTTCCTTTCTCCTGTCCTCCTCTCGTGCACACAGGTTTTCTGGCAGCCAGCACTGTGGACACATACACTGTGCATACCAGTACCGAGAACATTACCACTGCCTTGACCCAGAGTGCAACTACCAGGTAAAGGAAGGGGTATCATGGCACAGCCGCCAGGTGGGAAGGGCCCTGCCTAGGGGAGGTCCGTGTCCTCTGTGCTGTCCTCTCTCATGCAAGCATGTGTTCATCACTCTTCTGCTCTAAAAAGAGGGCAAGATACACTTTGAATTTGTTAGAGTATGGATCAGCTCAAGCCAGTGGGAACTATTCCAGATTTAGACCAGTGAAAGCAGGATAAATTCTGCCTTGTTACAGATTGTGGCTGGAGGCAGGGCATGCTGTTCTGTATGCCTGGCTCTTACCTTCCTGCTGCCCAAGTGAAGCTGCAGCAGCAGTAGCTGCAACAAAACACCCAATAAGATCAGCAGCAGGCCGGCATCTGTGGGGAGAGCTGGGGGCAGGAGCATGTCCGATGCTGTAATTGCTGGGAGATCTGCCAGGGCAGCAACGTCAAAGCAAGCTGCATCACGTGCCGAGTGTTTACCCTCTTCCCAGGTCTGTGAGCTTGACTCTGCCATTTCTGTGGTCAGACTGAGAATGTGTAAGAGGGAATCCCAGAGTTCGCCTCTGCTGTGCATGAGACACAACTTCTGCCCTACCCGGGAGACCTTCTGGTCTCATGGGAGTGAGAGCCTGACCACAGCACAAGAAGCTGATCTGGCTCTGCTGAGTTTGCCTGTGGGTTTCTATTGATCAGAGGAGGGTTTTTTCTGGGATGCACACAGTGGTCCTCCTAGCCTGGCACTGAGTAATTGAGATGAGTCTGTCCCAGCTGTGACACAGATATCTGTGCACCAGGAAAGAGAGAAACATAAAGAATGGAAAGACAGAAAAACCTATTATTGTGATTGGTCTCATGATTATTTCCTAAAGAGTCTGGGAGCTGCTTGCAAAGGAGCTGTCTGGTCTCGCAGGGAATAAGGATTTAGGCTGCTTTTTAAAATGCAAATTATTTTATGGCTGAGATATATTTTATAATAAGTAACGCTCTGTAATAAGTGGGCACAAATTAACGATGATTGGCAATAGCAATCCTGTATGTACACCCAGGGAAATCATACCTCCGGCCTCCAAGGGATTCCTGTTGAAATCTGTATCCATCTATTCCCATGCCAATACCAGCGAGATTGATCAGGATTGATATTATAGAAGGAAAGAGTGGAAGCGATAATCATTTGTTTCCTGTGAGGGAGACTAGAAAAGTTGTTAAACATTAGAATGCAGGGCTTTTCAATTACTCCTCAAAATAAATGGATATTGATTTCTTTTAAAAAATCAGATTTACTTTCCCACCTTCTCTGTTAAATATTGATGTCTGTGGGAAATAGAAATGAAAAGCTTCGTTTTAAAGGCACTTATCCTGCTCTGAGAGTGGGCTATCCCCTCATTACTTCAGGCAGGTAGAGGATGGGAGGGATCTTCTGGTCATCCAGATCTGGCTCTGAGCTGTGCTACCAGCACATCTGTCACCAGAAGAAAATTCTGTATGTTCTCATTTTCCTAAAACAGCCATCCCACCTGGTAGGGGTGGCAGACAACCAGCACCAGGAAGATGCTGTAAAAGAGTGTTTTTCCCAGTTTCTAGTCTGGCATGAATGTGGCAGCCAGTGTCTCACTAACCACTGCAGTGAAGGATCTGGGAGCTTGGATGTCTCTCTTGCAGGCTGTGTAGTTTGCTGGCTTGCTTTCTAACTATAGCAGTCCTCGAGATAGTAGCAGCTAAAATTATGTTAGAAGAATTGCGGTCTTAAAGCTGCAGGGAGCATATTCTGAACATCACCCCAGTGTCATGTTTATGATGTTTAAAGGTTTTCATGTGCATACACTTCCCCTTTATTGAGAAAATATGGACACAGAGTTGGTCTCTACTTTGACTCTCTTGGGATGACTGCTGCTGAGCTGGTACCAGAAGTTTATTAAGAACAACAACAAACCCTGCTCCCAGTATTACTCACCCACTCCCTTCACGTGTGTCTCACTCTGTCTGTCTCTGTATCTCTCCAGAGATTCACTAGTAAACAGGATGTGATTCGGCATTACAACATGCACAAGAAACGTGATAATTCCCTCCAGCACGGCTTCATGCGCTTCAGCCCCTTGGATGACTGCAGTGTGTACTACCACGGCTGCCACCTGAATGGGAAAAGCACACACTACCACTGCATGCAGGTAACGGCCGGACCGGGGACTGAGTGGTAGCATACGAGATGAGTGGAGCTGTGTCCTTGCTGGGGTGGACTGAGGGACATCTTCACATCTGAACATTCCAGCCCGTCTTTGCCAGAGAGCAAAGGAGCCCTAACTTAACTGCTCGGAGCTCCTGTTTGCTTCTGATCCAGGCCCTTCTCCAAAGAGATTGTTCCTTGACCTCCCTGCCGAGTGCTGGGCAGGGTGAAGGGTTTTCTGGGTGTGGAAGCCTCGTGCATGCAGTGAGGCAAAGCAGGGCTCAAGGTTGTTTTGGACTTCACTGGTTCAAGACAGTCCCTCCTCTGAGATTCAGGGACCTCTTTTGGCACCACTGTGCTGCTGCTGCCAAACTGATCCGCTGCTCCCCTGAAATGAAGCTTTTCGATGGAACATCTGCCCTTTAACACTGGGTTCGTTTCCTCCATAATCAATTTCTAAATTAATTAGATTTTTATGTCACATATCTAGTCTTGACACTCCTGGTTCCCCATCTCCTCTCGAATGGAACTGGAGTTAACGTGTCTGTACTGTCAGCTGGGAGCTCTGATTCAGGAGCCAGCAGCGATGTTCCCAGACCTGGGGCTGCTGCCCAGGTGTGACCTGACCCCTCTGCTGTTTTTTGACACGGACACACCAAATTATTCAGGTCTTCCCCGATTGTGCCTCAGATTAGAGGGTTTGATACCTGCTTGTTTCATTAAAATTGTGGCCTGAATCATGTGCTGTAGTTCCAAACAGAATAATCAAGCAGCCCTTGGTGAAAGATTTGTGACCCACGTCTCCCTTCCTGCGCAATCCCAACAGTTTAAGACCACAGTTAAAGTCACAAGGCCTTAATCACATGCTTAAATGCTTTGCTGGGATAGACTTAAGCATATGTTTGACTTGAAGTCAGGTAAGCTTTCTGAAGTCAATGGGGCTTAAGCACATACTTAAACGTTAGGCATGCACTCAAGTACTGTCCTGAATAGGGGCTGGTTGAAGCACGTGCTTACAGGCTTTTGATAAATGGGGAACTTCGTGTGACTTTCTCTTGAGGACATTTTCTGTTATTCTTCCGTAATATTCATCACTCATTTTCTTCAATTGACCAGGATGAGACTTGTTTAATTTTCTAGAGTACAAGGAACGTTTCACAGCTTTAAGTCACTCTGAGTTTGAATAGAGACCCTCTTTTACACAACTATATATGGGTAATTCCACACCGTGCCCACTGTCTTCCAGTGAAACAATGCCCATGTAAGCAGTGCCTTACAGGAAAGGTGTCTGAACATAAACCCTCAATTAAAGAAAATATTGCTTAAATGGCAGGATTTGTGCCATCCATCTCGTGGGGTTTTTTTTTCTTTATGTCCATAATTGGTGTGGATAAAATTCAGTTAGTTGTTTATATAAACTGACATTTTTTTAGGCTTTAGCACCAAGAGCTGCATTGCAAATTATTCCTAAGGAGGTTTTTGTTTAATTCTTTTTTTTAATGCCGTGCAGGGTCTGTCTTTTTTCAAGGTGTCAGTGCAGAGAGAGAGAGGCTCTTTTATATTGGAAATAGCTGGAGATCCTTTTTTTCCTGGGTATTTGTCATGGGTTTTGTTATTGCCTGTTTGAATCAACCTGGGCTGAACTGAGAGGTGGTGTTTTCGTTCTCTTCACTTCTGAGATGGTGCAGGCATTGGCACACGTTGTGCTGGAGAAGAAAAGGGAAAAAAAAAAATCCTCCCTCAGCAGGGCTGAGGACGTTTTCAGATTCCAGTGTTTTTTTACTCAATATGGCAAAGTTGCCCGCTTTACCCAGCGGAAGGCAGGTTTTCAGCATTCCGCCCTCGTCACACCATTCCCATTTGCTGCCTGAGTTTAAAATTGTAGAAGCAGTAGTCTTGAGCAGGCAGCAGGGAAAAGCAGCCACCAGTTTGCTAAGATCTGCTGAACGTAGGGTTTGTGCTTTGCTCAAATGAAACCCTTGTGTTGCAAGCTCAAAAGGTTGGCCTCATGTTGCACCACTTTGCCTTTTTCCGAGAAAGAAAGGAGGAAAATAACTCATTCCCAGGCGATTTCAGTTTCAGTTTCTTCTAATAGATGCAAGTCCTACTCCATTCCGTGTCGCTCCAAGATGACAAAAAGTAATGGTATCTGTCAGTCTTCTGAAGAGTGTGAACCCTGCTTACTTTCTCCCCAAGCGGGCACAGTTATCTGTAGCTGGGCTTCTATCCCTTTGCATCCTCCTCTTTTTTTCTCTTTCGTACCCTGGGACTTCTGTTTTTGTTCATGACAATGTTTCAGTCTTTAGATGGGGAATTAAAGTGATGACTTAATGCTCCTAGGAGAAATGCCCAAATGGAACTGTTAAATGTACGTTTGCTGCTCATCTGTTTATTATTGCTGATGTTAATAAGATCATGGTGGGATGTTAAAACACTGTGCTGACGACTGCCTGTCTTGCCTGGGGTAGGTGGGCTGTAACAAGGTCTATACGAGCACCTCTGACGTGATGACCCATGAGAACTTTCACAAAAAGAACACGCAGCTCATCAACGACGGGTTTCAGCGGTTCCGTGCCACGGAGGACTGTGGCACTGTGGAATGCCAGTTCTACGGGCAGAAAACCACTCATTTTCACTGCAGGTGAGATAGCAGGGAAGGGCGGGGATCCTGCCTCTGAGATGGAGGCAGATGGATGTTTGCCTCCTTCTGCCAAGTCAGGAATTCAGGAGTGTACACAGGGACTCAGCCTTCCTGGTGTGGCCTTCTCAGTGCTGCTCTTGAGAGGGCTTATGCTCCAGGGCAGATGTGATTGCCAGGATCTTAGCACAGAACACAGGTGGCTGGTCTGTGGTGATCTGAGGAAAGAAAGAAAAGACATCCAGGAATCATTTGGGAAGGAGATCACAGTCCTCAATTCATGCCAGAGTTCAACTCAGGGGGACACTAATACACTGCTAATGGCACTTTCATGCTGGAGTTCTCTCCAGCCAGCTCATCCCTTTCAGAGCCAGACTCTACCTTCTGTACACAAACGCTCTTCTATGATTTCTCATGTTTTCAGAAAGGGTGGAAAAACGTAGTTGGTACCTTAGTTCTCTTTAGCCACTGTTTCGGTTGGCGCCTGCAGTGGTGGGTGCATCCCCACGTTATCCTGGCTGTTCCTCAGAGTGGGGATGGCTGCCAAGCTGTCTCACACAGCAGCACTTTTTGCTTGACTTGGTGTTGCAGGTTAACTTACATAAAACTCTTCAGCCCCATTGTAGCCAGGGCCACTGCCTCATACTGGCTGCAGTCCTTGTCCCAGAGGGTGGCATGTGACAGCAGCTGCACTGTGCTCCTGGCCCACACGGCAACCACTCTCTCCTCCTCGATGCCCTTGCAGGCGACCTGGGTGCACCTTCACCTTCAAGAACAAGTGTGACATTGAGAAGCACAAGAGCTACCACATCAAAGATGATGCCTATGCCAAGGATGGCTTCAAGAAGTTCTACAAGTATGAGGAATGCAAGTACGAGGGCTGTGTCTACAGCAAGGCCACCAACCACTTTCACTGCATAAGGGCAGGCTGTGGCTTCACCTTTACCTCCACCAGCCAGATGACCTCCCACAAACGCAAGCATGAGCGCCGGCACATCCGCAGCTCGGGAGTGCTGGGCCTGCCTGCCTCTCTCCTGGGACCCAAGGATAATGAGCAAGAGGAGTCCAGTAATGACGACCTTATTGACTTCTCTGCAATGAGCTCAAAGAACTCCAGCCTGAGTGCCTCTCCCACCAGTCAGCAGTCTTCCGTTTCTCTCATAGTCCCAGCTGCACCCTCCTCTGCTGCTGAGCTTGCTTCCTCACAGGTCAGCAAGCCTGCCAACAGCATGACACCAGCCACCAAGATCTCTGGCCTGCTCTCCCAGGCTCTTCCCAGCAATATTCCCTTGGCTCTGGCACTCTCCAACTCAGCACTTCCTGGAGCGGCTGGATCCTTCTTCCCCATCATCCCTAGCCGGGTCTCAACTCCGCTTCCTGCCAGCTCCGCTAACCTGATGACTGCTGGTTCATCTGGCGCCAGTCCAGCATCATCTGCTCCCACAGATTCCTCATCCCAGGCCATCTCAGGATCTGGTGAGCCTTCAG
Organism: Chrysolophus pictus; assembly: GCA_037305975.1. NCBI lineage: Eukaryota > Metazoa > Chordata > Aves > Galliformes > Phasianidae > Chrysolophus > Chrysolophus pictus. The sequence continues at coordinate 3,847,412 of CM074596.1, read as the reverse complement.
CTACTTCTTCTCCAGCTCCAGTGGCATCCATAATGGAAAGGATTTCTGCTAGCAAGGGGTTAATCTCCCCGATGATGGCCAGGCTGGCAGCGGCTGCACTCAAGCCCTCTGTGGCACTCGAAGCAGGTGAGTTGCCATCATCGGTTGTCCTAGCAGTGGGAGGAACAAGCGTGCCTGATGATCCGGAGAGGAGAGAATGAGGGGCCCCCTGGGAGTGGGAAGGGAGTAATAAAGGAGCAGCTCTGGGAGAAGAAATTTTGTCATGTCCAGATGACCCTTGAATGGCAGCTAACCCTTGGAGGAAGGGAACCCTCAAAGGCAATCTTGGCACGGTTTCCCGTGGAGCCTGGCTATCTGCACAGCCAAGCAAATGGGGTGTGCCACTCCCTAGGCCTAGGAGGCTGGGGGGCTCCCAGCAGAGCACCAGGTGCCCCCCACGGCCTCCTGCTGACCACGATCAGCAGTGTGGGTTCGGGGGGGTCTGCCTGGCAGCACCCAGCATGGCGCTGCCCCCTGGGCCTGAGCTGGGCTCTGCCAGCACCGCTCCTGAGCATGGGACGAGGCACTCTGCTGAAAGGGGAGGGGATCTGCGCCGTGCTTTTGAAATTATTATTTGAAAAATTGTTTCTTAAAGCGGAGAAAGGTCATTGAGGGAACTGTTTTCCTTTATTTTTTAATAAAATGCCACTTGCTGGCTGAGAAGCAGCTCGCCGTCAGCTGTACTGCCGGAGGGCAAATTAATATTTTAGTCACTTGGGGATTGTGGAAGAAAGCTCCGCAGACATGTTCCTGTCAGCAACTTTTTTTCCCTCCTTTTTTCTTTGCTCTTCTCCTTAATGTTTTTCCCTTTAATTCGTTCTCCAGTTCTTCCTCCTTTCTTTTAATCTGGATTTCCATGCCACAGGCACGGCACCGTGCCCCCCAGTCCCCCAGCCGTGGGTCGGGCCGTGCCCAGTGGCTGCCGCCCCGCTCGCCCGCTGGGCAGATGCTCCTGCTGGGAGGCACGATGGCGCCCGGCCGTCGCTACGGCAACGCTGGGACTGGGGCCGGGGCCGGGGCCTGGCCAGCAGTCGAAAGCTGCCACATTGCCTCAGCATTAACGGAGTCTTTAATAAACGCTTAAGAGGCAGCCCCGCAAATTAGTTATGACAGTTTGTGCAGAGAATCAGGTCTCCCCCACGCTCCTTCCGCCCTTCTCCTTTAAAGGGCCCATAGCCTGGACAACTTTGACATAATTTTGCAATAATTATCACTTGAAGAATTTCCACACTGGAGTGGACGTCAGAACCCATCATGTCAGCTCGGCAATAAACGCTGACCAGCAATCCCGGCATTTCCCTCCCCCCATTCTTTTTTCTGTGCTTTTTCCATTTGTGCAGTTCTGATAGCGATCCAACTTTTTTATTTGCTGCCCATCTCAGGCCTACTTCTTCCAATTCCACTTTTCCCTTCAATCTCTGTGTCTCTCTCAAGCAGGGAATGGACAAGCAGCAGCTCCTGGGCGCTTCAACCCGGTCCAGGTGAAGCAAGAGCCGGCGGAGGCCATGGGATCATCCTCTGCCAGTGGGCAGGAGACCTTGCAGGAGCACAGCTTGGACCTGAGTGTCAAGGACCACGGGTGAGTGGCATGCAGAGGCAGTGCACTTAGTTCTGTGCAGCACCAAGCTCTGACAGCTTGCTGTACCTGTAACCCAAGGGGACACAAAGCCTTGCAGTGGTCAGGCTGCACAGCAGCTTAGTTAGACACCCAGCCTGGAGGCAGGGAGGCTCTCTGTGCTGCCCCTCTGGCATGTGTTCCCGACCTGGTTCTTGGGGCTCGTGAGCACTCTGTGACAAGAGCTTCACCTCCTGTGTTTCTCTCAGAAAAGCCACTGACAAAGCCGTTCTTTTACTTACTGACATCTGCATGCCAGAGGGCTGAAGGCTGCTCCTGCACCACACGTTGCAGGAACTGCTGCACCAGTGCAGCAGGGCAGTGAACTGGGTCTGCAAGGAGGACTGTCCCAATTGGATACACAGAACAATTGGTGAACTGCGCTAACCCACAGCTGTGCGTTCTGCCTCTCAAAGACTCAGTCCCACTTGTCCAAAACCTCAGAATAGGAGAGCTTGGGGATTGCCCTATGTTGGCACACGGCCCGCAGGGAAGTGGCAGTCACCATCCCCGGAGGTGTTCAAGAACCAGAGATGTGGCACTGTAGGACAGGGTTAGTGGGCTTGGTGGGGATGGGTTCACTGTTGGACTTGGTGATCCCAGTGGTCTTTTCCAACCTTAATGGTTCTGCAATTCTAAAACTGCAGTGGAATTGATATTGGGGATAACCAAGCCTGCTCTACTTTGATCCTTGATGTGTTCCTTCCCCTACTGTATTTAAGCAAGCCTCAAATAAGGACCCAAGCAATTGCATTCAGCTGCAGCTACTCCTGGTTTCTCATCAAATGCTAGGATTGTCTTTCTGCATGTGCAGCTGTGGCTGTAAGCTGTGGGGCCTTCCGTGTTCTGCTGTTACAGAGGGGCTGTGCCTCTGACAGTATGAGTCCTTGGTCAGCAGCCCCCCTAGTTCTGCAGCACGTCTGTGGAAGTTCTATCAGGACAAAGGAGTGAAAAGGCTGTGATTAGCTGATAAAAAAAGGTGATGGTGTGGGAAGTGGGGGAAGAGGTTTGGGTTGTTTAATAGGTGAAAGAGCAATCAGTAAACTTGGAACCTCTGTGTCTCCATCTTGGCTATCGTGAGGAAGAGTTTGGCCTGCCCAAGGGAGGGTGGGCATCATTCCCTTCCTCTGGATGCAGCAGGTGAGGAGTGAGGCAGCTTGAAGGGAGAAGGATTGATCTCAGTGCTCACAGTCTCTGTGCACATCTTAACTAAACCCTGTTGGTTTGTGTGTTCCAGTAATGAATCAAATGGCCACACAGTCTCGGCAAATTCATCTCTTTTATCCTCGCTTATGAATAAGGTAAGAGCCATCCATCAAACGCCTTTCATTCCCCCCACCAAGAGAAATTAAAGCTGCGATGGCGGGGAGGGAGGGGGGAAGAGATGCGTTTGTTTTTTAATGTTTTGCCTCTAATAAGATGAGTTTGTACCATTTAAATTTTGAGACCATTTTTCATCGGGTATAATTTCAGAGCCACTGCTTACGAATTAATTTAATGAACTGGCTGAAGAAATATATTGCAGCCTCTGACACCTTTTTTTTCATCCTTTCTAGATGGAGGAGGGCTCTGAAAGATTTTTTTTTCCCATTTTTATTCCCAGAACCTGGCAACTTCTCTCGCTCTCTTTTTATAGTTACTCATTTTTTTATTTTTATTTTTTTTAACTTGAAAACATTTTCTTTCACTGGGGGAGGGGAGAATCATTTGTTTTTATGAAAGAGAAGAAGAAAAAAATTGCAAGTTTTGAGCTGAAATCATCAATTGCTGCCTTTCTGGTGTGAGTAATGGTGTCCAGCAGAGCCCACTTTACCATGTTCTAGAATATTTATTTTAAATAATGCACGGTTTCTTTTTCCTTACTTTTTCCTTAAATTATACATCATCTCAAATATATATTTCCCTTTCACATGATAAATTTTACTGTACAAAGATGAATTTTCCTGTTGTATACAACTGCATTAGAGATCAGGGCCACCTTTGAGCCTTGCCTTAATATTGCACTGTGATAGGTTTTACAGGCATAGCAATTGCCATCCCCTTGGCTCTGGGCGCTGCGTGCATCGAGGCCATATAACCCTCAGGAGAGGGCAGAGTGACTTTGGTAGTCTCAGCTCCTTTTTCTCTTGTCTCATCGCACGTTTTCCCCTGTTGTTTCATTTCTACCTTTATCCTTACACCACTTTCCTTCACCACTGGTTCTCTTACGTTGGATTTCTGGTGGTCTCTTTCAAACTTAATTCCATTTCTGTGTGCTGTCCTTCTAGTGATTCCAAATATGCAGTTCTTTCGCTAGTGAATACATGTAATTAGTACATCTGCTGCTGGGGATCCTGAGCAAAGGAAGATACCTTGCAGAAGATATTCCACTTGAAATTCTGTGTTTAGAAATAAGCATTTGTTTGTGTCGTAGCCCTGCACAGAGGTACGGCACAAAGGTTTGCAGCACAACATGAGGATTATTTATGTTGTGCAGAATAAATGCAGCATAGGTATACAACACAGCTCTTCAAGTTTGTTCCTTTTTTTTGGTTCCTTTTCCATTTTTAAGGTGGGAATGGGATTAAAAGATGACATAAAGCAGCCACTGGTCAGAAGCAGCCCGTTCCAAGGCTGAGGATTGCAGACCCAAGCTCTGTATGTTCAGGAACGCACCGTGCTTGCTGCACAGTTTGTTAAAGGAAACCTTGCATAATTGTCTAGAAAAACAAAAACCTTTACAGAAATTGAATGGCCAGCATCAAGGAAAAAAAGACAAGCTGAATACCTGCCTTCAGCCATAAAGAGCTGCAGTCTGCACAGAGCAGCAGGGGCTTTACCTTCAGGGGGCATTAAGGAGCCTCAAGCAGCCAGGGTTCCTGTAGCGTGCTGCAGTTTATTTAGGGGGGCTGTCAGGCTTAATTAACTGATATTTATAAAGGGCTTTGAGATCCTGAAGTGGGTGGAGTTCATAGTGCAAGTATTAGGCCTAATCCTGGATTTTATTCACACTGTGAATTTCAGTGTTGTTACTGGAGGTAATTGAGAGAGCAGCAAAGCAGGACCTGGCCTGGGGAACCGTGCATTCGTTAGGAAAGAACATTTTCTCTCCAGCACTCTGGAGTAAATGTCCTCTTTCCATCCCACACCTCCAAGGCTTCTCAGTGCAGAATCTGTTTGAAGCCTTGCACACAGGGTTATGGGTCTGTGTCCTGCGCTATGAATGAGGTGCACTGAGCACAGAGAGTGAAACAAGTTCTCCAGTGAAATGAGTAAGAATTTGCTGAGGACTTTCATGGCCCAGAATTCTTTTCACAGTTAAGATTTTTTAAAAAAACTTATTTTCTTCCACATAAATTCCTGATGGCCCTTTCAATAAGGAGACATCCTCGCAGCCAGGGTGAGGTGATTCTGGATGAATGAGAGCCTATCATTTCTACCATTGGCTCTGCACCCAGAGCCCGGCGTTTTGTAGGAGCTGTGTTGGGTTATTACTGATTCAGACTGCACCAGCATGTCACCTTTTCCATACTCAAACAGGGCCTGTCTCCCTTCACCTCAGTTCCGCAGTGCGTGGCACAGATGCTTCATTTCTTCACACAGGAGACATGAATACCAGATGGGCACCATGTACTTTGTGACAGTTGGGTGGAGGATGCTCAGGAGTGAGGTGTTATTAAGCTGTGCTGATGAGTTGGGGCAGCTTGTGCAAACTTCTTGTCTTCTCTCTTTGAAGGCACAGCTTTCCATGGGACTGTCCCAAGGCTGTGCAGACCAGCAGCGTCCGCAGCTGCGTGCTGGGTTTGATGCAGTGTGTGTGTTCTTGTTCCAGATGTCCAAGACCAGTGCCAGCCTTGGCAACCTGCTGAACATTAAGACAGAAGGAGATGGCAGCCAGGCTGGGGCTGGGGAGCCAACGCAGTACTTGGGCAAGGCAGTGAAGGCGCTTGTCCAGGAGAAGCTCTCTGAGCCGTGGAAGATGTACCTGCGCCGGTAAGGAGGACATGGGGCTGGGAACAGAGGAAAGGGAACTGATCTCCTTTGAAAGGTGTCTGGCTCATTAGTCCACATTTGAATGCTGAGTTCTTAGACCTTCGCTTAGCATTGTTCACCAAACCTCCTTAGCTCCTCTTCACTTTCCAGTCTGCAAGAGCTGGGCACCAACTGTAGTTTGCTTATACCTCTGGATCACTGTTTAGACCCCATTTAGTTGTTAGGCACGGAGTACATATTCCTTAAAATGCTGTGGAATTCCATCTGGTTGTAAGAGTGGGGCAAAACAGGGAGTCCAAGGAGGTATGGGAACTGCATGGTTTCTGCTGTTTTTCTTGCAGACAACAAGGCTTGAAAGGAGAATGGAACAGATACAAAACTCACCCACACACGGACACAGGCACATACATGCCCAGGCAGACACACGCTTTGAGCATACACAGATACACCCAGGCAGACACATATCTGTTGGTGCTCTGACACAGATAGTTGCCTACAAATGCCTGTGGACACTTTGAAAATCACAGACTTTGATGGAAAAGACTAGAAGGTCCTCTAGTCCATCTGCCCCTGGCCAATCTGAGATCCTTCCCCGCAGTCCACTTGCAGACATTTTGTCCAGCCTAGTTTTAATTATGCCAAGCTGCTCTCTTGTTTCTGGGAGCGTTATTCTACCATGTAGTGCATTTGTCTGTCAGGATCTTTCTTCATGGTGTGCTGCCTGAATTTCCCTTTCCATGATTTTATTGCAGTTCTAGTTATATCCCCTTGAACTACGGCAGATAATTCTTTTCCACAATTGCAGTTCACCCCCTTCAGATAGTCACAGACTTTTAGCATATCATTTAATGAAGCTTTTACTTCCTTTAATCTGACTTTGTAAATTAGTCCCTTCAGCCTGCTGATCATGTTGTTGCTGTTGTCATTGTTCTTGCTGTTCCCTCAGTGGGTGCAGAATTGGGCTGCCACTCCTGTACCATGACAGACATGTAACAAGCTTCCTGCCCCATATATGTAGTTCAAAATTGTGCTACCTTGTTTGCATCTATATTTCATTATGTATATGTATCATGCTTACTGCCAACTGCTAAACATGATTGCTGGTAAGGTGGTTCTTATGAGTCCTCTATGTATAAAAACTCTCCTCGCCCCCCAGATGTATTAGCTGTTTTCTCCAAATATGACTGCCAGATTGGAACCTTCCTCCATGTCTTGCAAGGCCTCTCTGTGTTATTTCTCTCCTCTAGCACTGGTGTTGCCAACTCCTCCCAGTTTAGTATCTTCTGTGAATTTCATTAGCACGCTATTTACTCCTTCTCCTAGATTGCTAATGAAGATGTTAAATAAGCTCAGACCTAGCCAAAGTCATTCTTGCAGCATTCACAAGATGCCTCCTCCCAGCTCGATACGGAGCTGTTTGTTATTAGCCTTTGTTTATGGTCCTTCAGCCAGTTCTCAATCCATGTGGTAGCTTTCCCATCCAAGCCAACTTGAATTAATTCTAAGCATATGCAAGACTGTATCAAAACGGTTTACTAAAATCCAAATATATTGCATCCCTTCATCCACTAATTTTGTAATTCTATCAAAAAAAGCAATTAAATTTGTCTAGTAAGATTTATTCTTTATAATCCCGATGCTGTTTATTGCTTGTGGTTCTTTTATCCTCTAGATGTTTAATGATTTTCTCCTCCCTCTTAATATTTGTTCCATTACTTTACTGGAAGGAGAAGTTAAGACTAGAGGTATGATAATTGCCAAAGATCACTTGTCTTTTTCTCTCTTCAAAGAATCAGTGCCTAGATTTTAATATTTTTTTTTTTTCCCCAGTTTTCTAGTATCTCCCTCTTCTCTATGGCTTAAAAAATAACAAATAGTAATGCAATCAGTTTGTGAGTTAATTTCCATTGCGCTTCAGGACATGCATCATCCAGACTGGCTGATTTGTACATATTTATATTTTCCAACCAGTCTCTTTATCTGCTCTTCTAGGAGGTCTTCATTTCAGCCCTAATTGTCTGTCTTGTCTTTAGTTTCCTTGTCCAAAGCATATTTTATAAGGCGGCTGTTTTCGACTCATCACCTCCCTGGCATATTTATCAGGCTTTTTTTCTAAGTACAAAACCTCTCGACCTTGATAAAAGAAGCCCTTTAGCTTGCAGTAACTTGGTTTCTTATCTCTTCTCTTATCATACCTTTACTTTCCGCCATCTTCTCCCTGCAAGCCTTAACTGACTGCATGTGTTCTACATCCACTGGCCTTTTCATCTCCAGTACATGATTATTTTTTTTTTCTCCTTTCTCTACCTTCAGATTGTTAGGAGGTTCCCCCTGGGACCACGCAGGCTGCTGTTTGTTTCTTGCTTTCCTGCTCATCAGAGCAATTGTAGTCTGTTGTACCTTAATTATGCAAGATTCCCCTGTTAAGTTTCAGATCCTTCCTGCCAGCATTTTTCACTTGATTTCTCCATTCTGAAGTTTCCTGAAATCACATGTACTGTGCTGCTGTCATTAAGTTTGGAGAATCTCAGCAGCGGATGAGCAGTGAAACCATTCTTGCTTGTTTTTCTTCTCTTGACCAGTTCCTCTGAGATGGCTTTGGATGATGCACTTTAGATGTGTACTTAGGGACTGTACGATTCTCTCTGCATATTAGGCTGTAATTGCTGTATAGGTGATGCTTTGTTTCTCCTGTTTCTCCCATCCATGTGATAGCCTGTTGTTGCCAGTGTGCATATTGGGTGGGAGTGTTTTGGATCTAGATTCCCTTGTTCAATTCTGTTTGCTGCTCCCAGTAAATTCAGGCGGATTTACTAACCCTTGATCTTCCCCCAGAGCTCTGACTTTTGTACAGAGATGCTCAAGAACTCTGATGGTTTTTCATCTTTTTATCAGATTTGTTCTGTATTTTGCTTCTTTGAGAAGTGAATGTGAGTTCCTCAGTCAAAAGCAATTCAGGAAAAGTTCTCTGTATTCTGATCTGTGTAACCAACCATGATCCAGCAGCAATGCCAGTCTGCGCAGCAGGGACAGTGACATGAGAAAATAGGATGCTATTAGTGAAACAAAAAGAAATGTTTCTTCCATGTCTGTTCCAACACCGCTTCTCTCCTGGGACTTTCTGTAAGATGCCTCTTGTCTGCTTTGGCCAGGTTTGGTACCAAGGATTTCTGCGATGCACAGTGCGACTTTCTGCATAAGGTGCACTTCCATTGTGTCGTGGAGGAATGCGGTGCCCTCTTCAGCACCTTGGATGGAGCCATCAAGCACGCCAAGTAAGTAGGGGAGCTCTAGCTTTGGGAAAGCTCACAGTGCAGGGGGAGAGGTGGAACTCTCCTCAGAGCAGTCCTGAAACGGCCATCTGGGCATCGCCTCGTTCCCTGTGTAAATGTGCTCAGCTAATGTTTCTGCACAGCACCGTGTCCTCTTCAATTTTGTTTCACAATAAATGTGCTCTGTTTGTGTAGCAGAAATGCTAAGTCATGGCTTGCACCAGTGATTGAGCACCTGGTGGGAAGGCAGGGCCAACCCAAGGGAGCTCAGGTGCATACAAATGCATTGAGTGGCCAAAAGGGCTGGAGCCAGGATCCACCCTTCCCAGCCCTCATTTTAAGGGCTGGCAGTGGAGGTGAGGGTATCTCGCTGGAGATCCCTGCCTGCCTGGGTCCTTCCAAAGGTAAGCAAATTTTCTTCCTTCATTTCTGCATCCACGGCTGCAGCATATGGGCTTGTCCTCATTTGCTGAAGCCTAGGACTTTGCCACCTCACTATTATTGATGTACCTTCCATCACGTTGTAGCATTACAGTTTGTGACTGATGTCTTGTGCAGCACTGGCAAGGTGGAGAGTTGGGCATTTGTGTTTTTCCCTAGCCTACTTGACAGACAGTGTGTTCAAGGAGACCCATAGTTCTCAGCATACAAGTACACCAGATACAAAGAAAGTACAGAATGTGAGAGGGGAAAGGAGCCTGTAAACCCCAATCGTTGTGGCTGGATGCAGACGTGTTGTAGAGCAGACAGCTTCCCCTCATTGCAGTGTGGAAAGCATTTTATTTTTCTTGTCATGACAAATCTTTTTTAACAAGCCTTCCCTAACCCTTTATTCATGTGGTTTTAAGATGTTGGCATCATATAAGTAAGGCTCTTGAAATGAAACAAAGCGTCCAGCTCGACAGCAACCTCCTGCTCACCTTGCAGTATTCTGTATTGTAAACTCTTACATCATTTTGGAAAGCAGCAGACAGCTTTGGTAGCCAGAACTAGGTGTCATGGCCTGTCTTGTAACAGCAGCTGTGCAGCATGCTCAGCTCCAGGTGACTCTTGTGTGAAGAATGAAGTTGAGATGTGCTCCCATTGTCACAATGAGGGAACTATCAGAGGAAGGCTGGGATGCTGCAAATTTTCTCTATAATTAATTTGTACAGGACATAATCTGTAGTTTAATCCCATGGCACGTTCCTTTTAAAGGCAAAGGAAGATTAGTCTGAACAAAGTGTGAGTGTGGCCTTTGGCAGCTGGCTGCATGACTGAGTCTTACGGGGTTTAAAGGGAAGGGGATGTGGTGAAGTTTAGGGTAGGAGGATCTGTCAGCACAGTTAGTCTCTGGAGTTGGATGTTTTCCTGTGGTTCACTAATACAAATGACTGGCTTCTCACCAGCCATGGGAAGAGACCCTCAGTTGTACTGACCTTGCTGGCTGCAGCCATTCTTGTGCTGCTCTGATTTTAACACATTATTCCACCTTTCTGACTCCATCCCACCTAATGAATTCCCTTCTCCTCACAGATTTTCTCAGAAGGCCCTACAGCTGTCCACAAAATGGACAGAGTCCTTCTTAGGGTTTCACCCAGCTAGTTTGCTTATAGACTGCAGCCACGTTTTGTTGATATTTAATTGTGTTGTATGCAGTGCTTGATGTTATGTCCAAATTACGCTGTCTCTTTGCAGTTTTCACTTCCGAACCGAAGGTGGGGCTGTGAAAAGTAACTCCGAGTCTCCCTTCTCAACTACTGCTGACAGTAAGGCTTCACTGGGCCCTTCGTCACCATCTGCTACATCTGCCACCATGGCGAGCGCTCCGGCCCTCGACGTGCCCACCCCGAGCCCAGCAACTGTGCCCTCTGCCCCCACACTGCTAGCTTGGAAGCAGCTGGCTTCAACCATACCCCAAATGCCTCAGATTCCAGCATCAGTGCCTAACCTGGCAACCTCACCCTTGGCTACGACTTCCCTGGAGAACGCCAAGCCTCAGGTCAAACCCGGATTTCTCCAGTTCCAGGAGAAGTAAGTTGTTGAAGGTGCTGCTTGCCTCCCTGTGTCCTCTCCAACTTGCAGTCTCCTCTTTACTGCTCCTTGGAGTTGTATTCTACATCTGTATTCACCCACTGAGGTGCCTTCTGTCCAGCAGACAGTCTAGGCTTTATCTTGGAGAAAACTTGCTTCTATAAGCTCTAGAACACAGCCTCAGTTATGCTGGGGGAAAAAAAACACAGCAGGATTTTCCAGTACATCTGGGAGCACTTTTAGATAAGAGTTCAGAGGAGAAATAAACTTTCTGACATACCACTGGAGCCATTTTTTTATACCTCATGGGAGGTAAATAGAAATAAATGCCCTTTGCCATATTTTTGATGCTAAAGGCAACAGAGGGAGCGTAGCATCTTTACAGCTGTAAGGTAACTAAGAGTGCAGTGCTGTGATGATGGTTCTGTTTCTGGTATATGAATGGGCAGAAGTTAGGTGGTTTACAGAAGGCCTCAGGAGTCTACAGTCAGGTTGGGCATTGCAGCTTAGTTGTTGAGGCTGATGGATATCACACTCCGGGCCATACACTGACAGTCATCTGTCTGCTTTCGAAGAAATGTATTAATTATTTTTCATATCTCTGAGTAAGTAACATTGGATACAGTGCTCAGGATCCAAGAGATCAGTGTTCAGCTACCTCCTATCTGACCTCTGTGTGCACAGTTCAGAAACAGGGGGAGTGGGCAGGGGGAGTCAGGAGCCCGAATCACTTTGGTGTTTAACAAGACTGCTGCAGATTTTGTCCAACTAGGGCAAGCCCTGGCATTTACCAGTGTGATTACAAGGTGTCTGAATTACCGCTGAGGATTGGATCTTGAAAGAAAGCTTTAAATTAGAACCGTGGCCCTCAGAAACTACAGATCCCACCATGCATTGCTGTATTTTAATAATCTTAATTAAGAATGTGCACGGACTTGCTAGAGTTGCAGTAGTATTGCCAGCATCAATTTTATTAAAGAGAAAGGAGGCTATGGGAAATCTGTAGGCCATGTTTGGAACAGACTTCAGCTGGGCTCCCCTTGAATTAAATGTTGGCAAAGAAACAAATGTGTGAAATGAGTGAAGGTGATGATTGGGTTTTGGATGTATTCCAGTGATCCCTGCCTGGCAACGGACTGCAAGTATGCCAATAAATTCCACTTCCACTGTCTCTTTGGGAACTGCAAGTATGTGTGCAAAACCTCTGGCAAAGCAGAATCCCACTGCCTGGACCACATCAACCCCAACAATAATTTGGTGAATGTGCGAGACCAGTTTGCTTACTATTCTCTGCAGTGTCTCTGTCCAAACCAGGTAAGAGTAATTCAAGGCGTCCCATCCTGAGGATGTGCGCAGGAGGAGCGTGGGCAGGAACAAGTAGGCAGTGCAATAGGAACTGAGGCCAAGGGTTTCATTCCTGGTCTGATGACAGATCTGTGGAAGAAGGATCTTAATTACTTGATCTACTGTTAGGTTTCCATTGAACAAGAAATCCCACTGCTTTTTATGTGTGACTTGGGTGGGCAAGGTAGTTCAAATGAGCTCAGAGATGCAGGATGTGAAACTCTCTGACTACTAGGGAAACCCACAAGTCAAGAGAAGTGATGGAATCTTGGCTGGGGTTTGGGATATTTCAGGGTAGAACAGTGCAGTGCAGAATACATGACAGGGAACAAGTTTGCTTTGTGGCTCATGGAAAATAAAGTGGACGTTATCCAGAGTATCAGCTCACACCTCTCTACTCCCAGAGGGACAGCATTAGTAGCAGGCAAACGAGAGTGCATTTGTTTCATGTATGCTTAAAGCAACCCACTATTTGCTCTCCTCCAGCACTGTGAATTCAGGATGCGAGGGCATTACCACTGCCTTCGTCCTGGCTGCTACTTCGTGACTAACATCACCACCAAGCTGCCCTGGCACGTGAAGAAACATGAGAAGGCAGAGAGAAGGGCAGCCAATGGCTTCAAGTATTTCACCAAGCGAGAAGAATGTGGCAGATTAGGTGAGTTTGTCCTCTTTCTCTCTCACCCTTTGCATGTCTTTCCTACACCCAGGATAAGAATGGAATGAGTTAAAGCATATGAGTTAGACTGGAGATGTATTTGGTAATTAAATTACTAAACGAGAAACAGAATCAACCAGAAATCAGTTCCTGATCTCCCTGTGTTGAGGCATGAGGATTCCTATTTTCTCAAATAGATCAAAGATCTTAAATGACTAGGAGCTGTAGTACAGAGGATTTTATGTACACACACACACACACTTGTTTGGAGATACAGGTTCCCCTTTGTTCTTCCTTTTGATTTTAAAGGCCATTTAAAAATACTTATTTTTCTTGTTCTTTGGGGGGGAGGCTTTGCAGTCTTTGGATCTACTGCTTGTCTTGGGCAGGGTTGAAGGGCGCTCTTAGGAGTAAAAGCAGCGTATGGGAAATGTCTGTTCTGATGAGACTCCCATGCAGAGGTCCTGCTGTATCGACCTCTGGCTGTGGCCGTGCCTGACTCCACGCAGCTTCAGATGACTTTTGTTTTTCTGTTGCTGTTGCCAGGGCGGCATACTGAAAGCCAAAGGGTAAATAACCTGAGACAGAAGTACAGAGAAGGGCATGCAGTAAACTGCTCCTTTCTCCTGACCCTGTTCTGCACAGCTGTCTGTGAGCAGCAGAGGGTGAGCGCTGTGCCTTCACTGCAGCCCTGCACCAGCACACAGCCAAAGGAAGCCCTGCCGTGCACACAGCCTCAGACCATGGCTTGCCCACTGCCAAAACTATTAGCACTATAGCAGTTATTAAATCTAAGAGCCTCTAGTGTAAAGCTGGTAAAACAAACGTGCAGCAGCAGAAAGCAGAACGTTCCCAGGGAGGTATCCTTGAGCTGAAGTGCAGTGCTCTGTGCTGGAGGCAGTCCCTAGGGAAAGCTGCAGCACAGCTCCATGCTCACCTCCCAGCACTCGCTCCGTTGCCTTTTGCCTTGCTGTTATCACAAAGCCAGTCTTCCTATTGGTCCTGGCCTAAAGCTGAATCATAGTGGGGTTTGGAATAACACGTCTGACCTTCTCGTCCGTTCCTCCTGCCCAGCGTTGTTCTTTGTTGAGCATTGCAGGGTAACAGCCACAGTACGCAGAACCAAACAGCGGGAATTTGTACCCAAATGGCAACTTGTTTGTGGTAACTGGGGTAATGAGTGTCAACACTCCAGAGCCAGTACTCACCTAGGTCTCATTTACACATGTCACTGGATTCAGCAGTTGCTGTTATTTACTCAACTTTAGGCGTTTCAGGTGATAGAAGGGGTTAGACAAAGCAGGACAGTGATACATGACACCCAGCCCACACGGCTGCCTTGGCAACGGGCGAGCCTTCACCTGCCCTTTGCTGATACCGTTTCAATCCCACCAGCCCTGTTTGTTCTTCATCCTGAAGAACAGCGACGTGATGGGGAGGACAAAGAGGTGGGGCTGTGGGGGAGTGGAATACCTAAACAAACACCAACTTGGCTTGCACATAAAACGCTGTCTGTGAGCTAAAGATGGGCTGGGTGATTCGGGAGCTGCTTGGCAGCGAGATGGCTATGGGCTGTGCATGTGTCAGCAGTGTTTATTTTGGGGTTGGAGGGGTACACGCATCCACTGGGATGTACATATGCACATAGCTTGGGCTTGCTGTGTGTTAAGTGTATGTTTAGCCAGCACTCTGCTTTGGCCTGCGTAGAGACAGGCAGCGTGCTGGATGGGGTAGGTGGACGTGTTTGTGTGGGTGTCGATGAGCATACCAGCATGTAAACGCACGTCTGTTTTGCTGTGCAGCTCTCTGTTGTAGGTTAAGTATGCATACAGCAGGTGCAGAAGCACTGGCCTGCTTGAGGGGCTGTGAAAGTTGGTGAGCGCACACATATTAGATCAACAGATGAATATTATATGTTTTTGTGTATGTAAGTATGGGTGTATTTGTGTATACGTACAGAGGGAGTGAAAACTGTGTGTGTAAGTGAAGGCAGGTGGGTGTAGATAGATGAATACAGCTGGGGCTCTGTGCCTGTGTGTGTGTAAGGTGATGTACAGGGGATGATGGACAACAGACACAACCTGACTGTTGATGTTGCAGTAAAAACAGAGCAGTGAGCCATTATTTGTCTGCTACAGAATGCAGCTATTCAGGACAGCCTGTTAACAAGATACACAAACTCCCAACATACACAGCAGTTTCTGCAAGGAGCAGAATGTGTTATGGGTCCTTTCCAACTCGGGATATTCTATGATTCTGAGCAGTGTGGTATACCACACGCTATATAAATTGTTGTTTAGTGGTGCCCCTATTACACTGCTAATTTGGAGTGACAGTAAACACTTTCTAGCTTTTTCTGTCTGACCAGGGAGTGTACGCTGTGCTGTCCTGGAGCTGGTGCTTCTAAGAGACTGCTCATCTGTTCAGAGAGCACAGTTAAAGGGAGAAAAAGAACTTTTCCTTTCAAATCTACTTGTGAGCATGTATTTTCAATTGTAAATGTGACAATACAGTCAAATGTCTTGGTTTTATTCCCTTTGGAAAAGAAAATGCACTGGCTAAGACTGGGGAATATTGGGCACTACTAAACATAGTGGTTACTTTCTCTATAACAAAACAAAGAGGGATGGCAGTAGTCTGCTGCTGGTCCCCTTCTTAAATGTAACCCTCTTTTTCAGTTGCTGAGCAGGCAAAAAAAACCCCAAACCTGCTATTTTAATTCATGACTGCTCCTGAAGAGCCCATGACCACTGATAATCGCCAATCCAACAGAAATCCATATAACAGCAGTCTTGTCCTCCAGACCGTCTTCCTTATGGTCTGTGTTCTTGGTACCTTTCACGTACTACATATGTAGGCTCTGTGTCTGCAGGTTGCAAATACAACCAGGTGAACAGCCACTTCCACTGTATTCGAGAAGGCTGCCAGTTCTCCTTCCTGCTGAAGCACCAAATGACATCCCATGCCAGAAAGCACATGAGAAGGATGCTGGGGAAGAATTTTGATCGTGTTCCTACTCAGGTGACTCACTGGTTTTTTTACATTGTAGATCTGACTGTAGTGATAGAACCATTGGTTGCTTGCTGCAGAACTGCATTACTTCCAAGGCACTCATAGCCAAAGCCTTAAGGATACGTGTCTGCACTGAGGAACGCACCTGGGATGCATGAGTTCACCTAAGCTAGCTCTGGCTGTTTTGACTTCTGTAATGTGAGGAGAGATGATAAAGCATAGACATCAAAGCATTACTTAATCTAAACAGCCTTTCCTTGTGAGTAGTACAGAGAAACATTTCAAAGGATAACACTGAAATATTCATATTTACAACTTGCACTCCTTCCCTGCTCTCTTCAGTATACACCAATTGGCTTATTAAAATTGAAGTGCTTAGGATGTGGAAGAATTGAACACGCTGGTTAAAGCAAACATTTCCTGTTGCACATAGAGAATTATTTGCTGCTTCTACCTCAGCTGGGAGGAATACCAGTCTCAACATTTCCCTGCTGACTGGGAATTATGCAGGGCAGAGCAGTCACTTTTTTTCTTTCTAACACAACTGACAGCAACTGGTTTGTCTGTTGCACAAATAAATTCAAACTGCAGCATTGACCACCTGCTCAGAATGGCAGCAGTCCTGCAGCCTCCTCTTTGCTCCTCTTATCCCTGCTTTAACGTCCCCAGACTTAGGAGATGAAAGAAGCAAGCTTTATTTAAACCCCTGTGACTGATCTACCCCTTAGGACATTGTCTGGTATGTGTAAAGCAAAAGGTGCCATCTGTAAAAGCAAGATGGACCTCTCATTCCCATGTGGTGGAATGAAAGGGGGTTCCCTTTTAGTTGTCCTTCCCTGTCAGTAAGTTAATTGGTTGTCTGCTGCTGTTGGAATTGCGTGTAGCAATGCTACATGCTCTACTGCCACTGCCATTCTGCATTTTTATATCTTAACTCCAGTTTTCTCCATTCCTTAGGGCTCAGTAGGCACTTATTGATATGTTTGGTTATGCACTGCTTCTGGTTACCTGTCCAGGTGTAACTATCCAGTGGTGACCGGGTCACAGCAGCTGTATGAGCACAGAGCACAGCAGCACACACTCAGGTCACTGTTTTCTGCCTGTGATCCCATTGCCATGTCTCAGCAGGCAGGCATTAAGGCCAGTAGTCGTACTCCCAGTCACTAAATGCAGCAGGACCTACCACTATAAGACAGCAGTGCCAAGATTAACACCTCCTGTTTTTGAATGCATCAGAATCCGTGCACCAGGATATCATTTCCAAGATTAACACTCCCAGCCTCTGAGCACATCACAATTCACATACCAGGATACATGTGCCAAGTTTAATGCTCTGAGCTCCCAGTGAAGGAAGATGCATGCTGCTAGCCACAGTGCCATGGGTTTCACTCATGAACATGTTCCATTTATTCCTCATGAGCAGTGGCAGAGAGAAATAAACGTGCCGACAGATGGTTTTGGTCTTGGCATCTTGCTTTTGGTGTGAAAGTCCCCATCCTGCTTTCTTGCTGCAGGTTATTGGCCACACTCCAAGAAATGAAAATCTCCCCCAGGTTGGCAGCATGGCACCCAGCCCAGCCTCATCAGGAACCCCAGCTTCCTTTCAGGGACCCCCGAGCATGATGGACACTGAAACAGATGAGTACATGGATTACACTGGCTGTAGCCCTGGGGGGATCTCTTCTGAATCTTCCAATATGGACCGCAGCTGCTCCAGCACTCCAGTGGGCAATGAAAGTACATCAGCAGGTAAGACAGAAAGGGGGTGAAATGGATAGCCAGTTACCTACTCTCCTGGGAGATTAACTCATGAAGAGAGGACAAAGGGCAACTGTACCTTAAAATATAAGACACTACTATGAAACAAATGCAGTTTATACTAACGTAGCTCCCTCCATCATCGAGAGAAGAGATACATCAGAATGTGCACCTCAGGGGTCCATGAAATAACAGTGCATCCTTCTTCTCCCCTGGACAGAGGTTTTTATCCCATGTCTTGGACTGGATCTAGTTGAATAGTTGCTTAAAAAAAAAAATTAAGAATTGTGGGGCTCTTTCTGTCCCTGACATTTCCCCAGTTATCTTTTGGGGTTTTTTTTTATGTAGCATGTGAAGTCAGGCATTTTTTTTTAATAGTGTTGAGGTACAAAAAGGCTGTACAGTAGCAAATATTAGATATGGAAGGGGAAAAAAGACTACCCCATGTTCAGAAAGCACCACGTAAAAGCAGCTCACTGAGCTCCCTTTCTTGTGCAAAAAACATTGTGCCAATTTGCAAAGTGTTGCAGAGAGGAGACCTCCATCATTCTCCTCTTTTTGGAAATAAGTTTCTGCCATTATTTCCTGCTTGCAAGGATAAAGAGCAGCCATCTCCCCCTGCCCTGTGTTACATAGCTCTCTCTTCAGAAGTCTGGTTTTTCTTATGAATTCTGTTATCATCTAGTGTGGATTCAGGGATCTCTCAGATGTCCTTCCCAGGGTGAGGTGTGTTCTAGGTAGTCTGCCCCCCTGAGTTTGCTTTAATCTCACATATATTCTCCTGCTTTGCATTCCCATAGCACATATATGAAGGTTATAATATAGCACATCTAACCATATGTTACCATCACATGAGCACTGCTGCATTGTGACAGTGGATGCCCCATGGCATTAAAGCTCCTCCAAAGAGTTTTGGTGGGACAGTGATTTCTGGCACTCTCTCCAGCACCATCCCAGCAAGTCACACTTCCTAGGAAAACACCCCTCTATCCAGGTAGTGAGCAATTGCCCCTGCCCAAAGCTGAGACAGGGCTCATGGTTGTTAGTTGGTACGAGCTGGCACCGCAGAAATGTGCAAGGACCAGACAAGCAGGAATTTCTGCTTGAAAGCCTGTGGCTGCTCCTCCATGTCATTAAAGCCACCTCACCTTCTGCAGAGACAACCTTCCTCTTCCTGATGCTGTCAGTTCCTCACCTTCTGTTTCTTCTCTGTTACAGTTCTGTTTCATACATTTGTTAATGTATTTTCCATTTTCATCATACTGCTTCCGCTCTTGGGTTCTCATTTTATTTTTTCTTTTTTTTTCTTTTTGTTTGTTTCTTGTTTTTTTTTGTTTTCCTTTTTTTCTGCTTTTTTTTTTTCTCTCCACGTTCTCCAGGCTGCCTGGTTCCTTCTACTGCCACTGCTGCTGCCGATGATGCTACCCACAATGCACCTCAACCTCCACCTCTGCCTCCATCTTTCTCACAAGCCCTGCTTAGGTCTCCCATTCCCACCCTCCCCTATCTTTTCTCTCCATCTTGTCTCTCATACTCTCTGCTCAGTGCCACTCTTGGATCCAGCAGAGGCATTGTCATGCCTGCCGCCAGCACCACTGGGTTTTCGCCCATCATTGCCACTCCAACTCCAGTAAAAAGTGACGTTCCCTTAGTTCAGGATGCAGCAGGTAACACTTTGCTTTCTCTCTTAGTGTCCTTTGCCCATCTCCTTCCCCACTCACCTTGTCCACATTTTTCTCTGCACCTTTTGAGTCAGTAAAAAAAAAAGCCTTTGTCACTCTGTGTCTCACTTAACATTATCCAAGGGCCCTTCCATGCCTGCTCCATTTGTCTGCTGACATGGTAACCACAGCTATGAAAGGCAGCCAAAAAGCAGAGCAAATCATTGTGAAAAATTCAAATACCTGAGAGAATTTTCAAGCCAACTTCAAACTATGAGAAAAATTGAACAATAACCCCCAGTTAAAATTCACTTTTCACCTCTTGATAACAGTAAGGTGGCCACAAAACAAACCTTTGCTCTAGTAGCATTAATGAACTTGGATTTCTGCATAAGAACTTCAAGGCCACCAAGCCCAGTGCCTATTAGTGTTGCACGTATCTTGGTAGGTAGATGTCTGACAGGGTAACCAACTCCAGTAGTTTTATAGCTCCTTTCAGCCTCACTGCTTCCTGTTCACATATAAAACCATAAAATTCAGGGCTGCTTTGCTCAGCACAAGTAACAGAGGGAAGTACAGTCAGTGTCACTTTGATGACATCATCAGACATCTCAGGCTGTTTCTCACACTCACTGTTTGCAGCTGCTCTTACAGCTGCAGAAAATACATTTAGAGCTTTAGTTTCAAGCTGCCATGTTTCCCATGTGTGACTAAGATCAGAGGTGGCTCAGGCTGGGGATTCTCATTCTGGCTGGAATGGTTTTTAGGGTGTGTCTCAGCTTTGGCTTCTTTTCCCAACTCCCAGCTCTTTTCTAGTTAATCAAGAGCATATTTGTTTCACACTAAAGAGGATTCTGGCAGCCTATAAATGTCCCAGTCATTCTTCCTGCCAGCTTTAGTGTGTGCATGTGTAGTAACATGCAGATCTGGGGCGAATGGTGAGGAGTATGGCTGGAGGACCAGCTCTGCTTGGAAGTTCAGAGGTTTTTGTCATGGGATTTGGCTGGAGAAGCTTCCACCCCCTGTCCAGAGCAGTGTTTTCCAGTGACTAAAATACACACTAAACTGTATTTTTAACTGATTTGCACGTTACCTACAGTATCTTACTTTGTGCTGTTCTTCCCTCTAATTAAATATTTTAAGTTTATTTTGTTTTTACCTATTGATCTTCATATGGTTTTTTGAAATGTTTACATTGTTATTAGTTGAAAAGACAAGCTTATGGCATGTACTTACCATTGAGATTTGATTGGGATTAAATCTGCTGGGGTTTATAATCTCCAGCTGAGCATTAGGGACTGAACGCTGTCTAAAGGCTGATGAGTGTAGCAGGTTATCTTCCTTTTCATACCCTTGTTCTGAAACTTTGCTGTATGAGGAAAACAAAATTGGTTCAGCTGAAGTTTTAAGCACATCTGTTTGAGCTGTTGTAAAAGCTGAGCAGACACAGAGTTTTAAACAGGTCAGATTCCAAATTCTGTCTATTTCCCAGATATTCTGTCTTCTCTTTACAATGCCTTATCCTGTAGTACTGTCTGAAGGCAAACAAGAGTAGCATCCATACTTGGTGGTTTGGCTGTAATTTCTTGTAGGTGAGAAAGGAAGGAGTTGATGTGGATAGCAGGGATTTGTCCAGGTGTGCCTAGGAGCAGAGATTTTACAATACATTTGCAAAGGGGGATGCAGAATGCTCTAGTCACAGACTCTACTGCTAATAGAAAATAAGCAATGATAGAAAGCTACTCTTTCATTGGCAGCTGGTTAAATTAGCCTTCGTGTGCAGTTCCCACCAGTCACCACAGTGATCTCACCATGCATGCCCCAATCTGGTGCTCTTATTTGCAGTTTGAGCCCCAGTGCACGTAACAGATGGATGTGAAAGATCTTTTGCTCTCTGCTCACACAGCAACCTGTACAGCCCAGGCACACCAGGATGCCACTGTATGGGGAGGTCAGGTTGCTGCTACCCTGCCTGTAGACTTGCACCTTTCAGTACGGTGCATGTTTAACGTTTGGAGGCTTCCTTGGATAATCGTCCAAATCCTTTTCATCTGAAGAGTTGTAAGCTAGCAAGCCAGGTATGGCAAAAATAGCATCCATTGCTTTTACTTGCTTGTCAGCAAGGAAAAAACAATCCCACAGCATTCAAACAAATGACTGTTTCCTCAGTCTCCTAGACGAGGATGCAGGCTGCTCTAGATTCTCAGGTCCCATGCACTGCATGTCTCAAATTGTGCCTCTCTTTAAAAGGATGGCAATTTCAGCATGAAGATGGAGGGCAAAGAAGAAAAAAAGTGTGTTTTAATTGCAAGCTATAATTTCCAATTACACTCACAGTTTTGCACCTGGTGTGAAATTCTTCTTGCCTCCAACCTCGTGTGCTGCATGTTGGTCCTGGAGATTTTGATTCTGGAAATAGTAAGCAGAGAAGAAAAAAAAGTTAATAGATATAATGAGGTCGAGTCCTTGATGTCAGCTGGATCCTAGGGGACATGAGCACTAGCCAGTTATGCTGGCCCTGTGAATGAAACTGGAAGATAGATGAGGGCTCTTTATTTACTAGGGGCATCATGTGATTTTTGAGACCCATGGGAAAGCTGTAGAACTGGTATTTTCTCTTGGAGTCCGCTGGCTAGTGATGATGAGAATTGGCCCCATTGAACATCTGTCCATCTGTCTTTCTAAGTGCACTCATCGTAATATGTAGGCTCATTACAGTGAGGGATGTTGCAGTCTCCTGGCCAAAGTCCATCCTATTTCTATAAATTCCCCCCCTTGCACTTTCAATCATGCATGGGATCTCCCTCCACTTCCTGCCTGTCCTTGGCAGTTGTAGTGTGTTATGGTGTCCTGCTCACAAGCAGCCTGGACAGGGGAAAGCAGTGCACACCTGCTGGTTTTAAAACGCTTAAACTCATTTACTACTTGAACCACAGTGAACTGCTGTAAAACAAATCAGCCCTCGGACTGAAAGAAGCCAACTCCTCTGCATTAAAGTTTAGTTTAAGAGGAAAGCAAGACTAGAGGTAACCGAGCAGCAGGAGAAACTCTCAGAGTTGCAAAACAGAGAAGGAGCAACGGTATTTGGATAATATTAAGTTATACAAGAGTGGCAATTGGAGGCAAGGGGGGATGTGCTGAAAATCAGAGGAAGTGATGTGCAGCACCAGTCAGCCAGCGGCCCCAGAGCTGAGGCTTACTGAGAGCCTGGGAGATGAGCTGCTGGGAGGGGGGACTGTTGTGGTGTTGCCTGTGCAAATAGAGAACTTGCCAGGACAGTTAGGAGATGAGGAGAGACCTGTCAGCAATAGCACTCTTCACTTTTTCTCCTCAGGGAATACCATCACTATGCCAACTGCCTCGGGGGCCAAAAAGCGTTTCTGGATTATTGAGGACATGTCCCCATTTGGCAAGCGCCGCAAGACTGCATCCTCACGCAAGATGCTGGATGAAGGGATGATGCTGGAGGGATTCCGGCGCTACGACCTCTACGAGGACTGCAAGGACTCTAGCTGCCAATTCTCTCTCAAGGTTACCCACTACCACTGCACGCGGGAGAATTGTGGCTACAAGTTCTGCGGCCGTACCCACATGTATAAGCACGCCCAGCACCACGACCGCGTTGACAACCTGGTATTGGATGATTTCAAGCGCTTCAAGTCTTCACTGAGTTGCAACTTCCCAGACTGTCAGTTCTCTGGCAATAGCACACACTTCCACTGTCTGCGTTGTGGCTTCCGCTGCACTGACAGCACGAAGGTGACAGCCCACCGTAAGCACCACGGCAAGCAGGATGTCATCAGTGCCGCCGGCTTCTGCCAGTTCAGCTCGAGCGTGGATTGCGAGGTGCCCGACTGCAAGTACAAACTCAAGTGCTCCCACTTCCACTGCACCTACCCTGGCTGCAAACACACGGTGGTGGGCATGTCGCAGATGGACTCGCACAAGCGCAAACACGAGAAGCAGGAGCGAGGGGAGCTGCCTGCCATCTCTCCTGGCCCTGAAGGCCTCGCCCACTCCACTCTCGAGTACGACATCCAGAACTCTTCCATCAACCTGGACAGTTCCCTCAACCTCAGCACTGACAACAACAGCAGCTCCCTCTTCTTCCTGCAGAACGCGGCTGGCGTGGGCCTCAATGACTCCCTGGACCTCAGCAAGAAGCAGTCAGAAGTCGCTGAAGGGCCCTCCCCCAGCAGAGCCGGGACCGCCCCTCAGGAGCCAGGGGCAGCGGCATCAGGCTCTGGTGAGGTGGAGGATGAAGATGACTCTTCCCAAGAGGATGAAGAGGACGATGAGGAGGAGATGAACGAAGAAGAAGAGGATGATGAAGAGGAGGATGACGATGATGACGACGAGGAGGATGACGAAGAGGAAGACCTGAACACAGATTCTGAAGAATCGCTGCCTGACCCTGAGGGCCTGGCCACTAAAGATGATGGGGAACCAGAGGAGGGTGCTTCTTCTTCCACAGACCATGGTGATGCTTCCAGGCCGCAGGATGAGGCAACTCCTGCCCTTCCTCCAGCCTCAGCTCCTGCTCCGGCTCCCGCTGCTGCCCTAGCCTCTACGGTTGCTCCAGCAGCTTCTCCTTAATCCCAGAGACAACAGCAGCAGTGGTTTGGTTTTGATCTTACAGAATTACTTAGGGGACCCCACATGAGGCAAGAACAAAGATTGGGACGGCAAATGAAATACAAACTCCGTGCCACACACACGAGAGAGAGGAAGAAGGAAGGAAACCTATACTCCACAGGCCCCATAAGAGACACAGGTTGGCAGCGGGACTGGTGCTGCATTGCTTCATTCTGCAGATCACAGAACACAGGGGCAGGATGCAGCAAAAAAGTACCCTTTTACATGGACATGAACCTCGAGGGTACTGGCTGCTTTTCCTTGTCTCCTGAAAGGTGCACGGGGCCTGCGCCCATCTGGGGACCCTTTGTTATGGGTGGGGTTCTGTCCCCCCATTTTTCTTTCTGGGTTTTTTTTTCCATGTTTTCAGTTGTACGATATTAATAATAATCTCCACTTCTTGGAGGGGGGTGGGTGGGAACAACAGGTAATGAATTGTAGAAATATATATTTGTGTGTGTGTCTCTTCTATATATATAATGTACACACACACACACATATATAATATGCAAGGAATTGGTGTCACAAAGACAACTAGCTCAGTTTTTGCCAGTGGGAAGGAGGGGGGCGAGGGGTGCTCTCTCTCCCCCACCTTTCTCCCTCTCTCTCTCTTCTTTTTCCAGCATTAAATGGATGGCATCAGACAGCAGAGGGTGGGAGTGGGTATTTATTGTCACGCAAATGAGGATGCATTAATGAATGAGCAGGGGTGGGAATGGGACACTCCTCTGTTCTTCCAGATCCTTTTTACTATTAATGATAATAATTTTGAATGCTATTTATATTGTAAAACTTTCTCTGTCTACAGCTGTAAGGCACCTCTCCCCATCCCTGCTGTTCCGCCTGTAGGGATTGAGCTGAAGTAACTCGGGAAGGGCACAGCGGGCAGTTAAAGGGTTTGTCACACTGGAGGGCTGGGGTTCAACTCCCATCCAGTTCCATCTCATCCCAACCCCAGGTGCTTTCCCTCTGTTGAGGGTGAGGCTTTTTTGTGGTGCTTCAGTATCCCCATCTCAGGAGGACTCGGTAGAGTCAGGAGGTTGTGAGCTGACACACGGTGCAGCACAAGGAGCACTGTGCTCGCAGGAGAGCATCCCAGCCGTTAACACAGCCTTGAAAATACTACTTGCTCTCTGCCCCACACAGTCGCATGATAACAGGTATGTCCCCACCCCAGGCCCTCCTCCCCTGCCTTTCTCTGGAGATGGGCACGGCTTTCTGCACAGACTAAAATGTAGCTCTGGTGACTTCCAGAAGAGGGTGAAGGCACCATTGAAGAGGGAGAAGGCAGACAGGCATTCAGGATCCCATGTGGGACGTCCCACTTCTTTGCTCAGCACTGGGTGGGGACCATTCTGCAGCACCCACAAAGCTATTTGCCCAGCCTTGGTTCTTGCAGCCACAAAACATGAGGCTGTCGCAAGCTACACTGCACAGAAAGATGTGGGAAGATGCCAGCAGAGGCCAGGATGCAGTCCAGCTAAAAAATGATGCATTTCTGCGTCCATGCTGATAAGTTTTCCTGAGTAGGGCTGATAGTTCAGGCATTGCATGAGTAAATGGAATTTAGTAAGCTGGGACTTGCTGCCTCCACAAGCTTGGGCTTTCCCTGGCCACAAGCTCGTCTCTTCCCTGCTCTCTTTCCTAGCCCAGGTTGGGAACACACACTACAGGAGACTGCCCAGACTCGGCAGGTGAGGTTGTAGCTGTCTGACCCCAAATCCTCACCAGAGTCTGAGAAAAAGGGCTTCTCTGCATCCACACGGCTCCAGAAGGACCAGCCGTACAGATTAATTCTGGTCATAGCTCTTTCAGTGCCAGTCTGTAAGTACACCAGCCTAGCGAAAGGTTCCTTGTGTCTGAGCTGAGTCCCTTTTTCTCTTTAAGCCTGGTTGATTTTTTTTCCTTACATGCAGCCCCTCCTCAAGCACTTCAGCTCCAAGGGATCCCCACAATTTGTTTCTACCCTGAACAGATAAAGGCCTCAAGGAGTTGAGGTTGCTTTTTTTTTTTTTTTTTTAATTATTTCCCTTAGGAACTGGTGTAGATCAGGCCTGATTTATAAACAAGCAGCACGGCTGCGTACATGTGGGGACAGAATGTTCAGATGATGTTTCAAAAGGAAAGGCAAAAAAAAATTAAGAAGTTGTACAGTATTTTTTTCTGTAAAGGTTATTACTATATATAGAACAAAAGAGAAACAACCAATGCCAGGGGGACGAGGGGGGTCACCTGCCTTCTGTAAAGCCCTTAGATACGGTTAATTGTGTGCAATTTTTTTTCTTTTTTTCTTTTTTTTTTCTTTCTTTTTTTTTTTTTTTCAATGTAGTGTTTGTTTGTAGGGGGTGGCAGGGGAGGGGGGCCTTAACTCTGTGGTTTGAGGCTGACTTCACACTCCTAGCACTGACCGGAGCTGCACGATTCCGAATTTTAACTTGAATTTTGTAGAGATGAAACAAATGAAAACAAATGAAATATTGTTATTACTAGTTTGTAGTTTATTTAATACTTTGGAGTTCTTTTCCTCTATCAGTTATTTTGTGTGGCTTTTATTTTTACAGGGTTTCATTCTTTTGTTTGTTTTTGTTTTGTTTGGTATATCCCCTGCCCTCTGCTGTGTATTTTCTAGCACAGACCAACTCCTGAACGTAACGAAGCTCCTGTTTCTGGGGCTGAGTGAGGGAACACAGACCTGGAATTTCTAGAACTGGGATGGGGCAAAAACCTCTGCTGTAATGGCATTTGCTGCAGGTTCTGTACTTGCCCGCTTTTCCCATATTCAGCCACTCACACGGTTTGGTGACGGGCTGCAGGAGGACCCCTCAGCTGTAACACAGGCCCCATCTTGCAGACCAGACATTTTCACTTGGCACCCAGTGGACATCACTGACTTCTGTGGGGTCAGCACGGAGCCCCTGCCCTCACACCCTGCCCTCTGAGCACAGCTGGCAGGGCTGCTCACGCAGCAAGGCAGGCACTGCCTGGGCACCTCAGTACCACTGGGGCCAGAGGAGCAATGCCTGCTGCTCCACGCAGTGTCTGTACCTCTACCCCAGCCCATCCCAGCAAGCTGCACTACTGAACCACTGCAAGGCAGTAGGAGAAGGCCGAGGCACAGAGGAGAGGGGAAGGGATCCCCTGGCAGCTGCACTCAGCAGCACTTTGCTGGGGCCGGTGCTGCTGCAGAGCTGTTCCACACCTCCTTCCATGTGGCTCAGTAAGCCAGAGGGGCCCATGTTTATCTATGCACACCACCTTCCCCCTCAAGGCACCCGACTTCTCCCCAGTGTCTCGGCCTTTCTCCCAGTCCTTTATCACCTCTCCTCCAGGAGCTGGCACAGGGAATGCAGGTCCTTTCCCAAGAGGCTCACACTGACCTGTGCCCCACGGCCCTGCCTGGCGTGTGCTGCCCTGCCTTCCCCAAGCCCTGTAACCTGCAAAGCTCTCGCTACGTCCATCTTTGCCACAACAACAAGAAGTCTGGAAAGTTAAGCCTGTCTTTTTCTGCCATGCTCAGGCTTTCATTCAGCAAAACTCTTAAGCAAACGCTTTGTGAGCTGGGGCAGATTGAAGCCCACGCTTAAGTGCTTTTCTGAACAAAGGCCCCACCAGCACAAAGGTGCCCATTGCAAGAGGTGGTTCTTCGCTTCATGCGATCATATCAACAGGACCATTAACGATGCTGTAAGTGCTTAAAGAATGACCAGAGAGAGAGAACAAACTGTGTGAGGAGGGGGGAAAGAGGAGAGAGGAAATGGAACTGTTCTGTCCAAAACAAAACGAAAAACAAACAAAATAATCCTTGGGATGGACCCTCCTGATTCTGCTACCATTCACTGCTGAGGAGCAAAAAACGAAATCAAAACTATTGACTAGATGGTTGTTTCTAGCCACAAACTCAACTGGATTAAAGTCTGCGTGGAAGGAATTTTGTAAAGAAAAAAAAAAAAAAAAGAAAAACTTTTTTCCAATGTAGCAAAAAAAAAAAAAAAAAAACTTCAAAAAAATTAAAAAAAAGACAAAAAAAGACAAAGAGGGAGAATTCTAGCCTTTTGTAATATCCATATTGCACACTAGGACTATAAGCCATTGCTAGCTCATTTTGAATTTTAAATGTGTAATTTTTTTTTGTTTTGTTGTTGTTTTATTTTTTTCTTTCTGTGGGGGAGGGGGGAAATAAATGCTTGAACCACCAATGCTCTTTTTAATGTTTTATAAATATGTATGTGTATATATATAAATATAAAAATAATATGTATGCACATATATATGTGTGTGTGTATATATCTATATGTATATACATATATATAGATATATAGATATATATATAGGTTTTGAGACAAAAATGCAGAAAGTGAAAAAAAAAAAAACCACCCTAAACAGGACGGTGTGCTCTGATTTACTTGAATCTGGTCTCTTCAGCACCTGCGTTATTAAGAACTGAATATTTTTCCACTTGAATTTAGTGCTATTAGAAATTTAATATATGTGTTTTATTTATTTGATTTTTTTTTTTTTTTTTTTTTGCATGACTGATGCAAGGTTTGACATTTTCACTCAATAAAAACTGGAAAAAAAAAACCAAAGTTTCAAGTGATGGAGTTGTCTTCTTGATTGAGGAGGTGTTTTATTTTTTGGACAGCTGACACATCTCAGAGCAGTTCGGGTCTTTTAAAGCACCGCAGCCCTGGTAATGCCCCCACAGCCCTTTAACAGCCACTTTTAGCACCAGCACTGCGGTGATAAGTGCAAAAAGAACAGAGTTCTCTTTTTATGGACTCTGGCCTCAAACTTTTTAAGCAGTCTTGCTGTAGTTCCATTTGAAGCATCCACCAGGGCAGTGATGGAGGCGATCAGTCATAGAATCACAGAATGGCCTGGGTTGAAAAGGAGCACAATGCTCATCCAGTTCCACCCCCCTGCTGTGTGCAGGGTCACCAACCAGCAGACCAGGCTGCCCAGAGCCACATCCAGCCTGGCCTTGAATGCCTGCAGGGATGGGGTATCCACAGCCTCCTTGTGCAACATGTTCCAGTGCCTCACCACCCTCTGGGTGAAAAACTTCCTCCTAATATCCAACCTAAACCTCCCCCGTCTCAGTTTAAAACCATTTCCCCTTGTCCTATCACTATCCATCCTCATTCCCCCTCCTGTTTATACGCTCCCTTCAAGTACTGGAAGGCCACAATGAGGTCTCCCTGGAGGCTTCTCTTCTCCAAGCTAAACAATCCCAGTTCCCTCAGACTTTCCCCATAGGAGGAAATAGGCGATGCTTGTGCCTCCGTGATGCGCTGATGGGGGATGTGAATTAGAGACACAGCCGCTTGCGTTTTGACTTTTCCCTTCCCACCTCAATCTGCAAACTCAGGGTGGCAAACTGGGACCATGGTAGCACCATGCTTGCTGGAACCCACTGGAAATCTTACAGTGGCATCCAAAGCCCTCTAAATTTAGAGCTGTGTGATTATCACCCTATCAAAAGAGAAGCAGGGAGCACGAATGGGCCATCCTGTCTGCATGGAAGGCGTGGGACCAGTCACCTCACTGACAAGAACCAAAATGCAATGCTGAAGCCATATATTGTGATAGAACTTCACAAGGCTACACCAAACTGTACACTACACATCCAAGATCTAAAAGGAAGCATTTCTTACCTGGCCCCTCCGTAGTTTCCTCATGCTGCTGTCACTTGCATGTGCCACATGTTGGCAGAGAGAAGTGATGCTGTTGGGGATGAGAAAGTCCTTTTCAGGGCAGATTTTGTCTTTCCATTCACACTGCTACAGCACTGCCTTGGAGAAGCCGAGCCAGCAGTTGTGAGTTCCTGCAAAGGAGCAACAGATAAGATAAACCCTGGGTGCTCAGTGCAGTTTGTCCCCACCATTCCACCGGAACAAACGCCAGGCCTGGGCACTTCCTCACCAGCTCTGGAAACAGGCTTTCCCCACCTGCTCTATGAGGCAGATAGGCACAGGCAGCAGGTGTCATTTGACAAGGACTTGAATAAGCTGCTTTGAGGAGGCAAGGAGCAGTGGCAAAGTTCTCGTTTTACCCAAAGAAAGCAAAGCAAACTCCTCCTGCTTTGCTCTTCCCCACAACGAAAACAGCTGGGTGTCTGTGCCTGCTGCCCTCTGCCACCAGTCAGAGAACCCAGGAGCAGCAAAGCAGAGCCTGCTGAGCCCCATGCACTGGCAGCAGCTGCCTCCTTATTAGCAGAGAGGATTAGACTCCTCTCTCTTTCAAAGCCCCCTGGTTGCTCTGCTGCAGCTCCCAGCCATCCTGTTTTCAGATGTCATTATCTGAACATGCTCTTAATCCGACCTCAGAGCAGAGGTTTGCTCTCTCCGGAGCTCTGCCCACAGCACAGGGGATTTTTACATCACAGTGTTTCTGAGGGGACACGACACGACTCACAGCTTGGAAGCTCCTGCTGGAACTTGCCTGCTCTCTGCAGAACTCTCACTGCACTTCATAAGAGAATGGCTAAATCGAGGGAAAAGCAGCGAGTTGAGCAAATCAAAGCCTCACTACTGCATTCCTTCCAAGCCCTCGCAATGGGTGATGCTGCAGCTCTGCATCCACTGCACTCAGAGCCTTGGGGAGGGAGGGCAGCAGACACCCAGCAAGGGAGCTTGCTTGAAGGTCTGCACAACAACCAGGCACTGTTGCTGCTATTGTACACTGATTACATCGAGCCTATCCCTGTAACAGCATTTTTTGAGCACACAACCCCACAGTTAACATGTATTCACAAAACGACGCTGCCTGTTTTACAGGAGGCACAGGACATTGGCTTTTCAGCACATGACAAGCAGCACGCAGCAGCCACCAGCACAGCACCCTCAGCAGGAATATCCCCCAGCACCAGCCCAGCCCAAATAGAGCCCTGCTTTCCCTTTCCATATGATTCATAAGACTTAAAACCAAAACAAGCAGCAAAAGTTCAACTACCTCAAACAAAGAAGCATTCGAAGTATTCTAGGACACAGAATGGGAGACCAGATGGTTCTGCTGCTGCTTCCCATCATCCTGTTTTTCAGATGTCATTAAACAAACCAGCCTTAGCACAGAGACCTGTCCTTGCTGAGCCATATGGGCCAACACGGACAGAAATAAAGGCAACAGACTACCAGTGTTGGCCTACAGTAATGGCCATCCTGGTGGCTCTGAAAGATGATCATCACAATTTGTCTAAGTACTTCTCACAGAGCCTAGCGTGGATATTTATGTGGGTTACTAGGAAAACAGTACTTCGGGTTACACCTCTCCTTATGTCCAGACCAACAAGGAATGGTTTCCATACTGCAGCAGGCACTCACTCAATTTGCAGCAATCTTTCTTACAAGCTCATCAGCTCCAGACTGCGCTCCCCTTTAGCAGGCAGCTGTCCCACAGGAGCTGTGAGCACAGGATGCCCAGCAGTCACCAGCAGGTGTGCAGAGCCACGAGTGCCACAGAAACTCCTCACAGCTTGCTCAGCTGAGCACCAAGTGCAGGAAAGCAGGCCTGGCTGGGAGGACGGTTACGCTGGTAGCACAATGCCTCCTACACCCAGGCAGAAGGAAATTCAGAGTTCTGACTCTTATTGGTAGAGAAAAGGCAGCTGTTATGACGCACAACACATACTGGGCATAACTCAGAGCTTGCAAGGACTGAGGCTCAGCACTGGCTTCATGCAGCATGCTGACTTCAAGAAAGGACAGGAGACTTGCTGGGAAAGTAGGTCTGTTAAATAAGCCCATCTCCATACCTCTAGAGAATGAAATTTGGAATGGAATGGGGTTTCAGCATAGATGAGCAGTGGTCAGGGTCCCTGGCTATGAGTCTGCATTGGACATAATAACACATTCAGAGCCAGGCTGGATGTGGCTCTGGGCAGCCTGGTCTGGTGGTTGGCGACCCTGCACATAGCAGGGGGTTTGGAATTGGATGAGCATTGTGCTCCTTTTCAGCCCAGGCCATTCTGTGATTCTATGAACACAAAGCACAAGCCCTTCCATACAGTAAGCTTTGGCACCAACAGCCCTGCTGCACTGCACACACACTGCTCACAGCCCAGCTGAGTTTCACACACACTCTGAGCTGGTGCAGCCAGGCACAGTGCTTTACAAACCCACAGGTGCCATCCTGCAAGATCCTGGAAGGCCTTTCACAGAGGGAGCTTTGGAGGAAAGGAGAAGAGAAGCTAAGCAGATCTCTCTCTTCCTTCTCCCCCACTTGCATTCCATTGAAGACTGAAGCTACAACTTGACAATAAAATCTCATTTCATCTTCAATTGGAGCATGAACTTCTAAGACCTCTCTGCAAGTCAATGAGCAGCTCGTACCCACTGCAAACAAAAAAACACATAGATTGCCAAGAATTTTGGAGTTTCACATATGCACACATACACAAGTAAAAGATCCCTGTCTCTCTCTACAAAACAGTGATAAACTTAAGTTTCATTTGAATAAATTGGGAAAGAGTGAGAACACACAACTATGCGTACGCGTTCTTGTACATGCCTATTTTCTGCAGGGTATGCAGGTTTGCATGGTACTCAGGAGGGGATGAGGGAAGCCCCCAGTCTGGATGACAGCACACACCAACATGTGAAGGACCTGCAGGGCTGATGTTTATTACGCCCCGTACAGTCATAAGCTGTGGGTATGTAATGCACTTCCACAGTTTTTCATGACCTTGCAAGATTTTTGTTTACTTTCTCTTTTGTCTCACTTATTGTGGGGAAAGAAAACAATAGGAGGGAGGACGAGTTCTTGGTGGCAAGGAGGAGCTTGCTGGGTCCCTCACCTGGGTGCCCTGCAGATGGGAGCAGGGCCGTGTCCCCAGGCTGCAGGGTGCTCTGCCACCTCTGCTCCTCCCGTCCCCACAGTGCCCCAGCCCCATCCTGGCTGAGGGGGTGGCCCATGGAGGCAGCTTCCCTCCTTCCTTTTGCTCTTTTTTGGCAGGGAAACTTTTAAACAAACAAATGAAGAAACACTGAGGATTTAAGTAAACAGACGAAGATTTATCTGACAGGCAGACTAAGGAGCCTGGCCTGCCCCCTTCCCTTCCCACAGGGCAATCTCATACTCCTGGTACTAACAGCCCTGAGCCCCTCTGTCACCCACAGTCCTGTACCCACTGCCTGCCTCCATCTCACCCTGAACCTGTGTCTGCTGCTGGGAAGGGCTGCTATCCCCGTACAGCAAGGAACAAAGCCATCGAATCAAACAGGCAGGCACACAGAGATGAAACCTGCTGTTCATGTGTACCAGGGCAGGAAGCACCAAACCATGCAGCTGCATTGGAGGATGGCAGCAGTTTAACACACAGCCTTTTGTACATGCACACATCAGTTTGAAATGCTTTAAATAAAGCAAACTTGTTCAAAGGGATGGAGGAACGTCCACTCTACTTAGTCTCAAATTAAATCAGTTACAGAAATTAATTTTAAAGAGGTGTTACTCTGGCTCCACACAGATAAAACCTAGCTAGCTTATCAAAATGAATGGATGAAGTTGGAAGCAGTCTGTATCTGAATGTAGAGAACAAAGGGAAAAGCATGGGGCAACAGGAGACAGGCAGGCATGGCAGCAGGCTGGAACCAGCAGCAGGAGGGCTGACAAACCAGACACACCAGGCAGATAAAGTGACTGAGAGATGGACAAGCAGGCTGGCAAAGGGACAGACACAAAAAGAAAAATAGGCAACAAAGAAGCCAGTCGTAGTCTTGGATGCTCTGAATCAGTCCTAACCAACCAATCACCTCCTCACTCGGAGGAACTGTCCTAGAGAAATGCAAGTATTTAATCTAAAACAGAGAAACAGTGCAACCTCAACTGCCCCTCCGCTCCGTGGGCATGTTCTTGCAGCTCACATCATAAAAGATATCGCGTAACTTGCTCAAGAACAGAAGAGAAAAACCTGAAGGGTTAAATCCTTCAGTAGATGCAGGAACGAGGGGGTTGGAGGGAAGAGGGGCACTCCGAGATGCTCCATGCTGTAAGTAACCCCTGAGCAGTCCCTGCAAAGCATCTGGGGAGATTTTTAGTCTGAAAGACACTTTACAAAAATAAATTATAATTGAGTTTAATAATCTTCCCCTTTCCAGAAAGGGCCTGACAGATGCTGCCTAGTGCTCACTTCTGCCCCATTTCAAATATTTTTACCTTATTAGGATGAAATATATTATTTTTCTAATGAAAGGATTTTTTTTTTTTTTTTCCAAAGAGCCGGTTTTCCTTTCGTCCAGCTGGTGCCTTTATTAGGTTAGTGCTTGCTCCCTTCTGAGGATGGGATTGTTTTTTTCCCTGAGCTGGGAGAGACCATGCCAGCCCCTCGATCCACAAGTGTGCAGCTCAGAGCCTCCAGGGCTCAGCAAGAGGAGGACCTGGCCTCTCCCTGTATCCTTTCTGCTCCCTGCTCTCCATGAATTCAATTTAGGTACACTTCCACTATTTTATTTACTTTTTTTTTTCCTGACAGCACAGGCAGTGGTAAGGTCCAGACTTCCATCAGTGTAACAGATGGACGCAGCTCAAAAGGTGCCTTCAGAGCCTGACTCCTGCGGAAACATAATGTCTGGGAGATGTGAGGATGAAAGGGAAAATTAAGAAAGCTGGACGCTCTCTCCTATACCCTCAGGTAAATAATTTCCTCCTTATCACCTCCCAGCACTGCTTTATTTATGTTTTCAGCTCCTGGAGGCCAAGCCCCTTACAAGACGTACACTTGCAATGGGGCAGAGCTCAAAGCCCAGCCTGGAAGGCACTCAGCTCAAGCTTGGTACCAGGTTTTGGCATGCTGGGTCACCACCACATACAATTGTGCTGTACATGAGGCTCCACCACACACAGAAAGGACCTTCCAAATCTTGACTTCAGTACAGCAGGTCTGCAACAAAAAGCTACCTGGCCTTGCTATCCAGCCCAGGTTTCTTCAGGTATCACACAGCCCCCCCAAAGCAAAGGCAGCCTCTATTTCTGTAGCAAGCATTGCAAACAAGCAGCAAAGCAGACTGTTTTTTTCCTCAGCCCTACTCCAGGCAGCAACGCAGCTTTCCCTCCTGCCCTGCTGCCACCCTGCAGTAAACCTCACACTAGAGTGAGGAACCCCTGGAAAAGCAGCCCATTCTCCCCCATTCATCCACTCCACTAAGGACAAAAGTAAGAAAGAAAATATTTAAAAACCACTTACCTGCTAGAAGCAGCTCAGCTCCACCGTACAAAGACCACATCTACAATGCCTGCCTCTAAGCCTGGAGGGTGGCTCAGCTCATCACCCACAGCTGTGCAGTCCAGGCCATAGGAGCCAGGCAATCAAAGAGAGTGGCTGCAGCTGGGCAGGGGCTGCAATCACTGCACCAGAGGGCACAGCCAGTAATGGGAGTTTGTGTCAGCTGCAGGACCTAGCATGAAATCTGCTTCCTAAAGTTGCTTTCTCTGTAGCTTTTATTTGTCACATCCCAGTACGCACCAGATGGTACTTTTGCCACCATGTGGGAAAACTGAAGCACACTGCAAGTAAAATGTTCTGTAAAATGTTGGGCAGCAAACAGCAAGATCATGGGGGACCCTGCAGTCCATCCCTTCTGATCTCAAACACTGTTAGGTTACACCCTGGGCATGCAAAAGGCAATAGAAGAACTGATTCTGACAAAGGTGCATGCAGGGATAACTGGTTACACCTGGGGGTGAGGAGGGCTGGACAAAGAGGATCAGGAGCCGTGTCTCATTTAATCCTTTCCCACTTAGTCACATTTTTTGAGCTCCCCACGTTCTCTTGTAGCTATTGAAAGGGGAGTTTTTATATCCTCAAATTACTGGAAAGTGCCAGCCTGACATTATCCCCCCTAGGGGAGAGCACAGGCTCAAAGGGTTTCACTGCTATGTGCTCAAATGACACTGTTCAGAGGAAGCTAGTTCTCTTCACTCACTCTCTTCTCAGTACCAAAAACCTACCGAAACCATGCAGTAAACTCACTGCACCCACCTGCCTGTGTTGTTACTTTTCTTTCTGTGCCAAAACCAAGGCTGGTTACACTAAAATACAGTCCTTGGGTAAGCCAGAGGGTGGGTGACTGCTTGTGCTGCCTTGTGCTGTGTGCAGAAAAAGGGCTGACTACCTGGTCATCTTTCAGCTAACGTGATGGCACTCTCAGTGTCTACTGTCCAGTGGGCTAAACATTTCACACAGCAGCTCGTATAAGAAGCTTGTTTTTAGCAATAATAATAATAATAATCACAAGTTAGCAGTCAGTGCAGTTCATTAAGACCAAAATACTTGCCCTAAAACTCCTGCTGTGCTGCTAAGAGACAAGAAAGGAGAGACTGAGGAGCGACACTCATGACTCCCAAAAATACCAGCTGCTAAGAAGGTCTGGCTTCTTCCAAATTCTATGCTGGAGGGTTAGAATCAACAAAGTACATAGGACCCCATCAGGAGGCTCAGAGATGGAGCTTTTTCACTATGGACTATGAGGGAATTTGCTGGGACTTGTATCAGGTTGGGGAAAGGAAAAAACATGACTTATCCAGCTGGTAAAGGCTGTAAGAAATAAAAGCTAAGAGAGTGAAAAGGGCAGGAATTGAGGAAATCTACCTTTTACTCTGCAGAAATTTAATGGTAAATGGATTGAACATGGGTAACATGAAGAAAAAGGGGGAAAAAATGAACCCTCAGAGATGGTTGTATTGTAAACCTCGTAAGTCACTTTGCAAGGCACATACCTCAGCAACATATTTTCCACATTTCACCAACTGCTGTTGTCCAGGCACTTTCTATTTTCAAAACCTTCTATGTATATAAAATGTACACAGGCAGGACAATACTTTTTCATTACATCCTCGTGTTCAGTCGTGTTTTCTTTTCACAAGGATTCTTGGCTTGGAGAAATGAAAAGTGCCATCTCTTAATACAAATCTGTCCTTTTAAACACTTTCAAATTTGCCCTGTTTTAGCTAAATGTGACGTTCTTTGTGAACGTTAAACAGCGGAGACACACACACACACACACACACACACTCACTCCTGGGGAAGATATTCGTCCATTTAAGGAATGAGAAATCATCACATCCAGCAGCAGGTCTAAATACAGTAATATGAAGGTTCCTTTCGCTCCCCCTGAGTAGGAAAATGTCACTGTGTACCAGACACCCAAATACTCAGGAATCAAGTAAATCCCTCTTTTTTAGGAGGGAGCCAAATACTTCCGTTGAACAAAGATGGGACTGCAGTAGCTGCAAGTGCTGGATGCCACTTCTTTCAATGGCTTCTGTACTGACATGGCAGGGCTCAGAGCAGTCACGGGACATGGCACTGCATTCTCTGCTGGCAGATAAGGCTGAGGGCCTTGGAATATCTCAGACACTGCCTTCAGCACCTCCTGCTGCTGGGGTGGAATGGAGTGCGGCGTTGCATTCTGCACCCTGCAGAGCCTCCTGCTGGGAGGAAGGGGACCAGAAGAGCTGCATTTTACTCACCGATGATCCACCATCTCACCCTCTGCAACAATGGAGGCAGCCTAGAATTACGGTGCTGTCACAGCTATCTGCACTGTACTGTATATTGCATTTCCACCATTCTCTGCGCTGCCTCCTGCTGCCATAACCTAGGACTGGAGCAGCTAGAAAATAAACCAACCATCAAGAAAACATTTTATAAGGAATGAATTTCCATAACGTGCCTACTTTCCTCCCTTTGCTACCCTGTATATTTCTCCCCCAAAAAAGAGCCACAGTAATCCATTAACAGCCTGGTGTTAAATAGTGGTAACTCATATTTATTACAATTATATACAATCATATTTTATATTTGAAATCTATACATGATCACACGGACGAGCACGCTTGCTTAGTGAGGACAGTGAGACTCAGTTGTTACAAGAATTGCTCCGCTAAGAGGCTCTGATGCAGTGAGTAATATAATTGGACACCACCATTTTAACAGCTGAGAACACAATGCTGCAAATGAGAGGTTTCAAAATTCACCGTTTTGATTTGTATATAGCCCCAAAAAGGCAAAAAAAAAATAATGGCTGGACTGGGCAAGAGGGCCTGCGGTGTACCTCAGAGCTGGAATTGTTCTCTCTTGTAAAGAACTGCCTTGCTGAAGCAGGTGCCTGTCACTGGGTAGGTGCAGGTCTCAGCTGATCATTTAATATGGGTTTTCTCCTCACTTAGGGAGAAAAACAAGCTCAGAACCATTGCAAAGATTCAAAATTAACCACTTATTTCAGCATCTGATATCATCTCATTCAGGACAGCTATAAAAGATGTCAAAAACTGATGCTAGCTCCTTGTCTTTGGAGGAAGAAGGGGAGTAATTGCCATGAGTGGGGTCATCTTTTAAGATGTCCTTTTACAGGGGAGCAATCAGTAACAAAGCCACCTGTTCTCATGCATTTTACTGTGGCCATGAAACCTGGACTCGGTCCCTAGCAAGAGGCCACTTTGATGAATGGAAGAGCACGTGGGGTGGAAATAGTGTTCTTTGGACCCCACCAGAAATTTAGTGTTTTTAAACACTAGGTAGTTTCAGGAATTTGAGGCTTGGCATAAGGCTTGGAAGAAGGTGGCTGAGACTGAGATCTGGTGAGGAATTGAAATGTTATTTTTTTGGCAATAGAATACCAATTAGTTTGAGAAATAAAATTGAGGGGTATTTTGGGAAACAGCGAGAACTGTTTTGGGGATTATGTGGGGATTAAAGGCTTGTGAAATCAAAGACGTCAGGGCAGACAGGTTTCTGAAACGGGATAGAAGGACTCTGGGATGTAGCAAAGAGGCCGACCACTCCAGGAGATGCTGGATGTTTTTGTAAGGGAACTTATTCTGTTGCTGTGGTGCATGGTAAGGCGATTGGTCTTCCAGCCTAGGCAGTGACCCCAGCTCATGGGGGGAAGGTGGGCCTGGGAGGGGAGAAGAAGCCACTGCAACGCTGCACAGCCATGTGGTGAAACGGCCCACCTTGTTCACCAGGCAATCACGACCCTGCTCAAGGTCAATCATGGAAGAATCACTGGAAGGGATGGTGGCACTCCACAAAATGGGAGAGGCACCAGGGACAGTGCAGGAGGCTAGGGAAGATGTACAGCAGCATCAGCAGAAGCCAGAGTGCCTTAGTCAATCTCATTCTCATTGCTGGCCCCCTCAGGTCTTCGTAGCTTTTCCACTTGCTCATTAATTTGCCCATCCCCTCCTCTCCGGTCCTCAGTCTGGACACCCATACACTCCTCCTCATCCACGTGGCTCACATCATCATCCTCATCGTCCTCTTCTTCCTCTTCATTCCTTTTGTTTTCCCTTTTCTCCTCCTCACCCTGCACCTCCATCCGCACTTGGCTCTTGACA
This sequence comes from Chrysolophus pictus, assembly GCA_037305975.1. Lineage (NCBI taxonomy): Eukaryota > Metazoa > Chordata > Aves > Galliformes > Phasianidae > Chrysolophus > Chrysolophus pictus. The sequence goes on along the minus strand of CM074596.1, from coordinate 3,808,100 downwards.
TCAATCACTGCCTTGTTGCCTTCCTCGGTGCTCAGCAGATGGCAGCTGACCTTCGAACCCTCAGGACTGTGGTTCTCCTTGACCGGTGAGGAGGTGGTAGACTCATTGCTGACAGGTGAGATGTCACTGCTGCTGTTGTGATTGGCGACAACAGGGTTGGAGGGTGAGCTTGGCTTCACTGGGATCTGCCATGATGGGATCTTAGGAGCTGAAGGGGAGGGAGGAAACTGCCTCCTTAGGGGAGAGAAGGGAGGGAAGAAAAGGAGAGAAAGGGGCTTTTATTAAAAACAGAGGGGTTGTCATTAGAGAGAATAGTATTTGTACTGGAAAGCCATGTAAAACAGGACTGAAACTTCAATGAACAAGAACAAGGCCACTTCATTTCTTCAGCCAGAATCTCAAAGTGCTTTACAAGCAACCAGTAATTGAGTCTGAACTGATCTTGTTTGGCCAATTTCACAGAGTAAGTTAGCAGTCAGGAATGCTGCCTCTGGAAAGACATGGGTGTCCCTTATAAAACAATCACTAATTAATTGGAAAGGAAAATTCCCACTGGAGTAAGAAGTCAGAGAAATCTGCTCCTTGTGCCTCCGCCAAGAAATTTCACCACCTGGCTCTCGCTTCCACTGTGATACACAGCTATTGCACACTGGCTTACTACAGTCCAGGCTCTATCTCCTAGTCCCAGCACGCACTTTACATGTTTGGGCCAGATCCTGGCTGCTGCAAACTGCCTTAGCTTCTCTGATTTGAATGGAGACATACTGACTTGCTCCAGCTGAGGATATGGCTGCATTGTCCTCGGTGAGTCCTCTCCAGGTGGACTTTAAGGATTTGACAGTGCCAAGCTAATGCCCATCTCTAAAAGGAGAATGTAAATTCCAAAAAGGACAAATTTAAGTCCAGTAAGGAGTGCTAGTGTCCTCAGAAAGTGAGCCATCATGAAGAGTAAAGCAGAAAAGGTTTGGTACTCCCCATGCATCCCTGCTTTTGTATGTGCAAAGTGGGAGTATGAAAAGGTATCAGATTCATGTCTGGGATGCTGTGTGGAGGGGATTCTCATGCCTCTCAGGTGAACTGGCTGTGCCATGAGTAAAAGCAGAGCAGACCAAAGCTGCCTACACTCTTACAGTGCGTGCTGGTGCACAACAGAGTCAATTTTCATACGCTTAACTAGGAACAGTAGTTGCTCTCACCTCCCTCTTCTCAGTGCCACCACTGGCCATGGAAGAATTCTGCTGATCTAACCTCCATCTCCTGAGAGCACAATAAGCAAACATCTGCATTCAACCAGTATCATAAATGCAATCAACAAATTCATTCTGGACTCTTTCTGGGCTCCAGTGTTGCTGCTGCCTCCTCACTGCAGAATCATTTGCCTTTTTTTTTTGGAAACTGAATAACTAGAACAATTTTTATCCCTAAAGCTGCATGAAAGAGTTATTTTTCCCTAGTGACAACTCTCACCCTTGTGAGACTTTGTACCAAGGATGCTTTGAGAAGAATTATTTGTATGAAGAAGGAAGTTAGGGAGTCATATCAAAGGATATGACAAACTGATAAAGCTGATAAACACTGAGATCTGATCCCTCCTCTTATAATTTAATCCCATAGGTTGGGATTTGTATTATTATCATTTCAGACATCCATTGTATAATAAGTCTATGCCTGAGCAAGCCAGTGGAGAAGAACAGGTTCTGCTGAAGTGTCATTTGACCTGGTTATCCCTAACTATGAACAGATCAAATGAACTGGATCCACCAGTGATTCTCTCTACACCAGAACAGAGGTGGCCAGCTCAGGTGCAGTCAACCCCTCAAACCAGGTGGGAGGCATCCTCCCCGTTGGGAACGGCAGAGAATTTCTCTATCAAAAACAAAAAGGAAAAATCTTAGTAATTATTAATTATCCAGAGCACTCTGTGATTTAAGGCAGATTTGAAAAGCATTTTGAGACCTGCAAATAGAAAGTGATAGTGGAGTGGTATTATTAAAATAGCAATAACAGGATATAGAGTTAGTTCCTGCTGGAAATGCTTTTCCTCTCTATGATTGAGAGAATCCCAGAAAGCAACCCTTCCCCACACAACCATCTTCTATCAATATATTCCATCCGTACCGGTTCAGGAGGAGTCCTTTTAATGAGTAGATCTCAGATTTCAATTCATTAATATTCTGTGACTCCAGAATCCAGTTGGTGGAAGTTGTGGCCTATAACATGGAAAAAAAGATGCAAAGATCAAAGCATGAACCCAGATATAGCTCAAAAATGTCACCTTTTTTCTATCTCATCTTCCCTGTCCTCCCATTTGGGAATGTCAAGCGCTGAGGATAAACTCTATCCTTTAAAATCTCAGATCAGAGCAAAATAACTTCCACAAGGAAGGACCTTAAAGGATCCCCACAACGATCAGAAATAATAACTGTTTCAATGCGCTCCAACAATTCAAATATTTGCTTTTAGTTTTGGGGACTAATTAATCTTGTTTCTAACAACCATTGCTGAAGCATCTCAAGGGGACCTTTTTTTTTTTTTTTTTCTGTAGAAGGCAGCCAGCACTACTGAGAATTCAGATGAAGCAAGCTCTGTACAGCATGCTTTTCACCAATATGTCAGACAAAGAAGAAAACACAAAGATGTAAACCAAATTATTTGACACTGATCTATGGAATGATTTCTACAGCACTAGGATTCAGAAAGGCAGTGGCATTTGCACCGAATCAGGCCCTTTCTCTTTCTGTTACTACACTTAGCTGAGATTCAAATATTGCATATTAACAACTGGTTTAAAACTACACCCTCATTTCTCCTAAATCATGAAATAAAGAGTCAATTACCTGCATTCTGTGGTGCTTAAAGGTGGACTGATAAACTACGCCTGAAAGCTCCAAAAACTTTCTGCACTAGATCTGAACAAATAGAGCTACACTTGAGTTACCAGATTGTATCTCCAGGAAGCAGCTGGACTAGGCACTGTCTCTCGGATATTTCAAAGCAATGAATGCAGTTTGGTGGGGAAAGCTGATAAGTAACTCATGGAAGCTGCTGTCAGCACTGCGTCTGAATTGCTATGGGATATCAGGCAGAAATTAGAGTAAGGTAACAACAGAAGAGAACATGCTGCAGATAATACTTTTGGCATTTTTTTTAACCCTTTTGAAAACTTGAAAAATGGGAACATCATTCTGAAAGAGAGATCACCTTACGACTATCCCCATCCAAACAGTGTACCAACTCCTGCAGTGATGGGCTGAGCATGGGACCAGAGAACACTCACTTCTAATGCTTCCCACAGTAATTGCTGCTAAAAGCCAATAGGAACGAATGCATTTATGAGAGTTTCTCCAGAGGTAATCCTAGTAAATTCTCCGATGAAGGAAGCCAGGACTGGAATAACAAAACCTCCTTCTTGCCAGCTCCTATGAGTTCCAGCCAGAACTGCTGGTTTCTCCTTCTTTCTACCCCAGACTCACTACAACCAGAGTTCCCCCAGTGCTGGGCAGCCCTGAACACCTCCACAGCCAGCACCCTGCATAGGGACTTCTGGGCTGCAAACCCAGGGAGCAGCTCAACCTGTAGTAGCTGTGATATACACAGATGCGTTCCCTTGAGATTCACACTCCCAGCCCTCAGACAGCAAGAATCCAGGAGCCACTGTTCTGGCTCTCCAAGACCTTGAAAGCTACAGCAGCACGTTAACAAGGGAGTGATTTCCACTCACTGGCCTGCAAAGGACTCAAATTTCCAAAACACATATGGTGCCAGATGCCTAGGATTTAGAAATAAAATCTGACATCTGGGGCTTTTTAGCCAGTCTCTTTAAAAACAGTTGTAGAAAACTCAAGCCTTGAATTTTTATGTACGTTTTTTAATTACTTAAAGTCCCTCTTTTTAATTTTTTACAGCATGCCAGTAGGAGTTTGAAAAGCAGATATAAAAACTTACATTACAGCTGAGAAAACACAGCTTTTATTCTTTGGTTTGTGGGGTTGCCCAAGTTTGTCTTTGTACACATGAGGTTTAGATATCATAACAATGTGTGCTACCATTTCAGTGTGGGGAGTGGAGGGGGGGCAGGAAAAACTTCTTTAAGACTTTCTAAACCACCAAGACTCTTATGCCCTTTTCCCTTCTTAAAGCTCAACATGTGGCCTTAATCTTAACACTTACGACCTGAAAACAGTTTTCCAATTTCCGGACTGGCTCCAGGCCACTGACAGGCCACAGTTCCCAAGGAAAATTGAAGTAGAGTGTTGTGACCATAAACTGACTTTCATGGTTGGGTTTACAGCTGTGCCACTGAGGGATTCCTACTGTACAGTGTGCACACCACATAGTCAGCTGTGGCCCACCAGTTACACACCATCAAAGGGTTTGTATGAGATTAAAGAATAGGTACAGGGAGAAGTCAAGCACTCATGCTACAGAGAGAAGATTACAAGGCATTGTGTAAGGGATTTAACAGCAGAAAGAATAGTCTCTCTCTGTTCTAAGAATACCGAAAGATTACTGGAACCTGAATAATCCCAAATTTATGAGTGAAAGGAAGGTGCCATCTCTGCCTGATTTAAATCCATCCCAACTCACATCTAACCAGCACCTAATGGCTGACAGAATGCTTACGCCAATAGCTATAAATTAGTTCAGAGACAAACAGTATTGTCTCACTGCCAGAAAGAAACTATTTTTGTTAAAATTGGTTACCTAAACACACAGGTAAAGAATACAAACCAGCTAGAACCAGTGGCTTTATTGCCAAAATAAACTGCCCATTTATTTCCATGAGAACTACAACAGATATAAGGAGTACTGACACTATTTGATAGGGCAAACTCTCAGCTACAAAACACTATTTTTCAGCATAGACACCACCATTAGCTATGCATTGTTGCCACCAATGAATACAGGCCTGCATGCCACGCTCTTAAAAATCTGCACTAGTAGAAGTGACCACTCTTGCTAATGCTGAACTGCACCATCCACCAACTCACTGTGTTCATGTCCACCATTTGATCTACATAAACTCATGTTCAGCAAACATTAATGAATGTCAATGGATGCTTTTTTTTTTACATGGAGGAATTCAGCTATGCACCTTTGCTTTGTACACACTTCCATGTCAGAAGCCATTCTGTCAGACTGCCTCTCTGCTGCCATCTGTCACACAGCAGCTAAATGTAACAGAATACTGGTGGGAAGGTTTAATATCTACTGCCATCCCACCAACATCCACCTCTGACATCATGGGCCAACACAATAAAACAGGAGGCATTACTTTTGGAACAGCCCTCGTATTTCATTGGGTAGCCAGTTAGAATCCAGTGCTTTAAACAGACAGCCTATGTTGACACTAGATGCAAAGAAACTGGTAGGGGACACTATAGATGAAGGCTGCATTATGACCCTAATGAGGTGCTTTTCATGAGGACAAAACAGAAGCCACGCATCTTCCAGGTAATGTTCTAAAAGTGAGGGACTGGAGGTGGATACCTTAGAAGCAGCCAGTTCTTGGGTGAGCTCCTGGATTTTCTGTTGTTGCTGGATTAGCATTTCTTGGACAGCTGCTAAAGTTGTCTGTAACTGAGTCACTGCAAGGGAAAAAGCAGGAGAGTGTTAAACTGAGATACATACACACACGTCCTTCCTGCTGTCTAACTACAAAGATGCCTCTATTCCTACTATATCTAATTTATCTATGCCCGCCTGCTCACTTTAATCCATATGATTTATCTGCACTATGGGTAATCTACCTGCACTGCATCTAACCTCCAGTATTTCTAGTTTATCTTTCCATTGTATAGATGTCTATAGCCCACAGTATATCCATCCAAAACCTCTCCCTTCTAATTATATTGGTTTATGATTTGTACATCTCCCTGAACTTACACAATGTTTGTATCATTTATCTATCTCGGGCCTCACACAAGCAAACTCTGGGGCTAGCTCCAGCCTGGAACGAGGCTGGTCTCAGGACTGACCTCAGGGTATCATGAGAAATGAAAGATGCTTATCTTTACACCCGCCACTAAAAAGTGTAATTAGCATCCTCCTGCTTTCAGCCCACCAGCTTTTTCACCCCGATACCTCTAGCAAACACTACTGAAAATCACACTTCTTTTCCATCCCATCAACTGCATATTCTTTGTCTGTTTTTCCTTTTAATTCAAGTGAACACCCAGTATTTCCCTCCTACACCACAGCAAATACTGATGAACAACTGCTAGACTCCAACTCCAGTTGCAGGAGAACTTTTTCTACTTTGGCACTTTATCCAAAGCTTCCAGGCAGTAAACAAGCTGATAAAATAAAATAAAATTAAAAACTCTATTGGTATGACAGGTAGCAGCTAATCCAGACCATCATTAGGGCATCAGGTAATGAACAGGCACCCTATAGAGTCAATAACAGAGAAGGTGGCCAGGGTCAGGGAGGCACAGTAATTACAGACTCTCCTGACCCAGTGCTGGATTTTCAGATGGAAAGTGGGGGAAAAACACCAAAAAAAAAAAAAGCCCAGAAAACATCAGAGAAGCAGAAATTAAAAATGAACTTTACAGCCCTCCGAAAGGCTGTCATTTTATTCCCCTTATTAATATTCTGAGGTTGGGAGCCTTTCCGTAAAAACATAATTAATTGAGGCCGCGCCGACAGTAAACAAGCAATTTCAAATTAAACCGAAATGACGGCGGCTTCATTTGCAAATGTGAACAGATTCTCAGAGCAGATAAATGAAGTCACCACATAAAGTGGAGATGTAGGGAAAGAAGAGGGTGGGGGTCTTGGCAGAATGGAGGATACAGGGAGAAAGGCTTTGAGGGGTGAATTGATGGAGTCATTAATCTTTACCTGTCTGTGTCACGCTGCCACTCATCTCAGCAATGTTTGACTCAATCCTCTGAAGTTGTTTCCTATCTTCTTTGCCTCCCATGATGAGAGGGAGTAGGTATTTCTGCACGGAGCACATATATTTTTTTAGGAAACAGGGATATGCAAAACAAATTTCTAATCTTTCTGAAACGACCTCAAAGCCCACTGTCCAAACTTCAGTCTTTATCACAGAGCCAGGGATCATTTATCCACACACCTGGCTGAAAGAAGAAATTCCTTCTAACGTAGGCATTAAGAGAAATTGCAGAAAAAAAGATATGAGTTTTGTGGTTATATTCTGGGGGTGCAGCTCATAACTCTGTTTAATGTCTCCTGGGACAACTACATCTAGAGAAAAAACGATGACATATAGGATACAATTTCAGATGTTATGCTTACAAACATAAGGGTGTTAACAGTGTTTGAGCTGTATCAACAAGGCAAAGAATGCAGAAGTTGGATGAAGAAGGGAAAGGATCTGGAAAGGACAGAGGAAGCACAAGAGAGGGAACAAAAGTTGTTATAACATGTTGGGAACCCTGGCATGGGAGGGTTAGAGTAGTGGAGGGGATAGCAGAGATCTGGAGAAACAGAGGTGAAGAAAAAGGAGATGGAGCAAAGTTAAGAACAGTAAGAGAGAACTAAGGAATCTGACTGAAGGGAGTGAGAAGCTAGCTACCATAGGAAGGGAGGCAGATCACACAGCCACACAACCTACATCATTCTGCCCTTGCAGTGGATGGTTTTTGCCTAACAAGTCACAACTCTCCCCTAACAACCACAGATCCTTCTGCCAGCACTACTCATAGGAATTGAACATGCATTCTAAGATGAGCACAGCCAAGTACAACAAAAACAGGTGAAAAGGAATGAGAGAAGAATGCTCTAGGATGTGGATACAACCCTACTGGCATCTATCAATTCTTCTTCACCCTGGCTTTTAATTCACGCACACACACTGCAGGGCCATGCATTCAGAACCCTTTCTGAGACAGAGCTCATTATCCAAACTGACACGTGTGGGACAGCACTCTTTTACACTTAACAGCACTGGTTTAAGATTTCACTGTTGCTGTACACAGCTCTTGCCCTCACAACGGATATGTGTGCACATATGTTTGCACTCAGACATTCTGAAAACTAAATAGCTTTTGATGACTTTCATAAGCAGTTCTCTTTTAGTTCTTACAGAACACACATGGACAACTATGCCTTATCCTACCATCCTATCTTTCATATAGAAATCACTACTTGCAAACTCCCTCAAAATGCCATGAAGGGCAGAGGGAATTTATCAACTGTCTCCAAAGATTTCTTACTCCTATAAAACAATATGCGTCTCTGTTGGGTGCACAGTATGTCTTAAGAGGTTTGGATAGACAGCAAAGCAAAATCTGTAAACAAAGAAAACAGCAATAGGATGTATTAATAGCATTAGTGACATTATGCCAACAATTGTATGTAAATCATCAATACGTGTTAGATATGTGTCACTTAGTAACAGCAGTGTTAAGGTCTGCAAGGCCCAGCAGCTGTTGTCTGAACATCCTTCTGGACACTGATCAGCCACACCACTCTTCACCAGAAAGAAAAGATCAGTAAGGCTGGCATCACTTCTTTAACATAAAAAACAAAGGGATACCATAGCTCAGAAAAAGCCATCCTCTTAAGTCGTGTAACTTTGCTTGCATAGATAAAACACGTTGCTAAATCTGGCCTCCTTCTCTTACTTTAAGATCCAGAAAATTAATGAGAAGATAGGATAAGAAATTCAGTTTAAAAAAAACAACAAGGCCAACTCTTGATTTATACTAAAAAAGGCTGTAACATTATCTAATGTCACTTACCACAATGCTGAAAAGTAAATCCAGAGTGAACAAGCATGTTAAATGAGAGAAACACTGCACAAGAAGTAAGGAGAGGCTCCTGCCTCTGTGGTACACAAGAGAACACACACTTGCTCTGTGCTGGTTCAAGCTCTCTGGAATATAACTATGGGATGTATGGCAGAGCTGGAAGTTAGCACCTTCTTTCAACCTTCCAACCAGTCAAAGAAGATTTTGTTAATGCAGGGTGCAGGATCAGCAGTGCACAAACCATTAGGCTGTGGATATGACAGTAATATCTGCTGGCCCATGCTGAGAAAATCCCTTTACTGACCTGTGCTCAGTTTCAATAAGTTTTTATTTATATATGTGATGAAAATGACCTTGCTTCTAGCAGTTAAGAGATCCACTGCTGAAAATTATTTGTCTGCTTGCCGTTTTTTGACTGCACATTTTCATGTGAAGTGCCTACATTTCTCAGATATAGCAGTGGCAGTGGCAGTAAGAGCTGAGGTGCTTCACCAGCTTAGAACCAACCTGAGCATTAGGACACAAGCAGCATAACATCATCCTCTTAGAGTACAGAGTAAGCTGTTGGGAGAAGTGAGAGAAATATTACCTTGTAAAGTTGGTGGAAGCCAAATGCAATTCCTGCCATTATGATAGCCAAAGCCCCATAATCTCGCCATCTGGAGCCAGGTGGATCTAAAAGTGAAAATCAAGAAATAATCATGGGAAGAAGTGCAGGTCACAACATTTTCAACTGTTCTCCCAGTACGCCCATTTTATCAGTAAAAGAGCACTGAACAATGCTAGTTCTGTTTCTTAGCAGGCACAGACTTAGTGGATGGGGCATTAGGATGCTGGTAGCCTTCAGGTACAGAATGTAGGCTCCCATCCCTAAAACACTGAAACATCTGTCCAGACCTCTTCATTGACAGTGGCCTTGCTCAAGGTGTCAAAGGGAGACAAATCACAACAGCTGTTTCTCCCTATTCTTTCCTTGCAAAAGACACTCTAACCTTACTGCATGTAAGACACCCAGACAACTGTGGTGTCACTGCTAGCTAAGGTTAAGTCATTACTTGAATACCACTTCCTCTCAGTATTGCAATTTTTACAAATTGAGGACAAAGCCAAAGCCTCAGAAGGGTGCAGAAAAAAGGAAGAAGGAAGTGTAAAGTAGAAGAAGAAAAAACTGCTGGGGCAATAAATGGGTCTATAAACACCATATCAGCAGTTACAGACCCTTTCAATAAGGAAGGATATAGTGTCTTTCAAGCCTGTTATTGTGAATGGGGACCAAAGCACATACAAATAGCAAAGACAAAACATACAATTAAATATCTAAAGAGAGATAGGTAAAGGGGAAGAGAAAACTTGAGACACGTAACATACAACTCTGCAAACGAGCATAAAGACTCAGCAGAACAAAGCAGACATGGCACACTCTGCTCCTCCAAGCAGAATCAGAAGACACCTATAGTTTTCCACCAGCTTCATCTTTTCACCTCCCTCACAGTTTCCTTAATGAATCTTGCACTGCCCCCGGTTTTCTTTAATAAAGAGGATGCAGAGTGATCTTTCCTGAAGTTCAGTGGCAGGATGTGGGCAGAACTGATGAGGAGGAGGCTGGTGTGCAGTCTCTAACCAGACAGATCCAACTCTATATGTGACCTGCAATGTCTAGGGAACGCAGTCTGTTCTCCGAAGTTTCAGTTTGTGCTTAGCTGGCTGACATGGCTGGAAGCTCGTCTCCTTTCTGCTTTGTTCACCTACTGCCATTTTTCTTGTTGCAGAGATCTTCTTCAGGAATTTCACTGCAATGATTATTCCCAATCCCAGCCCTCAGGTCCTCCAGACAGGCACTGACCCAACCAGTGGTACCTCCACCTTCTTCTACATTTAGGATACAGTTTCTCAGATTATCCACTGGCCAGAAATCTGAACAAATTAAAGCAGCTCTGCCAGAACCCCTGAATAATAACACCAGCAGTATTTGGGGCTGATTTGGCTGCTGTATTGGAACTTAGGCACACGATCAAATTATCATAACTTTTTAACATAATGAATTAACACACATCAGCTAAGCTGCAGTAACTGGCTGCGTACATGTCAGGATTTAAAATGATCTTTGGCTAGTCTTGCTGCAAACGCCAGCCCTCCACCCCAGCTCCCCATCCTCACTCTGCTCCCATGGCTGTTTCTGGTACCTGAGCTCTGAATTCCCCCCAACGTCCAATTTCTGCCTTGAACTCCTGACTGAAAGCATCTTTCCATGACAGTGCTGAGCCACCTACTGCACATGGTTAATGAAGTTCAGAGGTCAGTGTGTCCAGCTGCAGCCTGTCCTGGGCTGTTCCCCAGCAGCAGTGACTTCAGGGCAGGATGGGCACACCTGTAGCACCCACCCCTCTGCCCTTTCACCTCCCTCATCTCTCGCTCTGTTCTTGCAATGCTGGAGCTAAGAACATTTTATTGCCCCCTGGTTTTCATTATTAATGAAAAGGGACCAGACTGATCTTTCCTAAAGTTCAGAGAGTCTATAAAGACAAGAAGCTGAAATGCCATTTTACTCGTTTTAGAGATGTGTGAAATAATTCTGTCTTGTGGCAAAAAAAAAAAAAAAAAAGTGAGGGGGGTGGAGAGGAAAACTCAGTGCGTGAGGGACACAGAAAAGACTGTGCATTGACCACATCAATATTACGATGCTATGAAGAATGTCACAGCTCTGCCTGGAATCTACATTCCATCTTCTTTCTGTCTGCAGTGGAGGGAGGGCTCCAAGTGGCTCAGCTCACGTTGACTTCAAATTCCCCACTTGTAAAGCTGGGAAAAAAATTCAGAGAAAGCGAAAAAGCACAGCCCAGTGAGCCTGTGGGCAATGAAACCCTTCCTGAATAGGCACAGGAACCGGGAAGGCACTGAACCTTTCTGCCTCAGAAATCCTGGGAAGGACACCGATGTTTTCTCCAGCTGTAAGTCTGTTTCATTTGTAACAGCAACTGTAAATTGCACTTCCTGAGCAAACACTATTTTGAAGATCCCCACTCGCCTCAGAATTAGTTTTCTTGACATCAATTAATTAGGTTTCGTGCATCCAAGTAAGGTCAGCCCCTCACTAACAACCACATATAAAACTGGAGCCAGAAAAGGTGATTTTCAGAGAGCAAACAGTGAACCCATGGAGAGGAGATGGGGAAAGAGCGACAGGAGTCTGGATTCCAGTCACCATTTTTAATTGTAGGAAAAAGCAGCCTGTGTTTTACAGCCTCCTTCCTAATGACGACACAGGGGCAGGAGGAGATCCAAAAGGCAAGAGAACCCATTGCAGCTTATTCTAAAGGTGTAAAATCTCTGCAGAATAGCATACATGGAGACCATAAGCACCATGGGGAAGAGCACAGGCAACACCAGCAAGCAGCACACAGCTCTGCACACCTCGCTCAGGAACTCCCCTGAGTTTGTGTGTAATTAGAAAGGTTAGAAAGGTAAAAAAATATATAAACCCAATTAATCATTTAAATATTTAAAGTCAGATTTTTGTCCTCACTGCTGGATTAGTATATTTCATAACGCCAACAGCAGACAACCCTGTTTTTTTTGGTTTTTTTTTTTACTGGAGGTTCATTTTAGAGCATGTTTAAACTAGTCAGATTGAGTGATGCTTCCAGCAACTAATCGCATGTCAAATAAAAGATATTTTATGTAATAAATTACCGCTACAAGTAATTCAAATGTCATTTATCAGTTTTATTATCAGTCAGGCAAAGTCTTGTTTCTCTACATTAATCAAATTCAAGCTTTTTTTAAGCTTTTTTTTTTTTTTTTTAAAGCAGTTTTGACACCTCTTGGCAAAAGTACAACCCAGAGGGAAGGAGTTACTCCTCCAGAACAGGGAGGGGAATCTCTACTATAGAGATCATATTAGGCTAAAATACAGCATCAAGAAACTTTCAAAGCATCACTCTTCTCTCTTTCCCCCTGAAGTTACTTAAACCAAGCCCAGGAGTTCAGCATATAAGAACTACGCTACTGTGAATGTGTACAAACACACTTCTTGAACTCTTAAAGAAAAAGAAAGCGCTGACATGAGTTATTTCCAATGAAAGACTTGAACATTGAGTAATATGTAGACCAGCAGTAGAATTTGAGCAAAAGGAAGTATTTATGTGGTATACATTATTTCCTGTAACTTCAAAAACGAGAATAGCCTGAGTTGACTACAGCAGGAGAAGATCAAGCAAATAAAATAAAAAAATGCACACAGGATTTATTGCTCTGACTCACAAGAGTGGACATCTTACACTGGAGCTGCTGGCAAGATCACCAACTCAGCCGTTTGCTTGGCATGAACTCCTGAGATGGTTCTGAAGCCACCCTGAACTTCTGCACCTGTAACCCACTGCTCTAACAGTCCTTAAACACGAACACCTTGGTGGAGGGGAACAAAGAGAAATCAGGTTTCTCAAGTCACTAGTTAGTGCTTTGCAGCACAGTATCTCGACAATTTCTCTTCTTTTTGCTCTGTAATTTCCTCTCTCTAGTGTCAGGATTTGGTCTAGAGGTGTCAAGATTACAGAGAAAAATTTTAAAAATCAAACACAAAGTGTTTCCCAGACTCTGAGACCTAACCTCCAGCACATCAGCTGCTGCTTCACAAGAAACTCAGATGTCTTCTATAGAAGAAGCACATGTAACCAATAATCTTGTCACCACTTTCAGTATTAAGACGTTCCCACCCACAAATCAACCTTTGGCTTTAGCAGTCTACCTATTTCATTAGTCCTTTAGCTATTGACATTCGTTGACATCGCTGAATGTTTATGTAGACCAAATGGTGGAGGTGAGCACAGTGAGGTGGTGGCTGGTGCATTTCAGCAGTGCTGACACTGACAGCAGTCACTTCTGCTGGTGCAGATTTTTCTGAGTGCAGCATGCAGGTTCCTGTTCATTGCTGGTGAAAATACACAGCTTGTGTATTTTTATGGTCGTGTCCATGTTGAAAAATACTGCTTTGTAGCTGAGAACCTGCTCTATCAAATAGTATTATTGTGCCCTTTCTAGGTGTTGTAGTTCCCAATGAAAGCAAGGGGAGGCATTACTTTCGGAGCAACCTACATATTCAGCTATTTCTTCTTTTTATACTTCCATTTAAAGATTAAACAGAAGGTCTACAAAGGATGGCTGGGGAGGAGAGGAACAGTATCCAATCAACCTACTGCCACTGCTTCCCAGATGTTGTGGGCTGCTAAACAAGCCTGGCTCACAGGCAGAAGCTTTTGGTTCAGATTACTTAAAAAGCATTAATTAGATCACAAAGCTAGAGCATAAGTTTACAATCAAAACTCCTAAAAAAAGCTTGGCTTTGGTGGTATTTTTGTTCACCTTCAGTTTCTGAGCATTACAGAATAATATTTTCTGAGCTCTCTTTGGAGCAGCTCCTGGGAACTGTTTGATTTTTAAATATTAGTTACGATTCTTAACCTACTAACAAGAAATAGGGAGCTGGTGCTCTGAGGAAAACCAAGATAGTAAATGAGGGAAAAATCGACAAAGCTGTAAGGGTGAACAACAGTGCTTTCCAATTTTAATTGCACACTTCCTTCCTGCTGTCCTTGTATTAGCAGAACACTACAGAGTAAGAGAAGATCAACTCATGCATTGTTTAGTTCTGATGGGAGACAGCTGAGCAACCAAGTGATGGCACTCACAGGGATCTGATGTTGATTCTTCAGCAATTTTGCTGTTTCTCCAGATTTTGCTTTTCTGGCATTTTCTATGAACTTCAGGTATTATTAGCTCAGCAGGCAGAATGCAGTCCTGGAGCTCAGCAGCACACCCCAGTACAACTGGGAGAAACAGTCCAGCTCTGAACTGGACTCCATCACAAATGTTTTTCTTCCCAGATTGTAGCAAACCAGAGTATTTCACAACTCAGAGAACGAGTCCAGTATTATCTCTAACAGTAGCAGAACTGTGTCACAAACTAATAAACACAGCCCTAAGCAGACTGTTACACTGGTCAGTATCTGAGCTAGAACTGCTTAGGAACAATATCAGAATCCAATTCCTAATACTCAGCAGGTAAGCAAAGTGCTTTGCAAACTGCCAGCCACACATGTGAGCTGAACAGCTTCTTTTGATGGATTTTTAATGGTGTGTACTTTGGTTTTTATTGTTTGGAGCTTAGATACTTTTTTGCGAGGTTTATTTTAAAATGCAAATGTATATGTAAATTTTAAGCCTACAGAGATTATGTTGGGACTTTAAAAATTCTCTGGGAGTACATTTTGTACACAAAATCATACAATCCTATTCACTCTGTCTACGCAGCATTTCTGCTGTCACCTCTTTCATTAAGACTGAAGATAGAAATCTTGATAAAAATAAGCATCACTCCTAAATGGTCATCATTATTTGTAACTTCAGAGCACTCTTAAAACTCAGTCACACTGGCAGTCCAATGTGCCAGCCCTTAAACTCACACATGGGAAGTCACAGACTAAGTCCAGAAGTCCAGAAGACATTATATTCTGGTCTACTATTCCTGCTGCAAATAAACTGCTTTCAAGTAACTATTCAAGGCATTAACTGCTCAGCTGCTTGGCTAGTTAAGAAAATAAGTTCTCAAGCACAGATGAAATAATGATGCACTTTTATATCACCTTCCATCCAAGAATCTATCAGCTCTACATATACTAGTGATCTATATGTTAGGAAATCCTACTGATGAAGGGAAGCGTGACCCTTAGTTTTAGGAGGGAAATCTTTGTCCCACACTAGATAAATGCTTTTTCAGGTCCTTAGAGCAAGTCAGAAGCTAATTTCTATTTACTATAACCCTTCATGACAAGAGGTATCATAGGCTGGTTTGTGTTGGATTTTATTTTTGTAGATCATTTGTATCACGTTTTCCTTGAGTAATGTTTTTTAGCTCCATCTCGCAACAGACATCAATAGCCATGGAGAGCACTCAAAGTAACATTCAGTATCTGATTCTGACAAAAATTACAGCGTTATTTGAACTGAAACGTAGGATCTGGCCCAGAAATGCTTTTCAAGGGGTTACTCACTATATACCACAGGGTGAGCAGGCTGAGCTGGCACCAGCTGTGAAGAAGGACCTGGGGACTGCGGCTCATCCGTGCTGGTGCCCGACTGCTGAAAAGCCAGGTCAATTTCTTCATCTGTCAGGCCTGGGGGAGCAGAGGAAATGAGATCATTTTTAGCACCTTTACCCACTTGATGCACACATAATTAAATTCCAAAGCAAGGCAGAACCTTTTCAAGCTGCAAAGAATTTTGTCACCAACTTGAGCAGTACTGCCTCCCCAATTTTGGATTCGCTGGAATCTCTCCCTCTTTCTCTGCTGCAATTTAACCTTAAGCGACAGAATATTAGCCTCAACGCTGCTTCCAAATGTGGCTCATTCAATTTCCTTAATTTATCCTTGAGTTTATTGCTGCTTTTGAAGTAGCTTTCTATTGCAATTCTCCATTCTTCCTCCGAAAAAAAGATACCATCAACTGCAAATGTGGCTCATTTTAATCTGTAATGGTGTAAAAAAAAAAAAGAGGGGAAAAAACTAACAATAATGCATGAAAACAGACAGGGAAACAAAAAACTAATTATTGGGTTAGACGACTAATTAGTCTAGATCGTTTCCGAAGACGGGAATAATTTGCTTTATTTTATGACAAATGCAGAAATAAAAAGAAAAAATCAGGACTGACTGTGATTAGTATGAATGGGACACAGAATGCAAGGAGGAAATAAAACTATAACAAAACAGATCAAAACAAGGCCAAGCCCAAACTTTCAGCTCAGCATCGCCCCAGCCTACTGCTGCCTGATTAGACTGCCCTAGGGCAGCCTGGATTTTATTTCACCAGAGCTGCAGTCACACTGCACACATGGAACACGTTGGTGTCACTCCTGCCATCAGGAAACGCCAGGATGACCATCTGTAATTGGCCACAACATGTGGAAAGGATTTGGCCAACAAGGGGGAAAAGAAAAGCAGCTACGTGATTCACGATGACCAGCATCTGTGAAGAAAGAAGCACAGCTGGATTATTTTTCCTAACAGGAGAAAACATCCTCTAGAAAAAGAACTCAGCGCTCAGATGGCAACCGTGGTGTGGGGCAGGACAGCTGGGTGTTATTTGTATGTTATTTTCCTGCACAGAAGCAGATAGAATGCCAGCAGTCCTGATATAAGAAACATCTGAAGCGACTCGAGGCTTTCTACAGCACATGCAGCGTGCATGAAAAAACATCCAGAGGTTGGAAGTGCAGCTACAGATTCAAGGGAAGAGACTGAGAAAAGAAGGGGCAGACTACTTGATTCTCACATGGGTGTTGCACGGATTAAGTGTGAATATGACAGCAGTGGGAGGAAATGGGTGAATTCTTTCTTTTCATCATCTCCACTCGAGGTCCATGAAGAGAGAAGTTGTGTGGGTTACACCCACTGGAGTACTGCCAGTGTCAGAAACAGCACCAGGAACCTGAAGTTCCTATTCCCTGGTCCTGCAGTCTGACCAAATCTCCCCCCCCTTTTTCTTTATTTGATGCACGCCTCAAATAGTAAGGAACCAAAACCACACACAGCAGAGGGAACAAGACTCGCAGTGAGAGTAATAAAAGGCACATGGACACATCAGCTCAGCCTACTGTTCTGGTCACAAAACAGTGTCTAATCCATGTTAAAAAGATAAGTCCTAATAGGAAAGAAACTGTTTTAAACAGTTCCTAATTATTCAATATAGGAGAAAGCATAAACAGATGCCAGTGCTGCAGATCTCTAGCAGCTATGGAATCTCATCAAGATGGAGACAGACACGCAAGATAATATAAGCTGCTGGCTGCAAATGTAGCTCCTAGCTACTAGAGTGGGGGTAGTTTTGTTCTACTTCCATGCAAGGATAACAAATCTGAAAATATTTAACACTTAGGAGCATTTGGGAGTTCAGAGGATCCTTTCCTCATTCTACAAGTGAGCAGGAAACAACGCTCACTGCTTCCCAACCACGCTGCCCCTTTGATTCTCATCTTGCTCGAGAAAAGACCTCAAGTCTTTCGCAGATAAAATGCCCTCCTAGTATTATAGTGAGTTTGTCAGCTAGTGACACTCAAGTATCTGTGCTTCCATTAAAACCCTGCCACATGGTGAAGAAAAAGCCAATGCGAATAACAGAATGAAGGGAAACCTTTTGAGTTCAGTGCAGTGCAGATTAAAATTGTCATTACCTCCCTGGACTATTCTGCCCTATGAAGCTGTCGTTTGTGGTACTAGAGGTATCATACAAAAGAAATCACAACTACCTCCCTTCCTCATTACCGGAGAAGACCAGGAGTGCTGTCACCTTGGAACACCTCCTTTTTATTCACCTGAACAAGACGTTTCCAGGGTGCTGCCATCGAGGCCTCCAAGCATCGATGGAGTGATGTCTCAGAGCTGATCCCTTAAGCACACATGTGGAGTGAATCTGCACTGCATGCAGGCTGCTGTGCATTCAGAAATACACTTGTCTTCATGGCTGTCACTTCTCGCACACACGAACAAAAATGTAAGGCTGTCTTTGGGCATTTAGAACTCCCTTTGGACTGATTTTTTTTCAGATCCACCACCTACACCCATGTATGCATACAGTACGAGTGAGTTTTCTGTGCCCCAAATTATTCAACCTCCATGTATTAATTGCATAGAAAAGTGTAAGTTTCTAAATCAGCTCAAAATGTCACCTGCTCCAATATCTCACCGAGCTGAATTTTATCACAGTTCTTCTATCACTGGATTAAATAACCCTGATCCATGCAATGTTTGAATCTAGCAAGAAGTTGGTAACTCCAAAATAACATCACTTCCCCTGGATGCCAAAGCTGTGCCACAAAAACCAGAGCTTTGTGTTTAATGTAACCCACTCTGAAATCAGTGCATCAAGGAAATAACCCCACTTTAACAGCAGAATTGCTCTGCATCCATTTTCTCAATGCTTCGGAAAACAAACGTTTCGGTCGTCCTAAAGTTTCAGCAAGATCAAGACCATGCAGAATGCAAAAGGTTAAAAGGAACAATAAAGGAAACTGCCAATTGTAAGTGAATTATATTTGGCTTTGAAAGCTGAGCCACAGCTATATTATAAAAGGCATCTCTTTGCGTTGTTTACCATCACCCTGACTAATGCAGACCTTTTTTTTTGTTTTAAATAATCTCATGCAAATTAGACACACACTTCCTTCCAGTTGATTGCTATCTGCAAGGAATAATCTAACCGCAGAGGGTACTGAGCAAGGACTGAGCTGAGGAGAAGGATGCAAGGAAGCTGTCTTCACAGCCCTACAGAATGCAAACCTATTCCCTTCCCCCAACCATCCATCTCATTCCTCTTCTGCACCACAGCCTTAGCAAAGAATTAGTCATAATTTTCACAAAGCCTTAAAATTTCCTTTCCAGGCTTCAGAGTGTTGATTTGAATTATCCAGCGCCCACGACTGTTTTGCATTCCAAGGTCCTCGCTGACCCTCCTTTGTGATTGCCACTGCTGCCGCTCCGTTTTCAGGGATCACTCAGCCTCTGTAAATTGTAGTCAAACACAGAACTAGAGAATAAAATGGGTTGTCAAAACATCCACCTTTGGTATTGCACAAAAAGCCGCTCTGCCCAAGAACTTCTGTCCTTTTATAATATCCACTGCTAGTTAATTTAAGGACCTTGTATACATTAAAATATTTTTCCTCTTATAATCACTCTCAAGTAGAGGAGTACTGTTAGGCATACTCTGCAGATGAGGAAGTGAGACATACAGATATGAGAGGTGCTCCAAGGGCAGAACCAGACCTCTGGCACAGTCAGAAACTAAAATTCAGGAGATGTGAGCCCAATAAATATAAATCCATCCCTCTCCATTTTCTGGACGAAACACAGCAGCATTTAACTGCAATGCAAAACCCTTGCATGAGCTTAACTAGATGAACTGTTAAGGTTTTTCATCTTCTCTGACACATCGGTGACAACCCCTTTCTTCCTTTCCCATCCACTGAGCCTGTATCTCTTTTCTCCTATTCTCCCTTGCTTTGCTCAATCCAGTAATTCATGCAAGATTTTCCCAAGCTAAAGGCAGCATTCGTTGCAAGGATAAAATTTCTGGTTAGGAAGACAGAAAATATTCTGGTGGAAAGAATTAAGCACCTTTTGTGTTTTTCCACCTTTATCACCTCTCTGGCAGAGCGCCCCGGATTCATCATCACACCTCCCCTTCTGCAGAGCCAGGCAAAGTGAGTTTCCTGTTGTTGTTTGCCCCACATGTGCACACACTTCCTAGTCAGAAGAAAACAAAATAGATCTGGACAACTTGTTTAGTGACAGTAAACTACATGACCACACCAAGCTTGTGCACGGGAGCACGTGACTGAAAGGAAGACCTACTGCAGACATCTCGAAAATGCATTACGCTCCTGTTCCTGGAAGCCACTGTGTCAACCCTGCTCAGAAAGAACATGGACACATTTTAAAAGAATCATCATAAAAACCTTCTGGGATCTGATCCAGACTAATGATTCCACCTGTTCAGTCGGCTACATGCAGTGCTGTGTGACTCTATTTGTGCTATGGTCCATCCTGTGCTTAGTTCAACACATTTCTACAAGTCAAAAGGCACACTCTCCCAATCTGTTTTCTTCCACCATCGTTCATGGGGCTTTCATGAGACCAGATCCAACCTGACATTGAAACATAACCTGAGGTCTCAGAAACATCACTGATTTCTTTTCCTTACCCTGCGTTTACACTACAACCCTCTATTAGAATGTAAACATCCTATTGCTGCACTTCCAACTGAAATACTGTGGAAAGGAACCCAAACATCAAAGTGAAAATCAGTGGTCTCAATTATTGGGCAAAAAAATGCAAATAATAAAAACCATTTCAGAAGTTACTGAAAGGGCTTTGAATCCTTACTGCTTAATTCATCCAGGAGACTGCTAATTATGCAGTTCCAATCTTTAAGAAACACGATATACTTCTATTTAGAACTGATAAAGGTGCTCAGAGCTCAGTAACACAGCACTGCCGTAAGGAAGGAAAACCTGCCTGACAATGCAGTGCTAAGAATTCAAGCCAGCCACGCAGGGAGGAAGAGGTTAAAACCAAAAAGTACGTTGGCATTACAAATATAAATAAATAAATAAACCTGGCAGCAGTTTCTCTTCCTGACCAGGCTTTTTGGAGTCTATAATAAAATGAAGTGTAATGGAGGAGAGGAGGGCAATGTCAGAGGGTGAGGGTTTGGGAGAGAGGTTGTTAAGTATCTCCCTCTCCTCAGCTGTGTTTACTCCATTTACAGGACCCCAGGTGATTGATAGAGGAAAGAAAAGCAAGCAGATAGTAACCCCCCTCTGGGAGCATCAGTAAAGAGGATAACTCCCGACACCAGCCAGAGCCCCGAACTCTCCTTAGGCCACTTGTAATTAAAAGGACAGAGCAAGATATGCAAACCAGAGAAAAAGAAAAAGAGGAATTTTTTTATTTATTATTAACATTTTTGTTGGAACAGTGGAGTGCAATAAGGACTCTCAGAGCAGTTAAAAGTCGTCGGGTGACCTGCAGACCCCTATTTCCCAGAGCCTTGTATAAAATTGAATTTTTTAAACATAAATTACACGTAATGACGACACTGTAAAAACTAACAGTAATGGAAAGCTGTGCTGTATTTCATTAGCCTGTATTATTCCGTGCCACCTGATCCAGCCGGGCCTTGTTTATGAGTTAGTGTGTTAGCAGATGCCGATGGAAGCATTTGCTTCGACCTTGCTCTTCTCATTGGGGCATGAAATTACGACGGCAGCACCTTGATATTACAGCCATAAATACAGTAAACTGCAAATTTAAGCCAACGGCTCCTATTGTCTCCGAACATAAAGCTGATCGGTATTTATTTAAAAGGAGAACGAAAAAAAATATTATATATCACCTTGTTTATGGGTCCAGTCCCCCCCCTCCCCTAATCTGCCTTATTCACTTGGTTAAATACTAAACAAACAAACTAAATCCTCCCTATTTTCTACTGATTAAATATTCTCATGAAATGAGTATTGTCTTCAGAAAACTGGATCAAAGTATTTTCACTCTGAATAAGAAAGGACAACCTACTTGCGTGGCATGTTTTGGAATGGAAAAAACTCAAACAAGTACTACAACTTTTTCTCTTCTTTTTCTACATAAGGGAAATTCAAAATACACAATGAAAAAGTTGCTTCTGATCACTCATCCATGTTTGTGTGTAATGTGTACGTGCATTCAGACAAGAGAGAAACGTGCTTCCTTCCAGTCGTTTCCTATTTAAAGATATCTCCCTAGTTAATACTGTTTCCAATGGAGGAGGAAAGGTGTAGAAAAAAACCCACAGTAACTTGCAGTAAGATTAATAGGAGGATGAAAAGAATGCCCAGGTCTCCTCCGAGGCAGCAGACAGCAGGGAGAATGCCTCACTGTGCTAAGGGCATCTGGGGTAAATACCCCTGTTCACTGACAACGTACCACTGAAATTCATTAAGAGGAAAAAAAAATCAAACGCAAAGGCAAAAGGACACTGTGATATCACAAAGCATATCATAGCATAAATCACAGCATTATACACCAGCACGAAATGTATTTCCCTGGTAGTTTCAAGGCAGGGAAGATACTGCTCCACTTGCACTAGGAGAGGTCAGGACTTCCTCTTCTAAGCAAAGAAAGCTCCTTGCTCATGTGAAGTGTGGTATCTCTGCTCCACACAGGAAAAAAAAAAAGGAAGGGATACCTCAAGTGAAAGTTCCCAATACTATGCTATGTATTTCGGGGACTGAAGCACCAGGAGGAGAGTAGGAGGAACAACGCCCAGGTCTCTGAAATGCAGAAGTCCTAATAGGTGCAGTTATTATCAAATAGCCTTAACAGGATTTGGACGCTTCATTTTTGAATTAATCTAGAGCAAATCTTCAGCTTGCAGCCTGCATAATTCAGCAGGCACAATTTTTGCTTCACACAAAGTTCAAACTACAAAAAGGGCAGCCAGCAACATGACTTTAAATCAAACAGGACATGCCTCAGAAAGCCGAAGTGCAGTGCCAGAAGCTTCCTTACAAAGCCCAGCAACTAGGCTATGCAAGAACACAGTGAGACTTCAGTCTTGGGGAACTCTTCCTGAAGCACCATCTGTATTACAGAGGCATTCTAAGAATACCGTGATCAGCAAGGAGAGATTTCCTTTTGTCATCATCCTCAGGTCGCTTTCCTGCAGAATTTCCTTTCTGCTATCACACACAAGAAGAAGAACGGTGTCTGTTAGAACATCTCTTTCAAGTGGACACTGGTGGAATATATCAGCACCTGCCTGTGACACACAGTGATGAAGAGGCAACACGTGGCTGAGCTGGAAGCCAATGCTGTAAGACGGGAATGCAGGACATCCCATTCAGCCAGCACCTGATGTAAGAATACTACCTTGGGGAACAAAAACCTCTGCATATTTTAAATTATTTCAAATGAATTTATTCCTTGGGTTTGAAGGCTTTGAAGACTCTATGCCAAGATGCCCATTTATCAGGTAATTTATCAGAAATGGAACATAACCAAGGCTCTATCATTAGTTGAGAAGAAGACTGCAGAGGGCAGAATATCCAGATAATGAGAGAGATGCTACTCTAGTAACCGTAGTGCTGCCATAATTTGCTACCACTGCTGACAACCTTCCTAGAAATAAGGCTATACATTCAGAGAAAACAAATGTCAGATACACCAAATGCATAAGTTTCTAAGCATACCCCAACCTGTGATCTGCAAATGCTTGCTGTTATTCCTACAGAGAAACAAGTCTCATGGTGACAGTTCTGATCTTCATTACCAGGACCACAACACTCCTTAGTGCCCCAGAAGGCACTCACTGTGCCAGAAGGTAGCCAGGCCCCAAACACTCGACAGTCTATGTGAATGAGAGACTGGCAGGGATGA
This sequence comes from Chrysolophus pictus, assembly GCA_037305975.1. Classification (NCBI taxonomy): domain Eukaryota; kingdom Metazoa; phylum Chordata; class Aves; order Galliformes; family Phasianidae; genus Chrysolophus; species Chrysolophus pictus. The sequence goes on along the minus strand of CM074596.1, from coordinate 3,784,411 downwards.
AATACAGGAGGGCATGCATGAAGGAAGCAACTTACCCACAGTCCACAGCAGGACTATGAAATTTTGTCTTTATTACAGTGAAGCACACAACAAAAAACATTCCACGAATGTGAAAAGATACTGAATTGTCCTACAGGTTCATTTCCAAGGGCAGAGCAGTTTGGAACGCTGCATGTAGCTTCAAAAACCTAATAGCTTGACTTTGTTACCGCAGATTTTAAAAATAGCTATCTCTGAGAACATTTGTGTTTCGTATACTTTCACTTAATGTGTTAAGAAAAATATTTTGTTAAACAGCTTGTTGAGCAATAGCAACGAAATGATCGGCCTTTGGCTACACTTTGATCTGTGATAACATCTTTAGGATCTTTTAAAGAAAAAGACAAAGGTTGTCCCAAATTCAGGTAAGGTCAAATTAGCAATATGAGAGGTTTGGTTTTGTGCCTTCAGAACTCTAACTTCACACTGCATTTCCACCTCAAATGAAACAACCTGAACTAGCACGACATGAGGATCCTGGCACTGAAGTAGAAGGAGCCACTGTGGAGGATCTGCAGTCAGACAGACAGCTGCAGCCCAACACATCTGTTATAACCACAGCAGAAAAGAAGCAGGCTGGCCAGGAGTATGAGCCAAACACAGCCCATGACAGATCTGACCGAGCAAACTGGCTCTAATGTGGAATAACTCCTGACCAGAAGCCACTGCTGATTTGTTATTACTGGAACAGGCTGGTGTGAAATTCTAGAACCAGACTCTTTTTTTTTCCCCAACTCTGAGTTCAAAAGAAAGGCACTGTGTAGAAGAAAAGCAATTTCAAGCCATTCTAAGGAATTCTTTAACCAGATTAGTCAGGATATCCGAAGGATGACTTAATTTTGTATACAAGATGAGAAAGTCATTCTAATGCACCATCCCCAGTTCTGTATTTACTCTGGAATCACACAGCAGGAAGAGCATCTGCACATTAGACAATGCCATCCGAGTACCCTCTGCAGACTAAGGCTACCTGCAAAGTAAAGAGCAACTTGCCTTGATGTTGTTTGCTTCCCCTTTTAATTTCAAAACTTGAGAAAGGAAAAGAACGAGCCTATTTGTCTCGACTGATCCCATGAAAAATCACATACAGTGTACGCTTAATGAACTTCTCGCTTCTGAAGAATGCACAGGACGGAAACACGGACTATGCAGGACAGCAGTGCTACCCTGCCCTCCCAAAGCACTGCTATAGGGAGCACTGAGAACAGCTGGATGTCTAAGAAAACTGGAATGGGATAATACATGGAAATGTGAAGAAAGGAACACAGAGTAAGCAGCCACGAACACAGGAATCGAAGCACTTTTTCTGACATACTTTCTCAAGACTTTACAAAGTGACTTTGTTCCTGCAGCCCAGTTCCTACGAAGCAGAATCAATGTCAGACGCCTAGGAGTCAAACATGGCCGCACGGAGAAGATAAGCTCTATGAAGAAAAGCACATCTAAGTACTATATATTTGATTATTATGGCACAAACGTTTCAGGTAAATCCGGTTTACGTTTCCCCAAGAAAGACACCCATACAGTATTTAAAAAGGCACGTCAGCAAGTATTCATTACAGATTATAAATCACCCTTGTTCTTCTTTCTTTTGTTTTAGAGAAATTTTTTACATGCCATTAAAATATTGTTTGCTGAATACTACTACAAAGCTAGCCACCTGTAAAATTAAAGGCTGATGCTGCCAATAAGCATTGAAATACCTTCTGTTTAAAAGGCAAACCTACTTTGTAATTTTTAACACAACTGTATAAATATTCCTCCACCCACCCTGCACAATTTTGTTGGTTACATTGCATCCATTTGGACAACAACCATCTATGTCACCATACAGGATGTTAACCTTGGGTGGAGAAGAAAGAAACAATAGCAAATGAACTTTCAAGAAACCAAGATTACACATTCAGGCAGGGACCTTCAGGATAAAAGACAAGCGAAGACAAAAAAACATTAGGGGACAAGTCAACAAAACAGCAGAATGGTTTCAGAAGATCATTTTTCATCTTTTGGATTGTTTATCGCTATTTTTTTCTCCCCGTGTGCCTTCAGCAGCTCTAGAGAAAATTAAAGGAGTCTGGATAAAACGCCCAGAGGACGACTACTGCTAACAATACTAAAAATAACGAGGGTAAGTGGTGGAAAAACTCTGGTGACCACACACGGAGAACTGGAGTGGTAAGGTACAGCAGGAGTTTCATCATTGCTCCCTCAGGACATGCAGAGAACATCCTAACTGCTTCTGGTTCTCTAGGGTTCCGATTACCATGCCAAACACACCTCCAGAGTTTCCTTATTAGTATAATAAAAAGCCTCTACACATTTGGGTTCTATTCCCAGCCTTGCTATTGACCTTGCATAGGTCACTTAACCTCCATCTGCCTCAGTTTCTACATCTGTAAAACAGGAACCATGTTACACAAAATCCTTCGTAGAACATTTGAGACTGATGTGACAATTATCGGGTACAAAGCATAACTGATGGTTCTGAGAATCTGTACACACAGTACATGCATTTGAGCCAAGGTAAAGCATTTGCAACGACTAATTTATTCAAGTAAGAAGTTTAGTCCTTTTTTTTTTTTTTTTTTTTTTTGTGTGTGTGTGTGCTTGTAGATCATCTTTGGTAACACTTCTGGATTTCTAACAAGTCTGTGCTGTGCTTTCACTAGGTGCTAAAATACAAGATGTTTCTCTGGTCTGCCTTTGAGCAAGCACTGCCCTCAAAATCCAGTTGTGGGAGCTGAATGTTCAAAATGGGAATCCCAAACTGCATTTCTTGAGGACTGCTGTCCTCCAGTGCCTCAAAAAGTTCCAGCCCAGGAGTTAGAACAGGAGTGGCTACGCAGGACTCACAGAGAACATGCAGGGAATATTAAGAAACATGAACAGGCACGCTGCTGCAACATAAAGCAAGCCAGATCAGTAGGTGAGGCAGCCGGATCAGCGAGAAGCTTGCAACTGCTATCAGCTCGTGTGTGTGAGGGAAGATGCTGGAGTTCCGGAGTCAGGAAATTACCCCTAAGCAAAGGAATCACCTCAGAGATAGAAATGGGTGAGGGGCAGAGCTGCCTTGGGGCAGTGTGAGGGGCAGGGCTCGGAGCGGCCTTAAGCTGGGAGCCCCGTGCTCCCCTGTGCCAGGCAGAACTGCTCATCGCCCACTGCAGCAGCACAGTAGATGAAGTTCTTCAAAAGGACTGCGATTTCCTCCTTGGTTTTCTTTTAGTGTCAATCTCATCTGTCTCAGTGGCCTCCTATGGAATGAGCTCTGCTTTTCTGATGCAATACTTGGGAGCGGGGAGGCCCTCACTCTGTGGATGCTCTGCCAACTGGGCAAGAGCAGCTTGCAGGCCGGGCTACTGAATTCCACCTCTGGGGTACTTGCAGTGCACGAGCAGGCAGCCCCAGCTCCTGGGATCCACACACACACACACACACACACTTTCCCCACACTAAGCTCACACCTCACAAACAAATTATTTAACTACTCTATCCCCCAAGGAAGACGGTGATCATTTCAGATGCAGCTCCCTGCTCGTCTCTCACATACACGCAACGACCTGATAGGTTAAATGCTGCCATTTAATTACAGTAATGGAAGCTGCTATTTTTTGGTTCCCTTGAATTCTCTCTCGCTCTCTTTTTTAAACACACACAGAATCATCTTTTAAACATGCATTTTATATTGCTGAGTTTAACAGCTGCATCCTCCTGCTTACTTGAGGAGTGGGAGCAATGATATTCTGATATTCTTCTCTGAGCAACTCACCTTTTAAACGCTCCATACAAAGGAATTCAGGCTGGGAGCTGCTGCAGGATGGGATGCATGCAAGCACCACAGAGGCCAGGCTGCCTCCATTTACTTGGGTGGTTTGGGTCAGCTTTGCTGAACCAACTAACTCAACCCCTGCCCCCAAAGCAGCTGAGGATAAACACTACAGTGCCCTGAGTAACTTTACTGAAAATGCCATCAGCATCAGTACATCACGAAGTGTGACAGAGTGTGGCAGTCAGGATTACCTCACATCTAACTGTTCCTAACACCTCTGAATCAGTTTCCCCATCCAGCATGGTGATGGTACTTCCTTTGCTTCCCACCAAAGTTTGGAGTTTGCAAATTGTAAAGGTCTAACCAAGAAGAGCAAATGTAAACAGAAGAACATGAAATGCATCTTATCACCTTGCCATTCCACAAAAGGTGGATGGATTTGTCAGTTAATATTTGTAGAGTACTCTGAATTTGCACAGTGGTATACAAATATGAAAGACATATTTGTTAAATTCTTGAGCGTGCTGCAAAACATTTGTTTTGTTTTCTCTTCGGTGATTTCAGGGAGGGGGCTGCAGGTGGCCACGGACTATAGACAGCTTTATGATGAGGAACACACAACATACATTAGGTGTGCAGTACAACTACGTGTGGATTTTACATTTTGTATTGCATGGCAGTTAGAAAAATAATCTAGCATAACTAATTCCAAGTAAAAATAAATCCTTATCTATGCTAAGGCCATACTATGGGTAGAAAAATACCCGTATTACACCTGTTCTCAACTTTTTTTGTCCTCTAAATGTGAGAAGCTTATTTATTTGTTCCGTGGCAGCTGGCTCACGATCAGCCAGCCACCCATGCAGGGATACTGCCCATCTTCATTGCCTGGTACAGATATCCACCGGTGTCTCTTAAGAATGGAATCTTAAAAGGTGAGGCAAGGCAGAGACAAAGACAAATTTAATTTTATCACCATAAAAAGAGGACATTTCCACATGGGCAGCAAGGACATGAATATCATGTGTATGCGGGGGCAGGGAGGGGATTATAAACGCATTTTTGGCGAAATTCAATAAAGCTGATTCCACTGCATAAGGTCAGCAATTTACTTTTAAAAAATGATATGATTGCAACTTTTAATATAACCCATGTATTTGCTGCAAGATGCTCTAGAAGATTGTGTAATGTAACCACCCGACCTCTCCACAGGAGCAGAGATCACCCCATTTACCCTTTATTGTCTTGCTAAAAGCAATGCACATTTGCACAGAATGACAAAGTCAACAGCTTTTACTTAAGAGAGCCTCAGATTTCATTGAGAATGAATTCTCTGCTCTCCTCCTATGGGAGCGTAGTCTCGCCTGGACTCATCAGAAAGGATAGGAAAGAATGAAGCAAAGACTAAATTCTCCTTTTAGCTAAGGAAAGAATGATTGCTTTCCAAATTAGAATTAAGAGGGAACAGTGTGTAGCAGAAGAGTAAATAATAGGATTTCATGTTTGTGTGCATCCAAGACCTAGCGTTTTAAATACAGCAGAAATGTTGTCTAAGAGATCCTAGAGAATTATCTCATGCACGAACTTCTTTTATCTTTCCTAGCAGGAAAGTATCATTAGGTCTGAGATGGATTTCAGCAGAAGAGCAACACAGATTAACCTAATTACACTCCACTCCTTGTTTTAGCCCCAAGAGAGAAGGCTGTCTCTTTAGACTTACAATACCAGGTTCATTCACAGAGCAGATCAGGAACTGAATTCCTTTACTTGTTCCAGGAAGACTGTGGGGAAACCCTGGGCCGAATGACCACAAAGAGCAAATTCCCTCTGTAACAAAAATATTATTATACAAACAAAAACTAGATTTCTTCATCTGTCTCAAGGTGAAGCTTGTTTCAAAGGTCAAAGCTGCAGGGCTGGATTAGGATTGCACGCAATGTGCCCAAGCCTTGACATCCTGACATTCTCAAGTTTGCAGCTCTCCCCTCCCATACAAACCTGATGGAAGTAAATTCTCTATAAAGTGTGGCTCTTACTGCAGCAAGTAGCTTCAACAATCACACAGGCTACAGCATCAACAATTCCAAAACAAGCATATAAAAGCAGTTTATAAACATAGTTAAAACGTATCTAACTGCCACTGATACAAAAGTGGTGATTAACTCCATTTCACAGGTGGGCAAGCTGAGAACAAGCATCTTGCCCAAAGCCAAGCATGTCGTCTATCCTCAGATCTTCCATGTCTGCTTTTAGATTGCAACTACAAAGGTGATTTTTTTTTTGCAATCTACATTTATTTTCACTTAAAAACATGATAAAGAATGTATTAGTTTACGAACTGGATTCAGGAACTGAGTCCTTTTTGCCCACTACTAAGGCTAACTATTTCAAGACTCAGAATATAGCTGACTACTTCAGCATCATCTTCCAGAACAGACCTCAACCCACTCTGCTGTAATCATATTGGTTTTGAAATGCTACCAGGAATGGAAATATTATTTTGACAGTAAACAAGACAAATATGACTCAAAACACACTCATGGAGCAATAGAAGTTAATTTTGCAAAGCCATTTTTAACAGCTCTTTTACATTACGTAGTTACTGTCAGATCGCCAAGTGGAGAGACACTATTAAACCCATGACATTCTAATTATTTTTTAAAATTAAGCCTACAACTGATATTTTGGAGCGTATGCAATTTCCCATGAACCAAAAGAGTCTGTTCCAATTTATCAATAATTTTCAAGCTACAAAATCACATCAAAGGTGATTCTGGACTCTACGCTGGAATCACGGCGAATTTTCATGGCCCAAGAGAAACAGGAGATGTAGCACACTGTTTATCTAATGCAATCTAAATGAATCACCTCTCCTGTTCTGCGCAGCATATACCTAAATGGTTCAAGATCACCGCAGGTTGAGCCTGAAGTGAAAGAGAGAGGATGTTACACTAATGCGACTTCTAGCCTTTGTTACAGAGCTCACAAATGTGCACTTACAGGACATGGAATTTGAGAGTCTCTCCCTGAATGGCTTCTTCACAACACCATTAACATCATCTTGTAATGCACCTCCTCAATCCTCCGCATGAGAAACCAAAGAAAAAGTCACTAATATTTCCAGTTTCTAATATTAAATAGCAGAGTTTGAATCAAAGCCCTTCAAAACAATCTTGTTTGAAGCAATACGGTGTGCAGACTGGTAGGCCTCAAGTTTTCCATGACTTTCCTTTGCCTTCCAACCAGGCCCAAACCAGACTTCTTCCCCTCCTGCTCACCAGCATACTAACAGAGGTCACAGCCAGCATGTTCACACTGAACTTACATGGACAGTGTGAGATGACAAGCCTGTTGGAGCTATGCAATAGCAATGACGATGTCTTCTCCTGCTGGTGAAAAGCATTTCTATGAAGAATTGCTTAGTTCCAAGTAGAGCTAACTAACCAATGTCCAGCACAGCATTTCATACTGAAAGTGTTCCTTCAAAGCAACCCCAACTGTTCCAGAGAAATTATTTTATTATTACAATTCAAATAAACATTTTTTGAATATTTTAATTGTAATATTATGATGCATATTATATCATTATATCAATCTCTTATAATAGGCTACAATATAAAAGGCTCAAGCCTAATCGATACACACTGATCTGATGGATCAATAGTATTTCATTAGATAGTCTGATATTTTAAATGCTAACACCATTTAAATATTAAAACATTTCAAAACTCAGAATTTACAGTGGAATCGAAATGTATTGTTCAGCCTTGTTTCTAAATACTATTGAGCCATGAAAAAACAATTGTTACAAAACAATGAAACGTACACCGAGTACAATGTTCTTCTAAAATAACAAACTCATTTGTAAGCAAGTAGAGTTTCTATCAACACACAGATGCACACATTTTTCTTAATCATCTGGCTATTCTAAACACTATCAGGTTGCAAACAGAAAGGTCTGACTTCCTTTGTACGCACTGCCATACTGCTAGTTATGCCTAAACTTGCAGCGGGTGTTTTTCCACCCTCTTTTGAATCACCGGTGACTGGGACAAGTCAAAGTTGAGATGTGAACCAATTTCTCCACATGTTACGTACTAAATGCCTTCCTTCTTCCAAACTTCCTTCCGTATCTTGAGGAATTACAGTGATGGCTTTCTATCCATTACAAAGATTTTTTTCCAAAAACCCTGACAATTCCGAAGAATCAGTGTATCTGATTCTCTATCTAGGATGTCTTCAGGTGGATCACCTGATCCCATTTTGTTACCGTTCTTGCTGCAGCTCTCTTCTTGGCACACAAGTCAAGGAAATCTGTAGAGTTCATGACAAGTCTGGATAACACAAGCAGTAGTAAAACTGACGGGGGGAAGGAGGCAGCAAGATGAATAGGCTGGTGCTGAACAGCAGGTGACATATGCACAAAGAAGACTGGCAGGACATCTCCTGATGGATAGAGATTCTCAATCACTTTTCAGGAAGGAAAAAGAAGGCAACTAATACAAAATACACCACTGTGGCACTAGTTTTTGGATCATCAGCACATTTATTCCTCCAGATTATGAGACTCCAGAAGTGGAAATCTTCCTTGTATGCTGAACATTACCAGCACTGGACAGGCACAGCCAAGTACCACCAACAGAAGTGACAACCTCTAACACTTATTCAAATAGGAACGTTGTGAGCTTGTTATCACTGAAAGCAATCATTCTTTCACTCTCCATTCTCTGGGTCTCTAACGAGATCCTTTAGGACACAACCAATTATGCAGGACTATATTGATCCAAAGCTTGCATGGGTGGCACCTAAAGAACAAACTGGTAGCACGATCAGGTATTGGACACATTTTTCTTTAAGCAGAATATATAAATTATATTAGCTGTCTTCCAAAGTCATAAACAGAGGCCCAAACACTAGTAGTAATAACATATCCCATAGTGCTTTTCAAGAATCTTAGTAAATTCAAGATCACTTAGATAAAGTATTCTTCATTTCCTCTCCTAAAAACAGTGCAGTGACACTCGACAGGCTGCTGTCCTCAAACCCAGAGGTGGATGCTTTTCAGCAGAAAGCACAGTGAGATGTAGATAACCCTATACACATCATCAAATGTGCTTGATGCAAATAGCTGCAAAGTTTCAGTGGTTAATGGGTACAACGTGCTCCAGGATCCTTAAATGAAAAGCATTATGAAAATGCAGAATGCTCTTTGACTTCCCTTTAACCTGTACAATCATTTTTGTACATCTAACACAAGCTGTTAGACTTCCTCTATGCTACTTGAACACCTGTTCCAAACTCCTTTAATAATCAGAAAGCATACACTCCCTGGTTCTACCAATGAAGTAGCTTTTCTCTCATTCTGTGCCAAAGTCAGTTGTTCTAGATGCTTAAATATACTAAGTACATTCCTGCAATTTTTTAAAAAATTCCAGCTCTCACTTGCAGCTTTGCATGTGCAAGTGAGGACGCCTACCCAGGCACTGGCACAGAACACTCATCAGTCAACCAGAGGACGAGCTGCCCTACCTGCACATACAGAACAGGACAAGTGCTCACTCACACAATCAGTTGTGCAGTTAAGTCAGGCCTTCATTCCATTTCTTCATCGTCTTTTAAATCCATATCCTGCCAGCATGTTTGAAGAGAAGGACAAGTCACCTAGCATTCCTTTAATACTTTACATTTATGGCCTAATCACACATTCTTGTATTAAAACTGGTCGTTTCTAGGGAAGCATAAGCTTTGGAGGGCCATAGCTACAAGCAGGTATCATAAGTACAAATAGGTATCTTGACAACACAGGTTACTAACTACAGTTTTTTGCATGAATTGTCACTGGACTCTATCAGCTTGCACTGTAGAAAAAGCTTTGTAAAAACTGTTTGAGCTTCACTAAGACATGTTAAAGAATTAATTACAAAGTAAAGCTGAAGGAGAAAATTAATTTTGGAAACACAAGAGGTTACTTTTCTTTTCCTCCCTTTTCTGGAAGTGGGGGAGGAAAGGCAGTTATTTTCATCTTCATACTGGGGGCAGAAGCTGGGAGCTGTCCAGTCGATAACCTGGCCATCAGAACAAGGTTTGTAATTAAAAGGTCAGCGACCTGGAAAGCCAGGGCCTCACTCTCAGGGCTTCTCAGTAATGACGGCGCTATTAAATTAAGACTGTTATGAAATCAATGCTAAAAAAGCTTTCATGGTAACGAGATTCCATTCAAGGACATGCAAACTGCCTCATGAAATGGACTTAAATTATAAAAAAGAAAAGTAATAAAAGAGGGTGAAATTGAAATGTGCTGAAGAATTTACTTCCTTTAAAGCCCTCCAGCAGCAGGCTGTGCCCCCTTCTCTCAGGTCCTCAAGGTGATCCACTTTGGTCTCTTTGGCAAAGAAGAAAAGACAAGAGTTCAGCTTCCAAGAATGCAGACTACAGAAAGAAGAAAATTCACTTGGTTTTCTGCTGGATATTCTGGGGCTGACAGCATTTCTATCCAGGGAGTCAGGTATCTTTGAGCTCTCACTGGGAAGAGGCATGCACAGTTAAATTATTTATTCATCTCTTCAGAAATCACCACAGCCTGACCCTGATGCACTGCAAAGAACTGTGCAAGGCCCACACGAAAATGCTGTGCAGTAATTCTTTTCCTATCTGCCCAAGTCATGAAACAGATTACTAGACAGCACACCAGCAAAAGGGCAACACTCCCAGCAGCCTTCAGCACATCCCACCAAGCAAGAGTTTGACAAACTAGAGTTCTGTATATACATATGAATAAAAAACAGTAAACCAGGTAGCATCCCAGGGAGCTGGGATTCTTCAGTCTGGAGAAGAGGAGGCTCAGGGGAGACCTTATTGCTCTCTATAACTACCTGCAGGGAGCTTGTAGTGAGCTGGGGGACAGCCTCTTCTCTCATTGACTGGTGATAGGACTAGAGGGAATGGCTTCAAGCTGCGCCAGGGAAGGTTCAGGCTGGACACTGGGAAATACTACTTCTCTGAAAGGGTGGTCGGGCGCTGGCATGGGCTGCCCAGAGAGGTGGTGGAGTCATCAACCCTGGAGGTGTTCAAGGAACGTTTGGATGTTGTGTTGAGGGACATGGTTTAGGGAGAACCGTTGGTGATGGGTGAATGGTTGGACTGGATGATCCTGTGGGTCTTTTCCAACCTTAGTGGTTCTATGATTCTATGATTCCATGTCTTCTCAAAACTGCTCAGCCTTCCAAGTGGACACCTTCCCAACCAATTCAACTCAACAACGATACATTTACTTCTCCTCGCTGCAATTCCACTCACCTGTAACTCATTTCTGAACTCCTTGCGTGCTTTTTGCCACAATCCCACACCAGGAAGGCATTGCTGTACTCATTTTACAAATGAAGAGAGCCAGCAACCAAGGAAAAAATGCTTCATCCAAGGCTACCTAAGAAGTTACAACCTAGCAGTTACTCCCCTTCCTGGCCCACAAGACCAGCACCCCAAATAAAGGCCCTCCACGTGCTTTGTGCACTGCCACCCTGACTATCTTGCCAGAAGTTACAGATTTGGAGTACACAAAATTAACAAGCCACATGAGTTAGTGGATGGGTAGCTGAGCAATACAGGACATCTGAGGCGCAACAGTTAGATGACAGACACATTTCCACAAGGGTTTAAGCCCCACATGTTGTCTAATTATTCCCAAGGCGCCGCTGATTCTGTGGCATGTCATCAGCAGAATCAGCGAGTTGGACAAAAAACAAACAGCATCTTTTTTCTTTCTTTTCTTTCAGATACTCTGAAGGGAAACAGCTGTTTTTCCCTTCATCTGAAGAAGTTCATGATAAAAAGGAGGAAATGTCATAAATTACACAAAATGCCAGTGTAAGCTTCAAAGAAAATGATAAATGATTCTAATAACTTCATGTTTCTCATTAATGTCTCTGTATTTGGGAGTTTAAAAGTGCTCAAGACAACACAGAAATCTCATCCGACTTTTGAAAGACTTTTTTACAAATCGAGGACACCCTCACTCTCCCAACTGTCATCAGCAGAGTCAGAGCAGGCTCCTGAGAGCAGTTCACAAACCCCTGACCTGTGATGAGTAACCAGGACAGGCTACTTTCAGCTGCTGCAACTACTGTTTCACAAGGAACCAGACCCAGTGCAGCTGGTGAAATGTACTGAGAACTTCAGTTCCTATATCAAATACTATTAAAATAAAGTAAAATTTGATTGGAATTTTTAGGGTAAAAAAAAAAAAAGAAAAAGAAATCATAATTCAAAGCAGAACCATCTCTGTAAGTCTCAGAAGGGAAACTTCCTAGGCAAAAAGATTGCAGGACCTGAAAGCTCACCCACAGCGCATGCTCCAGCCCTACTCCTGTAGCTCACACAGGCTGAAGCAGGGATAGTAAGAGGCTGCTGCAAGAGCAGGGCACATGGCCTCCCTATGCATTCTCATACAGAGAGTCCAGCTTTTAACTAGAGCCAGTGCCATAAAAAGGCCAAAGCTCTCTCTTAGTGGCATGTTCTGCTGGAAGAAGTCTGGACCAAAGCAGCTGGGAAGAAACCAGAGGGGCATCTCTGCATGACTATCTACAACATTTATTTTTACTTAAACTCTTTTAACTTAAATAATTTCTGTATTCTAAAATGCTTTTTGGACTGGCAGTGAAGACTTCTCTAGCAGATGGTCCAACTTTCTGTGAATGGGAATAACCATAGTCACTGGGATTACAATGACTGCAGGAACAGCCAAGTCATCTCCATTTATCCAGACTGGATTTACCCAGAACACAACAGTTTCAGGAATAATTGCCCCCCTGTGCTAAAGCACATAGATACAGTGACAGCAGGAACCCTTTGCTCTCGAGCACTGGACAGGGATCACGTTGTAAGCTCAGTGCTCAGACTCCATATGGCCGTACTTCCAATGACTGCTGGGTACAAGCACGACTGGACCTTGCTCCTTCCTACCTCCTACTGTTACGTTTTCAAACAAATAATTAGCACAAAGGGAAGGAGAGCTAATTAACAAACAGGAGCATACAAACAGCTATACCAAACCATTTCTGCTGTTTAGTAATTATTAGACAAGTAATTCATAAGAAGTATTAGTCGGGCCACAGTTTCTCTCTGCCTCCATCTCCCCACCCTTCCTCTTCTCCCAGTCAGGGATTTATTAAAATTAAACAGATTAGATGGAGCTCCTGATACTAAAAACTGTTCAGCGAAGCCTGCGGTGGGGAAGTGCAGAGCAAACACCAGAGACATTTGTCTCTAAATTGCTCTAAATACCTTCTGCAAATGAAATTCTAACCCAGCTGTGTTGAGAGAGAAAATGAGGAATAACTGGTCATTGTCAGCACAGGAGAAGATCAGGCAGTTATAATATTGCACGATATACTGGGGGCTAAGGATCTCTCGGCAACAATAGATTTTGTATCAGGTTACCCCGGGTAATCAGCACAGCTTTTAGGCTCAGCTTTCCCTTGCTTCATTGCTTCGATGATAGAGTTGAAATCCCCGAGCTTTTATGATTAATTACTCCCTGTAGGTCCACATATTTCAAGGAAAAACTCATGGAGCACAGCGGCCAACAGGCTCCAAATTTTACTGCCATCCTGATGGCAGGGCAGGGCAAGCAACATACCTAAGTTGTGGCTGGAACACTCTCTAACTGGCACTAGGACAAGCAGTGAGATGATCACGTTAGAACTGATGTACCCATGAACTACTTGTCATGACAACATTGCTAAAACACAGAACTGCCACGGCCTTCTTCGTCCTTTGGTGTCCAAGATGAGCAGAGCAATACATGTTCTTAAACTCTCCATCTCATGATATCAGGTCTTAGGCATCTCAATAAATAGTTCATATCCTCAAACAGGTTAACATGTGTTCAATAGGCTTCTCTACTTGTTAAAACCCAAGATCCTTGGCTATAGAATTTGATATTTGATGTACTCTGAAGCACTCATATCTTCAGTGTTTACATGGGTCACTCCCCTCTGAAGTCTGGAGCATCGTTCCAACTGCTTTAAGTGTTCCACAGTGCATGTAATTAACTCCAAGGTAAGACTGTCCTAATTATTTGCATCTTACATTAAAGATCTAAGCAATATAGTCTTAGAAATGTAGCATAACATGGAAGGAAGCATAATATGGAGTGAACTTCACCTGACATGCACTGTAAGCTCTTGACAAGACACTTTAATACAAAGAACAAAATAAACAAAAGGTAGTTTTTTGAAGAATCAGAAAGTAAAATAAATTCTCAAGTAGGCAATGGAAAAAGTATGTTCCACCTGTCTAAGACAACATAGAATTTGTCAGGATCTGTTCTGTCTCTACTACAGAAAACAAGTAAACCCAGCCAGCAGTTTACCGTTTCAGCCTGAAAGCCAGGCTGACCCCAAGCTCGACCTTACCCTGACCTTGTTTACTTTCACAAAGTCCTTTGCCCTTCACTCCTATACTGGCTCTCTTCAGAAACATTCGACCTTTTCACCTTGAAGTTGGTCATTCTAAAGCCAATGCCACCAAGGCCAGAACTGATCAACTCGTCCACAACTCCAAACTGCCCTCATCTCAGAAAACACGCAATAATAGTTAACGTGAGAACTTCCAATGTGTCCTCTGTATTTTACAATTCCACATCTGGAGCCAATATTGCTCTAGTCAGTATGGAATAAAAGCGAGTGGTATTTCTTATAAACTTCACATCTTTTTCTCAGACAGACTACCCACTTAGTCCTCAGCATCCAATATTCCATAGCAATACTCCTTAGCTTTATCCCTAAGCCAAACTCCCCCATTATCAGTAGATCACAGACTTAAAGAGTCCATACCTTTCTTCTTCAGGAATGCTCTTCTGGTTGCAACTGGACTTTGGCGGACTCGGGGGTTCTGTAAAAATTTCACTGCTGTCACAATCTGATGAGGGCAGGAGGATTGGAGAAAGAGAAGAGAGAAAAAGACTGAAGTTAGGAATGGTCAGATTCACACTTCTCATTATGCATTCTGTACTGCAAAGCAAGGCATTGCATCTAACACATGGAGAGAGTCTGGAGCTGACACCAATCCAACTTTCAGAAATAGTTCAATGAACATCAGTTTGTGGCTCCACTCTCATCAGAACAGTTGTGCTATTTCGACCTAGAAGTTTCTTTCTGAATTGCTCTTTCAGCAGCTCAACCTGTACAAAAGAGGTTTTTGTCATTTATTGTGATCTCCTTATCTTGTCTGGCTCCTATAGCCGATGGCAGCCTCCAAAGATTACATGTGATCTGCAACAACAGACTGTTACTAGGAAGAACACTTCTTTTCTATCTGACTGCTCCCTGCAGATATTAAAAGATTCAGGCCTTTTCTGCCATCCTTCCAACTGAACTGCTAGCAATAAATAAACCTTAGCTCATCATGACTGGAAAAGAAGCAACTTCCCATGCTTTGGATCACACAACAACAACAGAAAAAAAAATAATAAATAAATAAAGTCACTTTTCATGACATAAATGGTTTGGTGAGCGGTTACTTCATGTTCCACCCTGGTAGAAATCACAGATTATTTTTGTCTAATGACTGACTTCCTCTACGTGCTTCTTTAAGGTGTCATAGCACTTAAAACAAACCACTTATCCAAACAAAGGATGAAGTCTGGGATAATACTGAACGGCATCAACAACAATAGCATCAGTTTTTTGCATTAGGATTTAGTGCCAGTGGAAGGTATTTCCTTTTTTTGTTCATGTGGCAGAGGTCAATTTTCCACATACCCTCCTGTATGATTACACACGTTACTACATGTTGCTGCACTGGTGGAAAACAGCTGATTCAATTTGCCTCTGTACAAAGGCATCTGTTCTGGCGGTGGCATCAAGGAGAATAATTTGCCTGAAGTTAAGGGCACTTCGGCGATGGACCTTCCACGTGAGCTGGTGGAAGAGATGAATTCCTTCCACTCTAGCTAAAAATAACCACGCATTTCCAAAGAAGAGCTTTTTTCCCCCCCAAACAGTGCCCTACACCTTCTCCTAAAATGGCGGCACACGTCAGAGCTATGTTAGGTAAGTCCTCGAGAATTCAACTTCAAAGACTTCGAGAATTCTGTTCCAAAAAGGTTTTCAAAAATTTTCACAGCAGAAGAATGAAAAATAGCATCACTATTGAAATCACTAAGTTTCATTCTGTGTTTGAATCAAACCCTTCGAATATGCATTTCTGGTCAGAGAGCAAAGTTCTGATGGGTTTAATGGCACTTTCAATGTACTCCTCAGTGCATTCCATCAATGTTTCTTTTTTTTTTTTTTTTTTTTTAAATTGCATCTCTTATTTCTTTAAATACATTAATCAGGCTAGTGTAGGCAAAACGGATCCATTGGACAATGCAATAAACATGAATTATCATCTATCCAACACACATAATGGCTTAAAAATACATAATAGCAGGTGTAGTTTAAATGATTAGTTATTACACCTGTGGTGGGTCTGATTCAATTGGGGAAAATCATCTTTAATAGGTTAAAAGGTTTAGATCACCAGGCTTCCCTTAAAGTGGCTGTAGAGAGGGTATGATGGAGTACGCTGTCATTACTAATTCATTTAAGAAAAACATGGGGGATACAGCAAAGAACAGCATAAACGAGAGAATCCAATTTAAACATCAGGTAAAGCAGAAAACACCTTTTAAAAAAGCATGATAAATGAATTTGGAAGAGAGATGAAATTGACATATTTATTTTAACGGGAATTTGACAAAGTCCCGGCGCTCTCTGAAGTTGGGGGGATAAAATGAAGGAGGTATTTTTCATTCTTTCCCTTTTCTTATTTTCCTTCATTATTTTTAAGTTTACATTCAGTGATTTTGAACCATAAAACACTACAGCACAACACCCCCCATAAAGCACATTTTGGTTTCACTGACGTGTGTTTGATCTCTCTGGCTGCACGCAGGCGACAGGCAAATCACAGCCGATATTGCTGTGCTGGATGCAGGAATACGAAGCACACCAACTAATAACCTTCAGGTAATATGCTGAATAAGAAAGATGCCCAAATGAGCAAACCAACAGATAGGCGAACATATCAAACCCACTTTCCTCCTAACAGTAATTACTTGTTTGTTTCTTCAGGAACTCCTCAACACTCCCTCCCACGTTCAGCGAGGAGATGCAGGCACAACAGGCCTGCAGACCTGGAAGCCAGCGAGCTTTCAGCTTTAATTATCAGGTTTTAAGCACAAAACAGCCTGTAAGAAATGAACGGTATTTTTCATTGTGCTATTTTAATCACAACCCTTTTAACGTTTTATTGATTCTAACTCTTTATTAAAACTTATTTTTGCCTAGTAAAAAAATGTAAACATTTCAGTAGTAAAATTCCCTCCAAAATAAACTTCTGGTTTATCTCTTCCTTGCATCATTTCCTGCATTATTCACAAAGTGTTTAATCTTAAACAACATAAAATTACAGGCAATAACAAACTTTATGGAAAGAAAATCCCAAACTCCTCCATCCGATAAGGCCGCACTGCTCCTATTTGTGTTTGCGTTTCCTCCTGCAGGCTGAGCCGAAACTTCTGCATTTCCCCCATTCATCTCCCATACGTGAGCAACTCAAGAACCGATCCTGGCTGTGTATTTTCAACATGCACACCCAGGAACTTTCCAGCCTTCCATGGATCATTTTCTTTGCATACAAAGGGCAACTGCAGCCCACAGCCTAAAAAATCAGAAAAAGGAGGGAGAAGATGCAACCCTGAAAAGATCGTGCAGCAAATAGCACTCTGACTCAGCTGCTAACACTGCTCTGTACTATTTCTGTAGCGTTTGTAACGCTTCTCCGAATTTTTCTGCCATTAGGACACTGCCAAATAATGTGCATTGTATCACTACTGTGATTCTCAGACTGCCAGCACCGCCCGGCCAGCAGACTGGTTTCATCTAGAGGATCGGTTACGTGTTTCACTGAATAGCATAGCTGTGTTCAGAAGGCAGTTAATTGCAGAGATGTGCGCTGCTCTGCGGTGCTCACAGATGGGGTTCTGACTGGTGCCGGTGGGCGGAACCCCGCTGCAGGTCTTATCCTACAGTTTGATTTTCTAATTAGAAGATGAATGCGACTATTCGTGGATTGTATTTGCGCCTGGCCAAATTGCATAAATTCAGGCCAAATATTCTGCTTCAATGTCAAAGATATAAAACGGAGACAGGAACTTTATTGCAGATGTTGTGGGAGTGCAGCAAGCCGGTGAAATTCCGGGCCAAAGCACGGCACTTCGCTGTTACAGCCAAGGTCCCTCGTTCCTAATTCCCCTCCCTTTGGTGTTAATAGGGAAATCAACCTTATTTCTTAGTATGCTCAACACTGCAGGAAAGCAATCTAAGCTACTTTATCAGTTACTTGCATTAGAAAAATAAACCGTGAAATTTAAAATGCAATGGCAAATGCCTTCTTTCTACCACCTGAAAGAAAAAACACAACCAAAACCAAACAACCCTAAACAACCCTAAAACGACAAAAATGGAAAACAAAACACCCTCATCACTAAAAGCTCCACAGGGTTTGGTAACAGAGGTCCACACAGAAAAGAGAATTGGAAGCTGCCGGGAGCGCAGCCAGAAAGAGCTCTGACACATTTCCCAATGCTGGGAACCCTCTGTAGGTTATTACTAAACAGCGTTTGTTGATAGACTGAGACTTTGAGATGACCTGTGATGTAAAGGTTGGGGCTGAATTATACGTTGCAGGGGATGGTATTTTGTCTTTCTGAGTGGATCTGTATCTGTTTAAATGCAACACTTCTTTTCATTAAGCAGAGGCGGTACAGGCCATGAACTATGCACAGACAGTTTACATTACATGTGCGGAAGCAATCAACACTGGCAATATACATGACGTATGTAAAAGAAGTTGGAATTAATTTTTTTCCCAGTATATTAAAAAACAGTAATATGGCAGTATCAACAAACGCTCAGCCTATTTCAGCCAGAGCAGAAGGCCACAGCCATAGGGCAAATGGGACTGATCAATATATTAGCCTACAGCAACACCCCCTCAGTGTACGGCTGTACGTTTGCAAGGCTCAGAAGATTAAATTGTCTGTGAAAGGTTTCTGCACTCCTACTCTAAAGGAGATACCCAGAATCCTGTTAACAAGCGTCAGGCTAAAGCCAACTTACGTTTTAACAAGGGCTGACTTAAAAGCCTGGCGCTGCGACGAGCAAGAAAACCCCTTCCAACAGAAATGCCGCATTTTAGCAAGAAATCAGTGCTCTGTCAGGACCAACTTGACAAACATCGTTATCGGCGGCACACGGATATAGTTGCAAAGCAGCTGTTAATCAGAGAAACACATCATAGAACGCTGATGCTAGCACTCGTGAAAAAATGCAAGGGGCTAATTATGAAGCCATATATCTCACTAAAGAGGCACTGTGCTCGCAATTCCAGGCACAGCTCACGGGGCCGGGTCCTGGGACACCGCTGTGCTCCTCGCAGGATGAGCCCTGCGGGTGTCCCGTGGGGGCTGTGCTCCCCCAAAGGGATCGCCCAGGGAGAGGAGCTCCACAAAGCTCCTACGGCTCCACTGAAACCAGGGCAGAATCGGGAATTCATTCCTACCGTGAGGTAACTCAGAAAATGACAAAGTTTGGCAGATGTCCAGGTTTTGTGCAGAGAAAAGTTTTTAAATAAGAAAAAGCCCTCACATAAAATAGAGCGGAAAGCAAAACGAATACAGCTTGAAGCAAGATTCGCACGAGTCAGAACCAGCGAGGACAAAAGCAAAGAACGAGCAAGACCCAAACCGAACCCGAGGGGCAGGACCCGGGACCACGAAGCAAGAGGAAAGAAAAAAGGGGTCGCAAGAACTACGAAGGGCCAACGCCGGGCTCCGGGCGCAGCGCGCCGACAGCTCCGGGCTGCGAGCCGAGTGCGAGCGGCAGCGCCCGCGGTCCCGCCGCCCCCCGCCGCCCTCAGGCCGCGCGCCCCGGGGCGCAGCGCGGAGCCACGACTCCCCCTAGCCGAGGCGCGCCGCAGCTCCGGCAGCCGGGCCCAAATGAAGTGTTTTCACTCGGTGGAAATGAAATGTTTTGCAAGATGAAACAGAAAGAAAATTGAGGTTTTAGGTAATTACTAGTTGGCATTTACATATCACAGGCTGGTTCAACACCTATTCATTTTCCTCTTTTATTTTCAATTTTTTAAAATTGCTCATTAAAATGAACACATGACAGGGACGGGGGGGAAAAAAATTACTCTTCCTCTTTTTCCCGAGGACTACAAAATCCAGATCTACTTTAAATACATTTATCTATAATTATCGCATACACAAAAACCTTGCTTCATTTACATTCGCAGGGTGACCAAGAAACGCCGTTCTGGGAGCGGGCGGCAGCAGCCCGAGCCGAGCCGAGCCGAGCCGAGCCGAGCCGAGCCGAGCCGAGCCGAGCCCGGCTGCCCTCGCACCACGGCCCGCCCGGCCGCCCGCTGCCCGCGCCGAGCACGGCTGTGTGCCGCGGCCCCGGCCGCCCGCCCTCCCTTCCACAGGCGTTCCCTTCTTCTCTTCTGCTGCTCTCTCTCGGAAGGGTCTCCGCACAGCCCCGCTCTCGGTTTCTTTGTTCCAGGAGCACACGCGTCGCGTCTCCCTCGCACCCCCTCGCCCTCCCCGGACCCGGCGGGCAGCGTTTGACAGCCGTGCCCTCCCGGCTTCGCGCTCTCTCCCTCCGCGTTCCCACTGTTCTCTTACGTAAA
Source organism: Chrysolophus pictus (assembly GCA_037305975.1). Classification (NCBI taxonomy): domain Eukaryota; kingdom Metazoa; phylum Chordata; class Aves; order Galliformes; family Phasianidae; genus Chrysolophus; species Chrysolophus pictus. Next base: position 3,763,869 of record CM074596.1, on the reverse strand, counting down.
TATTCCCCATGCAAACCCCTTAATTTCCCTGCACCCTCCAGCTTCTTTAATTTTAACCTTGTGAGAGTCTTATTTAACCCCACGATGCATTGCAGGATACAATTTGTGTGAAAAACGCTACATAAAATAAAGTTTTATTGTATCATATGTTAAGGACATAAAACATCTCTGATAGAAGTGTACAGGAGCTGACATGATAGACTAATATATTTTAAGGTCTATTGTGTAAATATGTATTTAGGGAATTCTAAAGCATGGTATTATTGACCCAAGTCTCTCTTAAAACACGATGATATATGGAATGAAAGCCCTTATGAAAAGGAGCAACTTCGTCTGTGTAGTAGTCACCTTTCAAAGTGAAATATCTCTGCCATCTTCAGTTTCTTCTGATTCAATTTAGAACAGAGTGGACATCTTGACAAAATTCCTCTCTTTTTATCAGAAATAATACTCGTTCAGGTAATACATTCATAAAACTATGGCGAACAAGAAACCTTTGCCATGCTTGAAAAGAAGCGCACAATCACTGTACTTACAGGCAGAGAGAAAACGTGCTATGTGTGCCTGCAGCTCTGAAAGGAACATCTCCAAATGAGTCGCTGGAACATCAGGCTTAACCCCACATCAACTGTTGCAGGCAGCGATAAATGATGGGAAAACACCTTGTGAGAAACACAAGCACAGCAGCAAACCCTGCGTCTTAAACTGATAACGTGGCTGTAATAAATGTTAACCAATAAGTAGCACAAACATTTCTTCTAGAGTTAATTTTTAATTGAGAAGGAAAGATACAATCTCACTTTCAGAGGAAATGTAAACGTTAAAAGAAATCCCCTTTTTGTACTCCTGCCTAAAATGAAGTTGCAAGCTTCCTACAATCACCAGTACCACCAAAGAAGGTATTACAGCAAGATGAGATGGGGGGAGGGAAGATAATGCCTGCAATCCAGCGGGCAGCAAATTATTTGAAGTTCTGTTTACACAAAAATGGCAGTAACCTCAGAGCTGAGCGCATGGGATCCCTGCAGATGATACACGGACACGGAGGTCAGCAACTCATGCAAGAAGGTGGGGCATCCAGCTTCCAAGCGTGGGTGAAACCAGCGTGCTACAGTCAGGTTAACAAAGCAACTCAACAGAGCCTAGGAAAGCTGCTGGAGAGATGGCGAAAGGTTAGAACTGACTGAAGAGAACGTGATCTTGTGGCTCTTCAGGACAGCACCCAATTCACACGTCTTGCTCCCCCCTGCTTACAGAAGGAAGCTCAGGGATCTGTGCCGTAAAATTAATGCGAATGTCAAGTTGTTGAGTTGAATCACTCCAAAGGAATGTAATGACTCAGTGTCCAAGATGCTCACTACAGCAGAACTGTGAGATCATCCTGTGGCTCTACAACTAAATAAAATGCATGACACAGTCTTCAGGGGAACAGACGGCAGCACCTCCAGCTCTCACCTTCCCTTCTCTCCCCCTATGGCCAGTCCTAGGGAGCTCACTTACAACCACTGGTGAAAGAAACCTCTTTCACCCTGCTATCTTCACATGCACACACAAGGATTAAAAACAACGAAGCAGTAATTTACCACATCTTCATTGTTTTAACTGCAGGGCAGACAAGGACTGCTGGAGCTTCATTCACATGCTAGGGAGCTTGAAGATGACTTAAGTATAGGAAGCCTGTGTCACATCTAACAACTGTGCGGAGTACTAAAATGGCTATTGAAGGCTCCAGAAGGCCACATCAATCAAAGAGAAGCAACAGAACAGGATCATTGTTCAGACTCACTTAGATCTTCTAATTCCATAGTCAAGAGATCAGTAAATGCTAGTAATACAATGGTTGAAATTTAATGCAAGAGAATTGAAAGTATATCCCATCTGTGGAAGAAGATAGTAAAGGCACTTCAGACTGAAATAACTCAAATGTACATGAAAAATCAGCAAGCTATCCTTCCTTGAATTTCTCTTTTCAAGAATCCCATTTCAGAGAGCCCTGGGAAATTCACTTCATAGCTCCAGAGGAAATACAGCTTAGAAACAGGGTGCTTTCCCTCCTGCGACAAAACCCCAAATTCCTGGGGGTGAAGTCAAAGGGCTGTGCTGGCATTTCTGCATGGAAGATCTAAAAGTGAGAATACAAAAGGAGATACAGGAGGAAACTACTTGGATCACCAGAACCTAGCAAACAAAAGGTTTCAAGCTAGAAATTGTGACAGGTGCCCAATAAATCATGCAAACCACAGCAGTTGGGAAGTAATATCAAAAGGAGAAAGGCTTAGAATACTGGAGGACCTTAATGTAAATTTAATATTTTACTTAGAGCTCTTTGGGACAAGAATTGTCTTTTTACCCTGTGTTTGCAGAGTGCCTGGTGCTGGTCTGCAACTGGCCTCCTAGTCACTTATTGCAGCACAAATAATAAAGGCTGAGCAGACCATGCACTTTGTTCCTGCTGTTAATTGCCCCATTAAGGGAAAAAGTAAGTAAGGGACAAGAAATGTGATTGGCCAGAGCTGCCTATCTATAGGGATTACAAATGTAATAATTTTATAGATTCAAAAGCAGCTGCGTCCCTTGTCTTTGTCCAGTTCTCAACAGAAAAAAGCACACATCACAGAATTTCTCCTTCATAAGCAGGCACTTGCATGAGCAATTCCATAAGCAACTGAGCTTCCCTGTCACCTCTGGAGGATGCTTCCTCTAGAACAAGAGCAAAACACAAAATAAGGGCTAACATGGGGAACGTTTCCACCAGAGCTGCCCAAGCCATTAATATTCTACAAAGAACGAGTTTGCTTTCCCATGGGGTCAATTTGGCATTTTGCACGGATGTGTTACATTCACTGTTTAAAGAAACAAAGCATATAGGTGGCAGGAAAAAATCAGGATGCTGCTCCAATGCAGCAACCTGCATGCACAAAAAATCACGCATACTGATCAGCAACTTCTCTCTCTTGAAACGCTCGAATAAGACTCCCCCTATCCTAAACTAAATTAAAATGTCTAAGAGAATTAGTTCTAATTACACCTAAGTCAGGGTGCTCCTACCTACTTTTGACATGGAAATTTGGGTTCAAACCAGGAAGATCTACAAAATCAGAGGTTCAAAATTGCGGTTCTACTGGTTTTTGTTTTCCTTAAACCTTGGCACAGCCAGCACATGTCAGGGACTATCATAATTATGCGCCTTATGTGCTGAAAAATTAATAAACAATTACTCACTTCAGGAAAAAAAGAAAACAGCTTTTTCCTTGATGAATGCTGCAAAGAACATCAGCAACCTCTCTGAAATCTGGGTCCACACCACAGCAAGGGATCAGCAGCAAGGTAAGGACAGCCACGGCTGCTCCACGGAGAGCTGGACCCTGCAGCAGTGCTGGCACTGAGCTCAGGGCCGTGCTGATCCACAGCAGCAGTCTGGCTTTGTAACAGAAGAAAGAAGATTCAGCCTTCACAGCTGCTTTGGCTCAAGTACAGGCTGTTGATCAATTGCTGTTAAGCCTACAAAGTCCAAAAGTGGGAGGAAATGTTTGAAATACACGATTTTAACCCTGTCAGACCAACAAGGCCTTGCACGCTGCTGGAAGCTGAGGGTGATGCTGCAGCAGCTTCCCTGTGGTAGGAATTCATGCTCACCTTCCAGGAAATTATGAGACTGGCAAAAAATACATGACTTCTTGGACAAATAGGTGAGACAGCAAGTGTGCAGGACTCTGCTCAATTCTTACTGAAATTTCTTTGCAGTCCAAATCTTGACTAAAATCTGCATTCAATTAGTTAAGGAATTCTATATGATCCTCCTTCACAATCCAGAGGGAACTCAGGTGCACTTGTACTGTAAAGCTTCAAGTTTTCCTTAAAATATTAAATAATATAATTTCCACATCTCCTTTTTTTAAGCAGACCCATGCTACTGAGTCCTCACCCCACCTTAGATCAATGGTAACCCAATTCAAATGCCTTACAGCTCTGTCTGAGAACTAGTGGAGAGATCAACGCTTTTTATCTTGAGGATTATGGAGCACTACTTGGCTGACTAACACACCCAGCAGCCCATTAAACATGCCACAGAAGGCTCGCTGTTTCTCCTTCCACCCCTCAGATTTGAGAAAGCAGCATATAAACTTCACCCCTCCACACTGCAGTTCTTAGCCTGCCTGCCTTGTTTCATACTCTAAACATACCAAGATTTATTAACCTTTACAGTAAAAACAAATAAAATGATGATGAAGTAAAAACGCAGTGATGTAAGGGCTGCAGCTAGCACCGTTTATCTGTGGAAATCCAATTAGTGCTCAAGTGGTAGAGATACCTGGAAAAGTGCTCACAATCAAATCAAAAAATGATACAAAAACATTAACCTGATGGCTAAAAACTCCACATTTAAACATTTAAAGTAATAAAGGCGCTTTTATTGAGTATTTTCTATATTTCATTAGGTTCCAAATTGACGAGGAGCCCGAGAGATGCATTTCCTGGGCTTTTGGATCCTTAGACCAAATGCTTGACTTTGTTGTTGTTGTTGTAAAATGAAAAGAGAATGTGTGCTTCTTGCTTAGAATGGCAAGCTTCCTTCTGCAGCAGCAGCCACAGCAACTACTGCAGGGGCAGGAAATGCTGGGGAGCCCGTGAAGATATTCTTAGATATCACACGTTCATTCTGTGCTCGCTGTGATGTGACCAGAAATACTGCTTGAATTACTCTTCCATTAAAGGGAATCAGGATTTACCTCCATTGCTGTGTTTTACCAAAAATTCCTCTCTCAAAGCCATTATATTATAGCCCTTTGCTGGAAAAGTGACTGCATCCACAAGATGGTTGGTGGACAAACAAGCTGCTCCTGCCCTGGTGGGCTCAAAAGACAAGAGGGGGGATGAATAAACAGCGAGGTGAGCCAGTTCCTCACAGTAGTGCCCTCATCCTCGGTCCCCTTTACCAGACTGGACAAAAAGCACACAGTGCAATGCCCGTGCTCCAGTCAAGGCTTTGTCTTTCTGCATACTGTGACCCTGCTGCTTTTTCTCAGCATTGAATTCACTTCATTTTTTTTTAAAAGAGAAATCAGAAGAGGGTAACAGTCAATGAGCAGGAGACCAACCTTCTGTAACAATTTTCTTCATCTCTCTAAAACCACAGAGCATGAGATAACACTTGATAAGTTTGGGAGCATCTCACAGAACCTTATCATTGGTTTGCTTACAGCAAAATGCCAAACTTGCTTCCGGTATCAATCTATGTATGCTGCTCTTAAGCTTTACACAGAGGAGCTGAGTATACACATTCAGAGTAGCCTGCATTAAATGCAAAATATAATGCACTGAAATTCCATACCGAAGTGATTTAATTGAGTTAGAAGAAGCAAATTTCCTCAAACTACACAGAAAGTACAGAAAAATTAAAAGGCCTCATTTCCTGTCTTTCAGCTATTGCAGGACTGTTCTCTCCTATTCACTTTTTCATGTTTTGTCCATTTATTTTTAAAAGTCCTGAAGTCTTTACTACCTTTTACGAGAGATTTCCTGACAGATCACTGAAAGGATTTTAATCTAAAGCTAAACCTTAAGATTCTTTTCCTTAATATGAACCCACTACTTAGAAATAAATGTAAGCCTTAACGGTACGATATGAAGAGCGCTCAGACTGCAAGGACTGGGTACCAGCAACACAGTTATGTTCTGCCTTCATTGTTTCACTGTGCTGCTAGTCACACTCACACGCTCAGAACTGCCTGGCCCTGTGTGTGGTATTCTCTTTCTGCAGCAAATATTCATGAATTAGCTTTCAGATGCCCCAGAGTACCACCTGTCTTCAGGGAGCAATTTCTACGTTTCTAACTTTTGTATTTGGTATGTAGCAAATTATGAAGAGGAAGGTGGTACCTGGGATCTGCTTGCTGAAATGTAAAATGCTTTAAAAAGAAAAAAGAAGGAAAAAAAAACACCATGCCAAACAGGTTCAACACAGCAACATTTAGATTCCCCTCCGCTCCTTCCCTTGTGATCAACAGGGATGAGCACTGGGTAAGAATCTGTGGTGAGAGATCTTCTGCTCCTGTTTGGAGTATAAAGAGTCCTGTTTTATTATTCTGCGTTTGCATGTGGCAGCAAATGTGTAAATGTTTTAATAATACAAAAAATCCCAACAGAGTGGAGGAGGATATGAAATAAAGGAATACAAGGACATTTACTTCCTTGAGAGCGAGACAGAAAGGGAAAGAGAGAAAGAAGATGACACGATAAGGGACAAAGCAAGCTTTCTGGGGTATATCTGGAAAAAAATAGAACAGAAATCATTAGGAAGTCCATAGTGCATCTACAGTGATACAGTGCGGATCAATTCATTTAACACTGCCCTGTACATTTACAGAAAAGTACTTTTGATATAATAAAGGCTCATAAACACACAGAAATTGGGTTAGATCTGTTTCGAATTCCTGCCAAACAATGGTTCAGAAAAATGAAGCTCTATTTTAATTAGCTCGACTCAAGAGTGATTTGATAACAGCAGATGCAGTCTGGATGCTTTCAGCTTGATGGGCTCCACATACATGAACTTAAAAGTGGCTTTGATGCAATTAGATCTCACTCTCTCCTTTAACATGCGTTAGGCTCTGGAACCAATGGCTTGGGTGTATTTAACATCTTGAACTAGAAGGATATTGACAGCCTTCCTCATTCTTCAGATGTGTGGAGCTAAAGCAAAGACGACTTACTTGGGGCTGATCTGTGGTGCTTCAACAACTTGAAGGCAGAAACAAAAGGGCACCAACGTTTTATCCACAGCATAATACTAAGGCCTTAGCATTAGATCTTTTTCTACTACAAACCACATTTCTTAGCTTGTAATTGTTATAGTCTTGGTTAGTCCAGTAAAACTAAACAAAACAACAACACCAACCACAGCTGTTTCAATTTATGACATTTTCTGTAAAATTCAGAAGGACTCAATAATTCCACACGTTCTTTTCACTAATTCCACACTCTTTTATTCCTAGAAAACACCCCCTACCACCACATTAGGTCACAGTAGGTCCCATCCAGCCACAGCACAGTTCTCCCATCCACTGTCTACCATTTTCTTTTGGAGACAACTTCTTCCACTCCTGGAAACATCTGCACTCTGACACATTATAGAACCCTTTGCCTTTCTGAAGCGATCTCACTACCTCGCTCTGCAGCCATAAAGAACAGACATTTGCTAAAGGACACATGCAACATAGGAGCTGCTTCAGTGCGTCGGGGACAAGGCTAATAGGAGGTCTTGATTTGTTAATTATCTGACAGTTTGTCACAGCTGGGCTGTAAGGAGTGGGTGGGGGGAAACCTTTCTGCTTGGCTCTATCTTCCTCTAAATGCTGAATTAGGCTGTCAAAACCTTCATCCCACCACAAGAGGCTGCGAAAGGAAGAGCCAGGCTGTCCTTCCTCCTTCTCTCAGCAGGATATGTTGTTTCAGTTGTCCTACACTCCCACCACGTCTCCGGAAACGAGTATGGCATATATAAGTGACCTTGACACCACCACACCATGCCCAGTTATGTCAAGGGGCATTAGCAGACCTGAGCATAATAAATCAGAGAGGAAATCCCAGTGCCACGGGAGCAAGCAAGAGGCGTTTATCCTGCAAGGAGTCCTAAAGTTGCTACCTGCTTGAATCAGCAATTTCACAGCAAGGTTTCGGAAAGCAGAAGGCTTGGCTCCTGTGAGAACTGAAGTGAGATAGATACAGAGTTACAGAGATAATGGGGTGGGGTAGTGGCAAGATTCCCTTTCTTCTTACATTTCTGCCCCATGTAATCCCCTAAATAGGGGCAAAAGTTCAGGCTGTGAAATGGGATAATGCATGGAATACCCCCATGGAGACAAAGCTGGAAAAGCAGAAAGCAGGTTGTGATATAGCAGTATTTACTAGAAATGCTTACGCCTCTTAAATCCAGTTAAATGTGGCCGTTAAGCCGTGAGAGCCTAGGGAGATCCCCACCCACTCCTCCGTTTTCCCTGCAGGCCACGTCCAGAGCATCCCATCACTCAAGTCCTCTCCTCAGCAGGTCCTGGATTATGAAAAATCCCCTGCAGGAGCTTCCCACGTGCGCAGGACACACCCCATTCCTACCACCATCGATGCATCTCTCTCTGAGACGTGGGAGGCTCACAACGTATTCCAGGCACACAGGGGTGCTGCCTGCTTGCAATGGGAAAATCAAAGGCATTCAGCTGTGGCTTTGTGCAGGTGGTCAGAAGCTATAAGGTCCCGTCAGCTGACCATAAACATTCCCCTATTCTACTGCAACATATATATAAGAGAAAAAAAAGGTGTCCTAAGTAGACATTTGTTTTACACTTACAACAGCCAAGGAGCACATACACAAGTCAGTACACAAGTCAAACTCTCACGTTTTCTGCTGCAGAACATCTTCTTTACCATGACAAAACTGGTGCTTTTCTTGTTCTGTGCTGGCATTCCATTTTTTAGCGTGATCCATCCACCAGCATACAGCAAGTCAGCTGTAAGGGTAGAACAAGAGCTATAGTCTCCTACACTCATTATTTACTCCTGAGCAGTAAAACAAATGATACTTTTCTGCACAGACAGTCCTACCTTCCCCAGATGGGGACTGCTGAGAACTCCACTGGGGACAAAACAACTGTCTTTATCTTTCATCAGGTAAAGTTAATAGACCCATTTCAGGGAACATTTGCAGATCTCATCCCTTGAAAAAAACATTTGCTAAAGCACTGCTTCACAAACTTTAGGCAGGCTTGACTCCTTTTGCACTCATCTATCCTGGTGGCTCATCCCACATTCCTCAGGCTGAAATGGCAGCAAGCTCCTTCAGGAAAATGAGAGTTACTGGAATAAATGCTAACTCTTCAAACTAAGAGAAACAGAACTCCTGATAGCAATTAAGAGTTGAAAGCTGTTTACTGGCTAGTAACTTGGTGACTTCCTTTGAAGCCTTTTGCATCCCTGTGGGGGTCATAACCTAACTTTGAGAAACACTACTTTAAGGAACTTAACTATAAAGAGGAGCAGGTGATGACATAGCACTGTTCCCCACCCCGCATCTACATAAGAGTTTAGAAGCAGTTTCCCAGCTGGTCCTGGTGGCTTCAGCCCCTTTGCCTTTAAAAGCTCTGCCCTACAGTGATACAGACTCATGGGTGATGAGATGATGCCCAAGATAAAGACCCAGTAGCATCATTGATAATGTAACCAATGCAGCAGTCAGCATTAATTATTCCAAACCACTACAGGCAAGGCCTGTGTCTCTCAAAACATCTGTCTCTCACTCTTCTGGTCTTTAATAAAATCACCCTCTTAGCCATAGGGTGTAACTGGAATTGTATGTACGCATGCGCATGCAAAAACATAAATGCATAAGGAGAGATTCAGGTCCTCATTAAAAAATGGCATAAATAAGAATTCACCAAGGAATTCTGCCAGACTCTGATTTCCAGATCTGGTTTTGCTGCATTCTTGCCCACCGCCTGCAGAGTTCTGGGTGCCTCCCTATCCTTCTCCAGCTGTACTGTTCTCTTCAAATTCAGACTTCTTGCACCTATAATTACTAGGTACCCTGTGCCAGGCTCCTTTAATTAACCAACCCAACTCTTCTCCCTTTGGGATCAGACTAAGCTCTTTTTTATTAGTTCCATCATTTCAGTATCTAGGCCTAAGCAGGATAACTTACATCACTTTGTGAGTGGGACTGTGGGTACCAATGACCTCCAAAGCACCTGTCCTCTTCCCAGCAGAAAAGGCAAAGAAAGCCAGGCCGTGAGCCACGGGACATGGCACGAGGGGTTCCTGCAACACCTTTCAAACCTAATTACATCTGCAAAAATTACACATCTCTAAAATCTCAGGAAAACACCTGGCATGGGGGGTCCCTGGCAGGCCAGCTAGGTATTACTACAGCCCTGAAGGTGCTTCAGTCCAGAGGAGAGCAGAAGCAAGAACAGAACAAATCCCTTGGTTGCTATTACACTCGAACCAACCTTATGGTTTTCAGGGCTCCAAGAATGAGATGAGCATTCCTGGAGAGCACTACTTCCCCAAGCCTCCCTCTCCCCAGCTGACACTGTTGCACCAGCAGCTGGGATGCAGTCTGAATTACAGGTCCGTGCAAAGCCCTAGAAGACGAGGATCCCCACCTTGCTCTTTGTATTCAGCACTCCACCTTCCTGTCTCCCAAGAGAACAGGTAGATCAGAGTCCAGATAATGTCCAAACAGTTCTTCCTACCTGCCCTGCATGGAAGCAGACAGCCCCGTGACCTCCTGCAGGCAGTTTCTATAACATTTGGTGGGACTTTACCTCCAGCCGAGATATTCTTTGAAGCCATTTCACCCCATTCGTAGTCAAACTGCAGCACACATGCAAAAGAGAAATGTCAAAATGCTCACTGGCCTTTTCTGGACCATGGGATGTTCTGCATGTGTGTGTTCCATGTGGAGGTAAGAGAATGGGAGGTTAAAAAGCAGAAGAGCTGCTGAACACCCTGGATTTCTCAGGCCAGGCGGTCACTCCTCTTGCACAGCTCGACTTCCCCAGAGAGTTTCTCAAGGAGAAACCAGCCATCGATCTTGGGACACACAACTTCCAGGACCGTTCCTTATCTCAGAACAGCTTCTGCCACGAATTCCTGCATGCGCTTTAATGTTTAAATTATTAAATGCATTAATGTATTTACATTATTCAAGTCTTATGTGCATTTTTCTAAGATAATTTATGTATAAGAGTTTGAATGTCCATGACTGTTAATGTCTACAACCCTTCCTGTTCATTATTGATTCTGGAAGGAAAAAAAAAGAAAGGCAGTGTTTTAATGCCTTATTTTTAATGTATTAAGAGTCTGAATAAGTGCATTCTCTTTTTTCTTTTGTAATTTCATAATTTAAGTAGTGCATTTATTAAACTGACACAGTATGAATTGTGGTGAAGTCTGGCACAGGTCCATGCTGCCAACGCAGCCCAACAGACCATCACGCTGCTCTGCAAATCAAGTACAAGCTGAGCCTGTACGCCAGCTTCTACTCCCTACCTGAAATCAGAAGGGACGGACGGTACAAAGAAGTCTTTGCAAAATACATTTGCTTTGCTATTTACATGGGTTTTCTCTCTAATTTCCATTTTCAATCAGTGAAAGTTTCCATATGGTATTGATGAACTGTTTTCATGCAGACCTGTTTTGTCAATGAGCTCTTACAGTACCTAAGTCCAACAGCCCTGAAGGTCTTCAAAAATCTACAGCAACTGTAATTTTGTCATTTCTACACCACAACAGTGCACACCGTAATTTTTTTTCCCTTAAAATTAAAAATGTGCCCCTACTTTTATCTTCACGGGCAGATTTCACACAGGAATCAGGTCACCTCCGCTGACGAACAGCAGAAGTCTCTGAAGCAGAATATAACAGCTATTCACCAGCAGCTGGCCACCCCGCATGCCACTTTGGGACAAAAATGCTATAGCAGGCAAGAGAAACTGGGGAAAAAAAGTCAGCTAACACACAATGGAACTGCCTCCACTCACTCCACCCACACGTAAGCGGAGCTGCATGGACATGCACTTTACATATAAATTATGTGTGAATGCTGTAGATGTTTATAGCCAAAAATACTACTTCCAAAGTCCAGCTCTTACTGCCAGACAAACCCACCGGCAGCAGAGCCTGCACGGAGCAACAGTGACACCCTTCGGCTCTCCGCCGACCCCGGCACCCTCCCGGCATGGCAGCCCCCACTCCAGCACCTATCAGAGCAACCCATCAAGAAGCCGAGCTGCAGAGAGATAAAACTTGCTGTACGTAGGCACTGTATGTAATTACGAGTGTGTGCATAAGTTTCACAGTACGTTCTGCATAATTACAGCCCTGCCTGGCACAGCTGCCAGTGCGAGCATGAACACACACGCACACACGTAATGTATGCACAATACTGTGCATATGGACTTGGGAAAAGGCAGAGAACAGCGAAAGTTGCTGGCTGTTGTTTTAAGAGCTGACTCTGCCATTTCTAAGGTTAAGTTTGTGTTTTTTTGCTACTCATTACCATTCTTTAACTGTTACAATTTATATCAGCATATAATGTTAAATAATTACAGGGAGCGGAGCTCACTCTAGCGAGGATATAAACGCGCTGTGGGATTCTACAGATTTAAACAAATAACACTCACAGCAGGGGGTGAGCAGATGAATTAGCATTAATATCCTGCCTGGGAGATCCCAGTGCAGTGCTATGGCTTAAATACAGATCTTTTCTGTAACAGTCAATATGACAGCTACTAGCAATACGGCCCGGCACGCTCACTAGTCAATACAGCAGCTGCAGCCGAAGGAATGCCCTTGCAATAATCCATACGGCAGCCAGTTAAAATAAATAACTTCCCTTTAACAGTCTATATAGCAGCCAACTGCATTAAAACCTTCCCTTTTAAGGTCTATACAACAGTCAACTAAATGGAAAAACTGGCATCCTTCTTGGCAGCTTCAGAGGGAAGTCAGGCATCCAAGCGGGCAGGACTGAGCTCTCCTCATCTCCTCGTGCCACGCCGGGCGTCCCACGTAGCTGACTTTCACAAGTGTCACCTTCACTTTGAAAAACAAAGACCAAAACTTGTTTCTTTGAGATGTGAATAACAAACGAGGCAGACCACAGCTGGTCAGGAGCAGTCAGCACATCGACCCAAATTTCCTCAGAGCAATGGCAACAAGGCTTCCAGCACTGCCACTGCGACAGAACAGCCCCATCCCCACTGCAAGCAGAACCCGAACTTGAATTCTCTGCCTTCCATCAGCCACTGGCAGTGGTTTTTATTCCCTAATCAGAAGCAACAGGCTGTGGTGGGCTAGGAGCCGTGCACTGTGCCACAGCACTCCATGCTGCAATAACAATGGCAAAAGATGGTCATATAAATCACAACAAGGAATGGCTGTAAAACATTCAAATCTGACAACTGAACTGCAGGAAGATCCACGACCACAGTGAATTCCGCCATGAGGCAGAACAGAGCTTCTATATCTGGATAAAAACATACTGGTTTTGTAACCAGGGTCACATTCTGCTCTCATGCACACAGACTTCACTGGTATCACTCTGTTCTTCTGTGATGGAGTGCCCACAGATGTTCACTGTGAGTTGACTGACTTCCAGAACAAACCTGTAGAATTCCAGCGAAGTACAACAGCACTTCTTGGGTTAAATTATAAAGTACACCACCAAACAAACATACAGCACTTAATATTGGGCTTATAATTTACAAATTTGTTGTAAAAGCAGTGATAAATCACAGAAAGTAAAATATGTACATATTTTCACGTTTTCCATACTGTCAAGAGATTTTATTGATAGGGAGTTCTGCCACAAATACTACATTTGCTGGTTTCCTATAAGAGAATGGAGATAGATGACAATTTTGTTAGAAGTTGGAACAACAAACAGGAATGGCATTTATTCTTTAAAACTCCACAAATTAAAAACATCTGTCTGCTTTCCTTTTGAGGAACCTGTCCCTTTGGGTATATACTTAAAAAACAACAACAAAAAAGAGGGATCTACAGTCCCACCAGATGTTTGGCACCTGGACCCTTTGCAAGGAATTGATCAAGAAAATGAATATTTTTTTCAGGTAACAGAAAAAAAAAAAAAAAAAAGCTCTCTAAAATCTTTCCCATTGTCAATGCCTGATGTTATTTTATCTCAGACTTTAAGGGAAGAGTGGAGCTACAAACACATTCCAGCTTATAGCCTCCCAAATTAAAAATAAATACACGCCACCCCTACTCAAGAAGTCATGGTTTGAAGCTTTGAACATCTTTTGCAAAACGACAGTTATTAAAAACAACAAGCATGCACAACACTGAGTCATCTGGTTTCCAACTTCTGAGTCAAAAGGGGCTGATTCCACACAAAGTGAAACCTGGCTCTCCGACTACTTGCATGTTTAACGATTTGTATCTCTGCACCACAGCTTCAGAACAGGATGTGGAAAAAAGAATGAAAAGGAGATGGGAGAAAGGGGAGGGGAGGGGAAGAGAAAGAACACTTCTTTACTGGTCCCAGTGTCATTGCAAATAAAGACCATGTCAAGATTTAAACCATAATAATGGAAAGGCTATAAAGGTCTCTGCGATAATGTTTCCTCTGATATTCCCTTTCATAAATGCTCTCTTTATGTTGCGTGCTTTGCAATAATACATGTAATGTTTGTGAACTAGCCCCACTGGGGAAGCTGCATCATATGAAGCTTCACAGAACACTACATTAGAAGCAAGATAATTAATTTCCCTGTTCCCCAACCTTTGTCAGCTGCACCTATCTTCTCAAACAGAACACAGCCAACATGAGGAGACAAGTCATCTAAAGCAGCCTCCACATCTGTTTAGCTGGAAACAGATCTGGATGTACCAGCACACGGACACGCAGTACAGTTACCTCTTCCAGTGCAATACCTTTCTGGGTTGGGCTAAAAGCCTCTTCCCAGATCTGACATGTATAAACAAGAGCCCTGAACCTCTTCACAGCTATGCCAATCGGATCAATAGCATTCTGAGCTTCCTCTTGGCAGTGGAGAAGAGGAACATGAGTGCCAAGAGCATCTGAATAACAGATCCCTGCCAACGCAGCGCTGTGAGCCTCCCTGTGGCAGTGCATAAATACACACACGGAGCAGTGGCTGCAACACTGCTCTCATTTTGCACATGTAGACCAAGATCCATGGGGTTCTCTCTGCCTTGCAAGAAGGAGGGACCACCAGCAGCCCCAGGCCTCTGCAAGCCTGGCAGTAGAAAGAAGACAGCCTCCTCTGTAAGAATCTAGGATAAGAATGGAATCCCATGAGGCCTTAACAGTGAATGTCCCAAGTGACCTGATAGCACTACTCTGAGACACACCGGGTGCTCGGGTAGCTGACCACTGGAGTGAGAACTAAATCCATCTTTACAAGATCGTGATGTTGAGAAAAGGGTTGTCAAAAATATAGTGTCAAGGGGGAGAGGGGGGCTCATCTCAGTCTCGACTATAATTCTCAATCATTGCACAGAAAGTATTTATATCCTGTTGGCAGCGTGTGTAACCAATGCGACTCTTCGTGTCAGAGCTGTCAATTACAGCTCTGACTTATGAGGAAAGATTAAATGAGCTAAATATGTAGAGCTTGGCTAAGAGATCAGGATGGGGGTGGGGAAAGGAGAAATGATGTGATAACTGTCTGCAAACATCTGAAGGGTGCAGATGCTTAAGGAGGAAAGGAATCACTTGGGGTGGCACACACAACAAACAGGAGAAGCAAGCTGGAAGGAAGGCAGAAAATTCTCACTGTACAGCAGGAAACCTTCACTGGACCAAGATGTGCTCAGCTGTGGAATTGTATCCCAATGAATAAACATCACTCAGGCCATTCAGAAAACCTGGTAAAGCACTCAGAGCTGACAGCAGAGGACAATAATGCTCTGACCAAAAGGTGTAAAACAGTGTAAAAAAGCAGGGCATACTGTGAGTGTGGCTGATGATGATATGAAGTTGGCTGATGATACGAGTCTTGCATCTCTCCAGCTGTAAAATCCTTTTACTAAAGAGCTATGCAGATCTGCATTGCTACTTGTCCAGAAATGCAATTGTCAAAATAGCCGTGGTGTGCTCTGGGATCACAGCAGGAAAGAAGACGTGGTCGGGACAATCAGGGAGAAGAACTACGTACACACAACAAACAAACAAAAGTATTCAGATGTTTGGAAGATTGTTAATTGAAGTGCCCTACAGACAAATATAGGAAAAGCCTCTAACAAGTTGCTTGGGAGCTCCCAATCTAAGAATTATAACAACTCCCTCGTTTTGCAAATCTCTCTTCTGAAGGAGTTGGCATCAGAAGTATCTGAGGGATGTATTCCTGCGCATCAAAGCCGGGGAAAGTTCTTTCAAGTTCTTGAATAATTCATTCTGTCTTTTGTGCCTCAGCTACCATGTTCTACCGTGATGAAGACGCAGTGTATCCTGTGCTCTGAGGCAATACACAGACGCTGTAGATATTGCAAATTTTTCTTACGGCATGATCTCTTAGGTAAAAGTAGAAGGAAGCCAAGAAATTAAGAAAGTTATCACGTGTAAGCAGTTATAATCTCATGAGAGTCACTAGCTGTCACAAGACTAACTCTTTTTGATTGCAGCAACAATGACATAGCATCTGGATAAGGGCAAAAGGAGTCCAACTGCTCAGTGGTATTAGAGGAGAGGAATTAAGAATCTCTGGCAACACTCTCCAGGTTAGGAATTTAATAACATGGAGTCAAGAGGCACTCTGAAGAACCAGTCCCCTACATAAAGTTATTTCAAGAAGCTAAAAAGGCAGACACTCCCGAGAAGTTCTTAAGCTGGTCTCTCCTCTCCCTAAGCAGAAAAAATTGCGGGCAATTGCTGCCCTCTACAAGTTGTTCTGCACATAGCACGTTATCCACACACATGGAGCTGAGATGGTATTATTATCTCACCTTGATCCCACAGCTCATCATCACCAAAGCACACACAGTGCAAGCACCTCCTTGCTGTGTGCCACCACCTCTTTGAAATTAACAGCTCCCCTTTCCAGCAGCTGGGGCACAAAGCACTCCCTGTGCAAGCAGGCAGAGCTGGGCTGCCAACCTGCACGGAGCCACCAGCTGGCAGCAAAGCAGAGCACGGCCTATAAAACGTTGCTCATAGGTGTAGCACGTTTAGATCTCCAAAACATCAGGTGAGCATAAACAGAGGAATGAAATTCATTTTTCTCAAGGGTAAACATCAAGCAATGTTAAATATTTCCTAAGTGGGTGCCAGCATTTTTGGAATATTACAACTATTTTAAAAACATCTTCAAAGTTTCCTGAGCAGTAATATTGGGTTGTCTGAAAAGGAGACGAGAACTGCTTTCAGAACTCTCTTCTGCACAAGTGCAGTAAGCTGCTAACTTACCACGCTGCTAGTGGTGAAAGTGAGTGTGCCTGCCTAGCTGTGCTGCCTCACCCACTGGCTCTAACTGGTCTCTTAACCAGGGAGCAATTAGGGACAGGCAAAGGCATCATTCCATTTTGTACAGCTGATAAGGTCTTATCCTGCTTTGGCCTGTCATAATGCAAGTACCTACCTTTCACATGGTAGCATGTAATTAATGCTACAGTAGAAATTATACCCCAAATTATTACACTTCATCCTCTTTTAAAATTGGGATTCAAAAGAATTCCATGGAAACTTTCCCACTGACCTCAGACATGCAATTTAACTGGATGTGACAGTACTCCTTTAATGATGCTCTCTACGTAAATTTGCATCTGCATGTTTTGCAATATAATGTGTTTGTCTAAATCAACAGAGCAAAAGAAATTGACATTTTAAGGGAGGACATCTTGCATGAGCAACAGAAGAAGTTAACAAAGTCCCAGTTGTAAAAGACAAAAAAGACAAAAACAACCTCAAACTTATCAAAAGGTCAAATGCAGGAGGTCTGCTTGGTCAGTGCAAGAATTCTCTTTGCAGCAAACCAAAGTACTGCATAAGGAAGTTGTACACTCCCAGCTCAGTGCTCCTGGCCCTGTAAAGCTGCAATCTGCACAGCAATCGTCCTGCACAGCCTGATGGAATTATTGTCCAACGCGGGGAATCCACAGCAACACATTCAGGAGCTCCCCAAACAAACGGAAGCATTATCACACCATTAGGGTTACTGCCTGCACAGGAGGTCACCGGGCTGATAGTCTCTCTCTCCCTCCTGCTGACAGTGCTAAATTACCCTGACTAATGTTTCGCTGGGGGCTATAAGTTAGTTGCCTACTGACTCCGGCTGTCTGGAAATCCCCTCCGGACAGATTTACTTTTAGAGAATTATTCAGTGTAGGCCACCACTCTGAACAAACCCACTGTGGCAAACAGAAAATTTGTACAGCAAACAGGTATAAATCTTGTGTTAAACAATAAAGGGTGGGAAAAAGGAAAGCAGAAGTGTGAGATGTATTGTCCCTCCTGAACACTCCTGTCCCTCAGAGCATCCCTGAAAACAAAAATCCTTCCAAAAGAAATCTACAAATCTAGACTGGGGTCTTTAAACTTGAAAATAAAGCATGAGGATCACATAGAATCCCTACTGCAAGAGTGTGTTAAGTTTTCATTGAAAACACTTTTCATGCCTTTATTTGAAAGAAAGAAAAAAAAATCACCAAGCAGAAGAGAATCTTAAAAAAAAAAAAAAAGCTCTTACTTTCTTATAGGGTTTGATAGAGCTGTAAAACAGCATCTATTACTTTATAAGGAGAAGATATAGACTTGCATGTGTCCAATGATTGTTCATCAAAAATGGATTGGGCATTCTCATTAGCACCAGTGAGCTCTTCTACATCTTACAGCACAATTCTGTAACCTTTCCTCATCCCCCCATTTGGTTCACATGGTTAAAGACAACAAATTCTACACTAATTGCCATAGATGCAGCAATACTTCTCATTACCTTGTACTTTTGACAGCCTGTAAAAAAAGTCCACATTTCAGTGCTAACTGCTAGCACCTCCAGTAAGAAACAGAAAGAAACAGCACATGCTAACAGTAAAAGAAGAAAATTAAAATGATTCTGCAAAAGAGAATGCTCTTCACACCACAATCCTGCAGTTTTCTAACTCAGTAACAAAGCAATCCAGCGATTTACAACCACAAAGAATATTTTATATTTACAACTAGTACTTCTTACAGCATCAGAAAGAAGAATGAGCATATTTCATGATAGGAAAAAATAAAGACTAAAATTAAGCAGCATGTGAGCAGGGAAGACCTCACTTACAAGCTCTGTTCCCTTTGGTTTTCCTTACAACCCAGGCTCCTGTCAGGGGCTCTCACAAGCATTGCCTTCATAGCTGCCGTTTAGACTGAAGTAGATTGGGCAAAAAGCAAACGCCAACAACAAACATATTCAGCTACTGAAAGCATCTCAAAAGCAGCACAGAATGTTTAAAGAGCTGCAAGACTGCTGGGGACAGTCAAAACAAGCTAAAAAGAAGCAGAAAAGACTAAGTCATTACAGTAAAGAGAGAAATGAGATCAGGGGAATGAAGATTCAAAAAAAGGCTATTTTCCAGTGTTCTGATGCCAAAGGAAGTGGTTTTGTCCTATATAGTGATATATTTTACACATTCCAGGACCCTGCTTTGAGCAGCTGCACCAAGACAACCCTGTTCCAATCCCACAAGTGCCCAGAGGATTATCGGATGTGGCTGCACGCACAAAAGCTGGAGGAAGCAGAAGGGATGCAGCAGTGTTCACTGAGAAGCTGGACTCAAGGAGAAGCTGATCCTGCACTGACGATGACAAACGTGGCTGTAAACAGCAGCGGAGCGAGATGCTGACACTCTGCTAACACAAGGTTACACTTCCCACTATGGAGCTACACGGCAGATTTTAATGGGCCAAGACCGACAGCTAGGGAAATGAGTGTCCGCTCTCTACTGCAAAAATTATAGCTCTGCCCATCCCCCTCCAACTCATTCTCCACTGTCAGTACTGTAACACAATGACCTCTCATTAGGGGGCATTTTTCAGTTGGGACAGTTTATTGTAAGGACGCTGGATAACTCAGGGGATTAATGGCACGGATGTGGAGCCCCTTATCTCCACTTTGGTAGTTCAGAACAGCACGTGCCGTGAGTGAGCAGCAAGAAGAGTCATGCAGTAGCAGTTAGGAGTGTGACATGAGTCTGCAGGGCTCCATTCTGAAGGCTTCAGCAACATGATAAACCTTGGTGTCAGACAGCATCTAGTTGCGTGATCTTGGAGAATACACACATCTTCTTGTAAATAACTGGAATCCGTTGCTTTTCCTGAGTTCCCCTTGAAAGCTACAGGCTAACACAGTACGTGGAAGACAGTGCCACCAGGCACAGAGCAGAAGGTGTTTAGTACTTTGCAGGATGCAGTACTCATTAAAATCACAAATGCAATGCAAAACCAGCTTGAGCCCATCATGACATCTGCTGACACAGCATAAGATGCTCCAATTCCATTTCACACCATTAATACACCCAACACAGGTCTCAGCCCTTGGAAACTCCAGCCCTTTCAGCTACCAGTTAAGTCAATAAAGGCAAAAGGGGGGGCAGAATTTGGTCATGAGATTCTTTTTTCCCTCCTCTAGACTCTGTAAGAGTCTTCAGACATTCTTCCTCAACTCTTTCACACCAGATCTGAAGTCAGCAACAATCTGCCCAAGCTCACGGCTTTCCCACACGGAGCCATTTGTTGGACTCACGCCACGGTTTGTTCTGTTGTTTCCGTAAACACTTTTCTGACACGGTGCTGTGTGCCCACAAGGCCGCCTTACGGACCCAGAGCTGCTGCACACGTTAGAAGGCAGCATGCACGATCCTGGCTGCAGAGAAGCCACAGCAGTGCGGTGGAACTCGGGTCATCTGGCTGACAGAACTGCACCACTCCTTTAATAAGGCTTCCACAGATACCCAGCTGGAAACAATAACGGCTCCGAAGCAAACGTGACAGAAGCTGTGAGAGCTTAATATAAAAGACAAATAATGAAAAAATAAGGAGAAAGACTCCACTTTTCAAAGGGCCCTAATTAGCTCACATGCAAGACTCAACATTAGGAGACTACAGTTTACTTTGGAGTTCTTTACATTCATAAATATTTGTACACACGTACAAATACATCCACACAAAGATACACAGCTGCCACGTGCTTCCTCTGAGCAATTCTTTAGGTGCATACAGAGTAAGAAATTAATTAAATCAAAGGTAATGTTAAAATCTGCCTTGAGAAGAGAAAGCGCTGTTGACCAGCACAAGCTGTGATGACGTGCTGCCAGCTATAGGCTTCATATGGGAAGGAAAAAGGAAAAAACACCAAATCCATCACAAAGCTGATGTGTTATCTTTGTCAGTAATGACTCTGGGTAATCTCACATACAGATGTCTATGCTATCAAAGATTGCACAGTGTTACAAGGGTAGGAAGATTTTCAATGCAGAGTTTAATAGAATTCTTTAGCAGCCCTCTCATTAGATGTATTTTACTGACCCTCCCCACTTCACAGTCTTTATTCACATCTCTCTCCTATAAAAAGTAACTCCCGGGTTCTCCAGGTAAGAGTTACAAAATAAAAACATTTTGCCATGACCTGCACTATGCCATTACAGAAACTACTTGAGCCTTCTCACCACAGACAGCCTGTATTCACCATGAGCACCAAAGGAAAGCCAAAGAAGAAACTCAGAGAAACAGACAATGTGCTCAGGACAATGAGAAGGGCTAAGATTTTTGGCAAAGTTATAGAGGGCTGAAGAGGGGAAAAAAAAAAAAAAAAGAAAAAGGAGGTTGTAAAAGGAATGGCTGCAACTCAGGAAGCTGATGTCTCACTTTCCAGGCTCCATCACCATAAAAACAAAACAGGGTTCTCTTATCACTCCTCATATAAAAAAATAAATCCAAGCTCTTCTCAAACCAGCTCTAGAGTCCAAGCACTGGACGACATGCTCTATCAGCTGCCAAACACTTCTAAGCTAACTGAGTGTATCTGAGAGTAAAGACAGCTTGAGTCTGAGCAGCAGAAGTTGTTTTATTAGACACTAACCCAAAGAATATCTGCTCAAATTATGCTGCGCAGTTTCTTCTTCAGACTCCTTATTAAATAAGCAGTTCTCAGGAGCACACATAGCACACACTCAGTACAAGTGGCCCCTGCATGGTGCTGACTTTGTGGTTGGATAAACTCAGAGGCCTAGGTGAGCCATGTGTAACCCGTGGGAAAGACAGGAGGTCATGGCCACAGAGTGCAGAATTCACAGGTCAGCAGCATGGCAACATTAAGCAGTTTATACCTTTCTCACAAAGAGCCAACTCTTTTTTTTTTTTTTAAAAAAAAAAGCCTTCAAAATGATGTAGCAAAAAGAACAACTCATATTTTATAGTATTAGCAAGAAATTACGTGCTGCTGCTAGAAGAACTTACCAGAGGCTCCCGAGATGCTGCATTTTCAGTTGCAGGGCTGGAGCCGGCCTGAAAAGCAAAAAGAAGAGTGAGGTTACATCGCCACCCGATGGACACAATTAGAAATGCTTGTGTGTTCGGACTGCCCGTTGTATGTGCAGGATTTGGGCAGACACACGTTTTTCTGCTATTAGCAGAAGCTTAGTGATGAACTGAAGACCAAAAGGCCTGCCTGGGTCAACAAAATTAGTTCCAGCAGTCGTCATTTAAACAGAACCCTACAAATAGGGTTGCTCTAGGAAGTCAGAGAGCACTGAGATTGGTTTCCAAGGGACCCAGTAAGTCCTTAACATCTGCAAAGGTTTTTGAGATGATCAAAGAAAGATACTGGACAGAAGCAGCCCAAAGTATTGCTACAGAAGTGGATGCAAAGGTACTTTGCTCTAATTCTGTGGCTCTTCTTCCTCCTCTGTAGACCTAAACTTGGCACTGAGCATCTCCCATTTTCATCACCTGTAATACACCCCTTGTTTTCTGCATGATCACAGAATGGCCAGGGTTGGAAGGGACCTCAAGGATCATGAAGCTCCCACCCCCCTGCCACATGCAGGGCAACCAACCTCCACATTTAATACTGGACCAGGCTGCCCAGGGCCCCATCCAATCTGATTCCTCTACAGGTTTAAAGCAATGATGATTTAAGTATAGCCCACAGCACCTGAGCAATACCAGTGTCATCAGATGCTGAGCACCTCACCTTAAACACCAGGGAAGGGTGGTACAGCAGTAAAGGGGAAGCTATGGGATGGAGGCAGGACACCAAGCCTAAAGATGGATTACACTTAAAATTCAGGAGCTTCCACTCTGTAGGCATAACAGATGCAAACTTTGATCACTGCATAACCACCACGTATCAGCTCTCCCAAGGTACACACACTTCATTTTGGCATGAAAATCTTCTGTCAACCATCTACTTTCTAATGGGATTCATGTGTGTTTACATGGGCTAAGCTGTACTGCCTTCACTGTGTTCTTTTTCCTAAGGGAAACTGTCATGTACTGGCTGCCTCGATGGTTTAAAAAAATAATAATTAATGGTAAACAAGACACATTTTGAGGCTCGCTTAGAGAAAGGAGATCCTATTCATTGAGTACAGTGAAAGCTATAACTATCCAGCGATACCACAAAGTCCTTAAGTGACTTCTTGACCTCCAACTACACGCACTCTTACGCCTTCACACCTTCAAAGCAGCCCAAGTCTCTTTTTCCCCCATCTAAACACCACCCAGAAAATACACAGAAATAAGTACTTGCCACAAGAGGGTGCCAGTAACACAACTATATCCAACTCTGCTACTTCCAGACCCACACGCATCCCCTGCAGGCCCAGCCAGCTCCCACAGCAAGGCAGTGATCTCTCTGGAGGCTCCTGGTCTTTCCCCATGCAGCAATCTCCAGTTTTGTTTTGCCCACTGTTTATCTATCAGCCACTATCAGTTCATCTCAATGACTGCAAATACCATTTCCACACCATGCCTGAATCACGCTGACCGGTGTGGTGGAGGCAATGCCACGTGCCTGTAAAAAAAGGGCACTTCTCCCTTCAAGTTTGTTGCTGAGCTCCTACCTCCATACACAGCGTACCTGCTGTCAGGGTCAGAAGTGTTGAGACAAGGGAAACAATGCAGCTGAATTCTTCCAAAAGGTACCTACAGCTACTTCCACTGAACTATTCCATCAAGACACTTGGGTTAAGTGTTGGGTTTTCTAAGAATATGCACGTTTTAAGGAAAATCCAAAGCATTTGAACTACTTAAGCTGACTGTGAAAAGAGCTGCAAGGAGCAAAACCACACAGAAAGAAGCCATTCCCTTGCACTGACCTCCAAGGGATTCACAGCCCCAGAAAAGTCCCAGAGCCTCCCATGCACAGGAGCACATCTGTTCTGCCTTCAGGAGCTGCACCAGCACTTACAGACTGCCACATGCAGCATTTAGCCAACCTGGGAAACTGCCCAAAGAGCATCTGGAACGAAGCCCAGGTTAATGTGGGAAAATATGTATTATGTGGGTAGGTCAGAGTTCTGAAAGCACATACTCAAAAATTCTGACGTGCTTGTAAACAGCCTGATGACATATTTGATTAGCTGGATAATTCATAGTATTTTGATTGTATTGTCCAAGGCTACCAACAACTTAAATGAGATCTGCATTTCCTTCCTGCAGTATCTCTGCACACAAGGCACAGTGACAGCAAAGGAACTGGTGTCATAAGGCAGAGCACAGCAACCCTCTGGCACATGGGAGCTCTGAGATAAGTCAGGGAAGAATCCATCCTTTCTATGCGATGGCTGTTCAATAGGCTGTGTTTTCCAAAGCAATGGCCATCACAGTCCAGAGACCAAACATCCCATACCATAAACCATCCTTTAAGATGCACGCAGCAGAAATTTCCAAGGCTAAGCACTTCAGAGCTTGAGGCAAGAGGGGAGGAAAATTCACCTACACATCGACCAGTGATGCAACTGGAGAAGTGCAACTCTGGAGCAAGAAATCAGGCACCTTTCAACATCTTTGAAATTTAATTATTTCCCTACATGAAGGCAAGCCACAGCTAGATGGCAGACTGGGCCCAAAGTGGGTACAGTGAAGCTTTAGAAAGAAAACAAGATTTGGGCCTGAGCTGCTGCTGGCTGAGCCAACCACACTCTCCAATATACGGTCCAAGTACTCAGCATCAAAGAAATCCTGATAGCCCAGAGAGGCCTAAAATCGGTTACTCTGTTCACACCCCACATCATCTTCTTGATCACCCCTCACTTTTAGGGGGTTCTTCTGTGTTTTTTCTTTATTTTGTTATTTTATTAAGTGAATACATTACTAAAAAGCCCAAGGAATATGATTTCTAAACAAAATAAATTATTTAAAGTCTGTAGCAGAAACGTTTATTGCCTTTAGAGCATAATCCTATCTATGTCAATGATTTCATCTGTGCTGCAACACCACTCTCTGCAATGCTTGAGGCAATACATTAATTCATGAGAATGAGACAAATGAGACAAAACAGACAGTAAGGCAAAAGATATCAGACGCTCCCTTTGTAGCATCTAAACTAACTAGATTTGTAATAGCAGATGATAGGATCCAAACATAAACATGTTAAGCAAGACAGTTCTACCACTCACAGGCTTGTGTTGAATGTTTGACTACAAATAAACAAACATAATCAGGGGTAGAAAATAACTATATTTTTGAAATTCTTTACATGTTTACAAAGACAACCTCTTACATGCATTGGTACCAGTGTCAAAACTGCAGTGGCTGCATATCATGAGTGGTGTTCATATTCTGGTACAAAATAAAAAGATAAGAAGCTTTATTGCAAAATTGTCCCCTTAAGAAATCATCTACTGTGCTACTTTAATTCCTTAATAATATCCTTTAATTGCAGATTACACCCCTTGTTTCTGGCCAAACCTGCTGGTTTCTCTCCAATCCCATCCCATCCAATCTAATCAGACTTGAAGGCACTGAACACTCCCCAGCTGCAGTTCTGGATGAAGATATGCAATCAATGTCAGAGCAATGGGGGAAGAGAGCAGGCACTGACAGCCTTGGACAGAACAACCCTTCCGTCCCTAACGGAACACACAACATGGGGAAGGAGGAATTTCAGTACAAATAGGGCTGCTGCTGGTGCACAGAGCATGGCTGTCCTGCAGCTGAACCCACCAGTGCCTCCTGTACCCAAACCAGGCACAGCACCAAAGGAGCCCTACAAACTGGATTCTGCCACAAGGAGGTCATGACAGGCCATAAGGCACACGGGGCACAAATGATGTGCTGTTGCTTTTGCATACAACACTGCAGCAGTAAAGTGACCATTTTCTCCTGCAGTGGCTTGGAACCCACTCCCTCTTCACAGGAGCCAGACACAACGGTTTCTCTGTGGCAAAAAGTTACTTTCCAACAGCCTGCATCCAAAATGCAAACATCAAGCCTCCTTTTGAGGCAAAGCAATACTAAAGAAGTATAAAACAGAGATTTAAAGGGTGCAGTGAGAGTATGTGATATCATGGGAGCCCAAATGTTTCTCAGGCAATCGCATTTACCAATTAAACAGACTTCTTTATCAGAAACCTGCAGACAGCTGCCTCAGAGACTGACCAGTGGCTTACAGATCAGTCTGAGGATGTTTCAGGTTTCCTCCTGTTGACGGCGCTCACCCAGAGCACAAGGAACAGATTGCTGTGCCTGCACCTCAAGCTGCTAGTGATGAAAGCACATGGCCAGTGCAGAACTGCTCAGCAAACTGACCAGCAGCCTGATAACGGGGCCTTTCACAGCCAGAGGCTCACACAGTCAGTCAGAGCACAAGCTTTATGGAATTTATCTCCATCTCCATTTAGCTCAGCAGTGCTCGCTACAAACTTAGCTTCTTCAGTCCAAAATAAAAGTACCAATAGAAAGGTGCGTGGTGATTCAGTCAAACGAGAACAGATGTGAATGACTACGCAGAAAAGCAAAGCAGACTTTGCTGTTTTCCTCCCTGTTCCTCCCACAGCCAGGGCCTTCACCTGCAAGAAAAGGCTTTTCTGCAACCGCCTCAAGGATGGTTTTACAGCCTTCCTGTGGTACTGCACAGCACACCATCAGAGGGCTGTCAGGTCCCCACGCCTGGGCTCAGTTGGCGGCACGGTGACACAGGGTTACACTGCACTCTCAGCCCCATGGCACAGCCTCTGGGGTTCCCCTTCAGCCCAAACACAGCTGGTTGGAAACCCACAACGAGTGCAACTCCACCGTGCTGCCATCTTCCCCTCTGCCTCCCCCATTCGCTTCAAGGCCCAATTTATGAAACCCCACTGATTCCAGTACCTGCCCTGAGCACCCAGTCGCACCACCAGGCCGGTGCCTCTCCCCAGCGCCCCTCACTCACTCGAGGGCAGCGTTTGCATCGCTCCTGTCATTGCCGTGCCCTTTGGTGCCACTGCTTCAAGGATCTTTCTCCCCAGCTGCTGCAAGGCAGAATCACTTCGTCCACCTGACGTGCAAACCGCCTGACACGCGCACTGCCTCGCCTCTCTCTGCTCGGGCTCTGCGTTGGTTGTTGCGACTTTTTTCCCCCCATCCGACTGCTTTCCCCCCCACACACACTGAGCTCCCCGAGGCCCGGGCAGCCGCTCCCAGGCGGGATCCTCCTCCCCTCCTCCGCCCCTCAAGGCCGCGCTTCCCGCAGAGCTCCGCGCCTCAGCGCGACGGCCGACGGCGGCTGTGAGGGGGAGCGGCGCGCGGGCGGCGGTTGGCGCTGAGGCCGCGCGCGGGGGGCGGGAGCGCAGAGGGCCGGCGCGAGCCCCGGCTCACGAGGAGGCGGCGGGGGCAGCCGAGGCCAGCGGCCCGCGGCCCCCAGCCTCCCCTCGGCCGCTCCCCCGCGGAGGTGGCGGCGCCCCGGCCCTCCCCGCCCCGCTGCCCGAGCAGAGCGGGCAGAGCGCCGGCCCCGCGTACCTGGCTGGGCTGCTCCGCTTGCTCCGAGGAGGCCATCTTCCCAGGCCCGGCTAATCCATGCCCGCCCAGGCGATGCTTCGCCCGCCCCGCCGCCGGTAGCGCCGCAGGCAGCACGAGCCGAGCGCCGCGCTACCGATGCGCCGCCGACGCCCGTCGCCGCGGCCTGGGCCGCCTGTCCCTTTAAGGCGGCCGCGGAACTACGCGCCGAGCGCCGCCCCTCCGCAGCCATGGCGGCGCGAATGAAGCCGTGCGTGGTGCGGCGGGGCGACGGGCACGAGCAGCACGGGCTGGCCGCCTCCTGTCTGCGGGAGCTGCGCGACAAGGGTGAGCGGCGGCGGCGGCGCTTCCCGGGCACGGCCCGCTGAAGGAGCCCGGGGCCGGCGCTGACGGCTCTAAACGTTTCTCTGCGCGCAGCTGGCCGCGCTCTGGCTATCGGCGAGGACGGGCGGCCCATCACCTTGGTGCTGGCGGAGGATGGCACCATCGTGGACGACGAGGACTACTTCCTGTGCTTGCCGTCCAACACCAAGTTCGTGGCGCTGGCCAAGGGCGAGAGGTGGTCCGGGAGGAGCGCAGGTAGCGGCGGCGCGGGGCGGGGAGAAATGGGGGCGGCGAGGAGCTGCCGGGTACGAGCGGGGCGGCGTGGGGCTGAGAGCGAGAAAAGGCCCCAGAAAGGAGGCACGCTGCACCAGGTTTTACGCCGCCGATCAACTAAGCAGGGAGGCCAAGCCAGAGAGCCTCGTTTTTGCAAGGAGCTGCTTTGTGAGAGGTGTCACCGTCCGGTTTTGGCACTGCGTAAAAAAAGCAGCGTTAAATAGTTTTCAATGGGAAGTAATGCTTCTCGTTCCGATCTCGATAGCTTTGTGTTTTCATCTTTTGGCTGATGATGGTAACGGCAGATGGCGGATCGACCTGGCTCTCAGAGCCTGCGGATGAAGTGGACAGCGGTGCAGAGAGGTGGAGGCAGCTGGCCCGGCAGCTGAGGGGTGACCTGTCCAACATCATCCTGATGTCTGAAGAAGACCTGCAGGTACAGAGGGGAAGACCAAGGAGGGACCAAGCCTGTCCATACATTGCAAAGGATGGCGCAAAACAGAATAAGCAAATCAGATCTCAAAGCTTAATTCGGCTGTTGTTTCTTTGGCTGTGGTGCTAAAGTGAAATTTCTCCTTGAGGGGGAATCCTTTTTCCACCGACAGCACAAGCGCTTGAGGAAGATGCTCTAAACCACTGATTATCCCTCACAGCATGTCTTTGTGATTCTGCCCCTTCTTGCAGCATGCAGATTCCTAAGTGCTGGCCTGTTGGTTTTCTTTTGTGTGCTTCCACACTCACTTAAGAATTGGTACTTTGATTGCCTGGAATTGTCAGGCAAAAAATCATCATGTTAAAAATGCACAATTCTACACCTTCCCGAATATCTCTGAGCTGCTGGAATGCCACTGCAGCTTTTCATAACCAGGCTGACTGCTGTGAAAACCTTGTGAAATATACAAGGTTTCACAAAGGTGGAGGCTCTGTCATTCAGGCTTGTCGTTTGTGCTGTAATCAGTGTGATGGAATTGCTCAATCACTCAGTCCATATAACAGGAGCACTTCTATTGTTTTAAGGTGCTTATTGATGTACCACGTTCAGATCTGGCAGAGGAACTTGCCCAAAGTCAAGCCAAAACCCAGGTATTGCAGGACACCCTGCAGCAGGTGCTGGACAGACGAGAAGAGGAACGTCAGTCAAAGCAGCTCCTGGAACTCTACGTAGAGGCCTTGAAAAATGAAGACAATGTATTAAGCAAAGTAGCAGGTAGGGAACCTTAGGATGCTGAAAAAGGAGCTTCTCAGAGAAGCCTAAAAGAGTTGACTGGGACAAATAAGTGGGGGAAGGACTGGGGCGAGTCACTTGCTATTAACATTGTTTGAATAGCTGGTGTAGTGGAAGCGTTCTCTGAATGGGAGAGACCAGGAGTCCTTTCACTGCTGTCACATTGCTTATAGTGCCTGAAAGTAGAATATGGGGGAAAAGCTTACATAGTGTAGTCATCCTTAATATTATGGATTTCCTAAGTTAGAGGCTGCATATCTTATCTCAAAAACAACAATGCAGTCTGGGCGACGCTTCCTGTCCTGTGCATGTGGCTGTAATGATTCTTCTGGTTTTCAGAGTCTGAGAGTGTACCGAGAAAGGAGATGGATGTGGTTGACACAGGTACCAGCAGTGCAGGGACTTCAGCCAGAACAGCCCTCAGTGACCAGATCTTTGCTGTTTTGAAAGAGAAACCTGCCCCAGAGCTCTGCTTGGACAGTCGGACTCTAGAGGTGGGTGAGGATCATACAATCATGTATACAACCATGGCAAATCTCTCCTCTTGGGAGGAAGGGTTGAAAGGGGAAGCCACTGGGGCACAAAAACGAAAGTCTGGGTAAACTAGCCATGGGGTTCTGATGAAGTGTTCTGATGATATTAAATTGTTCATCTCACTTTTCTCTGCTGCAGAAACAAAGTAACTGCTTTCTGCTAGTTTGAACATAGAGCTTTAAGCTATAAGTACTGGTAGAATATAAAGAAAAATACATTAGCCTAAAAGATACAAAATATAAGCTGGAAACATCTTCAACACCAAATTGGCATTAAACACGTGCCTCATTACTCCTGTTCTTCGTGTGTGTGTGGGCAGGTGGTTGAGGTGTTAGAGCATTAGTGGGTAGCGCTGTTACAAGTCTGTCTCTTACAGATGGTGGTGAAAGAAGACACACAAGCCCTGGCTGCAGCTTTAAGCTGGGACAAGCAGAAAGCTGAAGCTGTACAACAAGCTTGTGATCAGGAGCTCTCCAAGCGTCTACAGCAAGTGCAGACTTTGCAATCCCTGAGGAGCACATCAAGGGGCAAGAAAGCACTACCTTGTGGAGATGGGCTTAGTTCAAAACGCAAAAAATAAGACTATAGTTCTGCCTCAAGTGTCAGAGAAATGCAAGTAGTTGTGGGTTGCATTTTTGTTTGTTTTTTAATTAGAACCAACAGAAATAAGGTATGTCCTGGGAGCCATAGTTTGCTGGTCATACTGTGGTCTGGCTGCAGAAAACTAAAATTTGGACATTGTCCTGAGGCAGAAATACTTGTGATGATTCAAATCATGTGTAACCAAAGGGATTTGGACTTTTTGCAGAGTAGTAAAACAATGGTATTGCTAAACACAGCGTGTAAGAGTTCAGCTTTCAATAGCTTGTTGGGGTGGGAGCCAGAAAATTCCATCTGATAATGCTGATCTAGCTCTGACGCCTCAGGCAGTTTGCTCACCTTCCCACCATTTTCAGCAGAAAGGATGAAAATTCATTACATCAGTAATGAACAGAAAGCAGGCATTTTGACCATTGCTCACTGAACTCAGAATGTTTGGGTTTTGGGGGGAGGGGGGGCTGGGTTTTGGGGGGTTGTTTTGTTTTTTTTTTTGAAGGATTTATTGTGATATTATCATTGTGCAGTTTTTCCAGCTGCTTCCTTTAATCTCCAGCCTGGCATCTAGGCACTTGGAATTCTCATGCTAATCTTACCAGTTAAAGTAAAATCAAAACTTCTCCTGTGTTTTTGTTGTGGTTATGGGGATTTTTTTGTTGGTTTATTTTTCGTGTAAAAAACTCCTGCATCTTTCAGTGCAGTGCAAGCACTAATTTGTAGAACAGCTAAAGTGGAAATGCTTGTTTTGAATGGCTGTGGGGCAAAAGACTTGTATTTGGCCTGTCTGTATTCTAACCATTGGTATATCATCATGACACCTCTTTTAATCTGCTTATTTTTAAATTGAATGAATTCTCATGCCTTTAAAACTTTTTTTTTTACTAAAATGTTGGATTAGTTTTGATGTGGCTGTTATGATTAAAGAATGAGCCAGTAAGTATAGTATTATGTTAAGGACTGAAGAAGAACTTAAATACAGAAGTGTTCCCTATATTTTATTCACTCAAAAATGTTGTGGAAGTACAGGTGCATTCACACCAGAACATTACACCAGAACTCTCAGTCTTGGGAGATGGATGTGAAATAATCTGAAAGGTAAGATAGAACCTAAGGTTTTTGTAGCTATCAGTGTTTTCTATTACCATGCAAAACCCACTGACTGAGCATAACTTTAAATGCCTCCTGCTAAGTACTGCTACAGCAGGCATTCAGACGAACCCACTGTATGTAGATTTGAGTTGGATTATGGCACATACAAAGTTAGACTGCTTGTGTAATTAACATGTAACCTTGCCAGTTCAGTACCTCTGGGCAAGTATCCACTGAGATTTGACTGGAATTGGAGGGAAGCTTGCAGTCACCTTCTTGAAGCCTTTTTTGCCAAGGCATATCATTGCTTCTTATAGTATATATTTCTGGCTTGTAACATTGCAGGCCATGGCAGAAAAAGAGTTCCCTACTGTTTTTAATAGCCACTTATTACAGCCTTTTTATGTTCAAGCCTTTATGAAAGAGCGTATATGGCTGTCCATAAACAATTTCTGAAGCATGCTCTATCATACTCAAAGCTCATTACACTGAGTGCACCAGGCATACTAGCTGTCAGCAGGCTTTTTGTGTGAGCTCATGTCCCACATTCTTCCTGTTATCAACTATTATAGCAATCTTGCTCAAGGCTGCAATACTTTGCTTTTTTCTAGCTCAGCTTAGCAATGGGAATCCTACTGCTCGTGCTGTACAAGAGGAAAGGAGGATTTTACCCAGAGCTTTTTCACATATACCTAAAATAACAGATAGCATAATTACTGACATCCTGCATGTATTAGGAGTATTGAACTCAGCTACTTCAGGCAAATTCTGAGCTGGAAGTCACAGAGACCATGCTGATACTTCTTGTAGAAAGCAGAGATAGCCCTTCAAATCTAACTTTAAGAAGAAAACAAATAGAGGGCTTTCACTGCTGCTCTTTCCTTTTTTCTGTTATCAAGGTTAGAGCTTAGATGCCTGCAAGTTATTCAATACTGCAGTTCTTAAACTTCAGAATTAAATTATTAACTAGGCCTAGCATAGTTCCCTGATTTAAACAGATACTTTTTTTCTTAATCATTCTGTTACAGTAACAAAATAATCAGACTTTTATAAGCTGATGGGAGCTGCAGTTAAGCTGAAAGCTGAACTTTCAGGAGTAATTTGAATTATCTGCAAAGAACACATACTTAGTACTGAACTCTCCTTAAAGCTCTCTTATAGTCAACATTCTTCAAATGTCTCGGTGAAAAATGAGAAGCAATTAGCTAATAGGCTAACGGACTTCAGTGCTGTATCTCATCCCCTAATTTCTATGAAAAATCATTTTTTAATGGTCAAGTTTATGTACTGCTGCTTGGATCTATTTCAACAGTGCAATCAATCAAAGCTGAAAACTAAAATACCTCAATTAATGGCATTTTTAAATGTAGCAGTTCAATTATCCTTATAAATTGGCTTTTTTTTTTTCTTTTAGGGTAGCCTTCTGATCATTATATTCTGAACATCAGTTCAGAGCTAGAATTCCCTGTCAGTGAAAACAAAGAGCTGCTGCCAGATCTAATGTTTCTACATCAAACAATCACAAAACTTTTCAGTACACAACCTCCAGCTTCCAGCCAGCACCTTCCATATACCAGCAGTGTTACGTGTACCAGTGTTTGGTCAGAAGTGACAAATCTTCGCTGAGGACAACAGACAACTGAAGAACTATCTCCATTAGAGACAGAAGTGTAGATCAAAGCAAAAAATGATATTTGGTCATTCTTTGCTTATCTAGCATATGCAAATCAGGAGAAACAAACCATGCTCTGTAATTTAATTTAACACTAAATGAGATGTATGTTTTGTAGATGAAAAGTGTTTGATTCACCTTAGCTCATTTGAGCTGCAAATTCCCTAACTATGCAAAAATTAGCATTTCCTTGATGTTATTCCTTTAATAAGTTTTAACATTTAAACACAGGAACTGTGCTGCACATGATTCATAAGTATGAACATTTTATAGGTGTTCAGGAGGGAGGGATGCAGCACAGATCTCGAACATTGCCAGAAGACAAAAGCTGGGGTGACTGCTGCTTTGCTCTGTTAATGGCAAAACATTTAGAATATCAAAGCCCCAACTTAGTCTTCATTATTTACACATCCAAGTAGACAAACCTACTTTGTAACAGATTTCTTTCTCAGAAATATATTTGCCATGAATGAGTAGCCTCAATTAATGGTCTTCAACACTGCATTAATAATTTCTTCCTTAAAACATCACACTCTTGCATCTCCTACATGAAGTGGACTGATGACCAGTACATATAATAAAGCCTCACAAACTTCAAGAAAGCAAGTAATGTATAGGGGCATTATTTAAAAAAAATACATATAGATAGATATATACGAAAAGCAAGGAAACACCAGCATTTCAAGAGGAGAGATTTCCTGTTGAATACAGAATCTCTACAGTTTATCATCATCTACCTAGATTACTCTGCATTCATCAGTAGAATAATTTATTTAAAAGATTATCTTATCCCCAGAGGTGGAGCAGTTCTGGACTGGGAAACAGGAGAATATTTAAAAGTGCCATTGTGAAACATAGATCTCAAGGTAGGAGGAATTCATTTTTAGTCAGCATTTGGTAAGCCCCTATCAGACCAGCAGAGGGCAATAGTGATTTCCGACCACCACTAGGGGGATCGTATTCCACAACATTTAGAAAGTGTCACACAACTTCTTGGAGGTGATTACTGTACATCAACAAAGTCACAGGAGAGAAATGACACAGAATATGCTTTAATTGGCAGGACAACAAGAGATATGGCTATTAAAAAGGAAAATGTTTATAATATCTAAACAAATCTATCAGAAATGGAAGGAAGATGTCAAAAAATTGTTGGAGAAATTAAATTGTCCTTTGCAGGGAGTTGCATATACTGAGGTGTGAATATGCTCAGTGGATATGCTTTGCTTTAAATTCTATCAATAAAGGAGTTTCTTCTTAATAACTGTAAGATTTTGTTTAGTGAACAATTAAGGCGTTTTGGCTGTAAACTTTGTTGAAATCTGACAGTCATTTCATTTTTGGAACAAGAAAATGCAACTAAGCACGTTTACCTAAAAAAAACTACAGAGATTCATTAAGCTTGTTAACCTGCAAGAGCAATCACTGGCAGGCTAACCTTGGTCTTCTAGGATAGTAAGGGAAAATGACCAGAGAAGTTATTGAAAGGTAAATCATGCCATGTTGGAATCTTCACTTTCAGTCACAGGTGTTTCATTTTCCTCAGTTCTCTTTCCCTTAGCTGCACTGGACTTCTTCTTCTTCTTCTCCTTTTGTTCCATGTTACTTGATGCAAGCTCTTCACTCTTCTGTGTGATGTACTTAAGCTGAGAAAAATAAACTAATCAGTGGTCTAATGAGGAACATTAGACCTTGACATAAGTAGTGCACAGTTATTAAGAACAAAAAATTCAGCTCCAGCCTTTACTATGCCCTTTCACACTGAGTTCTTGTTGCATAGTTTAAATCACACAGAAGGGGGAAAAAATGCATAAAATGAAAATTAGCATTCAATTTAGCCTTCAAAACTTCATTTGCAGTTCTATTTTTAAATGCATCAATTTATACTGTAAAGTCCTTAAAAAGCAAAGATAAGCCTCCTCCTATAGGTCAGCACAAGAGATTCTCTCTCCTATAAGCAGCATAAGAGAAATGAAGTGAATCACCCCTGTCTTAATCCTACTAGGAGACCCAGACCGTGATGTGGGTGCAGACTGTGTCTGACCTTAGGCTCAAATAAAGGAATATAATGTCAGGAAAAAAATAATGCTTGTTTATTGTATCTGTACATTTGGAACCTCAGAAGCTCTACTGCAACCAGAGCAATTGCAATCAGATGCCCACAGTGAGGCATAGTATCATGAAGAAAAAACGTGATGAAAATTAAAACAAATCATGGGATTGTGCCTATCCATCATCTACAAACCAGTTGAACTGCTTAAAAAAACCAGTTGCTTCAACATTTAAAGCCTTCAATCAGATGCACTTAGGAATTAACCAACAGGTATAAGAAAGTTGTAAGACAGAAAATACAGCGAATCTCACCAAAGAATTGCTCCTTCTAGCCAAAAGCTTCACGTCTTCTGAAGTGATTGTGCTTCGCTTTGCATGCCTGCATATAATTTAAAAACACTTCTTGATGTGTTTGCTAACTCCAGGTGTAGAAAGCCACGCAGAACATTTAACTAATGGGGCCTAATATGGGCCCACTCAACCAACGATACCCATCTTCTGTAAAAAGGATTTTGTGTGTTGTAGCCACGTATGCATACATCTAAATACACGTATGTAGAAACAGTAGTGTTCGGTAACCAGAACATCAGGCACTGCTGCTCACTCTGACTTCCCATGTGTTACTGAGTTGGTTTTCACTCAGACACAGACTCCTTAAACATTCCCTTACCTCTTTGGAGCAACCAGACGAACCGCAGGTATGCTAGCAAGCATCCAGCACCGCTACACATCAACACAGCTGACAATTATATGCAGTTGTTAATCTAAACAATCATTCATGCTGCACATACGGACTTCCAAGATGAGGAAGAACCTATAGCAGCATGTCTATTTCTTAATTACACAGTAACTACTTAATCAGCCAAGAGAGCTCTTTAAAACCTTAAAAAAGAATTGCATGATGCATTTTAAAGATTATGCAATTAAAATCAGATGTATTGCCTGATGTTTGGATGGTCTGATGGAGACAGGAGCTGGACTCGATGATCCTTAAGGTCCCTTCCAGCATGGGACACTCTGTAATTCGGGCTAATGCAAAAATGCCTTCACAATGTCCTGCAACATACCTGGCAAACATCTCGAGGTCTCTTGCAAAGTTTTCTGGAGAAAAAAGAGAAAAATGTTGTATTTTAGAGCGCTGCTTCTGATTTGGAAGAGATACATAATGCTGTAACACAAAGGTGCAACGGCAAATTGCCAAGTTAAGTTACAGGAAGTGACCACAGCTCGTTCTCACACATCACTGCTGCACAGGCAGATGGGCCACGAGTACTTCGCATACATTTAAGTGCTTTTTCGTGGTAAGAAAAACAGAATGACTATTTCTTGTAGCTGTAAAGTCACGACACGAGGAGCTCTGCATCGCTGACAGCCCGGTTCTCTCTTAGCGCAGCCCATCCCCAGCAGCCGCCGTCGGGCCGCAGGGTAACACGCGGACGTACCGCACTGCCTGAAGGTGATCTCGGATATGGCGGCGACGGTTTGCTTGCTGAACAGCACGCCCTTGTCCTCAGCGACGCCCTGGCACAGGCAGCCCGTCGTGTAGTGCACCGCGGCCCGCAGCCTCTGCAAGACGGCCCCGCACAGCTCAGCCCGCAGCCCTCAGCCCCAGCCCCATCTCGTCCCAGCCGGGCCCCCCGGGCACGGGGATCAGAGGGACAAGAGGGGCCCCGCCGCACCTGGATGAGCAGCTCCCGCTGCTCGCCGCCCGCCGCCTCCATCGCCCGCTCGTCCGAAGTTTCCCGCCCAGCGCTGAGGCGGGGCCGCGCCGCCGCCATGTTGGGCCCCGCCCCCCCGCTCCCTCAGCCCCGCACGCACGGCTGGAGCCGGTGGGTTTTATAACGCGAACCGCTATGGACAAGAGGAAGCGTCCCGTTCCGCCCCGAAACACCGCTGCGCACGCGGAGTTCCGCAGTAACGCCGGGCAGAGCCTTTCCCACAGCTCACCACAGAGAATTATAACACAAAGCACCTGAACAGCAACTGCTTAAACTTCCACAGCGCTTCAGGTGCCAGTGCCTGCAATAACACATTGGTGTTACAGAGAACCCCTAGATCTTACGGTATAATCTGCAAAAAGTTGCTTTAAATCATAAGCAACCCCTTGTTAAATCACACTGACGCTCAGCTGCTGAGCAGCTCTCCTGCTAAAGGGAGCACAAAATGAATCCAGGCATCAGTTCACAGCTCAAAACATATTGCATGACAGGTTCTGCGAAATAAAGGTGCAAGCATTCAGGTGAATTTTCAACAGTCCTTAAAATGATGGGATTAGAGGAAAAACAGAGCCAATCTTGCATGCTGCTGCAGCTTATTTTACCTGGCGGGGCAGGAGGAGGCACAACACATGGCTAGGAAGTATCAGTGGGGAACTGCAGCTGCAGACAACTGACAGCCAGACCTGTCTTGACACCTCTAATCTGTACCAAAGTTCCCCGTGCCCCATCCCACCCTTCATCCTTTCACAAGAAGCAGCTTGCAGTGTGCAGGACCCCGTGCAGGTGAATTCCCAGAAATCAATCTTCAAGAACCCAGCTGCTGCCTGCTGTGAACCAACAAGAAGAAAAACTCTTTACCTCCCTGGAATCTCATGCAGCGTTACTGTGCTGACTGTCTGCCACTCTCCACTTTAGCAATTATTGAAATGCAGGCTTCTTTATCTTGATTCTATGAGTTTATGCACTATAATACAATAAAAATATTAGCACATTAAAATGCATTAAGAATTAGCACATCAAAATTCTGTTCAAAAGACATTTTAGCCAGCAGCAAAGGAAAAAAAAAATCTCAAAATACGTACAAGCAGGTTTATTTAGCTTTCTTATATATGTGAAATATACCCACAAGTTATTACAAAAGTGTGCAAATGCAAGTTCTAACACAGTACAGTAAAAAGGGGCGTTCACAGAGGAATATCTGAGATCTATAGTATCTCAGCTTCAAGAGGGAATATTTCCATTAGACATTGTAGGCAGAAGAGGACACATTTCCTCCGTGGCCTGTCCAGTTAGTATGGATAAATACACCTGGCTTCGATAATAACTCGTATGTATGTGCACCAAAGTAATCACGCTGAGCCTAGAATAAGAACACACACACACAACATAAAAAGACACATGAATATGACAGCCACACAAGTACTGGAAATGGCACACACTGAGACATGAGCATGTGAATTCAAGAAGTGAAATCTGACTCCGGTACAACATTCAAAACTATTGCATCATTATTAGGAAAGACTACAATAAAACACTTATTAAAATCTATTAATCAGCAGTTTCACAGAAAGACAACTGTATTCCTTCTGACACGTACAAACCTGAAAGACTTACATACATCCAGAACTCTAAAGATATGTATGTTTTTTGTTGTTGTTGTTGTTGTTGTTTTTTAAAACAAAACATCTTTATCCAAAAGCAACACTACTCCCTGCTTTAGAGATAGAATACTAACACACACTGGGCACTGTCATACCACTGCCTCTTGTATCCTATGGACTGATATCTCATAACATCTTACTGGCTTGAATTTCAGGTTTTGAAGTATATTAGGCAATCAATGCCTACATTTTTACAGTGGAGGAGTGACCATGAGATAACTGCCATCACGATTCTTAGATCAATAATTAAATAATAACATGCTGATATTTCAGTAGATAGAAGATTTACTACACTATTTCAGGCACCTACCTGGATCAGGTTAGCTGGCAGCACTTCATGTCTGTATCCATCATAAAAAGAAAGTGCTGTAGTGAAGCAGGGCATAGGAATACCATGCTGGACTCCAGTACTGATTACATGTCGCCAGGAGTCCTGGGGCAGAGGGAAAGTGGGAAAAAAAAAAGAAAAGAAAAAAAAAGAAACACATGTAAGCATGTACACCATTCCAGTTTAACACTGTGTGCAATTTCACATTATATGAAATCTAAGTCTGAGCAAACGCAGTGGTATATTCCTGATTTAACACAAAAAGGTTGATCCAAAATAATAGCGAGCCAGTCAGCAATCAAGGAAATAAAAGTGCAGGCATATACTTCACGTACAGTCCAATGACAATTGAGACAAGAATGCTGTTCCTTCATAAATCATCCACGCATCCCAAGAACATGAACACAGTGAGGCATTTTCAGGACATCTAATCAAGCACACAACCACCACCCAAACATAAGAAATCAGCATGTTGCTTCAGACAGACACGTGGATAATCATTATTTCAGCTGTACACCTGATTTAGGAATAATCAGCTTCAATAAAAGGAGTTATTAATTACAAGACTTCTTTGTTGTCCAGATAATCTGTTTTTAGTTCTGCCTGTCATCTCCCACCCAAATCAAGGCACTGTTTGGACAGGCTAATGAATGGTTGGTTTAAGACACTGTTGTTTCAGTGGTACAGCAAACAACTGGAACAAAGCTTGGTACTCTGTACCACTGAAGTCCAAGTGCACAGCAGGCACAAGGCACCTGGCAGTGATGAGAATGCTCACATAGGCTAGACGATTTTTCCTGACACTGTGGTTCTATTGAACTGCTATGTTTCTGCTTAGGGTTATTCTGTAATGGTACAGTGGAAATCTCTAGTTTTTAATGGTAGATTCTCTAGAACTAAAGAGAAGAACCATGGTACAACAATGATGATATGTTTATTGCTCTTGTATTATCTTGACATTGATAATGTATCTTATAATATTATGCAAGATCTTGATTTGCTGCTTGATATACCTGGATGATCATTTATAAAGTGGTACAAAACCCTTTTTCTTCATTTAGCAATACCACTTTTCAGCTTTTTGATGAAAAAGAGGCAAGTGGTATTTGTAGGTATTTTGAAGGACAGGTCACCAACCTTGCCATGTTGAAAAATTCTCATTTGAATCTCAATAATTTTCTCGTGTTATTTCAACCACTTTCAATTATATGGCTTATTTCTCATCCTAATCTTCTAAGACTGGTATGTTCTATTAAAGGATACCTCAAAGCCATAAATGATTAATTCCTGCTCAGAAATGTATGCAGGTAAAACACAAATAGCCTGAAGATTGGTTAGAAATCTTTGGGATTAAGGATGCTGCATAAATAGGATTCAAAGAAGTTCTTCCCACCTTTTCATTTTTCTGATAAAATAAAGTTGTGATGGAAACAAAGTGCAGAAGGTCAGACTGTATATTGCTGGTTTTTTGTTTTTCCTTCTTTGGAAACTCACCTGGCATTTTTCTACAGCTGTCTTAAAGAAATCATCCAACAGCAAATTCTGAAGTTCAGGGTTTCGATCAAAAGCATCTTTGATTTTTCCCAGGAACACACTAGGGAGAATACAAACCAGAAATCAAACTGTGCACCTTTCTACAATGACCTAGAATCAAAAATGCCAAGACTTGACTCAGCCTATGAAGATCTGTGGTAGCTAAACCACCAGAAAACTGGTGTCATCTGTAATCTCTAATGCTGATTAGAGAAATAGACCCCCAGAACCTTACCAACAGGTTAACTCCATGGATTTTCTTATCTCTAGGCTTCTCAGTCTAGCACTGTATGAAGTAATTGCCTCCTCTTCGCCCGTCAGCAACTACACCACCTCTTCATCTCAATTACCTTCTGATGATGCAGCCTCCCCTCCACATCAGTGCAATGCCACCATAATTCAGTGTCCAGCCAAATTCTTTGGCTGCTTGTCTCAGCAGCATGAAGCCTTGAGCATAGGAGATAATCTTGGAAGCATACAGGGCCTAAAACAAACAAAATAATAGAAGTGAACCTGCAAAGTTGAATGAGAAGTAGACCCAAGCCCCTCATCACAGTTTACAGCATCCGCAACTTGTCCTGATCAGCAGCTCTACTAGAGTGCTCTGGCAAACACAATGACTCACCTTGCGTATGTCCTCAAGAAATGCCTTCTTGTTCCCGCTAAATTGAGTCAATTTAGGCCCATTCAGCAGCTTACTGGCCTGCACTCTCTCATCCTTGAGGGACGACAGGCACCGTGCAAACACAGCCTCACCTTTGGATAGGGTAGGAAAGAACAGAGAATTAGTAAGATCAGAGAAACAGTCACATGGAAAGAAGTGTACAAACTATTTCAGCTGTTACTGATAGACCAATCTGTCAGCCAGCACAGCCACTGGGTAAATACTGGCTGACACAGCTTTGAAATGATCAAAAAAAGTCCACAGAAAGCACATCTAAAATCAAATCAGCAGATTTGAACAAAGAAGTTAACTTACACAAGGAAATAAACTCAATAAATCTAGTAGGCTCACAACATTAGTTTTCAGAAGCTCACTAGATGGTTTTATAACACCACTAAGCAGATTACTGAACATCATTCTCCAGAGCTAAGGAGAGAGCCAAGTCATGTCTTCAGCTCCTAAGGAATAAGTCTGAATGCCAACCTCTTTACCTGACTCAGTCTATTTCTAATCATGCTGTTGTTAAGTTGTACCTATTTGCAATTGAAAATAGCACGGTTCAATGAGAATAAAAATAAAAAGAATTTTCTTTCCAGAGCAATTAAAAAGGAAATTTAAAAGTGATTAAAAAGAAAAAGAAAGCTTTCATACTGAACACTCCTTCCTCCTTAAAAACAGTGTGAATTAAAAAAAAGAAGAAGAATGAGTCACATTTGTACAGGACTCTGGATCCTCCCTGTTGTAGGATTAACAGACTGTATCAAAATCAGAACATGCTCCTCTGCATTTCTACAAAAACTTCCTCCTACAGCTTAGAAGGAAAAGGAGGAAGGAAGGGGAAGGCGTTGGGAAAAAGCAGAGGTAGCATGACTCTGCCTTCACAAGAAGACTGCAAGTCATGCTTATGCAATAAAGTCACACCGAAACTGCCCTAGGAATGGCCATGTTTGCAGGACTGTTGTGTGCACTTTCTTATCCACTGATCATTACCTAACAGTGCACCCGGGCACTGGGCAGGACTAACCAGGGAGTGTCTTCTCCACCCTCAGCCTTTGCAGGAACTCTAAGCCAAGGAACATCGCAACAGCTAAGTGAGAAACTCTATCTTTCAAGCCTACAACTGACAGTCTGCAACTGTGGCATAACACAAAAACCATTTACAAAGCTTGCTTTGTAAAAATACATTGTTGCAATGCAGCCACATTTCTCTCAGAGCTATCACTCCAGTTACTCTTTTCAGTATACTGAATACAGTTTATCTTCCAAGGAAACACAACTTGAACATTCAGGCAACAGAAAAAGATGGGAGAAAGCAAGAAAAATAAAGTCAACTTGAGAGCAAAGAAACTACTGAGTCATCTTATTTACTCAAAGGGAAAGCCTACATCAGCCCTGTGGTTAAGAGATTATTCTAAAAGTGTTACAACTCCTATGTCACAATGCTGAGCCAGGCTGCAAAAAAGTGTAGATACCACAGAAGTAGGGCTGTATGCAAGCAGGTATATTCTTATATCTTTTAGGGATATGAACTTAAGGAATTACAAAATACATTCCCATCATCTTTGGGTTTTGATGAGCAGCCTTATTAGGCACAAAACCAGTACAGTCCAGTCCCTGTGTTTTTGCAGTGAATCATAAAAATAGGAGAAAGAAATGTTTAAGAAGACATCTGAAAAACAAGAACTTATCAAACAGTGGTCAAGCAACAAAGTTTTGGATTTCCCCACTGCTTTTTTTTTTTATTATTATTATTACAATATTCCTTAGTGTGATGTGCCACGTGCAGGTAGGAAAGACAAGGCTCGATCAAAGAGCTGTTTACCTATGAGAGTGACAGGGACTCCATATTCCAGGGCAGAAATTGCTGTCCACTTCCCCGTGCCTTTTTGTCCTGCACTGTCCCTGATCTTTGGGAGGAGGTATTTGCCATCCTTATCTTTGAATTTGAGAATATTGGCTGTGATTTCAATCAGGAAAGAGTCCAGTTCAGTCTTATTCCATTCCTCAAATACCTGAAAGAGGAGAAAAAGTACATGCAGACCGACAGATAGTACACACCAATTTACTATGTTATCTAACACATATTTACTGATTCACTGATGTATGTATAAACATAGATGCATACGTATGCTTGCAGAAGGGGTTCATATTAGCTCAGTTACTGGTTTTACTAGCTTTTGCCAGGCAAGATGTTGCTTCCTAAGGAGAAATCAGCTGCAGAACAGGAGAATTTAGACAACATCTGTAAACGCTCAGGTGAAAGTGCTTGCTGCTCGCTACCTCACAGCTATTTGAAGTTCAGGCACATGGTGGATCTGGCCTTAGCCAAAGGTGCACAAGTCAGAAAAATTAACTTTACACACAAACAGCAGCTTTAACTAAGCCCAGCTGCTCTATCAAGTGCAGCCAACCAGCATGGC
The DNA here is from genome assembly GCA_037305975.1 of Chrysolophus pictus. Taxonomy (NCBI): domain Eukaryota; kingdom Metazoa; phylum Chordata; class Aves; order Galliformes; family Phasianidae; genus Chrysolophus; species Chrysolophus pictus. Next base: position 3,720,328 of record CM074596.1, on the reverse strand, counting down.
TCAGGAAGGGAAGACTCTAAAAAACTGCAAATCACCTGTGACATCTCATTGTGGTCCATGCCCACAACATCTTTCATCAGGTGGTAGGCCTCACAGATCAACTGCATGTCTCCATATTCAATCCCATTGTGCACCATCTTCACAAAGTGTCCAGCACCCTCCTCTCCTACCTGTCAAGAAATACAAAAAAGAAAAAAAAAAAGCCATCAGTAATACTGCTGTCACCATTCTCAGTATTTAATACCTATCTATGGATTCCTTCTCTCCAATAAAGCCTCACAAACCCAGCACTGCCAGTGTAATCACAGATCTGCTTTGCTTCCCCACCACACGACCCAGCCATAAAACATTTTTCTCCCACTGGATTGGGTAACATCTCAGAGTTGGTCAATCTGAACTGAAGGCAGGCAGCCAGAAAACCCACGTAGCAATGTGGATAGCTTTAACTGCATTTTATGCATGAGCTACCTACACAGGCTAAGGGCAGTATCAAATTAATATTTACCCAGTCACAACAAGGTTCCCCAGATCCCACTTTAGCAGCAATGCTTTGAAATATGGTCTTGATATGTGGCCTGTGGATAGAAATAACATGGTTCAGCAGGTAAGAAGAGGATACAACCACCACAGGAGAAAAATCCATCTGTATGATGCATCCTTCTGTAAGAATGGGATGAGGGCACGCAGGCAGGCCAACAACACATCACACAGTAGTGTCACAAAATAGAGTACATTTTCCCCAGAACTAGATACTGAATGCAAGAAAAGGGGACAGACCATGTTACACATTTAAAAGTATTGCTCAGTCAAACTCAATGGATCTGAAGGTGTTCAAATATTACTTTCTCCATTTTACAGATGGGGAAACTAAGGTGGATTATGATATAAGCTCATACTCCAAGAGCATCAGTAGCAGAGCTGAAGCAAAGTCATATTCTGTTCAATAGTTACAAAAAAATATCCAGGGTGATCCAGAGGTTCATAAACAACACACAGGAATTTTGCTTAAATTCAAAAAGAAGTACTTTCTCCCTCCAATGTATTTCTCCCTCTAGATTTCTGTGGGTATTACTTTTGCCTGTGAATTCCAGAAAGAAAAACTTGACTTCGTTTTTCTTGCTATAAAAAATCTGGCACTGGCTGGTGACTCCAGCTACATTGAGAAATCCTGAACCTTGAGGAAGTAAGAAGGCAACATATCTTGTTCTCTCCACACCCACACCCCTCCTCCTTCCTTCCTTCAGCTCTCAACATGAACCAAATGATTGTTGCAGACCAGTCTGAAAAATCTACCAGCTCACACTTACCAGGCTTCTTTGGATCCTCCTGGCATGAGTGAAGGACCATACCTGGCCCCCTCCTCTCCACCGCTAACACCACTGCCAACAAATAGGAGGCCTTTTTTCAGCAGCTCCTTACAGCGCCTCTGGAACAACAACAAAAAGTCATTTACATATCTTTTAATACCAGTCTTACCAACAAAAGTTAGTAAACCAGACCTGAAATCAGGTTTTCAGCTCTGCTTTAGACATGCTACCAAACAACTTCAGACAATGCTCATGCATACTCAAAAGTGAATGCTAGGAAACTCAGTGCTGCTCTGACACAGATCCTTGCAAAAAAGCCATGCAGAGAGAACAAATTCCTCATAACCAACAGGTAGAAAAGTGCAGTACTGAGGCTGGAAACGCCTCAGGATTAAGTGCCAGGTGACACATGCTGTGTGCTGAGATATGAGGGAGGCAGAATAAGCTCAAGTTGTTGATTTCATTACGGAGCAAAGGTGCAATCATGGATAACTGTATGGGAAATTAATTCCCTTCGAGTGGGAGAGAAACACAGCCTGAGATTCATAAGCAGAGCTGCAAGCTCTCCAAGTATTAAACCTCATTTAAGAACTGTTTTTCACTCTGATTGCCCAAGGTGCTTATCCAAGATACGAATGCAAAAGCAGAAGGGCTGACAGCAATACCTCTCTAATGTGCAGAAATACTAAATTACTTGCAACACTGTTAACACAGTCATCCCAGACACACTAGGAAGTCTGCTCATGCATAGGCCTTTAAAAAAAAAAAGATTGAAGAACCAGATCACTGCTGTTCTGTTTTTGTTACCAAGACAGCCAAAGCAGCTATTCTGTCTTACTGCATTTTCCAGCAGTCCCGTAGGACAGAGACACAATAACTAATGCAATATTGTCCACACCACTTCAGAACCTGCATTTCAAGACCCTGGCAGTTCAATAAATTCAATAAATATCCTCAGATGTTCTCATCTCCCTGAAAACTTCATAAGACTGCAACAAGATGTTTTCTAAGAGCCTTTAACCTCTCAAAAGGTGTCAATAAAAATAATTTTTGACGATCTGGGAAATTTCTATATACTTAAGATATACTTACAGAGCACTCCCTACCTATTGCAAAAACTGCTTTCTAATAGACTGTATAATCTAGTTCTGCAATGAGAACTCAGTTTGGCCTTTCCGAGGGAAGATGGTATCTTACTGGCTAACTGTTCTCATGATCAGAGGAGAAAAAATCATGGGAAGTGTATTTTATCCACCCATTTTGGGTAGAAAACAAGCTTACCGTGGTATCTCTATACTCAGAATTCCCACCATCAATTATGATGTCCCCAGTCTCCAACAACGGCACCTACAAAAAATAAATCTGCGTTTTGTCTTTTTCACTGGACTCACAGATTCAGTACTGACAAACAATTGAGACCTTCCAGAGGAAACTTCCCCAAGAGACAGAGAATTCACAGTTAGAAAGAACATCTGCCTCACTAATTTATTGATGAAATCATCCACTGCACTTCCAGCCTTCACCAGCAAGATGATGCGACGAGGCTTCTTTAGCTTGGAGACCATCTCCTCCAGGCTGTGAGCACCAATCACTTTGGTTCCTTTGGCCTCATTGGCCAGAAAGTCATCCACTTTGGAAACCGTCCTGTTAAAAGCACAGACCTGGAGAAGCAAGAAAACAGGTTACTAAAGCTGACAGCTGAAAGGTTACATGAGCTCAGGCTAAAGGTTATATAAATGATGTTCAACATAATGCGTTCTCCTGCTTCCACCCAAAGATGCTGAGTAGACACGAGCCCTGTAGCATGTCACTGCAGGAGCCTTGGGAGCCTTTTGTTGATGGCCAAGCCCAAGGCAAACTTAAAAGTAAAAGCACACTTATAGACAGCCCAGGCACCAGGTAGCTGACCAAGTACAGGCACGCCAGGCTGCTTTTCTCTGGGAACAGAACAAAGGGCAGCCGGGGTTAGAATTAAAAGGAGGAAACACCACCCATTAGGGCATCACAAGAAGAAAAACAAAACGCTGAGCTCCGGCCCTAGAAGCTACTGAGCCAGCCCTTCTGCACGACGTTTTCTTTCACTTACCACAAAGCCGTGATCGTTCATGTTCAGAATCAGGTTCTGACCCATCACGGCCAGTCCGATCAACGCAATATCAGCTCTGGGAAGGGAGAGAACCACAAACGTCAGGCACCAGCAGCGACCCGGGGCACAGCATGCCGAGCTGGGCCGTTCCGCACTCGGGAAGCGGCAGCCCGGTCCCACCAGGGGCAATTCCGCTTCTGCTCGGGGACCCGAACTCAGGCGGAGGCCGCGGGCCGTCAGCGCGCTCTGACCTCGCGCCCGGCTCCCAGCGCCCGGCTCCCCGCCCCGGCGGCGCCCTTCCCGCCCGCCCCCCTCCCGGAGCTGCCGCGTTCCGCCCGGAGCGGCCTGGCGGCGGGAGAGGCCGGGAGCGCTGCCGGAGCCGCCTCGAACGCAGGGCGGAACGCCGCCCGGGCACCGCTCGGCGGGGCCGCTCCCCGAGGCGGGCAGCGCATCCCGGCTTCGCGGCCATCCCCGGAGGCAGCCGAGCGGAGTCCCCTGCCGCCGCCGGCCCCGCCCGAGGCTCCCGCCGCCCGCACTCACTCGGCCATGGCGGCGGCGCTGCCGGCTCCGCGGGCGGCTCTCACAGACTCGGCCGCGGCGCGCGCCGCTCGCTCCCTCAGCCGCACGAGAGGGGGGGGGCGGAACGGAGCGCGCCCATTGGCTGATCCCGCCCAGCGCCGCCTTCCCGCCCATGGGGCGACGGCTCAGGCCTGAGGAGCGCAGCGCCGAGCGCCTCGCCCCCTTAAAGGGACGGGTGTGCGACACGGCACCGGGCCTGAGCCGCAGGACGGACAGACGGAAGGGTCCCGAAGCCCTGCGCGGGCACGGCAGCCCCCGAGAGCAGGAAAGGGGCGGCGGGGCCGAGGGCTGCCGGCACTGCAGAGGTTTCCTCAGCAGCCAAACCCGCGGAAGGGCGGCAGGCCGCAGATTTGTGCTTCAGGCGCCCGCCCGCGTACAAACCCACAGACGTTGGCAGCCAACAGCCACCCCGGGGCCTCGCGGCCGGCTGGGTGCTGTGCAACTCGTTTCCTCTCCCTTTAATTAAACAGCATTAATTGCCAAAACACCAGGGTTGGAAAACTGTACCCCACTGCCATCAGCGCCGCAAGCACCGCAGTGAGAAAAGGAGGCAGAAGAGCTGAGGAACGGTGCCTGCAGCTGCACGCCAGGAGGGGAGGGGATGCAGCCCCCCCAAGCCCCCCACAGCAGCCCCAGTTAAGCACAAGGCTCACTTCCCAACAAGGACGGCCCACAGGACTGCTGGGTGCCCCCATTCCTCACAGCTTTCAGCTCACACGCGGCTGTTGGGGTTTGGTGGCTCACTCCTCTTGCCCTTGGCCAGCATCCTCAGATAGGCACATTCAGCTTCGGCTGCACTACTACAGCCTTTTTAGCTGTTGAGCAAAATCGTCTTTTGAGGATTTTGATGATCTAAATGCTGCTTAGAAATTCTGCTACGCTCTGCAGCAGGAAGAGAACAACAAAAGATAAGGAGAGCCTTCTATCTTTCTCAAGAATAGCTGAGGCAAATTTCTTTCCACAGAAGCATAAGCCTGCTCAGGATAGACTTTGAAAACAACACATTGAATGCTAGTGATTAAATCATACTAAAAGGAGCACATGTTATACCTGCTAATGCACTGGTTGTACCTTTATTGTTTCACCTCGTTCACTAACAATTCAGTGGTGCAAGGTTACCATACACAGTTAGATAATATCTGCATTGCACACCTAAGGCTATACAGCAAATGGATCAGAATTAGTACAAATACATGAACTATATTTACATTTTGTATACTCAAGCTCCAAACATCAGATATTTACAAAATAAAACATGAAAATGAAAATCTGAAATTAATGTACAGTGTTGCTGATGCACTCCTTCGCTGGGATGAAATCAGTTTGCAAAGAGATTTGTTCAAGAAGGCCACTTATACAGCGTATACCTTGTATACCTTGTGTACAGAGAGGTTGAACAGAAATGAGAACCGCAATTAAAAGAAAAAAAAAATGTATTTCAGTGCAACAGCGTGTCTAATGTCCAAAGTCAAGAACATTAATCAACTGCACATGAAGTATGAACAAGCAGAGTGGGAAATTAAGAGCTGATCCTGGGAAGCGCTGATCATCCAAGACTCCCTCTGCTTCTACTCCAGGTTTCAACGTAAGCAAGAGGTAGCTCAGTACTGCTCAGGATCAGACTATTACCTTGGCAACAGTACAAATTAGAGAGTGAGGACCCCCACACCCTCCATTTTCTGAACGCGTGTGTCTGCTCCTGTTAATTTAAAAACTGTTCCAATTGACATTGGACACAACCATCTGGTTTGAGTTGGACTAGTTTTGATTTCAAACACTTAGAACGCATAAATGGCCTTCTGAACAAAAAAAATCTCCATCCTGTTCTTGAACACCTGATGTTTTTAAATAAAGAAGCACAAAATTAATACATTCCTGCTACATACAGTACAGTTCAGACCACGTATTGGTGTTATTAACCACAATGGAGAGATGCAACGCACACGTTAGAGATCCATTTTCAAGTACATTCAGCAAACCGTTCCAGAGCAGCATTAGTATCCTTCCTTCGAGCAGCAGGTGAACAACTGCATGTTCAACAAAAACACCACCACAGTATAAACTAACACAAACTAAGGCTGTGTAAGAGTACCAGAAAGATGCAATGCATAGGCAGTATTAGTTATTGGAGAGTACCAACAGGTGTTATTCTAAAGCTAATCCTCTTTCTTATCTAATGTGCAATTAATTACAGATGTATAAATATACAATACATTACATAAAATTAAATCCCTGTAAATTAGATAACAAGCAGCAAAAGGTAAAGTCTTTGCTTTGAAATATCTTGCTGATCAGTAATAAGAACTATTACACACTAGCAAAAGAAAAAAAACAGTTCTCAGTGGTTTGGAAGTAATATTACCTTCCCTTCTGCATCCCAGAATATAGGAATCTTTTTTCAACAGGTACTTAAAGTGCATTTCCAAAATACAGTATAGAAGGTTTAGTTTAAAAATACCCAGGAAGCTCTATTACAAATGACACGGTTTTCATTGGGCCATTTCTTCTTCCACTTACTCAGGAACATAAAAAAACCCAAACTGTGGCACAGTTTCACTCCCAATTCTGTTTAAGAAATGCTTGTCAGTTTTACCAGCAGTGTTTCTGCTCAGTGGGCTGGCAGACCCCCAGCAGGATGCCTGGTGCCCAGTGGTTGGGTCCTGAGAGCTGTCTGACTCCAGGACTCCACAAGCATGCAGTAGGTAACCAAGAGTGGGTTTTTAAATGTCAGCAGAAGGCAGCTTGGCACGTTTTTCCATTCTTGTTCTGTTTCTAAACAGAATTCTTTTAATTGTTGGGTTAGATCAAAAGAGCTTTGAAGTGGATAGAAATTTGCTTTTCTTTTTCTGCTTTGCTTTCATTTTAAAGAAAATTTTAATTCATTTCAGTCATCCAGTTTTAAGTAGGGAAACCAATGTCTCAGTAATTGGTGAAAATCTGTATTTAGGTCAGACCCAGTAACAGTAATGCCCACTTGAACTCTACATGAGAATTGATTTTGTCAAGATTATGCAGCTCTAAGAGATACTGATGATTAAAAATAGAATTCTGTCCTTCTGATGACCTGTTATCCACACAGACACCAAGCCATAAGAAGCTGCTTGGAATCTTCAGTTTTAAGACACTTATGTAGTACAACTGTCACATCTCCAGCTCTGTATAAAATAAGCAATTGTCTCTTCCTGTTTTCAAAGGACAATCCTTTAATCGTGTTTCTATGCAATGTTTATTTACCCATCGTTCATTTTCTGGCTTATCCAAAGCAAAGACTTAGAAAACTAGTTTTCTTCTAGATTAAAAAAAAAAAAAAGAAAGATAAAACAAAACTTTTTATCTGTCAGTGCGTCACATAATACCACCACTGAAATTGCTAGTCCTCCTCAGACTGGTTTCACTTCCATGGCAAACAGTGGTGATGGCGGCAGTAACAACTTAGTGCTTAAAATCAATCTACTTCATTCTCAATACATCTTGAAATCAGCTTAGCTGCAGCTCGAGGAGCCCACTGCCAGCACTAGCAGTCTTAGTATCCACACACTGCAAGTGCATATCGTCCATTGCAAAACACAGAACTATCACCACTGTATTGAGAGTCACACACACTCAACAAGACAAAACCAAAACAAAAAAATCCTCTCTACTACACTCCTGGGTCCCCAGGACACAGACACACTCTGGGTTCCAGTTCTGAAATAAATCCAAGGACCGTAGGAGATGGGATGAGCACATTATTATGAATACTATATTGATAAATAAGGATATGCCCTAGCAAGTATCAGACTCCATCTCCCCTTTCCAGCTATGCGTTTAGGAGGTCCCAGTATGCATTGCATTTTATTGAATGAAAAACCCATAAAGCTAATAAAAAAATTGCTCAGCTGATGGCAGTCCCACATATACTTTTGGCCACAGAAGTCCCAAGGCATGGGGTGACCTGGCAACGAGTGATCTGAATTAAAATGACCTTCCTTGAGCTGGAGTCACAATTATTTTTTTCCCCCCTAGATATACCTACTGTAATGGTGGCATGAAACCCTTTCATCTCTACCCAAGAGTAAGGAACCTCAGGGTGAAATCCTGGTACATTTGCCCAGGATTTGCTAGCCCTACCGACGCCCAAGTCAAGAAACTACAGCATAACAGTCTGAAATACAGAAAATAAAACAAACAAAAGCCTCACCTCCTTAAAAACCTAAGTAAGAAAGATGAGTTCACTTCTCAGAAAGGAAACTCATTCTGCCTTCCTTTCCTGATGCAAGGAGCAAAGCTTTGCCCCAGAGAGAATTTCCATTGCAGGTCAAGAACCAACACCACCCAGCTGATCTCCAAGCAGCAAACTGTCACACCACACTGACCAGGATCAAAGTCCACCTGATCTGTTCTCAAGGAAGTATAATTTCTGAAATTAATAACTAAGGAGGTTAGCTAATGAGAATTGCAGCAGGTAGCTTAAGAGACATTCAACAATTATTCCAAAAGGAAGTGAAAGTGTCCTGCTGTTCCCTGAAGAATACTGCAAGTGCAAGGTCCAGAAAGCATTCTGTAGACAGTGGATACTTTTCCCCATTGACAGACGGGATTGGCAGCTGAATATTGCAGGTACAGGATCCATGCATAAAGCAGGCATTTCAGAATGATGCCAAAGAGCTGTCTTCCCTAATAAACCGATTACAAGTGTAAATGTCTTCCAAGAGGTGAGAACTGTTACTACAGGAACTAGAAAGGCTGAATTAAAAGCAGAAAGGGGAGATGTTGCCCTCCCGTGGTGATCTCCTGAAAAGGTCCAGGAAATCACCACGCTGGTTCCTTCCACCTGCAACAAATGTGAGGGTGAGCATCTAAAACTTCAGGGATTCTACCTAATATATTTTGGTTTTCCTCACATTAGCAGTTCTGTCTGCTCAGCTCAAAGGCAGAACAGCATTATGTTTTAGTGGAAGAGTTAGAGGCAAGCACTGCTCACCTGCACCCCCACAGTGAACACGGAAAGGCAGATCACTGCAGCCAGCCTCTCCAGATTCCTTCCCTACTTCTTTCCAGCCCATTAGACCCAGAGAGCTCAAAAACTTGCACCAAGTCCAAAGTCCAGTCTGCCCAGATAGATTTATCCAATGTCAGCTTTCAAAAGAGTTTAATTCAGAGGCTGGAAAGCCTGAGGAGCTATTGCAGTTCCTGACTGGGTAATGTCTACATAGAAGGAATAATCTTTCCCTGGCATAGCACTTTGCCCTGAGGGAACCAATGACTATTGCCAAGTCACGAATCAAATGAAAAACCTGTAGCATTCTAGACAGACAACAATGTACAGTGGGACAGACACCAGAAGGTCAGCTGGAATGAGAAAACAATTGTTATAGGAAAAAATCTTTTTTTCTTTTTAGAGTCGTGCATAATCAGGTTTTTTTTCCTCCTTTTTGTTTGGCCACATGCTACTAGTAGGATTCTCTGCACAAGTGAAAAGAAACAAAGTAGTGTTAGAATATCTAGAAAATGCAATGGAGGAGGTGGGAAGGTAGGGGTTGTTAAGCCACAGGATTACATACAAGAGAAACTGTCAAGAATCACAAAGAGAAAATGAGAGGTAACACTTTTATCTATCAGAATAGGAGTTAGGGAGAACAGATGAGAACATTACATGGACTCAGTACTTCAGCTGGCCTGTCCGTCTTCGAGCCAGTTTGGACCTGCACAAGAAAGAAGTGAAAAAAAATTTGTTGAATTCTGGATGTGGACTTTTCTCCCTTCCCCAGAGTTTCTCCATCTTTTGTTCTGCCCTTAATACAGTCCTAGTTTACTTCACAAGTTTAGAAAGTAAAATCTATCATGAGCTATAACCAGAAAGACTGTTCATTCTTCTGCTGTGCTCCTTTGAAGGATGATGGGTTCTTTCAAGGCACTGTTAAGTAACATTTGACACTGCACAGCAAGTTCAGATTGTATACGTATATTAATAATGTCACAAGACAAAGCAGCAACCACTGCATTTCTTCAACTTTTTTTTTTTCTTTTTTATTGCACACTCCTTTGCTTCCCTTCAGTTCAAACATCTGTCCATTTCTTCAGAACAAGGCTCAATTCTGTGATAAACTGCCTGTTTATGACTATTTTTAAGCTCTTTGTCTGCTCAGGAATTGCCTCTTACCGTATCGTGCCAGCAAGAAGTGGGTTGAAGGCGTATAACCAGTCATTCATGTCTTTGTCATTGATGGCCTGGAGCAGGACCCCACGATGCTTTGTGCATACACCAAAGGTGTTGGGTGTCTGCAATATTGAGGACAATTAAAATAACAAAGCCTACAGACACTGAAGCTGATGCACAATCCCTCCTTCAGGAAAAGAGTGCTACATCCATTTTCTAAAATACCCAAGACTTAAAGATCTTTCCTTCCAGTTTCATGGTCATTTCCAGGATATTACTAGTCAAATAAATGGGACATCATCCACAGAAGTTTTTATTCAAGCATGTGGATTTTAAGAGCTGTTGGGATGGACTAGTAAAGTTAATTTGATTTTTTTGAACACAAACAGGATGTCTGTTTAAAAAAAACATAAAAAACAAACAGGGCCATTGTACCAACAAATGCTCATAAAACCAAATACAATCCAGCACAGCAGTTAGCTTCAGTTTCTCATAGAATTATGCCCAAATCATAAGAACCTTGAACAAATTGGGAACCATATGGGCAGAAATATCAGACTCCAGACAAATCTCTAAAACAGACCAGAAATGACCCACAGGATATTATGGATGTGCTACTACCTGTAGTGATGATCCTGCTCTACATATAAAACAACAACTGCTCTCAGACTGACCTTTACCATTGCCTGCTGATCCTCACTGTATTCCACCTGAGCCGTGGATAAGTTTATGAGCCCTCTTTCCACAGGATCTTTGTCACTGTTGTAAATAAAAACATAGGGACGGCGGACCACCACAAAGTGCTTGGCCCAGGAGCTGGAGAGTGGCTCTTTGAAGTGGAGGTATCCTTTCTTTGACACCACAGAGCTGGCAAAACAAACAAAGGAAAAACACCACAGATAAATATGACTACATTTTCCCCTATGGAAGGCAGCTACTGAGTACTTCTATGAACTGCCAACACTACTCAGGATTTGGTTCCTAATATTTTCTTAATGTTGTTGCAGACAAAAAAAAGTTTTTCTATAGCAATCTGAATTTCGTCATCAAGAACCACTTAAAAGTCTGACAGAGAAAGGACCCATAGAGATCTCTGTTTCAGTGACTCTTAGCCATAGTTTTGATGGTAAAAAAAAATATTACATTGAGGTCATTAGAAAGTGAGTTAGTAGGTGCAGGAAATGAATTCTGCAGACATCAGGTATCAGTATAACTCTCAGCAATCCTGCCCCCCCACTTGCTATCATCTGTTTACCATCCTCAAATGGAGTATGGAACCTATAAGTCTCAAAAGCCCTTGTGACAACATGCAGGAAGCCAAAATAACAGCCACTAGAACTGAAAGTATACCCTGGTCTGATTTCCTCAATATCAGGAACAAGATTCAGGAATTCATTCTTTCCAGCTCTGGCAAGATAGGAACTTTCTACTGCAGGAATTATCTGGAACTGCTCCATCTCAGGACAGGGACTGGAGGCACGAGAATTTGCTTCTGGTGTCCTTTAAATGAAGGAAAAAAAGGACAGAATAAGTAAATCACAAAAAACAACTGAATTTGACAACAGAATTTAAAGCACATCTAGCCTGTCTTGCGAGCTTCCTCTTCCACTCCAAACTTTTTGTATGACACTGGGAGCCTTCTGTACAATATTAAACATAACTTTCCTTCAAGTGTGTGGAACACACTTGTGTTGTACAGAGATAAGTAGTAACTGTTAGTAAGCAGTTTCCAGCTACTTCTGCCTTGCTTCTCTTGTAAAATGCAGTCACAATACAGAAACATATATTACTACAGTTTGATGCAGTACTTAGTACTCCTCTCACAGATGTTAAACAGAGAAAGAACAAAGCTTATTTCCAATTTCATCACAAAGATCATCTATAGATACAGCTGAGAAAGATTATTGGCCAAACGAGTTTATTCTGAGTTACTGTTCACAAATCTTTTTAAAAGACCTCTAAAATATCAAAAAAACTTGTGGACTCCACTTGCTAAAGATGTACTGGTCTTCAGAACAACTCATCTGACTGCTCTTTCACCACAAAGGATAAAAACATCTCCGAAGCAGAAAACAGTGGGAAGAGAATAACTGCAGCAACTGCAAATGGTAAGGCACAGTTCTACACAGATATCTAATGTAGAGAAAAGGAGGAATGGGGAAAACTCAGAAAACAGCAAAGAGTTTTATGTACACTAAGAAGTATTTCTATTATCCACATCCTGTACTTACTTCTGATCAATTGAATTGCATCTTGAATCCACCAGAGAAGGACAGGTAGATGAAGGTGTGAGGGTAGCACTGCTGAAACTTGACACTGATGGGTCCCGTCCAATGGGAGAAATATCAGACAACTATGAGGACAAGTACATGCAAAATATCAGGGGGTTTTTTGGCAACTGGTGTTCAGTCCTAGCTAGAATGCAGCATTTCACGTGCAGAAGGCTCAGGCAATAGAAAAGTATTTCCCTACTCAATGGTAAAAAAAAATTTTGCATAAACCCATCTGTGGGTTAAGACACAACTTAAGATACACACTTCTTGCTATTAATTTCTAGTTATTCACACTTTGATTTTCTCAACAGAATATCAGATTGCCTGGTTTGCCACGTGGTGTTACTGTTCCTACTGCCAATATTTTTAAGAGTGATATATTCTTTTGCATTGGGAAAGTGGAAACAGTTATACAAGCACCTCCAGTCTGCTGATGAGCTAGAAGCTCTACCATTGTTCAAATTCACATCACTTCTAACTTCCTTCAATAGTTTCTGGAACCTGATACTAAATAGCCAAGTACTTCAAACAGACTGCATTTAAAGGGAGCTAATGCAAACTGTTCGGTCCCTTCATACTATCAACAGATTCTACAATCTACAAATATATTGTTATTGTTCTGCAAATATAGCATATTATACCGTATGAAGTCCTTACCTTACAGTCACTGATGCTGTTGTACACTTGGTTAAACTCCCGATTGAAAGTGTGAGTCAGAAGCTGTAGACACTGAGAGGAGGAAAAACAAAGAAAGGATTTTAATTTTACCTTTTCAGGGAAATTAGAACAAGCCAATTTGTGGCACACTTGGCAACCTCTGAGAGAATATGCAAATTCTAAACTGCTATGAAAAAAAAAAAAACAGAAGAAGAGGGGAATAACCACTTCTCTTGTTAAAACTGTAAAGTTTAGTTTATAAAACATCTAATGAAAAGGCATGATATCCACCACATTATCTGGGAAGTTCATAATACTTTATCATCTTTAGTAACTCTACTCAGACCCTTGCTGCTTTTCTCCTATGTTATACCTTGGTGGCCAGCTCCTTCTCACGATCCACCAGACTCTCTATGTCTGTTGAGTCATAGCCACTGCTCTCACTGGGCGTCACAGCACTCTCAAATGTTGTGGTGGAAATCTGGGAGGAAATGCTGGTGGAAGTGCTGAGGGTTCCACTACTCAGACTGGGAGACAACGAGTCGCTCAGAGACTTGGGGATGCTGTCACCAAGCTTTTCACGAAGCAAAAGGAAATGCCGGGTTTTTTCCACCTAGAAAAGAAAAGAAATGAGTATCATCTGATCCGGGACACTCTTTAGTTTACAGCCACTTAGTTCTTGTGATCTCGTAAGATTCATGCAAGTAAACATTTCCATCTACTCTGTAAGAGAACATATTTAAATCTCAACATTGAGAATAAACTCAGATTTGGGAACTGCTCAGCTCAGGTCAGGCAGTATCTACACTACATGCAAACTCAGACATACAGCTGCCCTTTTACTTTCACTTGCTCTCTTCACATACCTCATGCAGCAGCTCTAGTTTCTCCAGTTCCCACTGATGCTCCAGAATGAGGCTGTCTCCTCGGGGCCTCCAGCCTGCCAGGTTCTCTTCTCCACGCACGTATGCCACAGATGTATCCAGGACTTTCCTCCTCCTCCTCTGCATTCCTGAGCAGCCAGAAATAATAGCACGCTTTTTAAAAACATAGTCTAAGGGGAAGCACCAAGAAGCACTTGCCAATTAGCAATCTGCAATGAATCAACCTGCTGCTGTCTGGCAGGAAACGCACAAGGTGATATATTCTTTAACAGCAATCACACATCAGAGAGGTTGTGTCTAATCTGGCTTTCTTGCTTCATTCAGGTATTTTCTATTTACTGCCATTAACGTTCTGTCACTTCTATGAAATGCAGAAACTGCTTCCCATCAAGACAGAAGGATTTATTCTGTGCTGCCTAGGATTTTTACTGTAATATTTCAGTTCACAGAACCTTTAATACATATACTCCTGGTAACTGCTTACCGGGACTTCCTGTGTCTGCCATTTTGCATAAGCTTAGTTCATAGATCCCAGTCACTCGATTGCTGTTCCCAAGAAAACAAAGGAGAAAAAAATATTATCTTCAGAAATAATGTAGAGTAGCTTCAGTTTCGTGTCCCCAAACAGAAATTGAAGAATAAGTTCTTTCTAGAACTACATCTAACATAAAATAGCCAGGACATGCTGCAAGATCTCTAAACATGGCATTTCCCTCAATTTTTTTTTTTTTTTTTTAATCCTCCCCATTAAAATCTGCCACTGCAACAGCAGCTTTCAGGTTGGGATCAGGATCACCAATATGCAGGCTTGAAATATGGATCTCTTGTCCCAGTTGTTCAGACAAAAGGTTGAAATAGGGCCATTAGAGAGATAAGCCATGAGTTTCACTGATAAGCGAGCGAGAAAAAAAAGCTCAAAACCAGACTGGAGAAATATTAGCTAAGGCAGACCTTCTCATCGTGCCCTTTCCATAGCATCTAACACCAAGCAGCAAAAGTACCAACTCCACTTACGAATCTGGAGATTTGGAGTAACCACTGCCAAAGAGATTGCGCAGCGATCGTGGTGGAGAGATCTTGGCATCACGTGAATAAAAGACCATACAAACATCCTTTGTTATAACAGCAGGCTGAATGCAGTGGTCAAGCTAAGAAGAAAAAAAAAAAAGAGTGAATGAGTGTCTGCAGACAAGTATGCTAAGTTATACAACTTCTCTTTTTTAGTAGGACAGCTTCTTGAAATTATTCCTGTTTGGGTGTTTGGTGGGGTTTTTGGTATGTGCTTTCATGAAAGAGAATTGTTAAAATCATCTTGATGCATCCTGTGGGTGAAATAATTGCACTACAGAGAACAGCAGCATCTCACAAAACCAAGAGCTAGGCCACTGTTCGCAACACTGGTAGTACATCAAAAGATTTTAAGATAGAAAGATAGATAAAATGAAGCACAGAAAGGTAACAAGGTCATCAGTTTCACTTCACACTGGTTGTGAGGCAGTAATGCCTTCACTTCAATACGTAAATTGTGAGTAGGTTTTTCAATATGTAAATTGTGAGTAGGTTTTTCCACTTTCGTTCTCAGAAAATGAATACAGACTTCCACTGGCTTCAGGATTTCACCTCTCAGATACACACTGCCTGCTGTTTCCAGTGGTTCTGTATGAGCAACAACCAGAAAAGAAAACACAGAATTCTAACCTCCAGGTAAGCAGAAAGGGTCATATATATCTTCTCTCCATATGGGGTCACTCGATTGAGAAGAAGGGAGTTGTGCAAGGAGCTATCCCAAACTGCTTCAAACCGATAAAAGGTCCTGGAAAAAAAGCACAGCAAGAGCTCAACAGAGTTCCTCTGCACCCCTCCCTCTCACTGGTCAGGCAAAGCTCTTCCTCATCACCATCCAATGCAATTGTTACTGACCACAGTGGTTTGCACGACAAATACTTGAAGCAAAAACATCTCTCTTCTTTCTCAAGATTACTTACTTCTACTGCAAATAGTCTGGCATAAGATGCCACTGCTTGTTTTCAGAACGGCTCACATAAAAGACAAAAGCAGGAATGTAGAAGAGAACAAAAGCTATCATAACACCACAGGGAAGACTGTTTCTAAACAAACACAGCTTCTCTCTATTGATTCAGGTGCAATTCAGCCCAGATGGACCTCCAAAGTGTATGGGAAGATTTATTCATTTTAAACCAACGCTAACCCTATATCATATTATAAGACTAGCATTTAGTAACAGAAGACATCTTTATGACAGTGATTTAAAACCAGCAGTTTCTAATAGCTAATCAGAATGATTGACAGGCAGGGCTAAGTCCTGAACTCAAGCATTAAAGATTTCTTTCCATTTCCTTAATAGTTTCAAGTGAAAACTTGCAGATCTAATGTAAACTTTTTAAAGAAATCTCTTTGATTTGTACATGGCAAGAAAGGAGCTGAAGCCTCCCACAGTTCTACTGCAGCAATCAGGAACGTTCATTTGTTCAGGTGAAAAGTGACAGACAGCATCACACAAAGGACAGCACAGTCCTAATTTATGGTGTCAAAACTGTACTCTCTAACAGAGGCTTCAGGAAACAAGCTCCCTCCTTTCTCACCGGTAGAGTCTGATTCCATTGATGTTCTTTTGGAAAAAAGTCTCAGCATTCTGGGACACAGCACCCTTTTCAGTTTTTTTTACACCAAAGGAGGCATAAACATTAAGCAGCACAGAACTAAATGCACCCTTAGCAAAACGGTGCTTTTTGGATCAATGTCAAGTTGGAGTCAAACACAGCTTTGAGACAGATACTCTATTGGATTTTGTCTAGCCAGGAAGATAAATATACACAGGCTTGTCTGTCCAAACCAGAACTTGCTAGAATAGTCACAAAGAGAGACAAAGAAATGGAAGTGAGCAAAACTTTCTGTATAGCAAACATGAGTAAAATAGAGCACAGAAAAAGCAAAGCAGAGGAAACAGGAGAAACACGTGGAAGACACCAATGTACAGTCAGAAATGATTTTTAAGTGGCTTTTGGTGTTAGTTAAAGACAGTTAATTGAAAGCACTGAAGACTTAAGCCTTCTCTTTTTCAAACAGGCAGAACACAGAAAGCAGACTGCACATTGCCCAAGACTGTGCAGCCAGCATGCTTGGCTGTGATCCACAGGAAAACCTGGAAGGTGAAAGAGGAATCCAGTCTGAGCAGCTACTAAATGTCTCACTTCTTTGCCAACCGGTAAACTAAGAAGTAGCAACCACATGGTTAAATTTCATATGCAAATCCAACCTAAGAGTGGAGGCTGAATGCCAGTCACATGGCAGCCACAGCTTTTTGTTCAGTGCAGCCATGAGCTGGAATTTCAAGTAACTTAATCATTCAGCTCTTGCCTTGGTGCTTCAAACATGGCAAGCATTACAGAGTCAAAGACAGTAAGAAATTCCAAATCTAGTTCTGATACAGAACAAAGGAAGAGAACTATGAAGGACTATGAATAGAGACTGCATTGTGACAGTGCATTCTGAGAATCAGAGAGACTCAGCGATGGAAGCTGCCTGTTGTGTGCAAAGGAAAATCCATCTTCACACGTTCTTTACTGAATTTTACCTGAATAAATCCCTGACACGGGGCAGGAGGAGATGCACTACTTCTACAAGAGCTAAGCTGTGTGCTAACAAAATTCATTAACTAAAAGGGAGATGGCAGCAATACAAAATACATAAAGCATTCTATTTTCAAGAACCTTTATGTGCAAGGGAAGCAAACAGAAAATACCTAGGCATATCCTTATCAAGAAAGAGCCTGTAAAAACACAGAAAGATCTTTGGTTAGTGCAGCCAAAAGCAGAACAGAGAAGCAACAGCCGAGAGGAACAGAAGAGGCTGACAAAACAAAAACACCACCATAAAACAAGTCTGTGGACAATGAACAAACATGAGACATGGATCAGAGCTTCAATCGCACAGCACCACCCTGCCATGCACTCATCTCCCATGTTAAACTTTGGCACTTCATTGAGATGTTCAGCAGTCTCATTACACTCATCCTCATCCTTCACCCATCCAAGCAGCCTTCCTGATAGGAAACTACAGAGCTATACAAGAGTTTCTTGAAACTGCTGGAGTACAGAAGGTACAGCACTTCCCCAGTGCAGATCTAGTAGTATCAGACTGGAAATCCTCAAGTCCCAGAGATACTGATTCATTATTTCATAAGTAAAATATCCAATTCTACAAGGAGGCAAGAGATAACTGCTAAAAATACCATCACTATACATGTTTATAGACACTAGGTGGCAGGAAAACTTTCAGTTGGCAGGAGCAGCATCCTGATCCCACCTTTAATATTGCAGTGATATTTCAAAGTCCAAGCCTCTGATGGAAAAGGAAATTAGAGACTGTTTCAGTGCCTGGAAGCACACTGCCTCCAGAATTCAACAGCTGCTGCAGAGACAAGCTCCCAGACAACCCCTTTCCCTCCAGAAAGGCTCAGATACATTTCAGAGATATTCCTGCTTTGCACCAGCTAAGTGGAGCCACGGAGCCGTCAAATGATTTGGTTACATCAGAGCAGGAAGAGACTTTGCCAGCAACACAGCACTGTGCTTCACTGCCCTTCGTTACAGACACTGAAGCAAAACAACGAGGAGTCTGGCTGATCTTCACAACAATGCACTCAAATGAGGAGATAAATGCAGCCAAAAGCATCTCAGAGTGGAGCCCTACTGTTGCCCGAATGATTGCAGTGCAGTTACAGTTACAATGGAACAAGCATCACCGTATCAGAACTCAAGTTGATTTGTGAAACATCTTTATAAGTCCATAAACTATGAAGTTTAATTTAAAAAGCATGGCTCTTGCTTAATTCATCATATGCTTGTTTCAGAACTAACACAGGTATTCATGCAGCCATAAATGTATCCCTCTGATACGGCCCTTCTTACAGTGTTTTATTCTAGCAACAAGCCTTAATGTTACTTTACAAGTTCTGGCCTGAATTCTGAGACTCTCTTAAGCCTTTCCTTCCTCCCATGACTGTCCTTACAAGTGGAAAGTCATCCAAATGCATTATCAGAGTATCTTTTATGTAGAGGAACAGACTTCAGCTTTATCTAGAAACTACTGTAACACTCATTCTCTGCCTGCATTCCCTGCGCCCACGGAATTCTGCATTTAGCCATTAGCAACATTCACAGTTTTCCAAACATTCTACCAATATTTTACATCAAAGGAATTTTAGATTCCTGCTAAAAAGAGTCTCTTTACATGCTTACCTATTGGAACTGTGAGATGACTTCAGGTATTTTGCAGAGATAATATTCAAAGACAAAATAGCATCCACAGCAGCTTCATCTACTTCTGCTTTGTTTCTTATACGTCCTGATAAGGGGAGAAGGGGGATATCAATTAAATCTTGAAATGCAGAAATAAACTGTTTTTCCAACTTTCATTTCAGACAGTGATTAAAGCAGCAGCTTTAAGTGGAAACTGCAAGATTTAAGTTTTTCTTCCAGATCCTTTTCAAAATCCAACTCCTCCCATATCCAATACTCATTAAGACAGCAGAGAAAGATTTAAAGAGAAATTACCATTAGTACTTTTTCTTACAACACACAGAGCAGAACACACTTACCAACAACCAGCTCTCGTACATCTTTCCAGTGCAACTCATTGCCTTTCTCGTGGATAATGGTGACTGTGATTCTACGTTGGATTCCCTGGTAGAGTTCAAAACCAAAAATTTATACTGGGGAAGTATTCCCACCCCACACACTATCATCTCTTTTGCACTTACACTGTAAAAACACATAAATCAAAATTCTTTGTTTTATTAAGGAAATAATTGGAATACAACCATTATTCCCAAGCTAAGGAGTTGTTCCTATCCGTGTAAGAAAGAGAGTAAGTGCAAAGTCAGCAGTAAAGTCTCTGAAAGTGAACTGGGAATTTGAAAGCAGAGAAAAACAAGTCTATGAACAATATTGAACTAGGACTGTCTTTCAAATCCAGCAAAAGACAAATTATTATTAAGGATTATTGCACTAGTATTTGTGATTAATTACAAGCATTTAAAATGCACTGAGATGTGGTCATTGTACAGATCTGTACACATGCAGTAAGAAAAAACAATGAAATCTGAGTCCACACACTCTTTCAGTGATCCTGGTGCAGAAGTTAGAGAACACCAGAGGCACTCAGCTGGTCTCAGGGGCTCTTGCTTTTAAAAAGTCTTTCATCTTTCATGATTAGAATGCACACCGATAATCACAGGAAACAGCACTATACCAGAGGTCAAACATTCTCCACAGTGCTCAAAGCTTACAGACTAAATTCAGCCTGAAAGATGACTGACCCTACAGCTATCATCAGACAGCTGTATGAGAAAGGAAAAGACATGAGAGAGGCAAGAATCTATCATTAGCACTCTAATCCCCTGCAGAGATGAAACTTGCTGCTCTACAGCCTTCATGAGTACCTGGTGAAGCAGGAATGTCCCCTGACAAGGCAGGCATCCAGTGTGGTCCACAATAGCAGGAATATACCTGTGTGAGACACAGAAATCAGCAGGCAGGAAAAACATAATAGCACTGCAACAGTAGTCTGTGTTCTGCCACCAACATTTACCTCTCTATATAACATCTGAAGAAATAAGACTGCTTCTACCAACATTTACAATGGATTTGTTCATTGCTGATAAAAACGCATGGCTAATGGTGGTGACTGTATTGAAAAACAGTGTTTTGTAACCAAGAATTTGCTCTGTCAAATAGTGTTATTGTGCTCTTCTTCTTATCTGCTGTAGTTTCCATGGAAGTAAGTAGGAGACACACTTTCAGAGTGACCTACGTACATCCAGAGATGGGGGCTCCACCACGGCCCTGGGCTGCAGTACCAGTGCTTAACCACCACTCAGTGTGAAGAAATTCTCCACAACATCCAACCTAAACCTCCCCTGGAGAAACATGAGACCATTTCCTCACGTCCAATCTTCTGGAAAACTCTGCAGAACTCACTTCTCAATATCATGTGTGAAGACTTGCCAGGGCAAGACTTTCTGCTTTGCAGAGGTGAACATAACATATACTACAGAAGTCATCTAGCCAAGTCTGCAAGTAATTTAAATTCATGGCCTAAGCACAGGAAAAAAAAATGTCCCCAACCCTGCTGGGGACGCCATTGGACTTTCAAATGGAGAGAGACTTCAAGTGTTAAGAAATGCCAATTCTGTCTCTTCAATCCTTTTCAAATGAGGACAACAAACGTCAGCAGAATTTATACCCCTTTGATACAAACTAGACAGAGACCAGAACATAATAAGCCAGACTACCTTCAGATGATTGCTAAACAGCCACCTTGTCATAGAATGACTTGGGTTGAAAGGGACCTCAAAGATCATCTAATTCCAACTCCATCCAAAGACCATTGTCTGAACAGAGCAAGGTACAAGATCTACTTCCTATTAACTACTGTTCTTAAAACAAGAATGATTAATGCTTGACTTACTCGCCAGTTGGCTCCAATTCACTGATCTCAAACCAGACAAGAAGGTCATATTTGCTCACACTCTGGCCCAAGCTGGGTTTGCTCATAGTATTTAGCTTCGTAGCCGGCACTTAAAGAAAGAAAAAAGAATGGTTTATAAAGACCATGTATTCTGTGCGCGTGTTCAGATCACATTTTGTTCCATGATGATAAGGTTTACAGCACTATTCCTCAAAGGGCTGGTATCAACACAGGTAACTTAGATTAAAAAAATAATAAAAATAAAAATCACAATAAAACAGAGGAAAAAAACTTGTAAAAGTATGTAACAGAAGTCTCTGCACCTTCACAGGAAAACAGTTTCCTCACATGTCCACCACCTACTTTACATTTAACAGTTTGGAGTTTAGAACTGGTCTCTTAATCTGCAATAATTTTTTTTTTTTAACACAGAATGCATTTTCCCTTCCTCACAGAAGAAAGTAAATTAAGAACTTAAAAATTTGTTCTTCACTTCTGTGTCGTAAAGTGCTTGTCTGCTGTACCAGCTGTGATAAAATGTGCACATAAAGAAGCTGAATAAGACTTAATCCGGAGTAAGAAAGGATCAGCACTGCACACACCAAGTAGTAACAAAACATGATGAACAAAATGCAGCAGAACAACTCCTCTATATCTGTTTTTTCTCATCAAGAATGTTTCAAGATTATTTACAGAAGATATGAAAACAGAGGTCTGGGAGATTTTGGGGAACAAACACAGGGCCACAGAAGAATCTGTGATACTTAGCATCCTGGAGCTTATTTTCTCTAGCATAACCCTAAACACAAACATGGCATCATCTTTCTGTAACTGCAGCCGCAGCAGTTCTACACCCAAGAATACTTCAAGGTAACAGTAAGGAACAAGGACTCCTGAAGCACGTTTTAAAACTACTTCTACCTCTACTGTAGATCAAATTTGGCTACTAACCATCTCGTTTAGGAGCCCGCTCACTCTGACAGCTGGGAACAGGCAGAAACAGAAAGGGTGGCAGCTGGTCAGCCCCATCCTGGAAAGCAGCCACAGCAGAGGATGCAAGCACGTTGGCATGCTCGGATAGTGTGTTCAGCACATGCACGTTTACATAGCCAGACATAAGATACCTAATTAACTCAATTTTTCTTTCGTGGTCTGCAAAGGGAATGGAACACACAGAAACAGCGATGGTAGAAACATGCAAGTGAGGTTAAGCAGAAGAAGTATGAGGTGAAATGGGGAAAAAAAACACCAGAAGAGTTCAGCATGCATTGTTAAAATAAA